>OZ025302.1:198155757-199459464 GCA_964019185.1 Maratus speculifer | reverse complement strand
GGATGTCGTTAATACATTTCATATGAAGTTCGAAAAAAAGCACTTATCGCTAAAAAAGATGCTGTTAGAATAAAGGGGCAGCAGCATTTATAACTATATCACTTCATTGGGAGGGTTAATCTGTCACTTGATGTTATAAGACACCTCTAGAGGGAAGGGGTTGTCTTTTGATATCATTGTAATTTTTGATTTAAACAACATTTTTTTATTTATTAATAATTTGGTTAGTGAAAATTTATTTAGTAAACCTGCTCATTTTTCATACAGATGTTAATAATTTTTAATTCTGATTGCAGGGTATTATGTACAATGGCTTTTCTCATATTTTCTGAAAATAACATTGTTTTTTATTAAGAACTCGGCAAATTATAAGCAAAAAACTTGGCAAAATTTAGGACCGTTTTTATAAAAACCTTAATTTTTGTACGAGTATACATGCTATCCGCATAAAAATGAACACAGTTTATTGCCATAAGGCACTTAATCATAATTTGCAGTTTGAACGCTTTTGCTATTCAAAAGATATTCTTTTTTTTTTTCAATTTGTTGATGGTCCCCCGTTGGATTTTGGAAAAAAATCTTCTCGAAAATATATGATCTGTACTATTTTGTTTATACATCCGGAGTTTCAGAGTCATTCATCAAGTATATTTCTAGATATTTAACAAAACATCTGAAATCACAAATGTCAAGATTTTTTTTTTTGCGATGACTGTATTTACATATTCATTTTATTGTGTGTTAACTTTGAAATCAATAATTTATTATAATTTGTTTTATTAAAATAGAATTCATATTATATATTCTGTTAAATTTAATTTATATAACAGATCGATCAAGAAATCTCAAGACATTTTAAAAATATGTTTCGATTTTTTTTTTTCATTGTTTCTTAATTTTTGGCAAAATATCAATTTTATCGTTCAGGGAAACGATATCAAATGATGTTTGGAACGATTCCATATGGGGCAATTTTAAAAGCTTCCGTGTCATAAAGATGAAATACCGCTACTTCATTCTAATAGTAACTTCTGTTTTATATAAGTAAGAAATTATGAATTAAAAAAAAATGTGCTGTTAGAAATACTGGTGGAAGTATAATTATAGTAGTCAGGGTATGGTGCCATATTCCTGCACTTTTTGTGTATTAGAGATCAATTCGAAAGAAAATCTTTAACATGTTTTGTGGAACTTTAAAATAGTCTTACAAATAAGAAATTGAGCCATAAATAATCAGTTCTCAAAAGGTGGACACTGTTCACACATCATAACTTTAAGCTCCTAATAAATAAATTTAATCATCATTGACTTTAATATTTTTTTCACTGAGTTTTTAATTCTGTTCAGAGATAAAAATTGATGTAATTTATTGTAAAAGTTTTGTATAAATATATTTTTTTGCAATAAATGTACTTTTCTCAAATAAGAAACTGGAATGTCCAAATTGCGTAACGATCGAAACGCTTATTATTTTTTCCCGTAATTTAATTTTTAAAGACGATCCGATGTCCTGAAACGTGTAATAAGATACTTATTATAATGTTTTATTATAAATATTGTTGCGTTTTGTCTAAATAAAGCGTATTTAGTGCCTGTAATAATATAATTTTACTTAGAAGCACGCTCAACTTTCAAGTGTAACGATCGACACAATCGCGGTCGCTCGATCGTTACGAAATTTCGGACATGATTATTTAAAAGTATGCAGGGTTCACGCGTTTCAAGTACTTTCAAGCACCCTTTATCAGAATTTTCGTAAAAGTAATTTGCCTTGTTAAATAAAAGAAAAATTGTATCTCCATATATAGCAATCAGTACTTTACTATATTTTTGGTGCTAAAACATGTAAAATCCAACGAATTCCTCAATGCGTACAAACCCTGAGTATGATTAAAAATTAACATTAAAACTTCTTTTTTTTATTTCAAAAGTAATTCTTTAGTAATATTTTTTTACGTATTTTGGAAAATTTTCAGCAAATGTATTTTTTCTCAAACAATAAACTGGAATGTCCAAATTGCAGAACGATCAAAATGCCGATTTTTTAAATACGATATTCAAACAACAGACAAATTTGGAACTATTCAAATAAAAAATAGATATTGTTTTTGCATTCCCTGTAAAAAATAATAAAGAATGCTGGAAGCTGGTGAAAAAAAAAAAAAAAATTCTATAATTGATACAACATAGGTGAAAACAGTTATGTGAATAATTGAATAGGTGAATAATTTTTTGACACCTCAAGGTGATATTGATTTTAGCAGATTTCGTTATCCCTTTAAAAAAAAGACAGCAAAAACTTGAAATATGAAGACATTTTAATGAAGTCACCATCTCCAACTCACCCTGTGACTACAAGAGGAGACTTTTCTTTAGAGATAGAAATTATAGATAGGTGTTTAAACAAATTGTAGTATAACTTGTTTTTTTTTGTGTGCATATAAAAAAATAAATTATATGTTGTATATTTCTGATATTGTCTAAAGGTATGTTTTTTGCATAATGTGTACTTCTTGTAAAATTAAGATATTAATTCTTAAAAAGCAGCAAATATCTTAATATCAAAGTTTAACAATTGATTTTTTGGTTTTATTTTTACTGGATAACAAAGTTAACTACAGATATATTCGTACATATACAATTATATAACAAATTTACTGCATTCTTAGTGTTAAGAGTTTTTTAAATACTAAGCACAACTTAATTATGGTAAGGTCAAAAATATGTATTAACATGTCAGCAATGTCCAAACTGTGTAACCTACGTGTCAGCAATGTCCAAAATCTGTAACCTACAGATTGACTAATTAAATGCTTTAATAATTATTTTTCCTGAAAAGTTGCTGTCTTTTAATGTTTGAATATAAGTTTACAGACTTATATACTGTACTGTTAAAAAATGGCCTTAAATTTGAAAGTTTAAAAAATCAATAATAGTTAACGATTAATGATCCCACGTTTTGATAGTTTCCCAAATATCAATGATGCTAAGTGTCCGCCTTTTCGCATGCCCGTATTATCTTAGAAAAAATGTTGTTCTTTTAAATATGCAGGATGTTTCAATTTAATAAAACAGTGCTTTCTATATTAAAATACCTGTATCCAAAAAACCGGAGCCAGATCTGTAACTATAAAAATTAAAAACATAGATGCTAACTTTACATTTTTATAAATATATATAGGACAGTTGCACCATAAAATTTAACTAATAATAACACATTGCTCAGTGGTGCATAAAACAGGAATTTTTAATATATATTTGTACAATTAAAATAAAATAAAACTTTCAACGTTTCGCGCCGTCTTCTGCGGGCGTCTTCAGGAAAATATGATGATGGAAGACGTTTGCATCTTGATCGAGAGATAATATTTCTACTAAATTAAAATCTAAATGAATTAAAATTTTAAAAAATGTTGCCATTTACACGTGAGTAAAAATTAAAATATTGCAAGGAAATAAAAAATTTTAAGATTTTATGATGTTATGCCACATTTTTGGTATATTGTAGGATAAATTATCAACGTCATAAATTATCAATTATTATAATTAAATAAAAAATTTTAAGATTTTATGATGTTATGCCATATTTTTGGTATATTGTAGGATAAATTATCAATGTCATAAATTATCAATTATTATAATTTATCCTACAATATACCAAAAATATGGCATAACATCATAAAATCTTAAAATTTTTTATTTCCGTGCAATATTTTAATTTCTACTCACATGTAAATGGCAAAATTTTTTAAAATTTTAATTCATTTAGATTTTAATTTAGTAGAAATATTATCTCTCGATCAAGATGCAAACGTAGTCCTTCTATCATCATATTTTCCTGAAGACGCCCGCAGAAGACGGCGCGAAACGTTGAAAGTTTTATTTTATTTTAATATGTACTAATGTATATTAAAAATTCCTGTTTTATGCACCACTGAGCAATGTGTTATTATTAGTTTACGTTTTTATTCGAATTTTACATTTTTTCATGGAGCGAATTTATTTCCATAAGTCCAATACCAATTTTACCTTCATTCGCAGATCATACCAGTTTGACGTCCTCCATGAGCGACCAATTTCTTTGAAGAAAATTAAACAAATGCCGTTTTTTTTCTTTCTTGTCACTTGAAGAATGTTTTATTAGAAAAGTATATCCAGAGAGCACAATATTCATCCAACTTCTAAACTAAGTTTTCGTTTTTAGGTGCGTTCGTAATTATGTAAATACGTAGCACCTATAGTTGTCATTCAGTCCGTCCGTCCGTATGTAACAACGCAAAAACTACCGAACCGAATCGTTTGAAATTTAAAATATATAATTATCACATAATTTTGTTGAGTCATTTCAAATTTTATCAAAATCGGATACAAAATTCAATTACAGAGGCAATCAGAAGTATTCCGTTACATTACGCTCAATGGGAAAAAATGTTTCAAATGCATTTTATTGGTGTTAGACTCATTCGAACTTAATAAAATTGATATGCATATATAAAGTACATATTATAATACACATTTTGCATAATCTGTGGTGCAAAGAACATTTGTTATTGATTTACAAGGCCACACAAAATTATTCCATTACATAATGGCATAGGGCGAACATTGTTTGGCGCGCATTTCAATTGTAATTAACTTATTGCAATTTTATGAGATTGATATTCTTAAAACTTCGTTATCGTACGAACGCACCTCATTTGCTACGCTTCACGTTTCATTTCCAACTTATTTTTATTCCCGTAACTTTTAAACGTAAACACTTTATGGATTCCTTTGTTATAGACATTTTTAGACAATGAATTTAACACTGATGGTAAATTAAGAATGACTGTCAATAAACTCTTCTGCTCTATTATCTCAGGAAATTCTCAAAGAAATACATAAAGAAATAAAATCATTATTTGTTCCCATCCAAAATAATAATAATAATAATAATAATAATATTTATTGACTGAATTTTGAATGGATTTAGAAATAAAAGTTATAAAAGATAAAACTGTAAAATCAAAGCAAACGTCGATGTATTTATTTTTTCAAACTCTGCAGTAATTAACCTATGTAATTAACTTTTGTATTGATACTTAAAACCCTTTAAGCGTCCTGCAAAAATTTACATGTAAGTTTAATGATTCATAAAATAATAGCTATAGAAAATATTCATATAGAGATTTGTATTGTATAATTTTAGACATTTTTTATCATATTCAAATCAAAAAATTAACATTAATATCAATTTTGAGTTAAATAAGCCTTTGAATCCAAAAACTATGTGACGGAAAACCCCGGTTAGGCCGCTTAAAGGGTTAAATTTTCATATCTTTTTCTAATGTGAAAAATAAAATTTAGTAACAATAACTGTTACAATTTGAACAATTGAAGTCTAGAATTAAAAGTGACCTCCATTATGAGACTATCTCTCAGTGCGACTATTTTTTATTGGAACGGATCGTGGTCACTTTAGGGAGATTTTACTGTATTTTTAGTTTTCTTATAATAAAGTAAGCCGAAAATTAATGGTATACTTAATATACTTTCTGGATAATTATCCAGAAAATATTTCGATATACCCTTTGTAGCTGTAGTAGATATAGTCTGGTTTTTTACTTGTCGGCACAACTGTTTTTTACATTTTAGTGTTTATTAATAGAGATGACAAATTATACATATTTTATATCACACCCCGCCTTTTCTTTTTGTCTTTCTCCTGTCTCTTCCAGTCATTGCTTGTATAAGCGATGTTATGGATTTTAAAACTTGGAAAATAATAGAAATCTTTAATTACAATTTATTATTATTATTATTATTATTATTATTATTATAAGTGCATTGCTCAGTCAGGTAAAATGTCATTTTTTGTTGTTGTTGATATTTAAATTAAACAATTCTTCAAGTTTGTAAAAACCATGAACTGAACAAATTTATTTAGTATTTAAAGAATACCGAAAATATAAGAAGCCACAATTAAAGCCCATAAGAGATATCATGAAATAAATTATAGAAATGGGTCTATCAGCCCCATTACGTTAAGGAAGTTTCTTACAGCCTATTCTTCAGACAATAGACATTAAAAAACCGTTTTTAAATTTACTTCCTTTTTTAAAAAAGAAACAAAAACAAAAACAAACGGAAAATGGCGCAGAAATGTAATTTTAATTATTTTCTATTTTTACTTATTTATCCAATAAGTTTTAACATAAAAACTATGCAGTTTAATAAATTTTAAAGGAAAATTAAATGAATCCCTTTTCGAAAATGAAAGAAAGCAATATATCATACGCCTAAAGTATTTCAAATTTGGGAGTGGTCCGAAACACCCGCCCTTTTTTATTGCTAAAAGATTTTCAAGAGGAAACTCTGTTTAGACGTTCTTTCAAGTGATGATTACGAACAATTAAAGAGAAGTTTATTTAGTTTAGATTTGTAAAATGATACATTTACTTGATTTTTCAAACTGGATGATTTACCGATTGTGGCTGGCCAAAATTATTTTTGGCCCCAATATAGTGATCGCCTTAATATCGCCATGAAGTTTAAAAATGTTACTGATATTCCGTATGGAAATTTGATATCGCAAAGTTTTGCATGCAGCAGTCAATTTCTTTGCAGGGACATTTTCTCGATGCAAAAAGGCATAAATTTCTGCTTTTAAAACCGGTCATAAAACATTAATAATTTCACAAAATGCTCTCGTCGCGAAGAGGTTAAGCTTTTCCAGTACAGAAAAATTCTTTTCGTAAAACAATGGATTGACAGACGCGGGAATTTTAAAAAGACAATTTTAGGAACTAAAAACTTGTCATTTTAAACTTTCTCTATAAAAGGAAAATTTTATTAAATTATTCTTGTTGTTAGTATTTGAAATTAAAATTAGGTGCTGCTGAAGTGGAACTACTGCGGCAGAAAAAAAAATGTGTCGTTAAGAGCACACACTAGTCACGCGGTAAAAGCCGAACGCTAATGTAAAGTCTATGGGAGAGTTCTTTTCAAATATCTCGCTCAAATTTTAATATTTTTACATGATTTTTTTGCATAGGATAGCTGAGGACGATCCACAACCGGCCTAGTTTTTACTTTTTCAATTTTTGTTTCAGATTTTCTTTAAAAAATTACTTTAACTTTCGAAACCGGTTTAAACCGGTTCTGAAACTGAAACTGTCGTAATATAAAAAATATATAAGCAAAATCGAAAAAGTAAAAACTAGGCCGGTTGTAGATCGTCCTCAGCTATCCTATGCAAAAAAAAAAAAAAAAAAAAAAAAAATCATGTAAAAATATTAAAATTTGAGCGAGATATTCGAAAAGAACGCTCCCATAGACTTATCGTTAGCGTTCGGCTTTTACCGCGTGACTAGTGTGTGCTCTTAACATAATCACGCCCCCGGTGGCCACAAAAAAGCTCAAAAATCCCTAATTACCCCCACCAGTGAAATTTTACTGAAAAATTGTTTTATTTAATCGGAGCATTTTTCACGATTTTATAATCCACAAATTTCTGTTCTTGAAAACCGGCGGAAAACATTAAAAATCCCGTAAAAGGGTCTCGTCGCGAAGGGGTTAGTTGCAACAAGTTTTACTATTTCAAAAAAACTAGTAAAAAAAAAGAAATATGAATTTAAACAAAGCAACCTATTGGCAACACTGCTGTATTGTGTATAAGTAGTTCTTTTTTAGAAAATATATCATTAATCCTAAATACTAACCGAAGGAGAATACAATCAAAACCAGTTTTCTTTTATGTACTCTGACGATTGTTGGTCGAATAAAATTAGCAACGTCCTTGTGATAAAAGTTCTAAAATGAAAGTAAAATTTGATCTTGTAATGGAAAATCTTGGGTAATTACGGTATCTTGCAGATTTAATATCGACTATTACAAGTTATCATCAATGCCGTGAAAAGTAGATCGATAAAAAGATAAATATGCAGCCAGGTTCTTTAAAGTAAAGTTTTATTTTCACCCTTTCGAGAGAGTAGGACGCTCAACTTAAACTATTGGTGGTTACAGCAGAGCCGGGCCAAGAGAAAAAGTGACAGTGTGACCGTTCTTTTAGTCAGAACCAAGATAACATCAGTTGTCAGATATCGCCAAAGGTTACAATGTTTGGCATGTATATGATATTTGGCCAAAATATACGTGCAATATTTTTCTTCTGAGAGAGAGATTTTTGTACTTAGCATATTAACAAGATAATCGCTAATTGGCGAAAAAAAGAGTTTAAACCTTGATATTGGAATTTGAAAAAGCAAAGGAATTTTGTGGGATAGGCTTTGGGGCTCATGAAGCGGTCTAACATTTGCGAATGTATACCATATAAGGAGCGGTATCATGAGAAGGAGATATATTGGAATATGTACGACGCGCAAAACATCTTATGCAGCATTTTTATTGTAGAGCAGCTGGAATAAGAAAACCACATTCGGTTTTCTATGACCATATAAGGTATGGACAAAGTGAAATACATGTGCTGGGATTTCGGTGACCGTTACATTAAGGGATTGGTTTAAGTATTACTAAAATGAGAAAAGGGGCGATATATTTATAACTTCAACTGTAATGTAGATCCTGTTGTGATCATGATTTTTTTAGTTACTTTAAAAGAAAGGATTTTTTTTTCTTTTTTTTAACTGGAGAACCAGATAAGTTTATCAATTTGTTACCTAACATCGTCATATTCAATGATATATGATATATTGATATCATATATCTCCCCCGCTGGTTTGGGTTTGAAAAAATTTTGGACCCGGTACGAAAATGTCTCTCTCAGAATTACATACAAAAGTGTAAGATTATGCTGGTTAAATATAATGAATTGATTACATATATTTGAATTTATGCAGTTATACATTATGTCGACATATGCTTATCTATCTTCAGTCACTCTTTCTTTTTTTTTTTTTAAATGTTCATTTATTTTGATGTTGTTGTTGTTCCGGAACACATTGGCCTTTTATTGCTTAGAGTTCAGGCCTTATTTGTGCTTTTTCTAGCACTTTGCACACAACAAGACATTCTTCCTGTTTTTTTTTTTTTTTCTAGGTATACCATATATTGTTCCTTTATAAAGGTTATCTTTTTTTTTAATCAAAGATAAGGCGCCAAATGCAAGGAAGATGTTTAATATGTAAAATAGTCATGAAGTTCGTACCATCAATTGTTTATAATATATATACTTATGAAGAATGTTAGCTATATGTCACGAATAATATAAAAACATAGGTTATGGATAAAATGAAATCTCGAATAAAATATGAAGTATATAATAAAAGTATGAATTATGTGGTACAAATATGAAAATCTATACTAAAAGAATACGAAATGGATAGTAAAAATATGAAATGTAGGTTAAAAATATGAAATGGAGGTTAAAATATGAAATGGAGGTTAAAATATGAAATGGAGGTTAAAAATATGAAATGGAGGTTGCAACCATGTAAGTGTATGAAAAATAATGAAATGTTATGGATGAAGTGTATTTTGTGACAATTGAGTATGTTTAAAAAAATAAGAAAAAAAATTCGTGTATCCACACAGGACAAGCAAAAAAAAGGAAAGCGACACGCGATCCATAAAAAGGTGCTGCCCTTAATCTTGTCAAATGACAAGGTGATGGCATCGGCTTATGGCCTAGCCCTATGGGAAGTGGGAAATATTGGCGAGAGCCCACATTACATGGACCCTCTGCTCCTCCCGAAATCTTTTGCTTTCTCAGAGGAGCGCACGTCGCATTACATAGAAAAACAGGGAGTTTAAGTAAAATTGGTGTGAACTGCACCAATCCGAAATTTGTTTCTCACCACAATGAAGTTACAGGTCCTTTGGGCGACTTTTGAACGGGCCTTCACTTCGAAGGGGCATAATTAAAAATAAAAAAAAATTCTGATACATATGGTATTTATATATATCTGAAAGGGAATGTCAATCCTAGAGTAGTGAGAAACAGGTTTGTCATAATCGGTTAGAGATTTATTGTGCATCATGATTATGTTTGATATGACTAAAATTTAATGTATGTGCAATGTGATATGTTATTTTTATTATTACTATTATTATTATTATTATGTATGAACAATAAAACTACTGAAAGGGAAAAGTAAAAAATCTTGGCGACAACCCAGCAAATAAGAGACAACTGCTATGTGGAAGCCCCCTGTGATGGAGAACGTGGACCAGCCATGAACTCCCTCAAAGGAAACTCGAACACAACATGCATATCATTGTGATGTACTGCATTTACTGTAAATCTATGTTAACCTAATATTGTGATGGGCTGTGTTAAAAACGAGATCTTAGGTTGTATTTTATGGAGCTATTTCCTGGGTGACTTATATTTTCCTCATGACGCACAAATAAATGATCATTTCTAGGGGGGGCTATAATTAGCCTGTCAATGTGTACTCTGAATGCCGATTCATCGGGTGAGTGTAAACGCTTAATGGAAACAGAAACTGGCGAATATTTATGTACCACAATAAAAGGTCCGGTGTATTTTGGTTTAAACTTATCAACGGATTTGAGGTACACTATATCCTTTTCTAAGATTACTCTTAGTTTCGCTCGTTTCTGGAAGTGTTGATTTCTCTTTTCTTGTGAATTTTTGATGTTAGTGTATGCTTTTTTGTAAATTGAATTCAAATCATTTAGCAACTGGTAAGTTTCTATCCCCTTATCAAGGATTGGCTGATTAATAGTTTGATCAAAAGTATCAAATAATAAAGATAGTTCTCTTCCAAAGTGTAATAAGTTGGGGGAATATTTAGTGGAAGAATGTGTGGAACCGTTGTATAGTGATTTATGTATACGTAGTGCATTTTCAAAAGAATGGCCTTCTTCAAGTAAAGTGGTAATTGAATATTTTATTGATTTATTTACTCTCTCTGAAATTGCATTACTTTGGGGGTGACCTACTGATGAATGGAGTATTTTTATGCCCAATGTATCGTTGAATCTGTTGTACATGTCAGAAGTCAGTTGCTTACCTAAATCGCTGAGAATAGTGGCAGGTCTGCCAAAGGTAGTTATGTAATCAAATAAACATTTAGCAATTTTGTCAGTTGTTGTTGTATGCAAAGCAAATAGTTCGAGGTGCCGTGAAAAATGATCTGTTACCGTTAAAACTGATTGTCCGTTTTTAAATGGTCCTAGTAAGTCAATCCCAATGGTATGTCCTGGGTGGGTTGGTGTGTAAGTGGGCTGAAGTGGAGCAGGTGGTGTTATGTGATGTTTTGTTTGAATACACTTAGTACAAGATGCTACAAAATTTAACGTGTCGGTATACATTCCTTTCCAAAAATATCTAGCTATTACAAATGCATATGTTTTAGTTAACCCAAAGTGTGACAGATGACAAATTGTTAAAACTTTAGCCTTAAGTGAGTCTGGTACAATAATATGGTACGAAAATGTGTTATTATATACGTTTTCTTTTTTTGTCATGAGAACCTTACTGTCAGGATGTATGAAGTACATCGGAAATTTTTTTGATGATCCATTTCTTAAAATCTCATTGTAAACTTCGGCCAAATTTGGGTCCTTTCTTTGCTCACTGACAAATGTGTCGTTTGATATTTCAAGTAATGGATCCTTGTTTGCATCTCTGCCTGAAATTAAATAATTTACTGAGTTGGGTTTGTTTTTATTGGATTCTTCGATATTGTCCGAAATATCATTATCTACAATTGGTAAAGCATGAGGGTCATTAAGGAGTTCAGGATTTGATTTAAGATCTTGGGTATTGTTTTCAAATGTACACCTTGATAGATAATCAGCAAGTACATTGGATGATCCCGGTACATGTTCGAAGGAAAAGGTGTATTCAGAAAGTTCAGTTAGCCAACGTGTAGTTAAATCCGCAGGGTTACATGTATTCTTGTATTTTTTTAAGGGAGCACTATCTGACAAAATTACAAATTTCCTGTTGTATAAATAGTACTTAAATGCGATTACTGATTTATAAATGGCCATTAATTCAAGTTTTAAAGCTGGGTAACGTTTTTCTGCATGTTTAAGAGATTTAGAAAAATATGCAATAGGAAGTAATTGTCCTTCATGTTCCTGTAATAATGCACCAGCTATCGCTACCTTAGATGCGTCAGTGTTAACGTAAAAGGTTTTTGACCAATCTGGTAAGCGAACCATAGGTGAACTAAAGAACACTTGTTGCATTTTTTTGAATAATTCTTGGTGTTTTTGTGTCCATTTAAATGTAGCTTTAGGAGTAGTCAAATCAATGAGAGGTTGAATAATTTCCGAAAATGATGGCACCAATGATTTATAAAATGTTACTAAACCAATAAATTTTTTTAATTGTCTCTTAGTTTTTGGTGTGGGAAACGAGTTAATTTTAACAATGTTTGCCTGAATCGGTGCAATAGAGTGGTTTTCAATATGGAACCCTAAGTAGTCAACTGCTGATGTATGAAATGTACATTTGTTTGGAGTCAATGTTAAATTATACTTAGTTAAGATTTTAAGTATTTTATCTAACTTTGAACAAGTTTCCTCAAATGAGTTTGACCCAAATATTAGATCATCTTGATATGAATATACTCCATCAATTTGCAATTCATCAATTAAAGAATCCATTAAATGTTGGAAGAATCCACTTGATGACTTTAGACCAAATACTAGACGTTTATATTTAAAAGTCCCATAGATACATGTAAAGGTTAGTGGGTCTTGAAATTGTTCCGGAAGGTCTATTTGATGATACGCCATTTTGAAGTCTAGTGAAGTGAAAAATTTGTATGCGGATAAATTTGAAATTATGGTTTGTATTTTTGGTAGGGGGTATGATGAGCCTTGTAACACGGAATTTAACATACGTAAGTCTAGAGCGAGTCTGTATTTCTGTTTTCCAGACTGATCAGTCTTCTTTTTTACAAGCAAAATGGGACATGCCCACTCAGAACAATTTCGTTCTATAATATCTGCTTCAAGAAGTTGATGAATTTGCTCTTTCATTTCGTTATGTAATGATTGTGGGAGGGGAAATGGTAATGTTTTTATGGGATAGTCATTTATAAACTTTAAATTTGGGACTACCTTGTCTGTGTGGCCTAGTGTTTTTATGGATTTGGAAAATGATGCATAATTATCAAGCAATAATTTTCCTAACCTTTTTGCATTCACTTCCTGTAAATGATTTAAATTAAAGTCACTAATTTTTAGTTCTTCTTTACGTTGATTTAATGTTTCATTTGATGCCTGAATATAATTACAAATGTAATCCTTTAAGTTATCCTGAGATTTAAGATTAAAATTCGAAACATTTTCACATGAATTCATAATTTGATGAAAATTTGTGTTTTGTGACGGGTCCATAATGTCCATTGTTTCAAATAAAGTTCCTATTCGTGCATTTTTGTTTATGTGTACAGGTTTAGTAGATGAATTTTGTATAAAAACATAAAACTGGAATTTTTGTGGGGATCTAGTTGTGTTTTCAGTTCCTACCTTATCTGATTCATAATTCTGACCACCTACAATACTATCGTAAGAAATTATATTCTTTTTTGTTTCACATTGAAAATAGTAATGTTTTCTTGGGTCAATTGAATCAGTTTTTATGGAGATCCACCTCTTTTCCTGTGGTTCTAGTTTAAGTTTATTCTCCAATCGAATTTCTTTTGGGAATTTTTCCGATTGATGTATTTCATGTGTTTCAAGATGATGTGTTTCATTCTCACATAAGGCAGAATCAAGTAGTGGTATGCTAAATTCATTTGTTGACATTTTATTCTTATGAATATCTATCACAATTCTATTTTTGTGAATAAAATCAAAGCCTAAAATTCCCTGGAAGTTAGCGGAATTCGATATGTCAACAATGTAGAAATTATGCGAGAATGACTTTTGGTGTATGCGAATAGAAGTTTTAATGCATGCAGTGAACTGAACATCTGAATTAACTGTTTTAATAGTGACGCCTGTTCCTAATCTTTTATATTTTAGTTTGTCTTTAATTTTTTCAAACAAATCTTGTGATATAATTGAAATGGATGAACCAGTATCGAGCAAAAAGTTAGTTTTATGTCTTGCAATGGAGGCCTTTATGAGGGGGAGTGTTGGGGATGAATTATTTACATTGCAAATAACTGCAACTTTGTCATCACATATGTTAACAGTTTGTGAAGCTACTTCATTATTGTTTTCGACTGTTTGTGATGCAGAATTTTTGGACCATTTAACTTCACATTTTGTTTGCGAAGCAACGGATTTAACCCTTCTGTCTGGACAGAGTGTAGGCAGTGCTGGGTCATGAGTCCATGGAAATTCGTCTGAAGTTGCTGATGTGTTAGACTTCTTTTGAGATGTAAAGCCATCAGCTGAAGTACATCTCATTAGTAGTTTAAATTACCATTTCTGTTATCATTCCTTCTATAGTTATTGTCGTATTTATAACTATGTTTATTTCTATTTGAATTTGCTCTACGCCATTTAAAACAATGTTTTGCTGTGTGGCCACGCTTCGCACATAGCTGGCAAGCGGGTGGTGATGTAGATTTATTTTTACGTGTGTTATGTTTAGGTGAAACCGTATGCTTCCTTTTAAAGTCCTTGTTCGCATACTGTTCACGCTGTTTTGAATTTTGTGGGGTTATACTGTGCATTGCGTCTATGTTTTGTTCATTTGGAATGCTTGTTAGTGTTAATGCATTGACTCTTTCAGTTAAAATTTTTAACTGATTAGCAATAGAGTCTGCTACAGGATTTGTTGTGTTACATGTTTGTAGCACATTCTCATTTTGCATTATATCCTGCAACATTTGTGCCCTATCAACAGCAGTGTCATAATCGAGAATGTTTTCCTCTTGCAATTTAATTCTCAGTGGGGGTGGAATGCACGAGATTAGTTTTGTGTATTTAATATTGTCTAAGGCTTCTTTATCTTTTATGTTATCATGTACTCGAGTAGTTAGAATATTTATTCGGTGTGCAAGGTTTCTAATCGTTTCTTGAGGTAGCATTATTAAATTGTTAAATTCTACGAGCGCTGTTGTTTTACTAGGGGGGGCAAAGAATTTTTTGAATTCTTTTTCTACAAATTTTAATTTGTCAGCTTTATAAATAGATGGGTTCTGAGTAAAGAAAGTAAGCGCAGGTCCGGATAACTTACTACCTAGAAACTGGATGGTGTCCTGATCCTTCCATCCGTGCGCTTTGGCTAATGTTTTGATTTGGTTGAAGAAAAAGTCAACCAAATTAGCATCGCCATCAAAAGTGATGGTTTTGAAAGTAATCTTAGAATTAGCCATATCAGTTAAATATGTAGCTGATCTAATGCAACAAATACTAAAAAAAAGGTTTAAAACTATTTGTAAATGTTAATTGGTAGGTGTAGGGCTACTATTTAATTGCACACGTATTCCTTTGACTAAATTCTAAAGATTTCAAAGGTACTCACAATCATTTAAAGTCAAATAAAATAATAATAAAAACACAAAATATCACTTAAATAATAAAAATAGATACCATAATAAAAATTGTTAAAGCACTTAGTTAAAAATATCTAGCTCGTAAATGAGATAGTATTAGAAATGTCTTACTCTTATATATTTTTTATCTATTACTGAAAACATCTATTTGTTCTCTCATGACTCTGAACAAAATATCACATTGAAAATTACTTACTTTGTATCAAAAAAAATTTTATGAAAAAAAATCACCTTTTTTTTAGATTAAAGAGTAAGAAAATGTATGTATGCATAATAAAAATATAAAGGGTATCTTATTAATGCTTGGATACAGGATTATAATTGAGATGTTTTAATACCGTAAGATAAAGTTTAATCAAATAAGTATTAAAAAGCATTATTACTATTTTTTTTTTTGAAATGCTCTGAACAAAAAAATGTTATTTAAATAATCATGTATCCAAATAAAACAATAACAATAATAATAGTAAAACATAAATCTAAGTGTTGTGGCATTATTGATGTAATAAAATTTCGCTTGAGCACAAATTCAAAAAAAAAATTTTTTTTTGTGTGTATATTGTTTTAGCATCCCTGTCAACAGGGATCAGACGCATATTTCACATTCAAAACTTGTGTGCGTACCATTGATAGATAATTGGCACACACTTTTTTTTTAATATTTTACGTATTTCTCAATGAAAAAAATTCTGTATGAGAGATTGATGACTTATTTATCACAAACACTTGATTGCATATTTCACTCTTTTTGTGCTCGACTTGTTGCCACATTAATCGCCACTACTTTTTTTTGGATTTGTTATTTTTTTGTGTATGTTGAAAATTCTGCTGAGACAATAACAATAAAAATACTTTCGTTTTTATCACATATTTGGATGTCTTCACACATTTATAACACGCATTGCAGCTGATACACGCCACTGAAAGCACGGAGATGAACGGAGCATATATCACACATGATGAATTCGCAAACAATTATGACGAGCACTGCAGTCGAAATTGAAAAGAAAAAAAAACTGCCGAAGACACTGAGTTGATCGCAGCACGTCGAGATACGAACGCGATGATGAATGTTGACAGCGGACGGAGCCACGCAGGTCGATCAATCAGGGTCGAAGAAAAAAAAAACTTTTGATTTGACATCACTTTTCCAGCTGGCTAAGGCTTGAGTAACTGTCATACTGGGAGGGACGAGCCTCTTTTGCCGCATCCAACACCCTGCGACCCATAGAAGAAGGAATACGTCTCGAATTCTGTGATGCACCGACGGAGCAATAAATCTTGAGTTGTTCGAAAACACCGCATGCCATGCAGAGAAAATGCGAAACCGCTATAGACAGCAGCGATTTCTCCGGATTCTATGAGCGTCCATACTCCTCTAGTCGGGTTAAGTACGGTCTTATAGCACCAAAGTTTGTAATGGAAAATCTTGGGTAATTACGGTATCTTGCAGATTTAATATCGACTATTACAAGTTATCATCAATGCCGTGAAAAGTAGATCGATAAAAAGATAAATATGCAGCCAGGTTCTTTAAAGTAAAGTTTTATTTTCACCCTTTCGAGAGAGTAGGACGCTCAACTTAAACTATTGGTGGTTACAGCAGAGCCGGGCCAAGAGAAAAAGTGACAGTGTGACCGTTCTTTTAGTCAGAACCAAGATAACATCAGTTGTCAGATATCGCCAAAGGTTACAATGTTTGGCATGTATATGATATTTGGCCAAAATATACGTGCAATATTTTTCTTCTGAGAGAGAGATTTTTGTACTTAGCATATTAACAAGATAATCGCTAATTGGCGAAAAAAAGAGTTTAAACCTTGATATTGGAATTTGAAAAAGCAAAGGAATTTTGTGGGATAGGCTTTGGGGCTCATGAAGCGGTCTAACATTTGCGAATGTATACCATATAAGGAGCGGTATCATGAGAAGGAGATATATTGGAATATGTACGACGCGCAAAACATCTTATGCAGCATTTTTATTGTAGAGCAGCTGGAATAAGAAAACCACATTCGGTTTTCTATGACCATATAAGGTATGGACAAAGTGAAATACATGTGCTGGGATTTCGGTGACCGTTACATTAAGGGATTGGTTTAAGTATTACTAAAATGAGAAAAGGGGCGATATATTTATAACTTCAACTGTAATGTAGATCCTGTTGTGATCATGATTTTTTTAGTTACTTTAAAAGAAAGGATTTTTTTTTCTTTTTTTTAACTGGAGAACCAGATAAGTTTATCAATTTGTTACCTAACATCGTCATATTCAATGATATATGATATATTGATATCATAGATCTCTTTAAAAGATATCCTATAAAGTAAAACAAGGATAACATATCATAACCCTAATGCTTAATAGATTCAACAGTAGTCTACAACACTTGTCCAATTCGATTTCATGCGTTTTTCAAATCAAAACATCTTTTTTTTCGTCTGAAACATACAACTAATTATACATTTTATATAGAAACCTTATAGTTATCCAATTTTTGCAATAAAAAATGAGGTATTTTTTATGGTTTTCAAAAGTACTGAGTGAACCTTAAAGCTTTAAAGAAAGAGGGATCAGCCTGAGCGCAATCAGCTGTTCGCCTATCTCCAACTACAGGATTTATCCTGCCTATAGAAAAATCTCTGGAGCGTCTATATTCTATGGTTACCAGTGGGTTACTTTTTTTCTTGTTTCTGTTTGTGCCGACGTGGTACTATTGCGCCGGAAAAAATAATGTGTCATTATATTAGATAAATCTTACTATTTCCAAAAACTGGTGGCAATCAAGAAATCTGAATTTAAACAAATTTCCCCTTTGGCAACTATAGAGTATAGGGGTTTTTATTTCAGAAACTATACCATTAATCCTAAATATTGGCCGCTGGAGAATACAATCAAAACCAGTTCTCTTTTATGTGCTCTGACAATTGTTGGTCGAATAAAATTAGCAACGTCCTTGTGATAAAAGTTCTAAAATGAAAGTAAAATTTGATCTATATAAAAGATATCCTCTAAAGTAAAACAAGGATAACGATAACATATCATAACCCTAATGCTTAATAGATTCAACAGTGGTTTACAACACCTGTCCAATTTGATTTCATGCGATTTTCAAATCAAAACATCTTTTTTTTCGTCTGAAACATACAACTAATTATACATTTTATATAGAAACCTTATAATTATCAAATTTTGGCAATAAAAAATGAGGTATTTTTTATGGTTTTCAAAAGTACTAAGTGAACCTTAAAGCTTTAAAGAAAGAGAGGTTCGCCTGTGAGCAATTAGCTGGTCGCCTATCTCCAACTACAGGATTTATCCTGCCTGTAGAAAAAATCTCTGGAGTATCTAATATTCTATTGTTGCCAGTGGGTTACTTTTTTTCTTGTTTCTGTTTCTGCCGACATGGGACAACTGCGCCGAAAAAAACTAACGTGTCATTAAATAAGACAAGTCTTAATATTTCAAATAACAAGTGACAATCAAGAAATATGAATTTTAAAAAATTTCCCCATTGGCAACTATAGAGTATAGATGGTTTGTTTTAGAAACTATACTATAAATCTTAAATCTTAGCCGCAAGCGAACACAATTAAAACCAGTTCCCTTTTATGTGCTCTGACGATTGTTGATAAAATAAAATAAGCAATGTCCTTTTGATACAAATTCTAAAATGAAAGTAAATTTTGATCTATATAAAAAAGTATCCTCTAAAGTAAAACAAGGATATTGATTACATATCATAACTGTAATGCTTAATAGATTCAACAGTAATCTACATGTCCAATTCGACTTCATTCTGTTTTCAAATCAAGACACCTTTTTTTTTCATACAACTAATTAGACATTTTATGTAAAAACCTTATAATCATCCAATTTTTTCAATAAAAAATGAGGTATTTTAATGGTTTCCATAAATACTAAGTAATTACCTTCCTAAGCCTTAACGAAAGAAGGATTAGCCTGTGCGCAATTAACTTTTCGCCTATCTCCAACTACAGGATTTATCCTGCCTATAGAAAAATCTCTGGAGCGTCTATATTCTATTGTTGCCAGTTGGTTACTGTTCTTGTTTCTGTTTGTGCCGACGTGGTACTATTGCGCCAGAAAAAAACAATGTGTCATTAAATAAGACAAATCTTACTATTTCCAAAAACTGGTGACAATCAAGAAATCTGAATTTAAACAAAGTAGCCCATTGGCAATACTGCTGTTTAGTGTATAGGTGGTTTCGTTTTCGAAGATATACAATAAACTTTATATATTAGCCGCAAGCAAACACAATCAAAACCAGTTCCATTACGATTGTTGGTCGAATAAAATTAGCAACGTCCTTGTGATAAAAATTCTAAAATGAAAGTAAAATTTGATCTCTATAAAAGATATCCTCTGAAGTAAAACAAGGATAACGATAACATATCATAACCCTAATGCTTAATAGATTCAACAGTGGTCTACAACACCTGTCCAATTCGATTTCATGCGATTTTCAAATCTAAACGCTGTGAGCCTACCCTCCAGGTGATGGCCAAGAAAAATCTATTTGCGGAGAGGCCTACTTTATTGGGGATTTAACAAACTTCCTGTTGTGATGGCTTTCGCTCTCGTTTAACGGTCCATTTTAACCTGATTTCGTGCCGGACTCGTGTATAAAAAAAAAGTGTAATGATTGGACGTGAGAAATGCTGTGGGTTTTTATTGATCATAAAGAAGATTTTGGGAAAATACTCAAGATTTATTGTATTGAGGGTAGGTCGTTGTGGAAAAGGTGTCATTCGAATTGCTTTTTTTTTTTTTTTCATTGTGTGGCAGTGAAAGGGTTTTGAAATGTTCTGCGGTAAACTGGTGATAATTTGCATTTATAATAAAGAGTTGTTTTTGCACCTCATAATTCCTTTGATGGCCTGAGGTACATCAGTTTAGCATACGTACTGAGAGTTATGAATTATGAATACTGAATCAAAATAGTCTATTAATCGGTTTATTTAATTTCAAAATTTTACGATTAAATAAAAGAAATTTTATTACAATCGAACCCCGTTATAGCGAACCCGGTTTATAACGAACCCCCGGATATAACGAACGAAAATTTTGGTCCCGTCGTTTTCCTATTGTACTTAATGTTATTTTATCCTTTTATAGCAAACTTCCGGAATCTTAAGAATCGGCTATAACGAACTTTTTTTTCATAATCGATGATGATTTTTTTTTCTCTTTTTAGGTGCGTTCGTAATTATGTAAATACGTAATACCTATTGTTGTCGCTCAGTCCGTCCGTCTGTCTGTCTGTCCGTCTATCTGTCTGTCTGTCTGTCCGTCTGTCTGTCCGTCCGTCTGTCTGTCTGTCTGTCCGTCCGCATATAACAACGCAAAAACTACCCAACCGAATCGTTTGAAATTTAAAATACATAATTATTAGATAATTTTGTCGAGTCATTTCGAATTTTATGAAAATCGGATGGATAGATCAATTACAGGGGCAATCAAAAGGATTCCGTTACATTACGGTCAATGGGGAAAAAAGTTTCAAATGCATTTTAATCGTTTGAAATTTAAAACGTATATTTATTACATAATTTTGTCGAGTCATATCAAATTTTATGAAAATCGTATGGATAGATCAATTACAGGGACAATCAAAAGGATTCCGTTACATTACGGTCAATGGGGAAAAAAGTTCCAAATGCATTTTAATCGTTTGAAATTTAAAACGTATATTTATTACATAATTTTGTCGAGTCATTTCATATGTTATGAAAATCGGATGCATTGATCAATTACAGGGACAATCAAAAGTATTCCGTTACATTACGGTCAATGGGGGAAAAAGTTTCAAATGCATTTTAATGGTGTTACACTCATTTGAATATAACAGAATTGACATGAATCTATGAAATATGTACTAAAAAATACATTTTGTACAATCTGTGATGCAAAGAATATTTATTATTAAATTACAAGGCCACACAAATGTATTCCACTAAATAATGTTATACGGGGAAACATTGTTTGGGGGGTGTTTTAATTATTTAAACTACTTCACATTTTATGAATAAGATATACGTTAATGAAGTATAATAAAAATTACTCCCTGCATATTTAGAGGAACACAAAGATTTCGACCACTATACTGTATCCAAAGTACGCTCTACTATATCAGCAAGATCTGAATATTTTAAAACTTCGTTATCAACGAACGCACCTCATTTGCTACGCTTTACGTGCAATTTCCAACTTGTTACTTTTTCGCTGATGTGGAAAAAGGTTTATGACTCTAATTTTATAAGAAAATGCATGCCGGCTAATAAAACATGGTGTAAATTAACGATAAGTCTTCTTAATAAATAGTAGTTAGACCTGTACTCTTTCTGTTTTATGGTAGCCATTCTGCAGATGTGATCACGCCTACCCATCAGTTATTTTCCATTACCTCTGTCATAGCAATTCAGAAACGTATTTAAGCTAACTTATTTAACTAATGTATTTAAGAATAATTCGAGATATGGCAGCCTTGAAAAGAACGTCTTCTTTGAAGCAAGCAATAATCAAAAGCTTTTTTTTCTTAAGTTATACTCTCTGGAGTTCACAAGATGATAAAAAAAGAAAATTTAAATGATAAAAAAGTAAACAAACAAAATAAAAATAAATCATTTTTAACGCGCCAGTAATGAGTGTTAGTCATCCTAAGCCTGGATAAAGTGTAAAGATTTTAGTATAGTCATGATCATTCCTTAAATTGTTTGCTCATTTATCCGAACTAGGGTTGGCCTCGAATGATTAGATAATCGGTGCTTTACTGTATTTCTATTTGTCTTCCTTTTTAGTTAATTTATTTAGTTTTGTGTCAGTTTAATGTAATCAATTTTAGTCAATTTAATTCATTAATGATCATATCTAATAGAATTTACGTTTTTTTTTTCTTAATACATCATTATTGAACATAAAGGTAGCAGATAATTATATAAATATTTTGTAAACTCTAACATTTTTTAACGGTTCGGATGTAGCGAACCACCGGATATAACAAACAAAACCTTCGGTCCCTTGAAGTTTGTTATAACGGGGTTCGACTGTATTTGGAAAAAGTAGATATAGAAATACATAAGGCCTGATATCTATAAATACATAATATTGTTCATTTTTATGTAAACCGTTTTCACGATTACTTGCTAATAATTGCCACATTTATTGATTTAACTTGATTCTGTTGGATAGCTTTGACTCATGGATATTAGACTGGGTGGCGGCAGCACAGACAATCCCCTCATGGAGTTCACGGATGAAGTTCTAGGATTAGTTAAAACTCGATTTACAGATTAAAACACAATCGGTCTGCCAAATTATATATTGGTGGAAAACACCTGAAAACCCAATTTTAACTGTTGACTCATAGGTTTACCATTGTGTCTTCCTGCCTCCAAACATATGAAAACATGGAGGACAGGATAACACAATAGTAAACCTACGTGTCTAGCACTAAAATCGGGTTTTCAGGTATTTTCCACACAGGTACGACTTGGTAGACCGATTGCGTTTTAATCTGCAAATCGAGTTTTAACTAGCTCTAGAATTTCAGACGACACCTTGATGAGTGATTGCCTGTGCTGCCGCCACCCAGTCTAATATCCATGAGTCAAAGCTATCTAACTGGTTTAGATTCTAGAATTATATGCGAATCGAGTTTTAACTCGATTCGCAGATAATTCTAGAAATTCAGTCATGAACTCGATGAAGTGACTGTATGTGCTGCTGCTTCCCGGACTACATAATTCTGCATCAAAATTCTCATCATAACAGACATAGACACCGACTTACCGACTTGCATACATCTTTATGTCTTGGCGCTACTTTAAAGTACCATTAAAATAACGTGTTATAAAATTCATTTTATGCACTGATTAGCAACAATACAATTTAGAGTGAGTTATAGATACTTTACTTTATCTTGTTCCAAAAGCATTATTGGTTGCATAAAACAAAAAAAAAAAAAAAAAAAAAAAAAAAACGATTTCTTTTTGTTTTTGCATCTTATCAGCTTTCTTGACGTTGAGGATTATAGGAGGGGTGGAGTTGGGAGTAATTCATTTTTCGAAATAGTTTTGTATTTTTGTTGTAAAAACATAATATTTCTGCATTTCCTAACACTATAAAATGCTAAAAAAATATTTTAAATAAAAGATTTGTGTGGAATTATAAATATTGCATAAAATCGCTGTGAATTCAAATTGAATTAATTAATTTTAATTTACAAAATGCTTCTATAATTTATTAAATATTTGTGCCTAAATCATCTAATGCAGTTTAAAAACGAAAAATGCTTTAGAAGATGAAATTTTCTTGATTTCATAATTTGGGACATAAAGTGTTAACCCTTTCTCAAATAAGTTTAATCGAATATTCCAGTGCCTTTGTGACATTTGGAGATTAAAACATTAAAATGGTGGGAAATAATTTGCCCACCAAAGTTCAAAGGGTTAAAGAGGGCAACGAGGAAAAAAAAGAAGAAAAAAAAGAAAAGAAAAACTTTCACCACTAATTTAATAATGTTATTGCCATTCTTATTAATAACAGTAAGTACTACTTGTAGAATCATACTCGAAAAAGTTTTAAGGGAATGTAGGTGTTTTGGTACCTGAAATTTCGTAAAGTATTGATCACAAATATTTTAAAATTCTTCTGTTATTCTCTAGATCCATAATCTTTCTAGGAAAAAAAAGATATTATTCTGTCTTCCATCTTATATTTTGATTTTTAGTATGCTATTGAAAGTATATTTTAAACTTATTCAAATGTACATTAATTAGGCGATTTAAATTGTTTTTCTTCTAAAATAGTGATATACAACTGAGATAGTCTTCAATTAAATAGGGTAAAGAAATAATGGTTCTACGTAAAGCACCAATAGGCCATACATTCTAAAATGAACAATGATACAAAGATAGAAAAAAAAATCCTGGTTCTTGGAAAAGAAAATTGAGATATTTTTCTTTCGTTTCAAACAAAAATAGAATATAGAAAAAAGGGGGGGGAGAGAAAAAAAAGAAAAAAAAATCCATTTTAATTATATAATTTCTGAATAAGAGGAACTGCCAAATTGATACGTTAGCGAACGAAATTAATTTTTAAAAACTTGTCAGACTAGGCAGTTTGAATTTGAGAACCACTTTAATCAAGCAATAGAACTGCTTTTCTAACTCAATAAATTATTATCCAGAAATTCTCATTTCATCTTAACATATTATTATCATCAGAATCGCCCCCCAGGTATACGCATACATCATTTTTTTTTCAAGTACGGCCATCCACTTTCACTTTCTATATCATCATAAGTAGGTTACTATATTGTAACTATCCACGCATTGCGAAACTGCCAGACCGGCAAAACCCCCTGAAACGGATGGGTGCCCCCCTTCTGATGCGATCTGCGCTGAGGATTGCGCTGTAAAGGGATTTCCCAAATATCGCATACCAGTTAATCTGAAAGTTAAATGCCGTGCCCAAGTTCACCGTTTCCGAGTATTATGAAACCTGTCTGAGAATGAGATTTTAAATGGGCTTGAAAGCAGTTTAATGTAAAATAAAGGTCCTCTTTCTTGTTGCATGGTTAATTTCTCTTTATAACTCTGATTTATTCGGTATGCATTTGTTTATAATTTTTCTGCATAGCTGTGATGCGTAATAACTTGATAAGTAAATGCCGCGAGGTGAATAAATATATTTAAAATTGATTTGTATAAGTTCTGCTCGTAAATGTTTGATAATGCATCAGTATTCACAGTTTCTTGAATTTACTCTGTCGATTTACATGCATTTCTGCTATCAACATTATTAATGGATTTTTTTCCGTGGTTAAATGGAATTAAAATATCGTGTTGTGGATATTGTTCACAAGTGAAAACATATGGATAATTATTATAAGATTTTTTTTTAACTATACAAATCTGTTTATTTGTGTGGCAATCAATTTTTGTGGGGGTTTTTTCACCCGTTTCTTGTTTATTGTTACCAGTTGGTTACTTTTTAGGTGCGTTCGTAATTATGTAAATATGTAGCACCTATAGACGTCGCTCAGTCCGTCTGCCCGCAACGCATAAAAAATTACCCAATCCAATCGTTTGAAATTTAAAATATATAATTGTTACTTAATTTTGTTGAGTCATTTCAAATTTAACGAAAATCGGATGCATAGTTTAATTACAGGAACAGTCAAAAGTATTCTGTTATATTTCAGGCAATGGAAAAATAGTTTTAAGTGCATTTTACTGATGTTATATTCACTCGAACATAATAAAATAGATGTGCATTTATGAAGTATACACTAAAATATGCATCTGTACAATGTGTTGTACAAAAAATATTTGTCATTAATTTACAGGGTCACACAAAAGTATTCCATTGCATAATGGTATAAGGGGAAACATTATTTGAGGTGCATTTTAATTACATTAAACTATTTCACATTTTACGAAATTGATATATGTTACTCAGATTTATTACAAGCTATATTTTCTGCATAATCGGAGGCATAATATATTTACAGGGACACACATAAGATTTCGGATACTCTCTTATATCCAAATTACTGCATACTATTACACCAAGATCAGAATATTTTTAAAAGTTCGTTATAGTACGAACGCACCTCATTTGTTACGTTTGACGTGCAATTTACAACTTTTAAAAAAACTAGATTTCACGATTGTCACCACTTTTTTGAATAGCAAAATTACCTTTATTTTCGCTTTGGTTAAAATATCCTTACGTAAGGCGAATTTTATTATTTCGAAAAAGAGATGCTAAACAAAAAGTCTGAAGAACAACAAAAAAAACTTCTTGAAACACCATAAAAATAAAATAAATAAAATATCGCAAGGTTTTTTCGATACCGTCGTGCCGCTACATTCATTGTAGAACTTAGTTTATCAGACTAAGTTCTATCGAAAGGCCTTGCGATATTTTATTTATTTTATTTTTATGGTGTTTCAAGAAGTTTTTTTGCTTTCTATTGTATAACACCAGTTCCCAACTTTATTCCTGAAAAGTCTGCATTTTTTTTTTTTTAATGTACCCCACTGGCAAAACTTTTCCAGTTTACATAGAGGTTTGAAATTTGGAATATTTATGTATCCCTGAGGGCAATACTTGAAGTGGATACTGAATTTTCAAAATTGGATCCCTAATAAAGGGGAGAGGCAACAAGGGGAAATTTAAAAAAAAGTTGGCAAATCAATAAAAGAAATTAAATCTTGTAACGTGACATGCCTATAGTATAAGTAAATTTAACCACTTGACTCATCAATATTTTTGATAAAAACTTTCAAATAATAGCTACTTTTTCTGGTCTTTTACAGCATTTCAAATCCTTAATCACCGGTTTTTAAAAACAGAAATTTTTGGCAAAGTGAATCATAATAGTAATAATAATTATTATTATTATAATGGATAAAATTAAATATTGAATAATACTAAATTTACAATAAAAAATTACTGGAGAAAATAATAAATCTTGATTCGAATATCGATGCCCATACGTGGTACGGCCAAATCATGATTGACAGAAACACCTTGGCCGTACAACTTACGTGCAAATCAGGAAAATAGTTAAGAAACATGTGTTTCGGAATTTGTTCCAAATTCGAACCCTAAGGGGAGGGTGGGGGATTCTGAGACTGGGCACTTTCCTTTTTCAAAAGTCATCGCAAACACAAAATTTAAACTTAACATTTAATCATTTAAAATATGATTTATTTTTGAGAAATCAGTAACAGCTTCAACAGTGATTATATGTTAAAGATTTTAATTACAAGATTTCCACAAGGTTTTTAAAACGTTTAAGATTTAAAGTAATCACATTACTCTAAATATCGGGCCAGAAACTCGAAAAAAAAAATCTTGAAAAGTAATAAACACATATTTTTTATAATGTCATGTTAGGCATTATTAACCAAAGAAATCAACGAAGATTCACAGCATTGCTATATGTTCCGAAAGTAAAAAGTTTTTTTTATTGGCAGTACTGATTGCGAAACTTCTGCACTAATTACCATTTACATAAAAAACTGACCCCTGTGAATGAATTGCATTGAAACAATTGATCAAGAACTTCAAAGTTTTTTTTTTCTTCTTTGCGGCAAACATCTTATATAGATCAGTTGTTGACCCACTGCTAAGAAATAACAATCGCTATATATTATTTTCTCATATCCGACATCAGTTCACATGACATCAGAATGACTGCCAGCTTTATTTATAGGTGAAGAATTTCCATATGCCACAGAATTTTGTTTTTGATTAATATGTGAACCTGAGCAATTGTGTAACAACAATGCTCAATTGGGAAAAAGGCAGGCGGGCGCCTCGTTTCCATTTTGAAACTAGATTGTTCGGTTCACTTTCTCTCAGACATCGAAGTCAAAATCGAGGAAGTGCCAAATGCGAAGGTTTCATTCAATTTTCAGTGCTTGGAACAAAATTGAATAATGAAGTTTTATGTCTTCGGACTCTTTTTACTTTCTTCTATCTTCAATAGAAGAAATTATTGTAATCGAAATTTTTTCGACTTCCAGTTTTAGACGGATTTACACGTTTTAGGGGTCAGAGATTCCAAAAAACATGTTTTTACAAAATGTCTGTCTGTCCGTGTGTCTGTATGTCTGTGTGTCCGTGTGTGCGTCTGTCTGTGTGTATGTCGCCATTCTACCATCAAAAAGTGTATGAAGTTATGCACAGAATTGAACCAAATTTTTTGTGAATGTTTTTGGCTGTGGCAAGCAGGTCTTACTTCAGTTTTGAAATATTCCGCCGGAAGGGGGCGCTGCAATCGCGATTTTTGTGCCATTTTCAATATTGTACCGACCAAAAGTATATGAAATTATGCATCGAATTTAACCAAATTTTTTGTGTACGTGTATGGTTATGGCTAGTTGGTACTCCCTGAATTTGAAAAAAATCCGCCGGAAGGGGGCGCTGCAATAGCGAATTTTGTGCCATTTTCAACATTGCACCACTTAAAAGTCTATGAAGTTAGTTCTAGAACTGAACTAAATTTTCTGTATATGATTTTTTTTTGGTAAGACAAGTAGGTGCTCCCTGAATTTGAAAAAAAAAATCTACCTATCATTCTATTGTCTATAAGCTCGTGCAGAAACGGAAATTCGTTTTTACTCCTATTAATTGACTGAAGAAGAAATTTAAGATGAAAATCAAAGTTGGTATGATATTGAATTAAAATTATTAAAGCATTAAAATGAATAACTATTTTTTAAAAATATTAAAATGTACGTATGAGATAGAAGAAAGTTTTGGGATTGGCACATCCAACTAGTTTATTTTTTCAATTTCTGTTATTAGTTCACATTCTCTCTATATACATTTATACATCTTGTTCAAATTTTTAATCGTTAACTGCTTGGGGACGAGCGACACATATACGTGCCGCAAAAAGGATTAAGAATATTGGTTTATCCCCACCAGTGAAATTTTACTGTAAAATTTGCCTTATTAAATCGGAGCATTTTTCTAGATTTAAGAAAGCACAAATTTCTGTTTTTAAAATTCGGTGACAAAACATTAAAAATATCGTAAAATATGCCCGTCCCGAAGGGGTTAATGAAATACTTTTATTCAGCCACTCAAGTTCAGATTTTTTTTTTAACTTGTAGTGAATGACACTTAATGATAACAGAGGTTTTTCAAATATAAATTCCTTAATTACATTTAATTAATTAATTTTAATTTTATAAGGGAAAAAACTTCAATTCAACGCGAGCGACAATTAGAAAAAGAAAAACAAAAGCGCCAAGAAAAAATTGCAAAAATAACGAAATAATAGAAAATAAAAATAATTGTCCAACATCGTGTATAGAAAGGAAAATGGAAAATTGCAACGAGATTCGCTTTCAATTTTGCCACTTAATACTGTGATTCTTTTATGTATATACATATTTATATTAATTGTAATTATTTAATAAAAATCGCTGTTAAAAATCTTGGTCCTAGTTTGAACCAAATTTTGGTTTTCAATAGCTGCCACTGTAAGACGGTGAAATCTTGAATCAATATTTGGAACTCCTGTTGAAGTATTGTACCAACAGTTGGAACGAGGATGAAACAGCAAGCTCCAAATGTTGGTACGAGATTTCACCATCTCATGGTGGCAGCTACTAAACACCAAAATTTGGTTCAAACCAGAGCAAATTTTTTAACAGTGTGAAGTAAAATTTTTTTTTGTTGACCTGAGTAGGAATTAACTTTGAAAATCTTTTTTATGTTACTTTTTAGCTCACACGTTATGAAAGTCTGCCAGCTGTGTGCCCGCAGGTTCTGCATATGTGTTCGTAAGTATGTATAGTCGCGTGAAAAAAAATATATATACACCCTTTACTAACTCTTCAATAAATTATCGTCGAAGAAAGTTACTGGTAATAAACGATTGCAAAATAAAGTATACTTTTAAATGATATATATAAATTTGCTTAGGGGCTCATCTCTATATTAAAATGTACCTTAACTTTGTTTTTCTCAATTGCAGTTCCCAATTTTAACCAGATATTTCAAATCATCGATTCAAAATATGCCTAGACCCCAAATTTTAAGTCGTTTGAATGATAAGATTTTGAACTTTAACCATTCAAAATTTAGTGCTTCTAATGTTAAATTGTATGTTCCTATTTTTATTAATATCGCCTGAAATTATACTCCCAATGTGAAATTTTTTTATGTAGCAATAATACTAGAATACCCCAATATAAATATGTTGAATTTGTAATTCTTATAATTTTTTATATGAATTATGAAATTATTATTCCAAATATTATGAATTGCAACTTAAAATTTTTTGACGGATTTATATTTATTAAGGCCTGGTTTATGAAAATCCAAAATTTCAATTTTTTCCTGCAAGTAGTTTTCAAATTATGCTTAAAAATTGGCAAAATGATGGATTCAGAGGCCGTCTATGATATAAGTGATTAAATATTTTAAAACTCCTTTACGCTATCCTGTAATTTAGCAGTCTTCAATGATTGAGTGATGCCTAAAGATGCCTTGATTAAGACGTAGGCTCTCTTGGTCCATAATCGCGTACTGAACTTCAATATGGAAACAGGTCCTAAAATATGCTCGTTTTAAAATAATTAATTTCTCGGAAACGTATCATACGAATTGCATAAAAATTTGTTCATAGCATTATTGAAGGGTGTATAGCTCATTTATGTTGACAAAATTGGGTTCTGCTATTAAATAAAACAAAGTTAGGGCCTCGTTTTAATATGTAATTGGCCCCCTAAGTAAATTTTACACGCATCATTTAAAAGTACACATTATTTTCAATCGTTTGGTTCCAGTAACATTCTTCTACGATAACGTTTTGCAGATCTAATAGGGGTGTTTCCTTTTTTTCTATGACTGTACATACATACATACACTGTTATTGTTGCGATGCGATATAAATATGAATTAAAAATGTCGATATAGCAGACTGTATAGTTCTATTATTAAATGCGTGCTCTTGGTGAGCAATGACTGCCTTGGCGGCGTCCATAACAAACTGGAGGGAAACATCTGTGGGCGGGGGATATATGCTTACGTCATTCGACGTCATAACAAAGGTGCGCCAACATACCGCCCCACGTTGAAATATCATTTCAATATACAATACAATATCTAAATTTACAATGAATAACATACAATACAATAAAGATGCATAATATAATAATAATGAATAGAACAATGAATAATTAAATAGACTTCAAACATTTGGTTACATAATAAGTTTACAGTGAAATGGTTAAACATATTCATATAATAATTTGTCAGTTTATTGACAAGGAAGTAAGCATAATTTCGATATGCCTCTTTTGAAAATATCCTGAGGGGTTTTAACTAATGCCACTCTAACCTTACCATCTGGTCCGTTAACTACTTCCTGAACTCTACCAATTGTCCATTTGCAGGGTGGAAGATTATCCTCTTTTAAAAGGACCATTGAATTTGGAATAACATTGTCTTTTTCAAACTGCCATTTATGTCTGGCTTGTAAATTATTAAGATAATCTAATTTCCACTTTCGCCAAATAATTTGGACCATTTTACTTAATCTTTGCCATTGAGACAAATAATTATCGCGTTCTCCAGTGAGATCAGGTTTAGACACACTGCTTAGAGGTCTACCTATGAGAAAATGGCCTGGAGTTAGAATTTCAAAATCATTGGGGTCAGAAGACATGGGCGTGAGGGGCCGACTGTTTAAAATGGCTTCAATTTGCGCGGTAACTGTTAAAAATTGCTCAAAAGTTAATCGCGAATTTCCTACAGTTCTTCTTAAATGATGCTTAAACGACTTCACCCCAGCTTCCCACAAACCACCAAAATTGGGTGTCCTGGGTGGAATGAAATTCCAGGCGATTTCCTCACTTGTTAAATAATCAGCCAAAACATCTGGGGGGTTTCTAATCATGTTTGCCAAACGTTTTAACTCTGCACTGGCTCCAACAAAATTTTTAGCATTGTCAGTACAGATAGAAGAGCTTTTACCTCTCCTACTGAAAAATCTCTTTAATGTTGCTATCATTGCTTCTGAAGTTAAGTCAGTGACCACTTCTAAATGTATGGCCTTTGTTACGAAACAAATAAAAATAGCAACATAGCATTTATTGTAAATACCTTTTCTTTGACCCTTATATTTAATATAAAAGGGGCCACAGAAATCAATCCCTACATTAGTAAACGGGGAACTAGGAGTAATTCTTTCTGAGGGAAGATTTCCCATAATTTGCTCAATGCATTTAGGTTTATTTTTGAAACAAATTATGCAGTCATGGACAATTTTTCTGGCAGTATTTCTACCACCCAGTGGCCAAAATTCTTGCCGAATAAGATGGAGTAAAGTTTGGGCTCCAACATGTAAATATTTAAGATGAAAATATGTCATGATCAATAAAGTCAATTTATGATTTTTTGGGAGCAATATCGGGAATTTTTTGTCAAAGGATAAGTCAGAATTATTTAACCTACCACCTACCCGTAACAATTTCTGCTTATCAAGAAAGGGATGTAAACAACTCACCTGGCCCTTCTTGGGAATTTCTCCCTTTTCAAGGGTTTTGATTTCATACTCGAAAGATTTTACCTGCACTATTTTTATGAGACAGTACTTGGCATTACGAAGTTCCTCTGTTGTGAGTGGACCACTTCGTCGAATGTTATTTTTAACATTAAATATAAATCTGAAAATAAAACTTAGAATACGTATTAATTTTAAGTAATTGTTACTTAAATTAAGAAAATCATTTACAAATGAATTTTCAGAAGTAAAAATTAAATTGATATTGTCTGTTTTTTTAAGTTCATGCGAGTACAGTTCTTGTGATAGAATGTCTATATTGTCATTGGATTCATCTGAAGATGAAGGTGGGTGAAAGTTCGGGGGACCATTCCACCAAAGATTCATGTTGGAAAGTTCTTGAGGACCTAGTCCACGTGATATAACATCTGCTGGGTTTAAATGCGATGGGACATGTTTCCAATGACAGTTTTCAGTTAAAGTTTGTATCTTGGATACTCTGTTGCCAACAAAGGTTTTTAGTTTGTTTGGCGGTGTACTGATCCAAGCAATTGCGATTTTTGAGTCTGTATGCAAATAAATGTCACTTACTAGCATTTTTAAAGAAAGTCGAATTTTCTCTATTAGTTGAGAAAGAAGTAGGCAAGCTGAGAGTTCCAGGCGGGGTATGGAAATTGTCTTTAATGGGGCCACGCGAGACTTACTCGCAATCAGTTTAGTTGTTACAGTACTTGTTTCACTTGTGCAATGCATATAAACTGCAGCTCCATAAGCTAATTCCGAAGCATCTGAAAATCCTAACAACACTAATTTCTGAAAAGAATAGGTTAGAATGTATCTGTCGATTCTAATTTCTTCGATTAGTTTTAGAGATGACACAAAATTTATCCATTCACTTGCAACTGGATCTGGGATTTCATCTTCCCAACCTAATTTCAGGAGCCATAATTTCTGAAGAAATATCTTTGCTCGAGTAATAATTGGTCCCAAAAGACCTAAGGGATCGTATAATCTTGCAATGGTGCTCAGCACGTCTCGTTTCGTGTATGATGATTTCTCTGTTACTGAAATCTTGAACATAAATTGATCTTCAACGGGTTTCCAAATAACCCCTAGAGTTTTGCTTGTTGATTCTTCATTTACGGAAAAATTATGTTCTTGAACTTCCTGTGGCTTACTGTTCATCAATTCCTTTGAGTTGGAATTCAATTTGTGAAGGGACATGCCGCAGGTTTTTAGCATGTTGCATAACTGCTGCTGGAGTTCTGTAGCTGTATCTAGGTCATGTGCGCCTGTAACAATGTCGTCCATGTATACATCTTCTCTTATTACTTCAGCAGCCAAAGGGAATTGTGATGATTCATCGATGGCTAATTGTTTCAGAGTCCGTATTGCGAGAAACGGTGCACAGCAAGTTCCATATGTGACTGTATTCAATCTGTAAACAGCAGTTTCCTCGTTCTCATCTGTCTTCCACACAATTCTTAGAAGGTCGCGTTGAGATGGATGAATTAAAATTTGTCTGAACATTTTTTGAATGTCTGTAGTAAAAGCATACTTGTAAATACGAAATCTTGTCATAATTTCAAATATGTCTTCTTTCACTTCTCCTTTTAGCAGACAATCATTGAGACTGAAACCAGATGTAGTTGCCGCTGATGCATTGAATACCACCCTTAATTTTGTTGTGGTTTTGTCTGGTCTGAGAACTCCGTGATGTGGCAAGTAGTAACATAAATTATTATCTGGATGTTCGGATTGAGCATCTGTATCCTTCTCCATGTGGCCTAACTCTAAGTATTCTTGCATGAATTGCTGTAATAATATATTCATAGTTTTGTCTTTGGATAATCTTCTCCACAACTGATTCAGACGTTTTTTCGCAAGCTCTTTAGAGTCATCTAACTTTTCCAAATCCTTGGTAGGCATCTGTACTATATATCTACCAGCGTCATTTCTTTTATGCGTAGTTTTGTAATGTTCTTCAGAGTATTCTTCTTCTTTGCTCAGAATTTTGCAAGGTTCATCAATGGTTTCCAATTTCCAAAATTTTTCTAAACATTCATCAATGCTTTGAGACTGCGAAATAAAACCACAATATTGCGTATGACTGATCGTATCTGTGGTTCCTGTTGCGATATATCCGAATACTGAATTTCGGAAAACTAAATTGCTGTTTGGAATTCGAATTTCTCCATCCTTTATTATATCAAAGAAGGATTGTGCTCCGAGTAGCATGTCAATTTTGCCAGGAACGCTAAATTTTGGATCTGCTAACTGATGAGGAATTTTCAAGTTATGAATATTCAATTTTGTTACTGGGAGTGAATCGGTTATTTTTGAAACAACAAGGAAATCTAATGATGTTTCAAAGGATCCATTTCCATTTAGAATTTTCGCATGCACCTTGTATTTAATGTTCATTTCTTTTCCACCTAATCCTGATATCGCGATTTTCAATCTCTTTAATGGAATTCCCAGTCGATCAGCAAATTCTGATGTTACAATATTGGACATACTTCCTGAGTCCAGTATTACACGTGCTTGTAAATAACTACCAGAATAAGGGTTAAAAACCCAAACTAAAGCAGTGGAGAGAATAACAGATTTATTTCCGTTATTAACGCAAGATAAGGAAGGCGATAGAAGTGATTTAACTTCTGTCTGTCCGAAAAACTCTTGTGCATTCGGATTTAGTTTATTACCTTGCTCGATGGGATTAACTTCATTAATTTTGTTCGGAAAGGAAGTGTTTGCATTTCTGTGAAGTAACGTATTATGTCGTGACTGACAAATGTTGCATAAACTTTTAGATTTGCAATTAGCAATCGTGTGCTGATTACTTAAACAATTAAAGCAAAGTTTGTGTTTCATTGCTATTTCTTTTCTCTGAGAGGCATTTGATTTCAAAAATGTATCGCACTTATAAATTGCATGATTTTGCTTACATAACACACATGAATTAATTAAATTAGTTGACTTAACAAAGAGAGATTTTTGTTTAGAATGACGCTCTTGATTTGTCTTGGGTTTTGCTGAAATGTTTTTACTGATATTTTCCAAGATTTGAGAGCGTTTCTCTAAAAATAGTATTAAATTGTCTAATTCTGGAACTTCATTTGAACTGATACTCATTTCGTAACTTTTTCGCGTATCTTTATCCAATTTTTGAAGAATAATATTCAGAATTAGAACGTCGGAAAGATTGTTCCTTGTGTAGTCTAAAACCTTTAATGCGCGAATGCTTTTCTTTACGGTGTCAACTAAATTCCGCAAATCTTTAGCAGAAGGTTGTACAATTTGGTCTGCTTCAAAAAGAGAATTTATGTGTATTTCTACAGCTATTCTATTGTTTTCATACCTATCTTTTAATGCCTGAATTAAAGAAGCGAATGTATCTTCTGTCGTTTGCAAAACTTTTGCTTCGTTTGTTAAAGCTGCTGATAAATAATGAAGTTTTTGAGTTTCAGATAATTGATCATTAGATGTTATAATATTATCAAATTGTAATTTGAATGAACTCCAATCTTCCGGTTTTCCTGAGAATTTCGGGAGTGGTATTTCCGGTAATTTAATATTAAATGAGTCATTTGTAAGAGTAGGTTTTAGTTGACTTTGATTGAGAACCTTATCCTCTTCCAAACTCTTAATTTGTTTCTTAATTTTGAATTTAGCTCTTACAATATTCTCAGTATATTCTTCACTAATGGTAATATCATTTTCATAATCTTTCGCAATACTTATGGCAGCTTCTATCTCGCTATTTAAATTTTTCAGCGATTCTTTCTTTTCATTTAACTGTTCCAAAATTTCTAAATACTCATCGGTTTCCTTATTTTCTTCATTAATTAAAGTATCAATTTTAGTTATAAGCTTAGTTACAGCTGCCCTTACAGTTGCGCGTTTCTTTTTTATTTTTTCAATTGCATCCATTTTAGAAACTTATGAAATCAAAAGGAATAATTGAATGTTTCTTACCTTTTCTGGTAAACAGGTGATTTCGTATTTCGTTTGTGCTTACTCTTTCTTGCGATGATTGCGTAACACTTTTATTAAAACTGCAGGTGTTGTTCTATGACCGAAGATTGAATTGTTCGAAGAAAGAAAAAATAAATTTGTCGTCTGCGCTGTCAATTCATTATTTAAAACAAACTGTTATTATTTTTTAAATATAAATACCTTTGAGCTCGACGGCCCATAATGTTATTGTTGCGATGCGATATAAATATGAATTAAAAATGTCGATATAGCAGACTGTATAGTTTTATTATTAAATGCGTGCTCTTGGTGAGCAATGACTGCCTTGGCGGCGTCCATAACAAACTGGAGGGAAACATCTGTGGGCGGGGGATATATGCTTACGTCATTCGACGTCATAACAAAGGTGCGCCAACATACACTATATGGTCAACAACGACCGGCCACTTGTGATTTTAGACGTTTTGTTAAATATATAAAAAATAATGAAGAATTATCCTGAATTTTGAAAAAGGTGAGGGGTTGTATCATATATTAGTGTTAATATAACATACACAATATGGCAAGTATTACTACATTTGGATATAACCCCTTATTATTATTATTATTATTATTATTATTTTTTTTTTTTTTTTTTTTTGCTTCATTTTGGGAACAACAGATTTGAAACTTATTCTATACGATCATTTTTGGAATTTTCAAGCTATGTTTTTAAGACTTTCACAAAAGTAGCTCTATACATTTAGCTAAAGCAATAAACAAATGATTTTTTATAGCATTCAAGCATGCGCATTGAAGAAATATTTAGCAAACCTGCTCATTTTCCATGCAATTTTTATTATTTTTTAATTATGATTACAGTGTAGAATGTTGTTTGTCATAATTTCTGAAAAAAACATTACTTTATATTAAGTACTCTGCAAATTATTAGCAAAAAACTTGGAAAAATTTGGGACTGTTTTTATGTAACCCTTAATTTTCCTACGAGTATACATGTTAGCCACATAAAAATTAACACAGTTTATTAAAATAAGCCACGTAATCATAATCTGTATTTTGAACGCTTTTACTACATCATTTTTGACAGGGTTATTCTAAAGATACTCGACCTTTTGTAATTTGCTGACGGTTTCGGGAGTATGTTGGGTATGTAGTTTCGGAAAAAATTCTTCACAGGAATGTATGACCTGTATTATTATGTTTGCACACTTGGAGTTTCAGGTTAATTCCTTATGTATTTTTCTAGATATTTAACAAAATGTCTAAAATCACAAGTGGCTGATCACCTTTGGCCATTTAATGTATATCCAAGTACAAAACAGTTCTTTTGTACTTGGTTTTGGATTTTTTTAAAAATTACTTTAACTTTCGGGTCAGGTTGAAACCAGTTCTGAAATTGACACTATCATAATATTAAAAAAAATAATAATAACCAAAATCTAAAAAAAAAAAAACTAGCCCGTTTGTAGATCGTCCTCAGCTATCCTATGCAAAAAAAAAAAAAAAAGTCACGAAAAATATTAAAATTTGATATATGTATTTGAAAATAACCCCCCCTGTAGACTTAACATTATCATCCGGCTCTTTTTTAGCGAGTCGAGTGGCCTCTTAGCCAGGCTTTGATAATGACAGATTCGCTAATACATTTGGCGATTGTTTAGAGAATTCAAATTTTATTGTCGTGTTGATCTTTTGTAAAGGGGAAAGACGTTCTACTTTGTAAAAAAATTTCTGTGAAATTAATGAGAATCTACGGGTAATCCATTAATCTGAAATCTTATGTAAAATTACAGAGAATTGAAAAACCGGGTTTTTATTAAGAGCCCACGCTATTGATTGAAAAAGACCCGGATAATAATGTAAAGTCTATGGGGGCGTTCTTTTAAAATATCTCGCTCAAATTTTAATACTTGACGTGATTTTTTTTGAACAGGATAGCTGAGAATGATACACAACTAGCCTAGTTTTTATTTTTTTTTATTTTGGCTATATTCTTTTTATATTAGGATAGTTTCAGTATCATAACGGGTTCAAACCGGCTCTGAAAGTTAAAGTATTAAAAAAAATCTGACACCAAAATCTAAAAAGCAGAAACTAGGCCGATTGTGGATCGTCTTCAGCTATCCTATGCCAATATATATATATATATATATATATATATATATATATATATATATATATATATATATATATAAATTTGAGCGAGATATTCGAAAAGAACTTCCCTATAGACATTACATTATCGTACGGGTCTTTTTAAATGAGTAGTGTGGCGTCTTAATAACATAAAATTTATTTGATAAATTTAGAATAGACTTTGTAAATTAACGTTGTTAAAAAAACACAAGACTCTCTAAAATTAATTTTATTGATAATATTGGGTTGGAAACTAAATTCCCGCCGTTTGTTTAAAGACAATTTTTTTACCGGAATCTATACTCTGTTTTTTTGATCGACCTAATTCATGTTAAAATGCTGATTGTTAAAATGTAATGTCAGCGATAAAGTAGCAAGTGGGTTGGCAACGAAGTTCCCGCCGTGTTTTTAAATACGTTTTTTTTCTGCCAAATTTGCATTTTTTTTCGATCGAGTTAATTTATGTTAAATTTCAGATCATTAACTCTTTGCATTCGTATGTCCAGTCTGACTCGACATCATCTTTCTTTGCAAAATTTATTTTTGGCACCAGTAATAAAGGAAAATAAAATTTGCCTTATTTAATTACAGCATTTTTGAAATTGTGTACTTGAAGGAAACTTTTTTTTAAAAGTGGTGTAAACCAAATAAAATTTGTGTAAGTGACACCCGAGTCGAAAGGGTTTAAATGGAATGTCAACTATGGAATGCCAACTGGGTTGGCAACTAAGTTTCCGCCGTTTTTTAAAAATTATTTCAAAGTTTATTTTTCAATAAAAAATAACAAATAATTAATCAACAATGTATTCTCCCTTGTTGTTTACAACTTCTTCCCAACGTTCAACAAGATTTTCAATACCTCGTTGGTAGAAATCCCCTGGTTTCGACTCGAAAAATTCATCCAACCAAGCTTTCAAGTCTGCATCAGTATTGAACGAAACTCCGCGCATAGCGTTTGATAGAGATCGAAAGAGATGGAAATGCGTTGGTGCCAAATCAGGAGAGTACGGCGGGTGTGGCAGTACTTCCCAGCCATGCGTTTGAATGGCTTCCTTGGTCATATTGGCGATATGAGGGCGGGCGTTGTCGTGCAGCAAAAGGACTCCATGCTGCCGATTAGGTCTTTTCTCTTGAATAGCTACGTTGAGTCGTTCCATTTGTCGAACATAGAGTTCCGCGTTGACTGTTTGGTTCCGTTCAAGCAGTTCGTAATGGGTAATGCCTTCCCAGTCCCACCATACGCACAACATCGTTTTACGTGGGTGAAGATCTTGTTTTACACGCGGTGTTGGTAATTTACCAGGGCTGAGCCATTCCTTGCGTTGCTTCGTATTAATGTACAGGCACCATTTTTCATCGCCAGTAACGATTCGGTAAAGAAATCGTTGCTTGTTTCCATGAGTTGAGCGGTGACGAGCAAGCAAACCAGCGGAGATTGCGGCTCGTTGATTCTTGTTGTTGTCACTTAAAACATGCGGAACCCATGCTCCAAACTTCTGAACTTTTCCCATCGAGTGAAGATGCTTCACTATAGCAGTGTGGGAGAATTTCATTTTCTTTGCCAGTTCTCTTGTCGTTTGACGCGAATTTTCGTGCAAATGTTGGTTTAATCGCTCCTCATCGAACTCAACTGGACGGCCAGAACGAGGTGCGTCTTTGATATCAAAATTTCCATTTTTGAACTTGGCATACCAATCACGGGCGGTTCTTTCAGCTATCGCACCCTCGCCATACACAGCACAAATGTCACGAGCAGCTTTTGCGGCCTTACAACCTTGAATGAAAAGCAAAGAGAAGGAGGTGTCGAAAATGTTCCTTTTTCTCAACTTGACACTCCATTTTATAGATCTGAGATTCAACCCAAATTAGCTCTAGTATCCAAAAAACAAAATATAGATTCTGGTAGAAAACTTCTATTTAAAAAAACTGCGGGAACTTAGTTTCCAACCCAATAATTTAATTTAGTTTCTAAAATTAGTGAATCATGGAATCTTCAGTGAGATTCAAATAACTTAAATTCCTTGATTAAATTTGAACTGCTGTATCATTAAATTTTAATATAACTTGCTTCTAGCCGTCTTGAGGTTTGAACTTGAGACTTCTTGACGGTGGAAAAACAATTTACGGTTTGGTTTATTTTATGTCGGCCGATTATCTACACGTGAGATATAGGCCCTAAAAAGAAGGAGTATATACTCCGTGAGGGCTTTCAACGAGAACCTAACCCGTATTTATGCAAGGAAATCCAAAGTTCGAAGAAAACCACGGAAAAATCCGAACTGTTAGGCCGACGGCCGCGATTGGGTTCGAATTCAGCACTTGCCGTCTACCAGTTGAGAGGTCAAAACATCTCGGCCACTGGTGGGGCAACAATTTACGGACTATGCCATAAAAAGAGTACAAAGTATGTCTTTTATAACTCAGCAGAGCAAATTTGTCACTAAATCTAACAAGATGATTTTTCAATTTCTAAATTATCCTAGGTTAAAAAAAAAACAAACTTTAAACTAAGTTTTCTTCTTTAATATTTGTAATAAAATTGCAAAATAATTTTTAAAGTGTGTATTTTGAATTACAAAATTTAACAAAGATAAAAATATATTTAAATAAAGTTATGGGAATCTTTACCGGAAATTAGATATAATATAAGGAAAATATGTATAAAATTATGACCGATAAACGCAACCGATTGTATTTAAACGAGAACTAGTGTAAATTTTTAGACAGCTTTGCTTTTTTATCTGTGTTTTTACAGAAATTTGTAACAGTGTAGTCATATCCGATGCATAAAAAGTTCCCAATCTATGGAAATAATATCCACTAGAACTACAATGCCTCTTTGTAATTCTTATCTATCCCTTATTATATCAAAGAATCGTCAGAAAATGTCACACTGAAAACTTGAATATTTTAAATGATGATATGTATTTATTAATAATTTCAAGAGAAAAATCACTTTCTATGTTAACACGTTGACGGACACTTGCGTCTATAGCCGTCAAAGCGAAAAATTAAGTGTTGAAATTAATGGTTGACACCGGGAATGTTTATAAAAAAAACTTCTATTTATTAAATTCGTAAAATTTAGCTTTTTCTTATTTATAATTACAATTATTTTCAAATCCCGGTGTCAACCATTAATTTCAACACTTAATTTTTCGCTTTGACGGCTATAGACGCAAGTGTCCGTCAACGTGTTAAAAATATGAAAGTAGAACATAAATATAGCTGCCAACTTTTACGTATTTTTCCAACCACAAACATGTTATAGTAAATATTGTCTTATTTAATCGTCGAAATCTTATAATTAAACAAGTGGAAAGACTCTGTACAATATTAGTGGTAGCAAAAATGTGTAAAAATTGGCAGCTATGCATAAATTAAAATGCAGAATCATTAAAAAAAATTAGAATTGTTAAAGAACCTATTCTTTTAGCACAAAATTAAATTTATATTTGGGGACCCCTGAAGCCTATGGATATAAGTGACAAAAATGAAAAAAATTGAACTAAGTGCACAGGCGACCTAGAAATATGCTTTTTTCTTCTCGGGTAATGAAATGTAAGTGATTTTCTAAATATGTGCTGCTTTCTAAAGATCAACCCAGTGTTGCCAGTGGGCTACTTTTTTGAAATTCAAGTTTCTTGATTCGTACCACTTTTTGGAAACGGCAAAATTCCTTTTGTTTTCGCCTTTATAATTATGTCATTGAATAAGACGCAGTTTACTATTTCAAAAGAGTGGTGCCAATCAAGAATCTGAATTTAAAATAAGTAGCCCATTTGGCAACACTGGATCAACCCCCTTTTCCGAATAATAATAAATATTGATTAATTATAAATTTAAAGTGAATTATACTTTTTATTTTTCACAGTTATTGCAATACGTGTTCAAAGACCAGAATGAAACAAGGGGCAGTTTCCTATTTCAAATCAGTCAATTATTATTAATGTTCAAATTTAATGTCAGTTATTTTTCATCTCAATTTACTTCAAATCGAATTTTTGTCTCTTGTACCCCTTGGCTTCTGAGGTCATCATTTTCAATAGAATATAACTTCCACTTGTATGTTTATTTTTCATGTTTCATAACAACCCATAACCAACATAAAATAACTGTGATATTGCATGCTGCCTAGGGTTCAGCTTAAAAGCCATATTTTTTATACTATTATTTTTGCAAGTCTCACAGTTTTTTTTTATACAAAAACACTAGAACAAAAGTTTAATCAATAAATTTTAATATTTAAAAGTAGCTCAATGGACTCAAAATTTATAAAATTGGAAAAAATAACACTATTAACTTTACAAATGACAAATGTGTACTTGCATTTTTTAGAGGTTTTAATTATAACAATTTATTTAATTTACTGTACGAATTATTAGGTTTCTTATTTTATGTTACAATTTTATTGCTTTTCTGTTGGTTAAGACAGTTTTTCTTCATATTTGAGTACATTTTGCAGTGATCTTCAACAATTTGTAGTAGAAATAGTAGTTGAGTTTTAGTTATTAATCCATTTTATTCATGAATAAATGTCACCATACGTTCATCATGGTCATTTATTAATTGTAGGGGTTTTATAATCTTTTTAGTCTGTTTATAATCGTCACTTGACTCCCACTAGCCACAATCAACTGCAAATTCCAACAATTGAAACAATATAATTGACATGGCTTTCCAATATATTCCAATATATTGATAGATATATATTCCAAAATATTCCAATTTTTCATTCTTGAATATATAAAGAGTAATGCTGACTCGCTTGGAGTAATTTTGATCTTGTTATTTAGAATCAGCTTTATTCTGTAAGGCAAAAATAATGCGTTTTTTGGTTGGTTTACACGACTCTCAAATAAAGCTAATCCAACACGTCCTTCTGACAAATATGCCAAAAATTTAGCAAATTTAGGTGATGATAACTCGGAAATCGCTGAATGTATCGATGAGTATTCAAGTAACAGCAGTATTTTAGCAAAAACAGGTTATTATAAGAGGCGCCTGAAGCTTGTGGGTAGCGATCCAAGCTTTCAAATATCCGCAGACTGTGAAAACATATACATCATGCGCACTTTCTTCCTCTTTTGAAGTCAATTTAAATTAAGCATTGAACATCCACATTTTGTGACAGTATATTATTTGCGACATTATCAAATGAAATTCCTGATTCGTACTTGTATCTATCAATGAAATTCCAATATTCTTGAAAGCGTTCAAACAGTGCAACTTCAGACGGAGATTTGACTCTATATACATTTCAAGTACAGTACTAATTAACAATCCCATAATGTGATGACAAGAAAGAGACAAAAAGCTGTTTGTTAAGTTTTTGTTTTATAAGAGAATATGCTGCCCAATTATAATCAGTATTTAAGATGGTAATGTCGATGCATATTGCTTTCATATTACCGCTATTCCTCAATCTTGAATTTTCTCATGTATTCTGCCTGAGCTTTTCCTGTGACAGATATTGGACAGTCCGTAGTTGAGTAACATCATTCATAAAAAATAATACTGGCAATCGATAAACTTTTTCTTTTCCAGTCAAATCATACATTAATTTCCCATTCCAATGAATGCCAAAAGTAGTGTTGCTTTGAAATCTAATTTTTATTTTTTCATGTTTTTTAATTCTCTCAAACATTATCTATCCACAAATTAAGTCTTTGTTAAACACATTTCTTCTTTAAATATATTTTAAAAGGTGGAATTTGTTTTTCTTTGACATAGCATATGAGGGCGTGTATATTTATCATTGCTTATACATTATAAACTTTCCCATCATTGAGTTATCTTCAAATGTTGTTCAAATGTATTAATATTTTGTCTGATTTATTTTTAAAAATACGGAACAAATTCATAAGGTGAAAAGATTATATTTTCAAACTTAAAAAAATTCCACCCTAATGATGGCCCGACAAAATATTATGTCACTATTCCGAAAACAAAATAAAATGTGCAAATACAAATTCAACCTTCAAATAATGTGATACTTCTTTGAATCTCTATTCCAGTAAATATGTTGTCAAAGATATTTCAAGCTTCGTTTAACCGACTAAATCGAAAATTGGACTCGCAAACAAACATTAAAAAGCATGATTGACGAATTAATCATTTTGAGACAGAGATTAATCTAATTGTTACAGAAAATATCCCTTTTCTATAATAAGCATATTTTTAGAATTGCTTTGTTTCGAATATGGAATTCTAAATGTTTTTATTAACTATTTACTGACCAACATTTTTTAGAAAGCTTTCAAATAAAGTCTATTTTTTTCATGTCTTTTTGAGGATGTTTAATTTTTTTACCCCCATTTTTTTATCAATAGATTTCGTAATCTCAACACACAAATTTTGAGATAACAAAACGCACACTAGTAAAAGTATTATGTATCAAAAAAAAAAAAAAAAAAAAGAATATAAATTATAAATGAAATTCAACATACAGCGTCATCTAACCTCTAATAAAACAGTACTTTAACAGTTGTCATCTATAGACTTCTTCATAGCTTACAGTGTGGAGATTGAAGTTCAGACTGAAGCTCAGATTAAAGATTTTGCCCAATCTATAGCTTTCTACATTCCTGAACTGAGCAATAAACATCTAGACAAGGATCAACAAATGTTTTCAGAACCACGTGTCATTTTTAAAAGTATATTTTACATGATTCTGATGTGCCAACAACAAAAAAATTTTTTGATTAAATATAATAATGATGCATCATTATTTAAAATTTGTTATTTGTAATAAAACAATATGGGTAATATTTGATGTTATACTTTAAAATTTATATAAAAATTATTACATCTGTTGTCCCATTGTAGATGCCAATTAATCTGTATCTGCTTCGAACTTAGTTATTTTCAAGAGAACGAAAGTGTAATTGGGCTAATTTGACAAGATTTGTTTACGAGAATTTTCCTTAATATTTATTTGTTAAAAGAATGTCTCACATTTTTTTTTTCAAAAAAGCCATTGCCAGAATTTACAGCATCTTGTGTCTGGAATTTAATACCAAGTTGTTGTCATTTTATCATTTGTATTTTGCTTATAAAGCCTTTTTAGGTGCGTTCGTAGTTATGTAAATACCTAGCACTTATAGTCGTCGTTCAGTACGCCCGTTTTTCCACTATCTTCTGTCCGCCTGCATATAACAACACAAGAACTATCCAAACAAATCGTTTTAAATTTTAATATTATTACATAATTTTGTCGAGTCTTTTAACCTTCCTACCCTATTGAAATTTTACTCAAACTTGATTAAAATATTTGACACCAGAATTTTTATTTAAATCCATCTAACATACTCATTTAACTTAAATCTTTGTGTTATTTATTTAATTTACTTTATGAAAAACTTTCTAATTTGAATTGAATGAAACGCATTATAGGTCTGGGTCAATTAGACCCATTCAGGGTAGGAAGGTTAAACTTTGTTGGAGAGTGCTAAAAATTATACCACTGTTTGGAAAACAAAGTGTGCAACAATTAATTCAACTTCCGAATAATGTGATGCTTCTTTGCTTTTCTATTCTATAGAAAATATGGTGTAAGATTATCATGAAAGACCTTTCAAGCTTCGCTTAACCGGCTGAGTCGAAAATTGTACTTGCAGACAAATATGACTGATAAGTTAATGTTTTCGAAACAGAGTTTTTCTAATTTCTACAGAAAATAGCCTTTTCTTTACAATCTACATATCTCTAAAATTATTTTGTTTTGATAATGGATTACTGAATGTTTTTACAAAAATGGCTATTTTTACAAAAATATGAGTAAAAGTATTATGCATTAAAAAATTCTGTAAGCAGCACACTCTTTTAAATAGTGACAATATATTTTATTTTTAGCAAACTAAAACAGATAAAAGATATGCAATATAAAAGATATGCAATCAGTAACAAAAAAGGCACAAATCGGAAATTGTAAATTAAACGTGGAAGATGAGGTGCATTTGCACTTAACAAATTTTATAAACACTCTGATTTTGGTGCAATAGCTGTTTCACTGTTATGAAAAAAATCTCGAAGAGAAAATTGATTACAATTATATACATTAAAATCACTAATACAGAATTAATAGCATTCCATCTTAAATAGTAGTTAAACACTATGGAAAGCTAGAACCATTACCTATCATGGGACATCATTTAATTAATTACGCATGATAGGATTTAATAGAATGAATAAGAATAATAGAATAGAATAATAGAATTTTATCAATATTTTTTAAAGATTTGATTTGATTTTCATAAAATTTCAAATGTCTCGACAAAATTTTGCTAAGATAATATCTATTAAATTTCAAACAATTTTGTTGGATAATTTTTCCACCGTCATATGCGAACAAACTGACAGACAGACAAAAGGATCAGACGACGACTATAGGTACTAAGTATTTAGAGATTTACAAACGCACCTTATAAATAAAAATTGGAAAAAAACCCACACATTATTTTATTATTTACAGAATTAAAATTGGCATTTTGAATGAAAGATAATTTACATTTTGAATGAAAGGAAATTTCCGTTTAACAAAAAAGTTTTTATCTTTCTTTTCTCATCACAATCTTTTACTAACATCAAATACTTGTAATATTGCCTCATGCAGTAGACAAGGAATTAGAATTATACCACTGTTATGAAATAAAATAAAATATGCAGCAACAAATTCAACCTCCAAATAATGTGATGCTTGTTTATTTTTGTATTTCAGCAAATATGGCTGAAGAATATCGCGAAAGACATTTCATGCTTCGCTTAACCGACTAACAAGGAAGGTCTCCATACTGGGCATACTCAGAAAATTTTGAAAAAAAAAATTCTAATTTAACTACTTATGTATGTAATAAAGAATCATTCAAATTTAAAGGCGGAATCACACTACAAACTCTGTAAAATAATAAAATACTTTCGAATATTTGGCATGAAAAGACGAAAGGGTCACGCGAATTGGCGAGCAGGATTTTTCTTCGCCAAAAGCAAACGATTTTCATGTAACTGAAAATTGTTTGTTAGTAGATTTTTAGAATTCATGTAAATGTTATTTAGTAAATTAAAATTCAAACAATGAGAGAATTTAATGGATGTATTATATGTCATGTATTTACTGCTCGTCGCAGCAGTTATTTAATTTTATACTGTAAAAATAATTTTATGTTTAAAAAATATTATTTAAGCGTATTCCAGAATAAGGCTAGATGAAGAATGCTGCAGTAATACATTTCAATATCGGATAAGTTTTTGTTTAAATAGCAACAAAATTGAATGGACTCTGCTTAATTGGACTTAATTTTCAGATTGAAAAAAATTTAATTACCTAATTTTTCGTTTTAAATCATAAAATTTCACAGTTAACTTTCATTATAAATATATCTATGACAAAACTATAGTAATAACTAACTAAAACCGACAAAACCAAATTTATTTAAATAAATATTTTTAAAACTAGTTCAACATGAAACATTTTTACCTTAAAAAGTATTTGAAAATAAAAGTATTTTTTGAAATTTTATTTCTTCGCCAACCAGTGATAAATTGCTAAATAAACGAAATGTTCATGGTTTTTTTCACGAACGCCCTATCGGGGTTCCCCCGAAATTTTTTTTACAAACGTATATATACTCAATGAGAAGAAATTTCTGTAATTTTTTTTTCAGAATTTTCTGAGTATGCCCGTATGGAAACCTTTCTTGTAAGTCTAAAATTGCACTCGCAGACAAACATTAACAAAGCATGAATGACGAATTTATGCATTCGAAACTTAGATCTTTTAGTAGTTAGAGAAAATAGTCTTTTTTATAATCAGCGTATATTTAAAAATATGTTATTTTGATTAGGTATTCTATTTTTGAAGGTTTTTCAAATAAATAAATAAATAAATAAATAAAATTGCACATTAGTAAAAGTATTATGCATTAAAAAAATACCGTAAACGTTAGAAAAAGTAACAAATCGGAAATAATAAGACAAACAAGGCAAATGTTTACACTATATCCAATCTTATAAATATTCCGATCTCGGAGCAATAAATGTTGCACTCTGAACCACTCATGCTGAATTTGTGAAAAAATGCATGAAGGCAAAATTTATTACTATTATATGCATTAAACTCAATAATTATATATATATAAAACCCCTCCGTGTATGACGATTCCAGAGACAACCCATCCACGAGAAAAGGAAACATTGCAACTGCATCCACGTTAGGCTTAACTATGCCGAGCCGTTCACAAATATTCTAATTGTTCAACTTTTGAAAATATACATGTGAAAGATTTATTCATTACTCATTTTCTTTAAAACCTACAAAAACTATTTAATTATAATGTTTAAGTTCTAAATAAAACAACCAGCAATTACAGAAAAAACAAACCAAACAAACAATGTAAGCAAATCAATACTGTTGCCATTCAAGAATGACAAATTCCGTGATTGAATCTTTGGAATGATTCCTTTGTAACATCACGACTCGGGAATGATCGGACGCGTTCGGGATCTATGCTCGCTGAGCGCGCGTGTTCAGGAGACAGGTACATGGAGTGTATCTTACAGCTGAATAGTACTCGGTAAAAACTCCTGAGCTTGCGCGTGCAAAGCGTGTCTCTCCCGAACACGTTCATTGTTTACTCTTTATTGTTGACATTTGTTTTCGATCTTATAGAGTGTTTTCTTTTAAGTATTAGCTAAAAAATGGATCAAAATAGGAAATTTTTTTAATACATTTTAGATATTTTTATTATTTTCTCTCAGTATTTTTAGATATTTTTTGGCTGTAGTTTCACAATATAATCTTTTATAATTGATTTTCTTGCCTTACTTTATTCTTTTAAAATTTATGTATATACGATTTGTTCATTACAATCCCCCCATCCACCAGACAGTTTTGTTATAGTTTTAAATGCAAATTTCTATTAAAATTTTCTCTCTCTCTCTCTCTCTCTCTCTCTCTTTTTTTTTTTTTTTATAGATTTTTTCCCCATGTTTAATCGTTGTATTTTTAAAAATTGTTTAAGCATAGAGTGGCTGATTGACCACAGTTTTAACTTTTTATCATCCTTTTAAAAATGCAAACACGTCATTTTGACGGGCTGTCTTCTAGTATTGAAATAATAGCACTCCATCTTAAGTAGGAGGTAATCACTATAGCAGCCTAGAACCATTACCTATCATGAGATATCATTGAATTAATTATGTATAATAGGATTTAATAGAACGAAGAAAGCCTTTATCAATATTTTTTTTTAAGGTTAGATTTGATTTTCATAAAATTTCATGACTCTACAAAATTCTACAAAGGTAATATATAGTAAATTTCAAATAATCCTATTGCATATTTTTTGCTTTGTCATGTGCGGTCAGACTGTCAAACAAACAGGCAGGCGACACGACGACTATAGGTGCTATGTATTTTTTACACATTTACGAGAGCACCTAATAAATGGAAATGAAAAATATAAAAACACATTATTTTATTATTCACTGAATTAAAATTTACATTTTGAATAAAATATAATTTACATTTTCAATATAAGATATTATCCATTTAACAAAAACGTGTTTATCTTTCATTTTTCATCACAATCTTTTACTACCATGAAATACTTGCAATATTGCTTCATGTAGTTGCGAAGAATTATGCCACTGTTTGGAAAAGAAAAGAAACTATGCATCAACAAATTCAACCTCCAAATAATGTGGTGCTTCTTTGCTTCTCTGTTCCAGCAAGTATTGCTGAAGAATGTCGTGAAAGATATTTCAAACTTCGCTTAACCGACTAGTTGACAATTACACTCGCAGACAAACATTAACAAAGCATGATGGACGAATTTAAGCATTCGAAACAGAGTTCTTTTAACTGTTTGAAAAAATAGTCTTTTTTATATCTTTAAAAAAGTGTTGTTTCGATTATGAATTTTCGAATGTTTTTACAAAAGAAGCTAAGCACATTAATAGAAGTATTATGCATTAAAAATATCTTAAGCGTCACAAAAAGTAAGAAATCGGAAATTATAAGTCAAACGTGTCAAATGTTTGGACTATAACTAATTTTAGTACTACTTGGTTATCCCGTCGACCGATTTCGCCAAATTATATAAATCGCCAAACTACTCGTCAAGTTATACAAATTAACATTATTTTCATTTTAAATAATGAAAGAAAAATTATATTAGTATAAGGCTAATAAAAATACAGATAAAATGTCGAAATAAAAATCACTTGGTGACGTAACAAACACGCGTAATGTGATTAATGTCGAGTGAATGTGACATTCATAATCAGCCATTATTGCCATTTAATCTTATAGCTTGGCTATAGAACTTTGGTCGACGGGATAATCAAGTAGTGCCCTAATTTTATAAATATTCCGGTCTTGGAGAAATAACTGTTACAAATATTAAACTCAATAAAACTGAAATAACACCCCAGACAGGCGAACATAACAGACCACGACTACAGGTACTAAGTATTTATGCATTTACAAGCACAACTAATAGATAGAAATGAAAAAAAAATTATTATTTACAGAACAAAAATTTATATTTTGAATAAAAGATAATTTAGATTTTGAATAAAAGGTTTTTTCCATTTACCAAAAAATGCGTTTATCTTTCATTTTTCATCACAATCCTTTGCTAACATAGAGTACTTGCAATATTGCATCATGCAGTAGACAAATAAAAATGCCACTGTTTGGAAAAAAAATTAAAATGGACAGCAACAGAAACAACCTCAAAATAATCTGACGTTCCTATTCCAGCAAATATTGCTGAAAAATGTTGCAAAAGACATTTCAAAATTTGCTTAGCCGATTAACCATTTATCGACCGACGGTACTTATAAGTACCATTAAAATTACTTATTATAAAATTCTTTTAATACGTCAATTAATTGTAATACTGTTTAGAATGAATTACAGATACATTACTTTATCTTGTTCCAAAAGCATTATTGGTTATACAAAACAAAAATATTTTTAAAAGGATGATATCTTTTGCCTTTGTATCTTTTCAGCTTTCTTGGCGCTGAGAGTGGGGGGAGGGGATTTTTCAATTCGGAAATATTTCTATATTTATATTCTAAGAACATCATATTTGTACGTTTTATAATTCTACAAGATACTAAGAAAACAATTTAAAATAAAATATTTGTTTGGGGTTATCAATATTGCACAAAATCCCTGTAAATTCAAATTTAATTAATCCTTCTAAAATCCTTCAAAAATTAATAAAATGATTGTATAAAACTTTTTAATTTAGTTAAAACAATTCACGTAAAATGCTTTAGAATGTAAAATTTTCATGAATTCATAATTTTGTAGATAAAGGGTTGAGTTGAAAATTGCTGTCGCAGACAAACGTTAACAAAACATGATTGACAAATTTATGCATTCGAAACATAACTAATTGAGCAATTCCATCTCAGCTCAGGCAGGGCATGTCAAATCACCATCACAGATTTTTTTCAAAAAAATTCAGTAGTTAGAACTAAGTGATTTATAAAATTTCCTAAAAGGATTTTTCCCTAAAAAAATTATTTCTCTGATTACAGCACTTTAAAGTTCATGATAAAATTGGCAGTTTTCAGAAAAACCGAAAAACGCTTCATTTTGAAATGAACACAATACCAAACATATTAAACATATTCAGTCAATTTATTTTTTATAAACAGTTATTAAACTGAATTTTACTTTGGCATAGTTTTAAAAAATATAGTGACATTTTTACTTAATTAAAAAAATTAGATTTTAAGTACAAAAAATATAATTATTAGTGAATTTAAGATTTTTTTTTCAGAATGAAAAAAAAAATATTTTAAAGCTAAACATTGATGGCAATCCAAAGACCTTTAATGGGCGTTTTACAGCAAATTTCATTTTAACTCTAAGGTGCTTACAACTTTTGTAATTCAATTTTAAATTATGCAAAATTTTGTAAAATCACTACTTTTGAAATGCAATTTCTCAAAAACACCATTTTTTAAAAATCTGATAATATGCTCAATTCATACCTTATTAGTCTCTAATAGATACCTTACAAGCAAATCATGTGTTTTTGCTTAGAAAATTTTATATGATTTTTTGAAAATAACATGTTGTGTGTATTTTTCAACAGACCACAAAGGCAAGCTCTTCCTTATTTAACCGAACTTGTAATGTAATTAATATTTCAAACTAAAAAATACATCACTAGTACATAATTATTACTGTTAAATTATAGCTAATCATTTGCTTAAATTTAAAATTGCTTAAAATACAGTCAATAATAAAATTAGTATTGATCATATGTCATTTCATTCCATACTCATAAATGTGCTAAATTCATCTACAGTGTGTTAAATATTTTGTTATATAGTATGGCTGTAATATATTAAAATGCAAATACATACATTACAACTGAATTAGATTTTTTTTCAAGTTTAGTTTTTTTCCAATTAGTTTTTTTTTTCCTCAGAAAACCAGAAGATCAAGCTTTTTCTTATTTCTCTGTATTTATAATAATATTTTTTAATGAAAAAATAATAATATGCACATTATTATGGTAGATAAATATAAGCTAATCTTCAAAAATTCCTATTCATAAAATTAAATAAGCCAAACCCCTTTAAAAAAAATCTGCGCTTGTGATGCATTTTTACTTTGCTGAAAATTACTCACTAATACTGCCAAATGAAGTACAAAGCTACCACTGGCAGAATACTCAGATATCGTTAGTTACCTGCACAGCATACTTTAGAGAAGAAATAAAGAGTTTTATCATAGTTTCTGATGATTAGCTCATGATACAGCTCATGCTGTTTGTGACATAGAAAAAGTGAAAAAAGAATTATTTAAGTTGTACCAATTACAAACACTGGAATCACCTGTGTATATATCAGATGGAGCTGAAGCACATTTTAAAAACAAGTATCAGTTTTATAAATTGCACAAAAATAAAATTGTACTGAAGTAGAGGATATTTTCAGGTACTGGCCATGTTAAAAGTGCATGTGATGCTATTGGGGATTGAGACAAGCACTATGCAACAAAATTTAATCTCCAAAAGGAGCCAATAAAAGCTATCCAAAATTCTGTCTCATTTGTTGCTGAACTATCTTCTCTGCTAAAAAATAACATTCTAGTCCATCCAGACAGAAATATTATTCAATCCTATAGAACTAATAATGAGAAAGAATATGCTAATGCAAAATCTATTGTTGGTATTAGATATAAACATTATAGGGTGATTGTAAGTAATGAAAATTATATGGAACAAGCAAGTAAAAATGAATTGACAAAAGTTGAAACCTTCAGCCAAATGAAAAGACAATATTCAATACATAGTTTCCAAATCGGTGATTTCATTGGATGGATTTATGAAAATAATTGGTGGATAGGACAAATCAAATTTTTATAAAACACAAGAACTAAATGACATTAAAGTATCATTCATGTACCCAACATGGTCCATAGATAAAGCATTCCAGTGGCCAAAAGAATCTGGAAAGAAAAAATATGAATGTGCATTACCATTGGAAAATGTGCTTCTAGAAACAGAAAAACCAGTTACAATAGGACAATCTGAGCGACTTCATCCCTTTAACGATAAGGAGTTGAAGTTAATTTAAGAAACCTTCACTACCTAATTCTTCTGTTATGTATGTAATTTGCACATTAATATCTTATATCCATACTATATAACAAAATTTTTACACACTGTAGATGGATTTAACACATTCATGAGTATGGAATGAAATGACATATGATCAATACTAATTTTATTATTGGCTGTATTTTACGCAATTTTAAATTTAAGCAAATGATTAGCTATAATTTAACAGTAATAATTATGTACTAGTGATGTATTTTTTAGTTTGAAATATTAATTACATTACAGGTTCGGTTAAATAAGGAAGAGCTTGACTTTGTGGTCTGTTGAAAAATACACACAACATGTTATTTTCAAAAAATCATATAAAATGTTCTAAGCAAAAACACACGATTTGCTTGTAAGGTATTTATTAGAGACTAATAAGATATGAATTGAGCATATTATCAGATTTTTAAAAAATGGTGTTTTTGAGAAATTGCATTTCAAAAGTAGTGATTTTACAAAATTTTGCAAAATTTAAAATTCAATTACAAAAGTTGTAAGCACCTTAGAGTTAAAATAAAATTTGCTGTGAAACTCCCATTAAAGGTCTTTAGATTGCCATCAATGTTTAGCTTTAAAATATTTTTTTTTCATTCTGAAAAAAAATCTTAAATTCACTAATAATTATATTTTTTATACTTAAAATCTAATTTTTTTAATTAAGTAAAAATGTCACTATATTTTTTAAAACAATGCCAAAGTAAAATTCAGTTTAATAACTGTTTATAAAAAATAAATTGACTGAATATGTTGAATATGTTTGGTATTGTGTTCATTTCAAAATGAAGCGTTTTTCAGTTTTTCTGAAAACTGCCAATTTTATCATGAACTTTAAAGTGCTGTAATCAGAGAAAAAAAAATTTTAGGGAAAAATCCTTTTAGGAAATTTTATAAATCACTTAGTTCTAACTGCTGAATTTTTTTGAAAAAAATCTGTGATGGTGACTTGACGCATATCAGTACTGTCTGCCTGAATTGAGATGGAATAGCTCTATTCTAATTTTTAGAGAAAATAGTATTTTTTTTATAATCAGCGTATTTTTATAAAAGTATTGTCTCAATTATGGATTTCTGAATTTTTTTACAAAAATGGTTAAAATTTTAGTAAAATTATTATGCATTAGAGATGGGAAATAGAGTTATTTTTGGTTAACAGGTTACGATGTTACATACTTGCACAAGTAACAGGTTCCAACAACCTGTTTTTTTTTTTTTTTTTTTTTTTTTTTTTTTTTTTTTTTTGAAAGGCTTAGCACATTAGTAAAAGCTATGTGCATCAAATAATACCAACGTGGATTTTTTTTTTAGAAACAATTTTTTTTTTCAAGTTAAACAAGAATGAAAAATCATGCGTACAGAATAGATTATGAAAAATTTCCCAACACATTCAGATTATGTAACAAAACTGCTGAGTTAAAAATATATATATATATTATGTCTTATTCAACCAAACACATAACACATTTGAAAACTCAATTTCAGTTGTTTTCATCTGCAATCAAAAAATTATCTCAATTTTTTTCAGCAGTCCTATGCGTGACATATAGATTTGTATCAATTAACTAACTACATGCATGCCAAAATTTAATTTACCTTAAGAAGTTCAGATACTTCAGTTGAAAATTTCCCTTCAGCAATTTCCTCTAATAAAGATAATGGTACGTGAATACTCTTGGGCAGCCCGATATAAGAGTTATAGAATTTCCAATAATAATGATGCATTTCTATGAAAACACAAATATATTGATTTCTTTCACAGGTGTTTAAAGAAATGCCTTCCTTATATATAGTCCAAGAGCAGACCACACAAAATCCTAAGTCATTGAGAACGAGAAAAAAACCTTTATTTTATAGAAGGGTAGTTATAGGGGAATCTAATGATCCATGTCTGCCGGAAGTGAAGTGGTTCATAAGACAAAAATTAACACCACTAGTGTTTGACTCCTAGACTCAGCATTATGTTTTCCTGCACCCAATTTACCGTGTTTTCATACTATTGATTGTACGGTAAACAAAGTAATAGACCTACGAGTGAGCCATTAGTGGTATTCATTTTTGGCTTATGCACCACTTCACTTCTGGCAGACATGGATCATAAGATTCCTCTATTACTACTCTTCTATAAAATAAAGGATTTTTTCTTGTGCTCGATGACATAGGCTTTTTTGCGGTCGGCTCTAGTTATCGTTTCCTGAAAAGAGCGTGATAAAACTTATGAAGAGGTGTATCAAGTATACCATCAAAAATACGGGCAACAGTCACCAACAAGGACCAATATCAGGCTACTTGTGAGCAAATTCAGACAAACCGATACGGAAGCAGGACGTTTCGGTCCTGCCATTTCGGTCCCGCCGTTTCGGTCCCGAGACATTTCGGTCCCAAGACATTTCGGTCCCTAGCCGTTTCGGTCTCAAGACATTTTGGTCCCTAGCGATTTCGGTCCCAAGACATTTCGGTTCCAAGACATTTCGGTCCCAAGACATTTCGGTCCCTTCTCCTGCAAACTGAAATTTTGTGAAATAAAACATAATTTTATAGGGAACATTGCAGAGTTTTTAAACAGAAGGCCATAAAATGTTAGTATAATGCTATTATAAGTGCCCGAAAAGCGCACACACATATAACTCTCATCCAAATTGTTGTAATTCACACAAATTTTGTATGGTAATCCTAGTCATAATTGGGAATCCTAGTGATAATTCGTAATCCTAATTCTCAAAACAGTTTGTAATTTTAATATAAAAATCAAATTAATATTTTATTAAATATATTTATTAGTTAATAACATTATTATTTTACATAATGAATTTTACTTTAAAATAAACTCAATACATTTTATTTGTATCAACACATCACAATACCAACACATTTTATACTCAAATCCATTTTATATTCAATACATCATTATATTTCCGAGTAGTTGTATACTGAAATTTATCTTTTACTTGTTTATTTATTGTATATTTAAAATTACAGAAATTTAAAACAATTAGTATAGTTAAAAATAAAAATAAAATAAGAATTATTATTTTTTTTTTTCTGGAATAGTAGGAGCGAAAAGGTAATACAAATAAATAAATAAGTAAATAAATAAATAAAAGCTTAGTTTTGTCACTTAAAATTGAAAATGAAATTATTTAAATATTATTATATTACATTTTAATATATTTTATTAAATTATATTTAATATTTAATATTTAAATTTATATTATTATATTTATGTATAACATCTATATTATTATATTTTAAAATATTATTATATAAATTTTATGCAAATAAAAGTAAAAAATAATCATCTTATTAGAATGAAATAGGCCCACTTTCAATAAAATTAACTAAAAAAAATGTCTTCATGGCGTGAGAAGACTGTTATAAAATGCAATCAAAAAATACTATTGTTAAAAAAAAGTGGCGGAGGCAAATTTTTAAAAACAGTTTTTTTTTTTTTTTTTTTTTTTTTTTTTTTTTTTTTTTTTTACGAAATCACCAGTTACGAAAGCACTATTGCTTTCGCAATGTTAATAATGGAAAGTAACTTATGAAAACAAATGTATAAGATGCAACTTTGTATTATAAAAATAATGAGAAAAAAAAATTTTCTTCAATAAATATATCTTATTTCAGAATTATCAAAGGAGAAGGTGTAGATGGGTGATTTGAGAAAATATGTATATACTAGCAGTTACCCGTGACTTCGTTCACATAACATTTAAAGAAGAAATAATTGATCAATCAAGCAAAAAATTTCGATGATGAAAAGCAAGTGTAATTAACTTTTTATCGCGAATTTATGGTAAAAAACTTCTGATAATCCCTATTTGCTAATTTGTTTGCTGGTTAAAATTTTCCTTTCAGCGATTAATACTAATAGATAGAAACATTCTTGAATTCTTTTGTTCAGCCCTGTAGTTTTCTAAGTTCCTTTAATACACGAAAGTATCTTTCTAAAATTTAGTTCAAACAAAAATATTTCTTATTACTACCTAAATTACATTTTCAGAAATTATCATCCGAAGACAACCCTGTCTCCAGTTCTTTGCGGGACCCTGTATATCATTTTATATATATACTACAAACATTTCTTAGTTTACTAAATGCAGTTCAAAATAAAAATGCATATTTTTTATTTAAAAACCACATTTAAGTAAATTACGATCATATTTAGTAACCTTTCCGAGATCTTTTGTGTAACCCTGTATATCTAAATTTAACTATTTATACTATTACCATTTATACTCTCCATTTAATGTGCATACATTTAGCGAAACTTAAAAGCACATATCATAATTCAAAATGCATTTCATCCATGCAACAGTCATCATCCATCATATACAGACTTCGAATAGAATATATAATATTTGAAATCTTTTGTGTGTCCCTGTAAATGCTATGCACTTCGTATTATGCATGAAATAACTCACATTAAGCCTCAGCAACGTATATCAATTTGATTATACATGAAATCGTTTACCATAATTAAAATATGTCGGAAATTGTTCCTCCCTTTATTCTTATGCAATGGAATTCTTCTGTGTAACCCTGTAAATGGATAATAAGTGTCCTTTTCACTACATACTTTACAAAATGCATATTTTAGTGCACTTTGTAAATGCATATAAGTTTGAATATGTTTCACAGGGTGTAACATCGTTAAATTTAATTAAAACTATTTTCCCCATAATGCCGTAATGTAAGGAAATTTTTTGACAATCCCTTTAAATAAACTAATCATGATAGAAACTTTATTTTCAATAGGTATTTGTGCTAGGTAAACGTTAAGAACGTCCAAAAATTTCATGGAAATCGGAGTATATTTACGAAAGTTAGAAAGCGACCAGACAGACAGACAAACCGAAAGCATAATAACTTTTCAACTTTATTCGAAAGTGTTAAAAAATCGAGCCAAAAATATATTAATCAGTAGTTTTATTTTCCGCCTGTTCCCCACAAAAAATTTCTTCCATTGATAATTATGAGTTTTGAATAAAAATATTCATTTGTATGTAACTTATAACTTATTAATTAATATAAGTAAAAAATATTTCTGATTCATTTTAAATATGACGTCATTATTTATCTCGCTCCATTAGCTACTCATATTCATACCCCCTGTATTTTTAACGACTGCTATAAAGTACCTGTTTTATTTCAACTATGACGTCACATTTTCATAAGTGAACCATTTTATTAAAAATATAATTCTTTTTCATTCTTTTTACTTTTAATTTATGTCGCCATATTTTACACAAAAATTCCCATTAACTAAACAAATATCCTTGTTAAATATATTATAAAAAATACACCTTTTATTTTTATTTCAAACATGACGTCATATTTATTTTCTTAAATTATTTTATTATAGTTTTTCGCGTGGAAGTTTTTTATTAAAAATTCATTGCCGCTGAAAAATTATTATTCCAATTTTTTATTTTCTTGGCAGCAGAAAAGGAAAATGGTTAAATTTTATTTGAAAAATGCCTATTGTTTTTGTATGAAAAATAATTAAATTTTGAATTATTAAGGAAAATATTTGAATAAAATGAATAAAAATTAGCCTATGTTCATTTCAATAGCTGTGTTAACAATTAGTGTCTCTTCTGCTTGTTTCGCTTCGAAACCATTCTCCACAAATTTCTCCATAAGCATGGATATGAGACGTGTCTTATTTTAATGATTAAATTTGAAAATATATATTTTTTTCGTGATACTTTAGAGCTTTCTTTTTTTCCTCTGTATAAAAGTTTTGCCTAATGTATCAGAACATAACAAACATTTTTCCTTAAATTCAAACAACGGACTGTCATTTCTCAATTTTTCCTTCAATGGAGTAATTTGTGCGGACGTTGATCGTTTTTCTGCAATAGATTTATTGTATGATTTAATAGAATTATTTCTATTATTCGAATAACTTTTCCTACTCTTTGAATGAACTGTAAATTCATTAAGGTTTTAGCCATTTCTTCATGTATTTTCCACTTATGGGCACCTCTTTCCGAACTTGCTGTCACAAGGGACTTCAGTCCCTTTTTTGAAATTTTTAAAAAATCTTTCGAAACGCAGTCCTCACCTCATACAAGACAAACTATTCTGTCAATCTCCATTTTTCGCACAGAATTAGCTATTAAGAAAGATTCATTTTAAACTGTCATAACTATTTAAAACTTTTTACAACATGCGTTGAAATTAAAATTATTCCCTTCCTAAAATCTCATAAAGAATACTTCGGTCAATAAATTAGGGTGATTTCCAGGGTTGTTAAATACCCGGGTTTTTTCAGAAAAAAACCCAACCCACTGGGTTTTTTCAGGGTTTTTGGGGTTTTATCAGGGTTTTTCGGGTTCTTTCAAGTTTTGGGAGGTTATGAGAGGTGGTTCAGAATGCGCTTGAAAAAAAAAATGTACTTATTACTAAATTTAAAGTGGCTAATTGATTACAAATATATATAAATCAATGACAGTAATCAAAATTATGCTTTGTTTTTAGATAAATTGATTATTAGTAATAATTTATAAAGTATTTTTTATTATTACTAAATAATAGAATAAGCCAAGTAATTCTACATGTCTACATAATTAAATTAGGATTCTAAGCAAGCATATATGGTATTTTGTTATGAGTTTCTATTGTATAACATAGAACGGATTACACACCAAAGTATTTTTTTTTTAATGGGAAAAAATTTGTTTGTGTTACTTACACATGCTACAGAGATTAACTAACAATTATTTCTTTTAAAAATTGTAATGGTATAATTAGGACACTTCTTTTCTTTGGGGTGGGGAGTGATGGTTATAAACTTTATGAGTGGTGTACTGATATTAAGAAATATATTACAATATATTATATGTGTAATATAAATACATTATATATGTAATTTAAAGTTGAAATTTTGAAAAAACCCACTTGGGTTTTTTCCTGGGTTTTTTCAGAAAAAACCCACCCGGGTTTATTGGGCTGGGCAAAATCATAACAACCCTGGTGATTTCATACTAGCGAAATGAGCACCAAATGAAAATAAAACATTGGAAAGGTACCTGCACGTTGTACATTTCGACAAATGCAAAGAGAGATAGGGTATTGGGCAATGACTATTCGTCACCTGAGAATAATAAGTTCTATCTGTCTTTTCGAAAATATTGACATATCTATATAGAAAGGCTCTATTTGTATCTATGAAGGCATTTTTGCATCAAAATGGTGTTATATATAATTTACATATAACCTTACAATTGAATTATGACATTATTTTAATCCAGAAATGCCTTCATAGATACAAATAGAACATTTCTATATCGATAAGTGGATTTTTTCAAAAACACAGATAGAACCTTATTATTCTCAGGTGACGTATTGCACAAGCGCGCGAAAAAGGCATACAGACAATGGGGTAGATATGGGGGGGGGGAGGAATCGAAAGTTGTTTGGCATTTGTTCTGCCTCTTTGCCGCGTTATAATAGTGCTTGATCGTTTTTTTCAATAATGTTTACTTTATCTTAATTTTTGGCAGGGAAGGATTGGTGTGACAAAAAAAATGTTAATGACACTTTTTGTAGGAAATTAAATTATCTACATCTTTGTAATTGAACTTTTTTGTCTAGATGCCGTTGTTCGTGAGATATTCACAGAAAACCGATTTTCAAGCTCAACAGCGCCCCCTGGAGGCGAAAGCTCACATCGGATCGATGGGGACTTTTAGTATGTTAAACTACATACCCTAACTAGCATCTATGCAAAAATCCAGCTTTGTTCTAATTTTTTCCGCTATTGGCAAAAAAAGTGCTAAAATGACTGGACTATTATATGAATGCAAGAAATTTTCGCTGTAACAAAAAATGTTGATATTTTGAGTCTCTTAATAATCCAATTCAAGCATAGAGTGCAAACAATATTGCTTCAAGTAACAAAGAAAGTATTACGCTATTATTTGAAAGACAAAATAAAACAACCAGCAAGGAATTCAGCATCCAAATAAAGCAGTGCTTCTACTCGTTTTTGTTCCAGCAGATATGATAAAAGAACGCTCAAAAAGAAATTTCAAGCTTCGCTTAACCGGCTAAGTTGAAAATTGTTTTCCGACATAAACATCATGGAAGCATGATTGACGAATTAACGCTTTCGAAATGCAACAATCTGATTGTCATAAGATAACAATAAAGTTTTATCAGCAGTACATACCTCTAAAATTGTGCGGTTTCGAAAATGGATTTCTTTCGAAATGATTTTAACTAATTGTTGAATTGGTTTGATAATTATTTAGATATTTTAAAGAACGATTGAATATTTCATTAGATTATATGAAGTGGTTCAGTAAATAATTTTAAAAGTGCAAAAATAGTTAAATGAGTTTAAAATACTGTAAATGCATACATATGCTACTAAATATAAAAATTATAAATTGCAATAGAGTTGAACCCCGTTGTAGTCCCGAAACCCAATATATAACGAACAGAAATTATTGGTCCATTCATTTTCTTAAAGTATTTAATGCTAATTTATACTTTTATAACGAATCTCCGAAATCTTAAGAATCGGCATTAATTAACAGAACATTTTGTTCCAGTCAGCCATTGTTTTTTACTTTTACGCAGTTGTGAAACCAGGTCTTCGACTCTAATTTCATAAGAAAAAATATGCCGGACAATTGAAAAGTAAATTAAAAGTAAATTAAAATTAATCATTCGGCAAAAGAAGATTCTACATCTGATGCTGATATAGAGCGGCGCATAAATGACAAAATCTCACCATATCAGATGCTACAGCAGTTATTCGTGTAATTAATAAAAAATGTACAGCGCAAACATAGTGGCAAATGTAGTGGACAAAAAATTCGTAACATGTTTTCGAAATAATCGGCATCACATCAACAGGAGATTACTGATTATTCTTGTATCAAAACATTGGAGCAACAATTAAAAGAAAAACGAACTTATTTTCATTTACCGTATTTAGTCGTGTGTAAAGCGCACTTTTTGTTTGAAAAAATTAAGGCAAAACTCATAGGTGCGCGTTATACATGGAATATTTTTTTACTGATGGATGTAACCACACGATATGCATGTGAATCAAGAAATGTATTCAAAGAAAACATCAACACTCGGAAAATTTTACTGTATAGAAGTATTACTGCATCTTTATTTCACTCCTTGCATTTAAATTATTTATTAAATTATTTTTAAATTATTTAAACGCTAATTAGCTATTCTCATTGCCGTCACTCACTCCTACCCCCCCCCCCCCCCCCTCCGTCATTTACTCCTTACTCGAAGTCTAAAAATATAATTTTGCCTTGCTTTCTGGCCAAACGTAATATTTGTTTCGACTTTCTTTACTTAAATTCCTTTCGCCATTCACCTACATGCATGTTAAATTTACATTTGCTCAACATCTATGCAATCTGTCATTCGATTCATCGACTTCGATAGAAGGTAAACTGAAGCAAGACGACTCCAGTAGGCACTTCTAATCCAACTGCATTCGTTCATTGGTTCATCGCAAATTACGAACAAATCTATTTGGCAGTAAACAAAGGTTCCTTTCTACGTATATTATAACTGCTAAATGTACTAAAAAGTGTATGAGAAACTGTTCTAAAAAATTACTGGTGCCATTTGGCAACGTGGGAATTAAAATTAACCGTTTGAAGACTGTAAACGGCGTTTTAACCCTTTCCGGCGCAGTGTTACCACTCCGGCAACACCTAATTTTAATTCTAAACTTACAAACGGCACCAATAATATTTTAGTAAAATTTTACTTTTACAATGACAGCTTAAATCAGGGAATTCTTAATTTCTAAAAAAGTCTTATGTGAATTCCGGTGTCAGTCAACAATTTCTCATTTTACGAACAGAATTTGTCTGCGCCGGAAAGGGTTAAAAGGGTGTGAGAAAGTCAAACAACAAAGTGTAAGCCAGACTTTTCAAAAGTGAAAACCTTCTAATCAAACTGTCCATATTTTCAGAATATCTTCCGATTCGTCAGGCCCACCAGAGCTTGACGACTCCGTTGCTCAACACTTTGTCCCTCTCTGCTAAATACCGGGATTGAAAAGGTCTGTTTGTTCAGACGTCATATGCCGACGAAGCGTAAGCGATGTTAAATTGGGCGTATCTACATTTTTCCTCGCTTTGGAGATAAGAAACCAATCTTCTTGTAACTGAATTGATTAATATGATCTATGAATATAGAGAAGTTCTCAGGACAATATTTCTAAACGTGTAATCACTTCCAAGAAGATAGTTAAATTGGTGATCAATACGGAAAAACATTTTGCATCTGTCAACAAGAAATAGGTTTTACTTTTACCTGAGACAAGGTTGTAATAAATAATGCTAATAATAGAAATTCAGAGTCCATTCATATGAAAATGCTCCAGGTTAATCTAAAATTAAAGAATATCTTACAACAGGCAGTTTATTAGATTTAATCTTTTAAACCAATTTTTAATCTTTTCTCACTGGTTTTTATAACAAAAGTTTATTTCTTATAAAATGGTGCAAAAGTTCCGATGAAATAAGACAAGCTTTACAGTAAAATTTTACTGGTGGGGATAAATTACGATTCTTAAGCCTTTTTGTGGCACGTATACAGGGTGTTTCTAAATTCATGGTACAAACTTTAAGGGGTGATAGTACACATCAAGACAAACAATATTAAATAGGAAACTAAGGGTCCTAAACGTCTTCCGAAGGAGATAGGCGCCATTAAAGTTTAGGGTCCAAAAATTCAAATGATTATAAAATACAGAAAAATTGGTCGATTCGTTTGTGGTTTTTACTAAAACTATTATTTATGTCAGTATTGTCTTGAAAATAAATTATAAAGATAAATTTCAAAAAATGCCGGTAGAGGGCGCTTTAGACTTTGGAGTAACGAACAACTATTTCTTACCGTTATTTTTTGCATATCATTAAGTTTCTTTTGGAGCTTAGACATAAACTTAAATTTTGAGCTCAGAATCTAAATAGTTGAGAGTCGTTAAGTAGCGCAAACTGAACTGTGGGGGGAGGTTCAAAAATTCGAATGATTATAAAAAACAGAAATATTGGTCGATTCGTTTTCGGTTTTCACTAAAACTATTCTTTATGTCAGTATTATCTTGAAAATAAATTATAAAGATAAAAATCAAAAATTGCCGATAGAGGGCGCTTTAGACTTTTGAGTAACTTGCAACTATCTTTTATTGTTATTTTTTGCATCTCATAAATTTTTTTTTAAAAAGCTTAGAAATAAACTTAAATTTTGAGATGAAAATCTGAATGGTTGGGAGTGGTTAAATAGCGCAAACTGAACTGTGTTCAATGGGGGTGGGGAGGTTCAAATTTCAAATGATTATAAAAAACGGAAAAATTGGTCGATCCGTTTGCGGTGTTCGCTAAAACTATTCTTTATGACAACATTTCCTTGAAAATAAATTTTAAAGATAAATTTAAAAAATTTCCATTAGAGGGCGCCTTAAACTTTAGAGTAACTGACAACTATTTTTAATCGTTACTTTTTGTATCTGATTAAATGCTTGCAAAAGCTTAGACTTTGATTTTGAGCCCAAATTCTAAATCGATGGGAGGGGTTAAGAAGCGCAAACTGAACTGTGTTCAGGAGTTGAAATGTTACCCTCCCCACCCCTCGAACACAATTCCATTTTCCGATTCTGAATTACTCACAACGATGCAGATTTTGAGCTCAAAATTTAAGTTTGAACTTTTACAAGCATTTAATTAGATATAAAAAACAACGGTTAAAAATAGTTTTTGGTTACTCTAAAGTTTAAGGCGCACTCTGACGGAATTTTTTGAAAGATATGTTTAAAATTTATTTTCGAGGAAATATTGACATAAAGAATAGTTTTAGCGAAAACCGCAAACGAATCGACCAATTTTTCCGTTTTTTATAATCATTTGAAATTTCAACCTCCCCACCCCCATTTAACACAGTTCAGTTTGCGCTGCTTAACCACTCCCAACGATTCAGATTTTCATCTCAAAATTTAAGTTTATGTCTAAGCTTCTAAAAAAAATTATGAGATGCAAAAAATAACGGTAAAAAATAGTTGTACGTTACTTCAAAGTCTAAAGCGCCCTCTATCGGCAATTTCTGAATTTTATCTTTATAATTTATTTTCAAGATAATACTGACGTAAAGAATAATTTAAGTGAAAATCACAAATCAATTGACCAGTTTTTCGTATTTTATAATCATTTAAAATTTGAACCTCCCCCCACAGTTCAGTTTGCGTTACTTAACCACTCCCAACGATTTTGATTTTGAGCTCAAAATTTAAGTTTATGCCTAAGCTTCAATAAAAAATTAATGATATGCAAAAAATAACGGTAAAAAATAGTTGTTCGTTACTCCAAAGTCTAAAGCGCCCTCTATCGGCATTTTTTGAAATTTATCTTTATAATTTATTTTCAAGACAATACTGACATAAACATTAGTTTTAGTGAAAACCACAAACGAATCGACCAATTTTTCTGTATTTCATAATCATTTGAATTTTTGGACCCTAAACTTTAATGGCGCCTATCTCCTTCGGATGACGTTTGGGACCCTTAGTTTCCTATTTAATATTGTTTGTCTTGATGTGTACCATCACCCCTTAAAGTTTGTACCATGAATTTAGAAACACCCTGTATATGTCGCTCGTCCTCAAGGGGCTAACGCTCTTAACCTCATATGTGGATTTTTAGATTTTTTTTTATAATAATAAGTACTATTAATAATAAAAAGAACAAAACTAACTATGTAACTACTTGAAAACAACTTACTAACTTATTTACAAGAGAATACTGCAACAAAAAAAGTAAACATTTTATGATATGGCTTCAAAAATAAAGTTTGAAGTAATTTTCCGGCAGTCAGTGTTGTTGGATTATTTGAACAAATTTTCATATTTGATAAAAATCTAATAAAAATGAAGCGTGAGCGATATTTAATTGGGCGTATCTATAATTTTCCTCGCTTTGGAGATAAGAAATCAATCTTCTTGTAACTGAATTGATTAATATGATCTACAGTGTCTCACAAAAGTGATGGGACACTTGTGCTTTATAAAAAGAAACTGCAATAAAATAAATAAACAAACATGTGCAAAAATTTTTTGGGTGTGTTTCATATTTAAAGTTAGTAACAATTATTACATAACATACATTTTGTCAAAATATTAAAATATTAATTTAGTAAAAATACAATAGTTCACAACAGAGCAAAAAATGGCTCACATAAGTGATGGGACACTTACTTTTCCATCAAATATTTATCCAAAAATTTTACTTTTTAAAAGTTTTTAATATTTTGTTGGATTTCCTTTTACTTTTAAAACATGATTTAATCTTTTTGGGATGGATTCGACTAATTTTTTGTGATTTCTGGAGTAATCTTACCCCATTCTTCTTGAAGCACCGATTTTAGTTGTTGTTTTGAAGAAATGGTATGTTTGCGAATTCTTGATTCCAATTCTTGCCAAATATTCTCTATGGGATTTAAGTCTGGAGATTGTAGTGGTGTTTTTATTATTTCAGAACAGTTATATAGCAGCCAGAGTCTAACGTTCAGAGCAGTGTGCTTGAGGTCATTGTCCTGGTAGAATTTAAAATCGTTATGAAGGTTCAATTTTCGTGCTGAAGATTTCAAATTTTGCTTTAAAATATCAATATACTTGTACTGATCCATTATACTGTCAATAAAAACAAGATTACCAACTCCAGCGGACGACATACACCCCCATACCATAACTCCTCCTCCACCATGTTTTACTGTTGGTACCAAGTTCTGTTTGCGAAATTCTTCCCTGGGTTTTCTCCACACCAAGATTCTACCGTCAGAACCAAATACATTAAATTTACTCTCATCAGCAAATATAACTTTATTCCAGTAATCAGAATTCTTAATTATGTTGGATTTTGCGAAAGCTAGTCTGAGTTTTCTATTCTTTTCACTTACGAAGAATTTTTTCCTGGCTACTCTACCGTGATATCCAGGAGATCGAATTACCCTTCTAATAGTCTCAGGATTAATAATTATTCCATATAATGCTTATAAATCAGCAGCAACTTTTGAAGCACTATTTCTTGGATTGTTTTTAATATTTCGAACGATAATTCGCTTTATTCCATTGGATAGCTTTGATGGTGGGCCAGGTCTTCTTTTATCCTGAATCATATGATTCTTTTTATATCGTTTAATGATATTGAAAACTGTTGAACGACTCAAGTTAACTGTTTCAGCAGTTTTTCTAATAGATTTTCCACGTTCAATATGCAAATTAATAACTAATTTTCGAATTTCAGGCGAAGTTTCTTTTCGTTTAGCATTCATGACTACACAGAGCTAAAAAACACAAAAATTCCAAAACAAACTGGGGAGAAATACTGCAGTCGATTTTATAAATTATTGCCAATTGCTTTTAAGTAAAAATAAAACCCCAAAAAATATTTTTATTGTTTATTTCAGACGATTTTTGTTGCATATATAATGGTGTCCCATCACTTATGTGAGCTATTTTTTGCTCCGTTCTAAACATTTGTATTTTTACTAAATTAATATTTTAATATTTTGACAAAATGTATGTTATGTAATAATCTTTACTAAATTTAAGTATGAAACACACCCACAAAAAAATGTGTACATGTTTTTTTAATTTATTTGATTAGTTTCCTTTTGTAAAGCACAAGTGTCCCATCACTTATGTGAGACACTGTATAAATATAGAGAAGTCCTCTGGGCAATATTTCTGAAAATTTAATCACTTCAAAGATGATAGTTAAACTGGTTATCAATCCATAAAAAGCATTTTGCTTCTGTCAAAAAGAAATAGGTTTTACTTTTAACTGAGACAAGATTGAGATAAATAATGCTAATCATACAAATGGATAGCCTATTGATTTGAAAGTGCACCAGGTTAGTCTAAGATAAAAGATAAGGCAGTTTATTAGATTTAAGGTATAACAAGACTGAGTGCAACACTGTGGGAAATATTCGAGATTTAAGACCGTTCCCTCGGAAAATACCTGACCTATTTTGATGAAATTTGAAATCCATAGTCCAGATTATACTCAAGATTTATGGGAGACAGTTTTTTTTCTGCAAATAAAACTTTTTCTTTTGGAGCAATGGCTATTTTTTTTAATTTTTATTTTTTTTCTGAAACTAATTAAAAGTTTCTTAACTGCCTGCCACATATTATCTCATATTTATACTCTACCACTAAAAATTTATAGAAATCGCTCGAGTAATTTAAGAGAGCTAATATTTTAAACCTTGTCGGTACTATGTCACTTTCCATATGACTACTGGACCAGCATACAGTGTCTCACATAAGTGATAGGACACTTGTGCTTTACAAAAGGAAACTAATCAAATAAATAAAAAAAAACATGTGCACATTTTTTTATGGGAGTGTTTCATACTTAAATTTAGTAAAGATTATTACATAACATACATTTTGTCAAAATATTAAAATATTAATTTAATAAAAATACAAATGTTTAGAACGGAGCAAAAAATAGCTCACATAAGTGATGGGACATCATTATATATGCAACAAAAATCGTCTGAAATAAGCAATAAAAATATTTTTTGGGGTTTTATTTTTACTTAAAAGCGATTGGCAATAATTTATAAAATCGTCTGCAGTATTTTTCTCCAGTTTGTTTTGGAATTTTTGTGTTTTTTAGCTCTGTGTAGCCATGAATGCTAAACGAAAAGAAACTTCGCCTTAAATTCGAAAATTAGTTATTAATTTGCATATTGAACGTGGAAATTTTATTAGAAAAACTGCTGAAACAGTTAACTTGAGTCGTTCAACAGTTTTCAATAACATTAAACGATATAAAAAGAATCATATGATTCAGGATAAAAGAAGACCTGGCCGACCATCAAAGCTATCCAATGGAATAAAGCGAATTATCGTTCGAAATATTTAAAAAAAATCCAAGAAATAGTGCTTCAAAAGTTGCTGCTGATTTGCAAGCATTATATGGAATAATTGTTAATCCTGAGACTATTAGAAGGGTAATTCGATCTGCTGGATATCACGGTAGAGTAACCAGGAAAAAATTCTTCGTAAGTGAAAAGAATAGAAAACTCAGACTAGCTTTCGCAAAATCCAACATAAATAAGAATTCTGATTACTGGAATAAAGTTATATTTGCTGATGAGAGTAAATTTAATATATTTGGTTCTGACGGTAGAATCTTGGTGTGGAAAAAACCCAGGGAAGAATTTCGCACACAGAACTTGGTACCAACAGTAAAACATGGTGGAGGAGTAGTTATGGTATGGGGGTGTATGTCGTCCGCTGGAGTTGGTAATCTTGTTTTTATTGACAGTATAATGGATCAGTACAAGTATATTGATATTTTAAAGCAAAATTTGAAATCTTCAGCACGAAAATTGAACCTTCATAACGATTTTAAATTCTACCAGAACAATGACCCCAAGCACACTGCTCTGAACGTTAGACTCTGGCTGCTATATAACTGTCCTGAAATGATAAAAACACCACCACGACCTCCAGACTTAAATCCCATAGAGAATATTTGGCAAGAATTGGAATCAAGAATTCGCAAACACACCATTTCTTCAAAACAACAACTAAAATCAGTGCTTCAAGAAGAATGGGATAAAATCACTCCAGAAATCACAAAAAAATTAGTCGAATCCATCCCGAAAAGATTAAATGATGTTTTAAAAGTAAAAGGAAATCCAACAAAATATTAAAACCTTTTAAAAAGTAAAATTTTTGGATAAATATTTGATGGAAAAGTAAGTGTCCCATCACTTATGTGAGCCATTTTTTGCTCCGTTCTGAACAATTGTATTTTTACTAAATTAATATTTTAATATTTTGACAAAATGTATGTTATGTAATAATTTTTACTAACTTTAAATATGAAACACACCCAAAAATTTTTTGCACATGTTTGTTTATTTATTTTATTGCAGTTTTTTTTTATAAAGCACAAGTGTCCCATCACTTTTGTGAGACACTCTATATTGCACGAATTTTTTTCGTTTTCCATCACTTTTTTTATACGAAACTCTTTTGGTGTACTTTGACAACCTGTGTATACTTTAAAAATTATTTTAACCTTTTCCGGTAAGGAGTAAATCTATTTGAACTAACTAACTTTCACCGAAATTTATTACGAATTTATTTGAAAATATGAACTTGCTTATTTTCAGGTTTTAACTATTTGATGCCAGTAAAATTAAAATTAGGTGTCTTTTTTTAAGGACACCGCGCCGGAAAGGGTTAAAAATGTAATGGTGCAAGTACAATATAAAAATAGAATCAAGTATAAAATACTAGCATAAAATTAATATGAATGGGCGTAGTGCCCAGATCGTTATTTCCCTTGAATTTTTACATTTTTACTTTCTTCTATCTTTACAAGAAGAAAGTATTGGATTCATGAAAATTTTCGACTTCCGGTTTTCAACGGATTTATACGTTTTAGAAGGTCCTGAACACGTTTTGACTATTTTTAGAAAATGTCTGTCTGTGAGTCTGTCCGTCTGTCTGTCTGTCTGTCTGTATGTCTGTCTGTATGTGACAAAAAATTTGTGGACGCTCTATCTCAAGAACTAATGCTCGAAATTTAATAAAATTTTATATTCTGTTAGACCTTGATATGAATTAGTGCCTATTGGTTTTTGGTGAAAATTGGCCTGCAGGTGGCGCTGCTATACTACGTTTTTCATGATTTTCAAGATTGCTATATCTCAAGAACTAATGCACAGAATTTCACCAAACTTCAGATTCTGGGACCCCTTGATATAAATAGACGCTGATTAAGTTTTGGTGTAAATTGGCCAGCAGGTGGCGCTGCTGTGCCACGTTTTTCATGATTTTCATGATAGCTATATCTCAAGAACTAATGCACAGAATTTCACCAAACTTTAGATCCTGCGATACCTTGAGATACATAACCGCTGATAAGGTTTTGGTGTGAACTGCCCTATAGGTGGCGCTGCTATGCTACATTTTGCACGATTTTTGCGATAGCTATATCTCAAGAACTAATGCAGAGAACTTTATCAAATTTTAGATTCTGTTACACTAGAATATATAACATAATTAGATGTTGATTACATTTTGGTATTAACCTTATAACAGGTGGTGCAGCCATGCTGCATTTTGCACAATTTTTCCGATAGCTATATCTCAACAACCAATGCACAGAATTTCAACAAACTTCAGATTTTGTTACAAAATGATATATAGCATAATTACACCATGATTACGTTTTGTTATAAATCCTTCAACTGATGGCTATGCTACATTTTACACTTTTTTTTTAACTAGCTATATCTCAAGAACTAATGCACAGAATTTCATCAAACTTCAGATTATTTTACACCATAACATAATTAGACGCTTTTTTACGTTTTGGCATAAATTGTCCAAGATATGGTGTTGCTGTGCTACGTTTTGCAAATTTTTTGTTATAACTATATCTCAAGAACTAATGGACGAAATTCCATCAAATTTCAGATACTGTTAGGTTTTGACATAAATAGATGCTTATTAGGTTTTAGTATAAATTACCCAACATGAGGCACTACTAAGCTCATTTTCTCAGAATATTAATAAAATGTTGCGTATTAGGCTTTTCGATTACCAAAATCTCATTAGGCTAGGGCAAATGTTCGGGGAAATTCGATAGTGAGTAACTTTGGGGTCACCACGTTTTTTTTAAATATTAAAATGTACTTATGAGATAGAAGAAAGTTTTGGGATTGACACATCCAACTAGTTTTTAATGGTTAGAAAAAAAAATACTCATACCAGTAGATTCAGGAATGTTCAAAAAAATTTTAGGACAATAAGAAATAATGAGTTTTTTCGAAAAAATTTACTAATGTCTCCATTTAATTTCTTCGCGCTCTTGGCCACATATGTCGATGTTCAGTTTTTAGGTGCGTTCGTAATTATATAATACGTAGCACCTATAGTGGTCGTTCAGTCCGTCCGTCTGTCCGCATATAACAACGCAAAAACTACCCAACCGAATCGTTTGAAATTTAAAATACATAATTATTACATAATTTTGTCGAGTCATTTCAAATTTTATGAAACTCGGATGCATAGATCAATTACAGAGGCAATCAAAAGTATTCCATTACATTACGGTCAATGGGGAAAAAAGTTTCAAATGCATTTTAATCGTTTGAAATTTAAAATACGCAATTATTACATAATTCTGTCGAGTTATTTCAAATTTTTTGATAATCGTGTGCATAGATCAATTACAGGGGCAATCAAAAGTATTCAATTACATTATGATGAATTAGGAAAAAGTTTCAAATATATTCTATACGTTTGAAATTTGAAATACATAATTATTACATAATTTTGTCGAGTCATTTCAAATTTTATGAAACTCGGATGCATAGATCAATTACAGGGGCAATCAAAAGTATTCCATTACATTACGGTCAATGGGGAAAAAGTTTCAAATGCATTTTAATCGTTTGAAATTTAAAATACACAATTATTACATAATTCTGTCGAGTTATTTCAAATATTTTGATAATCGTGTGCATAGATCAATTACAGGGGCAATCAAAAGTATTCAATTACATTATGGCCAATGGGGAAAAAGTTTCAAATATATTCTATACGTTTGAAATTTAAAATACAAAATTATTACATAATTTTGTCGAGTTATTTCAAATTTTATGAAAATCGGATGCATAGATCAATTACAGGGACAATCAAAAGTATTCCGTTACATTACGGTCAATGGGAAAAATTTTTTCAAATGCATTTTAATCGTGTTACACTCATGCGAACTTAATAAAGTTTATATGCAACTATAAAGTACATATTATAATATACATCATATATAATTTGTGGTGCAAAGAATATTTGTTTTTTGATTTACAAGGCCACACAAAGGTATTCCATTACATAATGGTATAGGGAGAACATTGTTTGATGAGCGTTTTAATTGTAATTCACTATTTACAATTTTATGAGATTGATATATGAAAGTAATATTTTTAAAACTTCGTTATCGTACGAACGCACCTAATTTGCTACGTTTCATGTGCAATTTCCAACTTGTTTCTAACTATAATTACTGCCAATAATTAAAAGAAAAACATAACTTACTCACCTCATAATTCCTCATCAAGAGAAGTATAAAGATTATATATTGATATGTTAAATGCCATGCTTTGCTAACAAATAACGGCTTTTACTTTTATCTTAAACGTGATTCATATAGAACGCAGATTAATGAGCTAATAAAAGAAAGAAAAGAAATGAGTTGTTTCATTTATAAAACATCAGTTTTGCTTACATCAGATTATGTATATTAAATGTAAGACATTAATAACATACATAAATAAAAAAAAATATTTTGATTAATACTTCAAAATTGCATTTAATCTTAAAATAATTATGCTTTACGCACGGGAAATCTTTTACTTAACAATGAACATACATCCAACAGCTTTTTTATTGAATCGATAAATATGATATATGATTACAGTTGTTTAGCTAGGCGATATTCTTTAACATGTAATCACTGAAAATAGAACATTAAAATAGAAAATAAATGGCAAATAATCTTAATGCTTCATAAAAGAAAATGTTGTATTATCACCTGAAATAGAATAGACATTAATAATCTTTATAACAGAACTAAATACAGAATCGATGCGAAAAGCTAGCCTGATGACACAGAGGTTTTGTTATGAACTCTTTAAGAGTTTTTGTCAGATATAAGATATCCATACCATACATAAATATAAAATATAATTTCGACTGATTAATTAAAACTGCAATTTTTCATAAGCTAAATATGAAAGTAAATAATATATCCTTTAAGTACACACAATAAACCATTGAATCGATTGATATAATTTATGAACACAGTGGTTCGGCTGGCTCATTCTTAAACAGATAATTACTATCAAGATTATAGTTAAATTATATATCAATACGAAAGAGACCTTGTTTCTTATAATATTGAATAGCTTTTTATTTTTACCCGGAACATGACTGATATTAACAATGCTGATAAAAAAGAATTAAGCTAATGCTGATGCCGGATCCATCTGAGGTTTCACTTAAGAAAACCTTATATCAAGCAGGTTTAATTTATGAAAGGGTTCTACTCTGTTATCCCGTCCAAAAATTTCGCCAAATTATACAAACCGCCAAACTTATAGCCAAATTATACATATTTACAAAAATTTTATATTAAATAACAAAAAAAGCAAAGAAACAGTAGAATATTAATAAAAATACAAATAAAAAGACGAAAAAAAAAATCACTTACATTTAAATGACATTTTAAACATGTGAATCGTATTTAATGTCATTGAATGTGACATCAAGATCATCCATTAATGGCATTTAATCTTATAGTTTGGCGATAATTTTTGGTCGACGGGATAACCTAGTAGTTCCTTTGAAAGATATTAACCCTACGGACTCCGATGCCTCTTACACAAACTTTAATCGATTAGCATCACTTTTTTAAAAGAACTTTCCTTGAAGTAGACAATTTCAAAAAACTTCCGAATAAATAAAGGAAGTTTTATTTTCCTAATAAGAATGTATTTATTAAAATACAACACATTGCTCAGTGGTGCACAAAACAAGAATTTTAATATACACTTGTACAATTAAAATAAAATAAAAATATCAACGTTTCGCGCCGTCTTCTGCGGGCGTCTTCAGGAAAATATGATAATGGAAGGACTTAGTTTGCATCTTGATCGAGAGATAATATTCAATCAATGTTTTCAATGTTTTATTTTCCTTTATTACTTTCCAAAAACAAATTTTTCCAAAAGCAAAATTATATTGCCAAAAACAAATTTTGGAAGGAAAGATGTCTCCGCAACGAAGTGCCAAGAGTTAATACCAAGTAGAATAGTATAATATGCACGGAGACTCGTGAACAGTGTTGTAGTCATAAGCAGAAAGTATACGGAATAAGCATGAGGAGGCATGGTCATTCATATGTAGAGTATATGCTAATGCTTGATATGGGAAACAGAAAGTATACATAGCTTCTTTAAGAAATCCAAAAGGTACACGGCGTATACTATCTGCTACATCCTTGCTTGTGAATGATTAATAAACCCACAGTAACAATTTTCTGAATTAATCAATATTGTTTTTGAACACGATATTCCTTTGGCCGCATTCCTTAGCGTATAATTACTACAAATATCGTAGTTGAATTATAGATTAAAACGGAAAATGTTCCTTGACTTTTGGATTATAGATTCTACTTATATCTAAAAAGAGACCGGTATTAATAATGCAAAAAATAAAAAACGAAAAGGATATTGAAATAAAAATGTACCATATCATTTAAAGTTCTGTACGAAATAAGTCTTAGATAAGCAATTATTAAACGAAGTAGGAGGGAGTACAACATGTTAACTTAGAAATTTTAAGTTTCAAGACATGCAATATTTACGTTTTCTGAAACAAAAAATCTACAACGAAAACAATTGCACTGTTGCCAACCTCCCTATTTTGCTAATACCAGTAAATTCAAACAGAAAGATTTGCTTTATTTAAATGTAGAAATTAAGCGATTGTACTAATGGAGTTATGAATAAAAAAAAGAAAGCATATAGTCTATTGTCTATCAGTCACGAGTGAAATAACTGATTTGTTTGTCACAAGATGGCAGCTGTTTCATTACTTGTTGTTTGTTCACCGTTCCGTCAACACAACATTAACGGATGTAATAGTTTAAATAATACAAGACATATGAATATATGTCATATTATTTAAACTATTTATTAATGTAGATTATGCCAATGTAAAACTCAAAAGCAGAAGTTAAGATGACTAATATGGCCAGAAATGTAATAATATCATTTAGTCTTCCGTAATCGGGCAATGTTTTTAAAGAATTTTTAGAACTAATTCACTCGTTATTAGAGCTTGCGGGGTCTGCACGGTGGATGGTGAGAGCAGCTTGTAATAACATAGCGTCCCCTATAAACCGGGAGGTGGCAGCACTGACAATCAACTCATGGAGTTCATGGCTTAAATTGCGAATTAATTAAAACTCGATTAGCATATTGAAACGTAATAAGTCTTCCAAGTCATATCCTGGTGTAAAATACCTGAAAACAGGATTTTAGCTCATTTCTTTGTAAATTTTTTAGGCACCATTATCGAAGTAAAATAAAATTTGCCTTAATTCATTAAAGCATTTTTGATATAATATAATTGTAGGTAATTTCTTTATAAAAAGTGGTACCAACTGAATTTGCGCAAGAGACATCGGAGTTACAAGAGATAAAAAAGTGAAAATATCGAGAAATGCTCTAAAAATGTCCTAAAATACAATTTCAATGCATCTTATATTTTTAATTAATTATTTTCATACCTATTTCAAGGGCATTAAAATGCCACGTGTCTTATTTCAACGACTACTCAGGCAGAGCCACGAGTATTTCTGGTTTATAGCATACATATATACATATATAAGTATAGAAATTGCATAAAATAAATGATCTATTTTCCTTTATAAAACCGTTATCTCAAAATCTTTTGTGGTCTAAATTTAACCTTCTAACCTTTATGCTCTACCTGCAATAATCTGATATACGTTTCTATAACCTTTTTATGCTTTAGTTCCTTGTACCATTTCTTTTGAACTTGGAAAAATACTTTCTTCTTTTATTTGTTTCAGCTGTGATAAATTCTTAAGAGGATAATCTATCTTTTCTGAGGAAAATATGTAGAAAGACATGTGTTGTATTGTTGCAGTTCAGACATCACATGAACTTTGACTTTCTCAATAGGCTACTTGTGGGTCAAACACCAAGCCACGTTCCGTTTATATTCGGTATAAGAATATATATATATATATATATATATATATATATATTTTTTTGTTACTTCTATTACAAAAAAGAATTGCATTATGATTTTCGGCTTATTACCGATTCAATGTCGTTTTTTGTCTTAAGAAATCAGTGAAATATGCAGAACATAATATATCTCAGAAAATGTACTGAATGATTTTTTTAGACATGTTATGCAGATATAATTTTCTGATTTAAAAAAAAAAAGTTACTTAACAAATTACCACAGCTATTTAGAAAATGCTTTTTACTAAGACTAAATTTATGACTTATAAATAAATTCAATTTTTTTAAAATGGTATTTTTCAATCAATTAGATTGACATTGTTTCCTCTTTCGTGATTGTCACACATTTCGTGATCGGTGGGATTGACAATCAGACCACATTTTTTTTTAAAGACGATCTTTCATACGACATCTTCCTTTGGATTCGTTTTTTCCATAACTGATAACTTGCGTCTACCCATTTTGCATCTTTTCTATTTTCTTGTTTATTAATAACGATATTTTTTCCCATATTCAAATAAAGGTGTTTCTAAATGTAAATAAATTACGTTAAATAATAATAGAAATAATAATAAATATCATTTTTATGAGGATCAAAACATGGCTTACATACTAAAAGAGTCATATATCACGTAAACCATTAATATTCCAGGACCAGTCATAAACAAATTTTAAAAGAAATTTCAGTTTTACAACTTTCGGTACTGCAGATTTTTAAAACTTTGAACATCGCACATTTTCAATTTTACAACGTCACATAGAAAAAAAATGTATTTTAAATATAATTTGTTTTAACGCTGTATCTCTCTTTTTTTTTTTTTTTTGGTAGTATTTTATGTTTTTTTATCATCGTAGCAACAAAGACATTCATTTCTGGATATTAAACATGGACCAATCAGAAAACGAATAAAATCCAGACATCACTTCAGATATGCTTCCTATTTCTCTTTTCTCGACGGACAGAAACAATCATTATCCAAATGGTTTAAAAAAAGTATATCCTTACTTAGGCAAAGAGTTGTAACTATTCAAATAAATAACGAAAAATATAATGCTTTAAGCATACATTGTTAAACACTTTCCAACACATTCAACATTGTAAAAAAAAAAAAAAAAAAAAAAAAAAAAATAGAAACGTTTCTAAATATATGGGGCAGTTACGGTGCATGCAATTTTCAAAAACGTTTCTGCGTATTTAGGAAACCTCTTTCTGCAATATTCAGAAACATTGTTGACTATTTTAGAAATTTAAATATTTGTCTAAAATTTCTAAAATTGGCAATAACGTTTCTGAATATTGCAGAAACTTTTGAAATACACAGGAACGTTTTTGAAAATTACATGCACCGTAGCTGCCCCATATATTCAGAAACGTTTCTGAAATTTTTTACAGTGAAATAAGTGTAACAAAACTTTACCCTACAATAAGTTGAAAACGGATTTTTAGTTGAACCTTTAGGATACGCATAACATATTTGAAAATCTAGTTTCAGCACTTTATATGTTCAGTCCCATCTACTTTGAGCGTCCCTGTGTATGATGTACAGATTTGCATCGCTAAACTACATGCATGCAAAAATTTTGTTCAGTTAGGAAATACGTACTGCTGCTGAAAATTTCCATTTAGCAATTTCTGCTAATAAGGGGAATGCTATATTAATTCTTTGTCGCAGCTCTGTATATGATGTATTTAATTTATACAATGAGTAACATGCAAAACGTGTTAAATTAAAAAAAAACATACTGAATTATAAACGCACTAGCCGCTCTTGGCGACCAGTTTGGTATCCCTTTATAAATGCATATTAAGCATTAAATCACATTGCTTTTATTCAGAATTTCTTTTAATTGCTCAATTTTTTTCCAAATCAGGAGATTCTGCTAAAAAATTAGGCGCAGATGTCATATACGCACCACATTGGCACAATTGCAACAAAAAGGCAAATATATGCCTCACATGATAACCCGGCAATTGTTATTTATTCTTTAATAAACTGTTTATTTACTTTTATTTTCTTTTTCAAAATGATATAAATTGTTTTGTTCTATAATTGAACTAAACTTTTTTTCATTTATTATTGTTTCCTTTTCAAAATAATAGAAAAGAATTAAAAAATATATATACGTAACTGGTATTGACAACGAAGTTTTCGCCAAATTTACATCAGAAAAAAAAATCGCACCAATAAGATGCGTATATGACATCTGTACCGATAAATCAAGCACTCGATATTTTTATGCTAATTTGTCACACCGCCAAATATTGTACCTGTGTCATTCTTTTTTTTTTTTTTTTTTTTTTTTTTTTTTTTTTGCATTTCATTAATTTTATTTAAAATATATTTAATAACATTATCCTTTCACTCATTTCGTTTATAACTTTAATTTGAAACTGAAACGATTAAAATTCATGATTTTTATTTATTTTTTAAGCAAATTTAATAATAATAAAACAAATAACGATATTTTGAAGCTCCATAATTTCAGCAAACGAACTTTGGGAGTTGCCATTAAACAAATAACAAATAACCGTGATTTTTGTGCCACATGCGTTAGCGTAATATATATATAGATTCCGAACAATTATTGTTAAAGACGATTCTGTAACTAATTTCTTTTGTATATCTCTGTAAACGAACGATAAATGTTAGGATCGCCCTGTTCTAAAGTTCTTGTTGTGAAATGCAGTGATTTAATAACATTAGAACGCCCATGAGCAGTCATTTTGACCATTTCTATATAAATGAATTTCGGTTCAAACCAAAAATTTCATTATAAAATATGTTTAAAAGATATAAAGCAGAAAAAAAGGTTGAACTGTTTAAAATCTAAACTGTGATGAGAAATATTTTATTTTATATATGAGATTTATTTTTGACCGGGAAGCGCCAGCACAAACAATCACCTCGTCGAGTTCACGGATCAATATCTAGGATTGGTTAAATCGCAATTCGCATATTCAAACGCAATCGGTCTGCCAAGTCATATCTTGGTGGAAAACACCTAAAAACCCAATTTCAGCGGTTGATTCGTACGTTTACCATTATGTTTTTCTCCTCCCGGTCCTCCATGTTTTTGTACTTTTGGGTGCAGTAAAGTACTATGGTAAACCTAAGAGTAAACCGCTAAAATCGAATTTTTAATTGTAAAATACTTAGTAAATAAACATGCCTAATAAAAGTATTGTTTCTTATCGAACTATTTATATGCATAGTACTCTAATTGTAAAAATAAAAATTTTGGATAATTATAATAATAATAATTACTATTATTATTATTTTGAGAAATAATAATGTAGCATATAAAATGCAAAATTACACCCCATGAAAAGACGTGTTTTCACATTTCCTGTATAAGATTTCTTAAGAGAAATGTATCATTATTATCCTTTAAATGGCAAGTGCTTCGATTCATAAAAACCTGAAATAATTAATAGACACTAGAATTTACGAACAATTTTATTTCTTATGTAAAATTGTGAAAAAAAAAAAAATTGAGTATTTAATAAAAAAAAAATACTTTAAAATACTGGTACTACAGTAGCATTTACGGAGGATTAAAATAAAGTGATCCAAAATGAACCACTGTCTTTCAAATAGTTAAAAAGTTGTGGTGGAATTCCAAATTATTTTGACACCATTTTCCCTGTTAAATCGCCGCCTATAACTCCAGGCCTCACCACTGTTGTATTGACCAAGTGCTTAAATACCAGGACTGCGGAGTCTGAATCAGAATCATTTTTTAACAAAACCGTCGGAGTCGGAATCTCTAAAAAACAAACCGACTCCAGTTTCTTTTGGTTGACGGTTTGATTTAAAATTAAACAAATTATATGTAATTTTAAATCTATAGAATTAATTATTATTGTTATTTTTAGCACTGGTATAGCTAGCGGGGAGCGACGGGGGCGGTCCTGTCCGGGCACCACCCCCTAAGGGGCGACAACCAATCTTTATTTGCAAAATAGTAATACTACTACTACTACTAATAATAATAATAATAATCTTATATGATTTTGGAAAATAATTCTGAATTAAAATGAAATTTTTAGCGCACGACGCAATAGAGTCAGTTTTCTTTTCTTTTTTTTTTTAAATGTGAAGTCTTATGCAGAATGGCGTATCTAAATAAGATATGCACCAGGGAACAAAAACCTATCTATCCAACGGTAAGGTATCAAAATCAAATTTTAAAAGAAAGAATTTTCTTCTATTTATAGACACCACATTGATTTATGCAGAAAGGGTTAAATGAAGAGTTGCTTCCGTGGTTCTTTATGCAGGAGGACAAAAGGTAAATAAGGAATGATATGGTCATTTGTTATAATAGCGCACAATTGAGATTGAAACAAATATGACGTATCGGAAGGGGGGGGGTGACACCATTTACATCCGCTCCGGGTGTCAAACATCCTAGCTATGCCACTGCCCGGCCGCATAAGTAAGGATGCCCTAACTCAGTGTACAGAGTAGATGATTTAATTAAAAACTCCAGCAGATATTTTACATTTATTACATAAGTACTGCAAGTATATAAACAGGCAGAGCTGAAATTTTAAAGGTCTGGCCCTGGAAATTTAAATCCATAATCTCTAACTGAAGATAATGCAGAAATAATAAATTACTGTTGTTTTTAGAAGCCGTGGAATACTAAATAGCATAAAAACCATTTTCCCTTTTTTCCCTCAAATTCTTCGGTTCTGTAGATCCAGAAATAGCGCCAAAATTGCAAATCACTTTCTTTAGGCGCAAGACTAAAAATAATGTAAAATTGTAAATCCTTTTCCTAAATCGGAGGTACCCAAAATAACGATAAAATTACTGGTTTTCGGATTTTTCAGCTTAATAAAAGTTGAAATAAAACCGAAATCGTAAAAGAAAAACGAAAAAAAATTAAATTTTCACTTTTTCTTTCGGATTTGCTGAACCTGCATTATTTTTGAATTAATAAAATTTTCATCTGAACCTTCCTTTCCATCGAAATTTTTTGGGTCAGGAGGAAAAAAATGCAGCAATTTCATGTTTGCTTTTCAGAATCCGTGCATCCGAAATAATAAATTTTCGCTTTGTTTTCATCTTAAGATTTTGATAGTTATTTTCGTTTTGTGGGAGGCAAAATTACAAAACTAATAAAGCAGAAAATTATGTTTTTTCTTTTTTTCTTTCGAAGGCCTGCTATCAAATATAACCGCTTCTCTAATTTTCCCGTATGTCATACCGGCATCGTGTTTTCGCCAATCATGATTTGACCGTATCCCGTATGGGCATTCATATTCCAATCATGATTTATTATTCTCACCAGTAAGTTTTTATTGTAAATTTTGTATTAGTTAATCCGAGTATTATTTTGATTCAATTAGGCAAACATTTCTGTTTTCAAAACCGATGATAAAAGATTAAAAATTCTGTAAAAGGCATGAAAGAAATAGGCATTATTTCAAAGAAGGTTTTTTTTTTTTTTTTTTTTTGTTTTGTTTTTTCAAAAATAGTGATTTGTTAAATGGTTAATACCAAAATATTGCAATTTTTGCTTTATTTTTCGATCATAATTTTAACCAACAGACAATTCTGGTATATTTGTCTGGCGGGAGTCGAGCATTTTCTCAGCCAACTCCGCAACCCTACTAACAAGAAAGGTCTCCATACGGGCATACCCTAAAAAATCTGAAAAAATTACATAATATTCTTCTCATGTGGATATATATGTTTATAAAAAAAATTTCGGCAGAACCTCTATTCAGTATCCGTAAAAAAATAATGAAAATGTTGTTGTTTGGCGATTTATCGCCGGTTGGCGAAGGAATGTAATTTAAAAAAAAAACTTTGTGTCAAATATACTTCAAGAAAAAAAAAGGTTCATGTTGAACTTTTTTGGATAAATTTAATTTAAATAACTTTAGTTTTATAAGTTTTAATTTGTTTTAAGTATGATTTTGTTATATCTATATTTATATGTATTTATATTCAAATTTAATCATCAAAATTTGAGATTTAAAACGAAATTAATAATTTAAATTAATTAAATTTGTTTCCTGCGCAAAGTCCATTTGAGAATTGTTGATTAGATTTTGTTGCTATGGAAACATGTGGCTTTTATTTTTGAATACGCTTAAATTTATGAAGATAATTTTTCTCAATATGATTTTTTTTTTATCTATGAAAACATTTTTTCCAGTGATTAATTAAATAGCTACTTCAACAAATAATATATATGTGCAATACAATATGTATATATATGTATATACTATATTAAAGTCTCTCATTGTTTATGTTTAAATTCATTAAATACCATTTACACGCATTCTAAATATCCAACAATTTTGAGTTGCATTATAATCGTTTGCTTTTGGTGAGGAAAAGGGCTGCTCGCCAAATCGAGTGACTCTTTCGTCTTTTCACGCCAAATATTCGAAACTATTTTATTTTTTTACATAATTTCTAATGTGATTCCGCCGTTAATTTTGACGGATCCTTTATTACATACATAAGTACTTTAATTAGTATTTTTTTTCATAAAATTCTGAGTATGCCCAGTATGGAGACCTTCCTTGTAAGTACGCACAGATTGTCATTGGTTGTTATAGTAAATGCATTATATTGAGTTCATTAAACGTATTACATTCATTAAACTTGAGTAAAATTTTCGGTATTTTTTATGTTAAAACTTAACCCCTTAACTGGTTTGCCCGAACGCCGTTCGGGCAAGACGAATTTGTTTATTACATCATTCAAAGCTTTTTGACACCACTATTATTTTTAAGAAAATTTTCATACTATTGAAAGGCGGAAATGTTTAGGCTAAATTTTAAGAATATTTTATTTAAATAATAGTGGTGAGAATCTGCTATTTTCTATTTATTGAACGGAAAAGAATAAACCTTTTAACTCTTTCCGGCACACTGTGCCCGGTCTGGGATACCACCTAATTTTAATTCCAAATTTGCAAACGGCACCAATAATATTTTAGTAAAATTTTGCTTTTACAGTGAAAGCGTTAATTAAGGATTTCAAAATATCTAAAAAATCCGTTTGTAAATTCCGGTGTCAGTCGATAATTTCTCCCTTTACTAGAAGATTTTGTCCGTGCCGGAAAAGGTTAAAGGGTTAAATTTTGACACTATGTTTCAAAGAAATATACGTAATTTTAAGTTTAAGAAGGAAAAAAAAACAAAACAAAGAATAGAAAACATAGAATTTTTGTATTGTGCACAGCACACGATTTATCTTAATTATTTTATCTTTAATATCACATTCTTTCACAATAGACTAGTTCCAGGTCAATCGTTAAGATAGAGAAGCATGCAGTTGCTTTTGTTTGAAGAAACGAGCAATTGTATTATGAGTTTAAGATTAGTATATGATTTCATTTCGATTTTATATTACGAAATCAGTTAAATGCATAAAGCATAATGCAGTTTAAACGATGTGTAGAACAGTTATTTTGTGCGTGCGGTGTGTGTGAATTCCAAAAGGATACGGACATTTAAACTCTCGAACTTGATTCCTGTACCTCAGGATTTGCAAATAGTGTTCCAATTACTTGGAAAAATTGGAAATGTGCATATCTTCGTCAGATGAAAAAATCATTTAAAGGTTATTCACACCGGGGGCGGGACTATAGGGACCACTATCCTGATCAGTAATACCGCCTAGTGCTAGTGTATGCTGCAGTTTTGAATTCAGAGGGTGGGGGGAGGGGACATTAAAATAAAACCCTTCCGGAATATTTGAGATTTAATGCTTTTTAATGGACCCCGCCCTCTCCAGGGAACCGCAGAAATCCCTCCCGGAGAGACATGTCTGCATTCAACACTGGTGCAATGTGTATGGATTTCAAACCGATACATATGTTTACACTCGAACTCAATTCCTGTAACTCGGGGTTTATGTGTCTTGACTACTTGGGAATATCGAAAGCATATATATCTACCTGATGAAAAAAAACATTTAAACTTTATTTACACCGGGGGGGGGGGGGTCTATTACTGCTTTCTAGTATCAATGGAAAAATAGGAAAATTACATTACAAGCTTAAATACTAGTATGAATAGTATATAGAACATGATTAATGAGTTTTGCCTTACACAAAGGTCTAACTTATTATTATATTTTTGTTAAAAAATGGAGTTAACATAAAAAAAGCACAATCTTTACTTTTAATACTCTATACTCAAATTATTATCTGAACCTATATAATAAAGAGGTAAAATTTGTTTATCTGTAAGGGTAATCTCCGTAACTACCGAACCGATTTGAAAAGTAATGGTGCCAAAATGATGGTTTTCTCCTCGATTCAAACGTTGGCTATATCTTATGTCGAAGTTACTGAATCGTATGACTGTCGAAGTTACTGTAGTCATACATTATACTGAATTTACCGTTTGCGATTATGCAAAGACTAATAACAGTAAATAAGTGACACTTGCCGTTGGCATGAAAAGAGTTAAGAAAAATAAATTATCGATTAATAAACCCTATCATTTTTTTCAAATTATTAATATCATGTTCATTCTTCTACGTTAACGTAATATGAGCTTTGATTTTCCCAATATGTTTGTTACATGATGGAGATTAACAGATGTAGTACATTGCTTTATTTGAAGATAAGAACTATTGCATTATGGTTTTGAGGTTAGTTTTTGATCTATTGTCATTTTTTTTTCATATTGAGAAACCAGCGAAATACATACAAAAAAATACATTAGCTTAGTCGACGTGTTGAAATGCGGCTTTAAAATGTGATACTGTTTATATAATATTCAGTTTCATAATTGTTTTTCCGCATTGATGCCTGCACGAATGTAACAGAAATGTTAAATACAAATTATCTTTTTTGAAAATAGCCACGCAAACATTCAATTAACCAACCTTCACTTTCAAACTAAAAAGATAAATATCAGTAGATTTATAAAGAGATAAATAGAAAAGGCTAATAATATTGTTATCGTTACTTTTAGAATTATCTTGTGTTTTAAAAGTTTGTATAGTTAGCCAACATTAGTTTAATTTAAAAATTATTTTATTTAACTGAAGATGGAATTTTGTAATCCAGGGTTGGTACAGGTACCTTTATTTTCCAAGTGATATACAATAATCCCTTAGAATTCGTGAGGGTTAGATTCCCGAAAACATTCGCGAATGTAACAAATTGAAAAATACACATCAAGCTCAGCAAATGTGGTGCATTCGTACCATAACGACGTATGGGATACTTCAAATACAGTAGCGTATAAGAAATCTTTTGTGTGTCCTTGGAAATACTATCTGCTTTCTATTATACACGAAATAACCTCAGCAACATATATCAATTTTATAAAATGTTAAATAATTAATATAATTTAAACGCACGTAAATAAGGTTTCCCCCTATATCAATATGTAATGGAATACTTTTGTGTTAATTAATAAAAAATGTTTTTTGCATCACAGACTGTACAGAATGTACATTTTAGTACATATTTTATAGATGCATATCAATTTTATCAAGTTCGAAAAAGTGTAATATCATTAAAATGCACTTGGAACTATTTTTATCCTTAAGCCGTAATGTAACAGAATACTTTTGATTGTCCCTGTAATTAAATTATACATCCAATTTTCATAAGATTTGAAATGACTCAACAAAATTGTGCAATATTTATATATTTTAAATTTCAAACGTAGTTATTGCTCTGTTATATGCAGAAACAAAGACAGACAAATAGACTTACCGACTGAACGATGACTATAGGTGCTTCGTATTTACATAATTACGAATGCACTTAAGAGCCCTTATTTTGAAAATCAGACAAAGTGTGATAGTTGTATTTTTTGATTTGCTTGATTTTTTTTTATATGTTGAAGTAGATCTTATTTAATGAATAGTGAGCAATTTTGAAGCCCCGAAAAAATTTCCTCTTTACTATAGAAAATATCAAAGTTCGTGGCTGTGAATGCCATTTTTATAAAAAATGAAATCCCAATATGCTTGGAGTGGTATATCTCTGGCCAGCAACAACATCCCAAAATGTTTTTGGCGTAAACTTATAGTATAACACTACCTGCTTATTAACATTTATTTGTTTCCATGGGGCATTGTTATTTACATTATTATGTTGCTACAAAGTACAGTCAAAATGACGTTTTTGTCCATTTTCCGCTCTTAATATCTTATTTAAGCTATAATACCCCAAAGCTTTTCTTATAGAATATGAAAGTGCACTACTAGGACAAGCTAAATAATATAGTACTGCACGCAGATATTGTTGCTGTTAGTAGGTATAACCTGTTAAATATTCAAAAATTCCAAAATCTGCAATATTCAGTTTATTTCAAAAAAGCTCCACAGTTGGATGAAAAAAAATTTGTCACGCAATAGTTGAAACATAGTACAAAAACATAGAAAAGAAAAAGAAGTGGGGCTTCGTGATATTTTTTAGAAAAAAATTACAAAATTTATAAGAAAAGCAATGTCTATCTTCATATTTTTTCCTAAGAGAAAATGAAACATCCCATTTTTCTTTCATCTTTCTATGATTTTTCCCTATGAGTAAATAAAATCCCTTTTTTGTCGCCTATTCCGAAAAAGGTGATCAAAACATCGCTTTTTTGTCTGAATTTCAAAATAAGAGCTCTTAAAAATCGCAAATGTTGAAGCTATCGTCCCGTTCATAGAAAAAAGTTATTTTTTTTTTTTAATGTAAAAAAGCAATTGAAATATATTTATCAAGCATTATACATTAAAAGTGCATGCTTTAAATAAATTTGAATCATTATAAATATAGTGCACAATTTTTATTGCTTGTGTATGGGGGGGGGGGAGGAGGAATTTAGTGACGTGCGATTGTTTGAAAGAACAGATTTTATATTTATGAATTTTCCAATTTGCGGCTTTGATTTCTATTTTAAATTTAATATTCCTCACCAGTGAAGAATCGCATTCTATTTCATTTTCAATAAGTTGTTTCTGATGTTTTAAAATTTCCCCGGCGATTTTTGAGGAAAATATTTCAACTGCAATAAGAATTTGAGTATATATATATATATATATATATATATATATATATATATATATATATATAATATATATATATATTATATATATATATATATATATATATATATATATATATGTATGTATATATATGTATATTTAAATAAAAGATAAAGGAGATTACTGATCTACATCTGCCCTCAACACGAGTTTAACCCTTTCCGCGGCAATTTACTTGTATTCGTAAAATGTTGAAATATTTGAATGACAACAGTATTTATACGAAATTTTATTTGTAAAGCAGTAAATGTGTATTTTTTCGTATTTAATAAAAGTTTAATTTTCATAGAAAATTTCTCGTGCCAGTGTGGAATTTTGGGAATAAAATAAGGTGCTGTCATTTGCCAACACTGCCCTTCAAGGTGTTAACCCTTGGCACTCCGTTGTCTCCGCTGCGGAGACATCATCTTTCCTTCCAAAATTTCTTTTTGGCACCAGTAATAAAGGAAAATAAAATTTTTCCTTATTTAATCAGAGAATTTTTGAAATTGTCTGCTTCAAGGAAAGTTCTTTTTAAAAGTGGTGCTAATCGAATAAAATTTGTGTAAGAGGCACCGGAGTCCGAAGGGTTAAATTCTCGCAACTTATGCTATGCAGTAATGCAGTGAGTTACACAATACATAAGTGTACAGTGTATCGTAGTTTATAGAATCGGTAAAACAAAGTGACTTTACTTTATAAAAAATAATCTGTATAAAACATTTTTTTTTATTTTGCAAATAATCAAAACTCGCAAACGTCGAATTTGCGAATATTAAGGAATTACTGTATCAGTATGTTTTAAATAGAAAAATTAGTTTGATGTGTCGGTTCCAAACCTTTTTTCTTTCTCATATGCACATATTAATATTTCAAAAATTAGTTACGCATGTTAATATTTCAATATTATTAATTCAATACCGTACCAGCTTTGATTTTCATCTTAAATTGTTAATGTGGATAATGATATTTATTAAATCGAATAGTTTTCGCTCATACTGTTATCATTACTGTTTGTCAAACAGCCTTCCTTATAGGACGCGAGTTTCCGTCTCTGCACGAGCTGATGGACAATAAAACGACGAAGAATCGTGAAAATGATACAAAAAGCTGTATCACAATGCTGCTTTCTCACGGAATATTTACAAATTAAAGAAGATATGCCGGCCTTAGCCAAAATCACATTAAAAAATTTGGTTCAATTCTTTATATAACTTTATACATTTATCCGTAGTACAATAATGTAAACAGTACAGAAATCGCTTTTACAGCGATCCCTTTCGGCAGATTTTTTTCTAATTCAGGGAGTATCTGCTTGCCATATCCAAAAAAAATCATACACAAAAAGTTAAGTTCACTTTTATGCATAACTTTTGATGCTATAATAATAAAAATGATACAAACATCGCTATTACAGCACCCCTTTCCCGTGGATTTTTTTAAATGCAGAGAGCGCCTGTTGACCATAGCTAAACACTTACACAAAAAATTGGTTCAATTCTGTACATAAATTCACATATATTCTGTGTCACAATATTGAAAATGACACAAAAATCGCTATTAGAACGCTTCCTTTCGGCGTACTACTTCAAAATTAAAGGAGAACCTGCTTGCTACAACCAAATCGTTGCTATAAAATCCATATATCAATTTATTAGTGTTAAGATACTATAGAATATTTCATGTACTACTGCATTTGGATACAATTCATCTTTTTGCTTCCTTTTGGGAAAAGTAGATTTTGAGCTAATTATATCAACAATAATTTTTCAAGCTATGTTTTTGAGACTTTCAAAAAAGTTGCTCTACACATTTAGCTAACACATTACGTAAATTATATTTTGCTTACTTTCGGACATGCGCAGTGAGTCATTGTTTAGCAAACTTGTTGATTTTTCATACAGCTTATGTTATTTTTAATTCTGATTGAAGGGTATTATGTACAATGTTCTTTGTCATATTGTTTGAAGATAACTTTTTTTTATATTAAGAACTCTACAAATTACAAGCAACAATTTTGGCAAAATTTGAGAATATTTTTTATAAAATCCAATTTCTCTACGAATATGCATGCTATCTTCATACAAATGGACACAATTTATTATAATAAGATACTTAGTTTTGCTACAATAGTTTTGACAAGGTCATCCAAATTTATTTGCCATTTGAGTATATGTTACGGAATGCTTCACTATTTTGTTGTGAAAGGTAGTAGCGAATAGCCGTAGCATCTTAATGCCATTACTTTTTTTTCTGGAACCTACCTGAATTTTTTTCACAGTGTGATTGAATTAGACAACATATTTCAACTTATTAAACAGTGCGGTTAAAATTATGTGATGTAGTTAAATGAATAAGTTAAATGAATGTGTTCGAAAGAATTTCACAATCTATGCTTGACGAATTATTGTTTCTCTATTTTTTATCTCAGAACACACTAAAAATTAATAAAATTTAAACTCAATGCAAAGTAACGTTCGAAAGTATTTCACAATCTATGCTTGACGAATTATTGTTTCTCTATTTTTATCTCAGAACACACTAAAAATTAATAAAATTTAAACTCAATGCAAAGTAACGTTCGAAAGTATTTCACAATCTATGCTTGACGAATTATTGTTTCTCTATTTTTTATCTCAGAACACACTAAAAATTAATAAAATTTAAACTCAATGCAAAGTAACGTTCGAAAGTATTTCACAATCTATGCTTGACGAATTATTGTTTCTCTATTTTTTATCTCAGAACACACTAAAAATTAATAAAATTTAAACTCAATGCAAAGTAACGTTCGAAAGTATTTCACAATCTATGCTTGACGAATTATTGTTTCTCTATTTTTTATCTCAGAACACACTAAAAATTAATAAAATTTAAACTCAATGCAAAGTAACGTTCGAAAGTATTTCACAATCTATGCTTGACGAATTATTGTTTCTCTATTTTTTATCTCAGAACACACTAAAAATTAATAAAATTTAAACTCAATGCAAAGTAACGTTCGAAAGTATTTCACAATCTATGCTTGACGAATTATTGTTTCTCTATTTTTTATCTCAGAACACACTAAAAATTAATAAAATTTAAACTCAATGCAAAGTAACGTTCGAAAGTATTTCACAATCTATGCTTGACGAATTATTGTTTCTCTATTTTTTATCTCAGAACACACTAAAAATTAATAAAATTTAAACTCAATGCAAAGTAACGTTCGAAAGTATTTCACAATCTATGCTTGACGAATTATTGTTTCTCTGTTTTTTATCTCAGAACACACTAAAAATTAATAAAATTTAAACTCAATGCAAAGTAACGTTCGAAAGTATTTCACAATCTATGCTTGACGAATTATTGTTTCTCTATTTTTTATCTCAGAACACACTAAAAATTAATAAAATTTAAACTCAATGCAAAGTAACGTTCGAAAGTATTTCACAATCTATGCTTGACGAATTATTGTTTCTCTATTTTTTATCTCAGAACACACTAAAAATTAATAAAATTTAAACTCAATGCAAAGTAACGTTCGAAAGTATTTCACAATCTATGCTTGACGAATTATTGTTTCTCTATTTTTTATCTCAGAACACACTAAAAATTAATAAAATTTAAACTCAATGCAAAGTAACGTTCGAAAGTATTTCACAATCTATGCTTGACGAATTATTGTTTCTCTATTTTTTATCTCAGAACACACTAAAAATTAATAAAATTTAAACTCAATGCAAAGTAATGTTCAAAGTAACCTCTGTAAATTTTGATCGTAGAAGAATAGAATGTTTAAGTTTTAAATGTATTTTTTTAATTCTAATGCTGGTTTTATCAATGGGAAATATACAAGTATTTTCTGATATTGTATTGAACTTACTCCAATATTTTTCAAGCATAAATTTGATGCTAAAGTGAAATTTAACTTAACAAACACTGAATGAATAAATTTAAAACCTTCCTCTTACGAGAACGTTTTTTCCCTATTTCATTTTATGAGGATGCATTAGTCTAAAACTATGAGGCAACTCGACTTAAGATGCCATTTACACTTCAAATCCATTTCATGGACATATCATTTACAGCTTTAACATACTTCTGTTTCATTGTCTTCTAATATTTTGAAAACCTGCCAGGAAATTTGTGTATTTTAAAAATTTTATGCTTTTGACATAAAATCTATTGTTCTTCTCTTTATAAAGACATGTTAGCCAATCCAGGTTAGTTTTTCCCTTTAACAGTGATTCATGTGTTATTTTATGAAGTTAAAACATATTAACCGTCCCGTGAGAATATAATATAATACTTAAATAAATTATTAAGTGAAATATAACTAAGCATACTCTTTCGACTTTTTGGATTAGAAAAATTTAACTGAAAATTTTGTCTTATTTAATCGACGCATTTCGATGATTTACAATGATAAAATTTACTGTCTATATATATATACATATATATATAGTATAAAAAATCGGAAGATGTTGGCAACTATGCTAAATTTTACAATACCGGACTTCGAATAGAGGTCAGAACGTGGAATAAGGTTCGTCTCGGATCAATCCTGACTCATGCAAAATCTCGGACATAGTCTGACCAGCACCAAAATCAGTGAAAACTGGCCCTTGTCTATGTGAAAAACAATTAAATCCGGCCCAGTTGATTCAATTTCTTCAAAAGATTCAAATTTTATTAACCCGGGAGAACGCGCGCTTATCCAGGGTATGGATGGTTTTAACTTTGTCACCAATAAAATCTACTTAAAACAGTTGCTTTATTTAGACGGATATAATTCTTGCAAATGTTGCGATAAAATAAGTTGAAGATTACTTTAAAAAATTAGTGGTTGCAATTGTAAAAATCATACGCACTCCGGGTCTTTTAGGCCCTGCGCGCGTCCTCATTGGGTTAAATATACAATTTAAATTATTCAAAGAATATTGCACACATGTATTTATAGGATAATTTTACAATATATTTTTACTGCTATTTGTTCGGAAGACAGAAAATACACAATAGCTGCACTTGTGATTATTTAAACTTTTAGACTTTTCAATATTCAAAAAAAGATTCATTAAAAAATAATGTAATTTAAAATAATACAGAAAAAAAATCTTAAAAACATCATGACTTTTGAAGTTGAATTAGAAAAAGTAGATTTTTGAAAATATCTCTTCTTTTGAAAATCTTTCTATGTCATTAAGGTATATTTCCAGTGATCCAGTTAATCGTTAAGGCTTGAAAATTTTTGATAGAAATAGAAAATTTCGATTATCAATCCTACTTAATAGGGATATATTTGAATGAAAAATAACATTGTGAAAAAACTCCGATGTCAGGTTATGTGAAAAGAAGATCCATACAATTATGTAGTGCAGGCTCCTCTTTAAAATCTCAGAAAAGGAGGAAATTGTTTTTCTTTTTGTTTAGGATCACCTACACAATTGTTTAGGTCAGGTCTTAAAAAGTTATCAGGAACTCATTATAGCTATTACTATTCACAAATCATATTGCCTGCGAAACATGTCTTCGAAAAATTAAGTTACGTTTCGGTTCGACTACATATAAAACTAGGTGTGGCTATCTTCAAACTTTCTTCTATCTTTCTTCTTATGCATCTCAATACTTCCTGAAAAATGCAGCATTGCAGCGCCACCGGTGATGTGGTTTAAACCAAAATCTAGTCAGCAATAACTAATACCAACTTATTACTGAATCTAAGGTTTGACGAAAATCTGTACATTAGTGTTTGAGATAGAGCTATTGCAAAATCTTTCAAAAAAATTTGCATAACAGCGTCACATAATGCGTGATGTGCACCAAACACTAATCAAGGTAATTTTTTTTATCAAATACTAATTGAATCTAAACTTTGATGAAAATCCATGCATTAGTTCTTGAGATAATTTATTGCGAAATCGTGAAAAATGCAGCATAGAAACGCCCTCTGTAGAACGGTTTACACCAAAAACTAAACAACACTAATCTATATCAAGGACTAACTGAATCTGAAGGTTTAGAAAATTTCGTGCATTGGTTCTTCAGATAGAGCTATTGTGATAATCACGAATAAAGTACCATGGCACTGCCACCTGTTGAACGATTTACACAAAAATGAAATCAACACCATGTTATATTGAGTAATAACTAAATATAAGTTTTATGAAAATCCATGCACTTGTGAAAATTGAAAATAATACACCTTAGCAGCACCACCTATTGAGCAATACACACCAAAAACTAATCAGATCTAGTTTATATCAAGGTCTCATAGAATTTAAAGTTTTGTGAAATCCCGTGTTTAATTCTTGAGATAGAGCTATTGCGATAATCACGAAAAATGCATATGGCAGCGCCACCTTTTGAGCGATTTGAACCAAAGCGTAATCAGCACCATGCCATATCAAATATTAACTAAATCAGAAGTTTTATGAAAATCCATGCATTGTTCTTGAGATATGGTTATTGGGGGAAATTATGAATAATGAAGCATAGCAGCACTATCTGTCGAGCGATATACACCAAAAATTAATCAAGTCTAATTTGTTTCAAGATGTACCTGAATCTAAAGTTTTGTGAAATTCCGTGTATTAGATCTTGAGATAGTGCGCCCACAAATTTTTGTCACATACAGAAAAACATACAGACTGACATACTGGCATACTCACAAACAGACATTTTGCAAAAACGTTTGCGTGTGTTCTCTGACTCCTAAAACGTATAAATCCGTCGAGAACCAAATTTAGAAAATTTTCACGAATCCAATACTTTTTTCTTGTAAAGACAGAAAAAATAAAAATGTAATAGAAAGTAAAAATATAAGTCTGATCCCGGACCTATCTCAGTCTACTAAAAAGTTAAGTAATGGCTGCTGTACCATTTAACTTTCCGATGTCGATCTTTACGCTGAACCTGTTAAATTTCTGTATTAATGTAATTAAAGTAATATTTATTCGTTTACATGCATACAGAAAATGACACAATAAGAAAGATAATATACGCGATAATTAGCACATTTATATTTATTCTCGTGAATGTCATCTTAATTGAAATTTATTCATATTTTTCAGCTTCATTTAAATTTCTATATCGTGCCGGACGACCTACTTAACATATTTATCGACACAACTAACTTCTTTCTTTCTTTTATTTGCCCAGTCTGTTCAAAAATTGTTTTTATTCTGCTGGCGCGGCTCAGCTCAGCTTCTTTGAAAAGTATGCCTTCATTTTGACGTCCGGCCAGGCATTCGGTCCGACTTTTAACCATTATATAGCTGATCAATATTTTTGGGAAAAACTTTTAAATAACGACCATTTTTAGGTGCGTTCGTAATTATGTAAATACGTAGCACCTATAGTTATCGTTTAATCCCTCCGTCCGTCTGTCCATCCGTCTGCATATAACAACGCAACATATAACAACGCAAAAACTACCCAAACGCATCGTTTGAATATTAAAATATATAATTATTACAGAATTTTGTCGAGTCATTTCAAATTTTATGAAAATCGGATGTATAGATCAATAACAAGGGCGATCAAAAGTATTCCATTACATCACGGTCAATGGGGAAAAAGTTTCAAATGCATTTTAATGGTGTTACACTCCATTCGAACATAATAAAATTGATATGCATCTATAAAGTGCATATTATGATATACATTTTGCATAATCTGTGGTGCAAAGAACATTTGTTATTGAATTATAAGGCTACTCAATAATATTCCATTACATAATGGTATAGGGAGACCATTGTTTAGGGCGCATTTTAATTGTAATTAACTGTTTACATTTTTATGAGATTGATATATGAGAGTGATATTTTTAAAACTTCGTTGTCGTACGAACGCACCTCATTTTCTACGCTTCATGTGCAATTTCAAACTTGTTTTTTTTTTCATGTTTTTTTACAGAATTTTTAATTTTTTTATTAGCCGGTTTTCCAAAACAGAACTTTTTGCTTAGTTGAATCAGAAAAATGCTCAGAATAAATATTATAAAATATACAGTAAATATTTACTGATGGGAATAATAAATCATGATTGGAATATGGATGCCTGTATGTGGTATGGATAAATCATGATTACAATAAAAAGAATACTGCCCAGTTAAACTGAGGGCATTGAGCTCACAGGCTGCGCATACTAATTGCACAATGTAGCCTTATAATTTCAAGGGTTATTTCCGATCGAAAAAAAATCAAAGGATTGGAAACAGCTCCTCCTTTCCCCCTATTATACTTAATCATTGAATGTACCCATCAATGTACCCATTTAGTAATTTTTTTACTTTTTTGTTTATTAACAACGACATACTATTTTCCACTATTCAAATAAAAATTCTTCTAAATGTAAAGAACTTTGTAAAACAACAACAACATCAATAATAATAATAATAATAAATAATATTATTTTTATGATGATCAAACCGTGGCTTACGTAATAGCAGAATCATACATTACGTACTCCATGGATTAAATCATAAACAAATTTTAAATGAAATTTCAATTTTACATTTTTCTGTACTGTAATTTTTTAACTTCTAAATATCGCGCATTTTCAATTATTACACCTTCGTATATGGAAAAAATGTGCTTTTAAATATAATTTGTTTGAAAGCTGTTTCTCAATTTGATTTTGAGTTATTAATATATATATATAGGAATTGAAATTTATCCCTCCCCCCTCTTCGAACACAATTCAATTTTTCGCTACTTAAACACTCCCAACGATTCAGAATTTGAGTCCAAAATTTAAGTCTATGCATTTGAAAACATTTAATGAGATTTAAAAAAAATAACAGTTAGTTGTACGCTAAATAGTACGCTAATAATACAATAAATAGTTGTACGCTACTCCAAAGTCTAAAGCGCCCTCAATCGGCATTTTGTGAAATTTATCTTTAAATTTATTTTCAAGAAAATGCTGATTTAAAAAGTAGTTTTAGTGAAAACTGCAAACGAATCGACCAATTTTTTCCATTTTTTTATAATCATTTGAAATTTAAACCCTCTGAACACAGTTCAGTTTGTCTACTTAACCACTCCCAACTATTCAAATTTTGAGCTCAAAATTTAAGTTTAAGTCTAAGCTTATGAAATCATTTAATAAGATGCAAAAAATAACGTTAAAAAAGAGTTGTCCATTTCTCCAAAGTCTAAAGAGTCCTCTATCGGCAATTTTTGAAAGGGCATAGCCGAATAAGCATTGGAAACATGCCTTTCAATCAAATTTCTTGATTTTTTTACCAGATGTGTCTACTAGGCCAGTCAAATTGTCATAAATAGATGCAAAAATTCTGCTAGAAGATTTTATGTTTTTAAACTGTTTATGGGGATGCTAGTAGCAAGAATTAATGATTTTCCAACAAAATATCTCGAGGCTAAATTTTGTGGAGCTAAAAAACCACGAAATTTTCGGACTTTTTTCAGTTTTTTCCACATAACTCAAAAGTTATATAATTTTTCTGTGCCATACTCAATTACAAAAAGAAAGAGCATTAAATTCTCTACCAATTTTGTAATAATGACTTTTTTCTAAACCCATTATTAAGCGAACTACAGCTTTCTGAAAATGACCTTTTTTTTCTAACTTTGTGGAAAAATCGGAAAAACGGAAAATTGACAGCATTTTTCCTTATTTTATCGTCTTTAATGTAACTTATTTATATTACAGGTATTTGTATGATAGCAATCATTATTAATTACAACGGTAACACTGTAAAAATATTAAGAATATTGTAACTGTTTTTGTATTTACAGCATAAGTGAAGAACATCCGTATTAGGTATTTAACTGAATATAAGTAAAAAGTACTTGCAATAACATTTTTACATCCTCTTCTTCTGGATAAATAATGTCTTCAACATTTTCGCAGTTGATTCCGTTACAGTTTTTTATAAATTTTCGAGCATTTGAGTTCTGATTTTTGAAAGGAACATTCTTTGATGCATCCTTTTTTACAGCTACATGACACAACATGGAGCAAGGATTCAAGTGCTGGGTCTTGACACATTTGAACTGGCTGAAAGAGACCACCCGACTTGTGAACCCACCCCCATTCTTCAAGAGGGATGTTGTTTCCTAGCCAAATTTGTACCCGATGATAACATCTTAGAAAATGATGCTGGGTCAGCCCCTTGCGTTGGTGATAGTCTTGCAAAATGAACATTGCTTTTTGTGGCAGATTTAGCAAATAACTGGAACTTCAAGGTGTTCAATTTTTGTGTGGTATCTCTGCATCTACTGTATCGTGCAATAATGATTTTTTCTGAAGCCTTAATGATTTCTTCGCGGATAGAATCTGGTTTATTGAACATGCAGGCTATTTCTCCAAGCTGATCATATTTTTTCAAAGTGTTACAAAACTTTGACTTTTCTTGCCCAAAAAGAGCGGATGTTGTGTCGCATTCGCTGATTGCGCAAGTGAAAAGAACATTGTTGTAATTGTATTATGACATGGTTGAAAACCACTTGGTTTCAATGTTACTTTTCTATGGCTTTTGGAAAAACAGATTTTTGTGCTTATAGCCCAAGCTCATCATGATCACAAGAAGGTCAATGTCTTCTCTGACAATTATGACGCTTTCAAAAGATTCAGCTTTTGAAATGGCTTAAGTAACTATCATGACATTAGCTTCTTTTTCTGCCCTATCAACGTGACAATAACAGAATTCTTGAATTCTGTTATTTTGAAATTCTATTTTAAGCAGTGAAATGAAGCGGCTCTTGTTTTTGTCATTGGCTTCCTGAACGGATGTTTCGGGTCGACGCCTTGTTTTCTTTCCACCTATTGCAGATTGATATAATTTTACGCGACAAAAAATTATGATATCATGCATCTGCAGCTACCAAGTCAGCTCGTGCTGAATATGTTCAATTACTTTCTGGAAGCATTCTTACCTTACGTTTTTCTGCAGCATTAAAAAATATAATTTTAGTTTTTAACTTCATACCTTTGTGAATCAAATTTCTCTCTGCGTAAGACTTTTTTTTTCGTTGACGTCATCGGGATTACCTTCTTCACATAAGTGACAATTATCTTGAAACTCGAAAGAAATGCTCGATCGGATCGACAAATTAGTCTGTGTAGAATCTTCACCCCGACGAACATATGCTGCTGTCATTATCTCATTCGCATATGTTTTTCAGCAATCATCATGTACTCTAACTTCCTTGTTACTTTTTAAAAAAATTTGATGAATATTATTTTGACGCTGAATGCTATATTGAAAGTGCTTGGCAAGTCGTTTCTGGCTCACAATCTGGTATCACTATTTGAAGCCTTTTGACAAACGAAACACAATTTTGGGTCGAACTCACTCATTTTTCATTACTGCACGAGAAGAAGACACGCAATAAACTGAATAGCAACATATTAGAAGAGTGTGCCTTTAAAAGAGAAATTTGCGTCTGAACAAAAATGAATCGGGAATGTCGCATTGCCGTTATCTTCCATCTACATCCTTTTTTTTTTGTAACCCCGGCTCTCCCTACCTTCGTAATTATTTTTCTTACAGAATGTCCATAATTTATGCTTCTTCTGCCTGCCTTTCTTAAAACTTCGACTTCTCATTCATCAACAGGCGTATTTAATTTTAATTGTTAGTGATGAATGAAAGTTTTTTGGGATGGAAGGCGAAAAATAGGCCACTCTCTGTAAAGTTTTTAAAAAAGTGACATTTTCAAATAGCCAGAGCGCGCTTAGTAATAGGCTTAAAAAAAGTCTATATTACAAAATTTGTTGAGAATTTAATGTTCTTTCTTTTTGTAAATATAAATGGTACACAAAAGGTGTAGAATTTTAAAGTCAAAAAACTGAAAAAAGTCCGAAAATTTCGTGGTTTTTTGGCTCCACAAACTTTAGCCTCGAGATATTTTGTTGGAAAACCATTAATTCTTGTTACTAGCATCCCCATAAACATTTTAAAAACATAAAATCTTCTAGCAGAATTTTTGCATCTATCGGCCCTTTTTTCTGACAATTTGACTGGCCTATACCTATCTGACAATGCATTTCCTCCATTATCACCATATAAATATTGATATTTTATGAGATAAAAATGTTTTTTCGATTTTTTAAAAACCACATTTTCTCAAAAACTACTGTACGAATTACATGTGATTTATTGAGTTTATATAGACATTAAAGATGCATAACTGGGAATTTTTGTAAAAGTTTTTGATTATAAAAAGTGTGTGAAAAAGCGATTAAATAATTTCAAAAAATAAAAATCATAATTTATAGTAGTCGGAAAATTACCATTTTCTATTAAAAAATTCCTCATATGTGCCTGCATATTATATATAAATTCAGAAATTTTGAGTTTGGTGCTACATATAAATATTTACAAAAATATGTATATTTGCCTTATTTAGTCAGAGCATTCTCTCGACTGAATAGGGTGCAAAATTCTGTGTTTGAAAACCGGTGACAAGACATTAAAATTTTCGTAAGAGGCTCCCATCGTAAGAAACCAGGTAATAAATATACACTATATTGCCATTGATTATGGGACACTTGCGATTTTAGACATTTTACTAAATATCTAGAAAAATACATGAGGAATCATCTCGAAACTCTTAGTGTATAAATATAATAGTATACGTCATACATCTCCGTGAAGATTTTTTACCGAAACGCCATAGGGGACCGTCAACAAATTAAAAAAGAATGAATATCTTTTGAATAACCCTGTCAAAACTAATGTAGCAAAAACGCTCAAACTCTAGATTATGATTGAATGCCTTATTGTAATACACTGTGTTTATTTTTATGCAAATAGCATAAACACTCGCAGACTAATTAAGGTTTTTATAAAAATGGTCCCAAATTTTTCCAAGTTTTTCCATTATAATTTTCAGAGTTCTTAATATAAAATAATATTTTTTTCAGAAAATATGACAAACAACATTGCACACAGTACCCTGTAATCAGAATTAAAAAATAATAAAAATTGTATGAAAAATGAGTAGGTTTACTATATAATTTTTTACTGCGCATGCGTCAAAGATATCAAAATTTCATTTGCATATTATGTTAGCTAAATGTATAGAGCAACTTTTGTAAAAGTCTCAAAATCATAGCTTGAAAATTCTGAAAGTAATCGTCTATAGAAAAAGGACAAAATCCGTTTTTTCCAAAATGAAGCAAAAAAATGAGGGATTTTATCCAAATGCAGTAGTACATCCCATATTGTGTATTCTATATTGACACTAATCAATGAATATATGGATACAACCGCTCTTGTTTTTGCTTCATTTTGAGAATAACGGATTTTCGAAATATTCAATTGACGATTATTGTCAGAATTTTCAAGTTATGATTTTGTGACTTTCACAAAAGTTGCTTTATACATTTAGCAAACATAATATGCAAATGAAATTTTGATATCGTTGACGCATGCGCAGTAAAAAATTAGTAAACCAACTCATTTCTTATACAATTTTCATTATTTTTTAATTCTGATTACAGGGTACTGTGTGCAATTTTGTTTGTCATATTTTCTGAAAAAAATAATATTTTATATTAAGAACTCTGAAAATTATAAGGAAAAACCTTGGAAAAATTTGGGATCATTTTTATAAAAACCTTAATTACTCTGCGAGTATGCATGCTATTTGCATAAAAATGAACAAGGCTTATTACAATAAGGTATTCAATTACAATCTAGAGTTTGAGCTCTTTTGCTACATTAGTTTTGACAGGGTTATTCAAAAGATATTCATTCTTTTTTAATTTGTTGACGGCCCCCCTTTGGAGTTTCGGGAAAAAATCTTCACGGAGATGTATGACTTATACTATTATATTTATACACTAAGAGTTTCGAGATGATTTTTCATGTATTTTTCTAGATATTTAGTAAAATGTCTAAAATCGCAAGTGTCCCATAATCAATGGCAATATAGTGTATATATGTATACATTATATATATATGTTAAATTTGTTTAAATAAGTTTAATTTAAATAACTTTAGTTGTGTCATTTTTAGTTTGTTTTAACTATAGTTTTGCCACATTTATTTATGTGTAATTATAAAAAAAAAATTAACTATTATATTTTGCGATTAAAAAAAAGTTAAATAAATTTAAATTACTTCAAGCTCAAAAATACTGGTTGAACATTGTCGAATTGCTGCTGTAGAAAGAACGAATTCCTCAATATGGAAATGTCTAACGGCAGAATTCTTCATGTGGACTTTTTTTTAAAAAACAGCTATTCGGAAATTGTCCGTCAAGCGAGCAACTGTGGTGCGTTCGTACTCTAATGAAGTTTCTAAAATATTCAGATCTTGGTGTAATAGTATACAGTACTTCGGATGCAGTATACTAGTCAAAATCTTTTGTATGTCCCTGTAAATACTATTTGCTTTCTATTATACAGGAAATAACTTGTAGTAAACCTCAGTAGTGTATATTTATTTCATAAAATGTGAAATAGTTTAATATAACTAAAACGCGCACAAAACAATATTTCCCTCTATACCACTAAATAATGGAATATTTTTTGTGGCCCTGCAAATTAATAAAAAATATTCTTTGCACCACAGATTGTACAGAATGAATATTTTAGTATATATTCATATGAACTTTTTTAAGTTCGAGAGACTGTGACATCATTAAAATGCACTTAAAACTAATTTTTTCCACTGGCCGTAATATGAGGAAATCCTTTTGATTTTCCCTGTAATTAAACTATACATCTGATTTTCATAAAATTTGAAATTGCGCGACAAAATTATGCAATAATTAGGTATTTTAAATTTCAAATAACTCGGTTGAGTAGATTTTTCTCTGCTATATGCGGACTGAACGACGACTATATGTGCTAACAAAGAATGTCTCCATACGGGCATACTCAGAAAATTCTGAAAAAATTACAGAATGTTCTTCTCGTGTGGATATACATGTTTGTAAAAAAAAATTTTGGCGGAACCCCGATATAACGTTCCTAAAAAAAATAATGAACATTTCTTTTATTTGGCGATTTATCATCGGTTGGCGAAAAAATAAAATTTCAAAAAATACTTTTTTTATGTCAAATTCTTTTTAAGGTAAAGATGTTTCATCTTGAACTTGTTTAAAGAAATTTCATTTATATAACGTTTATATTTCATTTATTTAGTTTGTTTATTTTATTTATATAACGTTAGTTTTGCCAGCTTTAGTTTGTTTAAAGCATATTTTTGTCATAATGCATTTAGAAAAAAAATTAACTGTGAAGTTTTATGAAAAAAAATTAAATTATTTAAAAATGTTTCATTATCAAAATTAATTCAATCTAATTGAGCCCTGTCAATTCAGTTTTGTTGCTATGGAAACAAAAACTTTTCCGGTATTGTATTGCTTTACTGCAGCATTCTTCATTTGGCTTTTATTTTGTCATACGCTTAAATATATGAAAAAATACTTTTTAGTATGAAAGTATTTTTTATGTAAGAAATTATTTTTAAAGTGATAAAATTAAATAACTGCAGCAAAAGCAACAGAAATAGGTAATATAAAACCCATCTGTATGTCAAACTATCTCATTTCTCAAATTTAAATTCATTAAATATTATTTACACCTATTCTAAAATTTAATTGACAAGAAATTTTCAGGTGCATTAAAATCGTTTGCTTTTGGCGAGTGAAAATGCTGCTCGCCAAATCGCATGACGCTTTCATTTTTTCGCGCCAAATACTCGAAAGTATTTTTTTTTTTTTTTTTTTTTTTTTTTTTTTTTTTTTTTTTTTTGAGTTTCTTCTGTAATTCCGCCGCTACATTTGACTGATCCTTTATTACATACATGAGTAGTTTAATCAGTATTTTTTGCAAAAAATTCTGAGTATGCCCAGTATGGTGACCTTCCTTGTAAGTATTTACATAATTACGAACGCATCTATAAAAGGGGGATTACATATTACTTTATAGAATATTGCTGCAAACGTAAGCATATAATATTCGTAATTTAAAAAATATAAACGAAACAAATTAAATAATTATAAATCAAATGCAAACTGATTATAACTAATAATAAGCATTTACAGCTTGAAAAACGTAGAAAATATTTTTCAAGTGAGAAAATTAAATAACTAAAGCCAAAGACAACATGTACGTGTAATAAAAAAATATACACACTTGTCAACTTCGGATTTATTTTTTTAAGTTAAGAAAACATACCTTGAATCAGAAAATTTGTTTAAATAAAAGTGTCGGGCATTAAATGAGATAGCCTGTTGAGGTTTTCCTAATTCCGTTAAATAAATAAATTACCAACAGGAAGTATGATCATTTGACGTTATAAAAGTTGGAGGTTGACATGCTGTAAATAAACTCGCTCATTTTCACTGGTTAATTTTAAATTCATTAAATATCTCATATTCTAAAAATAAAGCGAACTACCAATTTTCAGACATATCAAAATCGTTTGTTTTTGGCGACGAAAAATACTGATCGCCAAATTGCGCAATTTTCGATTTTTCACGCCAAATATTCAATTTTTTTTTTTTTTTTTTTTTTTTTTTTTTTTTTTTTACAAATTTTTAACTTGAATTCCGCTTCTAAATTTAAATGATTCTTTATTACATACATTAATAGTTTTACTAGCATTTTTTCCAACAAATTCTGAGTTTTCCCAGTAAAGAGATCTTCCTTATAAGTATTGGACTAACAATAAAAAATATATTTTTAGCTTGCGTTACCAAAATTATAAAAATAAAATTGTCGTAGAAATTTTGATCTAAATTAAGATGATTAATCCTTTCCGGCGTAAGCAAATTCTGTTAGTAAAATGAGAAATTGTCGATTGACACCGGAATTTATAAAGGACATATCTAGATATTACGAATTCCTTAATTTAAGCTTTTATTGTAAAAGCAAAATTACATTAAAATATTACTGGTGCCGTTTGCAAGTTTGGAATTAAAATTAGGTGTTGTCGGCACGGCAACACTGCGCAAGAAAGGGTTAACCCATTAGTGCCTAGCGTCCCATTTTTGGGACAGTTTAAAAGAAATCAAGTAAGCGCCTTTCACACCAGTAAATAGGAAAACAAAGAAATACTTTCTTTCTAGAGACAAAGTCTGCGACAAATTAAGATAAAAGTTATTCTTGCTTTAAAAGTGGTGGGAAAATGCAAAATTTGAATTTTAACGAAGAAAATAATTCAGGCACTAATGGGTTAATAAACGTACCGTTTGCGATGATGCAAAGAATCCTCTGTAATTAAAAGCTACATGTCGCTGAAGACTGACTTTTTCGCAAATCGTTGCCACAGATTAATCTCTGAAAATAAAGTTACTGAAAAGTTACTGAAGTTTTCAACAGTTACTGAAAAAATTATTAGCTCAAAAAGTATTTGTCAAAAACCTTTTAGGCAAATTGCATTAGATGGTTAAGAATTTGTATTTTTCTTGATATAAATTTCAAATCTAATGATTTTGCCGTTTTTGTAATATTGAATTTCAAAAATTATCAAATTTCACCAATGGAATACCATAATGAAACCTTCACGCATACCAAGATGATAACGGCAATTTATCCTGACGTGCATACTGGCTATATAGCAAGAGTAAAAAATTATAGTATCTTTATTATTCTGCTAAAATATAAAATCGAATTATGATGTCTAATTACTTCTATACATCGCATAATTTTAAATTTTACACCGTTGAATATTGAGAGCATGCTTTCAAATGTAAAATCTCTGAAAACTGTATTTTAATTTACTGATGTTTTATGATTTTTAATTCAAATAGCTCGATTATGGAATGATAATATATGAATATTTTTTTATCTCATTGATAGGGTTTTTCTTCCTGGACGTTCACCATCTCCTAGTCTTTATTTTGTAAATACTTTTGTAAATATTTGTAAATATTTTTTCTCTTATACTCTTATCTATTTTATTTTTTTTGAATGGTGCCCTTGAAGGGCCTTTGTATTTTGGGACCCGGCTTCCCTCCCCCCCCCCTTGTTTCTGACGTTCTGTTTGTCAGACTTTGGCTATGACTTGAATTGTTCCATGTATCATTTCTCTACTAGAGGTAAGGAGTTGATCTCTCCAGGCACTTTGACAGTTATCTCGTCCAAGTATGAATATTTTTATAAATTATTTCAATTTTTAAGGAAAAATCCCTATTTCTACCCACGGTCCTAGGACGGACGTTTACACTGGTAATATGATAAGTGACATTCAACGTCGACGTAAAAAGGCTTAAGAAAAGTAAATTCTTCATTAACCCTTTGGGGACGAGCGACACGTATACGTGCCGCAAAAAGGCTTAAAAATCCTTGTTTATCCCCACACCAGTAAAATTTTACTGTAAAAATTACTTTATTTAATCGGAGCATTATTCTCGATTTAATAACACAAATTTCTGTTTTTAAAAACCGGTGACAAAACATTAAACATTTCGTAAAAGTCTTCCGTCCCCAAGGGATTAAGCGCTTCCCTCATCTGCCCGTTCGTCATACAGGCAACGTGTTTCTGCCAATCATGATTTATTATTCGCACCAGTAAATTTTGCATTTTTTTTTAACCCGAGTATTTTTCTGATACAATTAGTCAAAAATTTCTGTTTTGAAAAACCGATGATTAAAGATTAAAAATTCTATAAAAGACTTAAGGAAAAATACGCATTATTTGAAAGTAAAATATTAATCAGTTAAGTAACTAATAAACCCTATCATTATTTTTTTAAATTATTATTATCATGTCCATTCTTCTACGTTAACGTAATATGACTTTCCCAATATGTTTGTTACATGATGGAGATTAACAGACGTAGTACATTGCTTTATTTGAAGATAAGAGATATTGCATTATGGTTTTGAGGTTAGTTTTTGATGTATTGTCATTTTTTTTTTCAGATTGAGAAACCAGCGAAATACATACAAAATAATACATTAGCTTAAACGACGTGTTGAAATGCGGATTTAAAATGTGATACTGTTTATATAATATTCAGTTTCATAATTGTTTTTCCGCATTGATGGCTGCACGAATGTAATAGAAATGTTATATACAAATTATCTTTTTCAAAATAGGCACGCAAATATTCATTTAACCAACCTTCACTTTCAAACTACAAAGATAAATATCAGTAGTTTTATAAAAATAAGAGAGATAAATAGAAAAGGCTAACAGTATTGTTATCGTTATTTTTAGAATTATCTTGTGTTTTGAAAATTGTTATCCTTAGCCAACATTAGTTTAATTTAAAAATTATTTAATTTAATTTAAGATGGTTCATAAATCTAAAGATGGAATTTCGTAATCCAAGATTCGTACGAGTACAGTTATTTTCCAAGTGATGTACAATAATCCCTTAAAATTCGTGAGGGTTGGATTCCCGAAAACATGCGCGAATATTACAAGTTCAAAAAGGCACACCAAGCGTAGAAAATGTGGTGCGTTCGTACTATAACGACGCATAGGATGCTTCGGACACAGTAGAGTAGACGGAATCTTTTGTGTGTCCCTGGAAATACTATCTGCTTTCTATTATACACGAAATAACCTTAGCAACATATATCAATTTCATAAAATGTGAAATAGTTAATATAATTAAAACGCATCTAAACAATGTTTTCCCTATAGCATTATGTAATGGAATAGTTTTGTGTGACTCTGTTAATTAATAATTTTTTTTTTTTTTTTTTTTTTTTTTTTTTTTTTTTTTTTTTTTTTGCATCACAGACTGCACAGAATGTACATTTCAGCAAATGCTTTATAGAAGCACGTCAATTTTATTATGTTCGAAAAAGTGTAATAGCATTAAAATGTACTCGGAACTATTTTTATCCATTGGCCGTAATACGGAATACTTTTGATTCTCCATGTAATTAAACTATGCATCCAATTTTCATATAATTTGAAAGGGCTCGACAAATTGTGCAACAATTATATATTTTAAATTTCAAACGATTCGGCTGGGTAGTTATTCCTCTGTTATATGCGGAAGCCCGGACAGACAAGCGGACAGACTAAACGATGATTATAGGTTCTTCGTATTTCCATAATTACGAATGCACTTAAAAATCGCAAATGTTGAAGCTGTCTTCCCGTTCATAGAAAAGGTTTAAGTTTTTTTTTTTTTTTTTTTTTTTTTTTTTCTTTTTAATACGAAAAAGGGCAGTTGAGATATATTTATCAAGCATTATACATTAAAAGTACATGCTTTAAATAAATTTGAATCATTATAAACATATTGTACAAAATGTATTGCTTGTGTATACAGTGGAAAAAAAATTGTGATGTTAAATTGTTTGATAGAACAGATTGTATATTTATGAAATTCCAAATTGCTACTTTGATTTCAATTTTAAATTTAAGACTCCTCACCAGTGAAGAATCGCATTCTATTGCATTTCCAATAAATTGTTTTTGATGTTTTAAAATCTCCCCTGCAATTTTTGAGGAAAATATTTCAACTGCAATAACAATATGAAATTTTAGAAAAAAAAAAAATCTTTATAAAATGTAAAAGAAATTACTGATCTATATTTTCCCTCAACACAAGAGCTTATATATTATCGCAACTTCGGCTATGCAGTGATGCAGCTATACAGTACATAAGTGTCCAGTGTAACGTAGTTTGTAGATTCGATAAAACAAAGTAACTTACTTTACTTTGTTAAAAAAAAAAAAAAAAAAAAAATGTATAAAACAAAATTCACGAATAACCAAGTTCAATCGCCGCGAATGATGAAATATTCCGCATTTTTACTTTCTTCTATCATCAATAGAAGAAAGTATTGTAATCGAAATTTTTTTCGACTTACGGATTTACACGTTTTAGGGGTCAGATATTCCAAAAAACATGTTTTTACAAAATGTCTGTCTGTCCATGTGTTTGTGTGTCTGTAGGTCGCCATTCTACCATCAAGTGTATGAAGTTATGCATAGAATTGAACCAAATTTTTTGTGAATGTTTTTGGCTGTGGCAAGCAGGTCCTCCTTCAGTTTTGAAATATTAAGCCGGAAGGGGGCGCTGCAATCGCGATTTTTGCGCCATTTTCAATATTGTACCGACCAAAAGTATATGAAGTTATGCATCGAATTGTACCAAATTTTTTGTGTATGTGTATGACTATGGCTAGTTGGTCCTCCCTGAATTTGAAAAAAGTCCGCCGAAAGGGGGCGCTGCAATCTCGATTTTTGTGCCATTTTTAATATTGTTCCGACCAAAAGTATATGAAGTTATGCATCGAATTGAACCAAATTCTTTGTGTATGTGTATGAATACGGTAGTTAGTCCTCCCTGAATTTGAAAAAAATCCTCCGGAAGGGGGCGCTGCAATCGCGATTTATGTGCCATTTTCAATATTTTACCGACCAACAGTATATGAAGTTATACATCGAATTGAACCATTTTTTTTTTTTTTTTTTTTTGTATCTGTATGACTATGGCTAGTTGGTCCTCTCTGAATTTGAAAAAAATCCGTCGGAAGGGGGCGCTGCAATCGCGATTTTTGTGCCATTTTCAATATTGTGCCGACCAAAAGTACATGAAGTTATGCATCGAATTGAACAAAATTTTTTGTGTAAGTGTATGGCTATGGATAATTGGATCGCCCTGAATCTGAAAAAAATCCGCCGGAAGGGGGCGCTGCAATACCGAAGTTTATGCCATTTTTAATATTGCACCACATAAAAGTGTACGAAGTTAGTTCTAGAACTGAACTAAACATTTTGTATATGATTATTTTTTGGTAAGGCAAGCAGGTCCTCCCTGAATTTGAAAAAAAAAAATCTGCTTATCACTCTATTGTCCATCGGCTCGTGCAGAGACGGAAATTCGTTTTTACTCCGATTAATTGATTAAAGCAGAAATTTAAGATGAAAATCAAAGTTGGTAAGGTATTGAATTAAAGTTATTAAAGCATTAAAATGAGTAACTATTTTTTTAATATTAAAATATATGTATGGGATAGAAGAAGTTTTTGGGATTGGCACATCCAACTAGTTTTATTTTGCAAAATAATCAAAACTCGCAAACGTTGAATCCGCAAATGTTAAGTAATTACTGTATCAGTATTTTTTTTTAATAGAAAAATTAGTTGGATGTGTCGATCCCAAAACTTTCTTCTGTCTCATACGTACATTTTAATATTTCAAAAATTAGTTACGCATGTTAATACTTTAATATTATTAATTCAAGACCGTACCAGCTTTGATTTTCATCTTAAATTGTTAATGTGGATAATGATATTTATTAAATTGAATAATTTTTGCCTATACTGTTATCATTACTGTTTGTCAAATAGCTGGCCTTATACGATGCAAGTTTTCGTGTCTGCACGAGCTGACGGACAATAAAACGACGAAGAATCACGAAAATGATACAAAAAGCTGTATCACAATGCTGCTTTCTCACGGAATATTTATAAATTAAAGGAAGATATGCCGGCCATATCCAAAAACATATACAAAAATTTGGTTCAATTCTTTATATAACTTTATACACTTATCGGTAGTACAATAATGTAAACAGTACAGACATCGCTTTTACAGCGATCCCTTTCGGCAGATTTTTTTTAATTCAAAGAGTACCTGCTTGCCATATCGAAAAAAAATCATACACAAAAAGTTAAGTTTACTTCTATGCATAACTTTTGATGGTATAATAATGAAAATGATACAAACATCGATATTATAGCACACCCTTCCCGTGGATTTTTTTTTAATTCAGAGAGGGCCTGCTGACCATAGCTAAACACTTACACAAAAAATTGGTTCAATTCTGTACATAAATTCACATATATTCTGTGTCACAATATTGAAAATGGCACAAAAATCGCTATTACAACGCTTCCTTTCGGCGTAATACTTCAAAACTGAAGGAGAACCTGCTTGCTACAAACAAATCGTTGCTATAAAATCCATATATCCATTTATTAGTGTCAATATACTATACAATATTTCATGTACTACTGCATTTGGATACAATTCATCATCTTTTTGCTTCCTTTTGTGGATTTTGAGCTAATTATATCAACAATATTTCAAGCTATGTTTTTGAGACTTTCAAAAAAGTTGCTCTACACATTTAGCTAACACATTACGTAAATTATATTTTGCTTACTTTCGGACATGCGCAGTGAGTCATTGTTTGGCAAACGTGTTGATTTTTCATACAGTTTATGTTATTTTTAATTCTGATTGAAGGGTATTATGTACAATGTTCTTTGTCATATTGTTTGAAGAGAACTTTTTTTTATATTAAGAACTCTACAAATTACAAGCAACAATCTTGGCAAAATTTGGGAATATTTTTTATAAAATCCAATTTTTCTACGAATATGCATGCTATCTTCATACAAATGGACACAATTTATTATAATAAGACACTTAGTTTTGCTACAATAGTTTTGACAAAGTCATCCAAATTTATTTGCCAATTGAGTATATGTTACGGAATGCTTCACTATTTTGTTGTGAAAGGTAATAGCGAACAGCCGCAGCATCTTAATGCCGTTACTTTTTTTTCTGGAACCTACCTGAATTTTTTTCACAGTGTGATTGAATTAGACAACATATTTCAACTTATTAAACAGTGCGGTTAAAATTATGTGATGTAGTTAAATGAATAAGTTAAATGAATGTGTTCGAAAGAATTTCACAATCTATGCTTGACGAATTATTGTTTCTCTATTTTTTATCTCAGAACACACTAAAAATTTATAAAATTTAAACTCAATGCAAAGTAATGTTCAAAGTAACTTCGGTAAATTTTGATCGTAGAAGAATAGAATGTTTAAGTTTTTAATGTAATTTTTTAATTCTAATGCTGGTTTTATCAATGGGAAATATACAAGTATTTTTTGATATTGTATTGAACTTACTCCAATATTTTTCAAGCATAAATTCGATGCAAAAGTGAAATTTAACTAAACAAACACTGAATGAATAAATTTAAAACCTTCCTCTTACGAGAACGTTTTTTTCCCTATTTCATTTTATGAGGATGCATTAGTCTAAAACTATGAGGCAACTCGACATAAGATGCCATTTACACTTCAAATCCATTTCATGGACATATCATTTACAGCTTTAGCATACTTCTGTTTCATTGTCTTCAAATATTTTGAAAACCTGCCAGGAAATTTGTGTATTTTAAAAATTTTATGCTTTTGACATAAAATCTATTGTTCTTCTCTTTATAAAGACATGTTAGCCAATCCAGGTTAGTTTTTCCCTTTAACAGTGATTCAGGCGTTATTCTATAAAGTTAAAACATATTAACCGTCCCGTGCGAATATCAAATAATACTTAAATAAATTATTAAGTGAAATATAACTAAGCATACTCTTCCGACTTTTTGGACTAGAAAAATTTAACCGAAATTTTTGTCTTATTTAATCGACACATTTCGGTGATTTACAATGGTAAAATTTACTGTTTATATATATACATATATATATATATAGTACAAAAAAGCGGAAGATGTTGGCAACTATGCTAAATTGTACAATACCGGACTTCGAATAGAGGTCAGAACGTGGAGTAAGGTTCGTATCGGATCCATCCTGACTCATGCAAAAATCTCGGACATAGTCTGACCAGTACCAAAATCAGTGAAAACTTGCCCTTGTCTATGTAAAAATCAATTAAATCCGGCCCAGTCCCGCTTGATTCAATTTCTTCAAAAGATTCAAATTTTATTAATATGCAATTTAGATTATTCAAAGAATATTGCACACATGTATTTATAGGATACGTTTACAATATATTTTTATTACTATTTGTTCGGAAGACAGAAAATACACAATAGCTGCACTTGCGATTATTCAAACTTTTAGACTACTCACTATTCAAAAAAAGATTCATTAAAAAATAATGTAATTTAAAATAATACAGAAAAAGAATCTTAAAAACATCATGACTTTTGAAGTTGAATTAGAAAAAGTAGATTTTTGAAAATATCTCTTACTTTTGAAAATCTTTCTAGCTCATTAAGGAAAATTTCCAGTGATCCAGTTAACCGTTAAGGCTTGAAAAATTTTGATAAAAAATGAAAATTTCGATTATCAATCCTACTTAATAGGAATATATTTGATTGAAAAATAATATTGTGAAAAAACTCCGATGTCAGGTTATGTGAAAAGAAGATCCATACAATTATTTAATGCAGACTCGTCTTTAAAATCTCAGAAAGGGCAGAAATTGTTTTTTCTTTTTCCTCAGGACATAGCTGCCAACTTTTACACATTTTTCCTACCACAAAACATTTATAGTAAATATTGTCTTATATAATCATCGAAATCTTAAGATTAAACAAATGGAAAATCTCTGTACAATTTTAGTGGTAACAAAAATGCGTAAATGTTGGCAGCTATGCTTCGGATCACCTATACAACTGTTTAGGTCAGGTCTTAAAAAGTTATCAGGAACTCATTATAGCTATTACTATTCACAAATCATATTGCCTGCGAAACATGTCTTCGAAAAATTAAGTTACGTTTCGGTTCGACTACATATAAAACTAGGTGTGGCTATCTTCAAACTTTCTTCTATCTTTCTTCTTATGCATCTCAATACTTCCTGAAAAATGCAGCATTGCAGCGCCACCGGTGATGTGGTTTAAACCAAAATCTAGTCAGCAATAACTAATACCAACTTATTACTGAATCTAAGGTTTGACGAAAATCTGTACATTAGTGTTTGAAATAGAGCTATTGCAAAATCTCTCAAAAAAATTTGCATAACAGCGTCACATGTTCGTGATGTGCACCAAACACTAATCAAGGTAGTTTTTTTTATCAAGTACTAATTGAATCTAAAGTTTGATGAAAATCCATGCATTAGTTCTTGAAATAATTTATTGCGAAATCGTGAAAAATGCAGCATAGAAACGCCCTCTGTAGAACGGTTTATACAAGAAACTAAACAACACTAATCTATATCAAGGACTAACTGAATCTGAAGGTTTAGAAAATTTCGTGCATTGGTTCTTCAGATAGAGCTATTGTGATAATCACGAATAAAGTACCATGTCACTGCCACCTGTTGAACGATTTACACCAAAACGAAATCAACACCATGTTATATCGAGTAATAACTAAATATAAGTTTTATGAAAATCCATGCACTTGTTCTTGCGATATAGCTATTGTGGAAATTGAAAATAATACATCTTAGCAGCTCCACCTATTGAGCAATACACACCAAAAACTAATCAGATCTAGTTTATATCAAGGTCTCCTAGAATTTAAAGTTTTGTGAAATCCCGTGTTTAATTCTTGAGATAGAGCTATTGCGATAATCACGAATAATGCACATGGCAGCGCCACCTTTTGAGCGATTTGCACCAAAGCGTAATCAGCACCATGCCATATCAAACATTAACTAAATCAGAAGTTTTATGAAAATCCATGCACTAGTTCTTGAGATATGGTTATTGGGGAAATTATGAATAATGAAGCATAGCAGCACTATCTGTCGAGCGATATACACCAAAAACTAATCAAGTCTAATTTGTTTCAAGATGTACCTGAATCTAAAGTTTTGTGAAATTCCGTGCATTAGATCTTGAGATAGTGCGCCCACAAGTTTTTGACACACGCAGAAAAACACACAGACTGACAGACTGGCATACTCACAAACAGACATTTTGCAAAAACGTTTGTGTGTGTTTTCTGACCCCTAAAACGTGTAAATCCGTCGAGAACCAAATTTCGAAAATTTTCACGAATCCAATACTTTTTTATTGTAAAGACAGAAAAAATAAAAATGTAATAGAAAGTAAAAATATAAGTCTGATCCCGGCCCTATCTCAGTCTACTAAAAAGTTAAGTAATGGCTGCTGTACCATTTAACTTTCTGATGTCGATCTTTACAGTGAACCTGTTAAATTTCTGTATTAATGTAATTAAAGTAATATCTATTCGTTTACATGCATACAGAAAATGACACAATAAGAAAGATAATATACGCGATAATTAGCACATTTATATTTATTCTCGTGAATGTCATCTTAATTGAAATTTATTCATATTTTTCAGCTTCATTTAAATTTCTATATCGTGCCGGACGACCTACTTAACATATTTATCGACACAACTAACTTCTTTCTTTCTTTTATTTGCCCAGTCTGTTCAAAAATTGTTTTTATTCTTCTGGCGCGGCTCAGCTCAGCTTCTTTGAAAAGTATGCCTTCATTTTGACGTCCGGCCAGGCGTTCGGTCCGACTATAGCTGATCAATATTTTTGGGAAAAACTTTCAAATAACGACCATTTTTAGGTGCGTTCGTAATTATGTAAATACGTAGCACCTATAGTTATCGTTTAGTCCCTCCGTCCGTCTGTCCATCCGTCTGCATATAACAACGCAAAAACTACCCAAACGAATCGTTTGAAATTTAAAATATATAATTATTACAGAATTTTGTCGAGTCATTTCAAATTTTATGAAAATCGGATGCATAGATCAATTACAAGGGCAATCAAAAGTATTCCATTACATCACGGTCAATGGGGAAAAAGTTTCAAATGCATTTTAATGGTGTTACACTCCATTCGAACACAATAAAATTGATCTGCATCTATCAGGTACATATTATGATATGCATTTTGCAAAATCTGTGGTGCAAAGAGCATTTGTTATTGAATTATAAGGCTGCACAATAATATTTGATTACATAATGGTATTGGGGGAACATTGTTTAGTGCGCATTTTAATTGCAATTAACTGTTTACAATTTTATGGAGATTGATATGTGAGAGTGATATTTTTAAAACTTCGTTATCGTACGAACGCACCTCATTTTCTACGCTTCATGTGCAATTTCAAACTTGGGTTTTTTTTTTTTTTCATGTTTTTTTACAGAATTTTTAATTTTTTTATTAGCCGGTTTTCCAAAACAGAAGTTTTTGCTTAATTGAATCAGAAAAATGTTCAGATTAAATATTATAAAATATACAGTACATATTTACTAATAGGAATAATAAATCATGATTGGAATATGGATGCCTGTATGTGGTATGAATAAATCATGATTACAATGAAAAGAATATTGCCCAGTTAAACTGACGGCATTGAGGTCACAGGCTACGCATACTAATTGTACATTACAGCCTTGTATTTTTGTTAATTCCGTTCGAAAAAAAAAATTAAGAAGGGGAAACAGCTCTCCCCCTTCTCCTTTTTTATACTTAATCATTGAACCTCCTAAACTATTAAGTACATGCTTTATCATTTTAAAAAATCTATATCCCAAATTCAGAGCAAATCGGATAATTCTTAATAAAAACCATTTAGCATTTATATAATTTCAGAGGAGTTATTCCCCTCTTTTATACTTAACCATTAAACTTCCAAAATTATTCAGAGATTTGAACGAAATCTGACAATTCTGTTTGAAAAATCCATTTATACAAGTTAAGGGGAGGGGCATTAGAACCCTCGTTCCCCCTGTTTACACTTATTCAATGAACACCTAATAACAGCCACGGACGCGCCTTATCAGAATGATCCTATATCTAAATTTTGAACGAAAACTGTTTATTCTGCATGAAAATCACGTTTATATCAATTAAGGGGAGGGGCATGAGCCCCCCGTTCCCCCTGTTTATACTTATTCAATGAACACCTAATAACAGTCACGGAATCGCCTCATCAGAATGATCCTATATCTAAATTTTGAACGAAAACTGTTAATTCTGAAGCGCCTTATCAGGATATACTTATATACAAAATTTCAAGTGGATCCGATATTTTTATCCTGAATTATCGCGTTACGCACGTACGGACGGGCACATAAGCTCTCAGGCTATGATAGCCTGTGAGCTAAAAACACATTGTCCGTATGACGTACGGGCAAATCAGGGAAGCAATTAACCGGAATCAAATCAATAACCGGAAGCAGTCAATATTTCTTATGAAACCAAAAACGAAACCGAACCGAAAACCATTCATTGTATGGAAACTGAAACCTAAACGAAATATTTTATTTCGACAGAGACTGAGAGAAAAAAAAAGGTGGGCCGAAATCCTTTTCCAAACTGACAGTGTTTTATATTACTGCTAAACTGATTGTAATTTTTGTTGTTAATATAAAGCGAACTTCTGTAGTTTGAAATGCCAAGGGTCATGAATAAATTTATTTTTATGCAAACTTTTATTCAACAAAAACACACATTTAAAAAAAATCAAGCCAGTAAGGAAGTTTGAATAAAGGTAGCTAACATACAGTCGACCTTTGCCATAAAACTTGATATATTTTGATTGCAAACAAAAAAGTTCACTAAAAACCGGCATACATTTTGCGAATAAAAACGCATTAATTATAAAATATGTACATAATTACAAAATAATTTTCTATCTTTTTTAATTGAGTTTTCTGATTTGTGTTAATGCATATTAAAATAGACCACTTTTTAAAAGGGATTTAACATTACGAAACATAGCCATCAAACAAAAAGTTAATACTCCCTCTGTCCCAAATTAGTTGCGACATTTGAATACTTTTGTATTGATTATTGATATTTATGACTTTATGATTTTGTTTGAACGTTTTTCAGAGTGCTATACTATCAATCAACAATATTTACATACCTAACATTCCCTCCATAATTCCATAAATAAGTAATTAATTAGTTTTAAAAATCCCGGTTAAAAAATCTCTTAAGCCACGCCCCATTAAGATTCTTTTAACAGTAATCACAAAAAACTATCTTCAACTTAATAAATCGTGAATTCATTTAAGAATATTTTATTCCAACTATTACTTTCTTTTTCTTTTTAGTATAAATTCAAAATTCTAGTATAATTTTACTAGAGTCAATCTACTAAACTGCATCAAAAATTATTTATGACTCCACCTACTTGAAATGTAGCAACTAATTTGGGACAAAATTTTCAACCTAAATGTCGCAACTAATTTGGGACTGAGGGAGTATTTTAATTTATTCTTATAAAAAAGTAGAATTGTAAATAATACTGTACAATGATTTGCGAAAATTGTATTACAAACCGAAAAACTTTTGAGTTAAGAAATACAAAACCAAATTTTTGTTCATTTCATATTTATTTATACTTTAATTACCAATTACTTTTTACCAACATAGAAGAATGCCAAGAATAAAGGATTTCTAATACCTGCTACATCGGTGGGGATATTTTAGAGTAATTTTAAACTGGTTTTTGTGGTTCCTCGAAATATTTTTCTAAGGACTGAGAAGGTTATTATTTCAATTTTTTTGTTTTCGTTTGTTTATTTGTTTATTTTGTATGTTTATTGAACAACATACTTCTGACTTGTGTGCTCGACATGAAGCCTGCTTATAAGCCATCGTCAATATACAGGGACGAGATAGCACACAAGGAAATATTACAACACACGAGAAGTACAACAAGGAGCTCCACACAAGGAGTGTGTGCAATGGAGCCAGTGGGAATCGAACCCACAACCTCAAGATCAGCGGCGTGATGTCTTAACCACTCAGCCACGGAGGCCCTAGTTTGTTTTTATTTAAAATTTAATTATCTGTTGCCAATCCATCACAATAAACTTCGTTAAAAATATTATTTAACATAATTAAATTCTAACAAAATATTTTAGAAAAACTATTAATTTTAAAAATACGCAACGAAAGAAAATAAGATACAGTAATTTGCGAAAAATACAATATAAATAATTATATACAAAAAGATAAACACCTTTTGCATTTGATATTCCAAATATTTATTTTTGGATACAATTTAATTCTCTACTTTTTTGCCGACATAATAATTCAATTCAATACAATTTTAATGAAAATTCAATGTTAATATTTTATTTGAAATAAGATATAGCTCTTAGAATTGTGATTTCAATTGTAAAAACAAACCATACAAATGTAATAAACATAATTATAAATGTAAACATAAACTTTTTTAAATATTTCAAGTCAAAGTTTTATTTAATTTTTCATTTCGTCATTTCATTTTATGCTTTCAGACTATTAAAAAAAATTCAATTAAATGATGTTAAATTACTAAATTCTAAAAAACAGATACTAAGTGAATACTGCATATTGCTTTTATTTCTGAAAAAAAGAAAAAAAAAACAGATACTAAGTTAATACATTATATTGCTTTTGCTTCTGAAAAAAAGAAAAAAAAAAGTAAAAGTATAAGATATTTCACTGTACTATTTCAGCTGCGAATTATAAACATGAACTAGGATAAAAAATAAAAATAAAAATATGTACTGTACCTCCGAAATAAAATTTTCCGTATATAAAAGAACACGAGTCTGTCATATTTGATTACTTTCGTATCGAATGCAGATCTGAATATCAATTTATGTTGCCAATACCTGGAAACATAGTTATATTTTTAAATTATTTAAAAGTAACGAAATGCTTCCAGCAAGTGATAATTCTAGGGATTATTTCTCAGAATAACAGGAAGCAGGAAAGTTACAGAATTATACAAAAAGATCATAGTTTAAAGGTCATCACAGAATTCTAGAGCGAAAGTTGGAGAAAAATGATAGTGTACACTACTGTTTTTAAAGAAAAGAGCTTTAAGCGGTTACAGTAAAGAACATAGCGGTAGAATTGTTTGAAGATAAGGGTTAATTGTTTACCTTCTAAAGGTAAAAGTGTTCAGAAGTCATAGAACAATAACCTAAAAAAGTTTTTGTTACTAAAAGAAGATTAATTGTATCTTTTATAACCGCATTCTTTTTAAAATAAAATTATTCTTTTAGCTTTCTTTACCGTTAACTAAACTTACAAAGATCTGCGCTTTTGAAATAATTTTAAAACATGCCGTCATTTAAAAAGAATGGTATCGCGATGCATTTTGGAACTAAAAGAAACATAGCAATTGAATACTGGTTAAAATAAACATTTTTATCTATTTCATTAAAAAACGATTACACTCTGTAAAATTAGAAAGTAGTATATTTAATTTTTTCGCCAATTAATTAGAGATAAACGAACAAAACTAGATTTTTTCTTCGAAGCAAGTATATTTTTGTCTACTTTCACAAATTATTTTATGTAATATATATAAAAGATATGGCGGTGTACTTGTATAGCATGTACAGCATTCTGAAACATAATTACTTTTCAAAGAAAGCAATGAATTAGAAAATCGATACCGGTTACGAAAGGACAAGTTAAATGTGTGGTAGGCTTTTAATCTATTGGGTTATTCGGAAAATCATGTCCGTTTTGGAAAATCAATCGTACCGAAAAATTCTGCCCATTAATTATTAAACAATATGCAACGATATCGGAAACAATATCTAATAATTAACTGATAGAATTTTTTGGTGCGAATTGATTTTCCAAAAACGGACACGACTTTCCAAATGATGATATTTTCATTGAAATTCACCCAGTACAAAACAAATTGGTATTTTTTTTTTTTTTTTTTTTTTTTTTTTTGAAATCGACTTTTTTGTTTCCTGTTTTTTTTCTTTTAAAATTAAAGTCTTGGAAAATATTTTTCAGTTAATATTTTGACATTACATACGTTCATAGCTTCAAGAAAATCATTTCAAACTCGCCTGTTTAGTTTGTTCAAACCAGGTTCCCGATTTTGACTCCTATTTTTAATTCCAAAATTCGGAATTCGTATAGTAAATTTTTTATTTCATAAAATAGCGAAATGTTTGTCATTCTTTAAAGAAAAAATACTAAAAATAAAATTATTTATTAAAAAGGTGCAATACGATTTAATTAAAATTTTCCCATTGGAAGATTATCTGTTCTTTAAAACATAAAAAAACAATTGATTTTTTAAATCATTTGTAAAAACAGGAAAAGGCTCCTGAGATCTTTCAATCGCTACTGTGATCATTTTCACAGGATACAGTTTAGCTGAACTATATTCTTTGGAAAAGGATTTCCTGCGATTATGATTCAGAAATAGTGGTGAAAGCACTGTCTAACAAATCTAATTGGACACAGACTGTATTGGGGTTCCCCTTTCTAAAGAAAATTGCTTTATAAACATGGCAAACAGCTTTATGTACAGTACAAAATGTAAACCACACCTTAAAACTAGTTGGATGTGCCAATCCCAAAACTTTCTTCTATCTCATACATACATTTTAATATAAAAAACATAGTAACTCTTTTTAATGCTTTAATAATTTTAATTCAATACCTTACCAATTTGGATTTTCATCTTAAATTTCTGCTTCAATCAATTAATCGGAGTAAAAACGAATTTCCGTCTCTGCACGAGCCGATGAACAATAGAATGATAAGCAGATTTTTTTTTCAAATTCAGGAAGGACCTACTTGCCTTACCAAAAAATAATCATATACAAAATGTGTAGTTCAGTTCTAGAACTAACTTCATACACTTTTATGTGGTGCAATATTCAAAATGGCATAAAATTCGGTATTGCAGCGCCCCCTTCCGGCGGATTTTTTTCAGATTCAGGGCGATCCAACTAGCCATAGCCATACACATACACAAAAAATTTGGTTCAATTCGATGCATAAATTCATATACTTTTGGTCGGTAAAATATTGAAAATGGCACAAAAATGGCAATTGCAGCGCCCCCTTTCGGCGGATTTTTTTCAAATTCATGGAGGACCAATTAGCCATAGTCATACACTTACACAAAAAATTTGATTCAATTCGATGCATAACTTCATATACTTTTGGTCGGTACAATATTGAAAATGGCACAAACATCGCGATTGCAGCGCCCCCTTCTGGCAGATTTTTTTCAAATTCAGGGAGGACCAACTAGCTATAGTCATACTCTTACACAAAAAATTTGGTTCAGTTCGATGCATAACTTCATATACTTTTGGTCGGTACAATATTGAAAATGGCACAAAAATCGCGATTGCAGCGCCCCCTTCCGGCGGATTTTTCTCAAATTCAGGGGGGACCAACTAGTCATAGTCATACACTTACACAAAAAATTTGGTTCAATTCGATGCATAACTTCATATACTTTTGGTCGGTACAATATTGAAAATGGCACAAAAATCACGATTGCAGCGCCCCCTTCTGGCGGAATATTTCAAGACTGAAGGAGGACCTGCTTGCCACAGCCAAAAACATTCACAAAAAATTTGGTTTAATTCTATGCATAACTTCATACATTTTTTGATGGTAGAATGGCGACATACAGACACACAGACACACACACACACACACAGACACACACACAGACACACGGACAGACAGACATTTTGTAAAAACATGTTTTTTAGAATCTCTGACCCCTAAAACGTGTAAATCCGTCGAAAACCGGAAGTCGAAAAAAATTTCGATTACAATACTTTCTTCTATTGAAGATAGAAGAAAGTAAAAATACGTTATAGACACATGTAAAAATTATGTGAAGCTAAATTATTCTGCATTATATGCTATTTAGAGTACGTAAAACTGTTGATCTGAGGAATTAGATGAAACATGTTTGATGTAATGACCGTTCTAATCTGGATTTCGAAATTTATATTGCATTTTGATGTCATTAATATTGATAGTTTAATTTGTATGAATGGAAAAATATATTTTGTTCTGTGAAATATAACCTAAAATTCGCATTAACCAATTAACTGATCAATATTTAGAAAAAAAACGTTCAAATAATGTCGATTTTTTTTCATGTCTTTTACAGAATATTTAATCTTTTATAGCCGGTTTTTCAAACCAGAAATTTTTACCGAATTGAATCAGAAAAATGCGCGAATTATAAATAATACAAAATTTACAATAAAATTTTACTGGTGAGAATAATAAATTATGATTGTAGTATTGATGCCCGTGCGCGGTACGGACAAATCATGATTGACAAAAGCACGTTGCCCGTACGGCTTGTGGATAAAACAGGAAAATAAATCTGTTTCAAATAATTAACTTACACCAGAATAAATAAATGAATTTATTAGACAATATGAAATTGCTTATTTTAATTTGAAACGTAAAAATACATTTAACTATACCGGGTGATCCAGAAGTTTCGGGAGTTTTGTAAAGTTAATAATTAGGAAACTATGTATAATACAAAGGTTCTGTTTTGAGTTATATGCTCAGAAACATGTGGGATTTTTGTTTAGAATGAATTTTTTTTTAAATATACATAGTTACCATTTTTAGTAACAGGTGGCGCTGTTGTTTAAGACTGAATGTACCTATACCATGCGTTATATAGACACATGAGTTCATTGCGAAACTTCTTTTCTATGATATTGATGAGATTTCGTTTTAAGGGTGGTTTATGTTCAAACATTTTTTGTAAGGTAAATGAAATTGCATTGTAAGGAAAATTTGATACCAAATTTCATGAGCAACTGCAGTGTTTAGTCATTGTCTGGACTATGTTTAGACACATCTTTGCATGTCGCGTTGTTTTCATATCGTACAATACGACAAGTTAAAACTGCAAAAGAATCGATGGCCATTGCAAATGTGAAATGCTATGGTAAGCAAGGTTTGAGAAAAAGGCTCATTGGAAGATCATAATAGAAGCAAGAGATCCCAAATGTCTGTTACAATCGTAAATTAGGTAGGATTCTATGCCAATACTCTGTAGAAATCACCAGTTCATGGTGAGTACAGTAAACTTGTGATATCACGATGAACTGAAATTTCTTCTGGAAATTCTTTCTGCTCTGAGGATACTGTGCACGCTGTTTTGCATAGGCTCACGGCGGTACTTATAAGCCATGAGCGTCATGATTAAACTTTGTAACCCTTGGACACTAATTCGTTTTTTTAAATGAGCTGTATCATACTACAAAAACAATACTATCAATTTTAGCGCCACCTGCTGTCAAAAAGTGCAACTAACATAAAATGTTTTTTTCATCGAAAAAACAAATCCCACAAGTTTCTCAGCATTTCTGTGAAAACCACATACTTCTATTGTGTATGGTTTTCGAATTATTAGCATTTCAAAAGTCCCGGGACTTCTGGATCACCCGGTAGATAAATTACGTAAAAAAGTGCATAATAAAACATATAAAAAATAAAAAAATCATTTAAAGTACTTTAAAAAGTTTAGAACGTTTTCAACCGTCCCTTACAAGGCCTTCGTCTGTGAGAAAAAAATCTAAATGACAGTTATTTCTGCTGGCGATTTTAGGCTCATCCAGAACCGTCCATTTTTACACCGAAGGGGGGGGGGGGGGACTGTTCCGGATGAGCCTAAGAACGCCGGCAGAAATAACTGTCTTTTAGAGTTCTTCTCATTGACGAAGACCGCGTAAGTGACGGTTGAAAACGTTCTGAACTTTTTAAAGTACTTTAAATGTATTTTTAATTTTTTATATGTTTTATTATGCACTTTGCAAGTAATTTATGTACAGTTAAATGTATTTTTACGTTTTAAACTAGTAAACAAGGTGAATTGTGCACTGTTTTGTTCCCAACTCCAATTATATGATTATTTTAAGTTATGTTATAAAAGGAAAACTTTAATTAAATATTCTTGGTGCCGGTAAAATTAAAATTGGGTGTCCTTTTTTTAGGGGCATCGCGCCGGAAAGAATTAAGAAAATGGAAAAAATATATTTGGGGACGCCTTGAAAATATGGGTCCAATACACAAGCCCCTCCGATAATCAGACCCTCTGATTGTTTTTTCGATAATCAGATCCTGAATTCAGAATGACGAAAACTTAATAAACTTGAATAATTATATTTCTAATAAGAACAACTGTTAAATACATCAGTGATTTAATGAAACAACAAAAACCATAATCATGTTTTCAAACGCGTGTCCGAAAGAATGACCTTACTTAGTTCAATGGTTGCAAATACCCTGTTATTCATCTTCCTTATATAAATATAATAAAAATGAGAAAGCAAATGGGAGAGAGAAAGCTCATCGTGCCCATTGCACCGGTTTTCACCTTAAATTAACCCATTTTACCTACAATTTCTAATCTCTTCTGATCCACATTCCTCATTTAATACCACGAAATCAATGTCCGATTTATTTCTCCATATAAAGAACGGTTATTACGAAACAATGCAAAAGAAACTTCCTAGGACTTTCTCACAGTAGGAAATTTTACGGACAATAAAATAATAAAAGTGACGATTTTACGCCCTGATTTTTAAGTTGTCATTTTTATAGGTGATATTTAAAAGATGTTTTTTGAATCAGCTTCAGTTGATTCACTTAATTCATGGCAAATGTATTATGTAGAATCCAAACATATCTGAAGATAGATCAAAAGTACAAGCATGGAAATAAAGTCAACACCCTTTAGTAACTCGGCAACTAATTATAAGAAAGTCACAGATACCAAATGATTGAAAATAAACCCTTCTTTTAAATAAGCTATATATAATTTGCTTAGGAGCCAATCTCAAATCAAAAACCAGATTAATTTTCGTTTCTTTTAATAGCAACACCCAATTTTGACAATATATTTTAAATCTTCGGCTTAAACCATACCTGTAAACGAAATATCAAGTCATTTGAATTAGGGATGCACCGGATATCCGGCTCCTGCCGGATATACTGCTTATTCGGCACTCGAACCGGATATTCGTTCCGGCCGAATATTTTAATATCCGGTTGCCGGATAGTAAAACATTTTTTAAATTCTGTTTTTTATATTTAAAAACAAATGTAAAACTAATTTGCTCCTTGCATACCTTATCTTATTAAAAAGCAATGTTAACAAAAATAAATACTTGTATATTTTCACAATTATGAAATTATAATGTTTATATGTAAATGAAGATGTATTTAAAGTATGACAATATTTTGTCATAACCTATAAGAGCAATTGTAAAAACAAAACTAGAATATGTACTTCAACTTCACATTTTTTATTTCTCTTAAAAATTGTTCTTAAATTTCAGTAATGAAGTAATTTTACACCTCTCAAAAGTTTTATTGTAATTTTCACCAGTCAAAATTTAACTGCAGTGTTCAATAATTCTGTCATAACTGTAATTGTAAAACCAAAACTAGAATATCAACTACAATTTCAACTTTGTTTTGCTTTCATTTTTTTTTTTTTTTTTTTTTTTTTTGGTAATGAAGTAGTAGACTTTTATAGTTCTTCTCAAGTGTTTTGTTAATAACTTTATTATTAATTTGAATTATTAATATCAACAAAAGAGAAAGGTATAAATATCTAATCTAAAAGTTTTATGAAGTTGCTGTTAATACGTCAAAAATCCGAGTCTGAAATGTGTACAATGGGGCCATCTTATAAGTGCTAAAGTATTGAGGATTAAAAACTATGTAGAAAAATAAAGTTTCCAACAAACTAAAGAGTTTATTTATAAATATTCATACTCCAGATTCAAAGTGTGTTTCTTTAGAAAATCAAGAACAAAATGGTGCTGATAATAAAGAAACCATTCAATTTTTGTTGGAACATCAATTGCACAAGTTAAGCAGTCAACAATAGAAAAAAATGTGGTAAAAACAAAAGAAAATAAATCATTAAATATACAAAGGGACCGTTCAAGTATTACGTAAGCACTAAAGGGGGAGGGAGGAGTCCATAGTCTGCTTATTTTTTCTGACCAGGGGGAGGGGGGGAGTCACGACAATTCTTACGTAAGCATTAAACAACGAAGCAACTGCAATTCAAATTCAACAAGCAAACAAAGTATGATGGGGAAAGAGCGTTCTATACCCCGTTCGAAATTCGCCGTTTATTTTCGATTTTAACCTTTGCTTATCCATCGGCAGTCCCGTGACCTGCATCACACACTTGCCCTTTGTCTTCATTGTTGTCTGTTAAGTTGTGTGCCAAGTCAAGTATATTGCAAGACTAGAAAAACCCAGGGACCGGTGTGGCTGGGTTCTGTTGCCAGGTTAACTGATCAGTTGACTTTATTTTAGGTAAGTCCGGTATTTTCTTTTATCCCGTTCAATCAGTCATGGAATTCCGGGAATTTTCGCAGAATTTCTGGAAATTTTTGTCTTTCCGCTCCTACTGTCAACCTTCCTTCTCTACAGGTTTTGGAATTTAGAAAGCAGAAAAATTACTTGGGGTTTTTCTTGTCTGGATATACAGCACAGATATTTATTGTTTTAGTTCAGTTGCATAGTGAATTTTTAGTGAAAGAGTATTGCTTTTAGTTGCATAGTGAATTTAGTGGGATTTAATTATGGATACTAACAATGACAATATATTAAAACCATTTTATATATTTTGATATCACAATCCCTATATGCCTATATAAATTTGTAGGATTAATAATGTAATTGATTGGTAACTTTTTATAAGTCAAGAAGTATTGATGTATAAGCTGTCATAAAATCTTACGTAAGCAAAGGGGGGGGGTCTAGCATTTGCTTATATTTTCTTACAAGGGGGGGGGAGGGGGTACAAAATGACTAAAAATGTGCTTACGTAATACTTGAACGGCCCCAAATTGCATTTTTAAATAAAACATATTTTAGTAAAAATTTCCAAAACAATTGAACTACGCCTTGTTATATAAGTCACCCGCTCATGTTAAAATTGCAAGTGATATTTTAAATAAAGTTCATTCTGAAACTTGCTCTACAATGCAAAAAGAGCTTAATTGAAAACTGTAATGCTCACTGAGAGTCAAGAGGAGTAACATACATAACTATCCCATTTTTGTTAATTATGTGTCAACAGGGTAAAAATATTTTTTTTCTGTTAGTTAATCGATACAATGCATCTATAAAAACATCAAGACACTACCTAAATCTGGTGATAGAGACTAAAGAAAGGGTAGAAAAAAATATGCATGTAAAGTTAAAAGTTTTATAAGTAATATTGAAAAGGCAAAATATTATTACATTTCAATATTTAATTATTACTATGTTTTTAAGTAACTTTGACTTAATAAGTGAATTGAAATCTATTAATACTTGCATAATATAAAATTACAATAATTTTTTTTCTTTAAACAAGCATAAAATTGAAATATTATTAAAATTAAAAATGAGAAATTATTCGGCCGGATACCGGATATTCGGTAAAATTTTGTGCCGGATATCCGTTATTCGGTATCCGGCAAAAATCCACATCCGGTGCATCTCTAATTTGGATACTAGATTTTTGAAAGTATTTGTCATGACAAAGTCGATATATGAAAATGGCAAACATAATTTTATCATGATTATGATGACAGTGACGTAAATTGTGCTATATAATATATAAAGACATATTTTTTCTTAATGTATATCCATTGTATCTCTAGTAAGATCAATTCTATTACTTTAATATCGATAATTTTCACAAACTGAATTTTGACCCGCTAGATTCGGGTCATAGGACTAATTCGGCACCTATAGATGCTGCAATAAAAAAAAATGAGAGACAGATAATTTTAAAATTATATACAGACATCTCCGAGCTCCATTCCATCAACTTATAATCATCAGTAACATATTTCTTGTTTTTTGTTATGCAAGCTTGCTAAAATAAGCTCTCTGATGGGTGGTGCACGTGAGAATAATCACGTTGCTGCTATGGGGAGTGTTGAACCCACGGGAGGTCCCTGACAAAATTTACTCAAAAAATGACTGATTATAATTTCCCAAGATTCTTTCTTACAGTTATGCAACTGACAAGGAAGTGCTCAATTGAAAGATCTACATTGGTAATAGAAGTAATACAGATTAGGGGCTGTGCATATAATAACGGCATCATTTTAAGGAGTCTGGCACATGATATCATAAGATATGTCTTGGGAGATGAGGGTTTGCCTAATGATATCAATATCATTTTTGATCTAATCAAAATTTTCTCTTTTTATTAGTAACGTGTTTTTTGTTCAAAATAGTATGTTGTCGTTTTTCAGTTTGTTATATATTTCTATGAAAATACAAAGTGTGACGAATGAATGTTGTCCTGTTCTTTCGTTGATAAGAACTTCTATCTGCACCCTTTCTCTCCTCCGTTCGGGCCGATGTAAGTGTAACAAAATTTTATTACTGGTGTTCAATGCATTATGTAACTAAAAGCTATTATAAAATACTTTTAAACAGTAACTATTTCCTTTAACCCTTTCCGGCGCAGACAAATTCTGTTCGTAAAAGAGAGATTGTGGACTGACACCAGAATTTACAAAAGACTTTTTTAGAAATTGAGAATTCCGTGATTTAAGCTGTCATTGTAAAATAAAATTTTAGTAAAATATTATTGGTGCCGTTTGTAAGTTTGAAATTAAAATTAGGTGTTGCCGTAGTGGTAACACTGCGCAGGAAAGGGTTAAGTTTTATTTGAAGAAAGTGATATTTTATTGACTTTTCTTGATTTGACTCAATAAAGTAAGTGAAAAATAAGTGTAACCAGTTCTGTATATGACTGCAAATAAATAAAATAAATATTAATAATAAAAAAAAAAACACTTTGATAACGATATAATTAAGGGAAGGAACGGGGAATTCGAGGGATGATAACGTATGGTATCGAAAGGGGGAAAGGGATTCAAAATTACCAAAAAGTTGATAACGTTATATTTGCACAGCCCCTTAAATGCAGGCGCAAAACAGCACCCAGCGTGGGTTAATTGGTCGGGTCTTCGGACAATGAAAGCCCCATTCTAAATTTTCTCTCAGCTCAGAACTGCTTTGGGGTTACCGCTCTGTGAGTGATTATTTAGGCTTTTTATCGCTCGATTGGCTAAATGAATTTATTATTTATAAAGAAAATAAGCACCGTATTTCTACACATTTTTTCGGTGAAGCATACTTTCCCGTATCTCTCGATCTCCCCCGCTCTTGACCTTTGGGAGGATACTTTAATTATAGCGAGCTACGTGCTGGTTTGTTCTTGTACAATGGTTGATTTTCGGTTTATAGGACTAACCCAATAAAATATGTACGCATTGATGTTCAAGAATATGGGTTGCTTTAAAAAAAAAGTATTTATGTTTAGTAACAAAATTGTTTACTAAAATTGTATATTACTTGCTCTCTATGCTACCAAAGATTTTACAAAAAGGGAAATTGATGGTTCAAGATGTTAAAAAAGGTGTCTAAAGAAAATATGTTTTTTCCTAATTTTTCTTGCCCAGCTCTCGTTAAATAAAGCCTTACTTTAGTTCTAATAAATATCGTTTTGAATTATTTAAGATATGTTGGTAATAAAAATGTGTTTTTTTTTAACTGTTCGTAGTAGAAATTTCGAAATTATGGTAGAAAATAATCTCTAGTTTCACAATCTTTAACACTTTCAGGGACTAAGTACTTCTGTTACTAAAACGTTAAAAAGATCGAATAACACCGGTATCTATGAACAAATATGAACAAAGTAAGTAAACTCTTTTCTTCGCATACATTATATAAAGTAAAATTTATCTCTTAGAACTTTTGCAACAAGTAGAAGAGTTGTGTCTTTAAAAAAAAAATTCATTATAAAGTGGTATGAATAGAATATTAAAATAAACACCTGTAGCCAAAAGCCTGGCGAGTCTCAGCCATCAAATTTATGCAACGAGTACCATAATTTCCGGCATATAATTCGCGGATCAAACAATCATTTTTCGACCCAGAAATTTTTTAAAAAGAAATGTAACTTCCTAGATCACCGTAAATAGTTGTCTTCAATCACTAAATAAAATTTCTGGGTCCAAAAAGAATTGTTTGATCCGCGGATTATACGCCGGAAATTACGGTACGGTTAGATTACAAATTGTTTTGATTTATCGGGTCCTTCCCGGCTAGAAAATATACGGAGCACACGCTAGTACAGAGTGTCCAGCAAATAAGACCCTTATTTCCAAATTAAATTTCTCAATAATAAAGATCGATAGAATTATGCAGGAAACCAGCTGTTCTGAAATTTCCTTGGTACGCGACCCACCTTTTAGTGAAAAAAAATTTCGCGACCCACTTTTCAGTAAAAAGAAATTTCGCGACCCACCCAAGATAAAGTTGTATATCAGTAGTATAGCAATGTTTGCACGATCTCTATACACTCGGCTATCCTATCCAATGAAAAGCGCAAATTTTTGTACGGAAGATACATTATCAACAAAAACCAGAATCGGCAATCACAATGTATATAAGTGAATAGTTATTAAAACAATGCACAAACTACAAAGATAGTTAAAAATACGTTTAATTATGATGAAAACATAACTTTATAATCAATGAGATTTCTCGTACTGGTTGCTTAGCAATATGGGAACATGTATTAACACCCAGTTTGTCTCAGTACTTGTCTTTCAAAAACAGCAAAATAGAAAAAGCATGTTCTCATAAGCACGAAGTTTTATATTCGAATTACAAACTTCGATTGTTTCGCGACCAACCAAAACAAATGCCGCTGCCCACCAGTGGGTCGCGACCCATAGATTGGGAACCGCTGCAGTAAACGATTTATTTATTAGATGAACTGTGAAAATTTTATACAAAAGTCTCGAACGGTGAATATTTTTTAAATATTGTGTTATAATTGCAAAGAAGCTTGATTTGACATGTTTCTTGTCTTCGATTGCTTGCAGAGAAAAAGTTATTCGACTTACAATGCCATATTTTAACAATTTTTCGAACTAAATTTTTTGAATTTCAGACATTCCAAAAATTTAATTCCAAAAACCGTTCAAATATGGCACTGTACTCCGAGAAACTTTTTCTCTGCAACCAATTTAAGACAAGAAACATGTCAAGCCAAGCATTCTTTGCAATCAGAACACAATCTAACAAAATATCCATCGTTCGAATAACTTTTTTACGACTTACCTTATAATCAAACCGTTTACAGCGTATTTCTATCGATCTTTGTTTTTGAGAAATTTAATTTTGAAATCGAGGTTTTATTTGCTGGACACCCTGTATATCCAACCACGCAATCGAGCCAAATTATCCTTTTTTTTTTTTTCCTAAACGAAATTTAAAATGTGCCTTAAATAATTAAGAAAACAGAGTTACAACTGTTATTATTATTCCAGAAAATAAATAAATAAATAATGTAATTTAACAAATTACAATGACTATTTGGAAAATAATATTTTAAAAGACTAAAATTTTAGGCTTATAAATAAATTCTTCATTTTTTAAAAAATAATAATAACATCTTTTCTTATGATGATCAAAACGGGCTTATTTAATAACAGAGTCCTATATTACATACGTTGTGGATTAAACGTTAATATTCCTGGACAAATCGTAAACAAATTTTAAATGAAATTTCAGCTGTACGATTTTCGTTACTGCAAAATTTTAAAATTCCGGACATCGAATATTAATAATTTTTACACCATCTTATAGGGGGAAAAATGTACTTTTAAAGGCAATTTGTTTGAAAGCTGTGTCTCAATTTGTTTTTGAGTTATTGTTATGATTTCTAGTTTTTAATATATTTTTGTCATCGTGCAAAAGAATTAATTTCATTTCTAGACACTAAACATGGAATAATCAGCAAAAGAATAAAATCCGGATATCCTAACGATTCAAGTATGGCTCAAATATTTCTTGACCGATAGCAACAACAATTTTCAATTTAGTTAAAAAAAATAATAAATAAATAAATAAATGGCCTTATAAAGGCAAATTCCCTCTTAAGGCTCCACACTAGGCACAGAAAAAGACCCGGATGATAATGCTAAGTCTATGGGGGTGTTCTTTTCAAATATTTCGCTCAAATTTTAATATTTTTACATGATTTTTTTTGCATAGGATAGTTGAGGATGATCCACAACCGGCCCAGTTTTTACTTTTTCAGTTTTGGGTTCAGACATTTAAAAAAAATTACTTTAACTTTCAAAACCGGTTTAAACCGGTTCTGAAATTGAAACAATCATAATGTAAAAAATATATAAGCAAAATCGAAAAAGTAAACACTAGGCCAGTTATAAATCGCCCTAAGCTATCTTGTGCAAAAAAAAACATGTAAAAATATTAAAATTTGAGCGAGATTTTTTTCTGCATCGGATAGCTAAGGACGTTCCACAACCGGCCTAGTTTTTAATTTTAAATTTTGGTTTCAGATTTTAAAAAAAAATTACTTTAAATTTCAAAACCGGTTTAAACCGGTTCTGAAATTGAAATTATCATAATATAAAAAATATATAAACAAAATGGAAAAATAAAAACTAGGCCGGTTATAGATCGCCCTCAGCTATCCTATGCAAAAAAAATCAGGTAAAAATATTAAAATTTGAGCGAGATATTTGAAAAGAACGTCCCTATAAACTTTACATTATCATCCGGGTCTTTTTCTGTGCCTAGTGTGGGGAATTAAATATAAATTTTGAACCGACATATTTCACAATCAAATAGCTAATTCTGTTTCCAACCGCAGCAGTTTGGTAATCAGAACGTATGGTATGTTCTATTTTTTTTCTTTTACTTAGTGTACGTGAGAACAATCACACTATTGCTGTGTGGAGTGTTGAATCCACGGGAGGTATCTGACAAAGATCACTCAGAAATGACTGATCATAATTTCCCGAGATTACACACGCTTCCTTGCTGTTATGTAACTTTTAGGTAGTAACTGTCGAGGAAATGCTTGAAGGAAAGCATTATACCGCTAATAGAAAGTAGAATAGAATCTATACGGTATGCCCTACTCTTTAGGCATGTGTCTTATAATAATTCTTCTTAAGTTTTTTCTCTCTATTCTGAAATATATATATATATATATATATATATATATATATATATATATATATAGAGAGAGAGAGAGAGAGAGAGAGAGAGAGAGAAAATTATGATAAACGTCTAATCTTCTACATATCACACATTTTCAAATTTTATACCGTGCTGTAAAGAAAAATAAATGTAGTTTAAAATGCAATTTGTTAGAAAACTGTATTAGAATTAATTCATTTATATCGATTTTTAAAATAATTTTCAAAAGCATGAAATTTTTATTTATACTAACAGAAAATCACATTAAAGACTAATTTAAATTCCACTGTCACAGGGATACCTCGGAGTACCTGTCTATTACGGAATATTTCATTAAGGGTAAGAATATCTTGATCCCTACCGCAGGAATATCATACAACTATACCTGTTAATAAAATGAAAATATTCTTAAATAGAATTTTTCTTCTGTTCCGAGCAGTTTTTTTCTTTTGGTTTGATTTATAATACTTAATAATATTACGCAATAAAATCTGTGAAACCGTAATTGCTAAGAATTAATACAAAATTCAAATTCAGCAATTATAATTGCACTATATACAATAGAATTTCTATCGTGAAGAGATGAATTTTTACTTTAAAAACAGAATTCCTTTCATAAACAGGTTCCGTCTACACATGGTTTGCTGAAAAAATACAGCAAAAATTGTAAAAATAAAACAACTAAGAACCGACAGTAAAAAAAAAAAAAAAAAAAAAAAAAAAAAAAAAGAAGAAAAATTTATTTTAGATAGATTTTCGTCTAAACAAATAGAATTGTAATGTGTCACTTTGGAAGGGAATATAAATTTCCCTTTATAGAGAAATTCTGTCTCCACAAATTTTACTGCATTAAATTCTTCTCGTACTAACGAATAGTTTGAAAAAAATATATATGTAGATGAGAAAAGATAAGTGTTTCATAATTTACTACTTTATTTTCAAAACAAAATAATGTTATATTTTATTTTTTAAACAAACGAATAGTTAAAAAAAATTAAAGAATTTGCTCATCATGAAAAATCGTGACTTTTGGAATCCCGCGCAGTGGTTACGCGGGGCAGGTCTTGGCATCCGTAGAAATCGCGACATCTCGCGTAAACCAGGACACATGGTAACACTACATATAGACATCCCTCAAAAGTTAAATTCACCTCACAAACCATTAACCACTTAAGTGATTCATATTTTTGAAACCACTTTCAAATAATGCATATTTTTTCATGTCTTTTTTTTTTTTTTTTTTTTTTTTTTTTTTTCAGAATTTTTAATTTTCTATCACCGGATTTTCAAAACAGAAATTTCTGCCGAACTGAACCGGAAAAAAGCTCGGATTAAATAATACGAAATTTACAATAAAAATTTACTGCTGAGAATAAATCATTTTTGTAATATAGATGCCCGTACTTGATACGGGCAAATCATGATTAGCAAAAACCCGTTGCCCGTATGATGTACGGGCAAACCAGGGAAGCGGTTAATTAGCGTTGTTCTCAAGTCGCAATATTTATAATTGCTCTTTAATTACATTTTATGTAGATTGCAAAACATATAACTTTGATACTCTGTTTCTTTACTTTCAAAAGAAAGTAATGTTGTGTTTTCTATTATTCCATTTTTTTAGAAACTAACGAATAGTTTTAAAAAATCTAAAGAATTAGTTTATTATGAAAATTGGGACTTTCGGCGTCTCGCGTCAGTCTTGCGCGGTCGCCAAAAGTTGCAAATTTTCATGTCTTGCTGTTCTTGAAAAACGGGATATCAAGCGTAAATCTGGGCAACTGGCAACATTACCTATAATATTCCTTTAAAAGTTAATTTTATCTCACAATATAATAGCTAGCGCTATTCTCCAGCCGCAATAACCATAACTGAACTTTAATTACAATTTATGTAGATTACAAAAGATACGGCGACGCCAAAAGTCTTGATTTTTCAGGTCTTGCCGTCCCTGATAATCGGGACATAAAGCATAAACCGAGGCAATTGGCAACATTAAGTATAATATCACTTTAAAAGTTAAATTTACATCACAAAACAACGATTAGAGCTTTTCTCCAGTCGCAATAATTATAATTGAACTATAATTACAATTTATGTAGATTATAAAATATATGACTTTAATTCATTGTTTCTTTACTTTCAAAAGAAAATAATTGCTACTTTTTTAATGTTTTATTTTTTATCAAACGAATAGTTAAAAAATTTAAAGAATTTTTATATCATAAAAAATCGAGAAATTTCGTGTCCCGTTGTTGAGTTACACCAAACAGGTATCGACGCCCCGGAAAATCGGACATCTGGCAACACTACTTATAATCATCTCTAAAAGTTAAATTTACATCACAAAAAATTACTTAGTTGTATTTTGCTGTTGAAATACTTATAAATAGATCTTTAATTACAATTTATGTAAATTACAAAGGATGTGAGTTTAATTATTTCTTTACTTTTAAAAGAAAATAATGTTATGTTTTCTAATGGCTTTTTTTAAGTACTCAAATTGTAGATAAAGTTTTATTTTTTTAACATGCGAATAGTTAAAAAAAAAAATAGTAAAGAATTTGTTTATAAAGAAAAATCGGGACATTTGGCGACTCGTGCAGTGAATACGCAGAACATGTCTTGGTGCCCCTAAAAACAGAGGATATCAGCGTAAATCGGGACACATGGAAACATATTATCTTTCAAAACATTAATTACCATATTTTTTAGTCTCAATATTTATAATTCCTTTTTAACCTCCCCACTGCCGCGACCGGATATATCCGTTCACTAGGCTGCCGGTTTCACTGCAGTTGAAGCTTTATTTAAATTAATATAATTCTACAAATATTATCCAGTTTTAACAAATTGAGTTATGATTGATACTTTCAAGGCTTATAAGCATATACGTAACAAAAAAAGAAATCACACCATGATAGAAAATCCCTCTTTTATTAACATTTAAAATAAATTTAGAAAAAAAATTACAATTTTGCCCTTTTGCAAAACAGTCAGGAGGTTAATTACAATTTATGTAAATAAAAAATATATACGAGTTTGATACGTTGTTTGTTTTTTTGCGTTAAAAAAAAGTTCTACTTTTTAAAGTTTTTTTTTTTTTAAGTAACAAATAGTTTTTTAAAAAATTAGGACTTTATTTGTCGTGAAAAATCGTGACTTTTGGCGTCCAATGCAGTGATTATGCGGAACAGATCTCGACGTCCCTGAAAATCGAGACATCTAGCATAAATCGGTATACCTGGCTACACTATTTATCATCTTCCCTTACCACTAGAATAACGGCAAGTACCTACCAAATGAATATATTTTGTTTATAACCCATAAATTTGTTAATAAAATAGGTTTAAAAGACACAAAAGGTGGGTGAGAAGGTTTATAAAACAACTGAAACAGTTTAAAATAAAAAATTTTGTATTAGATATTTTTATAAAACTTGAGTAAAACTTTTTTTTTTTTTTTAACGTTAAAAGTTAAAAATTTACTTCACAAAACATTAATTAGAAATATTTTCCGGTAGCAATATTATTAATTGCTCTTCAATTAAAGATTATGTAGAATATAAAAGCTATAACTTTGATAGGCTATTTCTTTACTTTCAAAAGAGAACTGTCATCTACTTTTCAGAAGTCATTACCAAAAAAGAGGAAAAACTTCAAGTGCCACTTTCTCTTTGTGCCCCAAACCTTCCCTCTTTCTTGATGTGCATTTTTTTTTCGTTCAATATTTCGCGCACCTTTATCGAAAGTGATTGCACGACGGAAAATAGGTCACAACTGGTGTTGTCCAGCAGTGGATCTTGAGGCTATGTGAAAGTAAGGGTCTTTCACCTGTTAGATTTCTTCAACAACAAAAGTGCACTATTGTAATCATTTGATAACTAGTAGCCGTCATGAAAATTTTTGGCATATATATTATATGACGAGCTTATATAGCAGTTCTGTATAAATGTAGCTATATTGGGGTTTGGACAATAGATAAAGTGTATAACTTTATGAAACTTTAAGTTAAATTCTGGAATGAAAAGTTTTCAGTGTTACCAAATCTGGCAGATTTTAAATTTAAAAATTCCAGATTTAAATCAGAAAATTTTGAGAAATTTTTTTTATTTAGTTTTAACGGTCGTTTTAACTACTTTGTTTTATTTAATTTCACTATTTTTTACATCCCCTTAAGTACTATTTACTACATTTTATTCTTTTTAATGATTCATACAAAAACAATAACATGTCATATTTTTTAAGACTGGGTGTAAAATTGACAACATCTAGGTAACCCCTTAATGCTGTTCTACTGTTCAGCACTTACATCTGAAATTAAAAATAACATTTCAAATATTTTTCGAAAAAAAAAACCTTGAACATTTTTATTACGGCAATGTTACCTGATAAAATTTGAAAGAAATAAGATGACCAAGTTTTCTTGCTTGTACAAAATAACATAAATATTTAAAATCCTATACTATAACCACGCGATAGTACTCGAACGCCAATGTTAATCCTATGGGAGCGTTATTTTCAAATTTCTATTATTTCGCATTTTAATATTTTTAAAGCCTTTTTTCTTCTTTGCATAAAATAGCGCGGGCAGTGACAGTCACAGTGGCGCTCAACGTGTTAAATAAAAAATCACCAATTTTGTAACCCTAGCGTACGGGTTCAACTTTTTTCCAGGCAGAATGTCACTATGTTTTAATTGAAAAAATATACATAATTCAAACACGATAAGTTTTGAATTATTTAACCCTTTCCGGCGCAGTGTGTCCACTCCCGGGCACACCTAATTTTAATTCCAAACTTACAAACGGCACCAAAAATATTTTAGTGAAATTTTACTTTTAAAATGACAGCTGAAATCAGTGAGTTCTTAATTTCTAAAAAATTCTTTTGTAAATTCCGGTGTCAGTCAACAATTTCTCATTTTACGAACATAATTTGTCCGCTCCGGAAAAAATTAACCCTCTGTGAACTTTGGTACTTGTGAGGTTACTTTGGTCCATTGCATTAAAAAAAAGAAAAATGTATATTCTATGTATTAAACTAACAGTACAAGAAAATTTGAAGTTTTCCCCTTGAAAATATATTTTATGCATTACTGTAGAGTATTTGAATAGTTCGAGGTAAATTAATTTTTTAGTGGCAACACTGTCTATAAACAGCTGTTTTAAAGAGTAATTTTTTACTGTCCAAATTTTCTAGAGTTAACACTAGAACCACGGCGACGAGTCATTTTGACTCGTATCATATGGAGAGATGTCGATTCGAACCAGAAAACATTAAATAAAATATGCTAAATCTACGCTGAGAAAAAAAAAATCAATAAATAACTTAAACAGTTTTTAATGAAAGCTCCAGTGCGAGATATTTTTATAAAACTTGAACAAAATTTCACGCGATTCACGATTGTTAAACAATCAACATAAGAGCTACAAATAAAGTAAGGGGCCATCCATAAATTATGTCACGCTTGAAGGGGGGCGTGAGGTTCATGAAACTGTGACAGTTTGTGACAAGGAGGTGAGAGAGGGTAAGGAGAAATGTGATCACACATTTTCGTTAAAATAAAAGCATTAAAATTTTCCGGATTAATTTATGTAATTATTTAAAAATTAAAATATGTTGCGTTCATAAAGATTTAAAGCCAAATGTGTTAAATTCAAAGTCCAAAATATTACTGTTTTCAATTGCTCTTTCAAATTAATATTTGCTTACTATTCTATAATATTATTTGTAAACCTTTTTTCATTCAAAATAAGCACACGAATAACTTTTACTGTTCAGCCCACAAATGTCATTAAAACACATACTTAAAGTTTAAAAATAGAATTCGAAATATAATGTAAAACCTTGTGCTTTTTTTCTGATCTGCAAATATATGTTTACATAATATACTGTGACATGTGGCAAAAGGGGAGGGGGTAAACTGAAGTGTGACAGTGACAAAGGGGGGGAGGAAAGTCAAAAATGTAGAAAAAACGCGTGACATCATTTATGGAAGGCCCCTAAGTGTCAAAATATTACCTTTTGCAACATATAACTCATCTGTGATCATAGTTTTTATAAAAACTTTTTTTTTATTTTCACAGGAAATGTTTACATTTTCATAAAACTAACATGAAAATTAGTTTTTCGGGACTAATTTGTGCCACGACTTTTTTGATCCGAAAATAGCTCCAACTACTTAGAAATGCCAATTATACAACCAAATCTCTTTTAAAATGTTTTAAGTAGCTTTTTTTTAAATGTTACTGTAGCAAAATGTTCCATTAATTCTTTTTGTTCCATTTACTGAAAATAACATAAAAACTGTTTCCTGTTTCTTTAATATTAACAATTGGTTTATTATCATTAAATGTTAAAAAGAAAAAAACATTTGTTTATTGAGTTTGCAATGTTAATTAGTTAACACATGCACATCACTGCAAAGAATTTCAATAAAAAAATATTCCTTTACGTATGAAATGTACATACTTGTCAACCTCCCGCCTTTTAAAAAATTTACAATGCATAGCAAAAATATTACTTCATACATTAAATGATCTGGGTTTCAAATTACTAACGCATTGAAGCAAGAGATTTTTAATTTAATAAATTTTCTAGTTGAAAGTATATTTTATCATTGCTTTCTTATCAAAATGCTCCTAGGAGGGGCTAATTTGTTTCAAAACTTTAAGAATTATTTTTAAAAAATGAAAAAATAAAAAAATAACTTTTTAAAAATCATACAGTTTGCTTCATTATTTCATGTTGATGGTTTAGAACTCAATTTTGATGTTGAAAAATCATATATAACATTTTTTATTAATGGAAATGTTAGTGGGATCAGGCAAAAGAGGCCCTAAGTAGTTTGACGTTACCGTAAAATTTTAATTACAGTGTGCCACAGGCAATTATTGTTTAATTGTATTTCGCACCGCTCTTCCAAAACAAAAATCTTTTACATACGCTTAGGGAATATTTGCAAGGGAAATATACAACAAAGTGCAATTTTACTTACCCATCATACTTAGTATAGGGTAAGTCTTGCAACCGTTTTGAAAATCGAAAACTTTTTTTGACGGATTTACACGTTTTAGATAGTGGAGGTTCCGAAAAACATATTTTTAGAAAAAAAAATTTGCCGTCCGTCTGTCTGTCTGTCTATAAACGCTCTATCTGCCGAACAATATGAGATAGAGACTTGAAATTTTGTATGTAGTTAGTATGTAAGAATGGGACAAACCCTATTTAATACCATCAACCTCAATTATCCGGAACTATTTTTTTCGGACTCTCTAAAAATTCGTTCTGATGAACGGTATATAAAAATTTTCGAATTTTTTTGTTCTAAGGAATGTACGTAAAAGGCAATACAAATAACACACATTTTGCATATAGAACGAAGTCGATCGGATTATTAGTTGCCGAGATATTTGTAATCTTGTTTTCCACATTCTTCGATTTTTCATGACCTTGTATTTCATTCAAATTTCAATTCAGAAGTATATTTTAATGGCAAATGAGACGCTTAATCCGACGCAGTTAATTGTTAGTTAATAGAATTATTATTTTTGGAGTTATAAGGATGTTTCTTTTACGCAGTTCGGTACTGCCTGAGTAGTTTGGCGTTTTATATAATTTGTCTTAATTGGTACATCAGCAGTTCTTTAATATAGCATTACTATGTATATTAACAATATTTAAATTTAGTTTATGAATTGCAATGCATTGTATAAATAGTTTCACATGTTTTATTTTCATATACATATCCATGATGGGTAAGTATTACGGTGGCCCCCAACGACTAGTTTACTTACCCATCATACGTAGTATAGGGTAAGGCTTGCAATCGTTTTGAAAATCGAAAAAAATTTTTGACGGATTTACACGTTTCAGATAGTGGAGATTCCGAAAAACATATTTTTAGAAAAAAAAAATTTGCCGTCCGTCTGTCTGTCTGTCTGTAAACACTCTATCTCCCGAACAAATTGAGATAGAGACTGGAAATTTTGTATATAGTTAGTATGTAAGAATGGGACGAAGCCTATTTAATATCAGCAACCTCGATTATCCGGAACTATTTTTTTCGGACCCTCGAAAAATTCGTTCTAATGAAAGGTACATAAAAATTTTCGAATTTTTTTTTCAAGGAATGGACGTAAAAGGCAATAAAATAACACACATTTTGCATATAGAACGAAGTCGATCGGATTATTAGTTGCCGAGATATTTGTAATCTTGTTTTCCACATTGTGCGATTTTTCATGACCCTGTATTTCATTCAAATTTCAATTCAGAGGTATATTTTAATTGGAAATGAGACGCTTAATCCGACACAGTTAATTGTTAGTTAATAGAATTATTATTTTTGGAGTTATAAGGGTGTTTCTTTTACGCAGTTCGGTACTACTTGAGTAGTTTGGCGTTTTATATAATTTGTCGAAATTGGTACATCAGCAGTTCTTTAATATAGCATTACTATGTACATTAACAATATTTAAATTTTGTTTATGAATTGCAATGCATTGTATAAATAGTTTTCATGTGTTTTATTTTCATATACATATCCATGATGGGTAAGTATTACGGTGGCCCCCAACGACTAGTTTTACAATGTTGCGAATAAAAAATAGAAATAGTCACCTATGGCAGCTTTGTAATTACATTTTTACGATACCCCCACGTATGTCTCCACCTCTTTATTCATAACTGCATTATCGTCACAGGATTAACCACTTAACGGATCAATATTTTTTAAAAGAAACTTTCAAATATTACCTGTTTTTTCATGTCTTACAGAATTTTTAATCTTTTAACACCGGTTTTTCGAAACAGAAATTTTTGCCTAATGGAATCGGAAAAAATGCTCGGATTTAGTAATGCAAAATTTACAATAAAAATTTACTGATAAGAATAATAAATCATGATTGGAATATCGATGTCCGTACGTGGTACTGGCAAATCATGTTTGACAAAAACACTTGGCCCCCTACGATGCACGGACTAAACAGGGAAATGGTTACAGAAAAAGAAAGAAGCATGTAACAGAATTATTTGGCAAAGTAACTATCAAAGGTATGAGATTTCTACAGTCAATCCATTGTCTGGAAATTTCCTTTTCACCTACATATTTGCAAATCATTATTTGCTCAACAATTTCTGTCACGGGCAAATTCTGCTCGTAAAATGAATAATTATCGATCGACACCGGAGTTTGCAAATGATTTTATTAGAATTTTTGAATCCCCTATTTTAGGTTTTCATGATAAAAGCAAAATTTTATGGAAAAAATTATTGGGGTTATTTGCAAGGTTGGAATTAAAATTAGGTATCTCGGACTAGGCACAGTGTGCCGGAAAGGATTAAAAAGGTCTTTGTATAGAAATAAACTTTATATACAGGTTTTACATGTACACGAGAATCTTAACCTTGATATCTTGTTATTTTCTTCTTTTATCGAATGTCGAATTTGTAAAGATAATACTCGATCGCGCGGTATACTCAAATTAAGAAGTATAGTACAATCGGACTGTCCTAAATTTTTACAAGAATTTTTTTTCTATAGACAACATTTATAGCTTTCTTAGATCGAGGTTTCTCATGATAACGCTATTTTACGAGTGACAGAAAACAATAACTGGACCACTAAAAAAATAATAATAATAATAAAGGAGGAAAAATCTTAAAGTTCTTTCACTTTCAGCCGTAGACTTTCACTCTTTAGTGATATTGTTTTTATATTTTTATTCTATATTTCGTGCATCTATAGCAAAAAGGATATTGTGGAAAGTGGGTCACAGATGGCTTACCAGTAATAGATCCTCCAGGCTATGAAAAAGAATTGGGTGTTCCATCTATGAATTTCATCAATGACAAAGGCTGTATGTACTAGTAACAGTAATTTGGTAGCACATCATTTTCTAAAATATAAAAGACAACAAGAATGAATGAACATGCATCAAACGTAGATTATCAAACACTTTCAATACATCAGTAATACAGCAACAAAACTATACAATTTAATACAACGCATAACATGTCTTAAATCCCAGCCTCAGAGATTAGCGCATATAGCCAATTAAAAAAAAAATTCTGAACAGCCTTGTATATAATGTCTGCATTTATGCATACATTAGTTGGCAAGCTTTATTTTAAAGGGATTTTTTATGACAATGAATGTCTATTCCAAAACATGTGGACAATTACCTGTTATTCAAATTATTGTCCATCATTGGCTACATCATTTTCCCATCTTTACGAAAAATAAATAAATAAATAAATAAATAAATAGATTACCCAGCGAAGACAAAATTTGTTATTTGTGGTTATCCATAAATCAAACTATGTTTAAATATCTCCAAAGGAACTGAAGTGCTAGTCAGAAAGATAATCCTGCATGTATCGAAACACGTAGTAATCGGAAAGTGCAACGACTGGCGAATAAAACGGGTGGGATAGAATATCCCGCTGAGTGTCCCTAACCGTGTAACCTTTACCGTTCTTGAGACAAGCAGTAAATCGTTGATGTATTCGAAAATTGCCTGATAGGATCTTTTGTCATATTCTGGTTGTTTTGCTTTTAATTCATGGTTCCGCTCAGTGTTCTCGCTGACATTTGACTAACGTTAGTAATTTGGCTAATTAAAAATAAAAAACATTCGCCAAATGAAAAAAGTATTAGCAAAATAGATTCGCCGCGTAGCACTAAAAAATTTATCTTTAATCGTTTAATGTACCCCCTTTTTTTCAATATGATCTGAAATAATCTAAGTTGTTATAACTACGTCAACGATTGTTACTAATCTAATTTCAACTATCTGCCTTCAGATAGTTGAAATTAGTTATATTAAAAATATATTAATAAATAAATATATTAATATATTAATATAATAAATATATTAATAAATATATTAAAAATATATATGTATGCATATGTATGAAAAACCGCTAAAAAAAGATAGAAAAAGCAAAAATTGAGCACTAGCAATTTGGCGAATCTATTCGCTTGTTTACTCGCCAAATGAAGAATTTAGTCGCAATTTGGCGCAATGGCGGGCAACAGCGAGAACGCTGGTTCCGCTGTACGAGTTTCCACCGGTAACAGTCCCTAGTAATAGTTAGACCATGTTTCAGTAGCTCAAAATAGAGGACCCCGTTCTGAACTCATCAAATACGCAGAATCAGTTTTGAGCGAAGAATATTCGGTTTTGCTGGTGATATGGGATTGTTGAACAAACTTTCATTATGATTTTCTGCCTCTGGATTATTTTAATGGATCCATTTTGCTTTCCCAGTGTAAAAAGCGATGCAAAAAAAATCTTTTTTTCTTTGCCGTTGAAGCAACAATTCATATATGCAATGTACTACAAAAATTTATAGAATAGTAGTGATTGTAGTACAGAAATCAAACTTTTTGTGTTGATTCTGTTATGACATGTATAAATATTTATCTAAATATGAGGGGTGGTATAAAATGTTAGATTTCGTAATTTTTATAAAATTGTTTTTTTAAATTAACAATGCCACAACATGAATATTTGCCTCATTTGAACGTTTTTGTAATTGGAACTATATGTCGACGAACAACGGTTGAAAAATTAAAGATCGGCGACAGATAACCTATTGCATCCTATATATAAGACAAGTTATAGTACAAACGCACCTCATTTACCACGTTTGATGTACGATTACCGACTTTTTTTTGAGAAGTCTTATAAAAGAAGTCAAAACACTAACGACCACTTTCACTTATACCCCCAATCTTTCCCTCTTTTTCTTATATGCTTTTTATCTTATATTATTAAGAATTTCATGTATCTATATCGAAAGTGAACCGGCGGATGAAAATTGGGTCACAGACGATCTGCCCATCTATGACTTGAGGCTATGGAAGAAAGGATGGGTCTTTCATCTACCAAATTTCGCCATAGTGAAAGTTGTAAGGAGTAGCAATAGAAATTTGATAAGCAGTTAACGTTCTCATCTTACATAAAAAAAGCTAGGTTGAGAAATTCATTACATGAAGCTCCGGGAATATCGAATGCAATGCAGCAAGACAATTTCCATGGGGCGATCTTTAATCCCTTGGGGACGAGCGACACGTATAAGTACCGGGAAAAGGCTTAAGAATCCTTGTTTATTCCCACCAGTAAAATTTTACTGTAAAATTTGTCTTATTTAATTGGAGTATTTTCTCGATTCAATAAGGTACAAATTTCTTTTTGTAAAAACTGGTGACAAAACAGTTAAATTTTCGTAAAAGGTTCTGGTCTCGAAGGGGTTAATAAAAACAATGGCTTAATAAATTTTAAAGGGTCCCAGGAGTCTTACTTTTTACCTGCGAATGCGATTTAGCATTCGTCATATTTAATTTTTTTTCCTCAGTATCTATAAAAAATAAACTCATAATTTTTTTTTAAATAGACAACTCAATATTTCTTCTATTTTGAATTTGTATATGTTTTTATATTCTGTAATGACTTTTTTCTTTATTTTATTTTATATTTTAGATATTTATTTATTTTGTGTGTGTGTGTGTGTGGTTAATTTTCATTAAATAAAATTAATTGTTTTTTGACTTGCAATAACTGCGCACAAGACTGTAACAAAACTATTGGTCCAAGAGCCCGCCAAATATTGATAATAATATGAAATTAATGTATCTTGAACATATACATCAGTTGTAAGCAATTTGTTTTTATATTATTTAAAATTGGCAATTAAAAAAATACTTTTTTCAAAATTGTATAGTTTAAATTGAAGTTTTAAATAAATAAATAAACAATTTGCTTACAAATGAAGTATACGTTCAATATACATTAGTTTCACATCATTATCAATATTTTTGAGGGCTCTTGTACCAACAGATTCAAATCATAGAACCAACAAGTGTGATTTGAGGCTATGGAAGATAGGATGGGTTTTTCACCTACCAAATTTCGCCATAGTGAAAGTTGTAAGGAGTAGCGATAGAAATTTGATAAGCAGTTAAAGTTCTCATCTTACATAAAAAAGCTAGGTTGAGAAATTCATTGCATGAAGGTCTAGGTATATTGAATGCAATGCTGCAAGAGAATTTTCAATGGGGCGATCTTTAATAAAAGCAATGGCTTAATAAATTTTAACCCTTGTCTCCGCTGCGGAGACATCATTTTTCCTTCCAAAATTTATTTGTTTTTTGCACCAGTAATAAAGGAAAATAAAATTTTCTTTATTTAATCAGAGAATTTTTTGAAACTGTCTACTTTAAGGCAAGTTCTTTTAAAAAAGCGGTTCTAATCGAATAAAATTTGTGTAAGAGGCATCGGCGTCCGAAGGGTTAAAGGGTCTCAGGAGTCTTACTTTTTAGCTGCCAGCGTAATTTAGCAACTCGTCATATTTTGTCTTTTTTTCCCTCGGTCCCTATAAAACAAAAATTGATAAAATTTTTAAAATAGAAAATTTGATATTTCTTCTATTTAGAATATGTATATATTTTTATATTCCGTAATGAAATTTTATTTTATTTTATTTTATTTTATTTTATTTTTTAGTTATTTATTTGTGTGTGTGTGCATATGGGTTTAAAAAAAATTAAAAGGAAATAATATTCACATGTTCCGGATCCGTCTAATAAGATCCATAATTATAATAAAAATAAAAATAATAAAACGATTTGAATTTTATTTTTATTTCTATTATGATTATGGATCTTATTAGACGGATCCGAAACATGTGAATGTTATTTCTTTTTAATTTTTGTAACACTTCTCTCAAGTAATATAAAACTTTTATTTAAATGAAAATTAATTGTTTTTTGACTTGCAATAACTGGGTGTAACACGTAACAAAACTATCGGTCCAAGAGTCCCCCTAAACATTGATAATGATGTAAAACTAATGTATCTTGAACGCATACATCATTTGTAAGCAATTTGTTTTTATATTATTTAAAATTGGCAATTAAAAAAATACATTTTTCAAAATTTTCTAGTTTAAATTTAATTTTTAAATAAATAAATAAACAAATTGCTTACAAATGGAGCATACTTTCAAGATACATTAGATTTTCATCATTATCAATATTTTGGAGAGCTCTTGAACCTACAGATTCAAACCATAGAATCAACAACCATTTGTGACTTGAGGCTCTGAAAGAAAGAGTAGCTCTTTCACCTACCAAATTTCGCCATTTTGAAAGTTGTAAAGAGTAGCAATAGAAATCTGATAAGCAGTTAATGTTCTCATCTTACATAAAAAAAAAAAAAAAAAAAAAAAAAAAAAAAAAAAAAAACTTGGTTGAGAAATTTATTGCATGAAGTTCTGAGAATATCGAATGCAATAAGCTAATGCAGTAAGGCTATTTTACTTAGGGCGATCTTTAGTAAAGGCACTAACTTCATAAATTTTAAGGGGTCTCTGGAGACTTTGCTTTTACCTGGCGGTGCGATTTAGCAATACCGAATGCAATACGCTAATGCAGTAAGATAATTTTACATGGAACGATCTTTAATAAAGGCAGTAGCTTCATAAATTTTAAGGGGTCTAAGGAGTCTTACTTTTTAACTCGCGGTGCGATTTAGCAATACCGAATGCAATACGCTAATGCAGTAAGATAATTTTACATGGAGCGACGATCTTTAATAAAGGCAGTAGCTTCATAAATTTTAAGGGGTCTAAGGAGTCTTACTTTATACCTCGCGGTGCGATTTAGCAATATCGAATGCAATACGCTAATGCAGTAAGATAATTTTACATGGGGCGATCTTTAGTAAAGGCGGTAGCTTCATAAATTTTAAGGGATATCAGGATTTAGCAACTTGACACATTTATTTTTTTTCTCAGTCCCTATAAAATATAAATTCATAAAATTTTTAGTACAGACAACTTAATATTTCTTCTATTTAATTTTTTTAAATTCTATAATGAAATTTTATTTTATTTACTTTTGTGTGTATGTTTAATTTTGATTTAAAAAATTAACTTGTTTTTTGACTTGCATTAAATACGCGCAAGACGGTAACAAAACGATTGGTTCAATAACCCTTCCAAATATTGATAATGATGCGAAACTAATGTATCTTGAACGTCTACTTCATTTGTAAGCAATTTGTTATTTTTTTATTTATTTATTTAAAATACACAGTTTTTCAAAAAAAAAAAATTCTTTTTTTTCAAAATTTTCTAGTTTAAATTTAATATTTGAATAAATAAACAAACAAATTGCTTACAAATGAAGCATACTTTCAAGATACATCAGTTTTTCATCATTATCAATATTTTTGGGGACACTTGAACCAACAGTTTCAAATCACAGTACCAACAATCATCTGTGACTTGAGTTATGGAAGAGCGTATGGGTCCTTCACCTATTAAATTTCGCCATGGTGAAAGTTGTAAGGAGAAGCAATATAAATTTGATAAGCAATTAAAGTTCTCATCTTACATTAAAAAAAAAGCTAGGTTGAGAAATTCATTGCATGAGGTTCTGGGAATATGGAATGCAATACGCTAATGCAGTAAGACAATTTAAAATGGGGCAATCTATAATAAAGGCAGTAGCTTCATAAATTTTAAGAAATATGCATAAAACAAAACAATCGAAATTTCAAAGCTGCCTTCACATAAGTCATCCAAACAAACCAATCTTGAACATCTAACTAAAGAAATTTTCGGCCCCTCAGCATACCCCAGCACAGATAATTCAGACCTTCTCTTTAATGCTCCCCATGACCTCCCCTTCAGCAAAGCAGAACTGTCTTCAGCATTGCACAGTCTAGTCGATTCTAAAGCACAGGGTCCAGACTGTATAGATTCTAGAATCTTAAAATCAACTTTCAAAATTATCCCTAAGATATTTATTCGGTGGGCAAATCTCTGTTTAAATTCTAATTACTTCCCGCTCACTCTGAGGCAAGGGGAAGTAGTATACTACCAGAAGCAAGGGAAGGATCCCTCTGAACCCACCTCCTACAGGCCAATCTGCCTCTTACCGACATTAGGAAAATTACTAGAGAAACTTTTAGTTAAGAGATTGGTTCATTTTCTGGAAACAAACAATATTCTCCATCACAGACAATATGGGTTCAGAGAAGACAGATCTTGCGAAAAAGCTTTGAATGATATTCTATCCTCCTGCGCCTTAAGCATAGATGCTGGAAACTATACTTCCCTGGTCTCCTTAGACATAAAGGGGTGTTTTCGACAATGTAGAGTGGCGGGATATACTACTCTAGTTAATTGAAATTGGCTGTCCGGGTAACATAACTGGAACCATCAGCTCATATTTATCAGAAGAATAATTGTTAACTGGGGCTGTGGTTCATCATACCACAATCTTCAAAAGGGTTGCCCGCAGGGATCTTGTTTAGGCCCTATTCTCTGGCTACTAATAGCTAATGTAATTCTAAAAAAGCTAGAAAAACACGGGTTCCTTTTATATGCCTTTGCTGATGATTTCAGCTTTGTCTTCTCGGGCCGTGTTCGTGTTGACCTTGAAAGAGAAGCAGCTCGGGCTTTCCCCCTCTTCCTCCAGCTGCTAACTAGCTTACACCTCCAGCTCTCCACAGGCAAATCCCAAGAACTAACATTTGCAAAACCACGCGATCTTCAACGTCCACCCACGATGAGAATCGGTGGGCAATCGGTTAAAGATGCACAGAAAATAACACTACTAGGCCTCACAATAGATAAACATATGAGCTGGACGGAATACATTAAGAACATCAGAGAGAAACTCGTAAAACTCCATAACAATTCACGCAAATTAGCAGATAAAACTTGGGGCATTAAACCCCAAATGCTCAAAGTTTGGTACCATTCAATAGTGGAACGGATCATCTTTTACTGCGTGGGTACCTGGGGACCCAGCCTCACCAAACAGGTGAAGGATAAACTAACATCTATTCAAAGGATATTCCTACTCCAGATGAGCAGAGGGTACAAAACGATTTCCTCGGAGGTCCTTATAACAGGGATCCCTCGCATCACAATTACACTTGAATTTGAATATCTAAGAAGCAAGAACTTGCATCTCCAACACGACACAACACAACAAGCCCATTTCCCAAACATAGAGATATAACAAAAAGTCAGCAGCTGGATCCTGCATTCTGCGAGGGAGACGTCGCATTTGCAAGTAAACTTGAAAAAGCATTCATACAAACCAACCAGAGATCCAACTATATACACACATGGATCCCGAACCGAATCAGGCTTGGCATCAGCTTTCTGTGTCAGGAGTGGCAGCGAGGTGACCCATCAGTGGGCCTGCAGGATTGGCGACTTTAACTCCGTATTTTAAGCGGAGCTACTTGCAATCCTGCGGGCACTGGAATGGATCTCTGGACAACCCTGCCCCTTCATCAGCGTTTACAGTGACAGTTTGTCCAGCTTGCAAGCCATTTTTTCCCATCGTTCTAAACACCCCATAGTCCTAAAAATCAAACAGCAATTAATGATCTTAGTCAATAAAACTTCCCTTGGTCACGTCTCGGCTCACATTGGCATTGAGGGCAATGAACGGGCTAATGCTCTGGCCAAGGCAGCGACAGAAAATCCAACAATAGAAATTGAACTCCCAGTGCTTTTCTCTCATGTCAAACGACTCCTAAAAGGAAGAATCATACCCGCCTGGCAGACTAGGTGGCACGAGTCTGACAAGGGACGCCATACCTACAACCTTATCCCAAAAGTATCTAGAGAGCTTTATTTCCTTTCTCCACCAACCACAATCTTCCTCACTGGCCATGGACCCTTTAAACAATATTTAAAGAAATTCCATTGCGCCTCTTCACAACTCTGTGAATGAGGCGAAGTAGGATCCCCAGATCATACATATTATCACTGCACTCTGACTGAAGCTTGGCATCTCAGATATCACCCTTCTCCCCCTAATTCCTGGCTACAAGGGGTGTTATCTCGGCCAGCGTTACTTGCCAAATTAAGAAACATTTATAATTACTTAATGTTCATTTCCATTCTAACCACATAGCGGTCTGTCTTTCTGTTGTATAGCAGGAGATCGAGAGTTCTCCATCCCACCTCACAGTTGTTTGTCACGAAGGGGCACGGGCCCCAGCGGACAGTGCACCATAATTTCATCCTTTTCTCTGCCGCTCTCTGTCGCGAGGAGGCAGTCTGTGCTCCAGCGGATGAGTTTTACCATGTAAATTTTATCTATTTTATTGTAACTAAAAAATAATGTAACCTTTTTTTCCCTTTAGATCTTAATAAAGGCGACCGTGAGGGATACTATGCTCTACAGACAAGACCTTTCTTGTCTGAGCAGTTCCTCTGAGGCATTCAAATCCCAAACACAATACGCTGATATATTAAGGCAGTGGCAGTAGCGCAAGGTGAGAGAGTTTGAATATTTTGAATTACCAGATCACTATACAGAAAATGTTGATTTTATTTGATCATTGAACCAATGGCGGTAACCAGGGCGGGTGCCCAAAATTAACAATACTGTAAGGTTCTCTTCTTCTTGATTTATAGACAAAAAACCATTTTAGATAAGGCAAACAGAACTTTAAAAAAATACCGGTATTCAGAACACTTGGAAACACATTCTGGTTACGCCACTGATGAACGTTATACGATTGAGCACTTTAACTGATTTGCTCGTATGCCGTACGACCAAGGAGAGTTTGCTTGATCTATCACTTAAAGCTTTTTGATTACACAAAATTTTTAAATTAGAATTTTAGACTATTTACGGACAGAAATTTGAATAACTAGCCGCCCTTGGCGACCAGTTTGGTCTCTCTTAAATGTATACTACGTATTAATTCGCATTGCTTTTATTCATAATTTATTTTAATTGCTCAATTTTTTTGCAAATTAGAAGTCTATCCATGTTTATTTCTGCAAGAGAAATAAACATGAAATACAAATAGTAAGAAATAAACGAGAAATATCGGTAATAAAATTATCCATCCCCACTCCCAGACGCTTCGTCTGTGTCTTAACTCACTGCTAGTGTTGCGTTGACGCAACGATAAAAATAAGTATGCATGCTTAACAAACTATTGATCTACCATTATTATTATTATTATTATTATTATTTTTAAGAGTTGCGTTTCTTACAAACAGAATCTTCGGCATTAAATGAAACGAAGAATTTCCTTTCACAGTTTCTGATATCAAACATTTTTCAGTAAAAATTTTGAAGACTCATAATTTACAGTTTCGGCGGCTAATGGGATAAGTGGTCAGTTTACTTTTCAATAATTTTGTTTATTTTTTAAAAATGATTTAAATGATAAACGCACTGTATTATAATGTTCAACTAAAACTGAATTGTTAAAATAAAAATAATTGCATATTTAATTAAAAGTAAAAAAAAATAATAATAATAAAAATTACATTTTTAAAAGTTTTATTTTGATTCATATATTTTGCAAACGTCAAACAACATACATTAATGTATTAATTAAAATAATAGACTTTGTAAAAATAACCATAAAATAAAAAGCACGGCAGGAAGCGTTTCGAGCTAAAATAATATAGCTCACATAAGTTGCAGTGCACAATGTGACCTTACGGATACGTGTCTTCTTCAGCTGATGACGAGCTGTATTGTTTTAGCTCGAAACTCATCCTGCTTTGTTTTTTATTTTATGGTGAAATTTACAAAATTTTTAATTATAAATTATCTCCAGTTCATTTATTGTTTTTTCGCTGTTATATTAATATATACATTTTTATAGAGGGAATATTGCAAGAATTGGCTGTAGCTTCATAAAATTTAAAAAAATATATTTCTACAGCAAATGATTGAGAAGTTCAATGTATGTGTTTCGGTCATGAAACTAATCATACCCTTCAACTTGTTGAAGCTTCAACTGTAACCGCTTTCGAAAGGGTTCATAACAATCGCGGCAAATTTCCACCAGTAGATTTATGTAGAATATTTCTCTTCAGTTAAACACCTCGTTAAAGGAAGATTTCAATAAAAATTACGGGCAAAAATTGTAATACATCTTTACTGGCAAGCGTAATGTTTTTTTCCAACCACCTTCGTCGTTCTAAGCCTAAGCTCGCACTCTGATTGGTTGTTGTTCTCGGCACTGTTTTCATGTAACTTGGCGATAATCATACCTGGCGTAGCGATAGATGCTTCCGTCGAGGAGTTTGATTTCCTTCCGAACCGAGTACAAAGTAACTTTTCTCTTGCAGCATTGGATTGGATGGAACGTGTCTTACTGAAAGCTGTACTCTTTAACCCTTTTTGGCGCAGTGTTACCACTCCGGCAACACCTAATTTTAATTCCAAACATACAAACGGCACCAATAATATTTTAGTAAAATTTTACTTTTACAATGACAGCTTAAATCGGAGAGTTCTTAATTTCTAAAAGAAGCTTTTGTAAATTCCGGTGTCAGTCAACAATTTCTCATTTTATGAACAAAACTTGTCTGCGCCGGAAAGGGTTAAAAGTTTTTACGCACAACTTTTTACTTTGTACTCGGTTTACTTCGTACTCGGTTCGGAAGGAAATCAAACTCGACGGAAACGTCTATTGCTACGCCAAGTATGATTATCGCCAAGTTACGTGAAAACAGTGCCGAGAGCAACAAACAATCAGAGTGCGAGCTTGGCCTTGGAACGGCGAAGGTGGTTGGAAAAAAAAATTACGCTACTGGCAAGAGTTTACTTCGGCGGTAATAGTTCCGCCACGTTGTGACAACCGAGACAACCTCTGGTCAGTGTCAGCGAAAAGATTATAAAACTTGGGCAAACTGACACCAGTGAAAAGAAATAGAATTTTTTTTAAATAATATTTGGGAGAGAAATTTTCCGCCAAAATGACGTTAAATAAGGGAAAAATTACTATTAAAGTTTCCGGTGCAAGTTTTCACCGGCGGTAATCAGAAACTTCACTCGCATCTGATAGAGGTAAACTATATGTTTCCTCATCTTTGTTCATAATTCCATAGTTTCGATAATACAAACACAGTATACTTATGCATTAAGGCCCTACACTAGGCACTGAAAAAGACCCTGCTGATAATGTTAAGTCTATGGGGGCGTTCTTTTCAAATGTCTCAAAATGGTTATATCGCAAAAGGTTTTGTTTCGAAACACCGGTGATAATAGATTTAAAATTCTATAAAAAATGTAAAAGATACAAATTCTTATGTTCGTATCAGTATCTTTTATGAATAAATTGCAAGAAACATTGTTAAAATATATGGAATAGGAATATAAGATCAAGAATATTGATAAAATACACTGGTAAGAACAATAAAATTTGTCCTATATGCACCGACCCCTTGGTTAAGGTCAAATCAATCAGCATAAATTCTGCATTACTTTTCATTTACTATATGAGGTTTAATGAAGAAAATTCTCACGCTGTGAAGGGGCCCTTTAATATGAATAAGGGACCTAATTTTAATATACATACCTTAATGAAAATAAAATGATGTTATATTTTTCTGTACATGTATCTGAATTATTTATGTAACTCAAAAAAATTCCAGACTCCTTGGAATTTCCGAAAATTATTGTACCGTCATATCAGATAGAAAAATTTCTACTCTGTATTTCAATAGCACAATTCCTTATTCCCTCATTTAACCCCTTCGAGACGAGGGTTTTTGACAGTGTTTTTTTATTGGTTTTTTTAATAAAAAAATTTCCGTTGTTGAATCACGAAAGTGCTCGGATTAAATAAAGCAAAATTTACAAATGAACTATACTGGTGAAAATAATCAGAAATTGTGAGCAGCTTATGAAATTGAAAAATAATCGCTATAGCCAGTCCTGTATATGGAATCAACGCTGCCAGTTCAACCTTTCTTTTGAATTAAAAAAAAATCGGAAATCATGGATGGAAAACGTTTAATATGACAATCAAAAACTCTGTTTTGAATACCCAATCTAAATTTTCTGGTGCCTATTCGAAATTGTTGAATTAAAAAAATTTTAAACTGGCAGTCCTGTATGGAATATTTTGTTGTCATAATATTATAATACAGTAAATATCCTCTAATCAGCCACGTTTGGGACCTGACTCATGCCGAATTACGAAATCTTCCGGAATGCAGAATGAATATTGGGGAAAATGTTAAGAAGTTGGGTTTAAACAAAAAATGACTGAAAAGGATGTTCTTTATTCTTTAAACAGCTTGATTATGATAAAGATTTACTGAATAATGTAAAGCACAACATATGAGGACGTGAGTTTCAAAACTCGCCTTATCCTGTATAACAAGTTTTGATATAGTTCCAAAAATCTTTAATAACTGACTTCAATGTTTTCATTGTAAACCAAAATGTGACAATGGTAGAAATAGAGAGAAAACTACTTTTTTTACAAACTGTTGTGCTTTTCGGTTCAGATTTACCAATAGAATAATTTGATAGAGAAAACATTGATCGATATAAATTTTTATGTACTCCGAAAATTCATCTACATTCTTTTGTTTATTTTTCCCAGATATAAGAAGTAAAATTGGCATTTAATGGTCTACATTTATTATTTATTATTTGGGGATCTATATCAACATCCGTTTCAACTTGAGCATTTTTTCTGAAATGGAAAAAGTATTCAATTCTAATGAAAAAAGTTTTTTTTTCTTTCAAGAGTTTACTTCCCAAATTATTCAGAGAATTTTTTTTCTTACTCCTCATCAACAGGTAACTGAGCTATTTATAGATATGGGAATTTGAGCCGTTTGAAATGGGTTGTTACGCAATTTTTTTTCGTAAGTTATATTATATTATTATAGACATCAGGAGTGATTAAACAAATAATATTTTTTTCGGAAGTCGTGCCGAATTACAAGAAGTTCACTGTATCTAGAATTCAAACTTTGAACCAAGTCGTTTCATCTGCAACATTCTTATAATTTGATTGAAGCATTTTACACCATAAAATTACATTTTATATTACTATAATGACTATATCACCACCTTATTTAACGAAGCATAATAGACGAAAGAAAAGATGTTTTTTCTCATAAAATATGTATGACATGTTTGCTATTCCAAAAGCAAACTTCAACCAAAGGTTTATTTTTCACTTTTTTGAACTTTCACCGAGCACAAAGCAAAGAAACTGAAAAAAAATAAAAACAGTATGCATTTTCCATATAAATGCGAGGTAGAAACAGCAAGCGACAGGCAACAAGTGGCATGTCAACATATGTAAAAGGCAATAAACAAGGTATTCCAAATTTATCTTTATAACTTTGATATTCCATGAGACTTTGTAGGTTATTATGTTCAAGCACTGATGCACCCTGTGTAGTGTTTTTGTTGGTAACGCTAACTGTCTGGAGGCCGTAGGAATGAACTTTCTTAGAAACTAAGTCAAACATGTGCAGTATTCTCTTGACTTGTGCTTATCTGGTCAGCACGATTTTCGTGCAGCGCACTTCTCGTCTCCATGAAGTTCTTGTGCCACTCGCGTTTTGAAATTCTGGAAGATGGGTTGTGTTACGAGATGTCCCGTGTAAATCGGGTCTCCAAATACTCTGAACACCACTAATTTCTTACATTTTTTTCGCTGTTGTTAATTGCAGATTACTCTGCTCTTAGATAAGCCGAAAAAAATTGCATTAACCCTTTCAGTGGAAGGTGCTTCTATGCGTAAAATTCTAAAATCTGTAAATGGCACCGGAATTTAAAAAAGAAAATTTTCATTCTAAAAATCTGGTGCTAACTTGGTATTTAAGAATTAAAATTAGGTGGTCCAAAAACGAGCCTCCGCCTTCAAGGGGTCAAAATGCAAGTGTGGAGAGTTTTTGGAGAGCCGATTTTTGCGGGACGCCAGTCTAACTAATGATGGATCACTTCTTATGTTGCCCGTTATCCCAATTTAGCTTTATATTCTGCTTTTCAGCAGTGTTGTAGCCGTAAAAAACCCAGAGAGTATATACTATAGGCGAAGGGCATACGTTAAAGTCGTGAATGTCATGCCTAGAGTATATGAAATAGCTTTATTTGAAAAACAGAGATTCTTAAAAAAATTCAGAAACGTATACTTCCTTATACCCTCTACCACATTCTTGCTTTTCAGAGACTTCAAGAGTTATCCCGCGTAAGCACTACGCCTAACGCCAAAATATTATTGCACAGTTTATTTTAAAACCATTTGTCTGTATTGAGAGGAATCTAATGTAACAATAATACCTGTGAATACAGAGCCTATCGATGATAGAAAATTTGTATTGTCCCTTTCAAATAAATAGTTTACAAATAAATTTGCATACACGGAAACTTTATGCAGTAATAATTACTGTGAATACAAAACCTATTGTTACCAGGAAAATTTTATAATCCCTTTCAAATGATTACTTTAAATCTACCTGCATGCACGGAAATCCGTCGTAAACAGAATTTTTTGCAAATAATACAGATTTTATCTTTACTCATTTTGTGTACTTAATTCAGTAAACTTTGTGTTAGAGGTCTGCACGGGCCCGTACCCGGCCCAGCCCGCGGATCGGGCCGTGCCGGCAAATTTAGAGTAGTTTTTTCAACGGGCCGGCCCGTTCTGAAGATTTAACCACAAACAAAATATGAGCTATTTTCAACGAAAATCGTTTTAACCCTTTCCGGCACGGGCAAAATCTGTTAATAAAACAGAAATAATCGATTGACACCGGAATTCAGAAACGAATTTTTAAAATATCTTGAATTCCTTGATTTACGCTTTTAATGTAAGAACAAAAATTTACTAAAATATTACTGGTGCCGTTTGCAAGTTTGGAATAAAAATTAGGTATCCCAGACCGGGCACAGTGTGCCGGAAAGGGTTAACGAGAATAAATATAAATGTGCTTCACTAGCCATACTAATTTAACAGTATCAATACAAAAATGTACAGTGTAGAGATCGGCATCGGACAGTTACATTCTGTGTAACCCGTATTAATATTTTTTTAGCTGACTCGTGCCAGGCCGAGATCAAGCTTGCATTATTGTTCTGCATATAGACTAGCAGGACACGAACTAGACTTAATTGTTCTCAAGATCTGTAGGGCAGACAACATGATTTGTAAAATTATTAACAGCGATAAAAAACTTATGTTAGCTTAATCTTTGGATATATACCTCTTGATGGTTTTTAAATTAATTTCTCAATAATGCGAAAGTTTCACACACTTTCTGATTAATTTTAAATTGTAAAAGTATAAAAGTGATAAGACTAACTATTGAAGGGATTTGGAATCGAATAGTGTTTTTCATTTTTGGTAAATACTTGTATAGCCTTGTTGGGGTATAATAATTCCTCAAATGGCTGCAGGTTTTTCTCACTTCTCATGCTATCGCTTCCGGAAATTCTATCTAATCAAAACGCTAACTATGACAGTAATTTATTTGCTTGCAGTATTCTTAAATTGCTTGTATCAAAAAATGGATAACGCCATTCCAGTATATAATTTTGAATAAAAATACCTGCTAATCTTATGTGTTTCTGAGAAAAAAAAAATGAATTTAGAAATGTATCAGAAAGGAGGTTCTTTGAATTTAAGAATGAATTTTGATTTAAAATCTTTAATAAAATGACATAGAAATATTTTTATAAATATTTTATTAAACAGCTTCAAAAGTAACGATGTTTTAACTTTCTTTCTTTTTTCTTTTATTCTAAGCCATATTAATTTTTTAATGAATCTTTATTCGAATATTGAAAACCTAAGAATCTAAATAATCATTAATGTTGTTAATGTGTATTTCCTGTAAAATATACTGCAAAATCATTCCATAAATATGTATGCAGTATTCTTTAAAGGAATCTTAATTATATGATAAAAATCTGACTTTTTTAGAAAACTTGTAATGGGCCAAAATTGTAAGAATTGTAAGTTGTAGAAATTGTAATGGGCCAAAATGGGCCGGGCCGGGCCTGTTTTCACTCATTTCTGTACGGGCCTGGAAATTCCGGCCCGTGCAGACCTCTACCCTGTGTAAACGGAACTTGTTTATGATGGAATTCTGTTTCAAAAGTAAACACTTCCTTTTCCTTACGATAGGATACTATACATTCCTGCTAGATCATACCTTTGTCTGCAAAAAATGGAATTTTGGTATCAGTCTTAACAATTCTTCTTTTACAGGTGTTACTGTATAAAATTGTAGTGATTTTTTTAGAATAATGAAACCCTATAAAATAAAAATGCTACGAATAAATGTTTTTCATTAAACCAGGTAATTTTATGACACTCCTCTTTAGGAACATTGACATTTTTAAGCTTAAGACCAAAATTCCGTTATGAACAGACGCTGGTTTTATAGGGTTTATTTTATTTTTATATATCATTTTAGAAGTCACTGTCCCACTTTATTTGTTTTATTTATCCCGCTTGTCATGATACTTGATTAGGCAAAATTTCTCAAAATTGCCGTGACATGAAAAGGCTAAATAAAATCCAGTGCTGCACTCTGTTGGCAATGTTCTAAACTGGGATTTCTACTCTTTATTTTATAAAATAAATTAGCAATATTATGAGCAATTTATTGCATCATTCAACTATTTTTGTGAAGTACTGTTTTCAAGTTAATTTTGAACGCGGTTTTGAAATTGTTGTAATCAAATTAAATTTTCTTAGTAAGTAACAATATACTCACTTATCAGACATATTATTGTCTAAATGTTGATGTTAATATTTTATGATTGTTTATTTATTAATAGTTAATAAAATGTAAAATAAGAAGGCACTATTATTTTATCCCATTTCCAGTGTAGCTTCGAGTCGGCTCAAAGTTATACTGATGCTTATAATTTACTGATTACTGGTGCTACTGTCGAAAAATCCCCATATTTGCAAGTATATTTTTTATAAATACCAAAAGTGTGCATTAGGTATAACATGTAAATATTTTTACAAATGTGTGTAAAATACATAAAATTCATTTTGAGGCAATCATTCAAATCACTGTATTACTACCAGTGTCTTGAGTGTCATTTTGAGGCGTTATTCAGGGTGGAGTTACTCAAATTTGACATTTCAAAAATTTGACATTTTTTATTCTTATTTAAATAATCCTAGCACTAATATGTATTACTGTAACTATAGATATATTATTGTGTTAAGACTTGAATGTTGTTTTTTACTGCTTTTTTATGTTTTATATGAAGAAAAAACAGTTATTTTTATTTCTAAATATTCATGTCTCTCTTCTTCCACTTTTCTTATACATAACATTTGTTGTAATATCATAATTGTGGTAGAAGTAACATCAATATACGAATTTTGTGCTGTTAGGAAATGTAAATTAGCAGTCCTTTACATATCTGAAAATATTTTTGGGGTTCATAGTTGTACTAATTATACTACTTTTTTTATAATGAATAAATAATTTTAGATGGTATTTATCATATTGTTGCGTATATAGGGTTCTTTTGATCTTATGGTTAGACAACTTCCAACTTTTGTCTCTTAGAAAAGTAAAAAATAATTTATTTACAGATCTTCAGAACAACAGAGTCTTCGAAACTCACAAATATTACTAGATATTCAAAAATAACTGCTCAAATCTATCGTACAAGTAGAGATATAGGTCCCAGAGACTCTTTATACAACGTCTCAACACTAAATAACATTCAAAACAATGTAGATAAAACTCAAGCAAACTTGCTTAACAATCGCCTAGTTGTTCACTCAATGACTGACTGATAAATAATAACAACAACAGCTCGTATTGCTCTCCTTATATAGGCTCGCAGCATGCGCTGGAAATTTCCACAGGCTTCTCGAATATTCCAGAAAACCACGGAATAACATTCAATGTATCAGCATATCTAAAGGGGGGTTACCATAGAGAGGGAAGGGTTACCATCACCAACAATCGCCAAGTTTGTCGCCAACTTGGCGATATATCGCCAAATTTGGCGACCAAAAATAGTCGTCAAAAGTGACGCCAACTTGGCTATATCTCTAATATTTCGCCAATCTGCCATAGACATTCACTGAAAAATAATAGACAAGTTTGCTTGATAACAGAGACAATGTAACAAAAACTAATATTAGTAAAGGAATGGAGCTTAATAAGATTATTTACATTATTTTACAATGTAACACTAACTATTTACAAAATTCGTAACAATATGGTGCAAAGTTACCCTACATGGCTGGATAACTTTGAACCAGGCTAAAAATTCATTTTTATTGCTTTTATCATTATTATTCCTTAATTTTTGATAGTCATACAATAATTTAGGATCATTTCTTCTCTTTGACGCTCCTAGTTCCAACAATATTCTTAAAATAAAAGCCTTAAAACTCTTTTAGCCTTAAAACCTTAATACTCTTTCCTTTTTTATTGTACTTTAAAACTATTCAATGGCACACTAATTAGGGCATATATTATTAACACATTAAAAAAAAATAAGAAATCTTCCCGAATATTTTAAAACATTATGAAGATTTTTTTTAAATGCCCCATAGATATTCCATATCAATTAAAATCCCCTATATTCTTTATGCCAGTTTGGTTTACATATACAAATAAAACTGTGTGTAGGTTTTGCAAACTAAATGTAATTGAAAAATTTAAAGCTAGTTAAATGCAGAGATATGATGCAAAAATGCTAAAAATTTTATAAAATTAATATACATATATTTGTTACCTTTATATTTAAATTCGATGAACAGTTTTAACTGTATATGTAAACCAAACTGGCATTAAAAATCATTGGAGATTTTCATAGATATGGAATGCGCATGGGGCATTTAGAAAAGTTCTTCAGCCTCATCCGTGGCCCACAGGTTCTGCTCTCGAAGCTAGTACACGGGAGTTGTCGGGTTCGAACCCAATCTCATCCATCCGCCTAATCGTTCGGAGTTATCCGTGATTTTCTTTGAGTCTTGGATTTCTATGCGAAAATACAAGTTAGCTTCCTTAAAAAAAACCCACGGAGGTTGCCTCCTCCCTCTTAGGGCCTATATCCCTCCTGATGGTAATGGGTTGCCATAAACAAAAGAAACATTGAAAAGTTCCTCATAAAAGTTACAATATTCTGTAAAATTATTTATTATTCTACAGCATTTGTTTAATTTCTTGTGTGATAAATATGTGTCATAAGTTATATAGTGTGCTCTTCAATATTATTTAAAGTGAATTTTAATCCTCTCATGCATAATTTACTTTCCATTATTATTTATTATTTTTCATTATTATCATTTATTGTGATAAATGAGAACCCATCATAAAATAACTTTTTTATTGTGCTGCATGCTAGCTACTATCTGTCTACATATCAGATTTCCATAAACGAATGTTATTTTTTTTATAGGACAATATTTATCTGTCCTGGTATGAGGTCCGTATGAAAAAGGGGGTCAAATAAAATAAAATAAATGAGTTTGAAGATCCCATGTCCCTTTGACTGCGAAACTACTATACTTGAATGAATGCATCAAATATCAAAATTAAATTAAAACAGCTTGCAATCAACTATTTTAAATAATAACAAGTCAGAAATTGCACGACAAACATAGCTAATGAGGTGCGTTCTCACTATAACACAGTTTTGAAAACATTCAGAAATTACACGTTAAACTTAGCAAATAAGGTGCGATGGCACAATAACGCAGTTTTGAAAACATGCAGATCTTCGTGTAATACTATACAGTACTTCGGATATAATATAGTAGACGAAACATTTTGTGAATCCCTGCTCATATTATCAACTTTCTAATACAAGAAGTAATTTGTAGTAAACTTCAGCAGCTATATCAATAATAGTAATATTATTAAAAAGCATGCCAAACAATGTTTCCCCTTTTACTACACTGTTAAAACTAATGGTGACACATTGCACCTTTTAGGGGTAAAAGGCTTGTCTCTCTGTTGACACCCCTAAAGGAGCCAGAATGGCACCCTTCATCCAGAGTGTCCAATAATAAAAAATCAAAAAATATACAAACCGACGTTCGGCCGTCGAAGGATTCGAACTCACAACGTCTGATTACAAGCTCAGCGTTCTAACCGCTCGCCCATCGAGCTCACCTTCAGTCACTCATAGCCATAGATTTTACTTGCCGTCACAGAAAACAGAAAGACACACGTCACAGCGCATGCGCATGGTTACAGTCACCCGATGAGGTGCCACATTGCTGCCAATACGAAGTGAATGGCACCTTATTTAGCTCCAATCACCCAGTAAGAGACCTGTCGGCACTGCAACCACATATCCTAGCCCCTATGGCACCCTAGGGTTCCAAATGCTCCGGGTTCCAATGGACCCTTGGGCCTTTTCACCTCCGGGTCCCAAATGGCACTGGTTTGTCACCTTCACTTTTAACAGTGTATTATGTAATGAAATACTTTTGTGTGGAGCTATAGATTCATAACAAACATTCTTCACACCATAGATTAGACACAATGTATATTTTATTATATACTTTATAGATGCATATCAATTTTATTATGTTCAAAAGAGCGTAAAATCATTAAAATGCACTTGAAACTGTTTTTTTTTTTCATCGGCCATAATATAATTTATTACTTTTGATTGTCCTTGTAATTAAATTATACATTCGATTTTCATAAAATCTGAAATGATTCGGCAAAATGACGCAACAATTATGTTTTTTAAATTTAAAATGATTCAGCTGGGTAGTTTTTGTTTTATCATATGCAGACAGACGGATAGACCGTCGGAATGAACAATTATAGATGCTACGTATTTATATAATTACGAACTTACCTGAAAAATGAAATTGAAAAACACGTAACAAATCTCTTAATATTTTTTAACATATATTCGTAACAAATCTCTTAATATTTTTTAACATATATTCGTAACAAATCTCTTAATATTTTTTAACATATATTGCAAAGGTGTAAGATTTATAAATCAAACAAAGCCAATCAAACTCCTTATCAATTAAATAGAGATCTAAGTCAAAGTGACAGTTTCCGCATGACAGAAGTGAATTAAAAACTGTCATTCATGAGTTATATGCATATCATTGACACTTCCAGATGATTAAAGGACATCGATCTTACATTTTATCTATGAATTTGCATCAAAAAAGTAGGTGGAGTCTGTAGTAATTTCTAGATCAATATCTATATAAGTCTGTTGCTGTCTGGTCATTGATGTAATATCTTGTCGGAACTCTTTTTTGTTTTCAATATTATCTGTTACATAATATGTGTATGCAAACAACTGTGACATGGCAAAATTCGGAGAGTTTTAGGTGTTTTAATACCAGAAATTTTATAAAATACTGGTCGCTATATATATATTTTTTTTTTTTCGTTAAAAAAGAGAATATTACTTTACAAAAATTCTGATAAAAGACATTTGAAAGCAGGATTGCCAGATTTGGCCTTATTTTAAGTTCTGAAATTTTACATTCCCACCATAAATACTATATTACATTGCTTTCCTGATTAAACGACAAACGTTTCCTTTTAACCCAAAGTAAAAATACTTCTCTCAAAATTTCTGATGTGAATTCGAAGCTTATAAATTGAAAGTGGAGTTCAAACTGGCAATCCAACTTAAAATTCCTTTAACCCTTTGAGGGGCAAACAATTGCGTTCGAGTAATTCTGAACTCCCACCGGAAATTTGTAAAAAAGTTATATCTAAAAGAGGAAAAGCAATTTCACGACTGCCAATGGGCTACTGTTTTAAAATTCATATTTGTTGATTGGCACCACTTTTATGAACTGGTAAAATTTCCATTATTTTCACCTTTATTAATACGTCATTAAATAAGGCAAATTTTACCATTTCAAAAAAGTGGTGCCAATGAAGAATTTCAATTAAGAAAAAGTAGCCCATCTGGCAACACTGACCCTGCATGGTCTACACATTTATTAGCAAAAATTCGCCAACTCCTTGAGAGGCGGTGGGATATATTTTACCTTATTCCACCTTATTTAAACAAGATTCGCACCACAAACTTTTAAAGAAATTTTATATTTTTAACTTTGGAGGCAAAATGTTGAATAAACGTCTTTCTTTATTTTAAAATAAAAATATTTGGTTATTCTTGTGAGAATGCAATATTACAGAGACATTGTTGCTTACCCCTCAAGGAGTTAAGCATATCAATCGTTTTTCTCAGCATATGGCGTGTATTACTTTTTATACCCTTGAGGGACAAAACACTTCTATTCTTAAAATGCTGAAATGGTGGATTGACACCAGAACTTAAAAACAAATTTATTTCAAATAGATAAAAGCATTTCTGCAAGTAATTGATAAATAAAAAATTTCCTTTCAAAATTCTGGTGTTAATGTGGCATTTTGGAATTAAAATTAAATGGGATATATTTTATCCCACCGTTCCTCTAGGTGTTAAACTATGGAAGATTGCATTATATCATTTGATTTTTGTTGCGAGATACTCGTTATAAATAATAAATCGAAAAATAACAAAAAGAACTTTTTTAGTGAAGCGCTAAATATGCTGTATAGATTTGTACAAATTATGCTAAAATAAACGCATCTGTTAAATGGATACAGATTCACGGTTGCCAGTTAATTTTTTGACTTAGCTGCAAATGTTTTGGTGTCTAAGTCGAAATTCATCAATGAATTTTGAGTTCTTTCTTGCAATCATTTAAAAAAATTCACGTTTTTTTTTTCAATTCTTTGACGAGAATTCTACGTTTATTCGCTATCTTTTGACGAAAATAGCATGTTTTTTTCTCAATTTTCTTACCAAAGTCGCATTTTTTCCGCAATCCTTTGACGAACATCTCATTTTAAACAATTTTTTAACAAAAGTCGCGATTTTAAAGAGATTTATTGATAAAATTGGCTTTTTTCTGTGATCTTTAGATGAAATTCGTGTTATTTCTCTGTTGCACGATGATTCTTAATTTTGTTAGAAATTAACTCCTTGTGGCAACTGTAATATTTGGGTTTAGGAGCCACTGGCTCCTTAAAATTTTTGAGAATCTGCACCTATAATTGATAGTAGGCAACGTTCCTCTAATGAGCCACAAATTTTCGAAGTTTAAAAACAATCTCACAATCCATTTTAGAAAAATGACTGAAAGAAATCTGAGTAGCTAAAGTCCTTAAATGCTTCCTTTCCATAAACAGCTTGGAATAATTATTATTTTTAAGTAGATAGACATAGTCATTTATCGTCTAGATTGCCCTCAAACAGAGATTTTTAGGCAAATTTTTAGTAATTTCATTAAGAGTTAAGATTTTATTTAAAGCGTAGGTTCATTAATATTATGTTTTATTTTGAATTGAACTACCGTTGATATACTCGATTACATTGCAAATAATTTATTAGATAAGCTAAAAATTTAAAAATTGAGTATTATATTGATTTTAAAGGGTGTCCACTTCTAAATCTCAATTTCTTGAATTGTACCAATAGTGGGCGTGGGCATGGGGGGGGGCAATGCTGGATCATATACAAAAATATCATGTTTAATTTATTTTAATTAAGTATCTTTTGAGGTTCTAATATTTTGCATATTATTTATTTAGTTTTTTGTTTAGTAGAATCAGTAGTGGGCCAGGGACCCACTATTGGTGCGCAGGCGGCCCACTTCTGTAGCAGCGAAAATGTAAATTCACTAAGTTATCAGACTTATAATTATGAATTTATGGATGGACATACTTCTTACACATCATTTAATCGGACCTTCTTCTGTCCGGCTCATGGAATAGAAATGGTAGCTCGGCTCCCCTAAATTCCACACTCCTAATAGAACCAATGGAAGTTGCTGTTTTCCATACTTTTAAAAGTGCTTGGCTACAGGAAGTACTGGAATTCAGAATAACCCATGAAGACAAAGAGATGCAGAAACATGACTTTCCACCAGTCCTAAATTCAGCAATGTAAGGTACCCTGGGGTAATAACGCCACGTTAAGGTTCTACCAATTTTCACGGCTTAGTTTTAGATTGTATTTTTCAAACAAATATAGGATCTGATACAGGAACTCATTGACTATCTATATAAAATAAAATAATTTAACAGATATGTATTCATAAAATGTAATGGCGTTTTTTCTTGACCAATGCAATTTGGCGTTATTACCCACCTATATGGGTAATAACGCCATGCAAACAAAACTATGAAATAAGATGGAATAATTGCATGTAGATAGCCCAATTCTAAAAATACAAACTCTATAAACTTAGAAATTGACAAATTGCATTCTAAGCTATTGAAAATGTTCAATTTTTTGTGAAAGTGTAAGAAAAATAAAGGTGTGGTGTGGGAGGAGGGGATGAGGCAAAAGAATATCAGACCGTGAGCTTCTTTTTGCTTAAAAAGGACCGCTTAAATAGAAATATGAGAAACATTGGACAGTTTTAACTGTGTCTATTTGAATCAGCATTTAGGATGTAGCTCGGCCACTGTAGGGAATCAACTGGGGTACTAAAGTCAAGGATTGGCGTTATTACCCCGGTATAGTTATTGCGCAGTACATTTTAAATTACAAATTATCTCGAGAAGATATCCAAAATCTTCAACAGCAATTTAAAAGTACATGAAATGCACTACAAATTTATGTAATTAACAAAGTATTTCCGGATAAAAAGATAGTCTTCACATCAGAAAACGTATCTCGCAAATTTTAGATCAAGCGTTAATTTTAGTTGTTTGTAAAAACAATAAGACCTAAAAATGAAACAAATTAACTTGAAGCTGTTTTTTGTTTTGCGATTTATATGACTCAAAACCCTTCTGTGCAGAGCACAAGGGTGTCATTTACCTGATTATTTCATAATTATGCAAAATATAAGCACTTGGCGTTGTTACCCCGCCTGGCGTTATTACCCCAGGGTACCTTATTATTTAACTTCTGTAACATTTGTGAATGGATCTAATGCACGTGGACTAGTTCCGTGGGATCTAAAGAAAATGACTTTTGAATCCCCATTAACATCAAAAAGTGATACTTTCACTAATGTAAGAGAGACAAATGTCTCTTTCTTAAAGTTGTTGAAGATAAAATTGGAGAAGAAAAAATAAAATCTTTTAAGAAAATAAAGGCAAATGGAAAAGTCCTGGGGAGCAAATAGATCATTATTACTTACGGTTGGAGATAAAAGAAACTTTGAACCTGGATCCAATATGCCAGGTAATATATTCCAAAATGGGCATAAAGCATTTGAATATACATCTTTACTGTTATTTATTCAATTTTTACAATTTACTTATTATACACTGTTAAAAGTGAAGGTGACAAACCGGTGCCATTTGGGACCCAGAGGTGAAAAGGCCCTAGGGTCCATTGGAACCCGGGGCATTTGGAACCCTAGGGTGCCATAGGGGCTTGGATATGTGGTTGCAGTGCCGACAGGTCTCTTACTGGGTGATTGGAACTAAATCAGGTGCAAAACACTTCGTATTGGCAGCAATGTGGCACCTCATCGGGTGACTGGAACCATGCACATGCGCTGTGACATGTGTCTTTCTTTTTCCTGTGACGGCGAGTAAAATCTATGGCTAGGAGTGAATGAATGTGACCTCGATGGCCGAGCGGTTAGAACGCTGAGCTTGTAATCAGACGTTATGAGTTCGAATCCTTCGACGGCCAAAAGTTAGTTTTTATATTTTTGCAATTTTTTTATTATTGGACACTCTGGATTAATGGTGCCATCTTTTTACCCTGATTAAATGTGTCATTCTGGCTCCTTTAGGGGTGTCACCAGTGAGACAAGTCTTTCACCCCTAAAAGGTGCAATATGTCACCATTAGTTTTGACAGTGTAGGATATACCAGTCATATCAGTTGTGGTGGTATATACTGAGGAGTCTATTGACACTGTTCATACTGAGACTATTGAGCAGAAGCAGAGAGCAATTGTTGAAGATGCTAGATGGAATTTTACATTCAAGGTGAGTCAAATGAGACTGACGGCCATTCAATCCTTAAGGGCTCTCAGGACTCTTAAAGCTTCCAAATTTTCGAAATTTCATTTTTTTTATATGTTAAGCTGCTATCTTCTCTGAACATTTTAATATAATTGTTTTCTCGAAATTCTCATTAGAACAAAAGTTATGGGTTTTAGAATTTTATTCACTCAATAGCTGAAACAGCGTTTCCGAAAACTAGAAGTCATTTTTCTCCAAATGACATTTTTTTCATAGCGCGCACGATATGTCAAAATCTTGTAATTATTTTCACATAAAATTTTTAAAATATATGTTTTTTGTTAATCTGTATAAACTGAACTTAAAATTTCCTGTTTATTGTTCAAAAAAGTTTATTTTTTAGGTGATTATGCTGTTGAAATTTTAAAAAATTTGTATTAGTTAAATATAATTTTGTATTCAAAATAGAAAAATGCTTTAAATATAAATTTATTTAGGTTCAATGTATCTATTATAATCTGATCCATAAGTCTGCATCAAAGTTTCCATTCTAGTTCCCATATTTATTTTTTAATCGTGCGCGTAAGCTTTCATACCAATTTTCTGCTCGTCAAATATCTACCAGTTCGGAGCACCCTGTAAACGGCAATTCTGTACCTTGCAATTTTTAAAGGCATAAAATAAAAGAACGTACTTATATATTTCATATCAATAAAAACTATGTTTTAATATCACAAAAAGTTCAAGGTATTAAATGTTTAAGATGGTCTCTTTTTTGAAGATTTTCCGATTTTAAGAGTCCTGACACTCCTTAAAATGAGACTCCTTTAAATGAATAATGAAAATTTTCGGTGCGAATCAATTTTCCCAAACGAACATAACTTTACGATCATCCCAATACATTAAAGTCGGTATAAAAAGTGTCATAAACCATGATGAGTCATTAATTGAAAAAACTTTTTTTAATGCATATCAATGAAGAATTTTCCTGGATGCGGAAATTATTCATTATATTACACTGACTCACTCTTATTTAGATAAATGGCACAATTCTTTACAAAGTCTTTTGATCACCCCATACATTTAACGAGTTTGAAAAGTAGGCTTTTATTTCGTCTGTCAAAATTTACAAGATATTATGTCAAATGAAAAAAAAAAAAAGGTGTTGTTCTGTTTCGTTATATGGTGCTTTAACCGATTAACAGGTTTAGCTGTGTAGGAAGAGTTAGTTTTGTTCGATATTTAAAGCTTTTCGTCATCATTAATTTTAAAATTGCAATATCTGCTTTATTTAATCACTTTACTCAGCAATATTTTTGAAATAAAAATTTCAAATAATGCGTATTTTTTTCAGTCTTTTGCGGAATTTTTAATCTTTTATCACCGATTTTTCAAAACAGAAATTTTTGCCTATTTGAATTAGAAAAATCATTGGATTAAACGATACAAAATTTACGGTACTACTTGGTTATCCTGTCGGCCAATTTCGCCAAATTATACAAATCGCGAAACTAATAGCCAAATTATACATTCACATAATTTTTATTTTAAATAACGAAAAAACAAATATTTAGTAGAATATTAATAAAAATACAAAAGTCGAAATAAAAATCACTTAATGACGTTTTAAACACGTGTGTCATATTTAATGTCATTGAATGTGACATTCACGATCGTCCATTATTGGCACTTAATCTTATAGTTTGGCGATAGTTTTTTGGTCGACGGGTTAAACAAGTAATACCAAATTTACTGCTGAGAATAATGAATCATGATTAGAATATGGATACTCCTATGTGGAACGGCAAATCATGGAAGCAGTTTGAAGCAGGGAAGATTGACAGACATTTATCAATTGTATATTGGTTACTTTTTTTTTTACTTTTTTTTTATGCAGTAATTTCAATAACTACAACTAAATCAATACAGGACTCCCACTGGTTTGTTTTTTGAACACCAATAACACCAATATTTTATAAGAAAAATATTCGTAGTAGGTTTTCATAAAAATTTCAAGAAAAAGGACATATCCTAGTAAATTTCTTCGAAATTTATAAAAAAAGAATTTTTTATAAAAAAAAAAACGACCGTGTGGGAGTATTGCCATTACTCTATTTTCCTTCCACCTAACTTAATTGACTTATTTTCAACAACTTAAAGTTTTACTTTATTTTTTCTTCCTTAATATTAAAATTATAGTGTTTCTTTAATAAATTATCAGTTTATACTACACTTATACTTTTTCCCACTGGCTCACACTAACCTTTCTTAAGTACAAGACTGAGTATTAAGTTATTTACAACTAGGAAATCCCTCAAAGCTGCTTTGCTGTTCAGCACTGTTCGTCAACTGCATAAGGAACAAAATATTTTAGTTCGTTAAAATGGTGTATTGTTCTTATTTTTCGTATTTTGTCAAAAAAAATAATAAATAAAAATAAAAATAAATCAACCTTTTAACATTTCAGGAGCAAATAATTGCGTTTCTATAATGTTAAACATGAACCGTCAAGATATTTTACTTGATAAAATTGTTGAACAGAACCGACTTTACAATGGGTTTTCACGAAAGCTATAATAGTAAAATTTGTTTAAAAGTTTCTGGTGCGATCTTGATAAAAATTTAATGGGTATACTGCCTTTCAAAGGCATAAGGATTTAACCCCTTAAAGGGCGGTGGGATACAATATATGCCACTGAATTTTAATTTCGAAATACAACAATGACACCAGAATTTCAGAACGATAATTTTAATTTTATTAAGTGCGTGAAAACAGATTTTACTTATTTTGGAATAAATTTGTTTTTTAATTATAGTGTCAACCAATAATTTAAGCATTTTACGTATAGAAGTACTTTACCTGAAAGAATAAAAAAACCACTACATAAAGAAAGGGTCGCATTTTTTTTCAGAAAATTTTATTGTTTCTACCAGAAACCTTAATCAATAATCATAATGACGATTTTATTTAACTAATGGAACAAAAGATTATAATAATAGTATTTTTTGTAAATACTGATAAGAACAATATTTCAACTGAAAATCAAATTTCAAATTCTTTTAATTGCTTATAGGCGTTAATGCCAACATAGTGAAAAAGATTCCATGCCGGGAGTCGAACCCGGGCCATCAGTATAGCGCACTGACGTTCTACCGACTAAACCACATGGAACGACAACCAACCTGAAACTTTCTCACTATTGTGTGTTGGCAAGGCTACAATCGCAGCACAAGATGGAATATATTCTGAGAGCCACCGACTTCGGGGCAAATACAGAACTCAAATAGAACCAGCATCGTGGAATTTATTAATGCATGGAAATTTTTCCAGAGAGAGAAAAGAACAGATAACTGATAAGAACAATAAAATTTTACCTATGTAGTGCGGCCCCTGAGACAGTTATGAAATATCGAATAGAATATGCATTAAATTAAAAAACTGAAAATAAAGTAAAAAGGAACCAACAATGAAGAATTTAAATGCAGCTGAATTAATAGCGTTAATAATTTATGTGTAATGTTTTCCATATTAGGCATAAATACAGTACTAATTGTGATTTTCAAAGATAAACTAATGTGAGTTTGAAGTTTATACGTCTTGTGTTTAAATTAAGTATAAATTAAAATTAATTTTATTACAAAAATACATAAATTTTGCTTTTTTTATAAAAAAAAAGTAAGGAAATATTATTTAACCACCTAACTTATTAATATTTTTCAAAAAAAAAAAAAAAAAAAAAAAAAAAAACATCAAATAATGCCAATTTTTTTAATGCGCGTGTGTGTGTGTGTGTGTGCGTGTGTGTCTTTTACAAAATTTTTAATCGTTTGCCACTAGTTTTTCAAAACAGAAATTTTTACCTAATTGGAAGAACAAAATGCTCAGATTAAATAATAGAAAGCTTGCAATGAAAATTTACTGGTGGGTATAATAAATCAGAATTGACAAAAACACGTTGCCCGTGCGATGTACGGGCAAATCAGGGAAGCGGTTAAACTATCTTTTAAGGATTCCTAAATTCATTTCTCATCCTCAAAGATCCTATGCATCAAGGAATTCGGTGTATTTTAATTGTTTTAGCACTAGAAATTAGGTAAAGTGGTGATCGCTATATCCGAAGATAGATTTTATTTTCATCGAATAGAGAAATTATTATTTTACTAAAATTCTAATGCAGGTGCGTGAAAGTTTTTAAAGCATACAGACCCTGTCAACGTATAAAATATTTTTTTCTTTTGTTAAATACTCTTTCAGAACTATTCAATGTTCATCTTGAAAATTAAACCTATTTTTTTTAACTCCTTCGCGACGGGAGCCTTTTGCGAAATTTTTAATGTTTTGACACCGAGATTTAAAAATGTTCCGATTAAATAAGGCAAATTTTACAGTAAAATTTTACTGACGGGGATAAACAAGGATTCTTAAGCCTTTTTGTGGCACGTATACGTGTCGATCGTCCCCAAGGGGTTAAGCGAAGGAATTAGGTTTATTTCCCCGATACCGGATATTTAACACGTTAAATTGGGGTAACTCGGCAGGTAGGGGCCTGGTCATCGGTTAGAAAGAGAGAAAGCCAAATTTTTTTTATTGCATTTCGCGTTTCCCTCAAAAATTTGCGCTATAATTCATTAGCTTGGCTTCAGTACTAAAGTCGATTATGAAAAACTCACCGCTTGCTTTCGCGTTTCGTAGATAGCACATGCAAATGAATTCATTGAAATATTTATACACTTTTCTATGTTTCTTTTCAGCAGAAAAATATAGCAAATATTATTAACTATATTTTTTACGATTTTTAAATTGATCTCTCAATGTATAACGGTAAATTAATTAATATTAAAATATTAATTGACAAGAGCTTTTTAAGTGCATTCATAACTTTGTAAATACGTAGCACCTATAGTTGTCGTTCAGACCGTTCTTCGGTCTGTCTGTCTGTCTGTCCGACTGTCCGTCTATCCACATATAAAAACGCAAAAGCTACCCAACCGAATCGTTTGAAATTTAAAATGTCTAATTATTAAGTAATTTTGTCGAGTTATTTAAAATTTTATGTTAATCGGATGAATACTTCAATTACAGGGTCAATCAAAAATATTTCGTTACATTACGGTCAATGGAAAAAAAAAAGTTTCATATGCATTTTAATGGTGTTACACACTTTCGAACAGAATAAAATTGATATGCATCTATGAAGTACATACTCTAAGATACATTATGTACAGTCTTTGATGATAAAAATATTTGTTATTGATTTACAAAACCACACAAAGTATTCCATTATATAATTCTTTAGGAAGATCACTGTTTGGTGCGCGTTTAGGAAACTGATATACGTTGCTGGGGATTATTACAAATTATTTCCTGTTTAAATAGAAAGCAGAAAGTATTTTACAGGGACACACAAAAGATTTTGGCTACACTGTATCTGAAATACCGTATACTGTTACACGAAGATCTGTATATTTTTAGATGCATACGTAATTATATAAATACGTGGCTCCTACAGTAGTCGTTAAGTCTGTCGATCCGTCTCTCCGTCAGCCCATCTGTCTTTCCGCATGTAACAGAGCAAAAACTTCCCAACCAAATCATTTGAGATTTAAAACACATAATTGTTGCGTAATTTTGTCGCGTCATTTTGAATTTTTATGAAAATCGGATGCCGTTTTATTACACGGGCAATCAAAAGTATTCCATTAAATTACGATCAATAGGAAAAAATAGTTTCAAGTACATTTTAACCCATTAACGCCCAAATTATTTTCTTCGCTAAAATTTAAATTTTGTATTTCCCACCACTTTTAAAAGCAATTAACTTTTATCTAAATGCTTCGAGGATTCTGTCTCGTGAAATAAGGTATATATTTATCTTCCTCTTTACTGGTGGGAAAACCGCTTTCTTGCTGCTTTTGTATCTGTCCTCAAAAAAGGACACTGGGCGTTAATAGGTTAATGATGTTACAAGATTTCGAATATAATGGAAATGACATGAATCGATGAAGTACATACTAAAATATACATTCTGTACAATATGCGATGCAAAGAATATTTATTATTCATTTATAGGCCACACAAAAGTATTTCACTACATTAGGGTATACGGGGATACATTTTTTGAGGCGGGTTTTAATTATATAAAACTATTTCACATTTTATGAAATTGATATACGCTGCTGAGGTTTACTACAAGCTACTTCCTGTATTATAGAAAGCATATAGTATTTGCAGAAACACACAAAAGATTTTGACCACAATACTGTATCCGAAATACTGTCTACTATAAAAACAAGATCTGAATATTTTTGAAATTTCGTTATGATACGAACGCGCCTCATTTTCTACACTTAACGTGCAATTTCCAACTTTTTTTTAATATTACAGCCTTTATTTTAATTTTCAATTTGTTTTCTACTTTTTAGCTTTAAAATATTTTAGTGTCGTAGTTTGATAATGGTCTGAAAATCTGGAACATTGGCAAGGTTTTTTTTTTTTTCTTTTTTCTTTTTTGGCGCATTATTACTTTTATTGCTGTTTCAACTCCTATGTAGTTCAGACCATATATTTGATGATTTGTAACGGATTCGCTATAAAACTCCTTAATATTAATACGTTAATTAGTAATTAAATTTAAAAGTATAAAAATGTTGAATTGTCGTCGAAAACACAACTGTAAACGCAATTTATATAATTTCGCCCATCCTGAAGCGAAATCGATTACAAAATCCTATTTTTGCATGTTCCCGGTTGAGTTAGTTAATCCAATAACTGCCAAAACTACAATAAGGGGATCATCAACCTATTTTGCTGCAAAAACTTTTGTCACCACAATTTTTGAAAGATAATCTTTGCTTAATTTAATGGTCAAAGTGTCTGACAGTTAATTTATGAAATGCGTATTCACGGGTATTTTTAAAGTTGCGTAAACGCAGTATTAGCAGGTAACATGTTAAATGAAAGAATATAACGTTTCATAATAATAATAATATATATTCTATAAAGAAATGGTAAGAACTTATAAATAATTATAAGGAGTTATTTTAATTATAAAACATTTAAAATATATTAAAATTTGAGATGTTTCAACTCATTTTCATTGAGCCATCTTCAGAATATAAATGGAAAATTACAAACACAATGAACGTAAATTTTATTTGAAGCTAATTATAAGAGTTTCGATTGAAATTTATTTTAAAAGTTCTCATGTTTGTAACGATACGCTATCTTTTCGCATCCCGAGTATAGTGATTGAGTTTTTGGACGGTTTGCTGGATAATTACATAGGACGGTTTCGAAAATATAAATAGCATTATATTTAATTTGAATTCAATAATTATTTATTCCATATTTTTACGTTCATTTTGTTTATAAGTTTTCTACATTGTAAAGATGACTCAATGAAAATGAGTTGAAAGATGTCAATTTTTAATTAGGATGAGCGAAGCGAATCCTCTACTAGGCCACTCAAGGTACACTTTATAAAAAATCTATTCAATATTTTGACTTGAAATTAAACATAAGAATAAATTATGATATGTAGATTTGCAGAATGTTATTTTTTTTTTACAAAATAACCTTTAAAAAATATTACTTTAATAATTAATTTATTCTACATGTTTTTCTATTATGGACGCATTTTTGCAAATAAAAAGTTATGAACGCATATATTTTTATTTTCAGAATGAAAATAAACCATGGGGTTAGTAATTATATAGATAGAATCCTGATTAATTAATTAAATAAAATATATTTTCATTATTCCGCCAAAATCGCTTGCAAATAAAAAACTGAACCCGTATCTTTTTATTTTAAGAAGGAAAATAAACTGTGGGGTTAGTAATAACAGATAGAATCATGATTAATATATTTAATTAATTTTTTTTTCATTATTCTGCTAAAATTATTTACGCAGTTTATACTTACGGATTTTAAAAGAATTACATTATGATTTATTTATTTAGGTATTTACTTTGGTAAAGTGGCAACAAAAAGAATCGTAAGCAAGTAAAATTAATTCTTATGTTTGGCATTTAAAGTGAATATTTTGTTAAATTTGGCAAGTTTCTTAAGTCTGGTATTCGAAATGAAAGATTAAAGAATAATTTAAGAATATTTTAATTGATTGAAGGATAATTTAATTCAAGCAAATTAAATATATTAACTACGTTTATAAATAATTTCTGGAATGTATTAGTAATTTAAAAATGTCAAGAAAAAGAACATTTATTGGCCAGAACGAACGCCGTTACTGGCCATTGGAAAATGTAAAAGCATCTTTAAAACTTTTAGTTAAAAATTAAAAAAAAAAATATTTTGTTAAATTCTGCTTCGAAAATATTTTTATTTATACCAGCCTTATATCATAAATAAAAAATTCCGAGGAAATTCTTAGTTATTTGGCTGAATTTACATTTCTAAAGTTTAAATGCACCAAAACATGAGATAACGTTTTTGCTTAATAAAGATGCAAAAATAATATAAAAAAGTAATGTTCCTTTCAAATATTTATCTTATGAAATAATGCTTCGCGAATCCAAACAAAGCACGGCTTTTGCTAGTATATTATAAATGTTTTATTATTAAAGTGATGTCTTATAAGCGAAAAAATTATTTATAATATAAGTTCTTACCTTTTCGTTATTGAAATTATATTATTATTATTATGATATAGTTATTAATGGACGTAATCAAGACTTACTGCTTTTATATTTCACATTGATAATAAAGTTTCGTTTTCCGTTAGCCGATAATTTGCGTTGAAAGCGGCGTAAAAAAGTGCCATACACCATTAAAAATCATTAATTGAAATGGCTTTTTTTATTGCATATCAACGAAAGATTCTACTGAATGTGGAAATTATTCATTATATCAGTCTGAGTTATTCTTCAAATGAGGAAGGCGCAATTCTTTATATGAATCATTTTTTAATCACTCATACATTTCACGAGTTTGAAATGTAGGCTTTCATTTCACCTGTCAAAATTAACAAGATAGGGTGTCTTTAAATAAAAAACAGTAGCCTTACTTCATTAGATGGTGATTTAAAGAATGAGTACAGACAATTATAAAATATGGCACAGAATATATTAAGTAAAATAAATTAAAATCCGATAAAAGAGTAAAAAGAAATGAACGCTGGACCATTTAAATGTAGTTGAATTAATAGCAGTTTGATGTTGTAAGATGTTATTCAGATTAACAAGATAGTATGTCGAGCAAGAAAAAAAATCATGCGTCAAGCATAGATTATGAAGTACTTTCCTACGCATTCAGGATAATGTAACGTAACTGCACCGTTTAAAAAATTAAAATGTTATGTTTCATTTCAGTATATAGAAATGTATAACACATTTCAAAACCGAGTTTCAGCTGTTCCCATCTACAATCGGAAAATTATCCATTTTTTAGCTGCCCTGTATATGATATAGAGATTTGTTTTTACTTTTTCGATTTTGGTTGTATTCTTTTTATATTAAGATAGTTTCAGTTTCATAACCGGTTCAAACCGGTTCTGAAAGTTAAAGTTTTTTTTTTTTAAATCTGAAACCAAAATCAAAAAAGTAAAAACTAGCCAGGTTGTGGATCGACCTCAGCTATCCTATGCAAAAAAAAATCACGTCAAAATATTAAAATTTGAGCGAGATATTTGAAAAGAACGCCCCCATAGTCTTTACATTATCATCCGGGCCTTTTTTAGTTAGTAATGTGGCACCTTAATTAATGTTTTCTCGTAAAGTGACAAGTTGAAATCATGAATTATGACCCGTTTTATGTATTTTTTTAGACATCTTATAATGTACGCAGATAAGCGAAGTAAAAGTTTGCAAAGAAATACTTATGTCAAACAATCTATCATATTTTTTTATATATATGCTATTTTCAAACTAGTACTTTTCTTAAAGATGTGACCATCTTTTTGGGATACCCTTTGTACAGATGTGAGCAGTACCGAGTATAAATTCTATGCATACACACGATACGTATGAAGTTTAGTACTTAGCCACTTCCACATTATTCATAAAAAAATCCTGTAGATAGATAGAAGGGTGGGCCCCAGAATAATGCTTGCCCCGGGCCTCCATAGCCTTATTCGAGCCCAGTCCGTAAATAAAATAAGATTTCAGTAGAACTGTTTGATCATAATAAAGCCATTTGTGGCATTTTTTCAAGTGTATAAAAATACTACCTCTGACAATAAAGTTCGGTGAATGAATTCAAAACGACCGATCTGGCAACACTGGGGAAACAAAACTCTGCACCTGCATAGAGGCAAGTGTTGGATATCTTTCCCCACCGTTGTTCAGTTGAGCGTCGTTTATGTTCTGTGTAAGACGTGCTTTACTAAGTGCTTGTTCACTGTGTTGGTTCTTAACTGAGAACAGGAAAATGAACGAACAAAATCTCAGTTTAAAGTTTGTTTTTAAGCTTTGCAAGACACCGAAAGAAATTCATGAGGAGAGATGCAAATTGAGCATTCACCATACTCGCCAGATCTCAAACCTCCAGATTTCTTCCTAATTTCACGGCTCAAACTCTCTTTGAAAGAGATTTGACCATATTGCTGACATCCAACGAAACGTGACAAAGCTTTTGGGCTCCATCGCAAAAGAAGACTTCTTGCGAATTTCCCAATACATGTGTATCAGATTTCAGAGGTGCATATTTATGGGAGATGACTATTTCGATGGATGGTATGGCAACTTTCGTTAATATTTCATCTACATTAATGTTACAGGACTATTCACCGAACTTTATTGTCAGAGGTAGTATACCTCTGCGAATTAAATATAGAACTATTCACAAAGAATCTATCAAAAAAGATTAATTATCAAAGTTGGCTGAATCTTTTAGCAAACTAGATTTAAATAGTTAAGTTTTTTTTCTCCACAAATGGCAAAAATATCAGCTACGCTAAAAAGCAAAATGTTTCCTATCTTTTTAATCTCAACTTAAAGAAGATTTTGATGTATGGTTGAATGAAGAGAAGTACATGCATAATAGATTGTATAAGTTTCTGTTCAATCAACCAATGCTTTACATGACTGCTTTATTATAATAATGTAAATTAAAATTCTTGTTAGTGACAAAAGGGATTTCTCTCGTCTTTGTTGAAAAACTTAGCAATTAATTTGGTGTTTCAACTGGAACGTATATTCTAAAAATAATTTAACTTGTTTCAAATAGTTACTCACAAATATTAAGATTCGTATTTTTAAACCATATGCATTTCAATAATGGATTAAAGATTTAACTTAGGCAAGTATTATTCATATCCTAAGATATTTTAATGAATTTTTTAAAGGAAAGTGATTATGCATTTTTTTCATAATCTAATTTTTATTACTAGATATTTAAAATATTTTATGCTACATTGATTTTTAATCTATATTTAATTATGTGTTACAGTCGGTTCTCCTTAATTCAAAATCGGATTATTTCGAATCTTCGCTAAATTCGAACTGAACATAAAGTCAAGAAATTTTCAATGGCAGAAAAACGTTAAAAATTTCCATTTATACGAACTCACATTTTCTTGACTTCGTTTAATTCGAACTAACGAGATTCCGATTTGTCATTTCTCCTTATTTTTTCCCGGACTTTAGATAACTTTCTTTCTTTCCTTTTTTTTCAGAATTGTTCTGAACAAGTATACATAGAGTCCCTTGTATTTGATATCCGCTTTTTTTAGTGCCTCGTCTGTTCATCAATAACACCTCCACCCCATCTTCGTTTGTGCTTATTTCTAATCCCTCAATTTGTCTATGTATTTATATCTTTTAATTTAATGTGAGTCATATTCTAATAATAACATCCGAAATATGTTTTAAAATACTATAACACTATACGAATTGAATATATCCAACTGAGCGAAAAAAAATAACAGGTAAAGCATTGGCCTTGTAAGCCAAGTATCCAGGTTCAATTCCCGGCCTGGGCATTTTTTCGCTCAGTTGGAAATATTCAATTCGTATGATAACTTTACCAATCAGTTCGATTGTGTTAAAATAATAGTATATCTACTTATCCATCGTTCTATGGAGTTCCATTACCTTCGGCTTATTCTGCCGAGCTGTCTAAATGACAGACCAGATGTTATGGCCAATAAGATTATCTGAGAGAAAAATCCCAGCCGGTTATCTCCCGGTTAGCTTAACAGGTAAAGCATTGGCCTTGTAAGCCAAGTATCCGGGTTCGATTCTCGGCCTGTACATTTTTTCGCTTAGTTGGAAATATTCAATTCGTATGATAACTTTACAAATCAGTTCGATTGTGTTAAAATAATACCATAACATTAATTTATTTGTAATAGTAATCCCTTAAACATGTTTTCCTCTCATACTTTCCATGATTCGAACTCTGCATAATTCGAACATTTCTTGTGGTCCCGACGAGTTCGAATTAACGAGAGCCGACTATATATCGGAATATTTAAATTGTGTTCAAAAATCATTGAACGGAACATCTGTCATCAACTATTCAAAAATCATTGTTAAAATGTAAAAACATTTAATCCTTCCGCTATTGTAATTATGAGTTCCAATTTCCTATTTGCAGTTAAAAACAAGCTCAAAGAAATACACTCAAGATAATTACTTGCTTTCATTAACTGTTGAAAGAGGAAAAGGAAATTTTTGTCAAGATAATATAATTTGTCTATAAAGTTAATTAAATCATCTTTGTTTATTTGAAATATGAAAAATGCATTAATTTCGTGTAAAATAAATAACTCGTTTAATTTAAATTAAGCACATTTTTAAAAAAAAAAAGGGAAACAAACTAATTTCTTTAGCAGTTGTTTTTCTTTCTTGTATGAGAAGAAAGTATTTCAAACGTAAAATTTTCATTTTTTGATGGATTTGCATTTATAGGGGTGTAACTAAACTCGATTTGCTTTTTTCTTGAACATATCTATGTGTCTCTTTGTTATTTTTGTCTGCCATTAAGCATATGTAGGACACAGAATTTTTGACCGCTTTATCTGAAGAATTAATGAACAGATTTTAATCAAACTTCTTATTCTGTTAATTTAGATTAATTTTTTTAGAAAAAGGAAAAAAAAAACAGTTCCTTTAGCAGATTTTTTAAACAGTTTTTACTTTTTTCTATGAGAAGAAACTATTTCAATCCTAAAATTTTTATTTTTTGATCGATTTACATTTTTAGGGGTGTACTTAAATCGATTTTTTTTTTAAATATCTATGCATCTCTTTGTTATTTTATCTGCCATTAAGCGTATGAAGGATACAGAGTTTTTGACCGCTTTAAATGAAGAATTAATGAATGAACATTAATCAAACTTCTTACTCTGTTCTTATTTCTGACTTAAATAAATGCTTATTAAGTTTGGGTGTACACTATCGATCAGGTGGCGCTGCTCTGCTGAATTTTCACGATTTTCACAATAGCTATATCTCAAGAACTAATGTACGGAATTTCGTAGAGCAGCATATTCTATTAGATCTTGACAAAAATAGATGCTGATACAATTCCGAATTTGACCTCAAAACAGGATGCAATGCCATCTTACGTTTGGTAAAAAGTTCTTAAGGGGGTCCAAAATCAATTGATGCAGTTTAGTGAGCGAAGTTTTATTAAGTCCACTTTTATAACTCTCATACATTTTTAGCTACATTGTTGTCACAATCACACGTCCTTAAAACAAACATTTTTTTTTTTTTTTTACTATTTGGAAAGTAGTTTTGTCCTCAGTAGAGAATCAGGAAATCTGAAGTATATATGAAAATTTTCATAGGCTGAATTCCGCAACTTATTTCATTTTGTTCGTTTTCTGATTGATCTATGTTTAATGTCCAAAAATGGAATACTTCTGTTTTTTATATTATTAATTTTCTGATTGGTCAATCTTAATGTCTAGAAATGAAATATTTCTGTTGCCACGATGACAAAAAAGTATTAAAAACTGAAAAAAAAATTAATAACTCAAAGACAAATTTAGATACAAGTTTCATTTAAAAGTAAATTTTTTTCTGTGTATAACGGTGTAAAAATTAAAAATGTGCAATATTTAGAAATTTAGAAATTTACATTACCGAAAATTATTTAACTGAAATTTCATTTAATATTTGCTTATAACTAGCCCAGAAATGTTAACGTGACTCTTAAATGTCCAGGCATATTGATAAGACACTGTTATTACGTAAGCTACGTTTGGACCATCATAAAAATAATGTTATTATTTTTTTTAAATATAGAAATCATTTATAAGCCTAAAATATAATCTTTGAAAATATTATTTTCCAAATAGTCGTTATAATTTGTTAAATTACAAATTTTTTTAAATGGGGGGATTTTTTTTTTCTTTTTTTTTATATTTGATAACGGAATATTAGCCTTATGCTTTTTCCGATGAGTCTTATAAATGTATATTTATTGTGTGGAAATGCGTCATGTTTGATGTTTCAGTTTATTGTTTAAAAATGTGTATATTGATGTAATTTAAAATTTTAAACTCAACAGGTTTTTGAAATTATCTTGCCTTGTTTAAATGCCCTGATTAATGCAGGATTAACAGTTAGGCCTTATTTTAACTTCGAAATATATGAAAAGTATCTTTTTTAGAAAGGGGGGGGGGTAGGCTTTGCTTCATTTTTTCGGGAGTTTAAAGCTTGTAAACATTCTATACTATACTTTCCTATGATTTTCTGCAGCGGATTTAAAAACTAGTCGTTGGGAGCCGCTGTAATGCTAATCCATCATGGATATGCATAATATAAAATATGAAAACAAAACATATGTAAACTATTTATAAAATAAATTGCATTTCCAAAATAAAATTTAAACGCATATCTAAATATTTTTAATACATAATAATGCAGAATTGCGATTACTACTTGATTATCCCATCGACTCATTTCGAAAAATTATATAAATCGCCAAACTACTCGCAAATTATACAAATTCGCATAATTTTTATTTTACATAACGAAAAAAAAACAGTAAGGGATTAATATAAATATGAATTAAACGTCGAATAAAAAATTATTTAATGACGTAACAAATATGTATAACGTGCTTAATGTCCTATGAATGTGACATTTACTATAAGCCATTACTGGCCTTTAATCTTACTTATTTGGAGATAGTTATTTGGTCGACGAGACAATCATGCTGAACAGAACTGCGTAAAAGAAACATCCTTATAGCTGCAAAAATGATAACATATTAACTAACAGTTTACTGTATCGAATTAAGCGTCTAATTTCCAATTAAAATATATATTTGAATATAAATTTAATGAAACACAGGGCCATGAAAAATCGAAGAGTGTGGATAATAGGATTATAAATATATCGAAAACGAAATATCCGACCGATTCCTTCCTTTATACAAAGTTTATACTTTGTTTCCTATCTTTTACAACCACTACTTAAAATTTAAAAAATCGATAATTTTTATATATCTTTCATCAGACCGAATATTTCGAGAGTCCAAAAAATGTAGTTCCGTATAATCGAAGTTACTGATATTCAAGATGCTTCTTTCGATTATTAAACACTAAGTACACAAGAAATTTCAAGTTTCTATTTCAATTCTTTCGGAAGATAGAGCCGTTTACACATAGACGGACGAACAGACAGACGCACACACAGACACATGGTAATTTTTTTTTCTAAAACTGTGTATTTCGGAATCTCCAGTGTCTTATACATGTAAATCTATCAAAGGAAAAATAATCTATTTTTAAAACGATTGCAACACTTACTCTATGGGGCTGTGCATATGTAACGTTATCAGCTTTTTGGTATTTGTATCCCCTTCCCCCCTTCCGATATCATACGTTATCATCTCTCGAACCCCCTCCCCCCCTTTCCCAGTAATGATATCGTTATAAATGTCAAGAAGTTTTTTATGTCGATTTTTTTTTAATTTACGCTGATTTTCTGATACCTGTCAATCACAGAAGATTTTTATGAGAAAGGAATCTATTATAATGAAAGATGTACACTTTTTAGAGAAAATTGAAGAACGTTGTTCGATTCGCCAGCTTACAAATGGTAATTTCTGCAAATTCCAAGTATTTATTCATTAAACACAAACGTGTCCATCAAATTTGTTTGTTAAAGGAGGAAAAAAGTATGAGAATCCTTTTAAGTATGCAGTATATTTTTATTTTATACGGATTTTAAAACGATTGAATTTAAATTTTCATTTAAAAATTATATCTATGTAAGAAATTTTTTATGAGCTATCACTTTTGAAACAATTTTTAAATTCTACACAGTTTTGTTTCGTACATTTTTGGTTCGGGCTCTGGTGAGAAAAAAATCTTTCGGGATCGGGGAGGGGGGGGGGGGGGGTCAGACTTAAAATCTTCGGGCTAGGGCCTCGAAAAACGAGCCAGAACTCATTTCTAATTCCTATACAATAAATAATAGTTACAGAGTTCTGTATTTACCCTTTAAGTTTGTATCATGACTTTCGAATCGCCCTGTGTGTTGAATTCATGATACAGTTAACAATATATCCAGTTCAACAGAGAGTGAAAAAAGATAATTTAAAAACAAAAGGAGAATAATGTCAAAAGAAAAGATACAATGAAAAACTTACTGTATACAAAACTTAGACATAATTAACACTATTTTGAAAAACATTCCACTTTAAATGAAAAATTCTCAAACTCTGCTAAAAGATAAACACTAACAACTAAAACATGCACTATTAATTGACAATTATCTGGGAATAATTCTATTCTATAAAGATTCTTTGTATCACAAATAGACCGGGTTTACCATGTTGCTTTCCTGCACCCAAAAGTAGGATAACGTGGAGGATTAGGAGCAGGAAAACATAACGATAAACATGTAAGTCAACTACTAAAATCAGGTTTTCAGGTGTTTTTCACCAAGATACGACTTAGCAAAGCGATTGCATTTTAATATGCGAATCAAGACTTAAATAATCCTAGAATTTCATCCGTGAACTCGATTAGATGATTGTCTGTGCTGTCGCATCCCATTCTAAAAAGATTCAAGAGAAATCTTATTGCAGACAAGACTTAGATCATATAACTGGCATCATCTTGAAAATGTTCCATTTTTAAACTGAAAACTATGAAAGTAAACTATAAGGTGTACGCTAGCATCTAAAAAATATACTACCAATTGACATTTAACTGGAAATAATTTTATGCTATAAATAATATTTGTATCACAAAAGATTCAAGAAAAAAATAGTGTAAACAAAACTTATATTATTTAAGTTATATAATCATGAAAATTATTCCACTTTTAAATAAAAAGTCATGGATAGCAGCTGAAAATTGAATACTATCACCTGAAAGATGTACTATAGACTAACAATTAACTGGTAAATTTTTTGTGTTATAAATATTGTTTATATAACAAAAGATTCAAGATAAAATTCCCTGCAGGCAAGATTTAGATTATATCATTAGCAGAAAATTATTCCTTTTTTAACTGCTTCTCTGATTTGCCGTTACGTCATACGGATAACACGCTTTTGCCAATCATGGTTTGCCCGTATCATGTACGGGCATCCATATTCCAATCATTATTTATTATTCTCACCAATAAATGTTTATTGTAAATTTTGCCTTATTTAATGCGAGCATTTTTCTGATTCAATTACGTAAAAATTTCTGTTTTGAAAAACCGGTCACAAAAGATTAAAAATTCTGTACATGGCATGAGAAAAACTAGTCGTTGGGGGCCACCGTAATACTTACCCATCATGGATATGTACATGAAAATAAAACATGTAAAAACTATTTATACAATGCATTGCAATTCATAAACAAAATTTAAATATTGCTAATATACATAGTAATGCTTTATTAAAGAACTGCTGATGTACCAATTTCGACAGATTATATAATAAGCCAAACTACTCAAGTAAGTACCGAACTGCGTAAAAGAAACATCCTTATAACTCCAAAAATAATAATTCTATTAACTAACAATTAACTGCGTCGGATTAAGCGTCTCATTTCCAATTAAAATATACCTCTGAATTGAAATTTGAATGAAATACAGGGTCATGAAAAATCGAAGAATGTGGAAAACAGGATTACAAATATCTCGGCAACTAATAATCAGATTGACTTCGTTCTATGTACAAAATGTGTGTTATTTTATTGCCTTTTACGTCCATTCCTTAGAACAAAAAAAAATTCGAAATTTTTTATATACCTTTCATCAGAACGAATTTTTCGAGAGTCCGAAAAAAATAGTTCCGGATAATCGAGGTTGTTGATATTAAATAGGCTTCGTCCCATTCTTACATACTAGCTACATACAAAATTTCAAGTCTCTATCTCAATTTTTTCGGGAGATAGAGCGTTTACAGACAGACAGCAAAAAAAAAATTCTAAAAATATGTTTTTCGGAATCTCCACTATCTAAAACGTGTAAATCCGTCAAAAAATTTTTTCGATTTTCAAAACGATTGCAAGACTTACCCTATACTACGTATGATGGGTAAGTAATAGGCACTATCTGAAAAGTTTTTTTTTTCTAAAATATTGATCTGTTAAGTGGTTAAATGAAAAATTAGGCAACGTAGCTACCAATGAACACCAGAACCCAAATGGAAGTTATTAATTGACAATTAACTGAGAACTAATTCATGCTGGAAAGGTGGTTTGTATCACCAATGAGAAAATTCTATAAATATTGCAGCTACTAAATGTTGTTTTAATTACTTTCCCTCTAAATTCTCCTCTTATACAGGGTGTCCCAGAAATAATGGGACAACCTTTAAGGGGAGGTATTATCACAAAGATTCAGACTTACATAGCAACTCATGGTTGGAAACGTTTTCTTGACGTGGTGGTGATGATACTAAACGAAAGAAGGACAGGACACGAATAAGAAGAGCAAATATTTTATTATCATTAGTACAGGAGAAAAGTATGAAAAAAGAACATTAAAAAAACACCGATCGTTATCAAAGTAGATGTTTGAAATTACGACCCCGGACCCTGATGCATGTAGGCGAATCTCCGGTGCATGGAAGCTCTAATTTTCTACAGAAAACACCAGGAATGTTCTGAACTTCCCCAGCAGCTGCAACGATGCGTACAACTAGTTCCTCAGAACTTTCCAGTGTTATCCTGGTATTTTTGTAGCACTAAGAATAATAAACATGTTTTCTCTCCCTGTTCGTGTCCTTTTTTTCATGTGTTTCTTGTCGTCAGTACTGCGCCAGGAAAATATTTCCGACCATCCGGTTGCTATGTAGGTCTGAATCTTTGTGATGACCTCTACCTCCCGTTAAAGTTTGTCCCATTATTTCTTGACAACTGGTATAGAAAACATGTTGCATTTGGACAAAATAATATAAACATCTTAGAATATATGAATTAGAAACTAAATAAACATAAATTCAGTCTGGAACAATAATGAAAGAAATTATGTTTACTGCAGACAAAACTTAGATCGTATAATTGACACCATCTTGAAAGATATTCCACTTTAAATAAGAAATATGCCACGCAGCTAAAAAGTGAATACTAGCACTTAAAATTTATTCTATCAATTGCTAGTTAAGTAGAAGTAATTTTCCATGTTGTAAAGATTGTTTGTATCATATAAGATTCAAGCAAAAACTTACTGTATACAAAACTTAGATCATATAATTGACAACATCTTGAAAAATATTATTTCATTTTAAATTAAAAATTATCCAAGGCAGCAAAAAATAAACAGTAGCACATGAAACATATACTATCAACTAACATTTAACTGGGGAAACTGTTTTCTTATAAACATATCGCAAAAGACGCATAAAAATTCTTATTGCCAGTAAAACTTAGATCATATATTTGGTATCATCTTGAAAATTATTCCACTCTTAAAGATTATACAACGCAGCTGACAGATGAATACAAACACCTAAAACTTATAATACCAATTGACAATTGGCCCCACCAGTGGCCGCGAGGCTCTGACCTCCAAACTGGTAGACGGCAGGTGCAGGATTCAAACCCAATCGCGTCTGTCGGCCTAACCGTTCGGAGTATTCCGTGGTTTTCTTCGAACCTTGCGTAAATTTGGGTTAGGTTCCCTCTATTTAATGGCAAATAAATTGATACCAAAATAAAACCAATTACGCTATTTTATAATACTGGTGGGAATCAAACAATTTTGAATAAAAGCCGTGAAACTTGCAGCCCGTGAAAATCTCGGGGGCGACGATTAAGGCCCCTGTCCTCGCTCGAGGAAACGCTCGCGAGCTAATGCTATTCCTATGGGGAAGCATTTTTCTAATAACTCTTTTGCATTTTGACATTTTTGAATAATTTTTTTTGCATTGGATAGCTGAGGTGCGTGCCGACAGCGCACCTTTTTTACTTTTTCGATTTTGGTTGCAGATATTTTTTTAAAAGCACTTTCAGTTTCGAAACCGGTTTTGAAAGTGAAACTAACTTTGTAAAAGATATCTGCAATCAAAATCGAAAAAGTAAAAAAGGTGCGCTGTCGGCATGCACCTCAGCTATTCAATGCAAAAAAAATTATTCAAAAATGTCAAAATGCGAAAGAGTTAGTAGAAAAATGCTTCCCCATAGGAATAGCATTAGCTCGCGAGCGTTTCCTCGAGCGAGGAGAGGGGCCTTAAGGGGACAGTACACCTTTAAAAGCCGCAGAAAACGTAAAATTGTATCATGTGCTGTACATTTTTTTTTTTTAAGAGTAATGTCTCTGGAAACACAAGAATTTAAAAATATCTTTATATGGTATTGAACTTTCTTTAAAAATTTTTAGTTTAGATATAATACAGCAAATTTTTTTTTATGGGGTCGATTTTGAAATGATATTTTAAAAAATTATGACGGATAACATTTCACTGCGCGCAAGATATCTCATGCAGATTTCATGCGATTTGCATAAATTTGATCTTAAATTAAACATAATACTTTGGACTACAAATTGAACTAGAATGTTTATGAATGGCTAATTAGATACAGAGAAATTAGATTTTAATTATAGAAAATAAAAAAATAATGAATTTTTGCATACATTCAACCTTGTAATTTTTTTCATATTGAACACAACTGCATAATTCTAGTTCATTTTCTTCATTATATGTACATGTAGGCAGGGTAAAAATTTTGAAGCTATACTTTGAACGATTTTAGAGATATCACGCGCGCAAGTGTAAAAAACATCATTTTGAGTAAAAGCTGTTTAAAAATTAAAATGTATTTTACAAATATAAAACTCATAAAAAAAGAAATAAAACTAATAATAATATAACATATTCAGTATTAAAAATAAAATTTGATGCTTGTTTAAATTGATATATAAAAAAATAGTTTGTAAAATGGGGTAAAATGTAGGAATTTGTGTACATGTTTGCGACTCGCAAAAAATACGAAATTCGATTATATGATTTGCATATTTTTTTTGTAAATAATAATGTCCCTAGATGCACAGAACTTTCAAAATATCTTTATATGATATTGAACTGCATTAAAAATATTTAATTTGGATATATAATGTGCAAAAAATACCAAAGAGTAGGTTTTAAAATGATTAAAAACAAAAAAAATGACGTCGAATAAGCGTTGAACAATCGCTTACTGCATGCATGATATCTCATGCAGATTTCATACGATTTGCATAGTTTTTTTCTTAAAATAAACATAATATTCAAGACTATAATTTAAACTTAATTTTATATAAATGGTTAGTTAGAAAAATAGCAATTACTTTTGAATTATAAAAAAACAGAAATCATTATTTTTTGCACACGTTCAATCTTATAATTTTTTTTCCAACCAAACACAGCTGCATAATTCTAATTTATTTTCATGTTTATGTATATATTTAGATAGGATAAAAATTTTGAAGCTATACTTCTCATGGTTTTGGAGATATAATATGCACAAGCATGCAAAACTTCATTTTGAGAAAAAGCCGTTCATTTTTGCACACATTCAGCTCTATAATTTCTTTCAAACTATACACAGCTGCATAACTTTAGTTCCTTGTGATCTTTGTATGAACATTTGGGTAAGGTAAAAATTTCGGAGCTGTACTTCAAATGATTTTGGAGATATGCGCATGGCATGACAGCTGTCGGAGGGCATTTAAATCGGAAACGGGGGCGTGATGCTTGGAACTTATGGAGTGATGTTGACATTTTCAGCAATATCTCGGTAAATAAGAATCGCTCAATTAAAATATTGGTATCAAATTATTCAGAATAAAATTATCTTTATTAAGAAATAAAAATTGAAAAATCGATTTTTTGACCATTTTAAAGGTGTACTGTCCCCTTAAGTGGTTAATTAAAAGTAATTTAATGCTATAAAGATAGTTTGTATCACAAAAGATTTTAGATAAAATTTACTGCATTAAAAAGTTAGACCATAAAAATAATTGATGCCATCATGAAAAATATTCAACTTTTAAATTAAAAATTATCCAACGCAGCTGAAATTGTACACTAGCATCTAAAACCCAAGCTATCAACTGGCAATTAACCTAGAATTATTTTATGATATAAATATTGTTTGTATCACAAATTTGGGTCATTTATTTGACACCATCTTGAAAATTATTCCACTTTTAAATGAAAAAGTATTTTTAACTTACAATGTAGTTTAATAATCTTCCTTAGTTACTTCAGTACATATCATTATGTAACATTCATAACGCACTTTGGGAAAAAAGAAATAAAATGAATAATTAAAAATCATATGTCAAGCATAGATTGGGAAATACCTTCCAACATTTTCAGATTATTTCAACAAAAATTCACCGTTTATTAACCTTTTTCGGCTCAGTGATCTCACTCCGGGCACACCTAATTTTAATTAAAAACTTGCAAACAACACCAAAAATTTTTTAATAAAATTTTGCTTTTATAATGAAAGCTTCAATTAAGTACTCCCTCCGTCCCAAATTAGTTGCGACATTTAGGTTGAAAATTTTGTCCCAAATTAGTTGCTACATTTCAAGTAGGTGAAGTCATAAATAATTTCTGATGCAGTTTAGTAGATCGATACCAGTAAAATTATACTAGAATTTTGAATTTACACTAAAAAAGAAAAAAAAAGAAGCTACAGTTGGAATAAAATGTTATATGTATCCACCACAGCCATTGAATATATCAGCCCTTTCACTTCTATGGGAGAAATTTAGCGAGTGACCGTAGCGCCCTCCAGCCGCCGGTATTCCAAAACTCAAAGGCTTTGGTGTTTACATTTGGCTAATGAGAAATGAAGGAATTCGTAATGTGTAACGTATGACGTTCTTTCTGCATAGTTAATTGTTTATATTTTGGTTATATAATTAAATTTGAAGGAGAAATTAATGTAAAATTTAGCTTTATAACATTATTTTCCAAGGATGTAAACAGGTATTTCATTTTAAATTTATTGTTTTGTGTTTTACATAGTTGTTTACATTAAGCTAGGCCTAAAAGTATTATTTCAGAAGTATAACGTAAATAGTTTTACTGATTTTTCTTAATTGTGTAATTTGTTTTTCTTTTGATGATTTAATGTTTTTATAAAATTGTTCGTTTGTGATGATATTTTCTATTTGTTTCCAGAATTATTTTCATGATTATATTTAAAATCAAAACTAGAATATTTAAAATCAAAGTGAGAAATTATTGTTGTGTGGAACAACTCAATTGTGTAAATTTTGTAATAGTAATTTCCAACTGTTATGTTACAATCTGCTAGCTGTTAAAATAAATAATTGTTATATTGGATTTTCTGAAAATTCCCTACGCCTCTATTGGATAGTAGAAGGAGAGATGCAGTCGAGGGTATACGCTGTATGCCTTCTGGATCTTTTTAAAGAGCACCATATACCCTCTGTTTCTCAAGAAATCTAGTATGAACATACCCTAGGGTATACGCTATGCCTTCAGCGTATACATCTGTTATTTTTGCGACTAAACCAGTAAAATATTCTTCATAATTGAATGGAAATAAATTACCACTCTGCTTTTCAGATAAGCATATTAATAGGTGTAAATTAAAATATCGAAAGATAGAATGAAACTACTTATTTATTTATAATATGATTTCTAAACCAGAAAATAGTTTCAAAAGTACATTTAACGGCAGTAATGTTTAGTTTATATTTCATGTATCAAAAGTTGATTGATTTCCTGTTTGCTAAAGGAGTTCTTTATATATTGACATTCCCTCTCCCCCTTTGTGTATACAAATATTTCTTCTGTTTTCTGAGATACTAAAAATATAGTAATATTTAATAAAATTTCTAAAATAAAACTATAAATGTGATTAAGATTTAAGAAAAAGAAGAAAATTCTGTGGTAGTAGAAGATTTAGATCATTAAACTTACTGTTATAAATAAGTGATAAAAACAACAGAAGATGGCAATTTTTTTAGTGAGGAGGGGGCAATTGATTTGATGATTCATTATTTATTTACTCTTAGTACTGTAAAGATAAGGCAGGAAAAATAAAAGAATTTTATATATCTACTTTACATTTTAAATAAAAAATTTAAGTACTACTTGGTTATCCCGTTGACCAATTTCGATGCATTATACAAATCGGCAAACTATTAGCCAAGTTATACAAATTGACCCATTTTAAATAAATAATAAAGAAAGAATAAAAAATTTTCAGTAGAACATCAATAAAAGTCTAATTAAAATAATCATTCGATGATATAACTAACATGTGTATCATGTTTAATGTCAATGTGGCATTTGTGATCAACCATTATTGGCATTTAATCTTTGAAGTTGGCGACAGTAATTTGGTCGGCAGAATAACCAAGTAGTACCAAAATTTATTATGCACATCAGTGTCTTGAAAATATTATGAAATGTATGCCAAACTATAAAAATATTGAAACATATACAGAGTTTGACCCTGAGGGTTTCAGGGTCGTTCGAGGGTCGCTCTGCCCCTCTTGCCCTTCAACCAAAAACTAGCCCCCCCCCCCCACCCTTGTCACTCAAAAAAAACCACTCATCTTGCCCTGTATTTGAAAAACCGCAGCCTTTCAGCGATAATGCAGACGTACTATAGCGCGTAAATTACGTAAAAAAATGGTGACTGAACGCAAAAGATAGCTCTTATGCGTCCCACAAGACGTGTAATTTTGTCAAAAAATCTCAGAAAACGGCCAATTTTGTCAAAAAAAGGGAAATAACGACTAATTTCTGGCAAAATTCGTGAAAAAATGGATAATTTCATCACAAATCCCGAAGAAACGGCAGATTTCTTCAAAAAAAAATCATGAAAAAACGACAAATTTCATCCAAAAATCGCAAGAAAATGGAAAATTTTGTCAAACGGTTCATCAAAAACGAGAAATTTCGCCAAGAGATCATGAAAAACAGAAACTTTCGCCAGAAGATTTGCAAAAAAAAAAAAAAACCCGACAAATTTTGTCCAAAAATCGCAATGAAACGGAAGATTCAGTTAAATTCATGAAAACATGTAAATTTCATCAAAGGAACACAAACAAAAGTTAATGCCAGAAGTAAATTTTTGTGTTCTAAAAACTTATTTTCCTGCTTCAAAATTGGGTTTTTAATGCTTAAAAAGGGGATTTTCATGCTTTACAATCAGGGGCGTGCAAAGAGAAAATTGCACCCTAGGGTTAATTACAATTTGACTCCCCCCCCCCCCTGCCAGCTCCCAACTTTTTCTTGTGATAGCCCAAAAATGACGTTTATAGTATAAATCTAACGCCCTCTTCGTCCTCTTCCCCTTTCACACGGTTCTGTTCACAATTCTCTTTTGACTGTACAAAACTTTCTAAATGTGATTCCTAAAAGCACCTGTTTATTAAACAAAAAGAGCCCTTTATTCAACAAAAGTATTCTTTAAAAGAAAATAAATAAATAAATCCGTTTTTCTCTTTTTTAAAAGAAATGCGAACAGTAGTGATACTTGTTATTTTCTACACACAAATAAGCATTATTTCATAATTAAATTTGTATCTTGGCAATTATTTTTTAAAAAGTAAAAAAATTTCTTTTAAAAGTAATAATATTGGTTTTATCAAAGAATCGCAGGGAAAGTTTACAGATCTCAACAAAAACGGTAATTTTGATATAACTATAGATTTAACTAATTGTCAATATTGTTGCTTAAAATGAGCCATCTAAGTGTAAGAAAATATCCTTTACTCAATTTGCAAATTCTATAAATTTTATGCCGACAAGTGATACCTTAATTCTAATGTAACAGTGCATTGTTGCTTAAAATGAGCCATAACTGTAAGAAAATATCCTTTACTCTAGGGGTGCACAACCTTTTGAAGAGAAGGGCCACTTTCAAATATATCTGGGTGGTCGAGGGCCACATCAATAACATGGAGAGAATTTGAGTTAGAGGAGGTGATCTGTAGCCTACAATCTGATAAAAAAAATATGTGGTTTCAGAGGAGAGTGTATGTGTGTGATTGGGGAGGGGAGGGGTACCCATTTAAGTTCACTTACCCAGTCAAAATACCCAATTCAGTTGTTAAGGATATATCAGCAGTTTTTACATTTTTATTTGTAACAGATATAGCAAGGATTATTTTCTAGATTTAAAGATGTTCCTTGACATAATTCAGGAGATTATGTTTTGTTTTATTAAAAGTGTTAAAAAAAGAGCATAAATGGCTGGTGCCAAAAAATGTGAATTTTATGAACGAAGCAGAGAGAAGGAGCCGATTGACAAGATTTTTTTTTATCTACGTTATTTTAAATTTTTCTGCGCCTGATCAATAAAATTTGGGATTTTTACCTTGCCGATCGACGAAATTTGAGATTTTTAAAAAGCGATTGATAAAATTCGTGATTTTTACAAAGTTGGTTGATGAAATTTGCTATTTTCCTTCGTGTGATCAGCGAAATTCATGATTTTTCTGTGCATAATCAACGAGATTTATAATTTTTCCGCACCTGATTGACAAAATTTCCAACTTCAATGCGCCTGGTCAAAGAAATTCACGTTTTTCTGAAGCCAATCTATGAAATTTTCGTTTTTACAAAGCCAATCAATAAAATTCGGGATTTTTACAAAGTCGATTGATAAAATTCGCTATTTTCTTTCCCACAGTCAACGAAATTCACGATATTTCAACGCTTGATAGATGAAATTCACGATTTTTCCACGTCTGATCTACAAAATTTGCAATTCTTACAAACACGATAGACAAAATTCACGATGTTCATGAAGCTGATCGACAGAATTCACGATTTTTACAAAGTCAGCATACACAGTTTGTGATTTTTGCAAAGCTGATAAACGAAATTCACAATTTTCCTTTGCATGATCGATGAAATTGGCGATTCATCCAAACCTGATTGACGAAATACACGATTTTATTACGACTGAATAACAAAATTCGCAATTTTTCTGCGCCTGATCGACGAAATTTGTGATTTTTCCAGACCTAATCGACGAAATTCGTGATTTTCTGATTAAGTTTGGCAAAATTCACTGTTTTTTCGAAGCTAATCGACAAAAATCGTGAATTTTACGAAGCCAATCAATCAAATTTGCGATTTTTACAAAGCCTATCTGCGAAATTCGTGATCTTTGCAAAGCCAATCGACGAAAATCATAAAATTACTCCGCATGATCGATGAAATTCTCGATTTTATTCGAGTCAGATAGATGTAGTTAGCAATTTTTCTGCGTGTGACCAACAAAATTTGCAATATTCCCATCTCCGACCAAAGAAATTTGCTATTTTTCGAAATGCGATCATATTACTAGCAATTGTTCGGTCTTCGATCGACGAAATGCACACTTTTTTTGCTGTAAATTGACAATATACACATTTTTCTTCGACCGAGTATTAATATTCGTGATTTTTGTATTAACATTGACGAAATCTGCATTTTTTATGCAGCAAGATAAAACTCGTGATTTTTTTTTCTCTTGATAAACTGACAAAAACACGATTTTTCCACAGCTGATCAACGAAATTTGCAATATTTTCACTCGTCATCACTTAATTTGCAATTTTCCAGTGTCTTATCATCGAAATTTGCATTTTTTGTGCCTTATTGACGAAATTCGCTTTTTTTTTTCATGCGATAAACCGAGAAAATATGCTATTTTTGAATATGCTATTCTGAAGAGATATATTTGATGTAATGTAAGTGAAAAATAAAATTTTTTATTATTTTTAGCATAATTACTGTTTATTTTTTTTATGATTTAATTTGATATTTTGAACAAGCAGACTCTGATTTCGGCATTTTTGTTAGACATATTGAAGTGAAATCAAACCAATTGTATATAATCTTGAATCCATAAGAGTAGGGATGTACAACCTGTGGCCTGCGAATTTCGTCAATTTACAACTGGAAAAAAATTCGTTTTTTGTATATAGGTCACAGGAAAAATCATCAATTTCATCAATTTATCATGAGAAAATATAAAATCTTCTCGGTCACTTAAGAATCGCATATTTCGTTGATCAGGCACAAGAAAATTGCAAATTTTGTCGATCAGGTTTGTTGGTTGATCAAGTGTGGAAAGATAATTAATTTTTTCAATCAGCTTTGTAAAAATTATGAATTTTATCAGTTAGTTCCTATAAAACGCAAATTTGGTCAATCAGACATGTAAATTTTTCAAATTTCATTGTATATTAAATATTTGAAATTGCATGAAATATAAATTGTATATAATTTCTGGATTTACTTATTTATTTCTATTTTGCTTATTTTCAGATTAAATATCAAGCCTAATTTTTCAATAACAGTGTCTTCTGTATAACGGGAATTTCACAAGCTGTTGGATTACAGTTATGTTCTCCTGATGTTGTAATGGATGTAATAATTTTTTCTTGGTTTAGATTTTTAAACATGATGTACTCAAAACAAAAATTTTTAATTGAATTGAGAAGTAAAGAACATTAATTTGTATGAAAAGATATTGTAAATAAAATAAATTATTACTGTCATAATTATAATTTTGAATTATAATTCAGTTTGTCATGTGTCGAAAATTATTATATTTAAATTAAAAAATTATTATATTTAAATTTCATTTGAAAATAGAATTCATTCTATTCATTTGACATACATTTATTTTTATCATGTAATTGGAAGCTGATTTATTACTAAATAAAAATTATTTTAAGAATAAGTCAGAAACTAGTGACTATGGATTTAATAAATAATGACTTTCTGCAAACAAATATTTTGTAAAATGTGGAGGAAAGGAGAGGATATAATTAATTTTTATTTTATTTCTTATTTGTGTGTTATGATTTCTTTTTAAAATATTAAGTTAGCTACATGTTTTTAAAATGAAAAAAAAAAACTGTAGAATAAATTTTAATTACAACACTTATATCTAGGCTATTGCATCAAAATCTCTTCAGTTAAAAACATTAATAATTAATGGAAATATGTTTTATATTCACATATCACTGGAGTTAATGTGAAAAAATGCAAAAACGATATTTATATTCTTATTAAAGTTATGAAAGTTCTTATTAATTTAATCCAATTTTTTAATAGAGTTTAATAGAATTTTCTTCACACGAAATATAATGTACATTGAGTAAAGTTATGGTAGTGCAGAATTCAAATATTTTATACAATTTATAATAAATGATAAAATATTATACAAATTAATATTACAAAAAAAAAAAAAAAAAAAAAAAAAAAAACACATTTTCATGATGACTTAATTTTTTATCCATTAAACTAGTTCAATAAATTTAAAACTTTTTTATAAATTTTGTAATCTGCAAGATTTTAAAACTTAAAATGATTGCCTATATTGCCATATAATAAATAGAGTGTGTGTGTGGGGGGGGGAGTACTACAAGGGGTGGTCAAATGAAAAAGAATGAAATGTCTTAACAACTAAAGTAATTGAAATTTGAACATGCCACTATGAGATAATGTAGTGAGACATTGAGAGACGCGATTATAGTGTCCAGCAAAAGGAGGAGAGAAGCAGGCAGTTGTGCATTCCATCCAATTGATGTGGCAGTGAGTGTGAAAGCATCATGGCTTTCCCCTTGCAAAATTTAATGACTGAGAAGCAGTGAATTATCTGAGAAAATTTTAGTGCAAAGAGGAATTTGATAACACTTTGCTGCTCTTCAATCGTCTAAATTTGTATTTGGAAAGGTCCTCACGCACACTGCCCTCACACACACTGCCATGTTTGTTGGCCAAAACATTCAAATGCCAAGGAAAAAAGGAAGAAAAATGCTGTAATTTGTGAAATTTTTGCTAATAACTGTAAAAGTAACTCTCACAGTTTTAAAATAAATCATGGATCCTGAAGCTAGATATTCAAACTTCTACCGGTTTGGTTGTTACAACGTTTTGCACCTTTATATTTGAACACCCCTAGTATTTCACATTTAAAGGGCTTCTTCACTTAGGCAGAAAAACCTGCTCACTAATGTTTATCAAGTAGCCTTTTTTTTTTTTTTTTTATATTTCATTTAAATATCAATATTTAAGATTTATTTTTCCATTGGATAACAGAGGTCAATTCTTATAAAGGTTTTTTTATTTCTAGGAATACCTTTTATGATGATGCTTTTAATTTCAAGTCTAGTACTGAAAGTGAAAGCAAAATAAATAAATAAATAAAAATAAAAGACAGCTTTTGTACAGATCGATTTCAACTATGCAATAAAAAAATACTGAAATTAAATAAGATATCTTTACAAGTTTAAGATTAACTTCAGCATGCTTTCGCCTAAGTGAAGTAGCCTCTTAAGATGATTGCAAATGCGTATTTCAAAATTTGCCAATTTTTTGATCAATCTGATTACAGATAATGCCCGAGTTGAATTACTGAAGCAGGATTTGCTGAAAAACAAAATTACTTTATTATGCATAAACAAAACAAATCACACAATTTATTTTAACTTGTAGCTGTTTAGCTATTAATTACAAAGAGATTCTAATATGACTTGTATTTTACCCTTTATGCTGAATATAAAAAAATAAAATCTTTAAAGGATATTCAAAAAATATTTTTCCACACAACAGATTTCTGACATATTTTCAAACAAAAATAAATTTAAGAATGAAGCAGAAAATAAGAAGTTCAAAGTCTTCTTTGAAAAAATACATTTATTAGAAATTTTCTTGATTTAACTAGTAAACTCATGTTAGGAGAGTCGAAATGCTTCATTCTTAAAACAAGCTTGTCATCAAAATGACTGTTTCTAAAACTTGCACTTTTTAAAAATAATAATAAAGCTCCCCAAAACTAACATAATATTTTATAATACATTGATTAATACTCAAGTGATGAGAGCATCAAAATTGTATATGATAAAATTTGTGCAAACATTCAAAATAAATGCAAAAAATATGTATTGTGACAAAAAAATTTAAATAATGCACAAATGTGAATAGTTGAAAAACTTTCAGAAATATGGCTACGTAGGAGAATGAAACAGAAACTTGTGCATTCTGTGAGAATGCTATTCCTACATATGAGTGGGGTAACAGGTTATTGTGTTAATTCAGATTAATTTTTCCATTTGACTACAGTAAATAATATTTACTCTTTTTTCTTATTATTGCTGAAGTGTATTTTTATTAACTAATTGGCTTATGATGATTGAACCCAAAGAAAGTGCACAATGCAAGATTTTTGTGAAGAATCTTCTTATGTTTGATAATAAATTCTCTTGTTTTTTGTCTAAAATTATATATTTAATTCAAATTCCCTTTACATGTAAAGATATATCCTGAACACACCCTTTCCTCAGATTCTGGATGTATACTAGCAGAGTTTTGTCACATTTTCAGCCTCAACTATTTTGATATAAAGTTATGAAATTGCCACATGTAGATGTACATATTTAATGTTAACAGACAGGTTATTTTTTCTGTCTTTTTTATTTTATGGGTGTTTTCTAATACATTGTTGAAAAGATGAAATCTGTTAAATAGGAAACCTTGCCTATGGGTGCTATATTTGCATTTACATTATTTTATGAAAAGATTTTCACTGTTCATCTTTATAAAATACGTGAAATATACTTAACGGAATAACGCTTAACATAAAAAATCTGTTAACATGAAATGATGCAATAGTCCGGACAATATACTGTGCAATTTAATGCATTGTTATTCTTTAAATATGAAACAAAAATCGTTTAACACACACATACACACAAAAAAAAATCACTTTTGATGCAATACACATTTTGTGTTTAACATGGAATTTAGTGAAGCCTCGGACAATTGAAAATTGTTTTTGCCATGTGCAATTCTCCAAGTTGTAAATTCTATGGCACCTCAAGAATCAACTGATATTGCGACTAAGCCGACATTTAATGAAATGTTTGGGGAAGTCTCAACATTATTAGACTGTCTTACAAAATCATTAAATGAATATTTTGCAGTCGATGATGTGTCTATAGAACCAATTTTGGCAGACAAGGAGATTTTGAACAATTCGTGGGCAGTATGGCATTGAAAAAGACACTTCAAAAAAAAATACCTGATTTTTTCTTCCTTAAAATCAATATATATATTTTTTTTTTTTTTTTTTTTTTTTTTTTTTTGTACTAATGGGTGCAAACTACTAGTAGTTTAACAGGAAATCAAGATAAAATTTGACGACATCAAAAATATTGGTGGATTTTGTTCTTTTTTTACGAATCTTTTAATAAATTCTTTTAATGCGAAAAATATCTTTGGTCTGAAAGTTTCGTGTTAAACATATTTCATTATAAATAATTATACAGGTAATAATAATGTCAAATTGTAATATGATATCAACTTTATTATTTTTTATATTATAGTGCTTTAATTGTGAAAAAACATTTTGAGAATGTTTTTTTTAAGAAATAATGACCAAAATAATAGTACCATTACTTGTCACCAGAATTAAATATATCCAATAGGCATGCCTTCATGTTTGCTATACTCAATGTATTAATGATTACAAAATTATTAAGAAATACAACCTTAAAAGGAAATCAGTGCTATAGGTATAACTTACAGATAGTACTACAATTAATGGTAACAAAATACACATAAAAATAAAAAACTAATGCAGTTAAAAAAAAAAAAAAAAATGTATACTACATGTTATAAGAAATCAGAAAAAAAAAATGTAAATTTATGTGACCCATGCATTAAATATTAACATACTAATTCTGTGTTGGATTCTACTTTGGAAAAAAAGAAAGAAAAGAAAAGAAAGAGATAAATATATAATTTCATAATTCAATATTTTGACTTCAAATATTTGAAACTGATCTCTAAATTTATTGGATATAAACACTTAAAAATCAATGGTAAGATTCTTCTTTTTTATATTTTTCAGAATAATAAAAATGTATTTGCTGTCAGAGTAGCAAAAAATAAATTACAATTAATATCCAATAAATAATAAAATGAGCAAAAAAACTAATGCATACTTTCTAAACTCTCTGAACTATGAACAAAATAACTTGATATGACCTTGAAATACGATCTGTAAAAGGAATTCTGTTACGAAAATTAGACTTCATCCTATTCTTCCTTGTAATATATGCATTTTCTTAATTTGAGTAAGAAGCATAGTGATAGCAGCTTAATCTATATTATAATGAAAGCTTTCTTACGTGTCTTAATTAAATATAATTGTTCTTTTACTATAATGAAGCTGTATAGTGAGTGTTGAATTTAAGTACACTTTTTTGAAAGGTGGGGGTGATTGCATTGTTATAGCAAGAATAGTTACTAACTTCAAATGTAAAAGATATAATTAAACATTATTGTATAAACTTTATAAGCATAAACTCGCCAATTCTTCAGTGTGTGTCCATTGGGCAAAACCCTTAAATTCATTTTTTGTATGATGTGTAATGAAGCTGTAACTTGAAAAATCCCCATATTTGCTACACATAATTTTCTTTAAAAATATTTGCAAGAGAAAAGTTAATATAAACAACGATTTTGAATTACATATTTTCAGTTCTGTGTTGATAATATTGTTTCCAACTAATTTTGATTAATTGCAATGCGTTAAAATGATATTTTGATCTTTATCTACTGATATTCTCTAAATCTGGTTAAATATTTAAACATCCGCTGATTAGTCATATCAATTTAGCTTCATTAAAGGTTTCAGGTCATAGTTTTTAAAATATAAGTTTGTTTATAACAAATATTCTTGCTATTCTGTATTTAGGGGGGGGGGGGGGGAGAAGAAATGAAAATGTGTGATTTTTAAGTGTGTGTGTGGGGGGGGAGGGGGGTCAATAATATTGCTTTCTGAAATACATTAATAAAAAGTTTCTAATCAATGATAACCAAAGCTGAAACTAAAAAGTATATTTGTAGACATTTTTAAACCTGATATTTTAACAAGAATATATTATAACAATATTTCATTATGTTAAATGTTTTTGTGAAATAATTATTAATCTTATGAAAATTTTCAGTTTTTTTGAGACAAGTTTATAGAATTTCGAAATAAATTTCATATTTTTTGTAGCAATTTAATACTTTAAAATATTTGCTTGGTGTGAATTAAAATCACTTAAATTTTTTTTATGCATACAAGCTAATAAAAGGGGAAAAACTGTAGATAATTTTATATTATATTGGGTTTTTAATATCTGTACATTTAAAAATTTTATAATATTTTTTCAACTAATTCAGCCATATAATCTTAAATAATTTTTATTGAACATATTTTTAGCACATTGATTTAATTACAAACATTTATACTTCGAAAAATGTATATGAATCAAATTTTTTACTAATTATGCACTTTTTTTTGTCATATCAAATTTATGCTCACTAAAAATTTCCTTGAGATTCTATGGCTGATTTATGTGAAGAAAATATTGTAAAATTTAAATGTATAGTTCTTAAAAATCCAATAAATTACTTAAAAAAATCTGTTTCTTTTTCCCTTTTTATTATCTTGTATATATGAAGAATCTTAAAGTGAATTTAATTCATACTAAGCAAATATTTCAAAGTAAAAGAAATCTAAAATTCAATTTATTTCGAAATTCTATAAATGAATGTGTCTCAAAAAACTGAAATTTTTCATAAGATTAATAATTATTCCATAAAAACATTTAACATAATGAAAGAAAACGAAACGATGGCAACGGCAAAAATCGTATAGAACACTGGTGGGTGGTTTCCCTGCAGCGCAATCTGTTTCGCCTACCAGCCGCTGTGGCGCTGAAGTGCGCTAAGAAATTTAACACGTAGTGACTGAGCTTAAGTATTCAATAGCTTTGGTATCCACGATTGATTAGATTGAAGGCAGTTTTATGTGATTACTGTTAAAGTAATCTTAATGGGGCGTGGCCTAAGAGCGTGTGAACCGGGATTTTTAAAAATAATTAATTACTTATTTATGGAATTATGGAGGGAATGTTGGGTACGTAAATATTGTTGATTGATAGTATAGTTCTCTGAAAAATGATCAAACAAAATCATAAAATCATAAATATCAATAATCAGTCAAAAAGTATTCTAATGTCGCAACTAATTTGGGACAGAGGGAGTAATTCTTAATTTCTAAAAAAAGTCGTTTGCAAATTCTGTTGACAATTAATAATTTCTCATTTTACGAACACAATTTCTTTCAGAAAGGGTTAAGGTAAAATTGGAAAATGCATAAACACAGTTAAAAATTCTATTTCTGGAATTACCTCTAACAGTCGGGAAAATATACGCATTATTTTGCGCAGCCTAGTATATGAGCTACAGATTTATATGCATACTTCATAGTATGTTTTAAAGTAGTTTGGTTAAAAAAATGCATAGCATTATTTAAAATTTTACTTCAGCAATTTCCTTCAGAAAACAGAAATATACTCAAAAACTTTTGCCCTGACCTATATATGAAACAGAAAATTTTAGATACCAAGTAATTGACAAAACATTCCCTAAATTTAAAAAGCCGCACTAAAACTGAAATCGTACTTCTAGCATTTATTCTTAATAGACAGTTCTGTAACAAAATGCTTCTGCACTTCCCTGTAAAGGAAAGATAAATGCTATAAATACCATATCCTATAGTAAGTCTCTTCTAAAGCACCTGAGCATACATCAATTTTAATATCTTCGGAGTAGTTAACATCATTAACATACAAAACGAGCGATTTTCTTCATAGACCGTAATAGAATTCTTTTGAGTTTTCCGGTAATGACCCATAAATGCTATATTGTTCATTTTCAATGCTAATATAACAATCTAAACTTCAATAACATACATCAATTGCAGAGGTTACCCAGTATATTTTTCCGTGTTAAAGCACGGACAGGCAGACAGAGTAGGGTTTTTTAGTTTGGTCTCCACTTTTGTTCAGAAATTTCGAGATCACGCCAAAAATTAAAAAAATAGTATTTTTTGCTTTATTTAATAACGAACATTTGGCGACCACATAATGTAAAATTTTTTCTCTCAAAATTTATGGTATGAGTTTGAATTTTCAATTAAAATTTGAGGCTAAACTGGCGACCCTGAAACAGACGGACAGACAAACCGAATCCATAAACACATTTCAACTATATTTTTAAAAGAAATATATAAGAAGAAATTCAATAAAGAAAAGAACAATAATGTGGAGCAAAAGCTTATAGAAAATTCAAATAACTTTTAAATCACGAAAAAACTTATTGGAAAATTATTTAATTAAATTAACAGTCGAAACCTAGAACCCAACACCCACATTATACTTTAAACAATTAATTCAATAAGTGAAAAAACAATAATCTGGAATAAAGAAATTCATGAAAAGTCTACTGCAGACAACACTGAGAACCTTATCTTGAAAAAAAAATTCATTTTTAATTGGAAAATTATCTAACGCAACTATAAAGTCAATATTAGCACCCAACACCTACAATATCAACTGACCATTCTGACGTAGACCAAATCTGTAAAACTCTTGTACTGCGCTTGAGTATACATCAATTTTGAAGTGTTTGGAGTAGATTAACATAATTAAAATACAAAAAACTAAGCGTTTTTCTTCACAGACCGTAATAGAATTATTTTGAGTTTTCCTGTAAAATGGCCTATGAATGTTATCCATTTCATTTTCAATACCAACATGACAAACTGACCTTCAATAACATAGATCAATTGCAGAGGTTTTCCATAATATTTGCCCATGTTAAATCACGGACAGACAGACAGACCAGGGTTTCAAGTTTCGTCTCCACTTTTATTGAGAAATTTCGATTTCATACCAAAAATAAAAAATAGCATTTTATGCTTTATTTAATAACAGGCATTTGGCAACCACATAAAGTAAAAATTTTTCTTTCAAAATTTATGGTATGAATTTGAAATTCCGATTAAAATTGCAGGTTAAACTGGCATCCCTGAAACTGACGGATAGACAAATCTAATTCACAAACACTGTTCAACAATACTGGACTATATTAAACTACATTGAAAAGTACTGTAAAGAAATATATAAACAAGAAATTCAGTAAAGAAAAAAACAATAATGTTGAGCAAAAGCTTACACACACACAAAAAATAATAATAATAATTTACTGCAAACAACTTTTAATCGTGAAGAAATTTATAGGAGAATTATTTAATTAAACTAAAAGGTGAAACCTAGTTCCCAATACCCACATTATCCATTAAACAATTAATTCAATAAATGGAAAAACAATAATCTCGAATAAAGAAATCCCAGGAAAGTAAAGTCTACTCCAGACAGCACTTAGACAACATCACCTTGAAAATTGTTATATTTTTAATTGAAAAATTATCCTATGTTTCACTATAAAGTCAATAATAGCACCCAACATCTGCAATTACAACTGACCACTCTGACGTGAAACAAAGCTGTAATACTCTTGTATTGCACCTGAGTCTAATGAATTTCAGTATATTTGGAGTAGTTTAACATCATTAAAATGCAAACCATGCGATTTTTTCTCACACCGTAGTAAAATTCTTTTGAGTTTTCCTGAAAATGACCTATAAATGCTATCCACTTCATTTTCAATACAAATGACACACTAAACTTCAATAACATACATTATTTGTTGAGATTTCCCAGTATATTTACCCATGTTAAAGCACGGAGAGACAGACAGACCAGGGTTTCAAGTTTGGTCTCTACTATTATTCAGAAATTTCGAGTTCACACCAAATAAAAAATAATCTTTTATGTTTTATTTAATAACAGAGATTTGGCGACCATTTTAACTAAAAAACAAATTTTAAAATTTATGGTATGAATTTGAAATTCCGATTAAAATTAGAAGCCAATCTGGTAACCTTGATATAGTCGGACAGACAAGCCGAATCCATAAACACTTTTCTATATACTACAAGTATATCTCAACTACATTTTCAAATATAGAGTAAAAAAGAAATATATAAACAAGAATTCCGTAAAGAAAAAAAACATGAATATGGAGCAAAAGCTTATACTACAAACAAACAACTTTTAAATCACGAAAAAACTTATTAAATTATTTAATTAAATTAAAAGGCGAAACCCAGCACCCAACACCCAACACCCACATTATAAATTAAACAATTAATTCAATAAATGAAAAACAACAATCTGGAACAAAGAAATCCAAGAAAAGTAAAGTCTACTGCAGACAGCACTGAGACACCATCATCTTGAAAATTGTTTCATTTTTAATTGGAAAATTATCCAATTCGTCCTTACAAAGTCAATAGTAGCACCCAACACCTACAATATCAACTGACCACTCTGACGTGAACTAAATTCCTCTAACGGCAAACCCACTGTAGCGTACGGAAAAAAAAATAATCTCAACAAAATAAACTTTTAAACCATCACCAAAAGTCCTTCTAGAAAGTGAAACTCCGGAGATCACCTTTACAAAAAAATAAAATAAAATAAAAGTATATCCTACACCTGTTACACTTTCTTACGCTTTACAATCTGTAGCAACCCCACCATTGACGCCAAACAGCTTTGGCGAAATCGAAATCTAGGACAACTTGAAAGCATAATACTGATATCAAGGAAGTGAATTTCCGAAAGCGAAGATTCTTTGAAAAGGGTTTTTTTTTCCGAACATATTGGGGCGGAGCTAGACCCTATCGGACAGTGGCGCCCCCTCGGGTTGTAGAAAGGAACGGTGGTCTGCAAAAATATGGGTCAGGGTTGCGGAGCGTAGCGGAGTATTTAAGGCCTTGTAGCCGGCAGAATAAGGCATAACAGAGCTTAACGCAGTACAGTGCATTACCTAGGAATACATAACAATTTTTTACAGGATTTTAGCTGAGGTAAGTGTGGACATAACAAGTTGGTTACAAATAATTTGCCAGGAACAGGAACTAAGGCTAATGATTAACTGTAATTAATAACGGAAGACAGTGGAACCGAACTATTTTTCCAATTGGATTAACTAAAACATTTTCTTGAAGTTTAATACTGAGCATTTCTTTTTATGTGGATCAATCATATATTGAAACAATACTTTTATTGGATTAAAAATGTTTTACAATATTTTTAGTACTTGGAATTTAAAAAAAAAAACGTCTTTAAATTTATGTACCATTTATATTAAATAATATTAAAAGAAAAAAATATCAATTTCAGCAAATACTATGCGATTAACTCTATTCTGCTTTCTGTAAAAAAGAACGACGAATCGCGGAAAACGGCAAAAAGCGAAAGTGAAAGTTTGAAATCCGCCGCTTTTCACTTTCATATCAGCGCCATCTATATTTACCGATTGAAAGTAAACTTATGATTTCCTCAAAAGTTTTAATTGGACTTATTGAAAATAATATAATGCTTATGAGTTTACAAAGAACGTATATATTTCAATAATTATTTATAAATATTAAACATAATTGGAACGACTTAATATATTTCGCATTGTAAAACGTTGGTACAATCATTACAATTATCGTCTTGTAATGTGTGTACTTATACGATTTATAAAAATGTTGATTTTTCTATTATTAACGTTTCGTTTGGTGTTAAACCCTCTAGATCCGAACCGCCCGAAATTTTTTGAGATATTTTGACGCGCATATCTTTATTCCAATCAGAAAATTATAACAGCAATATTTTTTCCAATTAGCAACAGAAATTTCGTATTTAAACAAAATGAAATTAGCCATTAAATTTTTATGGTGTGAAATCAAATTTTCAAAACCACATAATTTCTTGAACATGTTCTATCATAGGAATTAAAGGATTAAAATATTCAGTTTAAAGTGTTATTTTTTCCTATTGCAAATAATTATATTATTTATTAGAAAGTTCTGCTGTTTTCTGTTTGCCTATTTTCCTCTCTCAAATCTTAAGAAATGTGTATTTTATTTAAACTATTTCCTAACTATGCATTTTCTTTACTAGTATAAAGTGTATAAAGTTTTGTGTAATTTTTATTTTATAACGCTTTTTAAGCTATTAACTTTTTTAATAAATTGTATAGTAAGATGGAATTTAAAGTAAAATTGTACAAAATAATAAAAATTGCATTAAGTCAAACTGGAAAAAATATCTATTTATTAATTAATAGTACTTTTGCATATATAATGTATTAATTGGTGGTGCACTAAATTCTAAATAATATATTAATGAGGTATTTAATTTTTAATTTTTTATGCAACTTATTTAAGATAATTATCTAACAAATATCAATTACAAAATTTCTGTGCAATGAACTACAAAAAAATTTTTTTGGAAAGGATAAACTTAAGCCAACATTTATTTAGAGTTTTATGTTTTGTAAAAAGTTATATGTAAAAGTAAAATTTTGAAAGTTGTTCTTTGTGAGATATTTAAACTTTGTAAACTGTGTAAAAATTCGAATTTGCATTCAAATACTGAAAGTATTTTTTTTAATTACTAGAACTGCTGTTAATATAATTAATTGTTGATAATCAATTATTGAAATAAATAAAATAGTCAAATATTTCACTGTATAACTAAGCATTATTTTTAAAACCTTATATCATAACATTAAATGATTAAACAATATAAAATAATTATTTGTCTCGGCAATCTTCTCTTTAGTCTCAAATTAGGCTTATAACAAATGTAATAACAGATAAATTAAAACGTAATTTATTATTTCCTGCACACATATTTTACAGGAATTATATTTATTTTACTAATTTAACACTAAAAAAGCCGAAAAATATTGACAAATTTTATGAAAAATATTCCACATCAGAATTTCTGATTTTAAAAAAGTTAATTTTATTCCTTAACGTTTGTCTTCTTTTGTTTCTTTAAAACTCATTTTACTATGAAATTTCTGGTTTGAACCGAAATACATTCATATGGAAGTGGTGAAATTGACCGCTCTCGGTCGTTCGAGAGTTAAATTAGTATTATTTCTTTCTTTATACTCTTGTGCTCAAAGTTTTAAGTTTGATTATAAATATCGATATTATAGTGTTACGTAATTTTTATAATTGATTTTTTAAGAAAGTAAAATTTCATTAATCACAGTTCATTTTTTAAAATAATTTCGGTGCTTAATATCCTATATGGAACATATAATACATATAAACGTGAAAAATACTAAGATCATAGAAGTTACAAATCCGAATATAAATAAATAGTACGCATACGACGAAAATTCAAATTGACATGAGACAGCTAAATTATATTAACCCTTTCCGGCGCAGTGTTACCCCTCCGGCAACACCTAATTTTAATTCCAAACTTACAAACGGCACCAACAATATTTTAGTAGAATTTTACTTTTACAATGACAGCTTAAATCAGGGAATTATTAATTTCTAAAAAAGTCTTTTATAAATTCCGGTATCAGTCAACAATTTTTCATTTTACGAACAGAATTTGTCTGCGCCGGAAAGGGTTAAAATACTGTTAAACAATTATTGTGTGTTTCCATACATGAAACATACTATATTTATGCGTTTAACTTGAATATAAAAAAAAACTTCATTTTTTTATTGTATTGTTTAATCATTATTTGTGGTTTATATTGTTATTTCATTGTTTTATTCTGTACTTACTTGATTTAACATCATTTTTTCTATTAAAAAATGGACAATTTTAATAATAACAAAAACTTTTAAATCGAATTAATTATTCTGATTCTAAATGTATGCCATTTTATAAGATTCTATATTCTGTGCAAATATGGTTTATTTTTAAAGAAAATTTACTTTGGCTTTGTTCAAAATTTACTGTCGATTGAATGTAACTAGAAATAAGCTGACAGTAAAAATTCAATTTACATTTTAATTACATGAAACAACTGATTTTAAAATAGCCAATCCACCGTCCACAATATTATTGAGAAAAATGAACAGTTAAAAAAATAAAATCTTTAAGATATTCATTTGGCCCATATGCCCATTATATGCCAGTTATATGCCGATAAAGTTATATGTTTCGGAGAGAATAAATCATTCATTTAGCTAGCAAATCTTTTATTAGACTAATTACTTTCAATTAAATTGCCATCATTTCTTTTTATTATTATTATAATTGTTAATTAAATTTTCCTTTAAAGTTTTCCCTTATTTTGAACTATTCATCCCTTTCTAATCAACAGAAGCAAATTCACTAAATTGCTGGTAAATTATCAAAAGATAGCAATTATATTTTTCCAGTCACTTCAAGTGTTGCGTTTTTAAAACTTTGTTGTACAATATCTAGAGCAAACTCCAAGAATACTCTCACTCTACGCTTCACAGAATGCATTGATCTACATTTGTCTTGCATTGAAGCAGTTGGGTGCCATTTTTAAATTGATGCATTTGCTGCGAAGTTAACCTCGTTCCAACTTAGAGCAATCAATCACATTTGGAAGACAATAAGATTTCACACGTTTTGTAAAGCCGATGAGTGTAAAATGACTTTTAAATTGTTGTATGGATAAGCATCTATATGAATTTCATGGTGAAATTGAGTATTTATATCCATTTTTATCTTTTTTCTTCAATAAAAAAAAGTAGATGATGACACGTTTTTTTCGTTCCATATTATTTAACATATTTCAACCTAGTATTAAAGAACTATTTATAAAAAAGTATTTCTTGAATATTTGTATCATAAGTAGGTCTAGTCTGGGGAGGGGATCGGTATCTTTTGCGGCCATCGGAGAAACTTTTCAATGACCGATGCATATGGCAGCTTAAAGAATCTCACGGAAATGTTTTGTACATTTCATTCCGATTAACCCCTTCTCAAAAGGAGCCTTTTACGAAATTTTTAATGTTTTGTCACCGATTTTTTTAAATCGAAATTTTTGCCTTTATAAATTGAGAAAATGCCCTAAAACCGGCCCTGACTAAACATACGAGAGTATTCCTGGCACCGTTTAAGACAGTTTTTAAAAGTCCTCCATAATTTTTAGCTTAAAAGTCTAATAAATGCTAGCCAAATATTTTGTAAATTTAGTACTGAATTAATTCGAAGTAAGTAGCGCAGTTGCTCGAACTTGCAACCCCTAAAGCCGGTCCTAACTGGACATAAAAAGTAGAGTAAACAGGGCGCCCCTTGGGAAGATTTTTCTCAACGCCTCATAGAAACGGTAGCTTAAAAATGTGATAAGTTTTAGGCAATTATTTGTATATTTTGCGACTATTTGTTAAAAGCAACCAGACGGTTGACCAATCTTATCCACTCCTAAATCTGGACCTGACTAAACATAAGAAAACCGAATTTCAAAATTTAAACTAACACATGCTTTGTATTTACCTACTAAGCATTCTCTTCATAAAATTGCTAGTATTATTTAACTTGTTCTTTCTCTCATAACTAAAAAGTAAATAAATTGATCGCAAAATATTTTAGAACACTTTACATAAGATTTCGTTAAACAAAATCTTAAACAGAAACTTTTGAGATCATAAAAACGGAGACGTACATAATTATTTTTTCTACCGTTTTACAAATCGATTACAAATTCAATGTCAAACATATTTAAAGTTATAAGGTGGCGAAGTTGATGTGAACTATTAGTATGGTGGATGTTTGGAAGAAATAAAATCCTTTGGTGATGTGCAAAATAACACGAAGTTGTGAGATAATCTATGTTCTTTGCAACAAATTTTCTTTAAAATTCTAGTGTTGGTTTCAAACTCTAATTATTTTTAAGTTAATTTTATATTTAAGTACAATTATTACATTTATTATATTGAAGTGTTGATTTTTATGTTAATATTAATGTTAATAATGTTAAAGTATTCATACAAAACATATTTCTGTTTTCGTACTCATTAAATATTTTTGTATATAACAACACATAAGAAAGGATAAAAGTCTTTATTACAAATTATTTTCCATCACATATAGTCCAAGCGCCGACAGTACAAAAACCTATGTTATCGAACACAAGAAAAAAATCTTTATTTTATGAAAGAGTAGTAATAGGGGAATTTAATGATCCTTTTCTGCTGGATGTGACGTGGTTCATAAGCCAAAAATTAATCCACTAGTGGTTTACTCGTGGATTTAACATTGTGTTTGCCGTACAATCAAAGTTATGAAAACATGGAAAACTGGGAGCAGGAAAGCACAATGACAAACCTACGAGTGAGCCACTAGTGGTATTAATTTTTGTCTTTGCACCACTTCACATCCGATAGACATAGATCATTAGGTTTCTCTGTTACTATTCTTTCATAAAATAAAGGGTTTTTTTTTCTTATGTTCAATAACATAGGTTTTTGTGCTGTTGGCTCTTGGACTAATATGGAAGCAATTGGGATTCTGTTAATTAAGAATATAATTTTTCTTTTTTCAGCTAAAGCATGGCGAAATCACTGGCTTTAGCAGTGACTTTGGCCTTACTCCTTGGAGTTAACGCCAGTTATGGTGGAGGAGACGAAGGTGGCTACGGTGGAGGAGATGATGGAGGTTACGGAGGGGGAGAATATGGTGGTAATGAACATGGTGGTGGAGGAGACTATGGCGGTGGATATGGAGGCGGAGACTACGGCGGTGGACATGGGGGTGGAGATTATGGAGGCGGATACAAAGAGTACAAAGAATACAAAGAGCCAATTGTCCATGTTATTCACAAAGATGTTCCAGTCTACCACAAAGTAGCCATTCCCAAACCAGTTCCAGTGCCTAAATATTACCCAGTTCCTAAACCAGTCCATGTACCTCACCACGTACCTGTACCAGTAAAAGTTCCAGTATACAAGACCATCCCTAAAGTCATCACCATCCCCAAGCACGTGCCTGTCCACAAAATCATCCATGTACCCAAGCATGTCCCAGTCGGTGTGCCAGTACCCGTCTACAAACCTGAGCCAGTGCCAGTCTACAAGACCGTTCATGTTCCCAAACCAGTTCCTGTTCCTGTCCACATAAAGGTGCCCAAATACGTCCCAGTTCCAATTCACAAGATCATCAAGGTCCCTAAGCCATATCCAGTGCCAGTGAAAGTGCCAGTTTACAAAGAGACCCTTGTCAAGAAACCAGTTGTACTCCATGTACCGTAAGTATAATTTCTTTTGTTCTGATAAGATTCTGTTTTTAGGAAAAGTACAGAAAGCACAATTAACGACCAATTACATTCCTGCAAACCTTCCACTATTTTTAAATTTTAAGTAATATACTTTGAGCCAGGCATTTTTACTTAAAAATTATAACAAATAAGTGCCAAACACAAACAAACCAATTATTGATATTTTGAGGGAGATACTTAGTTGGAAGCAACTCTTCTCCCTGTAAATGAGTGTTTTTGTAATACATCTTACAAGAACTGCGAAAAGAGAGTTTAATCTAGGACTGTATATGTACTAGGATTAAAAAAAATAATGCCACAACAGATATTCAAAAATAATTTTATTAAATGTTTTTTGAATAATAAAGAAAAAGATATGCTTTAAGTGCACAACTGTTTTAATGTATAATAATTCGGAATTTCACCGCTTAATTAAACAACACTGAGACTCTTTTCACCTTGAAATCGTAAAATTGAACATTTCAAAGTAAAATGTGTAAACGTTAACACTAAACAGAACATTGGTGCAATTACGCATCATTAATCATAAAACTTTCTTTGGGATTATTTTGACGATTTTAACAGTTATCTTTGGTCATCAAAACGACATTTTTAAATAAAATAAAACATCTTAAACTTTTTCTGGTGTAAATACGAAATGTTTGAAAAAAAGATCGTACTTAGTTGCTTATTAAAATATGTATCGTGTCAAAATTCTCTGTTTCGTTCGTCAAGAATAATAATAATAAAATATTAAATTCTCAAAGACATATTCAACTAAATTTACGTAAATGGAATACTTACTTTTGTTCCGATTTAATGAATAATTCAAATGTAAAATAATTGTCATTATTTATTGAAATATGACTAATTTAAAAGATAATGCAAGACTTATAAATTAGAAACTCATTCTAGTCGTTTAAGCGCCAATATATGTATTCGGTAAGATAATATTAAAAAATATATTCCTAATTGAAACCAATAAAAAACTGTAACGTTTTAATGAAATATAATAAATTGAGTAAAATCATGACATTATTAATAATTTCTTTTAATTTCATTAAAAAATTAGTAAATTAACACTTTATTAAAATAGATTTTTAATGTTCTTAAGAACTGATTTTATTATTTAAAAATCTTAAATAGATAATTTATTAAAATTTTACGTATTTTCATAATAGCATTTAAAAGATGAGCGAATTAATGTTTTTTATTTCACTTTTAATAAGAGATAATGATTATTATTTAGTTTCTAATCTCTCGATTTTTTTTTAACACGAATATTTTTATTCAGAAATACTTTTTTTAATACAATCGCTTAGTTTCTGCAGTTAGATAAAGGAGAAAATTTTTTTTTACGAATTTACTGATATTTAAAAAATTGGTAAAATGGCAAGTATGCTAATGCATACATACCCTACGGTAGTCATATACTGCGCCAGTATAGATAGCTTTAAAACTAATATAAAACTATATTTAATTGCAATCGATTTTAACGTGAAATATGTTATGATTTTTGCTTAATGTAATATCATTAAGAACAAGCGAATCAAAAAATATGCATATATAACAAAAGAATAATTTAGTGATCAAGGAGATCTCAAAAATTATATCTTACCTCGTTCTTTATATTACCGTTTTCTTTTCTTCGCCTAATACTTAATTATATCATGAACTTCAGGTTTAATCGCTTAAAAAAATCATTAATATTAATAAATTTATTATAGAATTTTTATAACTGTTAGTAAATGTAATTCTTATAAACACCCACAATTTAAATCTCTAAATGTAAAATAATTATTCAAATATTCGATGCGATGCCTCAAATTATTTTTCTTTCATTTATTCATTTTTTACATCACTATCTTCTAATCTTTAGTCAATCCTTCTTTATATCGCCTTCTTTGTTTTTCAATCGCATCGTAGAAAATCTTCCAAGTATTTTAACTATCTAAGAATAATATTGAATAATCTATCTTACTTAAAACTTTATAATATTTATTATTATTATTATTATTTGTTTGTAACATTATTTCAATAGAGTTAACAATTAAAAAAAAACGATTGTGAAAAAGAATTATTTAAAAAGTCAAAGAGATTGCATAAAAATAAAAACTTTCCTCAATCTTCAATCTTCATCTTCTAATCCTCCTTTAATCTTTGTTTATATCATCCACTCCCTTTTTAATCGCTTTACACAACAATCTAATTGCATAATAACCCAATAGCACATCTGATATCAATCTACTCGAACATAATCTTTTTAAAGAATCCGCATTCATTTTTTTATGTTCCTCTGTTTGGCAACGGTCCGTTTGTCGAGAATATAGCTTTATTCCAGTCACCGTCGGGCATTAATCGCATATTAAATAAATGTAGGTTAATTCTTCTGCTTAATATTAGGTTAGTGGATTGGACAATGACCTGCAAGGACGTTTGTTGAAGGAATTACTTAGATGAAAGGTATTCCAAATAGGAAAGCGTAAGTTCACCATCGTAAAAGAATTTTAATTCAATAGCATAGTTTAGTGACCTTGATGAAAGAAATAAAACGCCGTTTAGTTTTGTTGTAGTTGGACTTCATGTTATTAATTCAGTTATTTATTTAGAAAAAAGCAAGGTGAAATTCAAGGAAAGATCATTTAACGGATAATTTCTTTTAGAATTTTGCAATAAACACAGGATTTATCTGCCTGATTTGTTTATAATGGCTACCATAATGGTGTTTTTATAGTACTGTCAAACTCTTAAAATTGCTAATATTAATAAAAGATAGTGTTGTAAGCTTTTTATGGAAGTTTGTAGGAGGAAATTAGATGCAGACTAACCTTTAAAGACAGATTTGGCACCACTCGGTGCACAACTGAGTGAAAAAAAAATTACACTTGAGAATTCTAAAATACTTACGTTACATTTATCCTCTTTCATAGCCCTTTTAACATTCAATTTTTCCGTCTTTTTTATGCTCTATTTCATAATTATTGTTCTTATTATTATTATTATTATTATTATGGTATGTCACCACTGGCATACAGAATACGCCACGTGTATTCTATTTTCTCTTTTAATCATTTTAATTATTACTGCCAAATATGGAAGATTTTTCATTCAAAAAGTAGCTCACACCAGAAAAATTATAATAATTTGTGAATACTCAAATAAAAATTAAACGCAGTCTTTTAGTAATAGTTTTATGGGCTTATTTTATATTTTAAAGAGAAGAAAGGAAAAATTATTGTATGTTTTTGTTTTAATTGATATATGCGATGCTTAATTGACAAAATAGAGAAATGGATAATACAATAATAATCTGTAATAAATTCTAGGAAAATCGTAATATTTAACACATACGTTGTAAATTTAATAATGCAAAATGTATTAGAAAACCAATGCTGAATTTTTTTTCTCTGGTAAAAACTACCATTCAACTGCATTTTATTTAAACTTAATTAAATGTTACTGCTACTAACATTTAATTGTTGAATGTGCATACGATGAAAAATAAATGTAGTCCAACATATGTACATCTTAAATGTAATTTACAGAAAAATTTCTACCAAAATTTTCTTTCCATTTGAAAGTTTACAATTGTTGTATGTTTTATATGCATAGATATGCTGCAGGAACCAAGAAAATTACACTGGTATAATTTCTTACCCGTAAATAGCTATTTTAATTCAGAATTTGTTACAGAAAATTAAAAAAATTTACTGTAAATGGAGAGTTTGAATATAATATGAATGATGACGAAAGTAAAATTAGTAAAAACAAAGAAAAGATTGATTCGTGGGAAGTTTTTTTAACCACTTAACAGACAAATATTTTTCAAATAATAAATTTACAAATAAGTTCTATTTGTTTACGTTTTTTATAGAGTTTTTAATTTTTTATCATTGGTTTTTCAAAACAGAAATTTTTTCCTAATTGAATCTGTAAAATTTCCCGGATAAATAAAACAAAATTTGCGATAAAAATTTATTGGTGAGAGTAATAAACCATGATTGGCAAAAACACGTTACCATAAGACATACAGGCAAGTCAGCGAAGTGGTTAAAGTCATTCGTTGTATCTATATTATGAAGGCCAAACGTATCTGTGCGTAACGCATACGTCATTTTACGAATGGCAACACTTTTCTCTCCAATTTCCGTTTTGCAATTTTCGCTACTATAAATTTTACACTTCTAACCATCCTACATTTTAAATTTTTACACCGTCGTCTAGAGAAAAAAAATATACTTTTAAATGCAATTTGTTTCAAAGCTGCATCTCCATTTATTTTTGAGATATTAATTTTTTTTTAATTTTTTGTGCCAATTTTTTAATTGTGGCAACAGAATCACTCCATTTTCTCTTAAAATTGAAACAAAAAAATAGAATTTAAAATGCGTATATTATTTCAAAAATATCGTCTGTTATAAAATCCGGTGAATTGTCGTTTATTTCGCTTAACAATTTGGATAATTAAGTTTTGTAGTATTTTGCTAATTTTAGTTTAAAATAATATTTGTTGAAGAGTTAGACTGACGAATATAAGATGTATTTTTTACTGTAACTAATTTTGTAGATTTATTTTAAATCAATTAAACAGTTCTTTCTTAAAGATTTTCTTTCGTCGAATTTCGACGGGTTCCACCTCGTATTAATAAAACAAGAGAGTTCTATGGCTGCATTAAGTGTAAGTTCAATTTGAGCTCACGTAAAATTAAAGCTATAGTATCTGAAAATAATTATTCATCATCTTAATCTCTTAGCTGTGTTGCCCGAACTGGATTCGAACAAGAATATTTTGCTTGCTTCTTTACTAAAAGATTTTTGATACCACTAATTTCTTACTAGCAATTTATCTTTATTGATTTCTAGATATTTTTCGATTAAGTGAGGCAAATATTTGATTATGGAAGTAAATGGTGTTTAGCCCCTCTTGCAAAGGGCGCCAATAATATTTTAATAAAATTTTGCATTTACAGTGAAAGTTTAAACTTCTCAAAAAGTTGTTTCTAAATTCCGGTGTCAGTCGATAATTTCTCATTTTACAACAGAATTTAATCGTACCGGAAAGGGTTAAAATACTGAATCCTCATCTGCAACCGCTTTTATATGGATTCATTACCACCGCGGTAAACTTGCACCAGTAATCCTAAGTGGACGGTTTCTCTTTAATTAAAAAGCTCATTAATGGAAATGTTTAATCAAAAATACCGACGACTACTGATTTCCACTTTTATTGCTAGAGGTTTAATTTGGAATTAGTAGATCCGCCACATTGTGACAATAAGACAACCCCCTGTCAATGTGAGTGAAGAGATTATAATACTTGTACAGACGAAATTTTCTGTTCAAATTTTTTGGTGCAAGTTTTCACCGATAATAGTCAGAAATTGCTAATACGATTAAAAGATACAGCCGCCATCTTGTGACCACCCACTCAGTTACTTCACTCGAAACTGCTAGCAATACATTATATGTCACCTCCTTTATATTCATAACTCCATTGAATAAGCAATGAAGCAAAAGAAAACCTATTCTTTATAAAAAAAAAAGTAGGATTTATGTAGCATAATTTATCCGTTTATAAATTTTCAAAAGCTGCTTATCGTTTATTCTAAAACAACTCATTATCCAAACCCACACAGTATTAAAATATGGAAAACGTTCCTTACAAACATTGTTTTCATACTTCCTTATAGTATGAATGAAAACTACCTAACAGAGATTTTTAAAAATCACAAGCTTATATGTTAATGAAATGATTGCAGCATAGCATATTTCATTTCAACTTTTAAATTTTGCAACAAAGGCAATCAACAGTCTTGTACAAGACATCTTCCTCGTAAATTTCCCAAGCACTCTAGGCATTTCATCAGCGCTTCTGCTTTTTTTTCCTAAACTTCACTTTTACCCCAAATACAGCAAAGACTTCGTTCCAGTAGGTTTACGACGTATATAAATTTTTCCTCTAGATGTCACTGTGATAGCCAGTCATAAGCCTTGGAAATCGTTGATCCAAAAACACATTTTTTTACGAACAGCCAAGAGGGTTTCACATATTCTTACGAACTATTCATTCCTACTTCATTGTTTTTCATTTATTGAATAATATTCTATTTTTAAAAAGTCGAAACCTTTTTCTAACACTTTCTAATATTGCTGAAAATTACTTATGATTAGGATGTTGTTGTTTACGAATAAAGGATAAAACGGGACTGCCATTCGCGATAGTCTTTCTAAGCTAAGCTAACCAATATTTACTTAACCCTTTTCGACACAGTCTCCCAATCCGGGCACACCTAATTTTAATTCCAAATTTACAAATGGCATCAATAATATTTTAATAAAATTTTTATTTTACAATGTAAGCTTAATTATGGGAGTTCTTAATTTCTCTAAAAGTCGCATGTAAATTCCGGTGTCAGTCTATAATTTCTCATTTTACTAACAGAATTTGTCCGTGCCGGAAAGTATTAAGGCTAGAAGTAAACCACGGAAAACTCCGAACGATTAGAGCGACAGGGGCGATTGGGATCGACCTCAGTACCTACTGTCTACCAGCTTTGAGAACCGAACATCTCCATTTATGAGTACAATTTCTCTATTTGTAAAGCCATATGTCTGTTTAACCGTATTCTAAATTTATAAAGAAATATTTCCCTCTAATTTATTTTAATTCAATGAACTAGTTTCTAAATAATGCATTCGGATAATAATTGATAAAATATGACTTGGCCATGACTCTAAGTCACAATCTTCGGTTTCCATTGTCAATGTTCTTCCAATTGAAATATCTGGAAAACATGATCGCCAACACAATTATCGCTGAAAACAACCATTTGCTGATGCGATTTGATTTCTTATTTGAAATAGCTCAATAGAATAAACCGCATGTGAAGGTACTCCGATAAATCATGGATGAATAATTACACTTTAGTTATTTTTAACACAATCAAATTATATGTTACACTGAAAAGTTACTAAGAATGTATAATGGTGAAAGTGGTTTAGTTTGTTATGTTTGTTGCTCGCCTCAAGAATAGTATAAAATTCATTTATCACATTATTAGAGTACAATAAAAGAAGAATATCAGAATAAAAGAGAGAAATGTCATATGAGATACTATTAAAAAAAGGGTTAATTTTATAGGAATTTGAAAATATAAAGCAAATAGTGGAAAACAATAAAATAGGAAACTATAAATACAAGAAAATTTAACAAACTATACACGTAATTAATATTATAATGAAGGAAAAGGTATATTTTGGAATCGTAAAACATGATTTTTTTTATTGCTTTGTTTTTAATTTGAAAAATAAATTCCAGAGAAAAAAGTGATCAAAGCTTATTAATTAAAAATTTTTGTTAGTGCTATGTAATTAGTATCATGCAAGCTCTATATTTTGAGGTAAAATACCATAAAGATATAAGTCTGGATCTTATTTTTGCCGTCTATTTTTATATTTAAAGGGAAAACTTCAAATAATATTTTTTTAATAGTTCAAACATATTTTTAAAAAAAGTAAAACTACTTGTAGATAGAACTTTCGAAGATTAAAATTCCAATAACTAAGTTTGTTTAACAGCTAATTTAATTCGTTGTAATAAATGGTAGACCAAGCTATAAAGGAAAACATTAAAAAAGCTATATTAAAATCCGGAAAAGTAAAAAAAAAAAAACGATACATATTAATGGCATTTGATTAAGTTTTGCTGAAAAATAATTTCATATGCTACAATTATAAAAAGATGCTAAAAAAAAACTCTGTAGATATACGTAAAAAACAAAAGCAGAAACAAAAACAAAAAAAATCTTGGCCTTTAAAAATATGTTATAATTGAGTGCTTTACTTCAGAGAAGAATTCAGAAATAACGTTAATTAACCGCTTCCCTGTTTTACCAGTATGTCGTTCGGGCAACATGTTTTGCAAATCATGAATTCCCCGTAATGTGTACGGGCATCCATACTCCAATCATAATTTATTATTCTCACCAGTAAAATTTTATTGTGAGTTTTGTAATCATTTATTCCGAGCATTCTTCTGATTCAGTTACAAAAAAAAAATCTGTTACTAAAAACCGGTAATAAAAGATTAAAAATCCTTTAAAAGACATGAAAAAAATGGACATTATTTGAAAGCTTTTTCAAAAGTATTGAACAGTTAAGTGGTAAACTCAGTTAGAGGAATAATCAGAAATAAAATAGAATTACTGCGTTGTTTAAGATGAGAAATATTGAAATAACTCCAGTGTTATAAATAACATTTATATCGCCATTAACCATACATTTCTAAAATTTCCAGTATCATATGATAATATTTATTTAAATATCACTCAAGACTAAATAAAACTCACGCGTAATAAAAGACATTTTACATTAAAACTTAAAAAGAGAAAAAAAAATCGAAGATAAACCGAATAAAGATAGAACTGTTTACCAAAAAAAAAAAAAAAAAAAAAAAAAAAAAAAAAAAACGATTAATCATTTTCCATATAGCAGAATTTACTATTGTTATTACCTTGAGATTATTAGAATTACATTATTTTCTCTTCCTATATTTTTATAAATGATTGACTTTTTTCTTTTTCTATGAAAATTAATAGTTTCTGGCTAATAGGATTACAATATGTTTGTTCAGCTATGTTCTTACGTTAATCTGTATCTATTAATTCTTCTTAAACGAAAATTATTAAGGAGAATGCAAACAATATTATTTTTGGACAGCATGTATGCTATTAAATTCTATTCCCTATAATTGATTATGAAAACATGTTCAGCTTGTTTGAACAATATCTATGTTTAGATTAAGATCGTTTAGGTATTTAAACAAAACGAAAATTCCTGCAATTTTCCTTTTACAGCAAAACCCCGATAATTCGGATTAACTGGGACCAGACCCAATCCGGATTATCGAAAATCCGGATTATGAGGAGAATTAGAAAAAAAATTAAATAAAATGAAACATATTTACAGAAAATTACCTTTGTGTTAAGATTATTGAATATTTAATGACAGTAAAAATGTTTACTTTGCTTAATTCTTCCGAAAAGATTTCAGAAAAAGTTTTTTTTGTTCAGAATACGACGATGAAACAAGTTAATGTTATGGAAATTAGCCAATCGCTTCTCAAACTTGAAAAAAAAAAAAATGACCAAATCGATCCGGATTATCTGGAAATCCGGAATAACGGGGTCCGAATTTGCGGGGTTCTAGTGTACTTTCTTAAACTTCAATCTTAAACTTCACGGAAAGTTTATATGAAGCATAGGCTAAACATTAAAATGCATTTCTAGTGATTTCAAATGAAAATGACACAGTTGTAATTTACTTCTTGTTTAGCTAGAAGGTTTAACCCCTTCGCGACGGGAGTCTTTTACGAAATTTTTAATGTTTTGTCACCGGTTTTAAAAAACAGAAATTTGTGCCTTATTAAATCTAGAAAATGCTCCGATTAAATAAGGCAAATTTTACAGTAACATTTTACTGGTGGTTGTAAACAAGGATTCTGAAGCCTTTCTGTGGCACATATATGTTTCGCTCGTCCCCTAGGGGTGATGTTACTTAAAGAATAATTTTCTAAAATATGTCTACAAAAAGAAATTCTAAATTCTCCACAGAAAGTTTAAATTGTTGTGTTTTGTTTTCACAATGATAAGTATTTCGTGAATAAAATTAAGGAAAATCAGAATTAATAATTTAAAATCAGTTTTACATTAAAAGTCTCAATTTATTTAGCATTCATGTTATAAATGAATTCTGGCTCCAAATCTAAACCACAATAAAATTAGCTAATATTCTTTAATAATAAAATAAATTTCTGTGCTTTAATTTCAATGCCACTTATTGTTTTAAACAACTATTAAAATGTCAGCTATAATATTTAATAGCGTTACCTCATTGAAAAGAGGACAATGATAGCCACATAAGTTGTGGAAAATGTGATTAACTGTAATTAATAAATATATCGCACCGTCATTTTCCGGATCTCATGCGACGGTACTTAAGCATATTCAAAACAGCCGGCACAATACTTCGACGTCACTAAAGAGGGCAAACCATCATTCTCGTGTAATAAAATAACGACCATCGTAACGACCACTACAATGTCTTGTAGTTCCGCGATGTTTAACTGCAAGATAAGTTAGCGAACGTAAATAAAATTTCGCTTGGGTGGCAGTCTGGAACTAGTTCAACAGACAAGCTCTGTATATTAAATGAACGTTCATCAAACTCTTCAAAGCATTTAATTGTACACGTTTAGAATTTTGCGTCGAATTTCATTAAAGTTATTGCGAAATAAGATGCGTGTGCTACGCATTAGGACAAGTTAATTAGTCATAAGATTATTAAACAGCCTGTCAATTTCACTCTTATCAGATGGCATTTAATATTGCGTAAAACTAATCGTCAGTTCACGAAAATTTTCACGGAACATCGATTTTGATTTCTTGATGCATTGATAATGACACTGCAAACCATATTTAAAGCAACTTGTTGAAATCGTACTACAAAATCGGCAGTACAAGTAGTATTAGAATATAATTATAAATAAACTTTTCTAATTGTTCTTCAAATTCTAATTTAAAATCTATATTCAATGAGAAAAATGTGTATAATTATATATGTACATATGTAATTCATTTTGTATGTCATAATCTATACGGCGTTAAAACTGAGTTAGCTCGAGTGACAAATACTAGTTTTTAAAAGTTACAGAAAAATTGTTAATTCAGAGGGGAAAATTGCATCAATTTGTATAAAAGAACCATTAACCCGTTCGCGACAGGAGCCTTTTACGAAATTTTTAATGTTTTGTGACAGGTTTTTAAAATCAGAAATTTGTGGCTTAAATAATTGTGAAAATGCTCCGATTAAATAAGGAAAATTTTACAGTAAAATTTTACTGGTGGAGGTAAATAAGGATTGGAAAGCTTGTTTTCGACATGTGTACATGTCGTTTGTCCCCTAGGGGTTAAAAATATTATATTTAAAATTCTGTACAGCTTTTCCGGTGTGTATTTGTATTTTTTCTATTTTTAATATAATTTTTGCGGTTTGTTATTGAATGAGTCTTGCATAAACACTATAACCTCTTCCCTGATTTGCCCGTATGCCTTAGGGACAAAGCGTTTTTTGCCAATCATAATGATTCCAAATCATGATTTATTATTCTTACCAGTAAATTTTTATTTTACATTTTCATTATTTAATCCGAGCATTTTTCTGATTCAACTAGGCCAAAATTTCTGTTTTGGAAAAATGGGGAAAAAAATTAAAATTTCTGCAAAAGACGAAAAAAATGCCTTTTATATATATATATATATATATATATTAATATTGATCAATTAAGTGATTATGAAAGAATGAATGCAATACTACAGATTGTTGCAAAATAGCCACTGACCAGGAAAATCAACCTAAAATCAATATTTATTATTATTATTAAGTTCACCTTATTAAACACTGCAGTTGTATAATACAAATTTTACTATATTAAAATACTGTATTTACATTGAATGATTTTCCTTGATCGATGGAAAAAAAAAATTAAATTTATAAAAAATTTTTTAAATTTCGGAAATTTGTCGTTCTTATTTAAAAATTGAAATAAAATTTTCTGCTTTATTTAATGACAGGCATTTTTGAAAAATACAACGGTGTAAAAATATAGTTACCGGCGGACAACCTTTCACCACTAAATTTTATTCATTATTTTTTGAGTAAAATTGCAAGAATTTTCGCAAGAATGTTAATAAAATTTAACCGAAGAAAACTAATAAAATTTAGGGGTGACAGGTTAGCGTCTGTCGCCTACATTTTTACAACCCTGATTATATATAGTATAGATTAATTTTTTTTTTCGTATTTTCTGTACAAATTCGGTTTTTCTAATTTTAAAAAAGCCCAAACTAGCAACTCTGTTGGCACTCATTTGTTAAATATCACTTGAGAGTTCAATGAAACTGCTAGAAACGAATTCGATTCTTCTTGCAAAAACTTTCTGACACAATCTGCTTGCGAAAACAAGTTTGCAAATTACTTTACTTATATCTGAACATTACAAGGTCAATGTCTTGGAAATATTCTCGTATCTTACTGAATCTACAAGTGATTATACACGTGTGATTCTTGATCCACATTTGCGAAAAATTCGCCATTGAAAAAACTGTTACAAATCTAACTGGATATACTGTTATTTTTGGAAATTAAGATGTTCACAGAAGAGAATTTTCAAACGAAAGAGTTGCTGAATATATTTTCCATTACTTGCATATGTTAGGAGATAAATTATTTCAAATTAATAATTATAATTTAGTTTTCCAATTGATTATTTTAAAATTTTGAAATGAGATTATCTTCATAGCGATGTTTCGAAATTAATTTTTTTTAATGTACTGTAAAATATAAATCATTATTTATGCGTTTCTTTGAAAGTAAAAATTAGCATTAATTTACTAAACAGTGAACTTTAATTGTTATTTTGTTCATAAGTTAGTTTATTATTGAAACAATGTTGTGTTACGCACAGAAAAAGAAGTTTAATCGGTTTTCGAGCTTACATTCATTTATTATAACTGTCTGTAAAAAAAGAATATATTTAAAAATTCGTTGATGATAATAAATTTTGCGGTCCTATAGCTATTTTTATGTTCGCTTTTTTATGCATTTTGTATAATTATTTGATTTTAATAGATATGCTGGCATTAATTCAATAAATGATGTTCTTTTTTACACAATAATTATTAGAATAAAAAAATTATGGGTCGATTTTGCAATTTCACTTATGGAAAAACCTTTGGCATAAAAATAACCATCTAATTAAACACTTTATTTGTTTTCGGAAAAATATTCTTAGTCGGAAAATTTAATTAGGCGAATTTATATTTATGCATTAGTTCTACAAACTCATTTTTCAGTTCTTTGAAATAATCTTGGAAAATCTGTTTGGGATGTATTTTAAAAGTCATCCCTGTTCATAGCAAAAAATAACCACCCTACTACAAAAATAAAACAAAGTAATTTAAACGTAACCTAATATTTTCTTACATAATGTAACTCAGGTTAACATTCTGTTATTTTGAGCTTTTTCTTGAATTCACCTAAACATGGATTTCCTCTATAGGCCAACAACGAACATCTGATATTCAGAGAAAAACAATTGACAGAGAAAAGCAAAGATGCTTATTTAGGTTAGCATTTTAAAGGAAATATCTTTGTATTTGCTAATGAAAATACTGTGATATGTAATACGAGAATGTTTTCAATTGTAGGTGGCATAATAATTCAGTTTTTAATCCGAATGTTTGAAGTAATTTTCTCGCACACCGCGTACTAAAGCAAAAAGTTTTATTAATTTTTTCTAGACTAAAAAAGCAGAAGAGTTGGCAGCTATGGGGAATTTAATATAAATGCATCAATGTTATATTAACTCCTGTTTATAAACTGTAGAATTCCCTTATTATTAAACTAAAAATTGATGCAAATGACTACATATCAAAAATTACTAAATTATATTCATAGTTTAATTACATTTATTTAAAGCTTCTTGAAATCCAAGCTTAGACTCAGCTTCACGTAAAATATTAATATCAACATGTTTTTTTGTATCGAGGCATTAGGTTAATATATTAATATTTTGGAGGAGAAAATATCTCTAATCTTTTTCCTCTCTTTTTGAATTGATTGCTTAAAAAGTACTTAATATAATGGGTTCTTTTTAATTTTAGCCTTAAAAATATTCTGTTTTTAAATCCCTACATGAGGAAATTGTCAATATATCATTATTACAAATGTTTCAAATTATCAATGAAAAAAGACTAATCAACATTGATATCAAGCTTATCGGAATTCCAAATTAGAATCTACACTATTCTTGGTTAAGAAATTAAAATCTTGATTGATACTTAGAGGAAAAAGATTTCGGATTATCATTATAGCTGTTGAAACTTTAGTTCCCAATAGTTTAATAATTCTATATTTTGCTCCTAATTTATAAGGAAACTTTCTGTAAAACGTTATTGCATATTAAATATCTAAAGTCATTATTGATCTACGGCCTAAATAAAACAACTTACTATAACTTCAGTAGCATATTGGATTCATCATATCGATGAAAAAAGAGGCTAATCAACTAACACTCCAATATCAAATAGTTAGGTTACAACATGCAATATTCTACCTGTGGGGGTAAAATTTAGGTTAACATTTGAATACTTAGAGGAAAAAGTTCCCAATTAACAAGGAAAACTCTGCTGAAATTTAATAAGATTAATTTTTTCAACCCATCTTAAATAAAAATTCGCATTTTGATCCTAATTCATGAGGAAAAACTTTTTTTCCAAAGAGTCATATTTAATATCTAAAGGCATTGTTGACCTATAGCTTAAACCATAACTTCGATGGCATAATTGATTCTACGGATTGATGCAAAGAGACTAATCAACTAACATTGCAATATCAAATAGCTTACTCCAACTCCAGTTTAGAACCTATAATATTCTTGCTGTAGGGCTAGAATTCTGGGATTAACAACTATTTCTTTTTCCTTGTTGTCGGAACTGGATAAATTCATTTGCCGTGAAGTGAATCTTTTTCTTCCGGATTTATTGACATCTGCGAAAACGGGCGTTGCCTTTTCCTTCAATTGTGTCATACCCAGCGGGGGAGGACAGATCGAACACTCGCTATTTTAATAGGCAATATGAGCTCATAGAAATCGTTCTCATTATCTTTCAATTGTCATCAGCGTCGTCTACTTTTGAATTCACAGACTGCTATGCCATCAATTAAATGTCAACAAACTACAGCGATTTTCAAACAATGTTCGTTTATAACAGCTTTTAAGAGTTGGATTTTTCTACTTGTTTTCAATTTCGATGTTTATGACAAACGTAGGTTTAAAACATATACAAAATTTCAAAACTTTCTTTAATTTTGATAAGCTTGATTTTTTTTTCTTTCAACATGAAGCTTTTTTATTACCTTTATTTAATTTAGCATTAAGTCTGTGCTAGAAGCTACTATTTTTCGTTTTATTTGGACTTAAATATCTATTCGTCCCAAATCGACATTTTTGTCTTTTTTCTTTACAAGATTATTGGTATTGAATCCTCTTAATACTTTGCGGTGCAAATCACTGTCATTACTTAACTTAAATTAATGATTGACACCGGAATTTGAAAACAGTTTTATTTATGAATAAAATAAAAAGGGGGGGGGGCTATATTTCGCGCATATCTGATAAACCAATTTTTTTAACCAAAATTCTGGGGCCAATGTGGCTTTTGGGAATCAAAATTAAGTGGATTCATGGATATACCACCGCCCCACAAGGGGTTAAAAAGTATTGACACAAATTCTGAATATTACACGCACAAAAATCTACATTTATATACATATGTGTAATAGTTATAATTATTTTATAAAATTCATTACATTGCTGCTAAACTTTCTATTAATACACTCTTTCAAAATTTTGCCCTATTTGTACATCATTTATTTATTTATTTTAATTTTAATTATGTCTACATAATTAGTAATATATATTTTTTCTTTATTCCAGAGTTTACGTAAAAGCCCACAGTGAAAGCTACGGAGGCGGACATGGCGGTTATGGCGGAGGCGGACATGGCGGTTACGGCGGAGGCGGAGATGGCGGTTATGGCGGAGGACATGGCGGTTATGGCGGAGGCGGAGATGGCGGTTATGGTGGAGGACATGGTGGCGGCTATGGTGGAGATGAGGGAGGATACGGTGGAGGCGATGGAGGATATGGTGATGGAGGACACAGCGGAGGAGGATATGGTGGCGACGGATGGTAAACCACCCTTATCATCATCACTGGAGGAAAGAATGAATTGTTAACGAACTTAAGTTTAAGTGCGACTCATGGACTTTATTGTAGATACGGTTTTAATGATATCAACCTTCTCATTTTTTGATACCGAGCTTCACTGCCGCTGTTCTTTCCCTCGGTGTTGCCAAAAATGTTGAAATAATTTTCAACTTACTAAAAAAGCCTTTTTGGTTGCCAAAATCGTTCATTTTTTTATGAGGATTGTTTTCATTAGGCAGAAATATTGAATGTGACAAATAGTGAGCAAGTGGGTATTTTCCAATATGAAAAAGAAACTTTCTTTACAAAATTCATTTAATTATCTAAAAAATTATAACTTTGGAGGGAAAAATCAGAAGCTTGTGGGAAAACAACTTTCAGTTTAAAATACCCCCAAAGAAAATTCAAAATTTCCTGGTGTTTTCTACCGGATCTGCAATGGAAAAAAAATCAGATAAAAACTTTAATTGCTTCAACAATCCTATATTTTCTTGTTTACCGAAATCAAATCATAAATGTTTAGAATTTTCTTACTACTTCTAAAAAAAGCAAACGATATTTATGGACAATTTGGAATTATTGGTAATATCCAACATGTGGATATAACTTAAATATATTCCAGCTGTGATCATATACGTAATCATACAAACTAAGTTTTAAAATGTCTTTGCTTACTTAGAAAAAATTACTCTTTCATATCTACAATTTATGATCAACTTTTTTGGCAACACTGCTGCTTTGTATATAGATTTCCCTAACGACTACTCAATATTGTCTAGGTATTTTTACATGAACCTCTGCTGTCTTCGATTGTACATATTGTAATTGCCTGGTCGTTTTGGTTGTGTTTCTTGTGACAACATCGCCTTTGATGACGGTCATAACATCTTTTGCCGTCAAAATGTATCATCAATCGTAATTCCCAGTCCATATGGACTATCAACCGTGTGGGAACCTCTCATATATTGTTAATAAATTGTTGTATTATTTATATTTAAAATGAGTACTTTTTTGTAGTTTTTTATTACCTTTAGTAGCGAACAGTATTGCCTTTTCTTTCAAGAAAACATTGTTTGAAGTAGTTTTGAAGAATTTATTTTTGCAATTTTCATATCATCAATTAATTCAATGTTAGTGCAGATATAAAATCTGAAATGATATTAATTGTAACCAACTTGATTATCTTTGCCACGTTACATTTTTCATTTAGACAAAATTTTCTGAAAAGAAAATGCGTTTTACTTGTCAAAGGATGGTGTATAAGTTACCCCGTAATTATTTAGGCATTTTATATTCATATACAGCACAACAGTAACATGTTATGTTAGCACTATTCAGACCATTCATTCTGATGCGTTCCTATTCTATGCGTTCGATTCAAGATACCACAAATCAGTATGGTGTTAGACTTATTTTGGTAAAAATAGAAAAAGAAATTCCGATTTACATTAATCTACAGCCACTCTTCTCCGCTTACTTGCAAATTAATGCCTAACTTCCCTTTTATCTCTTTTCACTACTTATTCTATTCCATACTTGATCTCTTTATACTGTGTTTTAACTTTATTGCAATTGTAATTCAACTACATATTTGACCCACCATATATTTTATGTAGACTATTTTACATTAGCAACACATTCAACTTAGCAAAGTATTACTATATATATAATTTCTATACCTATATATTAATTTTCTACTCAACAGCTGTTTAGTATACCACATTTTGACTATTTTTCAATGGATCATTTTATTGTCAATTCAACTAAAGTTAGTCTCAACTCTATATCCCTTTCAATTTGCCTCACTCTATGCTGATACAACGCAATGATAAATTTTACGCTTTATGAAAGAAACATTTTTATTACAGCAGTTTTTTTACTATTTTTTGTTACCACTGTTCTCTCATGGTAAAATTTGTCTTATTTGATCTTTAAAATAATGGAATCAGAAAGTTAAAGATAACTATTTAAAAAAGTGGTAAGAAAAAAGAGTAGAAATTGATAGCTATGCTAGTTGTGATGAAGGTATTTCTATTCAGGTAATTGCACTCTAAGTTATCCTGCTGTTATATAACTAAAAGAATATATAGAATACAAATGTTTATGTGGTTTAAAAGTGTTTTGGTCATTTATTTGCCCATGATAGCTAAATATCAGAGCTACCAATTCTCTGGCTTTTTGAACTCCACTATTAACTTGGAGAAAATTTTGTTCTTTTAAGTCAGGCAGCTGTTCTAATTAAAAAGAAAAAAACTCATTTAAAATATTAAAATTCTGGCATTAAAAAAACTGGAGACTTGGCATCTCTAAAATAGTCTGCTGAAAATACATATAGAGTACAAAAGTTGATTCGGTTTAAAAGTATAAATATAATTTCTTTGCCCATGATAGGCAAATATTTCAGGATCAAAAAACATTTCGTACAAAACTAGGACGTAAATTTTACCCATCTCAGTCTGCATACAAATTACTATAGAAGAACCTGTGAAACGATGCAAAAAATTAAATTTGTTAATAATTAGATTGAAAATAATATTCGAATTAATACAAGAATAATTATTAAATTTAACATAAAGTTTTTATTTTTAAGATGAATTAGTTTATTATGATGCATAAAAATACAGACAATTCTGAAAAATGAGAAAAAAGCAATGCATTGATGCGGTATGCAAATCAACAGAACATCTTCTACATCTATACAATATTATAGAATTATGCTTAACATTTATGTAAGTCATTAAATTACGTAATATATTTTAATTAGTTGCAGTTAACATATACATTTTATTATATCTTACTACGTTGATGCATGATTTATCATGAATATTTTTGTTATACTTATTTTACTTTTGGAATTCGTTTTACACTGCAGGACAAGTGAAAAGGTTAATCGGTTACATGAACTTCCAAACTGCTGAGCAACTTTAACAAATCAAAATTACTTTTATAATTATTCCGGGTAATTTTAAACTTTTTGAGTACCTAGTCACCGCGATGTCATGTCAATAAACTATGCAATATATTAATATATTTTTAGACTCTAAATGTGATTTCGCAATTTAAATCAAGTGAATGTATCAACTTATCCGTTAACAAACGTAGTTTTATGTAAATTATTTTTTGTTTAGCATATTCTATTGCACCAACATATTTTTAAAATATTTTATTAAATAAATTTCTCTTGCAGTTATCACCAAAGTACAAATAAAAATGTTTCTTTAAAAAATAAGTGGTGCAAATGAATAAATTTGGTTAAGGGTGCTAATACCGCTTATATGGCGGCATTGCTCTATTAAGGCTTAATAAAAAAATAATTCTTCATGATGTTGATAGGGTGAAACTTTATACGATTAAATTTATATGGATTAAAACACTTTGAAAAACATCATAAACTCATTGAAATATTGCTTTTTTTGATGTTCTGAAATTGAAATAAAAGTGTTTCGTCTCCACAGAAACTTCTTAAATAACACGAATATTAAAGAATTCATTTAGAGTAATAGGTATTAGATAAATTCTTATGACACTGAAGAATAAATATTTCTCAAACAAAATTAAAGTAAAACATAATCAAAGTCTGATTCTTTCCAAATGGAATACAGTCGAAACTGATTGCATATAAAGAAAAGATATTAATCAACAAGACATCAATTGAAATGTATTTTTGGTATGAATTTAAAATCAAGGCTGAAGACCTAGAAATAATAGTTGACGGTATATCTTTGAAATAATAACAAGGTTGTTTCACTAAATAGCTTAGTTGTAAAAAAAATCTTATTTGTAATAACCTATTATTAAAAAGCAAAAGGGAATTTGAAAAAAGTGTCTAGAGAAGAATGAGATTATCTTTATAGGTCATAAAGAACACAATACATTTGTTTATAGATCATGTTTTAAAAGTAATATTTCCAATTTTATTTTACGTAAAGAAATGAATTTTACCCTGCATCTCAGGGTTCAGCATGTTGAGTAATTTCTTTAAGCAATGTATGTGGAATTAACTAAACTCTTTTAGATTAAACACTATCTAAGATTTTGGAATTGTCAATGTAAAGACCTGAATTCCAGATATAAAGTATATATAGTATAAGTATATAAAGTATCTATATAAAGTATAGATAGATAGTCTAGGTAAGTATATAATTAAAACGAGAAAAATCATACGGTTAAAAATTGTTAATTGCATCATAATAATACACATATGGCAGAAATTTCATAATTTTTTTAACATAATTATATTTTTTGAAATGCCTGCTCCAAAAATTGCAAATTTCTAATCTAGAAACAGGGAAGCATTCATAATAAATGAAAAAATAAAGTTTCGTATTTGTTTTTTAACAGCTTATAAATAACATTTCTTTCATATATGTTTTATTAAGATGAAACTTTTAATTAAACATTTATTTTATGTTCTTTATGTTCTATAATTATATCCTTTTCCTAAATTCGATAATAACACAGCCAGATGAAATTGAAAATACTGATTTCTACAGATCACATAGAACATAATATGTTTGTTTATAGAAGTACATGTTTCTAGAAGATTTGTCATTTTTTTAATGACAACAATCGACTGATTACATAACATCGGTAACTTTTTAATATAATCGGCAATCGATTATGTTAAATTGACGGTAGTCATAAAAAAAATAATGATTAAAGGTTTGTGTCCATGGAAAATTATTTATTTTACCACACAAATTTTTAACTAAATAACTTAATGTATTCAACTTTCAAACACTGCGACATCTGCATAAAATTACTTAAATTTAATTATAATTTAATTAACATTTAACAGGCCATATCTCTAAATATTTGATTCTATTTTTATATTCTATTCAAACTACTATATTTTAAAAGTATTTTTTTAGCAAATTTCTCTTGCACGAAATGTCTTGTTACAATTGAAAATGTTCATTAGAAAACGTTGGTTCAGATCTGTAAATTTGATTAAGGGTGCCAATGCCGATTTTATGGCAGCATTGTCGTTAAAGGTTAATACAAGTGCAGTAAAATTAGATTTTCACCAATATATTTTCATGACAGTTAAATGAAATTTTTAATAAATGTTTAACGCGTTTCAAAGTTAAATATTCTTTTACTACGTTTATTTAATGAAACATTAATAATTATGTATATTCTCATCAAATCCTATTATTTATATCACTCATTGTAATTTATCCCGCTTCAGATAAATTGTAGTTCTACTTATGAGAATAGAAAGGAAAGAAGTTTCCTCTCGTTCTTTCACAACAATCGAGAAACCCCTTCAGAAACAAACTTTTTCCAATCAACAAACAAGGGCGACGGCAAAAAACAAATTCAGTTCACCTCAGTTCAGTCAACTTTTAAAACTCGAAATCAACAGTAGTCGGCCATCTTGTTTCAATATGGATTTAGGTCTAATTTACGTTGCTACTTGCCCCAGGATAAAAGATGATCCATTTTTCTGAGGAAAACTTTGGCCCTTTATTTTTCGCTATAGTGTGTATTACAATTTAATGTTTTGATCTGTTTATTATTTTTTCATAATCCCGGATATAGAGAGTAAGAAGCTAGGTCAAGAAAAAGTTTCAATTTTCGAAAGTTCTTGCTTTACGGCAGACGATGTTTAAGGAAAATTTTTCATTACTTATTTTGGCAGCAGAGAAAGGAAAACGATATTATATGTCATGAATGTGACCTCTTGAATATCATAGCTTCACGAAGGAAGTGAAATTGATCTGACGTCTTAATAAATAAATGAACGGTTTTAGGCTGAGGATTAGGAGGAAATACATTAGTTTAAAACATGTAATTTATCTCTCGAGTTACATTTATATTTTCTTTTTTATTTAGGTTGTTGTTCTTTAAGTAAAACATACGTTTCCGACATACTTTGTATATAATTTGAATTGTTTTAACAATCTATTTGTCTACTACTATAACAATTTAATGGTATTTTTAAGCATTGAAAACGTTAATAAAAAAAATATCGTGTTGTGGAGATTAAATCGAAAGTGATAAAGGAGAAAGTGATTATTTATAGCGAAATAATCTCTTGTATTTATTTATATATATATACAAAAGATGATAAACTGAGATTGTTATAATAGTAATTAGAATAAAGTCATAATTTAATCAGACTAATGCAGAAAAGAGAGATAGAATTTATTAATGTAAGAAGTACCAAATGGTCATTTTTAAAACCATCTTTAGCTTTTCATATTTTTGTATAGAAGTATCACTTAATAAGAGAGATAAAATAACTATTACGTAATTTTAAAAAATCACATGTCAGTAAATAAAATTTCTAGTTCAAAACATGATAAACTCGAAACGGTCATGCTGCCAAACTTAATGCTTCCAAAAGCATATACTTTTAGCATTACTATATAAAAGAAGTTATTGTTAAAATTATTAATCATCATTTTTCATAACACTGCACGACTGTGTAATTGCTTTGAAGTGACCTTATGCAATTCTCTAGTCAATCAATCCATTGAACATGAATATCAGTATGAAAAACCTTCATAGGGTCTTGTTTTCGAAATAGAGAATCGCAAATTTAAGATTTACCTAGCTGCCAACTTTTACGCATTTTTGCTACCATTAAATTTGTACAGAGATTTTCTATTTGTTTAGTCGTAAGACTTCGGCGATTAAATACGGCAATATTTACTTTAAAATTTTTGTGGTAGGAAAAATGCGTAAAAGTTGGCAGCTATGGATTTGTTTGCCAATAATGTGTATTTTTAAATTAAAATTAAAGTATATACATGAAGCATAAGCTATAAATTTTTTATATAAATCAATTTATAGAAACTTGAAATATGCAAGTTAAAATTACATCTCTTTCCATCTAGTAGATTTTAAGTTATGGTTAAACAATTTCTCGTATTGCTGTTTGCTTTCGAACAATATTAAAAAAGCATTTAACATTAGGCGTTATAAATTTTACATCTGCATGCATCTATATTACTTCACCAAACGATTTTCTGTTTGATATCTGAAAATATAATTTAATAAAGAATTCAAATGCGATATCTAATTTAGATCTTAACCTTTATCGGACGCTACCTCTTTATATATGATTTGCTATTAGTTATTGTGTATTAAATCAATATTATCATCACTGTCAAAAACGATTATTTTTATATTACACTCGTACCACTGTATTTTAAAATTCTTTTAAAAACAATATTTCACTGGCAAAATGCGATGAAAGTCGAATAAAAATCTTAGAGCAAATTCTTGTTTTGAACTGTTCAATCTTGGCACCAGTGTTGCCAGATTAAGGATTTTATCCCCATTTTGGGGAATTTTGAACCTCTAGAGGAATTTTTTGGGGACAACAAATTCTTGAGGACATGTTTGGGGACTATGAACATTTTTGGGGAAAAACATGGGGAATTGTTTCGCAATTTCATTTTTTACTTTCAGACATTTGCCAATACTGAATCTGTTTTGAATTCGATTTTCCTTTGGAAAATGATATTAAAATACTGAAATGATAGATAGAAATCATTATTATTGTGGCCATGCTCACCATTTGCATGTACTCAGATTCAACATGACTTGCTTTGGACTATCCCCCACCTGAATTTTCAGATGAGCAAGTGAGACATATTTTCCTGTCATTGCAGGCAGACACATAAGCACAGAAATACATATCATTTAATAGTTTAGATTTATACAACAAAAATAAAAACAATTTATAATTTTTTGTTGTTGTTTAATGATGGTTAATTTGTGTTTCATGGAATGTCAGTAGAGATATTTGCAATTGCCAGACCTACAATTGCATTCTACAATTGCATTGTTAAGTATAAGATTGAAAATGGCTCAATGAATGCAGCAGTCCTCCTAGTTCTTTTTATAAGAAACTTGAATGAAAACTCTGCTGTTTTAAATGACTTAGACCTTTACATGGAACGTTCATTTGCTGCGTTTTTCAATTCATTTAATTAAAGATTTTCAAAGCAGCTATGTTTGTTTTCTTATTGACGAAACCACAGTTATTGATACAAAACAGATGCTTTGCATTAGATAGGTCTTCAATAGGGGTAACGAAAACTGATAATAATGTCTTATAGCTTAAGTCAAGTTGAAGCAGATAATGAAAACACCATCTAAAATTCATTCAAACCCCAACTTATTAGAGATTGTCTAAACCTTGAAATAGTTATTCATATAAAAAGTGTAGAAGGAGCTAATGTAATGATAGGTCATCATCATCAATTGGCAACGCTTATTCTTGTCGATTAGTTGTGAATATACATTCAAAAGTCTGTTGAGTTCAATTTTTTTGCAAATGGGGGTTTTTTCAAAAGAATGCTTGATTTGGGGAAAAAATTGAGTTTAAATTTGTTAAAAAAAATTTATAACGGAAAATTGAAAATTGAGAATTTTCCTTTTTGAGTAGAAATTGCGTTGGGGACTTTTTCTGAAAAAAGCCATGATTTGGGGAAAATTTCAGAAATTTTGGGGAAATTGGCTTTCGACAATCTGGCAACAGTGCTTGGTACCTATTACTTACACTACGGCCTTAGCCCTTTGCACCGTGTTGACAGGTTGGCTACTTTTTTTTAATTCAGATTCTTGATTGGGACCATTTTTTTGAAATTGTAAAATACGCATTATTTAATAACATGTTTATTAAGGTGAAAAGAAAGGGAATTTCACCATTGCAAACGAGTGGTGCCAATCAAGAAATCGAATTAAAAAAAAGTAGCCCACTGGCAACACTGCCTTTGCACTCGGATTTCTAATCTGACTGGTCATCATCTTTCTTTGCAAAATTTGTTCTTGGTACCAAGAATAAAGGAATACGTTTTATTTAATTATAGTACTTTTTATGCTGTGCAATGGAAAGTAACTAACTGTTTTTGAAAAAATGGTGCTGACCGAATAAAATTTGTGTACGCCGGAATCGGAAGGATTAATGTTTAAATCATAACTTAAAAACTGTAATAGGCTGTAATTTTAGATTCACACAGTTGAAGCTTCTAGAAACCGATTTCGGTAAAAATTTTTAGATTACGCTTAATATTTTTAAGTATTAATTTAAAAATGTACATTTTTTTTTTAACTTTGTATGTCTGTATTTTAGAGCGAGAGCTAATAATCGAAATTTAACAGTTAATTCATGAATTAGTACGACAATATACCGTTATTTAAAATGCAAAAAAATGAACTTTAGTAAATGTAATTAGATATAGTAATTATAATTTAGTTATAATATTTTTAGTGAAAATTAATTTATTTGATTAATCGATTAATTAAATTATAATTAAATCACAATGAGCAGATGGAATAACAAATGAGTTAAATATCTAATAAAACACACAAGAAATGGTCTAAATTTTTATCAAATTTATAAATCTAAATTTTTATTAAATTCTGTAAATTAGTTCTTTGAAAAGAACAACTGCGGAAATCGCGATAAAGTATATCTGCACCATCTGTTGGGCGATTTACATCACAAATAATTATCATCAGTTTATATCAAAGTATAACTGTATTTAAAGTTTCATTAAATTCTGCGCGTTTATTCTTCAGATAGAATGCCCACAATATTTGTGTCACACGGACAGACATTTTCTAAAAATAGTCAAATCATGTTCAAGACTTTCTAAAAGTAAAAATCCGTCGAAAACCGGAAGTCGAATTTTTTCATGAATCCAACATATTGCAATGATAGGATAAAATAATTTAAAAATTCAGTCTACAGGGTCTTATATGATCCGCCTCCTAGTAACTCTGTGAATTAGTTGTTGATTTTTACTAACCCACCATACGTAAGGATAAGTCTTGCAATCGTTTTGAATATCGAAAAAAAAATTTTTTTAACGAATTTACACATTTCAGACACAGGAGATTCTGAAAAATGTATTTTTAGAAAAAAAAACAAAAAAAAAATTGTCGTCCATCCGTGTGTGTGTCTGTAAACGCTCTATCTCCTGAACAGTTTGAGATAGAGACTTAAAATTTGGTGTATACTTAGTATGTAATTATGGGATGAAGCCTACTAAATATCAATAAACTCGAATATCCGAAATTTTTTTTTCGGACTCTCGAAATATTCGTCCTGATGAAAGGCATATAAAAATTTTCAATTTTTTTTAATTTTAAGGAGAAGATGTTAGAGACAATAAAATAATACAAATTTTACATAAAACACGAAGTCAATCGGATAATTAGTCGCTGAGGTATTTGTAATCCTATTTTCCACACTCTTCGATTTTTCATGACCCTGTATTTCGTTCAAATATCAATTCAAAGATATATTTTATTTGGATATGAGACGCTTAATCCGACTCAGTAAACTGTTAGTTAGTATGATAATTATTTTTGGAGATATAAGGATGTTTCTTTTACACAATTAAGAACTACTTGAGTATTTCGGCGTTTTATATAATTTGCCGAAATTGGTTCGTCAGCAATTCATAGATATAGTATTACTATGTATTAAAAATATTTAAATATACGTTAAACTTCATTTTGGAACGGCGATGAATTTGATAAATAGTTTACAATGTTCTATTTTGATATTTTATATTATGTGTATCTGTGATGGGTAAGTATTACGGTGGCCCCCAACGACTAGTTTTAAAATGGCTTACGTAAGATGTGAACTGCTCTACACTGCTATACTACAGTGAAAGTGATCTCACATATTGATAAAAGAAAAAAAAAAGAGAACGAATTTAGACTACGGATTAGGAGGAAATACTACATTACTATGAGCCGTGTAATTAATCTTTCAAGTTATACTTTTGATTTTTATCTAGGTTATTGTTCTTTAAGTAAAACATACGTTTCCGATATACATTGTTTATAATTTGTATCTTTTTAGCAATTTGAATTATTTATAATCATTGAAAATATTACTAAAACAAAAGATCGTGTTAAGATTATATGGAGCATGATTAAGTGGAACAGTACTTATTTAAAATGAAACAGAAAATATTTTCTTGAAGTCTTTTTACTTTTCTGTTTTCTTCTTTTTCATAAATAAATTAACAAAATGAGTCTACTATATTAGTATTTGGAGCAATGGTTTAATTTAATACAACCTCTGTGAAAGAGAAAGTTAATTTTAACCATTTAACTGCTTTAACTGCTTCTTTGTTTTTATATGCAATAAATTGAAAATATGGGAAGCATCACTTATTTTAAGCTAAAATATTCGTAATACAGTCGAGTCTCTATATAACGAAATCCACCGTTCCAGTAAAAAATTCGTTATATAGAGAAATTCGATGTATAGAGAATGATGTTAAAAATAGTATTTAATGTGTAAAATTTGAACAAATATTTTTGATCTTTTGAATTAAGAATTTGAAGTGTTTAAAAGGAAATATTAACCTAACATTTTATTTCTTAATTATTTAAGCTGTTTCAAAAAAGAGAACAGACATTTATTTGAAAACTTAATATATATCAAATAAAAAAGACTTGCATTAATTCTAGACAAAGAAATCTGTATTTTTTTTTTTTTGATTGTTACGCTGTTTACGTTGTTAAAAATACTCAAATTTTACCAACGAATGAAAAATCGTACTTAACATTTTCCTCCATTTGAAGGCCTCTCTTATGTGCCTCTCATTGATTCCTCTCTTACATGTGTATCAATCCAATTGACACTGCTTTGAGAAAGATGTGGAAAGGTGTGTGGGAGGTGGGACGAATCCGTTAGATTTAAAGAACGAGGAGAGAAGTAATAAAAAAAAAGCACTGACGATAAAGTTAAAAATAAGTGATAGGAAATTGATTACATATGATTTCGAAGCTTTTTAAAACTGTTTTTTATCACCAATTTGTGAAAAAATTCGTTATATGGAGATAGATATTTCGCTATATAGAAACTGTTTTTAATGTAATCATGCGAAAAGGGGACCGTTCCTATTAAAAATTCGTTATATAGAGAAATTCGATGTATGGAGTTTCGTTGTATAGAGACTCGACTGTATTTAATCCAAACTTTTCTGCCATTAAATAGTATGAAATCGTAATAAAACAAATTAGTAGCATCAGACAGATTTATCAGATCTTTGATATGAGCATTTTCGTGATTCAATTACGGTGAATTCCATGAAAATGCGACATGGACATCAATTTTTAAATTTGAACTAAATTAGTATTTTTTTGTTCCAATTGATAGAAAATAAGTCAAATTTTATGAAAATAACAAGATATAATAAGATAATTGTAAAAATAAATTTTTATAGTTAATTATTATCAAGACTAACTTTGAAATCAAAAATCTGCTATTTTTATCTCTAGTTTAATGTCCTTTGAAGCATTTAAATATTACATAGATTTTTGAAACAAATATATCTTTTAGAAAATTGGCTAACAGTTTGTTTAAAAACACCAAAATTTTCACCTGAAACATTTTAATTATTTTGCTATTGCCCCCAAACTTTATATTAGTCTTCATGTCATGTCTGTCACAGAAAATGTCGATTTTTTTATTTTCAAAAAAATCTCCTTGATAAAAATTATTAACACTTTATTTTCTCTTTTTATATGTCAAAAGGAACAATTCATAAAAAAATTGAAAGATAAATTTAAAATTTGAGTGAAATATAAAGCATTAAATTTTGTCATGTCTGTCACGCTAGTCATGTCTGTCACAATTAGTTTTTCAAGCAACTTTGCCTTAATCTCTTTCCTAGAAAGTTATTTTTGTAATTTTTTAACTTAGTGGTGATGCCAATAATATTTCTTTACAACTCAACTCAACAAAATGCTTAAATTTAGAATGCATGTAATAGTTACCAGATCATTATGTTGATACCAATTTCTTTGTTTCAGATATATTATCTGTCACAATTATTTTTTCAAGCAGTTTTGTTTTAATCTTGTGATTTGAGAGTTATTATTATTCAGGGTTCGCCGAAGTGGGCCCAGCCCGAAAAAACCCGGGCGGGTTTTTTCGGGCGGGCCCACTTGAAAAAACCCATCAAAAACCCATTTGTGGGTTTTTTTCAGATTTTCTCGTGTTTTCACAACTGTATCATTATTTAATCTAAGATATGAGAATGGAAAGATAAATGCCAATTTAAATATATTTCAAACTAACCATATTTAAAAGAATTTCTAAGTATTGATAAAATGACTATAAAATAAATTAATTTGTAAATAAGGAAGATTTTCATGGCTATATATTTTAAAATGCATCCAAGTGCTTTAAATCTTAATGTATACCTTATGATGGCGCTTGAAATGTGATCCCCATCCTGATTGCTTGTATTGTTATAGCTTTTAAGCACATTTATTATCCTGCTTCAATGTTCAATGAAAGTTTATACAGTAATTTTCAACACAAAAATGGTGACAGATTATACAGGGTTCCCAGCATCATGGAAAGTCAGGAAAATCTCAAAAGATACAGGAAAAGTCAGGGAATTTACAAATAATTTCTAAAAAAGTCATGGAAAACATTTGAGTGAAAAAATGAAAAATGACACAAAATTCATTAAACAGTTGGGGAAAAATAAAAAAAGATTGAAGTATGATTGCAGAAAAAAATTGCTAATTTTGGCAAAAGATTGTGAAAATAAGTATCAGACTTTGCTGTATGCTCGTTTGGTCAGAGAATTTTTCTAAATTTGGTTTGGGAAAGTCAGGGAATTTTTTGAGATTTGGTCATGGAAAGTCAAGGAATATGCCAGTCATGTTTTGCTGGGAATCCTGTTATAACAAAAAAAAAAAAAAAAAAAAAAAAAAAAAAAAAAAAAAAAAAGAGTGAAAAAGTTTTAGTACAGTACTTTAATAATTTCGTTGTTAAAATTATTACTAATAATTAATTTTTGTAATAGCAAATTATAATGTTTATTATTGTCATAACCTTTTAACCTTTAACCTCAAGCTTTTTGTAATCAATTAGTTATTTTAAATTGTATTTAGTAGTATAAGTACCTTGTTTTCAAACATTCTGAGCCATATTTCTTCAACATAAATACTTTGATAATATCCAAAAAACCCTAATAAAATCTAATCTAAAATGTATCCAGATACTTTAAAAGATTGCTTACAGATGGCATACAAAACTAAACTAGTAAAAATGTACTGCCATTTACGATCTAACTTCATAGATATGACTGACATTGACTTTTAGATAATCCAATTTAACACTATTGCAATATAAATGTTACTAAAATTGTAGTATATATATATATGCATATATATGTGTGAATTCTATTTTTTTCTTCACAAAAATAAAAATATTTACATAAATGTTACTGCTTTAAACTGATTTCTATTGAAGTAAATGAAAGAAATTGCATAAATTAGTCTGTTTAACTTGAGATTTACCTATATAAAAAAAATTCAGTTGCACTTGATTTAAAATATCATTCTTCCAGTAATCTAGTTCTATGAGATACAAAATAATCTTTTTAAATATATTTATATTTTCTTTTTATATATTTATTTTTATTGTTAATCTATACTTAATGCAAAATTATACCTTTGTTTCACTGATAAATGAAAAATTTAGGCACTATGCATGTGAAAATTAGAAATGTGAAGAGTTCTCTAAAAATTTTTGATAAAACCCGAAAAAACCCGGGTTTTTTCAAAAAAGCCCGAAAAAACCCGGGTTTTAGACTACTGGGCCCAGTGGGTTGGGCTTTTTCAAAAAAACCCGGGTTTTTTCAAACCCTGTTATTATTTAACTTGGAATTGATGGCTATGGTATTTCTTGATGTGAAACGTACACAATCTAAAGTTTTCTACTATTTAAAAGAAAATTTGCCAAATAGAAAATTTCTGGTACAAACTCATTTCAGTGAAAACTATTTGCATATTTATTAGAACGAGATTAAATCTGCTCATTTGCAGAATATTTCCTCTGCTATATATACATATATTACAATTGTATATTATTGTTATAGTGACTCAGTCACTGTTTCTTCAGAGCCATATATAGTGATATCTGCTTATGGTAATTATGACAGTTACGTTGTTATAATGTTTACCAATTTGATCATTGAAAAAAATCATGATAAATAATTTAAAGTCAAAGAGGTTGAATTCTTATCTGATGGAGCATCTCTACACTTCAAACAAAAATATGTGATATTTTCAATACAACAAAACAAATTCCAAACAGTCTGGCATTTTTCAGTGACATCACATGGAAAAGGATGTATTGATGAGACTATTAAAGAATCAGTTCCTTGATGCTACTCAAGCTACAAATATAAATCCTAGAGCATCATGTAACTGTGCTGAAGCTGCGAGGAAGATTAGTCCTGGAATCTATTTCTTCATGAATCACCAGAAAAAAATACAAAGAATGAAAGCAAAACTTGATCTGACATGGCAAGTAATCAAAACAATGCCAGGAACAAGAAAGTTGCATTGTTTCCGATCATGTGTACCTGGCATAATATTCTTTTGAATTTCAATACTGGTGCATGCACTGAAAATTACCTCTTGGAAAATGCAACAAAGAAATATAGCCAATGGGTGAATGTGTAATAAGACAATAAGGTTTATCATGGAATAATAACACAAATCACACAGACACAGCAACAACATAAAATAAAATGCTTAGTACCAACTAAAATTAAAAGCATGTTTAAATTTGAACCTGAAGATCATGTTGTCTGGTATGAGAAGAACCAAATATTAGCAAATGTTTCAACTCCAACACTATAGTCACTTCCAAGGGATTTTATAAATTTTAAATATTTTTTATAATTTATTTTGAGATTCTTTTAACATAATATACCAATGTTATATCATATTGTAATCTCCAAGTTGTGATAAAAGTAAAGAAAGTAATATTTAAGAAAAAAATACTTAAATTGATAGAAAATTGTACACGTGTCATGTCTGTCACAAAACTTTGTCATGTCTGTCACGCTGATAAATATTTTATAATATTTTTCTATTTACAAATTTTTCAATATTTTTCTTTCTGCTTCACATATCCAAGTCTTAATTTGTTTCCTAAAAAATTCTGGACTTGGTATGCATGACAATTAAGAGCAAATGATAATAATGTGTATCTAGTCAAAATCTATGTCTAAATTTTGTCATGTCTGTCACGGCAGGTTTTAACCCTCAATTAAATTAAGTTTTTCCTTGAATTAAAATTTTAGTGTTCTTTATAGCGTAAGGCCTATATTTACATCACCCCATGCAATTTTTTAACTATCAATTAATATTTAGTACTTAAAGATGAAAAAATTTTTTCTCTCAGTCATATCTGTCACAAAATGGAATTCACCTTACGTAAAATTTTCTGCTTACAAAAATGGTAATAAAAGATTAAAAATTAAGCAAATGATCTGGTCGTGAAGAGCTTAAAGAGTATTCGATTTAAAACAGCATTTTTTGAAACTATGTTTCATCGCCAATCGGTGATAAATCGCCAAATAAACGAAAATTTAATAATTTTTTAAAGATGCTCTATCCAGGTACCGCCAAAATTTCTTTTATAAACAATATATCTATATGAGAAGAACATTCTGTTTTTTTTTCAGATTTTTCTGAGTATGCCCTATATGGAGACTTTCCTTCTCAAGGTGTTTTTACTTTCTTCTCTCTTCAATAGAAGAAAGTATTGTAATCGAAATTTTCTTTGACATCCGGTTTTCGATGGATTTACACGTTTTAGGGGTCAGAGATTCCAAAAAATATGTTTTTACAAAATGTCTGTCTGTCCGTGTGTCTGTGTGCCTGTGTGTGTGTCTGTGTGTCTGTATGTCGCCATTCTACCATCAAAAAGTGTATGAAGTTATGCATAGAATTGAACCAAATTTTTTGCGAATGTTTTTGGCTGTGGCAAGCAAGTCTTCCTTCAGTTTTGAAATATTCCGTCGGAAGGGGGCGCTGCAATCGCGATTTTTGTGCCATTTTCAATATTGTACCGACCAAAAGTATATGAAATTATGCATCGAATTAAACCAAATTTTCTGTGTATGTGTATGTCTATGGCTAGTTGGTCCTCCCTGAATTTGAAAAAAATCCGCCGGAAGGGGGCGCTGCAGTCGCGATTTTTATGCTATTTTCAATATTGCACCACATAAAAGTGTATGAAGTTAGTTCTAGAATTGAACTAAACATTTTGTATATGATTATTTTTTGGTAAGGCAAGTAGGTCCTCCCTGAATTTGAAAAAAAAATCTGCTTATCATTATATTGTCCATCGGCTCGTGCAGTGACGGAAATTCGCTTTTACTCCGATTAATTGATTGAAGCAGAAATTTAAGATGAAAATCAAAGTTGGTAAGGTATTGAATTAAAATTATTAAGGTATTAAAATGAGTAACTATTTTTTTTTAAATATTAAAATGTATGTATGAGATAGAAGAAAGTTTTGGGATTGGCACATCCAACTAGTTTCTAAATATCCTATGTGCATCGATAATAAAGAAAAATTATTTTTTTAAAATTTATTAGAATATTTTCGTAATTATGTAAATAATCGTAATTTCTTTTTAAAAAGTTGTACCAAACGAATAAAATTTGCTTATGAGTCACCAAACCGCAAAGGGTTAAATATATTAAGCAATAAATGAATTGCTAAGAGCTAAAAGAAAAGTTCGTACGGGGTCAGGAAATTTTACCAGGTAACTACCATTATTATCCGCCTTTCTGTTTTGCACTTGCATCGTACGGGCAACGTGCTTTTGCTAATCCCTTTTACCAATCATGATTTGTCCGTAGCACGTATGGGCATCCATACTGGAATCATAATTTATTAATCTCACCAGTATTGTAAATTTTATGTTATTTAATCCGCGCATTTTTCTGACTCAGTTACACAAAAATTTCTGTTTTAAAAAAATCGGTGATAAAATGTTAAAAATTCCGCAAAAGACTTTTAAAAAAATAAGAAATAGACATCATTTGAAAGTTTAAAAATATATATATATTGATCAGAAGTGGTTAATCTTGTATTTTAAATATTACTATAATATAATTGCCAACCTCCCGATTTGTTTAACCCCTTCGCGACGGGAGTCTTTTACGAAAATTTTAATATTTTGTCACCGGTTTTTAAAAAGAGAAATTTGTACTTTATTAAAACGAGAAAATGCTCCTATTAAATAAGGCAAATTTTACAGTAAAATTTTACTGGTGGGAACAAACAAGGATTCTTAAGCCTATTTGCGGCACGTATACGTGTCGCTAGTCCCCAAGGGGTTAATACTAATATTTTTATGTACAAATACTTGTTTTATATCATTGCACAATTTCTGCAATTAAATACTACGAATTCTTACAGCTTCTGTAAGAATTTACTGGTTTTAAAAAAATCAGTAAGTTAGCAACGTTACTATTTACTCATGTGAATAAGAAAATTGTTTTTTTGAGTAATTAACTCTTTGCACTCGAGAGGTGACTCTACTCACCAGTAGTGTTTTCATGTGTTCCTCCGTAAACCGGGACGCCAAATGCTTTGGACACCACTCATATCTTACACTTTATGCTGCCATCTTTTATCGCAGATTATTCGGATAGAGCGAAGAAAATTAGTTTAAAAGACTGGTGTCGAGAACGTTTGGAGCACCCATTTACGCGAGACAGTAGTGGTCAGTGAGAATCAGTGCAAAGGGTTTACATTTTAAGGCTCAAACACGGGTCTAACTCATGATATTTTTTCCCTAAATATTCTATTGGCTCCGGTAATAAAGGAAATAAAATTTGTTTTATTTAATTAGAACATTTACGCAATTGTGTACAATAGGTTTAACATTTTTCAGCCCGAACATGAGTCTGACTCACAAGGAAGGTCTCCATACTGGGCATACTCAGAATATTTTGAAAAAAAAATACTACTTACACTACTTGCATATGTAATAAAGGATCAGTCAAATTTAGTAGGAATTACAGTAGGAACTCTGTAAAAAAAATAAAGTACTTTCGAATATGTGGCGTGAAAAGACGAAAGCGTCACGCGATTTGGCGAACAGTATTTTTCGTCGCCAAAAGCAAACGATTTTATTGCAACGGAAAATTATTTGTTAATAGATTTTTAAAATGAGTGTAAATGGTATTTGATGAATTTAAAATTAAACGATGAGAGAGTTTAATACATATATGTTGCTTTTTGTAGCAGTTATTTAATATTAATGCTGTAAATATAATTATACGTATAAAAAAATTATATTGAAAAATATATTTTCAAGTATGTGAGCATATTCCAAAATAAAGACTAGATGAAGAATGCTGCAGTAATACATTTCAATATCGGATAAGTTTTTGTTTCCATAGCAACGAAATTGAATAGACAGTCTCAATTAGACTGAGATTGAAACAAATTTAATTTTCGTTTTAATTCAAAACATTTCAAAGCTAATTTTCATTACAAATATATATCAAAAACTATAGTTATAGTAAATTAAAACCGAAAAAAAAAAGTTATTTAAATGAATATTTTTAAAAATAGTTCAACATGAAGAATCCTTTACCTAAAAAGTATTTGACAAAAAATGTATTTTTTTTTTTTTTTTAAGTGTATTTCGTCGCCAACCGGTGATAAATTGCCAAATAATCGAAATGTTCATTATTTTTTTACGAATGTTTTATATGGGTTTCGCCGAATTTTTTTTTTCTAAACATATATATCCACAAGAGAAGAACATTCTGTAATTTGTTCAGAATTTTCTGAGTATGCCCGTATGGAGACCTTCCTTGTCAGGATATTTTAATTTCTAAATATTTTATTGTCACCGGTAATAAAGAAAAGTTAAATTTATTTTATTTAATTAGAACATTTAGGTAATCGTGGGCAAAAGGTTTAACATTTTGCGACTCGAATATGAGTCTGACTCAGGATATTTTTATCGGCAGCGGTAATAAAATAAAATAAAATTTGTTTTATTTAATTAAAATATTTTCGTAATTGTGTAAATGAAGGTAAGTTATTTTTTAAAAGTTGTACCAACCGAATAAAATTTGTATCAGAGTCATGAAACCGCAAAGGGTTAAATATGATATTATGCTATAAAGAAATGACTACGAGTTAATACCATGATTCGTACGGGAACAGGGAGTTTTCCAGCATAATTACCAATATTATTTTTTTAAAAAGAACTCTAGGTTAAACATGCATAATTTAATCTTCTTTTAAGGTAGTCCGGGACACAAAAATCTTCAAATTAAAAAAAAATTGCATTCAAAATGTTTTTGTTTTTTAATATTTTTAATGATGTTTAAATCATGTATTAATTAGAGGATTCTTAATTAGAGGAGTAAATATTATTATTTTTCGTTTTGGTTTGTTTTCAAAATCTGGCTTCCAAGCAATGATTATGATGGAAATGACTTCTTGATAAAATGCGTTTTCCTTCATGATTAGTTTTTCACAATTTCTCAGATTTAAATCGTTATAACTCAAGAACCGTTAAAGCAAAATGTTTCAAACTTGAAGCATGTCTTTTTTGATTGTTTAATAAATTTTGATTCAGCAAATTTGAAAATAAATTATTTACTTTTAAAAATATGATTTTTTTAAAAATAAGTTATGTCATTTTTTTTAAAATTTTTACTTGAATACTTTTATTTAATTATTTACTTTTTAATTATTTACTTGAATACTTTAATTTACTTTTTAAAATTTAAAATATTTAAATTTTAAATTTTTTATTGATATTTAAAAAAATGCTGAATCAAAATTAGAATTTAGATGTTTCTGTTTATTATAATGGAAAAAAATTGAAATTCTACAAAAAATATTTTGTGTTATAACTGTTTTAAATTACCCCCCCCCTTTTTAAAAAAATTAAATTTAAATTTTTGTAAACAAATTATGAGAAATTTTATTATTTGATTTTGTTTACAAATAATATGTTTAAACATCACAAAAAAATTCAAATTTTAACTCAATAAATAAAAAATATTTTAAAACGTGTCCTTAACCCATAGGTGCCAACCTGACATCGATTATCCGTAATACATGCGTTAATTTGACCCTGGTTTAATGAGTTTCGAATCAGAATTTTTTCAAAGAAATGACATTAATCTTCCTACCCTGAATGGGTCTAATCGACCCATAACTATAATGTGTTTTATACTATTCGAACCAGAGCTTTTATTATAAAGAAAGTTAGACAGACTCCGTATAATAAGTCAATTAAATATATTAAAATATTTTTAATAACAATTCTGGTGTGAAATGTTTTTATCAAGATTGAGTAACATTTGGACAGGGTAAGAAGGTTAAGTACATTCCAGTAAGAAACCTGAAATAAAATAAATAAAGATACATGAAATATATTTTCTGGTTTGAACTGACGTTAATCTGGATCAAATTAATCCAGGTATTACGGAAGATTAGTTGAAAGTTGGCAGCTATGCCTTAACCCTTTCAGGAGCAACGTGTTCGTATTCATAAAATGTTGAAATAATTGAACGACACAGTATATATTCCTTTTATACCAGGTTTATTCTTATGTTTTATTTAACCCTTTCCGGCACGCTGTGCCCAGTCCGGGATAGCTAGTTTTAATTCCAAACTTGCAAATGGCACCAACAATATTTTATTAAAATTTTGCTTTTACAATGAAAGCTTAAATTAAAGTATTCTTAATTTATTAACCCGCGAGGACGCGCGCAGGGCCTAAAAGACCCGGAGTGCGTATGGTTTTTACAATTGCAACCACTAATTTTTTGTAAGTAATCTTCAACTTATTTTATCGCAAGATTTGTGAGAATTGTCTCCGTCTAAATAAAGAGACTGTTTTAATTTGATTTTATTGGTGACAATGATAAAAGCATTCATACCCTGGGTAAGCGCGCGTTCTCCCGGGTTAATAAATGATTTGAAATTCCAGTGACAGTCGATAATTTCTCGGCACCGATGTCATTTTTTTTTTTTTTTTTTTTTTTTTTTTTTTTTGACGACGGTTTGGCATAAAATTCTTTTTTGAAATACATGTTACATATGTATTTTTCCTTTTAATTGTTTTCTATTATTTTAAAAAAGAAATAACAATGCATAAAGTTTAATTAATAACTATAGGGAAAAAATACAATTTATATCATTTTAAAACAGAAAATAAAAGTAAATAAACAGTCTATTAATAAAAAATAATCAATAGCCGGATTACCATGTCAGGCATAAAATCGCCATTTTATTGCAAATTTTAATTAATAACTATAGAGAAAAAACAATTTATATTATTTTGAAATAGAAAATTAAAGTATATAAACAGTCTGTTAATGATTAAAAAAGCAATAACCGCTTATCATGTAACGCATAAAATCGCCATTTTGTTGCAAACGCGTGACTGTGGTGCGTATATGACATCTGTGCCAATTTCTCATTTTACTAACAGAATTTGCCCGTACCGGAAAGGGTTAAGATTGTTCTCAAATGACGGATAAAAACGGAAGCCCAAAACTTTCAAACACAATGACATGCACATTTTGAAATACGAAGATATAAAAATGGCAGACCACACTATTGAATCGATTGGGAATCGAAATGATTTTTCCATTTTTTGATCAAAGAACTACCTAACGTGTTACAAATGTTTTTACAACGTGACATGACTTTTCACTCCCATCGTTCACTGGATTTGTTTGCTTTCGTCGAAGAATTTGTTTCAAAATGCCAAATTTGATAGTATTTTCTGGTAAATCTAATGTGTTTATAAAAAAGAAATAACCGAAATATAACTTTCGATTACATAGTTTCTGTATAGTAACACCTGCTAGTTTCATGAGTTTCCAAACAAAACTTCAGTTTTGTTTGGAAAAAGAAGTTTTTGAATTAATACTTATGTCATAAAGTTGTTACTTTGAATTTAAGAACAGCCTTAACCCCTTGGGGACAAGTGACACGTATACGTGCCGCAAAAAGATTTAAGAATCCTTGTTTATTCTCATCAGTAAAATTTTACAAAAAATTTTCCTTATTTAATCGGAGCCTTTTCTCGATTCAATAAGGCACAAGTTTTTGCTTTTAAAAACCGGTGCTAAAACATTAAATATTTCATAAAAGGCTCCCGTCGCGAAGGGGTTAACTAAATAAGGCGCTCAGTTCAATTGTCAATGTGACAAACAAAAGTAATGAAAGATTAGAGGCGACGCAACTGTTAAGAATTATCAAGTTTTATTTGATTGGCTACCTTAAAAGCCATAAACAAATCATTAATCTATACAGAGATTAAAAAAAAGGTTTATTTATAGACATCACAATGTAATTCTCGCTAAACTCTAATAAATCAAAATGCATTACAGCCTTGCTAATTGACTGAAGTGTAAAAAAATACTATTCGAGAACCGTTTAACAAGACTTCGACGGTTCACTATATCAAAAGTCATTAACCGACCAATGTGGAATGTTTTTAAGCACGCATGCCTAAAATCTGAATAGAAAAGCATTCTGCTGCTATCTGTGTTCTACATCGAACACAACTGTCTTCTCATCTGATAGGTGGCAGACAAACGCTTTCAAGTCCGCGTTCGTCTTTCGCTTAAAAAGGTTAAAAGAAAAACAAGAGCGAAAGATGGTTCTGTTGTTTTTAAAATATAGCATAACAATCAGGCTCATTACATGTTCTTTGTGATTCGTTATTTAAAGAAGTTCTAGTTACGTAAGATTGCTATGAAAATTAGTCTATGATCAATAATTGTCTATGATCAATAATATTTTTATAAAATTGAGTGTACTTGGTATGATTTTGTTAATGTTGTTGTTGTTGTTTTTCGAAACAACTGATTTTTTATTATCATACTTTTAACCTTTCAATTAAAGATAAGTTTTTTAGGCGCGTTTGTTTTTATTTAAATACTTATTTCCTAAAGTCATCATCTAGCTCGTCCGTAATCTTATAAATACCACATAGCGGTTATAGTAACCTTTTCGTTCATCTGTCAGTTTGGCGATCTATTTGACTTTCTGTGTGTCCGTCTGTCTATTTGATTTTCTGTTTATTTGTCTTTCTTTGTGTCCGCATATAACAGCGCAAAATCTATGCAATCGAATGGTTAAAAATTTAAAATATGTAATCATCGATGAATTTTGTCGATAAAAAAGCATTCTGCTGCTATCTGTGTTTCACATCGAACACAACTGTCTTCTCATCTGATAAGCGACAGACAAACACATTTAAGACTGTGTTAATCTTTTTGTTAAAAAAGTTAAAAGAAAAACAAGAGCGAAAGATGGTTCTGTTGTTTTTGAACAATAGACAAAAAAATCGGGCTCTTTTCATGTTCTTTGTAAGCGCTATTTAATGAAGCCCTAGTTGTGGAAATTGCACTGAAAACTAGTACTTGACAATGATCAATAATATTTGTATAATATTTGGTATATATACTATGATTTTGTTATTGTTATTGTTGTTGTTGTTGTTGTTCAAAACATCTGATTGGTTATTATCATATTTTTATCTATTTTTCATTTAGATACTTTTAAGGCGCGTTTGTTGTTATTTAATTACTTATTACCTCACGATCTGGTTCGTCGTAATCATACAAATAAATCATTGCGGCTTTTGTATTCTCCGGTTCATCTGTCTGTTTGTTCATCTATTTTTCTTTTAGTCTGTCCGTCCGCATATAACAGTTCAAAAACTATTTAATCGAATGGTTTAAAATTTAAAATATATAATAATTGAAAATTTTGTCAACAGAAAAATATTCTGTTGCTATTTGTGTTCCAAATCGAACACAACTGTCTTCTCATCTGATAGGCGGCAGACAAACGCATTCAAGTCCGTGTGTTCAACTTTCTTTAAAAAAGGTTAAAGGAAAAACAAGAGCGAAAGATGGTTCATTTGTTTTTAAAATACCGCATAACAATCCGGCTCATTACATGTTCTTTGTGATTCGTTAGTTAAGGAAGTTCTAGTTGCTGGATCTTGCATTGAAAATTATTGCTTGACTATGATCAACGGTATTTTTATACAGATGAATATACATGCTATGATTTTGTTGTTGTTCGAAACATCTGATTTGTTATTGTTGCTATTATATTTTTATCTATTTTCCTATGAAAGATAGTTTTAACCTTTGTTATTTAACCCTTTCCAGCACAGACAAATTCTGTTACTAAAATGAGAAATTATCGACTGACCCCGGAATTTACAAACGACGTATTTTGAAATTAAGAAATCCTTAATTTAAGCTTTCATTGTAAAAGCAAAATTTTACAAAAAATAGTATTGGCGCCGCTTACAAGTTTGGAATAAAAATTAGATGTGCCCGGACTGTGCATATTGTGCCGGAAAGGGTTAAATACCTATTACCTACAGTCATCATCTGATTCGTCTGTAATCATAGAAATACAACATAGCGGCCATAGTTGTCGTCTGATTCAACTATCTGTTGCTCCTTCTACTTGTCTTTCTGCCTGCCCAGCTGTCTATTTGTCTTTCTGTCTGCCCGCATATAACAGCGCAAAAACTAGTCAGTCGAATGGTTTAAAATTTAAAATATATAATAATCATAGAAATTTTGTCAACAGAAAAATATTCTGTTCTATCTGTGTTCCACATCGAACACAATTGTCTTCTCATCTGATAGGCGGCAGACAAACGCATTCAAGTCCGTGTGTTCAACTTTCTTTAAAAAAGGTTAAAAGAAAAACAAGAGCGAAAGATGGTTCATTTGTTTTTAAAATACAGCGTAACAATCAGGCTCATTACATGTTCTTTGCGGTTCGTTATTTAACACTAAAACCGCGGCGACGGGTCATTTTGACCCGTATCACATGCAGAGTTGCTGATTCGAACCAGAAAACTCTTTATAAAGTAAGCTAAATATAAGCTGAGCAAAAAATAATTTCTACATATAACTTAAACAGTTTAAAATGAAAAATCCGGTGAGAAATATTTGTATAAAACTTGAATGAATTTTCCCGCGGTTCTAGTGTTAAATAAGTTCTAATTGCGAAAGATTGCACTGAAAATTAGTGCTTGAATATGACCAATAATATTTTTATAAAATTAACTATACATGCTATGATTTTTTTGTTGTTGTTGTTTTTCGAAACATCTGATTTACTATTATCATATTTTTATCTATTTTTCCATTAAAGATACTTTTAAGGCGCGTTTGTTGTTATTTAATTACTTATCACCTACAGTCTTCATCTGGTTCCTCGTAATCATATAAATACGTCAATGCGGCTATAGTATTCCTCAGGTTCATCTGTCTGTTTGTTAGTCCATTTTTCTTTTCGTCTGTCCGTCCGCATATAACAGCTCAAAAAGTATTGAATCGAATAGTTTAAAATTTAAAATATAATATCGTCGGTGAATTTTGTCGATAGAAAAATATTCTGGTGCTATCTGTGTTCCACATTGAACATAGCTGCCCTCTCATCTGATTGGCGGCATACTAACGCATCAAGTCCGTTTTCATCTTTTCTTTAAAAAACGTTAAAAAAAACAATAGTGAAAGATGGTTCTGCTATCTTTAAAATACAGCATACCAAGCTGGCTCATTACATGTTCTTTGTAAACGTTATTTAATGAAGTCCTAGTTGTGGAAGATTGCATGGACAAGTATTGCTGGACTATGATCAAAAATATTTTAATAAAATTAAGTATACATTCTAAAATTATTTTCTCGAAGTATCTCGTTTGTTATTATTTTATTTTTATCTATTTTTCCATTAAAGATACGAGGTGGAACCCGTCAAACTTCAGCGACAAAAAAATGTTTTAGAAGGAACTGGTTCATTGATTTATAACAACGTACAAAATTAGCTACAATAAAAAATGCATCTTATATTGCTCAGTTTAACTCTAAAAGAAATATTGCTTTAACTAATATTAACAAAATACCATTTCTATAAAATTCTGTTGTTCAAATTATAAAATTAAACTTTAATCGCATATGCAATAAGTAAAACATGATAAAGATAAGTTATTATGATAAAATTATCAATTGAAGCTAATATGCTTGGTAAAAATGAAAAAAAAAAAAAAATCAAATTAACACGATCATAAAATTTCACGTGAAATCTAAACCCGTCGTCATTTTCATTTTTATAAAATTTACATACGAAATTTTAATTTCATTTTCTTTTCAATTTTCAGAAAATGTCGCATTTCTGTTGCCACGATTAAAAAATTCGCAAAAAATCTATAAACAAATTAATATTTCAAAAATAAATTGAGATACAGCTTTTAAACAAAATGCATTTAAAAGTACATTTTTTTCTCTATACGCCGATGTAAAAATTGAGAATGTGCAATGTTATAATACATAAAAATTTCTGTAGCAGAAATTGCAAAACCGAATTGCATGGAAAAGTGTTGCCATTTGTAAAATGACGTATGCGTTACGCACAGATACGTTTGGCCTTTATAATATAGATTTTTTGGGCACGTTTATAGTTATTTAAATACTTATTACCTACAGTCATCATCTGGTTCGCCCGAATTATATAAATACAACCCATGACTACAACATTCGTCTGGTTAATCTGTATGTTTGTCCGTCTGTTTGTCTTTCTGTCTGTCCGTGTGTCTGTCCGCATATAACAGAGCAAAAATTATTCAATTGTATGGATTAAAATTTAAAATATGTAATTATTGGAAAATTTTGTTGATAGAAAAGCATTCTGCTGCTATCTGTGTTCCACATCAAAAACAACTGTCTTCTCATCTGATAAGCGGCAGACAAACGCACTCAATTTTCTATTCATCTTTTCTTTTCGGGGGGGGGGGGAGTTAAAAGAAAAACAAGAGCGAAAGATGGTTCTGTTGTCTTTAAACAACAGCATAACAATCAGGCTCATTACATGTTCTTTGTGTTTCTTTTTTTAAAAAAGAGTTCTAGTTGCAGAAGATTGCATTGAAAATTTGTGCTTGACTATGATCAAAAATATTTTTTTTAATTGAGTATACATTCTATGATTTTTTTGTTGTTGTTGTTTTTCGAAACATCTGATTTGTTATTATCATATTTATATCTATTTTTCCATTAAAGATAGATTTTTAGGCTCGTTTGTTGTTATTTAAAATACTTATTACCTACAGTCATCACCTGGTTTGTCCGTCCTTAATTATATTAATACGATGTAGCGGTTATAGTATTCGTCAGGTTCATCTGTCTGTTTGTCCGTCTATTTGACGCTCTGTCTGCTCGTCTGTCTGTTTGTCTTTCTGTCTATCGTCTATCTATTTGTGTTTGTGTCTGTCTGTCTGTTCTACCTCATATAACAGCGCAAAAATTGTTCAATCGAATGGTTTAAAATTTAAAATAAAAAGTCATCGGAAAGTTTTGTCGATAGAAAAGCATTCTTTTTTTATCTGTGTTCCACATCGAACACAACTATCTTCTCATCTGACAGGCGGCAGACAAACGCATTCAAGTCCGCATACATCTTTCGCTAAAAAAGTTTAAAAGAAAAACAAGAGCGAAAGAGGGTTCTGTTGTCTTTGAACAACAGGCAAAAACAAGCAGGTTCATTACACGTTCTTTGCAAGCGTTATTTAATGAAGTCCTAGTTGCGGAAGATTGCATGGAAAATCACTGTTTGACAATGATCAATGGTATTTTTATAAAATTGAGTGTACGTTCTAAGATATATTTTTTTGAAACACCTGATTTTTTATTATTGTATTTTTATCTATTGTTAAATTAAAGATAGTTTTTTAAGCGCGTTTGTTTTTATTTAAATACGTAGCACCTGCAGTCATTGTCTGGTTCATCCGAAATTACCATATTTTGCGCTTATGCGCCGCACTTCAGATAAATCGATTTTCTACCAGAATTTTGTTTAATAAAATACCTCTTATTTCTGCTTAGCACATATTGCACTTATTTTTTCAATAAAATTTCCGATTTGAAAATGACTTAACTCTTTCCGGCACACTGTGCCCGGTCCGAGATACCTAATTTTAATTCCAAACTTATAAATGACAGTAATAATATTTTAGTAGAATTCTACTTTTACGATGTAAGCTTAAATTAAGGAGTTTGGAATATCTAAAAACGTCGCGTCGTTTGCAAATTCTTGTGGCAGTCGATAATTACTCATTTTACTACTAAATTTGCCAATGCCGGGAAGGGTTAACTAAAGGAACGCAGGAAATAACGGTATATAAATTCGAAGTAGCACCTATAGTCGTCGTGTGGTGCATTCATCTGTCTTTCTGTTTGTCCGTCTGTCCGCCTATAAAACGTAAAAATTACCCAATCGAATGGTTTGAAATTTAAAATATATAATCATTGGAGAATTTTTTCGGCATAAAAACATTCTGACGCTACTATCTGTATTCCATTTGAACACGACTGTCTCCTCATTTGATAAGCAGCAGACAAGCGCATTTAAGTTCGCATTCATCTATTTTAGAAAAAGTTGAAAAGAAAAATAAGAGCAAAAGACGGCTCTGTTGTCTTTAAACTGCAGCATAAGAAGCTGCTCATTACACGTTCTTTGCGAACGAACGTTATTTAAAGAAATCCAATTGTTGTAGATTGCATTGAAAATATATGGTTTGACAATAAATAGCGTTATTTGTATAACATTTAATACCCTACTAAGATTTTTTGTCGCGGTTTTTTGAAACATTTGGATAGTAAATACAGCATTTTTTTCTATTTTTAAATTATGGTTCATTTTTAGCAGTTTTCAACAAACTTCAAAAGTGCTTATGCATTCGGTTTGTCTGTCCGTCTGTCCGCACTCTAACTTTTGCAAATATACTCGGATTTTCGTGCAAATGATAAAGCTTATTTAGGGTTACCAAAGCATTTTTAGTATTGCATATGAATTATGTAAAATTAGTGGTTCATTTACAAGGACACTCAAGGCATTCCATTACAATTACGGAATATGGAGAAAAATCATTTGGAATTTATGATATTACGCTACTTAAAATGTATTTAAATTGATATAAATCACTGAATTTCAACATGATCACGTTAAAACAGAGCATTCCTAGCTTTTTTTATTAAATTACAGGGACACACAAGCGCCGCATTTTGTAAAAATATGTTTTCCGGAATGTCTGACCACTAAAACATGTAAATCCATCAAAAATCGGAATTAACACGTTCGCTGCCGCTTCCGTGAAGATATGATGATAAATGCCGCTTTGTAGAAGTGGGTTTTTCCCAGAAGCCGATTTACTTTCTATAACAAAGATATTCCCGCGACAGCGCGTGACTGGCTATTGGACATCACCCCACATCACGTGCTGGCGCGTGAGTGGCCCCTTAAAGTTGGCGCCATATCACGCGCTGGCGCGTGATCGGCAGCGAATGTGTTAAAAAACTTACAATTTTTTAAAAATATTAATCCAATACTGTCTTCTTGACAGATAAAAGAAAGTAAAACTCCATTAAATGGAAAACACTTATGGTAGTCATTGAGTTACATACATAAAAGAAATCCTCTGTCTTCTTATTTGCGGGCATGATTTTCAGCTGCCATCACAGAAGAATACAGTGGCATATTTACTTACCCATCATAAAAAAGTATATGGTAAGTCTCGCAATCATTTTAAAAATTGAAAAAAAAAAAATACATGTTTCAGACACAAGAGATTGCAAAAATCATATTTTTAAAAAAATTGCCGTCCGTCTGTGTGTCTGTAAATGCTCTATCTCCCGAATAAATTGAGATAGAGACTTGAAATTTGATGTGTAATTATTGTACATAGAATGTAGCAATGGGAAGAAATATGTTGAATATCAGTAACCTCGATTATCTGGAATTATTTTTTTCGAACTTTCAAAATATACGTTTTGATTAAACGTGCATAAAAATTTTCGATTTTCTTTACTTTAAGGAGTGAATGTAAAAGACAATAAAAAACATAATTTTTCATAAATAATGAAGTTGATCGGATAATTAGTTGCCGAGATATTTCTAATCATATTTGCCACACTTTTCGATTTTTTATTATCCTGTATTTCATTGAAATTTTAATTTAAATATTGTTGCAGCGTATATGGGGTTCTTTTGATCTTATGGTTAGACAACTTCAAACTCTTGCTCTTAGAAAAATAGAAAATAATTTATTTACAGACATTCAGAACAACAGAGTCTTCGAAACTCACAAATATTACTAGATATTCAAAAATAACTGTTCAAATCTATCGTACAAGTACAGCTTTAGATCCCAGAGACTCTTTATACAACGTCTCAACACTTAATAACATTCAAAACGACATAGATGAAACTCAAGCAAACTTGCTTACAATCGCAGCTCACTCAATGACTGACTGGTAAATAATAACCATAGCAGCTCGTATTGCTCTCCTTATATAGGCTCGCAGCATGTGCTGGAAATTTCTACAACCTTCTCGAAAAATCCACGGAACAACATTCAGTATATCAGTATAGTTATAGGGGGGTTACCATAGAGAGGGAAGGGTTACCATCGCCAACAATCGCCAAGTTTGTCGCCAACTTGGCGATATATCGCCAAATTTGGCGACCATAATTAGTCGTCAAAAGTGACGCCAACTTGGCGATATCTCTATTATTTCGCCAAGCTGCCATAGACATTCACTGAAAATAATAGACAAGTTTGCTTGATAACAGAGACAATGTAACAAAAACTAATATTAGTAAAGGAATGGAGCTTAATAAGATTATTTACATTATTTTACAGTACAAACACTAACTATTTACAAAATTCGTAACACTTCCCCTTCCTCAAAGACTGCACGTCCCGGGCAGTGCAATCCTCGAGTTAGATGAAAACACTTAAAATAAATAAACAAATAAATAAATAAATAAATAATAATAATAAGATTTACATAAATAAAAACTAATTACTATTTACATATTTACAAAAAGTGACTTTCATGACCATGGTCTGAAATTCCAGTTTTGAATTTCTATTCACTTTGGCCGAAATAAGGGGGTAGCCGGTTATAGTGTACGACCTTGGGTTTGGCGTGTGGCGATTTTTGTATGCGTACAACGACGTCATTCAGCCTGTTGACGACTGTGTAAGGACCGTCCCAGTTTCTTTGTAATTTTGGCGACAATCCCTTACGACGTATCGGATTCCACAACCAAACTTTGTCACCTTCGTTGAACTCATGTCCAGTTGCTTTTGTGTCGTACCGTGTCTTCATCTTTTCCTTTGCCAGTCCGATTCGGTTACTCGCTAGACAATGAATCTCCTCAATCCGTGCCTGGAGTTCATCCACGTATTCTTCAGGCGACAAAGGAGCGTCAGGAGGACGGCCAAACAAAAGATCCGCAGGCAGACGAAGATCACGACCAAAGAGCATTTGAGAAGGGGAATAACCAGTAGCCTATGTGCAGCACTCCTGTAGGCAAGCAGGAACAGAGGTAATTTCTTGTCCCAGTCCTGTTGATCTTTAGACACCAGGAGGGAGAGGCTATTTGGGATGGTACGATTGAAACGCTCCACCATGACATCCAATTGAGGATGTAGAGGTGTAGTTCGAGTTTTCTCCATGCCGAGTAGTCCACACATTTCCTTAAACACAATCGAATGGAAGTTTCTTCCTTGATCGGAATGGATTTGAAATGGAACTCCGTATCTGGAAACCCAGTGTTGAACCAGTATGTCTGCTACGGTTACCGCCTCTTGATTAGGAATGGCGTAGGCTTCAGGCCACTTAGTGAAGTAGACTATAACAACGAGGATGTACTTATTGCCATCTGATGTTCTAGGAAGAGGACCCAGGATGTCTAGAGCAATTCGTTCGAAAGGAGCCCCTACATTATAACGCTGCAATCGTCCACGGGTGCGCCTTTTGGACCTTTACGTGCTACACAGGTGTCACAAGTTCGACACCACTTCTCCACATCACTGCGAACATTATTCCAGTAGAAACGCTCTCGAACTTTTTGCAGGGTCTTCATTACACCAAAATGACCTCCTGTAGGACTACCATGAAGTTCTTGAAGGACCATAGAAATTCTCGACTTAGGAAGTAGTAGTTGCCATCTACATGTCTTTCCATCGTCAGACTCCCATTTTCGATACAAGATACCGTTCTTCAAATGTATGGAATCCCAGAGAGCCCAATAACGTTTAGTCGTAGGATGGTAATGGGCCATGTCTTGCCAGCTGGGTTTCCTGTTGGTCTCCTCTTTCAGCTCTAGAATCGGCTTAATTTCAGGATCAGCAAGTTGATCTCTACGCAGGCTCTCGTCACTCCACGGATCTTGCGATGATGTAGACCCAGTTGTAACTTGTCTTACTATAGGACCTTTGACATTAAAAATCTTCTCAACCCGGTCGCAATATCTACAATTCTCTGAGCAGGGTCTTCTTGAGAGAGCATCTGCATTTCCATGTGATGAGCCTTTTCGATGGCGTATCTCCATATCGTACTCGTGAAGCTTTTGTATCCACCTGGCTATCTGGCCTTCAGGGTTCTTAAAATTCAATAGCCAAGTTAGAGAATCATGATCAGTTCTTATCAGGAATTTTCGACCGTAAAGATAGTGATGAAAATGGTCTATGGCTTTCACTACAGCAAGAAGCTCTTTTCTTGTTGCGCAGTAGTTTCGCTCTGCTTTTGATAAGCACTTGCTGAAATAGGCGATAACACGCTCCTGACCGTCGATTTCCTGGGACAGTACAGCGCCAATGCTTTCGTTACTTGCATCCGTATCAAGTATAAACTGTTTATCGATTTGAGGATATGACAGAATTGGAGTGGATGTTAAGGCCTCCTTAAGCTTTTCGAAAGCAACGTCACATTCCTGTGTCCACATAAATTTTTGATTGACTTCTGTTAATTTATGAAGTGGTCTTGCAATCATCGAGAAGCCTTTGACAAATTTTCTGTAATAGGTGCATAATCCTAGAAAGCTCCGAAGCTGGTGAACATCTGCTGGACGATTCCAATTTTTCACAGCCAATATCTTCTCTGGATCAGTCCTAACTCCTTCCGCTGAAATGATGTGTCCAAGGTAGGCGACTTCATTTCGAAAAAAACTGCACTTCGAAGGGCTTAACTTCAAGTTAGCTTCCTTTAATTTTTGTAGCACCCGCCTGAGGTTGTTCAGATGTTCATCAAAAGATTTTCCTATGATTATGATATCATCTAAATAAACAAGACATGCTTGATATGACAGCCCCCGGAGAACCGTTTCCATAAGCCGTTCGAAAGTTGCACGTGCGTTACACAGACCAAAAGGCATTACCTTGAACTGCCATAATCCTTGTCCCGTTGTAAAGGCTGTCTTCTCGCGGTCGTCCGGATGGATCTCTACCTGCCAGTAACCACTCTTCAGATCCAGAGTCGAAAACCAAGTGTTGCCCGCAAGTGTGTCGAGAGTGTCGTCGATCCTTGGTAGAGGGTAACTATCCTTTTTAGTGACGTCATTCAGTCGGCGGTAGTCTACACAAAATCTTGTAGAACCATCCTTCTTTCTTACTAATAAAATGGGAGACGCCCAGGGACTTGTCGATGGTTCGATGACGTCATTTTCTTCCATATCCTTAATTAAATTTTGCACCTCTTCTTGCTTGGCAAAAGGTAATCGTCTAGGGTGTTGTTTAATAGGTGAATGATCTCCAGTATCAATTCAGTGTTGTGCCATTTTGGTTCGTCCAAAGTCTTCAGATGTTTGGGAGAATAAACTTTGGAATTCTCTAATTAAATTTTCCGCAGCGTGCATCTGTTTTGGATCTAAGTCTGTATTTTGTAACAAATCCTTGGCTAAATTATCTGAAGATTTCTCAGAGTGACTGGAATTTTGACTTATGCACGTCACAGAAGCACATGATGCTATCACCTATCCTTTCTTGATAGTCCTCGTCTTATCACTGATGTTAGCAATTCTGACTGGAATGGTCTTTTTCGAGAGGTCTACTACAGACGAAGCCACCAATACTCCTGCTTGAGTACTATTGTCTTCTGAATAATCTATATGGCCAAATCGGTAATTAGTTTCATTTTTAATTACAGCTGGAACTAAAAATTCTGTTCTTGGATCTAGATTGATGTCTTCTTTGGCTATTACTGCTTGTTTACATTCAATTTCGTTATTTAATCCAAAGAGGCTTATTTCTTCAAATTTTGAGAGCATTTTGTTATTTTTGAAATCAAGTTTGAAGCCAAACTTCTTCAGAAAATCTAGCCCGATTAAGCAAAGATCTGTTATGTCAGCCACATATGCCGTATGGTAATATTTCGTTCCTCCAAAGTTGATGGTTAAATTTGCCTTTCCATATATGCCTATCTTGTCGCCCGTCACAGTTTGCAGGGTAATGCATGGTGGAGTCCAGATGAGTTTAGATTTCAATTTCCGAGCCAAATCTTCTCTTATTATGGTCACATTGGCTCCCGTATCAACAATCATACGGCACTGAATTACGTTAATAAAGCCTATCACATATAATTCATTATCGCCGCCACTCATTTTCGATATTTGAAGGATCTTCAGGTGGGGCTTTTTATTCTCTGGTCTTGAATTCATCTCACGTTCGTGGATTTTGGGGCAGCTTCTTCGGAGATGTCCTGTATCACCGCATCCCCAGCACGTGAGATTCTGTCTTCTTGAGCTTGTTCTTCCATATTTTAAGGCTTCAAGCTCTTGATTAATTTTCCTAATTTCTTTCAAGAAGTCGATCTCAGTGTCTGAGCTTTTGTTCACCGTTGTCCCTCGGACTGAATGACGATCTCTTCGGCTGGCTTGTGTAGCTGCTTCCAACTTTAAGGCATATAGTAATGCAGCCTTTAAATCCTGCACATCTGCCATTCGTACCGCTCTCTGCACTTCTGGATCTTTTATTCCGTCTACAAAGTACTGCAGTGAGAGCATTTCCCGTACATTTGTTGGGCAGTCGATGAATGCTAAATTTGCCAGCCGTTCTATTTCTGAGGCAAACTCTTGAAGGGTTTCACTCGATTTTTGATGGTGGCTCTTCATTTGTATTCTCGTATAATCTTTGAAGAATTTTTCGCCGAATCTCATTTCAAGTGCACAACTTAGAGTCTCAAAATTGAGTTGCGTCATATCGGGCAATGTTTGCAGCACGTCGGCGGCTTCTCCTCTCAAAGATGCTGCCAGTTGACAAGCTTTCACCTCGTCACTCCATTTCTTCGCTTCGGCTACAATGGTGAATTGGGTCTTGTAAACTTGCCAGGAACTCTTTCCGTCGTATGTCGACAGCTTGATGTGCATGGGAGAAGCAGGCGGATTCCTAAATTCTTCATAAATACCACTGGACGCTGAAAGCTTCTTCTCAAGATCTTCTACTCTTTTATTGAGCTTTACATCTACGTCGACTATTTTCTCTTCAACGTTACTTATTTTCTCTTCAAAGTTACTAACTTCATTCTGAATTTTCTCTTCTACTTCCTGTATTTTTTCTTCTACCGAACCTATTCTTCTCTCTACCGACGAGAACTTTTCTTCAAAAGTTTTCTTCATTTCTTCTTGGCCTTTATTCATTTTATCTGCCAACTCTTCTTGGCCTTTGTCAATTTTTTCAGTCAACTGTTCCATTCTTTCTTCGTTTTTATTCATTTTATCCGTCAACTCTTCTTGGCCTTTATTCATTTTATCCGCCAACTCTTCTTGGCCTTTATTTATTTTATCCGCCAATTCTTCTTGGCCTTTATTCATCTTATCTGATAATTCGTTAATAGCTTTCAACAACTCACCCAGTTGCTCTTCCATTGCTCTTGTTTTCGCCATAAGATCTCGAATTCTGACACCAAATGTTGTTGCGTTTATGGGGTTCTTTTGATCTTATGGTTAGACAACTTCAAACTCTTACTTTTAGAAAAGTAGGAAATAATTTATTTACAAACCTTCAGAACAACAGAGTCTTCGAAACTCACAAATATTACTAGATATTCAAAAATAACTGTTCAAATCTATCGTACAAGTACAGGTTTAGATCCCAGAGACTCTTTATACAACGTCTCAACACTTAATAACATTCAAAACAACATAGATGAAACTCAAGCAAACTTGCTTACAATCGCAGCTCACTCACTGACTGACTGGTAAATAATAACCACAGCAGCTCGTATTGCTCTCCTTATATAGGCTCGCAGCATGTGCTGGAAATTTCTACAACCTTCTCGAAAAATCCACGGAACAACATTCAATGTATCAGTAAATCTATAGGGGGATTACCATAGAGAGGGAAGGGTTACCATCGCCAACAATCGCCAAGTTTGTCGCCAAATTGGCGATATATCGCCAAATTCGGCGACCAAAATTAGTCGTCAAAAGTGACGCCAACTTGGCGATATCTCTATTATTTCGCCAAGCTGCCATAGACATTCACTGAAAATAATAGACAAGTTTGCTTGATAACAGAGACAATGTAACAAAAACTAATATTAGTAAAGGAATGGAGCTTAATAAGATTATTTACATTATTTTACAGTACAAACACTAACTATTTACAAAATTCGTAACAATATATATTTTCATTGAAAATGAACGCTTAATCTGACGCAATAAACTTTTAGTTAATATTATTATTTTTGGAATTATAAGGCTATTTCTTTTACGCAATTCAATACTACTTAAAAACTATATATTATCGCTAAACTATAAGATTAAATGCTAATAGTGGCTTATCGTAAATGTCACATTTATTTTATATTAAACATGTTACACGTGTTTGTTACATTCTCAAGTGATATTTAATTCTATGTTTTACTTGCATTTTAATTAATCTTTTACTAATTTATTTATTTATTTATTTATTTTTCGTAATTCAAAATAAAAATTATGCCAATTGTATAATTTAGAAGTAGCTTGGCGATTTATATAATTTATCGAAATGGGCCGACGGGATCATCAAGTAGTACCCGCAATTCAGTAATAGAGCCTTAGTGTGTATCATAAATATTTAAATATACGTTTCAATTTCATTTTGGAATTACGATGCATTTTGCAAATTTACACATGGTTTATTTTTATATTTTATATTATGATATCCATGATGTGTAAGTATTACGTCGACCTTCAACGACTAGTTTTATTTCGCATCATGGCAAATAATGCTGTTTATAACGCCCCCTGACATGATTAGAGAATCATGAAAGTATAGCTTAATTAGAGAAAAAAATTAGGATAATAATAAATAAAACCACTAATATTTAATACTGACATCGCGGGCTATTTTTTATCTTTGCGTTGCATCGTTCATTTGTTTTGGAATGGACCGCGGCACAATGGGGCAGGAAGTCTCCAAAGTTGGCAAAAAATAAAATTTACTTTGAACAAAAAAGCACATCATGGATTCTTTTGTAAACTAAAAATAGTAAAACTTTAAACTTTTTCATGAGCAATAGAGTAATTTAATAATTGATTTACGAACCTTTTTCAATATTTTTTTTAGAAAAATAAGTTGAAAACAAGAATTTAAGATATTTTTATACAAATTAAATATTTATAAATCATCCATAATTTCGCATTTAAAATTAAAAAAATAATAAACATAATTAATAATTTTAATCATTCTAAAACAAACCTTAAATTGAATATTAGCGACTCGTTTTGAAGGAATGAATCCACCTTTCTCAGGCAAAATGTATGCATTTCTGTAAAGACAGCAGAAGCACAACTGTTTCTGTTGTCTTAGTGCTTACGCACACTTTTTGTTTTCCTAATGTCACGTACACTAATGAAGATGTAGAAGTAGAATCGCGTAACCATTTTGCTCTTAATCTTTTTGATCGACCAGAACAAATTCAGACTGAATATGAGGACGGGTACATTTACTTTTCATTGATGTTTCTGCTTACATTTCAAGTCGAGGAAATGTAAGCCGTTTGCCAAGCCTCTCTTTATTAATTCTAAAGCATTTGACTTGTCTCGTCAAGTTTTTGCACATTGGAATTTAATTAAAATTTAAAACATTTAATCTTTTTTTCTTTTGAATTACTTGTTCGTAGTTTCGCCGATTATGGAGCTATTATACTAAAAAATCATTTTACTTTTCATAAGTTTTTTCGATAAAACGTTTCATGATAAATACATTACAAAATACATTATTTTGTAGTAAATAATGTATTTAAATTCGTCTTTAATGAAAAAATATATATAATCATGTTTGGCACACCCGTTCACTAACAAAAATTTAAGGATGATTAACTATAAAAATGACCATATAATTAAAAAAGTAGCAAGATTTTCTGACATATTTACCCTCCTAAAACTCGAATTTCGTAGAAAAAATTATAGTTAACACCTAATTCGCCTTAATTCATAACTAAAACCTTCAATGTTTATTGACACTTAATTTTTTTTTTTTTTAAATTTCACAACTATATATTCTAAATGTCTGTATATCTATAAAAATTGTATTAAAACAAATTGAAAGTTAATGAATTATTGTTACATACTTGTAATTAAAGGTTCCATAGTCAAAAAAAATATTTTTTAATTATTACAGCGAAACTAACAAACTAATGTTGAAAAAAAAAGTATTGATTTTTTTTCCATTTATTATGAAAGTACAATATGCAGTTTAACTTCTTTCTTTAGTGACGACAAAAATAACTTTGCACAATTTTTAATACTAGCAGATGTGTACTAACATCTGCCCTATTAAAGTGACATATGCCGGCAGTTCAATATAAAATTTCATTTTTTTTTCGATTTTTTGACAGATTTGAAGTCTTTTTGCCCCACTGTGCGCCGATTCATAACTCCTGTTATATATGGAGTTTAATGATGGTAGTAAATGCTGCCATTATTTAAAAACAGTAAAAATAGTTTTATTCAGTATTCGTCTGTTAAGAGAAAATTTCAACAATTTTTTTTTTTTTTTTTTTTTTTTTTTTTTAAGATGAATAAATCTAGGCTAAACAGGGGAAATTTTCACCTTATGTTAGGATTTCATAAATTAAAATTTTATTTATACGCAAATCATTCGTAAAATGCCGCCTGATATTTTAGTTTATTTCTTAATCGCAACTAGTTGCTATAGCAACGAAGATATTTTTCTTGTATATTTTTTATATGGCGAATAGAATTTAAAATTGAGGAGGGGAAAGTTGGCATCAGTTTTTATCGAGTAGTTAAAAAGATTTTTTTTAAATGTTTATTTTTTTCTTATTGTCTGTAGCTAAAATTTTTATAAGAATTCCGTCAAATTTCCTGAAAAAAAAAAAACCAAACGAGAATTTAAGAGAGAGCGAATAATAAACATATATCAAGATCATATGTACGATGATCGCAGTTCTAGGTAAAATTAATCTGTAATTTTGTAAGTATATAAATACCGTAATTTCCTGCGTATAATCCGCTGATCAAACAATTCTTTTTGGACTCAGAAATCTTATTTAGTGACTGAAGACACTATATACGGCGATCTAATAAGTTATATTTCTTTTTAAACAAATTCTGGGTCGAAAAATAATTATTTGATCAGCGGATTATACGCCGGAAATTACGGTAATTGTCAATTTAACATTTCTTAGAATGTCTCCATTCTATTATTTTCTAAATATGTAAATAAATTTAGATATCGTCGGAACAAGTCCGAGTTATTAAATATTCGAATTCATCAGTATGTTTGGTAGCATACAAACACCTTATTTAAGGAGAGATTTTCTATGAAAAATTAATAGCGCCAAAGAATTTTCTGCTCTGGAAATTTCAGGACCCATACAAATATTTTTAATTGGATTGTTCTTCGGCTCTATCCGAGCCATTTTCAAAACACATAAATGAGAAAATTTTACAGCTTCACGATCTCCTGATAATAAATTAAGAATAAACATCCAAGAGAAAAATAACAAATTATTGGCGTGATCTGGAAGAATCCGTAAAAAAAAATTGAATGATGGCGTTTCAGATCGTTACTTCATTGATCGTGCAATTTTTGTATATTCTTATTTAATTGTTTTGAAAATGACTCTAATATAGCCGTAATGTGTAAACAGTCCAATAAAACTATTTTTAGAACCTTAATAATAGAATTTCAAACAATAACGGATTTCAATGAATAGAACATCAATTAATAAAAGAAATTCTTGATGATAGCCGCGGGATAGTAAGCCAAAAGTACTAGAAAATTTAAATAATTTATTATTTTTGTATAATTATTATATATATTTGTATAAATACTTATATTATTATTAATTTATTAATAATATATATTTGTATAATTACCTATATTATTATTAATTTATTAATAATGTATATTTGTATAATTTGTATATGTTTTACTTGTAGCACCAATTTCATTATTATCTTTTTCACCTTTTTAGTAAAACGTTGTATTTTTCAAAGTTCATTCTGTGTATTTCACTATTTTCTCTATTTTTAACGTTTTTTTTTTTAATCTTTTAGTCATTAAACGAGTTGGCTTAGCCCGCTAGCGGGCCTCACCTTTTATGCGTAAATCTTGAAGCGAACGTATTCTATGTATTTTGCTACTTTCGCTGTTTTAAAAATTTTTGTCTTTCATCTTTAATTATTAAAAGAAGCATATAACTTAAATTAGGGATTAAGAAAGAACTAAGCGACTCGAAAGGAACAGATTTATATAGATTACAATTTGGCTTTTCTCTTATATTTATGTTGCGTTCTAATCTAGCATGTTCACTTTTCAAAAGTGAATTTTTCTCACTGACTTTATAGATGTCAAGTGAAGGATAAATGTCAGTTAAGCAGGTTTTTTTTTTCATTTTGAAAAAGATTACATCTTTTCTGCACTTTAAACAGCAGGAGGTGCTTCAACTCAGCAAATAAATGTAGGTATTATCAGATGGATATTCCTTTAAATGTAGATACTATGATAAGGAATCAGAAAAATCCATGGGAATGGGTAAAAGCAGGGTTGCCAAGTCTCCGGCTTTTTGCATACTACTATTATATTGGAGAAAATCTGGTTCTTTTAAATCGGCGAAGTGTTCCAATTAAAATAAACGGCATTATTTTCTGTATTAAAATACTGATATCCAAAAAGCCGGAGACTTGGCAGCTCTGGTAAAAGTAAACTGAGAAGGTATCGTAGATTAAAATCACATTGACTTTCCACTTACCTTCATGCTATATTTTAATCTAATACACAAATTTTTACTTTCTACTCGAGATAATCCACGCAAAATTTGCTGCTATTATTTACTAAATTTATATTGCAATATAGTATATAATATTTTTCGATATTTTACATACACATGAACATATGTATATATACACTAGTATATATTACATTTAAATTTAAAATATTGACTATCGAACAGATTTATGTAGGTTACAAATTGGCTTTTCTCTTACATTCTTATTACATTCTAATCTAGCATGTTCACTTTTCAACAGTGAAATTTTTCCCACTGGCTAATATATGTCAAGGGAAGAATAAACGTCAGTCTATCAGCGTAAAATGATTTTTTTCACTTTGGAAAAGATTACATCTTTTTTTCACTTCCAACAGCAGGAGGTGCTTCAACTCAACTAGTATATGTAAATACCATTAGGTGGATATTCCTTTGAACATAGATACTATGGTAAGTGATTCGAAAAATCTATGAGGATGGGTAAAAGCATACAGAGAAGGTGATTACGTAGATCACAAATTAAATTGATTTTTGACCTGCATGTTTTGTTGTAATCTAGATTTTTTTAACCCATTTTCGGCCAAAGGTTCGTATACGAAACATTTCGATAAATATTTTTTTTTAACACTCTGACACATTTTTTTCAAGAATTTTATTTTTCTTCTATTTTTTAAGGCTTTTGAAGACATCCATAAAATATTAGTAATTCAATTGGAGTAAACACTTTCTCTTAAAAAATTTTCAAAATACGCTAGAGTTTTAATTTGAAACGCCTTTGACAAATTCGACTTTTTAAAAATATATTATTATTCCAATTGAAATGAATTATATGTTTTTAAAATAGATTAAAGTTGCAAATTCTGTATATGAAATAAGAATAAAACAAAAGTCATAAAAATCTTATTCATATTCATATTATTCATTATAAGAAATAATATTTTATATTATTATATAAAATATTATTTCTTATATAAAATATTATTTTTCATGCACGAATCTTTTTTTGTGTCTTAATGTATGTAATTTAAGCATATTTCAATAAAAATAATGCTACATTTTATAAAATTTCTGTGCTTGGCCTAAAATGGGTTAATACACAAATCTTAACTTTCTACTCGAGACAATATCAAACAAAATTTGCTGTTATTACTTTACAAAATTGGCTGTAATGTAGCATATATTGTTTTTCGATATTTTGCGCACACATAAATATATATACACGGTGATTCTAAATTCATAGTACAAACTTCAGGGTTGGTACAGGACACTGTGACAATTATTTAGCGCATAGGAATTTGCCGGCGCATGAGTCGCGTCGAGATAGAAACATCAATTTGGAACCTTTTAAATTAAAAAATTTCTCATCCATACCAGAAAATTCCTATGCTATTTTTTTCTTTATTTAAAACAGATATTTCTTTGAAATTTTTCGGTAAGAAATCGAAATTTTTGAATTGATAAAACGGAATTTCATGCATTCCCTATGTTTGGTAGACTTGCCAGTTTTGAAATTTTTTTTAAATTCAAAATTTTTTATTTTGTACCGGAAAATTTTAAAGTAGAAATTTTTCTCTAGGTAATTATGAAATGTGCCTCTTAAAAAATAATAGTATAGAAATATTCTGGTATGAATGAGAAATTTCTAAATTAAAATGGGCCAAATTGCCCCCTTGGTGCTTGTACCTTAATCCATGATTTGTGCCCATTCATTCCTATAAAGTAAATTATTGTTACAGTTTCCTGTACCAACTCTTAAAGTCTGTACCATGAATTTAGAATCACTCTGTATATCTACTATTGGAAAGATTTATGTAGATTACAAATTGTCTTTTTCCTTATATGCATGTTACGTTCTAATGTTGATAAGTTCGCTTTTCAACAGTGAATTTCTCTCACTAGCTTATAGACATCATGAGAAGGATAAACGTCAGCTTATCAGCTCAAAATAATATTCTTTCTATACTTTGAAAAGGATTACATTTTTTCTACATTTTCAACAGTAGTAGCTGCTATATTACCGTTGGAAAATCTCCAACATACACTGCTAAAAACAATTAAAGGATATGTGAAGTTTTATATAAAATAAAGATATAAACGAAATTTTTTTTGCAGAAAATAGAAGAAGAGAATCACAAATGCAAATTTTTCTGGTTTTCAAACTGTGGAGTATGCAAGTTTTGAGTTCGACGTCAAAAACGTCACTTCAGCGGCAGCGAATGAAATTTGACTTTCAACTGGATAAAAGAGAATGAAGACAAGGATGATCGGCATTCAGTGATTGCTTTGTTTCGATGAGTACGATGTCTCAGCGAAGTCATTTGACAGATTCACAAGCTTGGAGAATTGTTGGTAAGTTAGAAGGGGGCCAAACTCAAGCCGAAGTAGCGCAAGCCATTGGAGTGTCACAAAGTGTCATTTCCAGGATCTGGAACTTTTTTGGAGAGTGGATGTGCAGGCCGAAGACCAGTGCAAGGTCGTAGACGGGAAACAACGCCCAATGAAGATCGGTATTTAGCGTTAACAGCTCGGAGACACCGAAACATGAACGCTACTCTTCTCCAACAACACCTTCCTCGGCTACAGGCACCACGATTTCAACTCAGACTGTCCGAAACCGACTCCATGCTGTAGGTCTGTATGCTCGCCGACCGATGGTATGTGTTAGATTAAAATCAAGGCATCGTCGCGACCGCAGGGAGTGGGCAACCGAGCATGTCAACTGGAGGAGAAATAAATGGAGCAATATTCTATTTTCGGAAGAGTCCCGTTTTCCTGTGCATCCGGATAATAGGCGTATTTTCATATGGAGGGACAGTGGCAGTAGGAATAATCCTGCGTTCGCGCACGAAAGTGTCAGATTTGGCGGTGGAGGAGTGTTGGTGTATGGTGGCATCTCCATTGACGGGCGCACTGACCTCTACTCATTCGAGTTTGAGCTCTGACTGGTCGCCGATATAGGGATGAGATCCTCAGACCTATTGTAGTCCCTTACGCTGCAGCAATCGGAGATAACTTCATTTTAATGGACGATAACTGCAGGCCACATCGTGCAAACCTGGTGGAGGATTTCCTTTTCGAAGTAGGAATCGTTCGAATGGAATGGCCAGCGTGTTCTCCAGACATGAATCCAATCGAGCACGTTTGGGACGCTCTAGGAAGATGAGTTTCTGGCCGCCAACAACCCCCACAAACTCTCCAAGAACTGGAAAGAGCTCTTCTGGAAGAGTGGGGCAGAATACCCCAACTCGTCATTAATAGCCTCATTGAGTCCATGCCTCAAAGGTGTTCAACGTTGCTGGCCGCCCGTGGAAACCATACCGCCTACTGAAGATGATTTTCTTTGAAGAAAACACCATTTCTTATTCTTTTTTTCTCATATGCACAAATTGTGTTTTTTTCTTTTTGTACACAAATGCGCAATAAAATACATTTTTTTCTGCCAAACATGTGTAATTTATTCTCATGTAACCTACTATGTCTGTCGACCATGCATCAATCAGCTAAAAAGTTTCCCAGATACAAAATCCACCTAAAACTGCAATATCCTTTAATTGTTTTGAGCAGTGTATATATGGATATAATATTTGAACATCCAATAAATTATATGATTATTTGAACATGTATACTATGTTAAAGAATCCGGAAAATTCATAAGAATGGGTAAAAGTATAATGAAACGGCGATTATGAAAAATTTCATTAGCTTTTCACTTACTTTGATGATATGGAGTAATCCAACTCTTCTTTTGTGAACAAATCTTATCTTGCTAATCTAAAAATTAATGAATTTTTTTTGTTCAAATAACTAAATTTGTTCTATTACAGTATAAAATGTACATAGCTGTAAACATCTTCCACAATTTTTTGGGTCGGAAAAATTTTATATCAAATTTTACCATTTCAAATCGCCGTAATCTGTCGATTAAATAAGGCAAAAACTTCTGTTAAATTTATCGGGCCAAAAAAGAAGAAGAGTTAGCAGCAACGGGATAAAGTATAAGCCCAAAAACCCACCGTTGTCGGGACCAAAGCTAGTCCAGATTTTTGATAATTCTGGTTTTCAGGTAGCATATCAAAAGAACTTCCGATATTCTTAATTGTGCCGTTATTCATGATTTAATTCATGGATAAGTGATATTTTTGCGAGAAAAAAAGAATAATGAAATATTTGAAAAAAAAAATCTTTAGCTGATAAGTGTTACAGAAAAGCCTAATAAACAGTGAATTCATTCTTTCTCGTGTAATTTCTAAAACATCGATGTCTAATTTACTTGCTTCATGTCTTTTGGCCATTCTTTAACACGTTATATTAGGTTTTATATAAGTGGCGAATGTCGATTTCGAAAATGCAGAGGTTGTTTTCTAAAGTAGATAATTTTACAGTCAAATTTATGAATTTGTCCAGTGATTTTTTTTTTAATAGTTCTCTTTCTACCGTAAATTGGGAGTGTAAAAAAAAGAGGGCATGACTTTGATGCCGGATTTTTTTAGTTGCCAGATTCGCACTGTATACTGTTTATTCGATATTTTCATACAATTTTATTTTTTATTGGATCTCAGTTTAAAATATTAGCAATCAATATAAAATTTCAAAAGCCCTAACAAGTTATATAACAAAAGATAATAAAATTAGGCTTGAATCACAGGGTTCGTACGAACTCTTAGTTTTCTATTTTCTTTGTTTCCTTACATACCAGTATTTTTAAAAAGAAAATTTCTCTGTACATAATGAATAATTGCATGCACTGTAATTATTGGAATGCGATCAACAATTTACCATATGTTTAACATAACAAGCTTTTAAATTATTATCTATGATATTACAAGCTGGTAATCGTTGAATGACAAATTATATTAATTTAAATGTACAAACTATTATGCATAGAATAAAACATATACAGGGCATTTTTTTTAACCTGAATATATTGCAACTGATGCAAAATGTCTTGCTCTTATTATTTTCAAGTTGCAAATCCATCATACTTTTTTGTCGAAGTAAGACAAACACACGTTGAGTCAGCGAACTCATTTAATAAAATGCATTTTGTTCATGAGTCTCATTTATTTGATTTCAGTTGTTTCTGACTCTGTATAAATTTTAGTTTAAGTGTTTATTTCGAAAAAAGATTAATAGCTATGTTATTTCTATTCTGAATTCATTTTTCCAGTTAGTAGATCTACTAGTAATCACAGGGTTTATATATGTACTTACTTTTTCATTTTCTTTTTTTTTTCCTTCAACCCCAGTATTTTTATTAAAAAAATGTCAATGTATATAATCAATGATTGCATGGTGCAAGTAATTGCAAGTTGCATAGAGTAACATTCATTTTTTGAAATGCTGGTATTCTAAAAGAATAAAATCAGTTGGAAAATAAGTACACGCGCAAACCTTGTTATCAACATCAGTTTGAATAAAAGTACTTAAAGATAATAATAATTTGGATTACCTGAACATAATAACTTGAGCAAAGAGAAACGAAAGTCAACATAAATGATAAGGTTGCTTCTATCCAATATAGAAAAATTTCAATTCAGTTTTTGCAAAATGCAATGTATTTTCTTTTATGAATATGACAGCTAAAAATATTTAACTACATTATTTGTAAAATTGCTTTATAAAGGTATGCATAAACATCATGATTGTATGAATAATGAGAAAAAATAGTTTTGCAGTTCTAGCAATTTTGTTACAATGATTTTAAATAGAGAGGAAGTTTCACCACAGAGAGACAAAAAAAAAAGATCTTGAAAAGTTCTTTGACAGATTTAGGAAGATAGCCAATAGCTACAATATTCTCCCAACCTTTCTTCACAGCAATCGGGCCAACATTTGCCACAGTGCCCCTCAAAACTTAATATGAAAATTAAAAGATTCCAAATAAAAGATTACTTTACTTTATTTAAAGTAATCTAAAACGGAATGATATGTAAACAGAAGTCTTGGTACATTGGGAACTACAAAATTCAAATTCACAAAAATTTTCTCGTATTAGATGGGGGAGAGGGATTTTGTGCGAAGTAAACCAATAAGTTTCTGATTTAGAGCAATTTTTTAAAACAACTAAACATCGCAAGTTTTCAATTTTACACCGTCGAGCAAGGAAATAATTATTTTTTCAAATGCTGTTTGGTTAACCCTTTGAGGGACGGTGGGATGTATTTTATCAAACTTAATTTAAACAAACTTTTCACGAAATTTTATGCTTTTAACTTTGAGGACAAGATGTTGAAAAATTGCCTTTTCTTATTTTAAAATAAAACTTTTCGGTTATGCCGCTGAGAATGCAATATTATAGAGACAGTGTTTCTTTCCCTTAAAGGGGTTAAAAGTTGCATCCCAATTTGCCGATTTTTTATCTTTTATCAAAACATTTTCAAGAATGAAGATTTTTTTTAAATATATCTGTCCATAGCTGCAAATACTTCTGACTTTTTTGATCAGAAAAATTTAACTGAAATTTTTGGCTCATTTAATCGACTCATCACGGCGATTAGCAAAGATAAAATTTACTATAATTTTTTTCAGGTACAAAAAAGCGAAAATTTATGGCAATGCCTGTATATCATGTAGAGTCCGACTGCAAAAAATTCACCAGTTCACTCTTAAAACGATTTAACCCTTCGAGGGCAAACAATTGCAGTTGTGTAATTCTGAACCCCCACCGGAAATTTGGAAAAAAAATATTTCAGAATACTAATTTTTTTTCCACCAAAGTTAGAAAAGCAAAATTAATAAAATTTTGTAAGTGCAAATCCGCAGGTGGGATAAAACATATCCCACAGACCCTCAAATATTTAAATTGTTCATCCCTTGTTTTTGGCTATTATTCCATAGCAAAATGTAAATTTCATCAATAAATTTTAAAAAATAACAAATTAATGGCCATTAATCACCGGATGCTTTCAAGTTTAGAAATTTTGTCGTCTAATATTAAAAATATATTTGTCAGATTCTCTTAGAACTTCAAGATTATAAAGATTAAGTTTGACCTCATGTTTATCACCTCCATTTGATAAAAAAAAAACAAAACAAAAAAAAAAAAAAAAAAAAAACAAATAAGGGAATCGGGAAAAAAATTATTTGTTCCCATCCTTCCCATTAAAATGCACAAAATGATTTATCGCTGCAGACTACTAGAATGTAGATACTGTACAACAGGTACGCTCTTTTTTGTAAGAATAGCACACACCTTCATGAAGATATTACACTTTTTTTCTTTTTTTGAAAAGTAAAAAAAATCTTACATGTTCTTAGCTTATATCATGCAGGGGGTTCCCCCTAAATTTAACGCCAGTTTTAGAAAAATTGTTAAAATGTAGTAAAAATAATACAGTGCAATTGAAATATTAAGTATTAGATATTAAGTATTTTATAAAAAATAAATAATTGTATGAAATAATTTTTTGCGCATGCGCGAACGATAACAAGGATCTTTTACATAATTTTAATAGTGAACGCTAAAGAGCAACTCATAAAATAAATCCAGTCAAATATCAGAAAAATGCAGAACGATATTGTCGATAAAGTGAGCAATTTTAGTTACTCTCTAAAAGCAGCTTAAAAATAAGAGATTTTCCAAAAGTTGTTATTTTTTATTAACCCTTTGTGTTTTAATATTCCATTGCATGGAACACCCAACTTGGTTCCAAAATGTCACAATGAGACCAGAATTCTGGTACAGATATTATACATTCATTATGTATGTGAAAATAGCATTTTTCTTATTTTCAAATAAATCTGTATATAAATTCCGGTGTCACCATTCACTTCAACATTTCCGCTATGGAAGTGTTCTTCGCCGAAAAAAAGATTAAATGACTTTAAGGAAGATGTTAATATTTAGTGAGTATCAATGAGTAGATCTGGAACAAATGGTTTGATTTTGATACTTTTTTTTTATCGTGGAATAAGCTCGTTCTGGTAGTTATGCAAGGACTAAAAAATCAATAAAAAATGAAAATTAAAAAAAAAATTAAAACTGATAATTTGCAGGAAATCCCATGTCACTCAGCTGATTTTAAAGTTCCAACTGAAAATCAGCTCGCTCCTATCGCCAATATTTTTCTGAATTTTGACACTATTTAACTGGATTTTTTTTAACCCCTTAGCTGATTTGCCCATATGCTGTTCGGGCAAGACGAATTTGCTTAATTCATCATTTAAAGCTTTTTGACACCACAATTTAAAAAAAAAAAAAAAAAAAAAACTTCATACTATTTAAAGTCGGAAATGTTTAGACTAAATGTTACGAATATTTTATTTAAAAAATTGTCGTGAGAATCCGTTATTTTCAATTTATTGAACGGAAAAGAAAGTGCCAGTAAAGGGGTTGTTCCATATGATTGACTACTAAATTATGCAAAAAAAAAATCTTTTTATCTTTCGTGCATTCGCAAATAAAAATTATTTGGTGCAAGAGATCATATTCCATTAAATATTTAATATATTCATGCTGTAATTACACTATATTGTTTCTACTGTAATTTCCTAATGTTTGTAAAACTGGCGTGAATTTTGGGTTGAAAACCCTGCATGAAATAAGCTAAAAACGTGCAATTATTTTTTTTTTAACTTTTTATAAAAATCGCTGTATTACAATAAATATACGTGTGTCATAGGTAAACGTGACGTGTATCATGGCTTCTTAACCCTTTCCGGCACGGGCAAAATCTGTTAGAAAATCAGAAATTATCGACTGATACCGGAATTCACAAACGAATTTTTTACTTATTTTGAAATCCTTAATTTAAGCTTTAATTACAAATGTAAAATTTTACTAAAATATTATTGATGCCATTTGCAAGTTTGGAATTATAATTAGGTATCCCAGACTGGGCACAGTGTGCTGGAAAGGGTTAACCACTAAATATTTATGAATTATTGCTAATTACTATTAAGCTCCCCCCACTTTAGTTTAATTTGAGTGAAAGTGTGGTAACGAAAACCCATCCAAAGAAGAAAAATATGAAGAACTGTACAAGACAAACAATCTGCATATAATGTCGAAACAGAAATTATCTTCGAATATGATTTATAAAACTGATAAAAGGCGGAAAATACATGTATGACCTGTGCAGTAAAGTGAAAAAAACTATTACATACAAAAAATATAAATAATAATTTAGAATATTGTTTTATTGGCGTTCGTCTTGAATCTGGATAAATGACTTTCATAAATGCTTTAAAACGATCATTATTTAAGAAAATAAAAATCTGAAAAGTTTTCCTTACTGACGTTTTTTATTCGATAATACAGTCGTGGGAACGTCTTTAAATTTATTTTTCTATGCTGTTCTAAGACTGATATCAAGCAGGTAGTAGGAAAACAGATTCGATAGCTGATGTCCTCTGTGAACTAATTAGACTACTTTGTAATTGCTCTTAAACGACAATCATTTTAAAAAATCCAAAAATACGAATTTTTATTATCTACAATTCGCATCCAATGATATTTAACATCCAATTAGATAAGGCAGCCAAATAAATAAGACCCCATTCAGCCAATTAAAAAAGACAAATTTTGTAGTAAAATTTTACTGGTGGGGATAAACAAGAATTCTTGAGCCTTTTTGCGACGCGTATGCATGTTGCTCGTCCATAAGGAGTTAAGCCATTTGATGCTTTTGTTGGTCTTTATAATGAACTATAATTTGTTGCTTATGTGTGGTGACATGATTACATGTGACAAAGTCATGGGAAGTTCAGAATTTTTAAAATTTATTTTGCTGTGTTGCTTTGCGATTAGATATTATACAAATAGCAATTAAATAAGTAGTATAATGATTGTCTTCCCTGAACTCGAATAAATGTTTTACAAATGCTTTTGAACGAACATCATTTACGAAGATATAAATATAAAGAATTGTTATTATCTGTAAGTTGTATTGGATGGCACAATCATCTGCACTTGAGAAATTTCTAATCCTTATAGGACGTTACCCTTTTATAGATGTTTTTATTTTATATTCTATTTGCACCACTATATTTTACAAATAAATTTTGTAGCATATTTCTATTGTGTACATCATCTCACAAACAAAAATGTTATTAAAAAAATTGTGCCAACCTCGTTGCCACAGGCGATTATTTTTTAATTCTAACCGTCACCACTTTCTTGGAACAGAAATTTTTAACAGACTTCGGCAAAATTTGCAAAGGAACTATATTTCAAAACTTATATTAGAAAAAGATTGTTCCGAACAGAATATAAAACTAGTCTAACCCTGCAACTTTTATTTTATTTCATATTTTTTAGTGTCATCACCTTTTTGAAATGGTAAATCCCCTTGTTTTCGCCTTAATTAAAATTTCATGAAATAAGCAGAATTTTATCATTTTTAGGTGCGTTCGTAATTATGTAAATACGTAGCACCTATTGTTGTCGCTCAGTCCGTCTGTCTGTCCGTCTGTCTGTCCGTCTGTCTGTCCGTCTGTCCGTCTGTCTGTCCGCATATAACAGCGTAAAAACTACCCAACCGAATCGTTTGAAATTTAAAATACATAATTATAACATAATTTTGTCGAGTCATTTCAAATTTTATGAAAATCGGATGGATAGATCAGTTACAGGGACAATCAAAAGGATTCCGTTACATTACGGTCAATGGGGAAAAAAGTTTCAAATGCATTTTAATTGTTTGAAATTTAAAACATATAATTATTGCGTAATTCTGTCCAGTCATTTCAAATGTTATGAAAATCGGATGCATAGATCAATTACAGGGACAATCAAAAGGATTCCGTTACATTAAGGTCAATGGGGGGAAAAGTTTCAAATGCATTTTAATCGTTTGAAATTTAAAACATATAATTGTTGCGCAATTTTGTCGATTCATTTCAAACGTTATGAAAGTCGGGTGCATAGATCATTTACAGGGACAATCAAAAGTATTCCATTACATTACGGTCAATGGGAAAAAAGTTTCGAATGCATTTTAATGATGTTACACTCATTCGAACATAATAGAATTGGCATCCATCTATGAAATATATACTAAAATATGCATTCCGTACAATCTGTGATACAAATAATTTTTATTATTAAATTACAGGGCCACACAAATGTATTCCACTACATAATGCTATACGGGGAAACACTGTTTGGGGCGTGTTTTAATTATATTCAACTATTTTACATTTTATGAATAAGATATACGTTGCTGAGGTGTAATAAAAATTACTTCCTGCATATTTACAGGAATACAAAAAAGACTTAGACTACTATACTGTATCCGAAGTACTATTTACTATAACATCAAGATCTGAATATTTTTAAAACTTCGTTATCGTACGAACGCACCTCATTTACTACGTTCACGTGCAATTTCCAACTTGTTTAAAATTGATGCATATCAAGAAATTCGAAATTTAAAAAAGTAGCAAACTGGCAACATTGTTTTTAACCAAATAAAATTCGTGTAAAAAATGCTGGTTCCGATGTCAAGTGAGAAGTAACATAAAGGCAATAAGAATTTAAACTCATTTTGCTGTGTATTTAGTGACAGATATTATGAAAATAATAGTTTAATAGGTACTACGACGATCTGTTGTGCCGGTAAATCAGGGATGCAAATGCTTTCTCCACCACTAATTCCTTTCAGTTTAATTCACATCTTTAACCGCAGGTAATTCTGCTAATAAGGTCAAGAAATCTACTTTGAAAGGCTGGTGTCCAAAGCATTTACAGACCCGATTTACGTGGGACATCTGGCAACACTATAGACCAGGAGGCGGTAGGCATTTTTGCCGATCCCACCGAAGCTAGAACAAAGAAGAAAATACAGGCTTATGATTGGTTGTATAGTTTAAAGAACATTTTGGTTTGGTTCATTTTTGAGTTTACATATATTTAAACGTTAGTTTCTATTTGAAAACCTTCTACAAAGATGGATTTTTATTAATTTCCTTCTGATTTTATATATTTATTAATAGATAAAAAGAAAGATTTTCTGGAATTTAGAATTAAAGATGTTAATGATGATGTTTTTCAATTGTTTTGTATTATTTAAAATAATAACAGTAATAATAAAATTGTAATTTATTCTTAATTATTTTAACTTCATAGAACAATTTATTTACAAACAATATCACATTTCCTTTTAATGTCGTCAATTATGCGATTTTTACAAACCTGATTATTCTATATTACTTTTAAAAAATTCTTATTATTATTCTTATTATCTCTTTATTATAATTTTAATGCGTTTAATCCATATGCTCCCCTAATACAAACCTCAACATTCAGAATAATTTATTTACAAACAGCAATTCCTTTTTAAATTATTCAATCAATCAGAAGGCCATATTTACTTCCCTATGCTAGCTTCGGTGAGATCGGCAAAAATGCAGGCGGTAGCACAGACTATCACTTCATCGAGTTCACATGTAAAAATCTAGGATTGCTTGAATCTTGATTCGCACATTAAAAAGCAATCGGTATGCAAAGTCATATCTTTGTGGAAAATACCTAAAATACAATTTCTGCGGTTGGTTCGTAGGTTTAGCATTGTGCATTCATGCAACAAAAAGTGTGAAATCATTGAGGATTGGGAGCAGGAAAACATAATGGTAAATCTACGAGTCAACCGTTAAAATCGGATTTTTAGGTTTTTCCACCGAGATATGACTTGACAGACCTATAGCGTTTCAATAAATGAATCGAGATTTAACTAATCCAAGATTTTTATCCGTAAACTCGGTGAGGTGATTCTCTGTGCTGTCTCCTCCTCGTCTACTAGTCCTCTGTAAATTTGAACAAATAATTGCTGTGTATATGCTTTTAAGGGTGCATTTCGATTCAAACTGCTTATTTTCCGATTTATTTTTAAATTCATTTTTGCTCTCAAATTTATCTAACTGGCAAATTGTCTTATTCAGAAAGTACCCACAGTGCCGTGATTGTCGATTTTTTGATAAATGCAAAAATATTACAAAAAAAAAAAAAAAAAAAAAAAAAAAAAAAAAAAAAAAAAAACGGCATTTTGAATTGATGCTTCCGCAGCGAAAGATCTGGGAACGAAAAAAAGGATCATACTGAGAAGATAATTAAACGTCTCTTCAAAAGTCTCTCAGCAGGTTTCATGTCTCTACTTTTAAAAATATGTCTGAGATTGCATCATAAAATTTCGAGCTGTTGAAGGTGGAAAAGCGTTTTTTCGAATACACCCTTAAATGATTATCATTTAAGAAAACAAAATCTGAAGAATTTCCATTATCGCCATTTTGTACTCGATGACACATTCGTGAGAACTTTAGAAAAAAAAAACATTTCTCTATTTTGCTATGTCACTTTATGGCAGACATTATGCATGACCGCACAAGCGTGCAAGGGATACTCAGGAGAGCTATTTTGGAAGGGATGGGGTAGGGGTTTATTCCAAAATTGGATCTTCTTCAGAGTATTTCATTTGTAGGTCAAGGCTATTCCCTCAAAAAGATTCCTTATGTTTATCTAGATTCCAAATCCTACACTGTAAATATCGTTAAGTGTTTCTTGGTGTTTTGTTTTTGCATGCTTTTTTGCACGTGACGAAATTGCTTTTTTTTAAACTCATTTATTTTTAGTTTTGTAGGAATTTATAGAACACTAGAAACTGGCCAATATATTAGCTTTGTACGTTTTTTAAATTGGAGTAGTAATATTTTATTCGCCTTTTTTAATTGCATAAAATTATTATAACTGTCGTAATTAGATAAGTCAGGATTACTATTCGAAACAGTGATACTCGATTTTAAATCCCGTTTAAACCCTGTATATTACTTACTACTTTAAAATTAAGACGTAATTCAGTAGCCGTAATTCATTACCCACAAGATTTGCAGAATTCCCACAGATCTTTGGATACATAACTATATTTTTTCAGTGTTAATTTTCAACATATTTAATTGCGGAATCACTTTCGCGATTTTCATTTTGTTATTTGGAAATAGAGTTGCACACGATCTAAAGTATTAAGAAATGAATCCCCGAATTATAGACGAATATGGAACACACAAATCTTTTTTATCACCGAAGTTTTGTTCGGAGTTAAAGAGAAAATGAGAGTCAAAAATAGATAAAAAAATATTAATAAAATTTTTGAAAATTTAATATTTTTAAAACTATAGTAGAAATACGATTGTATTACAAATTATTCTGCTGGCTTTTTCAGAAAACGATATCTAACCAAAATATAGATTCTATTAGCTATAGGTTCTTCAATATTGGTGTGCTATATTGCCTCTATATTCTGGTGTTTAAAGCTTGACTATGTTGAACCTGTGGCATAGATATAACGAAATTTTGATGCGAATAATTGCAATCTAAAGCCAATATTTCTGAATAGAGATCTGTATTGAATGACTCCTTATTTGACGAACCTATTGCTAACAAAGGCATAAGAGTGGTCCAACCGTTAGCTTCCCGTAATCATTTTCAGATACACTATAAATTAGAGAAGTCGCTATATCCTACCATTTCTAAACCATTTCCGAATGGTTTCCACAAACTGCTAAAAATAAGCCAGTAACCTATACTACTTGCATAAACCAGTATATCAATCAGGATCGAATTAACTAAATTTTTCCTTTTAATTTTATTGAGCTGTTGAATAAAACAAATATTTGCGATCCATCAACCCTTTCCGGCACACTGTTCCCGGTCTGGGATACCTAATTTTAATTCCAAACTTGCAAACGGCACCAATAAAATTTAGTAAAATTTTTGTTTTACAGAGAAATCTTACATCGAGGAACTCAAAATAACTAAAAAATTCGTTTGTGAATTCCGGTGTCAATCGATAATTTCTCATTTTGCTATCAGAATTTGCCCGTGCCGGAAAGGGTTAAAGTTTAAGATCCAAAATTTGAAATTATTATTTTTTAAAAAAAACAGAAAAATTGGTTGATTCGTTTGGGATTTTCGCTAAAATTATTGTTTATGTCAGTATTTTCTTGAAAATAAATTTTAACGATATAGTTCAAAAAATGCCGATAGAGGGCTCTAACTATTTTTTACCATTATTTTTTGTATCTCAGTAAATTCTTTTTAAAACTTAGATATAAACTTAAATTTTGAACTCAAATCTGAATCGTTGGGAGTGGTTAAGTAGCGCAAATTGGACTGTTTTCAGGAGTTGAAATTTTAACCCCACCACTCCTGAACGCAGTTCAGTTATTCCCGATTCAGTTGACCACTCCCAACGATTCAGATTTTGAGCTCAAAATTTAAGTCTAAGCATTTTAAAACATCTCATGAGATACAAAAAAAAAATAAAAAAATAAATAAATAAATAAATAAATAAATAAATAAATAAATAAATAAATAAATAATAATATCGGTAAAAAAATAGTTGTTCGTTACTCCAAAATCTAAAGCGCCGTCTATCGCCAATTATTATTATTATTATTATTATTATTATTATTATTATTATTATTATTATTATTATTATTATTATTATTATTATTATTATTATTATTATTATTATTATTATATATTTTTTTATCTTTATGTTTAATTTTTTTTTCAAGAAAATGCTAACATGAAGAGTAGGTTTAGCAAAAACCGCAAACAAATCGATTTTTTTCCCTTATAATCATTTGAAATTTTGGACCCTGAACTTTAATGCAGCTTATCTCCTTCGGAAAACATTTGGAAACCTTAGTTTCTTATTTAATATTGTTTGTCTTGTGTTTTTTTTTTCAAAATTTCAATATTTTTGATATTTTTGATATTTTCAAAATATTAAGATCTTTGATACTTTGCATTTTTACATACTTAACATCTATTTTCAAAGTAATAAGATGTTTTTCTACTTTTGATATTCATTTTCAAAATATCACAATTTTTTTGTATTTTCAGTCTAAACAAGTGTAAACAAAATTTTTAGCTGTTATTAACTGTGTCATAATGTAGATACAGAAGTTTAATCTCACATGACTTATTTAGTCAAAAATGAAAGCAAGTATCTTTTACAAACTTTAGGCTTGAACATCTTACTTTTAAAAGTAGAACTAATATGTACGGAATAATTAATTCAGAGCATTGCATTATAATATAAGCTACCTAATTTAAATAATCGCTATATACAATTTTATTAGTAAAAAACCCTTTTCTGATTTTAGTTCAGTTGCATTTAACCACTTAACTGGTCAATATTCTTCAAAAAAAATTCGAATCATTTCAAATTTTGTGAAAATCGGATGCATAGTTCAAATGCAAGGACAATCAAAAGTATCCCGCTATATTGCGATCAAATAGATTCAAGTGCATTATAATGATGTTAAACCCTTTCGAACGTAATGAAATTCATTCAATCAATATATGCATCTATGAAATATACACTAAAATATACATTCTGTACAATCTATGGTTGTAAACAATATTTTTTATTAATTTACAGGGTCACAGAAATGTATTCTATTACATAATGGTAAAGGGGGAAACATTGTTTGGATTGCTTTTAATTATATCAATTTCACATTTTCTGAAATTGATATATGTTGCTCAAATTTATTACAAGTTACTTCGTGTATATAGAAAGCATATAGTATTTACAGGGAAACACAGAAGATTTCGGATACTATACTGTATCCGAAGAACTGTATATTTTAAAAAACTTCGTTATAGTACGAATACCTATGTTTGGATAGCTGCCGCCAACGCTTCCGATTTTTTTAATCGAAAAAACTTAAGAGCCCACAATAGTCACAGAAAAACTACACAAAAAGACCCGGATGACCATGTAAAGTCTATGGGAGCGTTCTTTTCTAATATCTCGCTCAAATTTTAATATTTTTGCATGATTTTTTTGCACAAGATAGCTGAGGGCAATCCACAACCGGGCTAGTTTTTACTTTTTCGATTTTGGTTATATATTTTTTATATATTGATAGTTTCAGTTTCAGAACCGGTTTCGAAAGTTAAAGTAATTTTTTAAAGAAAATCTGAAACAAAAATTGAAAAAGTAAAAACTAGCCCGGTTGTGGATTGCCCTCAGCTATCTTGTGCAAAAAACTCATGCAAAAAAATCATGCAAAAATATTAAAATTTGAGCGAGATATTCGAAAAGAACGCTCCCATAGACTTTACATGGTCATCCGGGTCTTTTTGAGTAATTTTTCTGTGACTATAGTGGACTTTTAATAGACAATTTCAGCTTATTCAATAGGGTGGGCCGAAAAAAACTTTTTTTCGATTTTCGATTATGGCGGATGCGGAAAAGTGGCCACTGGTGGCACTCAGTTCATACAAAAAATTTGAGATTTTTTGGACATTTTCTTACCCTGCCGCAAACGGCTTGAAATTTTGCAAAAAGTTCATTTTTGAACTTTTTTCGAAAAAAATTAAAAAATGTTAAAATAAATTTATTTTGGTTGTATTTACTTGGAAAGGCATATTTAATGTACCAAATGTTTAAATAATATCTTGTCATGCATTATTTAATATTTATGTGTATTATAACTTAGGCTATTTTTATAGCTTTTCCGCGTATAACAGGCAAAAGTTATATTTGTTTGAATCGATCGTTAGTTTCTATATTATTTATGTCCCTTGGTCTTCTTTATATTTTTTCTATGTGTCAAACGTCATATATTTGGGGAAAAGACAGCAGTATACTTCAAAAACAAATCTGGAAGGTGAGAAAGTGGTGAAGCAGCACTCTAAGCGAGCGCAATGACTCAGCGTAATACTCAGGGAGTGAAGGATGAAATAGTTGAGAGCCAAAATGCGATAAAGGATTCTTATTTATCCTTGCTCAGTTACCTGCGACACTTTTTCAGTGTTAACGCGAAACCCTTTTGTAGTGATTATACAGTGCCTTTTGGGTCGTTTAATGTGCCATTATAGTGTTTTGTGCGTTTTATTACGACGAGCTTAGAAATGGCTAGTATAAAGGGCCATGACAATGCAAAGACACGCGATACCGTGAAAAATACCTTTTTGGGGGCATCATGCATATTGAAAGAATTGCAATTGCAAACTTATGCTGATAATCATGCGCCACTACTACTGGTTGCTTCACCATGTAGAAGTTGTGACAGCAGAGGATACGAATCTCGTCATCGATAAAAACAAAATCAGAAGAGAGAAATAGAAACTTGGAAAGAAGATACAGGCAGAAGTTATTGAAAGAAGGAAAATTAAAAGTATATTTTTTGATGGTAGAAAGGATAAATGTATATTAAAAGGAAGAAAAATAACAACCGGCACCATCGAGAGAAAGGCGAGGAACACATCACCGTGTTGTTTGAACCTGGTTAGGAATACTCGGGTCACTTGATACCTCGTTCCGTTACTTGATACCTTGTCAGTTCAGAAAAGTATAAGTTGTGGTGACTTGGAAGATTGTATAATGCTTTTGCTATTTCTTTTCCGTGACCGGAACGCGGTGATGTGTTCCTCGCCTTTCTCTCGACGGTGCCGCTTGTTATTTTTCTTCCTCTTAATATACTTTTATCCTTTCTACCATCAAAAAATATGCTTTTAATTTTCCTTCTTTCAATAACTTCTTCTGCCTGTATCTTCTTTCGAAGTTTCTATTTCTCTCTTCTGACTTTGTTTTTATCGATGATGAGATTCGTATCCTCTGCTGTCACAACTTCTACATGGTGAAGCAACCAGTAGTAGTGGCGCATGATTATCAGCATAAGTTGGCAATTGCAATTCTTTCAATCTGCATGACGGCCCCAAAAAGTTACTTTTCACGCTATTGCGTGTCTTTGCATTGTCATGGCCCTTTATACTAGCCATTTCTAAACTCGTTGTAATAAAACGCACAAAATACTATAATGGCACATTAAACGACCCAAAAAGCACTGTATAATCACTACAAAAAGGTTTCACGTTAACACTGAACAAATGTCGCAGGTTACTGAACAAAGATAAATAATAAGAATCCTTTATCGCATTTTGGCTCTCAGCTATACGTCCTTCACTTCCTGAGTATTACGACGAGTCATTGCGTTCACTTAGAGTCCTGTTTCACCACTTTCTCACCTTCCAGATTTGTTTTTGAAGTATACTGCTGTCTTTTCCCCAAATATATGACGTTTGACACATAGAAAAAATATAAAGAAGACCAAGGGACATAAATAATATAGAAACTAACGATCGATTCAAACAAATACAACTTTTGCCTGTTATACGCGGAAAAGCTATAAAAATAGCCTAAGTTATAATACACATAAATATTAAATAATGCATGATCAGATATTATTTAAACATTTGGTACATTAAATATGCCTTTTCAAGTAAATACAACCAAAATAAATTTAATTTAACATTTTTTAATTTTTTTCGAAAAAAGTTCAAAAATGAACATTTTTGCAAAAGTTCAAGCCGTTTGCGGCAGGGTAAGGAAATGTCCAAAAAATCTCAAATTTTTTGTATGAACTGAGTGCCACCAGTGGCCACTTTTCCGCACCCGCCATAATCGAAACTCGAAAAAAAGTTTTTTTCGGCCCACCCTATTATTCAACGGTGGATTACGGCGAATTATAAAGATAAAATTTTCTATAAAATTTTTCCGGGTCGAAAAAGCTGAATATTTTGGCAGCTATGTGTTTGATGTGCAATTTCCGACTTTTTTCAATATCATGCTTATTGGAATTATGCTTTAACCCTTGGCACTCCGTTGTCTCCGCTGCGGAGACAACATCTATCATTCCAAAATTTGTTTTTGGCACCAGTAATAAAGGTAAAATAAAATTCTCCTTATTTAATCAGAAAATTTTTGAAATTGTTTACTTCAAGGACAGTTCTTTTAAAAAAAGTGGTGTTGATCGAATAAAATTTGTGTAAGAGGCACCAGAGTCCAAAGGGTTAATAATTTTTCTGGTCTTTTTTAAGATAGTTTGTTTCTAGAAAACTTCAAACTATTTTTGAAAAGTTTTCAATGATTTTGCGAAAAGAAAATCTTTTCCATAGGCGTAGTTTAATGGCAAAAAGATGAACATATCCATTCCAGTTAAATCGAGCGTGAATATTTTTTTTTTGTTTCTTTAATAATGCAATGCAAAAACATTATGTAATAGAAATCTCTCTCTATGCTTATTTAAATTATGCTTTAATAACTTTTCTAGCCTTTTTTAAGATAGTTTGTTTTTCGAATACTTCAAATTATTTTTGAAAAGTTTTCAATGAGTTTGTGGGAAAAAAATAAAAAACTTTTCGATATGTGTAGTATAACGGTAAAAAGACGAACACATCCATTCCAGTTAAATCGAGCGTGAATATTTTTGTTGTTGTTGTTGTTGTTTCTTTAATAATGCAGTGTAAAAACATTGTTCAATAGAAATCTCTTTCAATGCTTATTGTAATTATGCTTTAATAATTTTCTGGCTTTTTTAAGATAGTTTATTTCTAGAAAATTTGAAAATATTTTTGAAAAGTTTTCAACGATTATGCGAAAAAAAAAAACCTTCTCCATAGGCGTAGTTTAACGGCAAAAAGACGAATACATCCATTCTAGTTAAATCGAACGTGAATATTTTTTTGTTTCTTTAATAATGCAATGTAAAAACATTGTGTAATAGAAATCTCTTTCAATGCTTATTGGAATAATGCTTTAATAATTTTCTGGCTTTTTTAATGTAGTTTATTTCTAGAAAATTATAAACTATTTTTGAAAAGTTTTCAATGATTGTGCGGGGAAAAAAACTGTTTCATAGGCGTAGTTTAACGGCAAAAAAACGAACATATCCATTCCAGTTAAATCGAGCGTGAATATTTTTTTGTTTATGTAATACTGCAATGTAAAAACATTATGTAATAGAAATCTCTCTCTCTATGCTTATTTAAATTATACTTTAATAACATTTCTGGTTTTTTTTTAAGATAGTTTGTTTTTAGAAAACTTCAAATTTTTTTTGAAAAGTTTTCAATGATTTTGCGAAAAAAATAAAAAACTTTTCGATATGCGTAGTTTAGCTGCAAAAAGACGAACACATCCATTCCAGTTAAATCGAGCGTGAATATTTTTTTTTTGTTTCTTTAATAATGCAATGTAAAAACATTGTGTAATAGAAATATCTTTCAATGCTTATTAGAATTATGCTTTAATAATTTTCTGGCTTTTTTAAGACAGTTTATTTCTAGAAAATTTAAAACTATTTTTGAAAAGTTTTCAATGATTATGCGAAAAAAAAATAATAAATAAAACTTCTCCATAGGCGTAGTTTAACGGCAAAAAGACGAACATATCCATTCCAGTTAAATCGAGCGTGAATATATTTTTTTGTTTCTTTAATAATGCAATGTAAAAACATTATGTAATAGAAATATCTCTCTCTTTTAAGAAAAAAAGCAATTTTACTGTAATAAGCTTTCATTTCATTACTAAATCAGCTTCACAAACCTTGACGAAAAGGAAAGAAAGAAATGGGAGAAACATCGCTTGAAATGTTTGCTGTTACACTTCGCTAAATTCTCTTTAGTGATAGGAATTTGTTTTTTATTTTTTCTTAAAATAGGTTTGAATATACTATTTATTTCATCCATAAATATTATGTGCTTTCTGTGTAATCCTGAATATTCGACAGTAATGAATGTTTACTATTTAGTATATTTCTGAGAAATGCAAATATTGATAAACTAATCAAATAAATACATTCTTTTCTTTTTACTTATTTCTGAGAAATGCAAATATTGATAAACTAATCAAATAAATACATTCTTTTCTTTTTACTTTCTTCCATCTTCAATAGTACAAAGTATTATAATCGAAAAAAATTTTCGACTTCGAGTTTTCTATGGATTTACACGTTTTATGAATCGCTGTGAATAAAAAACATGTTTGTACAAAAAGTCTCTTTGTCCGTGTGTCATCATTGTACCATCGAAAAGTGTATGAAATTATGCTTAGAATTGATACATTTTTAGGTGCGTTCGTAATATGTAAATACATAGTCTATCCGTCCGTCTGTCTGCATATAACAGAGCAAAAACAACAAAACCGAATCATCTGAAATTTAAAATATACAATTGTTGCATAATTTTTTCGAGTCATTTCAAATTTTATGAAAATCGGATGCTCGGTTTAATTACAGGTAAAATCAAAAGTATTCCGTTACATTACGGCCAATGGGAAAAATAGCTTCAAGTGCATTTCAATGGTGGTACACTTTTTTGAACATAATAAAACTGATACGTATCTGTGAAGTATATATTAAAATATACATTCTGTACAACACGTGGTGCAAAGAATATTTTTATTAATTTACAAGGCACACAAAATTATTCCATTACATAATAGTATATGAGGAAACACTGTTTGAGATGCGTTTTAATTGCGTTAAACTACAGTCGAGTCTCTATATAACGAGATCCACCATTCCAGTTAAAAATTTGTTATATAGAGAAATTCGATGTATAGAGAATGATGTTAAAAATCGTATTTAATGTGTGAAATTTGAACAAATATTATTTTTGATCTTTTGAATTAATAATTTGAAATGTTTAAAAGTAAATATTAACCTAACATTTTATTTCTTAATTATTTAAGCTGTTTCAAAAAAGAGAACAGAAATTTATTTGAAAGCTTAATGAAAATCAAATAAGGAAGACTTGCATTAATTTCAAACGACGAAATCTGTGATTTTTTGTTGTTTTGATTTTAAAATTGTTACGCTCTAAAAAAATGCTCAAAATTTAGCAGGGAATGAAAAATTGTAGTTAACATTTTCCTCCATTTGAAAGCCTTTCTTACGTGCCTCTCATTGATTCCTTTTTTACATGTGCATCAATCCAATTGACTCTGTTTTGAGAAGGATGTGGAAAGGTGTGTGGGAGATGGGATGAATTCGTTGGATTTAAAGAACAAGGAGAGATGTAATATTAAAAAAAACTCAGCCCTGACGATAAATCAAAAATAAGTGACGGAAAATTGATTCCATATGATTTCGAAGCCTTTTAAAACTGAGTAAATTAAGACCAATTTATGAAAAAAATCGTTATATGGAGATCGATATTTCGCTATATAGAGACTGTTTTTAATGTAATCATGCGAAAAGGGAACCGTTCCTACTAAAAATTCGTTATATAGAGAAATTCGATGTATGGAGTTTCATTATAGAGAGACTCGACTGTATTTCACATTTTATGAAATTGATATACGTCGCTGAGGTTTACTACAGTTACTTCCTGTATAATAAAAGGTAGATGGTATTTACAGGATACACAAAATATTTCGGATACTCTACTGTATCTGAAGTACTGTATACTATTACACCAAGGTCTGAATATTTTTAAAACTTCCTTATAGTACGAACGGACCTCATTTGCTATGCTTGACATGCAATTTCTAACTTTTTTAAAATGTTTTTTGCTATGGCAAGCATATCCTCCTTGAATTTGGAAATATTTCGTCAGAAGAGCTCTGTAATAGCGATTTTTCTGTCATTTTCATTATTGTAACATCAAAAAGTGTATGATATTATGCATAGAATTGGACAAGATTTTTGTGTATGTTTGCAGGTATGGCCAGTAGTACCTCCTTGAATTTGGAAATGTTCCGCAGGAAGGGGGCGCCGTAATAGCGATTCTTGTGCCATTTCCATTACTGTACCATCGAAAAGTGTAGGAAGTTCTGAATAGAATTGAACCAAATTGCATAAATTTATTTTTGGTTATGTCCAGCAAATCCTGCTTTAACTGTTAAATATTCCACCAGAAGAGAGCGTTTTAATAATGATTTCTGTGCCATCATTATCGTACTATCGAAAAGTGTCTGAAGTTATGAATAGAATTGAACCAGATTTCATATGTATATATTTATGGCTATGGCAAGCAGGTCCTTTTTGGTTTTAAAAATTTTAAGCAGAAAGAGGGTGCTGTAATAGCGAATGAATGAATTGTTTAAAAGGAATAAGTGCATTTGTGTAAATTTTTCCTTTTTTTGAAAAGTTTTAAACATTTTTAATTCAGTATACAAATATATTACGTGCAATATTTGCTTTTCAAAAAGTCCCTCTGCAGAGCTGCCAAGTCTCTGCCTTTTTTGGATACCAGTATTTTCATACAAAAAATGTTCTTTTCTTTAATTGCAATGCTTGGAAGATTTAACCCTTCGGACTCCGGTTCCTCTTACACAAATTCTATTCGATTAGCACCACTTTTTCAAAAGAACTTCCTTTCAAGTAGACAATTTCAAAATTTCTATGATTAAATAAGGAAAATTTTATTTTCGTTTATTACTGGTGCCAAAAACAAATTTTGGAAGGAAAGATGATGTCCCCACAGCGGAGTGCCAAGGGTTAAAAGAATAGCATTTTCTGCAAGATAATGGTGGTGTGGAGAATCTCGGATGCTTAATAACTCTGCCTCTTTCTTATGCTTGGAGAAAAGCTAAAATCGTGAAAAAAATAAACATCCCCTATTAACTCCTGAAAAAATTACCGTAAAGAAAGTTACTGGTACCAAACGTTTGGAAATAACGTGTTTTTTTAAATGGCGTACATGAAATTTGCTTAGGGAGTCCATCTACATATTAAAACAAATCCAAAGTTCAATTTTTATGGCAATAGCCAAGTTTAACATGATATTTCAAATCTTCAGTTCAAACTATGCCTAGGCACTGAATTTCAAGACATTTGAATAATAAGTTTTTTTAATTATAAACATTCAAAATTTAGTGCTTCTAATGTTAAATTTCATTTTTATTCATTTTATTAATATCTCCTAAAATTATACTCGTAATGTGTTACTTTTTTATGGAGCAATAATACTAAAATACCCAAGCATTAATGCGACGAATTTACAATTTTTATAATTTTATGATATGAATTATGAAATTAATATTCGAAATAAATTATGAATTACAGCTTACAATTATTTGACGGATTTAGATTTGTTAAATCCTGCTTTCTAGAAATCTAAAATTTCAATTTTTGTTTTCTAGGTAGCTTTCAAATTATACTTAAGTAATAGCAAAATGTTGGTTTAACCACATAATCGTCGCGCTCGAGACATTCACGGGCTGCAAGCTTCACGGCTTTTATTCAGAATTCTTTGATTCCCACCAGTTTTATAAAATAGTGTAATTGGTTTTATTTTAGTATCATTTTACTTGTCATTAAATAAGATAAATATTATTGCTTCAAAAAAGTGGTAGCAATAATGAATTTGAATTTTTAAACTCTTAATTTAATGCGACCATTAAGGGGTTAAGGAGTGGTGTTGGTTTATGTTTAGAAGCGATTGCCGTAATTTCCTGCGTATAATCCAGGGATCAAACAATTCTTTTTGGTCCCAGAAATCTTATTTAGTGATTGAAGACAAATATTTATAGCGATCTAATAATTCACATTTCTTTTAAAACAAAATCTGGATCGAAAAATAATTGTTTGACCATTTGATTATACGGAGGAAATTACGGCAGATATTTTAAAACTTCTTGTACTATCCTATAATCAGCAGAGCTGCCAACTTGTTATGCATTACACTCCATATTGTTAATTATCCACTAAAATTTCTGTTTCTGATATGTTTATTCATCTTTAAATAGGCGTAGTAGTTGGCAGCCATGATCTAGCAATCTTCAATCAGTGCTTGAGAGGCACTTAAGATGCCTTGATCAAGAAGGGTGCTCTCTCGGCCACAATCGAGTATCGAACTTCAATTTGAATACAGCCACTAAAATATACTCGTTTTCAAATAATTAATTTCTCTGAAACTTTTCATACAAAATGCATGAAAATTGTTTTTAGTCTAATTGAAAGGTGTAGAGCTCATTTATGCTGTCCGAATTGGGTATTGCTAAATTTTTTTAAAGTAAGAGTTTGTTTTAATATGTAGATGGCCCCCTAAGCAAGATATACATAAGTCATTTAAAAGTAGACTTTATTTCTAATCTTTCGATACCAGTAACTTTCTTCGCCGATAATTTGTTGAGGAGTTAGTAGACAGTGCTTGCATTTTTTTTTTTTTTTTTTTTTTTTTTTTCACGACTGCACTTCTCTACTTCTTGTTTTGAAGAATTACTTAAACACAGGAAATTAAGATACATGTTATCAAACATAGAATAATTTCGACAGTATTGAGATATTTTATTTTATTATTTTTATTTTTTTAAGTAGTAAGATACACCGAATTGGCGTCATATACATCGATCTATCTTTACGTACATTCGTAATTAAATAAATATGTAGCACCTACAGTTCTCCTCTGGACCGCCCATATATCCGCATGTATAACAGCACAAAAACTATCCAATTGGATGGTTTGAAATAATTTATATATAATAATAATGTATGTAAATATGTAATTTTAATGTATAATTTTTACAGAATTTTGGCGATTCATTTTATATTTTATGAAAATCGAGTCAAAACTTAAAATTATACTAACATATTTTTTCATTCTTTTAACCCATTAGTGCCTAGCGTCCCATTTTTGGGACAGTTTTAAAAAATTCAAGTAAACGCATTTCACACCCGTAAAAAAGAGTATAAATAAATACTTTCTTTCTCGAGACAAAGTCCTCGATAAATTAAGATATAAGTTATTCTTGCTTTAAAAGTGGTGGGAAAATGCAAAATGGGAATTTTAACGAAAAAAATAATTCAAGCACTAATAGATTAAATTCTATTTTCGGGAAGATTTCAACCGACTGTCATTAAATAAAGATGAGTATGTATTATAGAAAGTGTCTGGTTTGAATGCTAAATTTCGGATTTAAAAAAAAGCCAAACTGGCAACACTGACTGAAATATCTATTAAAATTTTCCATCCATCATGCATTAAACTTATTTTATATTCATGCCTGAAAACAAAATATTATACACCAAATAAAATAAGATCGCATTGCAATGAAACATGCCTATGAGCTTTAAGGAAAAACATGATTCAGTAAAAAAAAATTAGCATCATGCATTACAAATGTTTCCTTTACCTTCAATCTATTTAAAATTCTTTGAACACAGGGTTATTTTAAATTTTAAACTTCCTCTTTTAAAGCTACCTATTTAAAACATTTATTTCCCTTTCTTCAAAACTTATTCTTTCAGTAGTTTTGCATCTTTCTTTCGGGTTTAAAGATAATAACCGTGTCAAAATGTTTGGGAATATTTGTAAAATTTGACATCCGCTGAAACTTTGAAAGGAAAAGTTAATGACGTGAATGGGAAGGAAATGTTGGCAATGAAATAGTTAAATTGTTCTAAAAATTATTTTTACGCTCTTGAATCTTCAATAGAAGAAAATAGTGTCGTCAAAATTTTTCTTGACTTCCTGTATTTTACGGATTTGCGCATTTCAGAGGCCAGAGATTTTTTTTTTTAAGTTTATACAAAATGTTTGTCTATCCGTGAATCGCCATTGTACCCTGTAAAAATAAATAAATAAAATAAAATAAATAAATAGAACAAAAAATCGACCTAAATTGGGTTGTAAGATTTTTGGTTACAGCAATGTTCCAAATTTGAAAATGTTTTTGTATGACCCAAATTGGGTTAAAAAAAATATCCATTTTGGGTTCATTGCAGAATCCAAATTAGAGTGTACCCAATACTCAAAATGGGTACAATGTTAACTCATTTTGGATATAACTGAAACTCTAATTTGGGATCTGTGAACAAACCTAAGTTAGAGTTTAGACTATACTCAAAATGGGTATAAATTTCACCCTTTATGGTGAATTCTGTATTCCAAACTAGGTTCTGCAATAAACTCAAAATGGACACTTTTTATATCCAATTTGGACATTTTCCGAATTTGGAATATTCATGCACCAAAAATCTTACAACCCAATTTGGGTCACAACGAAACACTTTCCAATTTAGAAAAATCATGCACCCAAAAATCGTACAATCCAATTTATAACACATTGCTGCATCCAGATATATCTTACAACCGAATTTGGGTTATTTTTTGTTTTATATCCAAAAAAAAAATACGAACCCTAAAAATGTATGCAAAAAAAAAAAACACATTTTATGAGAAGTTTTTTTTTTCTTTTGTTTAAACTAAAAAGTAATGAATTCAATTCAAACCTTCAGTTTGGTTTAGTTTATTTTGTGACGGCATATTACCTGCTCGAGGGATACAGACCGAAGGGCAGATGCTCTTCGTTGGGGTCTTTCTAAGGGAACTTAACCGGTATCTACGCAAGGTTAAAAAAACACGAAAACTCCGAACGGTTAAGACGACGGGCCGATTGGGTTCGAACTCAGCACCTCCCATCTACTAGCTTCGAAAGCTGAACCTTTTCAACCACTATATTGTACCTTCGAAAAGGGTTTCAATTTATGCATAGAACTGAACCAATTATTTTGTGCTAATGATTTTCGCTATGGCAAGCAGATCCTCCTAGAATTTGGAAATATTCCGTCGGAAAGGGAGGTTGTAATAGCAATTTTTGTATAATTTTCTCGGTTTTCCGTAGTCAAATTTTAGCCCTTCGTATGAAATTAAATACATACTTTAGAGAAATTTTGAAAACAAAGAAAAACAGAGACTTTTTTAAGACGTATATACAACAAATAAAAGTTAAAAATATTAATTACTCTAGGAGATAGTTTGGCGTTACTGAGTTTTAACCCCCTTCTTGGCGCGTTTTAAAAATATCGCCACATTGGCGCGCTTTTGCGTTTTGCCTTCCGGAGTTTCACTCCAGAAGACACCATTCAAAAGAGCGCAATTTAAAGTGGCGATAATGAAAATAAAGCAAAAATACATGTTTTAAAACATGAAAATTTAAAAGAATTTGAAATATCGCACATAAAAAAACAAATAATCCACTTACCGACAAACTAGGTTTTTAACGGAGTTTGAGAGATCGCGACAATAAAAATAAAGCAAAAATACATATATTAACGCAGAATCTTAAAATATTGTAAAAATTAGGCTGTAAAAAGTATGAATATTGCGAAAAATTAAAACAAATATCTCATTTACATACAAAATTATTTCATAAAATTTAAGATTAAAAAATCGGATGACCATAACCAAAAAATTAATTTACAAAGCTTTTAGAAGAATAAAAATCCTTTCTCAGGGGGGCTCTGTCCCCCCTGAACCCCCCGGTCACATTTTTGTTTAAAACATGTATAATATTTAAACATTCAAAACAGTTCTGTTCAAGAAACAAAGACATTGTACACTTACCTTTTTTAAAAACAAAACCAGTCTTTTTTTAAATAAAGAAAGAAATTATTAATAGATTTTCTAAAGAAATATTTTAAGTTTTTAATGCAAATGGTCATTTTCATTTATATTTATAATATGTAATTACTCGACCAACTCTCATCGTAATCCAATGGTCTAATAACATACAAGAAATTTTATTAACTTCAAGGCGCCAGAATTAAAATTCTACAGTTTCTCCTCTCTTGTCCAATAATAAAGCTAGAAAAATAAAGAACGAACAGAGCATGCGCCGCAAGCTCTCGCAAACGAGGGAGAAATCGCTTCTTCTCTCGGACGGTTGCCGAGAAGAGCGACAGCGAAAAGTAAAGGAAAGCAAGGCGTGACCAATAGTTTAAATATACGAATGCATCAAGCGACAGAGATTTTACATTAGTGAGGGGAATTGGGAAGTTGAGTGACCAGCCCAGGGCCGTAGCTAAGGAGGTGCTATGGGCGGCTCAGCCCCCTAAAACATTTTGACCCTCCCCCTTTGGGAAATATTCCAAGGTCACTAAAGGAGTTAATGTTCCGAAAATCCAAATGAAATTCTATTCAAAAATCTACTCCCTCCCCCTACATTTTCTTGAGCCTTCCCCTATTATTCACTTCTAGGTACGGCCCTGGACCAGCCCCTTTAAACTAAGATCACGAGCTACAAATATTATGATAATACTAAGAGCTGTATAAACCGCTGTATGTATCTTGGTATCGATGTAATCCAGTAGTGATAGTAATCTTTTTGAAATAATCCTTCACTAAACTAACAATTTCTGCATTATAAATCATCATCTGATTCATATAATCATCCTTCCTACCTATATTGATCATCGTTATTGGAACGATCAATGAACAATCTATGTCTCACAATGTCGTTCCGAAAAAAGAGAGGGAGGGGATAAAACTCAGTTCTTTGAATCTTTGATTCATAATCATTAAAACCTTTTTTTTTTTCTCTCAAAGAAGGAAGATAAAACTTTAATCTTTATAAAAGCTTACATTTGTAACCCTATTAACCACTTAACCCCTTAATGGTCGAATTAAAGTACGGTTTAGAAATTAAAATTCATTATTCCCACCACTTTTTTGAAAAAAAAAAATATTCGTCTTATTAAATAGCGAGTAAAATGATACCAGAACAAAACCAATTACATTATTTTATAAAACTGGTGGGAATCAAACAATTCTGAATAAAAGCCGTGAAGCTTGCAGCCCGTTAATATCTCGGGAGCAACGATTAAGTGGTTAACTACTTTTTATTAAGCTTACAATAAATTGGAAAACGCCACTAATAAGGTATAAACACCTTTTGTTTAGCTAATATATTCGTAATATTTAGTATAAATATTTCTGCCAATAGATAGTATGAAATTCTAATAAAAAATTAGTGGTGTCAGAAAGATTTAAGTGTTGGATCAGGCACACTCTTCTTGCCCTACGACGTACGGGAAAATCAGTTAAGCGGTTAATATTTAATTCATGCAAAGAAATAACAAAATTATTAATATGGGAAGTTGAATGGTCGAAGATCAATTTCTTACTCTCATTATATATTAAATCTCTTGGTCTCTACGGACGTACGCAGCATACGTCATGCTATTTTGGTCATTTCCAGCAATGTTATACGTTCTGCTATCTGACTGATAATTTAATTAGATATTCCTAGTTCTCACCAGAAAGATTTATTTAGTTTTTCTTTACAGGTTGTTTAATGTTTACCCCATAAATAAAATTAAAAAAAAAAAAAAAATACCAGATAAATTTTTGTGGTGTGAATTCAAAATTTGAAATAAATTAATTTATAAATAAAACAATCTGTCAGATGCAGTAATACAGCTATACAGCGCAAGGGGTTAATGCCATTTCGCAACTCAACACAATCGAATACTGCTGGTCATAAATTTTGAAAGGCGGTGATTTTACCATCTTAGACTGAATAACAATCAATTTATTTGTCTACTAGCAGGCTAAGCCCGCTGCGCTGGACTATTTTTCAAAACAAAACATGAATCAAACAAAATATTGAATATGATTGTGTTTTTTAAAGCAACTTCACCTCGAATGCTCTTTTACATTTCTGAAAATGATACAAAACGCCATTGTATTTAAAGATAGAAAACCAACGATTATAAATGCACCAAAAATGCATTAAAAGTTAGCAAACAGCTGTTTCGAATCTACTGTCGAGATTCTTCATCAGTGCAAAACTCAGCGAGCTAGAAAAAACAAAACTGAGCCAAAAATATAAACAACAACAATGGAATCAAGGCCCGTTGACGCCAAAATATATTAAAATAATAATAAAATATTATGTTGTTGTATCAGCTTATGCATTCGATAAAATTCGGGCTTTTAAGAAAAAAATATTTCAGTTGACCATTTATTGTAGAGTTTGTTAGAGAAATGAGGCAATTATGAAAAGAGCAATTTAAATATTGTCTATTCACCATACTTCTAAAATAGCGAGCATTATGATCCCAGAGATTGACCATTGAATTTAAACAATTTTCAAGTGATTCATTTTCATTTGATAGTTTTAGAACTCTAAACCTCTCAACTTGAGGATATGGGTATCTGTGGAAACCTTAATACATCCTAAATAAATATTATACAGTCGAGTCTCTATATAACGAAATCCACCGTTACAGTAAAAAATTCGTTATATAGAGAAATTCGATGTATAGAGAATGATGTTAAAAATCGTATTTAATGTGTGAAATTTGAACAAATATTATTTTTGATGTTTTGAATTAAGAATTTAAAATATTTAAAAGTATATATTAACCTAACATTTGACTTCTTAATTATGTAAGCTGTTTCAAAAAGAGAACAGACAATTATTTGAAAGCTTAATATAATGGAAATCAAAAAAGGAAGACTTTCATTAATTTCAGGAGAAGAAATCTGTAATCTTTTGCTGTTGTGATTTTAAAGTTGTTACGCTCTCAAAGAAAAAAAAATGCTCAAATTTTAGCAAGAAATGAAAAATTGTAGTTAACATTTCCTCCATTTGAAGGCCTCTCTTATGTGCCTCTCATTGATTCCTCTCTCACATATGTATCAATCTAATTGACACTGTTTTGAGAAGGATGTTGAAAGGTGTGTGGGAGGTGGGATGAATTCGTTGGATTTAAAGAACAAAGAGAGAAGTAATATATACGTAAAAGAAAAGAAAAAAAACTCAGCACTGACGATAAATCAAAAATAAGTGATGGAAAATTGATTCCATATGATTTCAAAGCTTTTTAAAACTGAATAAATTAAGACCAATTTATGAAAAAAAGCGTTATATGGAGATAGATATTTCGCTATATAGAGACTGTTTTTAATGTAAGCATGCGAAAAGGGGACCGTTCCTATTAAAAATTCGTTATATAGATAAATTCGATGTATGGAGTTTCGTTGTATAGAGACTCGACTGTATTATATTTCGCAACGTACATCTTCTCTTGACAAATCTATTACAGTGTTCCGTTTTTGGAATGCAGTAGAATAAATAAAGTAAAATAAAGTTTTCCTTAGAAAAATAAGGTGAATGTTTTTTGAATGTGTGAAATTCCTTTTCTGATACAGATATCATATACGCATCACGCTGGCGTGATTGAAACAAAATGAACATTTTATGCCTCTTATGGTAATCCAGCTTTGTTTTTAATTTATTAATGAACTATTTATTTACTTTCATTTGCATTTTAAAATGATACAAAATGTTATGCTCTATACATAGAAAAGTAAAATAGAAAATAGAAATGTATCTGTCATTTGAAAATGAAGTTTTCGTTAAAGTGGCGCCAGAAATGTATCACTCCAACGTGGTGCATATATGACATTTGTGCCTCTTTCTTACAAGGGTGTGTGCATTTGTACCTAAATTTAGTTATTTAGCTCTATTTTTGTAATATTAACTGGAGTTTGTACAATGTACGGTACTGCTTGATTATTCTGTCGAGAAAAAAAAAATAATAGCAGATTATAGGAATAAATGTCAATAATCGATTATCGTAAATATGATAGCAATTGATATTACACGTGATACACGTATTTTTTTTATGTCATAAGTGCTTTTTAATTCGACTTTTAATTTGCATTTTTTATTTATGTTTATTGTTGTTTCGTTATTTAAAAAGAATTTATGTAAATTTGAATAGTTTGGCGAAACTGGCCGACGTGTTAATCAAGTAGCACTCAATTTACATTTTAAAATATCATATTTCACAAAAAATTCCGGCACAAACCCGGATTTGCAAGATTTCCTTCCAATACTAATGCGGCAAAATCCTCGTTTTAGAATAGCGAAGAAATGTGCATTTTTAAAAATTATTTTTGTTATTTTAAAACGAAAATATTAATAAATAAAAAAAAAGTTACTATAGCACAAAACAATTTATAGAATTTCTAAAAAGAAATTGAAAGTAAATAAACAATTTATTAATACAGAAACAACTATTGCTGGGTTACCATATCAGGCAAAATAACACCGTTTTGGCGATAGTCAGATACCTCAGTGTGTATATAATATCTGTGCCAAACATGTTTGGAAAAAACAACAATCGTTATTTATACAGCATGTTTAAATACTGCAGTATAGTGAAAAAAATGTATACATGACATATACGCACCACATTGGTGCGGTTTTTTTTTCTTATGATGCCGATTCGGAGAAAATTTTGTTTTCAAATACCAGTTACATATATAGTTCACAATTATTTTCTGTTATTTTAAATAGAAAATAACAATAAATTTTAAAAAGTTTAGTTAATAATTATAAAACAAAACTATTTATATCCTTTAAAAAAGAAAAGAAAAGAAAACAAAAATTTATTAATAAATAAACAACAGCCAGGTTACCAAATGAGGCATAAAATCGCCATTTTATTGCAGTCTCGCAAATGTGGCGCCCGTATGACAAATGTGCCTAGATTAAAATAGTTTATATAATTGAAAAAAAAAAAGAAAAAAATTGTAAATAGGCAATTTATTAATAAATAGACAATAACATCCGGGTTGCCATATCAAGCAAAATAATGACACTTTGGCGTCAGTTAATTACCCAGATGTATATATGGTATTGGCGTAAGAGACAAATCGCACCAATGTAATGCGTATGAGATATCTGTGCCAAAAAAATTTAAAAGTTGCAGTTAAATTATTTTACAATATCTATGTATGTGGAAAGTCATTTACCCTAAAATTTAAATATTATTCATTTTTGTGGTATTAACTGGTATATATGTATTTAAGTTAAATTTAAAAAATTTCCTAAAAATGCTCTCACTCATTAAAAGAGAGAGAGAGAGAAAATAGTTCTTGCGAACATCGTTCCGTCTTGTTTTTTTTTTTTTTTTTTTTTTTTTTTTGGAGGGGGGGGGAGTTTAGAACCGCATTGATTGGCGACAAAAGTAGATTGAAACACCCAATTGAACAAACAACATACAAATAACAATTAGAGCCTTTTTAAAAAAAATTAATTCTGCGAGTTTCTTCTGTAAAACACATAACGGGAAAATTAGATTTAAAAATATTTTTAAAAAAAGAAAGCAAAAAATACTTATATTTTGCATAATGAAATTTTTGAGATATTGTTTTCTTTTAATCTGACTCGAAAGAAATAAATAGCCAAATATTGTGTCACTTCAAAACTTTCTTTCACATTGAGTTACTTTTTAAATATTATAAATATTCTTTTTTTTTTTTTTTTTTTTTTTTCGTTAAAGATAAATATTTTCCTTTCATAATATTATTTTGCATTAAACGGATTTTTTTTCTTTTTATCGTTATTTATTTTAAATCAATGATTTAACAGGTTTTTTTTTCGAAATGTTTATATTATTTTCCATTAGAGAAAGCATTTCATTTCTTTTTTGAAATATAATTATCGCCAAAAAATTAGTTCTTGCAACCCTTCCGTCAAAAAGAACCGAAAAATACGAAATTTAGTACGAAAAATCAGAGTTATCCCTGTATATTTGTATCATAAACCTCCGCAAAAATATTTCCTATCGAATGATATAATCTGCAAAAAGATCCATCGGGTAGTTTTTCAAAACACTCGGTTGGAAGTTTCAGAACTTCTGCTTCATAATATATATGATTCTAACGATCTACAAAATTTATTCACGATCTACAAAACATCAAAACTTGCATAAAACAATGCAAATATCTCAGTAGCTATATAATTCAATGACGACACCAATCATTTTGGAATAATCCTTCAAGGAACTTTAATTTCGGCATCATAAATCTTTGATTCATAATCGTCCTTTCTGATGATATTGACCATCATTATTGGAATCAACCGAGATTAACAATTCCTTATATGTTAGTATTCTTTTAGTAAGTGTAATAACTTATTGAGACTATTGAACATTCAATGTATTGCCGTAATTTACGGCGTATTATCCGCGGATCAAACAATCATTTTCCAACCCAGAAACTTTTCAAAATGAAACGTAACTTCTTAGATAGTCGTAAATATTTATCACAAAATAAAATTTCTGGGTCCAAAAAGAATTGTTTGGTCCGCGGATAATACGCCGGAAGTTATGATACGTTAGTTTTACCGGTGTCAAATGAAAGTGTTGATTGACGCCTTTTGAAAGTTTTGATTTACGCTTATTTTGTTCGTAGTTTTTGATTATAATGAGCATAAAAAAATTTCAATATATTAAAGATTATTTGTAATTATTTCAACCTGAAATACTGATATAAAAAACCATAAATCTAAATCCATTAAAAGGTATCAATTGGCAGAAATAGTTGGAAAATAAAATTTTTAAGTGAAGAGAGAAATGAAATTTCGTTCTGTCAAACTATGTTTCTGAATAATTAAAATACGTCTCCCTGTCAAAAAAGTAATAATTAATCTTTTTAAACTCTTTCTATCGAGACTATTGAAATTTAAATGTAATAATATTACATTTACCGGTGTGAAATGACACCTCTTGAAAGTTTTGATTTACACTTATTTTCTTCGTGGTTGTTTATTGCAATGAGCATAAAGAAGTTTTTAATGCATTTAAGATAATTCGTAATCATTTCAATCTAAAATATTGAAATAAAAAACCACAAATCTAAATCCATTAAAAGGTATCATTTGACAGAAATAGTGTTAAAATAAAAATTTTAAGTGAAGAGGGAAATACCATTTCGTTCTATCCAACTATGTTTCTGAATAATTAAAAAAGTCTCCCTGTCAAAAAAAAATAATAATTAATCTTTTTAAACTACTTCTATAGAGACTATTGAACATTCAATATAATAATACTACATTTACCGGTGTTAACCCTTTAATTCCGATGGTAGAACACGTTCTAGAAATTGTGTAGTTCAGGAAATCTGATATACACCAGAAAAATTCAGGGGCTAATTTCGTTTTATTTAAATGTGGAATGGTCCAATGTTAATTAAAGCAAATACTGCTGTTTCAATTTTCTGGTGGGAATTAAGATATACGAATTAAAATATCGTAAAATATCTCGGGCGGTTTGGAATCCGGAGGGTTAAATTACACCTTTTGAAAGTTTTAATTTACACTTATTTTCATCGTGGTTTTTGATTGCAATGAACATAAAAAGTTTTTAATGCATTAAAAATTATTCTTAATTGTTTCAATCTAAAACTTTTAAATAAAAAACCATAAATCAAAATCCATTAAACGGTATCATTTGACAGAAATAGTGTTAAAATGAAATATTGAAGTAAAAGTGAAATAATTAAAAAACGTTTCCTGTCAAACTAATAATAATAATAATAAATCTGCTTAAAAGCTAATATGTACATAAAATAAAACCTTTGTGATATAAAACATTTTTCCTTTTCAAAAGAAGGTGAAACTTTAGTACTTCTGAAAGCTTATATGTGCATCTCTATTGACATTTAATTCTTGCATCGAAATAACTAAATGTATTATAAATGGCAAGACATATTATAGAAAACCATTTCCTTCACACTCATTATCAGGGCCTGATTAATGCACAGCGCCCACCAATTTCAGGGGCCTACAAATTATGTGGCTGATTTTTTTTCCTTTAAACAAGTACTCTTCAAATAATATTGTTTTATAAAATACGAAATGTAAAATTTAAATATTCTGAATGACTCAATAAAATTTTTAGAAGCGTTTAACCTAGGCACTTTTCTGTAAAAGTCCTTTTTATGTTGGGAGTACCTATAATTTTCAAAATTTGACGTATCCAGAAAATCAAATTTGGCGAAAATGCCAAAAACTGCATACTGTGTCGATTGGATTCAACAGAAACAAGGATTTTACAATGTCAGAATTATAGTTTAAAATGATTACTAGACTATTAGAGAAAACACAATATTTATAATTTTGGATAAGGCAAGTTTTGTAAAAGATATTCTAATTTATTCTGCAACATAAACTGTGGATCATAAATGTTTGTGAATTATACAAATGCTTATTCGAGAAAGTGGACGGTTTTTCATTTTCTTGTAAGCTTTTTCTTTTTCTTTTCTTTTTTTTTTTTTTTCTTTTTTTTTTTTTTTTTTTTTTTTTTTTGTAAATTTGAAACTTTTACCCAAACAACTTTGTCAAGTCATCAAATAAATCTACATTTTTTCTGAAAGTGTCGCCGGGAATGGGTAGGTAGGAGGCATAATTTTTTAACAGGCCCTAGTCCCAACTTCAGCTTGATCGGGCTCTGCTCATTATGCATTCATTAGCATTTTCAACTCATTACAAATTGAATACTCTGATCATAAGTTTAAAAAGACAGTAATTTAATCATCCCTTTAGACTACATAGTACTCAATTAATTGAACTATCATAACAATCTACAAACATTAAAATAACACTTTTCCGGTGTAAAGACCAATTCAAATATCTCGGTATCGATATAATTCTACTGGGAAAGTTATTATTCTGGAGTAATCTTCTACTAAACCTTTAACTTCATCATTGAAAATCTTATATGATTCATAACCATCCTTCTTTACTCTACTTATCGATCATCGTTATTTGAACAATCAATAAACATAAATGAACAATCGATGTCTTATGTCGTTTCGAAAGGAAGAAGGGGTGGAATTCTGATTGATTGACTCTTTGAAACTCTTATACTGTGTTATTAAAACCTTTTCCCCTCTCAAAAGAAGATGAAACTTTCATCCTTCTGATTATCTATAGGGATGCGTCTCTATTGGCAATTCATTTTTGTAAGGAAATAGGAAAATTATAATTTAAATGGGAAGATATATTACAGAATATCATTTTCTTCACACCCATTATACATTCATCAGCATTTTGCAATTCATTACAAAATGAATACCCTGATCATGGCTTTAACCCCTTTACGATCGTATTAAATTAAGGTTTAAAAATTCAGATTGATTATTGCAGCCACTTATTTTTTGAAAAAGAAATGTTCACCTCTTTTAATGTACTGGCAAAATGATATCAGAATAAAGTGAATTGCACCATTTTATAAAAGTGGTGGGAATAAAAAAATTCTGAAAAAAAAGCCGTGAAGCTCGCAACCCGACAATATCACGGGAGCGAGTAATAAAGGGTTAAAAGGACTGTCAATTCACCATCTTCAAACTACATAACAATCAATTTGTTAAACTACCATACCGTTCTACAAATAGTAGCATAATGCTAAAGCCTTCATAAACCGAAACGAATATCTCGGTATCGATATAATACAATGACGATATCAATTATACTGGAGGCCCCACCAGTGGCCGAGAGGTACAGACCTCTCAACTGGTAGACGGCAAGTGCTGGGTTTGAACCCAATCGCGGCTGTCGGCCTAACCGTTCGGAGTTTTCGTGGTTTTCTTCGAACTTTGCGTAAATACGGGTTAGGTTCTCTTAGAAAGACCCCCACGAAGGGCACTCCCCCTGGTCCTATATCCCTAGCGCAGATAATCGGACGACAAAAAATACACCAAATTATACTGGAGTAATCCTTCAAAGAACCTCTAATTTCTTCAATGTAAATCTTCATTTGATTTATAATCATGCTACCTGCCTATATTGACAATCATTATTGAAATAGTAAATGAACAATCAATCGATGAACAATCGATGCCTCAAAATATAATTTTGTAGGGAAGTAGGGGAGAGGATGACATTTAGCTCTTTTAAACTCATATATGGAATCATTAAAATATTTTTCTCTTTCAAAACAAAGTGAAACTTTAATTCTTCTAAAACTTTATATGTGCGTCTTTATTGATATTCAATTCTTTCAGGTAAATAACAAAAGTGTTAACATAAACAGAAAAATATGTTGTAGAAAATCACTTTCTTCACACTCATTATACATTTATTACCATTTTATAACTTATTACAAATTAAATACCCTGATAATGGGTTCAATATAGTCATTTTATCATCTTCAGATTACATAACATTCAATTTATTTAACTACCATAACGATATACAAATATATTAGCATGATATTTAAACCTGAATAAACGAGTGCAAATATCTTGGTATAGATAAAATCCTATGGCAAGATAGCAATCATTCTGAAATAATCCTTCACGGAACCTCCAATTTCTGTATCGTAAATCATCATTTGGTTCATAATAATCTTTTCTGATGATATTGCCAGTCATTATTGGAATCATAGGCGATATCTTTCCCATTCATGTTAGGATTACTTTTCTATGTATATTAACTGATAAAAGCTGTTGAACATTCAATATATTAAGGCCCAAATAGATCTGAACACTTCTTGAAGTTTGGTGCCGGCTCGTTTATTGTGTGGAAGCGGTATTTTTGATTTTTAACACGCCGTCGAACGCGCCTTAAAAGTTGCATCATCGGGCGCGTTGTGTCTGACAGATACATTCTGTATCTCAGCGTTATATATTGTTTAAAAATGAGTTTTAAAATATTATTTTTCTTTTTAGTTCCAGGCTCCACCTCCCCTACACCTAGACCTTTCCTCGCCATTTTTTTTTTTTTTTTTTTTTTTGCGTTTTATTTAAATTAAGTACAAAATACAATTTACATACAATGAAAATGTTAAAATACAATAGCATAATGATGGGTAACATACGAACATATTTTTAAAACAAAATTAACATATTATGTGAAATATTCACGTATTCTAACCTAGTATCAGTGGAAAACTAACTACAAACGCTATCGGGCGCATGTATCTAATAGATAAAAATCCTTAACAAAGTGCGAAACCGGAAAATCCTATCGACAAAAATTTGAAACCACTGCATTTCAGGGACGGTAATGACCGGAAGAACAGATACTGTGAAGGTCAAGGTCGTGAAACTCCCTTTTCTTTTCGAAAACGACGAATTTCTTACGCATGTAACTCTCAGATACAGCGCGCCTGATGGAGTGTTAATGAGTTTTGCAGGAAAAGGAAGGATGTCCGGCAAAAGAAAAATCCTATCGTCAAGTAGGGTGGATATCTTATCTCCCGCTACTTTGGTTCGCTCCCCCCCCCCCCCGTTCTATTATGGAGAAACCGCAAATGGGTCCTAAAAGGCTCTTCAAAGAATTCAGTTGAACTGAATGCATTGCAATCTGAACGGAGCCTTAGAATGAATATCAGACTGTGATTCTGAATAATTAAAAAAAATATATCCCTGTAAAAAGAAAAAAAATAAAGATTTAATCCTTTATTTTTTTTATAAGCTAATATGTGCATCTTCTGTGAAATTTAAACTCTATATGTAAATAACAATTAAGTAAATAACTGTTTATGTAAATGCAGGGATGCAAACGCTGCGCCAGAAATGGCTGATTGCTGCCACTAAAAGTTTATAGTATTCCTCATCTTATTTAATGACAAAATTTCTGACACTTAATACGGCGGAGAATATTATTGAAACTTAGTAGTGGAAATCAGTCATTCCTTGAGCAACGGTTACATCTCTGTGTAAATGGGAGAATATATGAACGTAGACTATTTCCCCCATTCTTATTATTATATTATCATCTCTAATCTTTTATACAAATAGCAGGGGTAACCGAGCTTAGCTCGGTCAAGATTAACTTTGTATTCAACTCGATATAAGGCTGTCGCTGTATCATTTTCTCTGTATTATTACTATAGAACATGTTATGTATAATGGTATTATTTACAAACACAATAAATAAGAAAACCATGCATGTACATACATGGTCATAAATTTTACATTATTTAAAAATTTATAACGAAAGGACTTCAGTTCAAATCACATTTTTAGCTCGACTCTGATTGGTTTAATCATGCATCTCGAATCCTCTTAAGGATGTCTAAAAAATTTCTTCACGTTATGAAAGACAATATTTTTTGCCAAATTTGCCAACATTCTTTCATTTGGCGCCAAATACTTTTTTGGCTTTTGTAATCTTGATTTCAGTTTTTCAGCCAAATGTCGCCAATATTTTGTCAAATATCGCCAAATGACTGGCTGTTGCTACATTCTCGTGCCCCTGACCTGTTTTACCGAAATGACCCGCTAATCAGATTTGTTCAAACACGTGACTTAACTCAATGGTCTTCAGGTAATCAAAAATGGTAGGATATAAAATTTAGTCAAAATCGTTTAAGATAAAATTAGCCTTTAGTAGATAAATACCTTAGATAAAATTAGCTTGAATCGCAGTGAATCCCAAAATGATACACTAATTTTCTCGATCATGGGACCCAGTCCAGTGTTCTTCTGAAGGCTGAAAACGGTAAAATATGCAACTCAGTTAAAATTCATTAAAGTCGTATTTTAGATATAATTAGCTTTGACATTATCAAAATTTTGCCACTATCGTTTGAGCCATTTTTAGGTGCGTTCGTAATTATGTAAATACGTAGCACCTAAAATTGTCGTTCAGTCCGTCCGTCCATCCGTCCGTCCGTCTGTCCGTCTGTCCATCGGTCCGCATATAACAACACAAAAACCACCCAACCGAATCGTTTGAAATTTAAAATACATAATTATTACATAATTTTTTGCGAGTCATTTCAAATTTTTTGAAAATCGGATGCATAGATCAATTACAGTGACAATCAAAAGTATTCCGTTACATTATGGCCAATAGGGAAAAAAGTTTCAAATGCATTTTAATCGTTTGAAATTTAAAATACATAATTATTACATAACTTTGTTGAGTTATTTCAAATTTTATTAAAATCGGATCCATAGTTCAATTACAGGGACAATAAAAAGTATTCCGTTACATTACGGTCAAAAATGTTTCAAATGCATTTTAATGGTGTTACACTCATTCGAACATAATAAAATTGATATGCATCTATAAAGTACATATTATAATATACATTTTGCATAATCTGTGGTGTTTGTTATTCATTTACATGGCCACACAATAGTATTCCATTACGTAATGGTATAGGGAGTACATTGTTTGGTGCGTATTTTAGTTATAATTAACTATTTACAATTTTATGAGATTGATTTATGAGTGTGATATTTTTAAAACTTCGTTATCGTACGAACGCTCCTCATTTGCTATTCTTCACGTGCAATTTCCAACTTGTTTAGATATAATTAACTTGACCCGCATCCATAGTGACCCAAATAGACCCACTAATCGAATTTTCTTGAACATGCGACCTAACCCAATGGTCTTTTTAAGTTATAAAACGACAGAATACAAAATTTAATCGAATTTATTGAGCCATTTTCCAGATAAAATTTTATTGATTCATAATGACCCAAATCTGACCCACTAATCGACATTTCTCAAACATGTGCTCGAACCCAGGGATTTTTTCATGCCCCAAAACGGTTTAACATTTCACTATATAATTTGAACAGTTAGATACAATTAGCTTTACCCGGACTCATAGTGACCCAAAATGAGCCACTAATCGAAATTTCTCGAATATGTGACCTAGCCCAACGATCTTCTCTTATCCTGTAACAGCATAACACAAATTTTGTCAAAATCTTTTGAGACGTTTTTCAGAAACATTTAACTTGATTCTGATGCATTCTGACCCAAAATGACCCACCGATCGAACTTTCTGGAACATGCGACACAGCCCAATGATTTCCTCATGCCCGAAAACGATAAAATACAAAATTTAGTCAAAATCGTGTGAGCTATTTTCTAGATAAAATCAGCGTGACCCTCAATGACTCAAAAATGACACACTAATCGAATTATCTCTAATATGTGACATAACCTAATAGTCTTCTTACAATCCAAAACGGTAGAATACGAAATTTGGTCAAAATCGTCAGAACCGCTTTTAAGTAATATTGATTTGACCCATAATGACCCCAAAATGACCCACTAATCGAAATTTTTCGAATATGTGACCTAAACCAACGTCTTTCTCATGCCCGAAAATGATAAAATACAAAATTTAGTCAAAATCGTGTGAGCTATTTTCTAGATAAAATTAGCGTGACCCTCAATGACCCAAAAATGACACACTAATCGAATTATCTCTAATATGTGACATAACCTAATAGTCTTCTTACAATCCAAAACGGTAGAATACGAAATTTGGTCAAAATCGTCAGAACCGCTTTTAAGTAATATTGATTTGACCCATAATGACCCCAAAATGACCCACTAATCGAAATTTTTCGAATATGTGACCTAAACCAAAGTCTTTCTCGTGCCCGAAAACGATAGAATACAAAATTTAGTCAAAATCGTGCGAGCTATTTTCTAGATAAAATTATCGTGACCCACAATGACCCCAAAAAAGACCCACTAATTGAATTTTCTCTAACATGTGACTTAACCCAATGGTCTTGTTATTCGAAATGGTAGAATACAAAATTTAGTCAAAATCGTTAGAGCCATTTTTTAGATAAAATTGTTTGACCTGCAATTTACCGAAAAATGACCCACTAATCCCAAATTACTCGAATATGTGACCTAGCCCAATAGTTTTCTCGTGACAAAAAAACGGCTGGATATCAATTTTCATTAAAATCTATCCAGCCGTACTTTAGATAAAAATAGCTTGACCCTGACCCATTATAATCCAAAATGACCCACTAATCGAATTTTCTCGAACATGTGACCAAGCCCAATGATCTTTTCGTACCAGAAAATGGTAAAATACAAAATTTTGTCGAAATCGTTCGAACCGTTTTTAGATAAAATTTACACACACACAATTTTTGCTCGTATTTTAGTATAAGATAATTAAAAAGATATTCAAATATTAGACTAAAAAATATACGTAAGTATTAGAATAACATTAACCTGTGTAAACTCCTGTATCGATATAATCCATTAACGACAACAATCATTCTTTACGATACCAAAACCTCTGCACCATAAATCATCAATGTATTTATCAACAATCAATTTATTAATTTATAATAACGATTAACAAATATTAGCCTAACACTGAAACCAGATTAAGACAATTCAAATATCTCTGTGCCTATATAATCCTTCGGCGATAACAATCATTCTGGAATAATCCTTCAAAGAACCTCCATTTTTTAATCACAAATCATGGTATGATGCATAACCAACCTTGACTATAATAATTATCATAATTGGAACAATCAATGTCTTGAAATATAATTTTGTAAGAAAGCGGTTAAGGTGATGGCGTTAGTCATTTTAAATTATTTTGTGGAATTGTGCATGTCTATTGATATTTAAATCTTGTAAGGAAATAACAAAATGTTAATATAAATGGGAAAATATTATTATGGAAAACCATTTTCTTTACACTCATTGTGGATTTATCAGTATTTTGCAAGACATTACAAAATGAATACTCTAATCATAGCTTTAAATGATAGTCATTTTTCAATCTTCAGATTGTGTAACAATTAATTTGTTAACTATCATAACAATCTACAAATATTAGCATAACCTCTTCGTTCCCGAAGCTTAACCCCTTCGCGAAGGGAGCCTTTTACGAAATTTTTAATTGTTTGTCACCGGTTTTTAAAAACAAAAATTTGTGCTTAATTAAATCGAGAAAATGTTCAGATTAAATAAGGGAAATTTTACTGGTGGGTATAAACAAGGATTCTTAAGCCCTTTTTGTGGCACATATACGTGTCGCTCGTCCCCAAGGAGTTAAATAATGCTGCAAACATTCATTCGTTGGTTTTAAATGAACAAAATGATGTCATAGATGACAGAAAAAAGAACTTTTAGGAAATTGGTGGATTTGACGACTAGTAGCTTAGGTTCACAAATAGGGGTCTGAAACAGTGACGCCAGATTGAGCACTTTTTTAATGCAGATTATTTGACTGTCACCATTTTTCTAAAATAGTATAATTCACCTTATTTTTTAAAAATTTCCATCAATTTTTATATAGACTGAATATTTCTACTTCCAAATAGCGGTGACAATCAAACATCTGGGTTTTTTTCTTTGTCCCCAATCGGGCAACAGTGATCTGAAATTACTAATCCTCTTAAAATATGTATTTAATTATCACTAATCTAAATTCACACAATCACAAATTAAAGGCCTTTAAAAAAGTGAATAATATATAAATCTCAAAACATTTTTTGTAAAGGATTCTAGTTAAAAATTAAGAAAATTTCTGAAATTCTTGTACAGACTGTCTTGGGGGCATTTTGAAAACTCAAGTTCTAATAACATTTATTTTTAGGAAATCAGTAGACATTTTTCAATTTATTTTTTTTACTTTTAAAGTAAAAAGTATTTAGCTATTACAGAGTTCATACGTAACAACGGCTGTCAAGAAACTTTTTTCAGAACTTTTTGTTAAGTAATATTTGGCTAATTAGTGAAAAAAAAATTCTTTAGGCATAGAACAATACTTTACGAAATGTCTGCTTCTAAAACATTAAAAATCTCTTGAATCTCTTGATGTTTACGAACCTTGTTTTAAGGCCCCTATCCCTGCCCGCGAAGACACTCACGAGCTGATGCTATTACTATGGGGAGGCATTTTTCTAATAACTGTTTCGCATTTTGACATTTTTAAATACATTCTTTTTTGTATTGGATAAAAGAGATCTCTATCAAGATCGCTCCTTGATTAGTTTTTCAATTTTGTTCGCAAGTATTTTTTATAAAGTTACTTTCACCTTCTGAACCGGTTTTGGAAGCGAAATAACTTCATAATATCTGGGACCAAAATCAAATAAAAAGGAATATTGCCCAGTTAAACTGATGGCATAGAGCTCACAGCCTATACTTGAACGAAATCTGATAATTCTGCATGAAAAATCCATTTACATAAATTAAGGGAAGGGGCATTAGCCCCCGTTCCCCTTCTTAATACTTATCTAATGACCACCCAATATTAATCATGGAGATGCCTCTTCAGAATGATCCTATACCTAAGATTTGAGCGAAAGCTGACAATTCTCCAAGAAAATCCCATTTATATAAATTATGGGGTGGGGCATTAGCTCCCGTTTCCCTTCTTATACTTATCGAATGAACTCTCAAAACTAATCAGGGAAGCGCCTTATCATAATAAGCCTATATCCAAAATTTCAAGTAAATCTGATATTTTTTTCACGAGTTATCGCGTTACGTACGCACGTATATACATACAGAACGTGCGGGCACATAAGCTCTCAGGCTTTGATAGCCTGTGAACTAAAAAGTAATCAAGAAGTGATCTTTAGAGGGACCTCAGCTATCCAATGCAAAAAAAAAAAATAAAAATAAAAATAAATAAAAATAAAATAAAAAAAAAATAAAAATGTCAAGATGCGAAAGAGTTATTAGAAAAATGCCCCATTGAAATAGCATTAGCTCGCGAGTGTCTTCGCGGACAGGGACAGGGGACTTAACAAAATTAACTCAAAATGGGAAAACATTCAAACAGTTTGATTTTTATGAGGAAAAGAATAGAGGTTTATATATGTGGACACAAGTAACGAAGGGGTTAACATTAAAACCTAGATAAATCTATGCAAATATCTCGGTACTGATATAATCCAATGACGATAGCAATCATTCTTGAGTAATCTTTCACGGAACATCTAATTTCTGCATAAATCATCATTTGATTCATAACCATCCTTCCTGACGATATTGACCAAGTCGGTTACATTCGAACTATGAGGAAGAAAGCTGTCGTTATGGTCTGAATAATCTCTTTTTTTCAAGGTCACTCAATGGGTCTATTCCAATTATTCGGAGACCAATTATGATGTGGCCATCGCGTGAAAAATCAATGGAGCAGCTACTGTCCAAAAGAAAAAAAAATGAATAGGAAATCACGAAATATGATGTTTGTAGAAGGATGTGTTCGGATGAATGGTGGCATGTTTTTATAATGAGATCCATCACGAATTATAAAGTGATTGTTATTATATGCAATAATACTGTTATAATGCAGACGTAGCAAGTATACTTATGACTAATTGTGAGTAATCATCTCTTTTTTGAGCACAAAAGTGCAAGGGTCAATTCAGAATTTTCATGATGAATGTGCGCTAAAGGTTTCAGAACTCCTTATATCTGGCCTTAAATTTAACGAAGCCCTTTTCTGATATATTTCTGAATACATTTTTTTCGGAAACGAATGGAATTGGCGAATATTAAGAAAATTACGTAATCGAATAGTGTTCTCAACTTTTTTGACAATCACAGTAGATTGACCGCCAACTAAACATCAATATTTCTTTAAAAATTTTTCATTTTATAATTTTTCTTGCATATTGTGCTGAAATCGCCTTCGGAGGATAATATTAGCGCAAATGCTGTAGAAACCTACTATGAAATTTTCTGTAAAAAATACTGGTGTAGAGTTCAGATCGCGGACCATTTGGGAGCCCTGTTTATCGGAAGATAAGGTGTGTTTGGCCGAAATATATCCACCGGGATTCTGTATTGTAGCTGGCCAGGAAATATGATGCTTGTAAAAGGATGATTTCCGATGAATGTCGGCATGTTTTAATCATGAGAGATATCACGAATCAGTGGCGCCAACTTTTGAAAAATATTGGGTTGGCTCAATTATATCGGGTAGGCTCAAAGATATTTTGGTAAAATGGTACAACCAATTTGTTTTTCTGTGAAGGGTAGACAACTGGTGAAAGATGAGACCTTTAAGTCAAGCTATCAAGCTTTAAGATAGTAGTAGCAGTTTTTAAAAATTATATTCCCACGCGTTTTTTCTGATAAAGACAGTAATATTTATTGTAATATCATCACATCTTGAACATGACTACAAACTGAATCAGCGAAAAGTGAAACATTTATATTTAAGTCATTTTGGATTTATGGGTGGTAGTCGGAGAATTAAAAACACATAGTCATTGGAAAAATAAATTTTGTTCTAGGGAGAAAAATGAATAGAACATGGCACGTTAGAATTCAAAGATATTGGGTGGGCTCAGGCCCCACCGGCCTATATAAGTTGGCGCCACTGTCAGGAATTATAAAGTGGTTGTTACTACTGCCTCTGACAATAAAGTTCGGTGAATAGTCCTGTAACATTAATGTAGATGAAATACTAATGACAGTTACCGTACCATCCTTTGAAATAGTCATCTCCCATAACTATGCACCACTGACATCTGCTATACATGTCCTGGGAAATTTGCAAGAAGTCTTCTTTTGGGATGGAGTTCAAAAGCTTCGTCACATTTCGTTGGATGTCAGCAATGTGGTCAAATCTCTTTCAAAGAGAGTTTGAGTCGTGAAAATAGGAATAAGTCTGGAGGATTGAGATCTGGTGAGTATGGTAGATGTTCAATTTGCAGTACACCTCATAAATTTCTTTCGGTGTCTTGCAAAACTTAAAACCAAACTTTAAACTTATATTTTGTTCGTTCATTTTCCTGTTCTCAGTTAAGAACCAACACACTGAACAAGCACTTTGTAAAGCACGTCTTACACAGAACATAAACGACGCTCAACTGAACAACGGTGGGGGAAGATGGTCAATACTTGCCTCTATGCAGGTGGAGCGTTTTGTTTTCCCAGTGTTGCCAGATCGGTCGTTCTGAATTCATTCACCGAACTTTATTGTCAAAGGTAGTATATGCAATAACATTGATATACTGCAGAAATGGTGAGAAATTATTACTAACTGGGAGTAAACATCTCTTTTTTGTGCGTATGAGTGTGTAACTGTGGTACCAAAATCTAATCTATCTTCGGCGCGAAGCACTGTAGTCCCAAAATGCTATCTGTCTTCGGCACGATGCACAGTAGTCCCGAATCGCGACCATATTTTTTAAATTTCAATGCGATTAATTTTCAGATTGCAACACGACTTTTTTGAAAAAAAAAAAAAAAATGGAAATAAATGAATTAACAATAATTTCTAAATTTCCTCTTTAAAAATCAAATTGTTCTACTTTATGACATAAATTGCTTCTTAATGCTTTTTATTTTGTTATATTATTTAAAAAAAATTAATTGCGATTCTTATCAATATTATCAGTTAAAATTGTATTATGGGTTACATATAATACACATTTTAGTAATGAAGGATTTATGACCAGAGTATATATTTAACTTAGCAAAATTCGCTTTGTAATTTCCACAAAGTGTTCCTTAGTGTCCAAAATTGTTTTAATAGTGCTGCCATCTGTTGTTTCACAATTTAACTAATATCAAACTTTGTTTTACATCCTAATTTTGTATGCGGTTGCCAGGTTTGAGTAATATTAGCCAATTTTTGATTCAAAATATCTACAAAAAAAAAAAAACGAATTAGAAACGATAAAATACGAATAAGAATTTTCGTTTTATTTAAAAATCAACATTCTGTCATTAAATTTAAGCGAAAATTTGTATTCTGAATTTAAAATAGATATTTTAATTTTAAAAAATTCCCTAGCTTTGTAAAAGTCACGATGGATACGGTTTTACAACAATTTTAATATAAAGTTACTTTCACTTTCTGAATCGTTTCAGAAAGTGAAAGTAACTTTATAAAAAAATATCTGCGACCAAAATAGAAAAAGTAATCAAAAAGCGATCTTGAAAGGGACCTCAGCTATCCAAAGCAAAGAAAAAAAAAATTTTTTTAATCGTCAAAATGTGAAAGAGTTATTAGAAAAATGCCTAGGAAAATGCATAAGAATAGCATTAGCTCGCGAGTGTCTTCGCGGTCCCTCCATAATGTTAAGTCTATAGATGTTTGATGCATTCTTATATTTAAAATAGCTCCTCAGGAAAAAAATATTTTTAACTTCTTTTTTTAAGTGTTCTCTTCTTAAAAGATGTCCTTTTTTTCTTAGTTCTCAAAATGTTTCTATAATCTTTTTTTAATTTAATATTTTATATTTTAAAAACTGACAAATGTGGAGTAAGATTTTAACACTTCATACAAAATTATGCGTAGCTTTTAGAGATATTTTGAAAACTAAGAAAAAAAAACCAGACATGTTTAAAGAAGAGAACACCGAAAAAAGATGTGAAAAATATTAATCTCCTAATGAGATATCTTGAATATAAAAATTCATCAAACATCGATAAACTTAACGTTATAGAAGCGAATTCAGAAAATGAGTAATCAGCAGCCTTAATCACTCAGCCACGGAGTCCCCCCTGACCCCGTAAATTGTGTTCCCTGGAGTCAAAGGTGTGTTTTTTAAGGGTGTTCTTAAATTAAAAAAGGACACTTTGTAACATAAGTTTTTTTTTTTTTTTTTTTACGAAATGTATGAAACTAGCAGGCGTTGTTATTCAGAAACTGTCTAATTGTACTCAGTTTTCTGTTTTTATTAACACTTTCCAACAAAGTTGAAAAGTGTTTATGCATTCGGTTTGTCTGTCGGTCTGTCTGTCTGGCCGCGCTCTAACTCCTGTAAATATTCTCGGATTGCTATGGAATTTTTATATGTTATTAATGTTTACCCTAGCACGAACCCTATTGAAAATGAAGGTTCTACTATGATTCGTGTATTTACAGGGACAGTCAAAAGTTTTCCGATACATTACGGGCAATGGGAAAAAATCGTTTCAAATGAATTTTAAAGGTATTACACAGTGTTAAACTTATTCAAATTTACAAGGATTCGCAAAGTGCACTAAAATACGCATTCTGTAAAATATGCTGCCAAAATAATAATTATTATTTATTTACTGGGCCACTCAAAAGATTTCCATTACACAATAATAAAGGAGGGAATAGTTTGCGACATATTTCAATTATGTTAAACGGTTTCAAGTATCATAAAATTGATATAAGCCGTTGAGACTTAATATTTAACGCATAATATGAAGTGGATAGCTTTTACAGGGACACACAAAATATTTTAAACCTTATATATTTATCTGAAATATTGTGTATTATCGATGATAGCTGATGGATGGTTGAAATGCTTTTTCAATTATGATATAAGCTTTTAAGTTTCACAAAATGTCTGCAAATTATATGGTGTATATAAATGTTATAGCTGATATACAGGGTTACACAAAAGAGCCCATAAAGCTTACTGAATAAGACAGTAATTAACTTAAGCGTGGTAGTCATGCATTTTTACGTTGAATTGTTTTCAGTTTACTAAGACATGTTTGTAGAATATAGATAAAATAATATACAGGGTCACGCAAAGAATTAGCAACATGATCATCCATATGTGATAATTTCTGGAAATGTGATTTAAGTAGCTTTAAGAATGTGTTTGTTTGAACTAAATTTTAACTAAATACTGGCGTGTAGTAAAGATACTGGATAAATTACAGGGCTGAACAAAAGTATTGAAGTATTTTCCATCTATTAGAATAAAGTGCTGCAAGAGAAATTTCAGCCTCTGTTAGGCATTTTCTTGCTAAACTAAATTTCCCCATTATATTGTATATATATGCATCAACCGACGGATCAAATACAGGGCTGTTCAAAAGTATTTCAATACATATTTGGCTATGGACAGTAGCATTTTATTTCCCTAAATAACAAAATTTTTTAAAGATTTCAGGAAGCGTTAGAAAGGGTTTCATAATCTATGCTTAACGCATGATTTGTCTTACTTGTTTTTTTATAAATGCAATAGATCTTTCATAACAAAGCTTCAAAGTTGACGTTTTTTTAACACATTTCCTAACGTGAGCAGAAAAGCCGATCGAAAAGTAGGAAAAAAACGGGTGATCACGTGATGGAAATAGACTCAATAGGTAATTTAATGATCATAAAATGATAAATTGAGTTCGTTTCGAAATCGCGTCTATAGTCAGGCCTTCCAATTTTATATCTTTTTGTAAAAAATGAATTTGTAAATGTGTCAAAAAGTTTTGCTCTTTTTGAGCGGAGCAGTTGCGAACACCCGTAAAACCTTATCTTTTCTGTTATCTCTCAAAAATCTGCACAGAAATACCTTGTCACTTGAAAATTAGTATTCCACACCATAGATACGAATTCTGCACTTGTTTTTTCATTTTTCATCATAGGAAACCTAGATAAAATGTAATAATTAAAAGGAAAAATACAAATACAGTCGAGTCTCTATATAACGAAATCCACCGTTCCAGTAAAAAATTCGTTATATAGAGAAATTCGATGTATAGAGAATGATGTTAAAAATCGTATCTAATGTGTGAAATTTGAACAAATATTATTTTTTGATCTTTTGAATTAAGAATTTGAAATATTTAAAAGTAAATGTTAACCTAACACTTTATTTCCTAATTATTTAAATTGTTTCAAAAAGAAGAATAGACATTTATTTGAAAGCTTAGTGAAAATCAAATATGGAAGACTTGCATTAATTTCAGACGAAGAAATCTGTAATTTTTTGTTGTTTTGATTTTAAAATTGTTACGCTCAAAAAAAAAAAAAAAAAAAAAAAAAAAAAAAAAAAAAGGCTCAAATTTTAGAAAGGAATGAAAAATTGTAGTTAACATTTTCCTCCATTTGAAGGCCTCTCTTATGTGCCGCTCATTGATTTTTCTCTTACGTGTGTATCAGTCCAATTGACACTGTTTTGAGAAGGATGTGGAAAGGTGTGTGGGAGGTGGCATGAATTCGTTGGATTTAAAGAACAAGGAGAGAAGTAATATTAAAAAAACTCAGCACTGACGATAAATCAAAAATAGGTGATAGAAAATTGATTCCATATGATTTCGAAGCTTTTTAAAACTGAATAAATTAAGAGCAATTTATGAAAAAATTCGCTATATGGAGATAGATATTTCGCTATATAGAAACTGTTTTTAATGTAATCTTGCGAAAAGGGGACCGTTCCTACTAAAAATTCGTTATAAAGAGAAATTCAATGTATGGAGTTTCGTTATAAACTTGACTGTATTATGATAGTCAAGGTGATTTATTGGGGTTATAATCATGGGTGGAAATATCTCCTCAATAGTTTTTTTGTCATAAGAAGCCACACTAGTTTCTCAAAAAGACCTGGATGATAATGTTAATTCTATGGGGGCGTTATTTTCAAATATCTGCTCAAATTTTAATATTTTTTTTTATTTTTTTTTTATTTTTTTTTTTTATTGCATATGATAGGTCAAAATAATTTAGTTTTTACTTTTTCGATTTTGGTTTCAGATTTTTCTTTTAAAAAAATTACTTTAAATATCGGAACCGATTGGAACCGGTTTTGAAATTAGAACTGTGATAGTATAAAGAAAATATAACCAAAAATTAAAAATTAAAAACAAGCCCAACTGTAGATCGTCCTCAGCTATTCTACGCAAAAAATAAAAAAAAAAAAAAAAAAATTAATAAATCCTGCAAAATTATTAATATTTGGACGAGATATTTGAAAATAACGCTTCCATAGACTTAACATTATCATCCAAGTCTTTTTGAGTGACTAGTGTGGGCTCTTACCACAAAAATACATCGAGGAGATGTTCCACTCATGATTATAAACTCAATAAATCACCTTGACTATCATAATATTTGTATTTTTTCTTTAGATTCTTACAGTTCTATAAATTGTAATGTACACTATGACGCAAAAGTTTAGACAATGACGTCATTCAGCTTTAAAATGTAGAATTATGACGTCAGAATTACAAAAACCTGTAAATATATTCAAAAACTGATTTAAAATGCTATGTACAAAAGACAGTCGTTTTATTTGCTATAATACTACTTTTTTTCATAAAAATTCAAATGTGCTTGTCGCAAAAGTTTAGACACTATTCTAAATTTCTTTGAATATTCGCTGGCATATGCAAATTTAGAATCGCTGATATCACAAATTTGGAGTACTTAAGTTCTGCAAACGATTGCGCTTCATAGTCGACATGCCGAGAGCTAAAGAAATTCAAGTGAATGAGGTTTCAGGGATTTGGCAGTTGAAAAATAAAGGGAAGAGCGTTTCTGAAATTTCTGCTATTCTTAATAGGTCAAAAAAATCTATTTATCGAGTTTTATTGAGTGGTTCCGAATATAAAGCAAAATGTCGGTCTGGGAGGCCACGTGTGACAAATGTACGAGAGGATCGCCTGATACAAAGACTAGCGAGTACTCAACAAATGAGCTTACGTGGAGTTCAAAGCTCACCGGGACTCTCTGTATCAAAGGATACGATTCGTAGACGAATTTTGGAAAAAGGAACAATCGTTTATGGCAAAATGCAGAAGAAACCAGCTCTGAAGCCACATCATAAGTTACAAAGAATGATGTGGGCTCGAAAGCATATGTTATATGGAGAGAAATGGCAGTCAGTCATATTTAGCGATGAAAAAAAGTGGAATCTGGATGGTCCAGATGGTTGTTTATCGTATTGGCATGACTTGCGGAAGGAACCTCGACGTTTTTTTAGTCGCAGACAAGGAGGAGGCTCGGTGATGGTTTGGGCAGCCTTTTGGTATAATGGACAAGTATCTCTGACCTTCACCAGTGGTCGTCAAACTTCACAGCATTATACACAGACATTAGAAGAAAACCTACTGCCATTTGCTGAGCTTCTAGGGGGTCCTCAGTGGGAATTTCAGCAAGACAATGCTTCAATTCACACTGCAAAACATTCAAAATCTTGGTTTAATTCTCATAATATAAGAGTTCTCGACTGGCCAGCATGTAGCCCAGATCTCAACCCTATAGAAAACCTTTGGAGCATCATGTGTCGCAAAGTTTATAGCAACACTAGACAATACTCTTCTGTACAGGAATTTAAGACATCTATTGAGGATGCATGGTACGATATCGATCCACAAACTATGCAAGATTTAGTTTCTTCGATGCAATCTCGTATATTTGACGTAATATAGAAGCATGGATGCGCAACCAGGTTTTAAAAATTGTTTATTTCGATTTTATTTGATTTGTGTCTAAACTTTTGAGACAGCAGTTTATTTTTGTTACCATTTAATTTATTGCAATATGCACAATTCCACTTTTCTTTGTTATAAATATTGTTTATATGTACAGCACATTAATTTCAAGCAGTGATTTGAAAATTGAATAAATATTTTTCAAAGTATGTAAGAATTTCTTCATTGTCTAAACTTTTGCGTCAGGGTGTAATTCTATAAATCTCACTTGTAATTTCGTATCGTGGCAATATCTCGTATTCCCAGACACCACTTAACCCCTTTGCGACGGGAGTCTTTTACGAAATTTATAATGTTTTGTCACCGGTTTTTCAAAACAGAAATTTTTGTGTTATTGAATCTACAAAATGCTTCAATTAAATAAACCAAATTTTGCAGTAGAATTTTACTGGTGGTGATAAACAAGGATTCTTAAGCCTTTTTGCGGCACGTATACGTGTCGCTCGTCCTCAAGGGGTTAAGGCCCCTGTCCCTGCCCGCGAAACTACTCGCGAGCTAATGCTATTCCTATGGGAAGGCATTTTTCTATGAACTCTTTCGCATTTTGTTTATGTTAGAGTTAAAATATCGGTCATTTAAAAAAAAAATTATTCACATTCTCTGGTACATTCTTTAATAATAATAATAATAATAATAATAAATTAAAACTTAATATTATCCAAACTTGGGAACCATGTAGAGAATCGAGATGTAAAACAAATGAATAACATTATTAATAGTTTAAATTAAACTTGACAGATGGCGGCACTATTCAAACAATTCTTTAAACTAAGTAAGAAAAACTTTCTAACAAAAGCACTCTGAAACTTTTGCTGATTAATCCCTTTAACCCTTTAACAATCATAGCATTTTCATTGCTAAGATCTCGAAAAAGATGAATGACACCGGTAATTAAGAACAAATATATTTCTAAATAAGAAAACGTTATTTTCCACATACAAAATAAAAGGGATATTTTTAGATAAAAAATACCGGTGTCAGTGTTGCGTATCGGAATTAAAATTTTGTGGTTTCGTGGCGAAACCAATGAAAGTTAAAGGGTTAATGTCATTCTTAAACCTCTTTTTTTTCATGTCACGCGTAATCATATATATTATAAAGCAGAAGTTCTGAAACTTCCAAACGAGTGTTTTCAAAAACTACCCGATGGATTTTTTTGCCGATTGTATCATTCGATAGGAAATATTTTTCCGAAGGTTTATGATTCAAATTTACAGGGATAACTCTGATTTTTCGTAGTAAATTTCGTATTTTTCGGTTATTTTTGACAAAAGGGTTGCCAGTAGCTGTTTTTGGAGAAAAATTATAATTGCTAAAAGAATTAAAATGGCTATATCTATTAGAAATATTACAAATATCTTGCAAATAATAGCAGACAATAACTACTGATAATATTAATAATAATAAAGAAAGACCGCTTAAATGAGGCGTAATATTATAAAAATATATTTATCTTGAAAATGAAAAAAATATTTGTAATGCTTAAAAAATAAATTAACGCGAAATATAACAATTGGTTCAACTTTTGGCGACTTATCCCTAGTGTTAGAATAAAAACATGAATTTCAGAAATTGATTAAATGAATTTTGAATGATAGTTATTTCCCTTTTTATTATTTTCTTTCCCTTTTTTATCGTATTTCCCTATAATATAACTTACAGCAGAAAAGAGCAGATCTGATTGTAAAAGACACTATAAGTTGTGAGTTACTATTCGTTTCTATACCATTTTCATCTTGCTTTTGTCGCCAAAGAATGTGTTTTTAAGCCGAAAATGCACTACTAACTTAATGCCTGATTAGGTTCTTAATGTTCGCAAAAATGTTTTTTTTTTTTTTTTTTCAAGTGAGGATAATTTTTAGAGTATATTTTAATATTTAATCGTAAATTATATAGATATAACTCTTTTATTTCTTTTTGCTAATGTTTTCATTGTTAATTTAATTTTTCTTGCGCCATTTCGTCTTACAGGAAAAATTTCAGTTTTAAAATTTAAAAACTGAAGAAGGAAAGATTACCCCATCGATTAAAAATCTACCCCCAAATTCCAAGATTAAATGCCAATAATGGATGGTCGTAAATGTCACATTCACTTGACATTAAGCATAATATAAATTTTAATTATGTCATCAAGTGATTTTTAATTCGACATTTTATTTCTACTTTTATATATGTTCTGCTAATATGTTTTTCGTTATTTAAATGAAAATTTATGCTAATCTATATAATCTGGCTAATAGTTTGGCGATTTGTATAATTTGCAAAATTGGTCGACGGTATAACCAAGTAGTACTGAAGGAAAAATTTTGCAATCCAAAGTAAATTTATGCAATTATGCGTTATTACTAGAGATAAATTCAACATTTTGAAATGGAAAATTCCCGCTGAATAAAATTTACAAGTCTTTTTTAATTGACCATTTCCTCTTCAATATAACTTTCGCTTTTCTCTTTTGCGCAGGCTAACAAAAATGTATTTTAAATATTTTATTAGATAAAACGTAAATAACATTCTTTTATTTAAAAAAAAAATATTTTTAAAATCTAATTTTACCATTATGTGTCTTACAGGACAAAATAGCAGAATTACTTTTAAAAATATTTTGTCTGTTAATTGTATGTTATTTATTTATTTGGGTGTTCGAATTTACTTTTGTCATCAAAAAATGCGATTTTATACCAAGAAGGCATGAGCTGGAGCTATGTTCACAATTACTAAATTCTCTCACTCTTTTAAATGTGTGAGAGCATTTTTAGGATATTTTTTTTATGTTTAACAGTAAATATATAAATAGCAGTTATAGCAAAAAAAAAAAAAAAAAAGGCGTATAATGTTTAAATTTTAGTATAAATGTCTTTTTCATCCAAACTGTAAAATAATTTAATTGCAACTTTTTATAGTTTTGGCGCAGACGTCATATACGCACCACATTCGCACGATTGCAACAAAATGGAGATTTTATGCCACACATGGTAAACCGACTATGGTTGTTTATTTATTAATAAACTATTTATTAACTTTCATTTTGTTTTTTTAAACTAGTAAATCTGCAGATCAGGAGCCTCAACGTCAGCTTTTCACATCTTTTTTTTAAAAACACACTTTGGGTAATATTCAACTCCCTGGAAACTGTAAATTAAAATTTTCAAATTGCGTAATTATTTATAAGAATAAAATAGGAATTAGAAGTTTTCAGCCATCAAAAGCGGTAAATTAAAAATTTAGTTATGTTAGGATATTCTGAAATTTCCATGATCTATTATTTTTGTTTTCTTTATTATAACATAGTAAATTTCTTCAGGGGGGCGGAGCCCCCCTGAACCCCCCCCCCCCTTGAGCCTCACTTAGTTTAAATTTGTCACTTTCTAATAATTGTGCTAATGATTATTGTATATTTTGCATTTCTTTATACATTTTGATTTATAAGAATAAGTAACAGTTTGGGCAAATATTTTTCTTTATCTTCATACTTCTACATGCCTGCCCTAGTGATGGGCGATTCTGGAAATTTTGAGAATCGATTAAAATCGATATCGTATAAAACAACATCGATCGTAATAAGAATCGATTTTTCAGTTCTAGAATCGATACTAGAATCGATATTTCGATATTTAGGTTCACACAGAGAAGATCCATTACTAATTCCGAAACTTAGACAATCAGTAGGACCGTAATTACCGCCTCACACCCCCCATCCCCATTTAGGGAGGCATAGAATTAAGCTATTGCAGATTTTAGAGTCGGATATTAAGAATTTTAAATTTTAAAATGATTGTCACTTATGGTTTTCACTTACACAAAAACTTTGACAAATTTGAGAGACATAACTCAACTAATAACAACACTGAGTAACTTGTCATTAAACCGAGTATAAAGAGTGCCAAGAGCGTGTAACTAGGATGGGGAACAAAGAGTATAGACAAAAAAAAAAAAAAAACCTTTTTTTCTTTCTAATGCCAACCAAATGTTACACGAAATAGTTTGGAAGAACATAAAATATGCCCGATTCTCAAGGGGGCAGGTAACCCCCACTCTTGACGGAAAGGCGACCATAGCCCAAATGTATCTTTTGTCGAAGTTTCAAAATGAGGATTTATAATAAAATAGAACAAGAATTGGACATTTTAAAAATTGCATGCATACTTTGAACGGCCCATTTAGTAAAGATTGGCGAGGAAAGGGGGGGGGGCGAGGGATTAGAACGGACGAACTTGAAAAAAAAAACATAATTAACTAATAACCCAAATAACTGAGCTTCTAAACAAAAATATAGTGTTTAACTTAAATTGTTCGTTGAATTCATGGGGTGGCCCGCGGGGAACATGCACTCTTTGAAACTATAAAGAGTGCCAAGAGCATGTAACTAGGTGGAGAGAGAGGTAGTAACAGAAAAAAACGAGGAGATAAAAGCTTTATAACGATATGTTACATGAGATGGTGTGGAAGAAACAAAAAATATACCCCCCACCCAGGGGGGCAAGGTGAATCCCAAACGGACAAAAGGGCGACCCCGGCCCAAATGTATCTTTTGTTGAAGTTTCAAAATATGGATTTATAACAAAATAGAACGAGGCTTAGACTTTTTAAAAATCGCACTCATAATTTGAACGAACCTGTAAGTTAAGATTGGTGAGGAAGGGGGGGGGGCGGTAGGACGGACGAACATGAAAAAAAAAGAGAAATAGTGGCACTTTGAGAGTGCCGATAGAAGTGACACCTTGAACAATTACGTGTGTATTTTTAAATCGTTAAGATATATAATTTTGAATCGCCAGGAAATACTTTTAAATGAATAAAAAAAGGTTCTATAATATTAAAGAACATATTAATGTCTATAAAAAAAACCGCGCGATACCATATGTCCAGCTATTGTAGTTAACTCACTATAACTACTTTCTTACATTTTAAAACGCGATAAATACATCAACCAAAATTAGACCCTACTATCGATACCTTAATCCTTATCCAAATAAATCATTTTGTATTAATGCCTGTTACAATATCTGTAGATTACTTTTTGAACTATTCAAATCGGACATTCCATTCAAAAAATATTATGAATTTAAAGATGACAATCTAAAGAAATAATAGCGCTGCTGAGTACTCGGTGGCCAATAAGCTTAGGGATTACGTGTGCAATCAAACGATTGCAGGTTCGAACCCCAGTTTCGCTAATATGTATCAATGTTTTTTTTTTTTTTTTTTTTTTTTTTTTTTTGAAGAAGTTTGAAAAATTAAAATTTTAACACATTATGGGTCCGTAACGTGACCTGAAATGATGGGAGAAAATTTCTTTTGCTAGATTTGTAATGTATGAAGCCTAAGCTTTCAATAGACATATTGTATGAAGGAAAACCCCCTCTGCCCCCCCTCCCCCAAAAAAAAGTTCCTATAGGAAAAACCGGGAAACTGGAAAAAAAAAAAAAAAAAAAAAAAAAAAAAAAAAAAAAAAAAAAAACGGCGAGGAATGTTTAGCCATACTAGAATTTTTCTCATCACTGTAACTCCTATAGAAGCAAAGTTATAGCCTTTTAAAGATTGAAATGAAGTGAAGAAATAAGCAAAATTAGGTGAGTGATCGACAGGGGGGTGGGAGGATCCACAGCTCTGGGGGTGCCATGTAGCTTAAACTTTTAAGTTAAAAATGGTAGAAGATTAAATGAGCGAAATTTTAAGGTGTATATTGGAAGAGGGTGCAAGTCCCCCCCCCCCTCAAAATTTTTTTTGTTTCTTTTGAAGAAACAAAAAAATATGCCCCCCGGCGGGGCGCAGATAAATCCCAAACGTTCGGAAGGGTGACCCTTTATTTATCTTTTGTCAAGGATTTAAAATGTGGATCTAAAGTAAAATAGACCGAGAATTGGACATTTTTTAAACTTTATGCATATTTCAAACGGCCCTGTAAGTTAAAACTGACGTGGAAGGGGGGATTAGAAGAAACGAGCGTGAAAAATAAACCATAATAAACTAATACTTCAAATAACTGGACTTCTAAACAAAAATATAACGATTTAACCTAGTGTCGAATTAATGGATTGGCCCGCAGGGGATTACCCCCCCCCCAGAAGTTATGAGATTTATGCTTTTTAATGCACAAATTGCGATTCCCCCTCTCTTACAGAGCTGTAAAACATGATGCTTTCCTCCGGAGTCGCAGAAAAATACCTGCATTCAACACTAATTTAGCCTAGAAAAAAAGAAAAAAAAAATCGAAATCGAATCTAAAGATCTAAATCGAATCTAATGATCGACATCGAATCTAAAGATCGACATCGAATCTAAGATCGACATTGAATCTAGAGATCGAAATCGAATCTAAAGATCGACATCGAATCTAAAGATCGAAATCGAATCTAAAGATCGATCTTACGGGCAGAATCGATTTTACATTTTTATTTTCTTTTGTAACTTTACAAGAAGAGAGTATTAGATTCGTGAAAAATTTTGACTTCCCGTTTTTGATGGATTTATATATTTTAGAAGGTCTTTAACACGATTTCATGGTTTTTAAGAAATATCTGTCTGTGGGTGTGTCTGTCACTCTGTGAGTCTGTATACGACAAAAATTTCTGACTTCCCGTTCTATCTCAAGAACAAATGCACGGAATTCCACAGAACTTTAGATTTAGTTTGATCTTAATATAAACTGAATCTAATTAATTTTTGGTGCATATATCCTAACAGGTGGCGCTATGCTGCATTTTTTGCGATTTGCGCAACAGCTATATCTGAATAACGAATGAACGGATTTTCATCACATTTTAGATCCAGTTAGTCCTTGACATGAATTGATGTTTTTTGCATTTTGGTGTATATAGCTTCTCAGATGGCGCTGCTATACTAAATTTTTCACGATTTCCACTCAGCGCCATGTGAAAGGGGGGGGGCGAAAGGAAGCGGTCGTTCCGAGCACGGAAATTTAGGGGGCGCCAAATTTTTACTACTAACATCACTTCTAGCCTATCACAAGAAAAAGTTAATAGGGGGGGGGGCTAAATTGGAACTTTGATCCGGGCGCAGTTCTCTTTTCGCACGCCCCTGTTTCCATTTTAGCTTTATCTCAAGAACTAATGCACAGACTTTCATAAAAATTTAGATTCAATTAGTCCTTGAGTCCTTGAGTCCTTGGAAATCGCTTAAGAGATGGCGCTGCTATACTGCATTATTAATGATTAACGCAATAGCGCTATCTCAAGAACGAATTTTCATCAAAATTTAGATTCAGTAAATCTCTGACATAGATTAGTGGTATTTAGTTCTTGGTGTAAATTGTCCAACAGGTGGCGCTGATATGCTGCATTTTTTATGATTTCGCAATAGCTGTATCTCGCGCTTTCATGGATTTTCATCAAAATTCAGATTCAGCTGGTACTTAATAAAAATTGATCCTGATCAATTTTTGGTGTACATCACTCAACAAAAAACGCTATTTTGCAAGGGGGGGGAGGGGGTTCTGAGGTCTTTAATTCTTCTATCTTAGAAACTAATACACTGAAATTTTGGAATTGGCACATCCGTCTATTTTATCTTCGACTTTTGAAGGAAAATGAAAATTATATTACCTTCAGAGAAATCGATTAAAAATTTTAAAGTATCGATTAAATCGAGTTGGCCGTGGTATCGATTAAATCGATTTAAAACATCGAAATCGCCCATCACTATGCCAGCCACAAACATCTAAACCTGATGCATCAGGAACTTTTGTAAGTGTAAACTCAGTAATCTAGAGTTTTACAATTTTGTTTCCGAAAAAAAAAAAAAAAGTTTTGATTGCATTTTGCTGCTGTTATAACGGGACAGACAGATATACAGAAGAACAGACTGACATATGAAAAAAATAAATTTCGTGTCTCCAAAGTAAGCCTTCACTGAAGTTTCGACAATGACGTCATTATTCATGAGTTATTGATATCCATGTTTCTTGTTTTTTTAACGACTACTATAAAATACCTATTTTTGTTCAATTATGACGTGATATTTTACTAAGTGAAGTGTATATTAAAAATATAATTCTTTTTTATTTCTTTTACTTCTAATTATGTCCCGATTTTTGTCAAAAAAATTCCTATTAACGAAACGAATATCCGTGTTTAATATTTAACAAAAAGTACTATATCTATAGTTATTTTAATTCTGACGGCATATTTATTTATTTTTTTTCATAGTTTAATTTTTCGAATGGAAATTGCTCCATTGAAACTTATTGCTGTTGAAAAATTATTATTCCAAATTTTGATTTTATTTTTGGCAACGATAAAGGAAATTGCTTAAATTTTATTTAAAAAATCCCTATTGATTCTGTATGAAAAAGAAGGAAATTTTGAATTATTAAGGAAAATATTTGAATAAAATTAATAAAACATAGCCTATGTTTTTTTCTGTGCTATGCTATATTTATACGCAAAGATACAAAGACATTAATTAATTCATAAGTTTTGATGTTGACTTCATTTAAATTTCGCGCACGCTTTCAAATTTATAGCGTTATAAGGATAAGCATTAAGATGAATGGTTGTTTAGCAACCATTAAAAGAAAATAAAGAAAATGAAATAAATACATTTCAAATAAGTATATCTCTAAAACAAATCTTATACTATAATGCGAGCAAAAATTGTGTGTGTGTGTGTGTGTGGGTAAATTTTATCTCAAAAACGGCTCTAACGATTTTCGCAAAAAATTGGATTTTACCATTTTCGGGCACGAGAAGACCTTTGGGCTAGGTCACATGTTCGAGAAAATTCGATTATTGGGTCATTTTGGGTCATAATAGGTCAGGATGAAGCTATTTATATCTAGAGAACGGCTGGATCGATTTTAAGGAAATTTTGTATCCAATCGTTTTTTGGCACGAGAAAACAATTGAGCTAGGTCACATGTTCGAAAAATTTTGATTAGTGGGTCATTTTTGGGTCATTGTGGGTCAAGCCATTTTTATTTAAAAAACGACTCTAACGATTTCGACCAAATTTTATATTTTATCATTTTGGATTACAAGAAGACCATTGGATTAGGTAACATGTTCGAGAAAATTTGGTTAGTGGGTCATTTTTGGGGTCATTGTGGGTCATGCTATTTTTATCTAGAGATTTTCTCACGCAATTTTGACTAAAAATTGCATTCTATGGTTTTCGGGCACGAGAAAAACATTGGGCTAGATTACATGTTCGAGAAAAAATTTTAATGGGTCATATTGGGTCATTAAGAGTCTGGGTCAAGCTATTTATATTTAAAGAACGGCGTAATGGATTAAAACGAAATTTTGTATGTAAAAGTTTTTTGACATGAGAAAACTAATGGGCTAAATCACATGTTTGAGAGATTTCGACTATGAGGGTCATTTGTGGGTCATGATGGGTCATAATGGGTCATGGTCAAGCTATATCTAAAGAACAGGTGGATCGATTTTAATGAAATTTAGTATGCAATATTTTTTTGCACGATAAAATAATTGGACTAGGTTACATGTTCGAAAAATTTCGATTAATGGGTCATATTGGTTCATTAAGAGTCTGGGTCAAGCTATTTATATTTAAAGAACGGCGTGATGGATTATAACGAAATTTTGTATGTAACAGTTTTTTGACATGAGAAAACTAATGGGCTAAATCACATGTTTGAGAAATTTCGACTATAAGGGTCATTTGTGGGTCAAGATGGGTCATAATGGGTCATGGTCAAGCTATATCTAAAGAACAGGTGGATTGATTTTAATGAAATTTTGTATGCAACATTTTTTTGCACGATAAAATAATTGGACTAGGTTACATGTTCGAAAAATTTCGATTAATGGGTCATTTTGGATCATAAAGGGTCTGGGTCAAACTATATATAATTAAAGAACGGCAGGATCAATTTTAACGAAATTCTGTATGTAACAATTTTTAGAAACGAGAAAACTAATAGACTAAGTCACATATTCGAGAGCTTTCGATTATAAGGGTCATTTGTGGGTCTTAATGGGTCAAGGTCAAGCTATATCTAAAGAATGGGTGGGTCTATTTTAACTAAATTTTGTATACAACATACTTTTGGCATGAGAAAATCATTGGGGTAGGTCACATGTTCGAGAAATTTCGATTAGTGGGCCACTTTTGGGTCATTCTAATTTTATCTAGACAACATTTCGCGCAATTTTGACTAAATTTTGTATTTTATCGTTTTCGGGGACAAGAAAATCATTGGGTTATGACAGATTTTTGAGAAAATTCGATCAATTCGATCACGTATTTTGGATCATAAGGGGTCAGGTCAAACTAACTATATCTAAAAAACGGCTCAATCGATTTTATCTAAATTTTGTATCTAATGTTTTTCGGCATGCTAAAACTAATGAGCTAGGCCACACGTTCGAGAGATTTCGATTATAAGGGTCCTTTGTTGGTCATGATGGGTCATGCTAATTTTATATAGAAAATGGTACTCACCATTTTGACTATACTTTGTATTATATCGTTTTTGAGCAAGAGAAAAACCATTTGGATGGACACATGCTCGCGAAAATTCGATTAGTGGGTCATTTTGGGTCTTAATGAGCTAGGGTCATTCTAATAATATATAACAACGACTCAATCAATTTTACCTAAATTTTGAAACAAAACGTTTTTTGTCACGAGAAGACTATTGGGCTGAGTCGCATGTTAAACAAAATTATATTAGTGGGTCATTTCGCTTCATTGCTGAATGCTGCCAAGCTAATTTTACCTAAAAAATGGATTAAACGATTTTGATTCAATTTTATATTCTACTGTTTTTGATTACCTGAAGACGATTGAGCTATGTCACATGCTTGATCAAATTTGATTAGTGGCTCATTTTGGGTAATACTGGTCAGGGTCACGAGAATATGGCAAAAGCCAATAACTTGGTGATATTTGACAAAATATCGGCGACATATGGCTAAAAAATCGACTATAAAAATTACGAAAACCAAAACACGTATTTGGAGCCAAATGAAAGAATGCCTCCAAATTTGGCTATATCTAGCAGAAAATATTGTCTTTCAGAATGTAAAGAATTTTTTTATACATTCTTAAGAGGATTCGAGATGCATAGTTAAACCAATCAGAGTCGAGCTAAAAAAGTGATTTAGATCGACGTCCTTTCGTTGTAAATTTTAAAATAAAGTAAAATTTATAAACATGCGCATAAAAACATAGTTTTCTTATTGATTGTTTTTCTAAATAAACAACATGTTTTACAGTAATAATACCCAGTTAATGACACAGTGAAAATACTATATAGAGTTGAACACAAGTTAATTTTGACCGAGCTAAGCTCGGTCTCCCCTGCTAGTTAGTCTATATTATTGGAACACATTTATAAAAAATCTCCAAAATTTACATTAATAATTTTAAAAATCTGACAAATGCGTTGACAAAATATCAAAATAATACGAATAATTTAACTGGTAAATTTTAGTATTCATTTATCATTGAATTCCATTAATCAAATGTGTCATTTTCTCTCAGGGGAAAAAAATGAAAATCATTGGATTTGCCATTGAAAAACATTATTGCGCGAAATAAAATATTCTATATCTTCCGAAAGAATGAATCAAATCTAACAAAAAACTATACAGTTTAATCCTAGTGTCTCACTAACACACCCACTTAATTTCAAGCCAATCGAATGCTTTTTACGCCAGTTATCGCGTTACAGACAGACTGACAGACTGACAGGCAGACAGACAGACAGAATCCAAAAAATTTCGTGTCTCCAAAGTAAGCCTTCACTGACGTTTCGGCAATAATATAAATCATTTTGCTCTATAGCTATTAATTAAACTTTATTTATTATTTTTTTCAAATAATACAAAATAATTAAAAAATATTTATGAAATTGGTAATTAAAAACCAAGTTCTCCAAATTGGCGCCAGAAAAAAATTGCGTCAATGTGGTGCATACATGACATCTGTGTCAAAGTTTTTTCTTATACATAAGTAGGGAAAATGCAGTATAAATACCGATTAAAGTTTTTTCCAAATGGAAATTTTGTCACAGATTTGGTCATATACTCATCGAGGTATCTCACTGGCGCCAAAATGGCATTATTTGCCCCATATGGTAACCCAGCTATAGTTGTTTATTTACTTTCCTTTTTTTCACTTTTGAAATGATATTTGTTGTTTTGTTCTACAGTTACTTTTTATTTATTGTTAATTGCTGTTTAAAATGATAGAAAATAACTAGTAAATCTGCAGATCAAGAGCCTCAACGTTAGCTTTTCACTTCTTTTTTTTAAAACACACTTAGCGTAATATTCAACTTCCTGGAAACTGTAATTTAAAATTTTCGAATTACGTAATTATTTATAAGAATAAAATAAGAATAAGAAATTTGGAGCCATCAAAAGCCGTTATATTAAAGATTTAGTTATTTTAGGATATTCTGAAAAATTCATGATCTATTTTTTTTGTTTTTTTATTATACCACAGTAGATTTCTTCAGGGGGGTTCCGCCCCCCTGAACCCCCCGTAGTCTCATTAAATTTAAATTGCTAACTTTCTATCAATCTGCTAATGGTTATCGTATATCTTGTATTTTTTTATACTACATTTTGATTTATAAGGATAAGTGACAGTTTTAATAAGCATTTTTTATTATCCTCATACTTCTAGATACCTGCTCACCACAAACACCTAAATATGGTGTATCAGGAACTTTTGAAAGTGTAAACTTAGTAATCTAGGGTTTTACAATTTTGTTTCCGAAAAAAAAATTTTATTGGTTGCATTTTGTGTCAGTTATCGCGAACAGACAGACAGACAGAACAGACTGACAGGCGGAAAACAATAAATTTTGTGTCGCCAAAATAAGCCTCCACTGAAGTTTCGGCAATGACATCATTATTCATGAGTTATTGCTATCCATGTTTCTAATATTTTTTACGACTACTATAAAATGCCTGTTTTATTTCAATTATGACGTCAAATTTTATCAGGTGAAATAATTCTTAAAAATATAATAATTTTTTATTTCTTTTACTTCTAATTATTCCCCCATTTTTGTCAGAAAAATTCTTATTAACGAAACAAATTTCCGTGTTTATTATTTAACAAAGTACTATATTTTTATTTTAATTCTGACGTCATATTTATTTTTTGTTAGTTTAATTTTTCGAATGGAAATTGCTCAATTGAAACTTATTGCCGTTGAAAAATTATTCCATATTTTGATTTTTTTTTTTTTTGGCAACGATAAAGGAAGTTGGTTAAATTTTATCTAAAAAATCGCTATTAATTCTGCATAAAAAGAAGAAAATTTTGAATTATTAAGGAAAATATGTGAATAAAATTAATAAAACATAGCCTTTGTTTTTCTCTGGGCTATGTTGTATACAAAGATACAAACACATTAATTCATCAGCTTTGACGTTGATTTCATTTAAATTAACATTATAAAAATAAGGATTATGATGAATGGTTGCTTAGAAAGCATTAAGAGAAAATAAAGAAAATGAAATAAATACATTTAAAATAAGTAAATCTCTAAAACAAATTGGTTTATATTATTGGAACACATTTATAAAAAATCTCCAGAATTTACATTAATAATTTAAAAAATCTGACAAATGTGTAGACAAAATTTCAAAACAATACGAATAATTTAACCGGTAAATTTCAGTATCCATTTATCATTGAATTCCATTAATGAAATGTGACATTTTCTCTCAAGAAAAAAAAAATTAAAAATCATTGGATTTGCCATAGAAAAGCATTATTGCGCAAAATAAAATATTTTTTTTTTCGAACGAAAGAATCAAATCTTACAAAAAACTATACAGCTTAATCCCAGTGTCTCACTAACATACCCATTTAATTTCAAGCCAGTCGGATGCTTTTTACGGAAGTTATCGCGGAACAGACAGACTGACAGACTGACAGACAGACAGACACAAAAAAATTTCGTGTCTCCAAAGTAAGCCTTTACTGACGTTTCGGCAATAATATATACATTTTCTTTGGTATTCTAAAACGAGGATTTTGCCACATTGTAGTTGCAAGATAATCGTGCCAAACCTATTGCGTATATGATGTCTGTGTAGGAATCTTTTGTGAAATATGAAAAGTGTAAATTGGCTACTACTTGATTATCACGTCAACCAATTTCGCCAAATCGTTCGCCAAATTATACAAGTTTACATAATTTTATCTTAAATAACTAAAGAGAAAATGCTTAAATACGAAAGAACAAATAATTTTGTTTTCATTTTTCAGGAGGAAATTTTGCAATAATAAAGTAATTGTTGTAGTGAGAATTTCAATGTTTTTTTTTTTGTTGTTGTTTTGTTTTCTTTTTTGGCAACTTGCTATAACGAAAAATGTTTTTTTTTTTTTTTTTTTTTTTTTTTCCTGCTGTTGTTTAGTAAGAGCTGGTTTTGTGAAAGTCATGTTAAGATGGTATTCAAATTTTTGAACCCTTTCCAATTATCACCCCCCCCCCCCTTGGGCCGATTTTGCTCATTTGCAATTCCCACTGAGATATTAACCATCTCAATGTACTTGACGAGTTTGAAGATGATTCTTGCATAATTGTGCCTTTTATCTCGCGGACAAAATTTAATGTATATATAAACTTTTTAGGTGGGAGTAGCTTTGGATTCCTGGCTTCACATAATGAAAAGTAATGAAGAAATTTTTCAGAAGTTGTACCATGGTAACGACTGTAATAATTAATATTTCTTCAGATAAGGGAAAATTTTAAATCCTGTTGCCATAATGGTCTCATTTCACTTCCAAATGTGCACTATTAGTAATAAACTAAAATAGTTACTTCTAAGTAGCTGGTTGCGAATTGTTTAAGATAATTTAATATCACAATGGTGGCAAAATCGTGTTCAGCAATGACAAGGTGCTGCTAGAAGTCCAAACAGGGGCCTCGCTAAGGGGGGGGGGGACAGGGGGGGAGCCTCCCCCCAAACATTCGCAAATGTTGTTACACTTGGCAAATTTAATGAAAATTTTAATAAAAATTGTAGTACATTTTCTATTTTTGATAGAATTTGCAAAAGTTACAACTCTAACTGGAAATATTATTAAACTTTTTACAAATAAGAACTGTATTACATTTTCTAAGTGTGGCAACTTGGCAAAATTATAAAACGAGTTGGCAAATCTGAAAATTTGACTTGGCAATTAAGGTCTTCTCCCCCACCAATAAAAAGTCTTAGCGATGGCCCTGAGTCTAAATTATTTAAAATACAAATTTAAATTCACCAGTTCGTTTCATCCACAATTGATTTTGAAATATTGACCAGTGCAGCGGGCATAGCCTGCTAGTTTTAACATAAAAAATTTATTTATTTCTTATTTATTACTTTATTTTTTCCATTATTAAAAAAAATAATAATAAATGCTTTATTAAAAAATTTAAAAGAATTTCAAAAATATTTGTTGGAAATTTTAAATTAAATAAATAAAACTAAATCATACATATTTTTTTTGTACACACCATATTGCCCGAAATGAAAGAAAAAGGGAAAAAATTAAATAATAATAATAATAATGAAATAAACACTATTTTAATAAAAACAATAATTTATTACGCTTAAGCCAGGTGAAAAAAAAAATCTTAAAAAAAAAAAAAAAAAAAAGCAAAAGTTCAAACTAATGTTTTTATAGTTCAATTTATTGATAAAAATGAGAATGTTTGCATAAACTCGCGAAGATTGCAAGTTAGTATTAATTGTTCGTTGGCAGAAGCGAATCACCCATTAGGCTGAGTAGGCTGAAGCCTAGGGGCCCGGAAGGATAAGGGGCCCCGGTGCTACGATTTTCTTTCAGTTTTTTTTTCCTTCATATCAGCTATAGAAAAGTCGTTTTTATTAATTATTTTTTATTTTGTTTGAAGGATTTTTTTTTTTTTTTTTTTTTTTTTTTTTATTGGAGCTATTTTTACTTTCGAAACCGGCTCAGAAAATGGAAGTATCCTAATTAAAATAATAACAATAATAATATCTTCAGCTAAACCAAAAAAAAGTAAAAAAAGGCTTTCGTAGAGAATGACTTCATCTAACCAATGCAAAACGCGTTTAAAAATATTGAACGGCAAACGAGATGTTTAAAAATTTCTACCATAGGTTTAACATTGTAGAGCGCGCGAACATGGGCACATGAAGAACATGGGAACAATAATATTAATCCTTTAGTTCGTTAGAGGCAGTTTTTTGGAGGTTTCTCGCTCGCAATTTAATATTTTAAAATAAAATTTTGCCTTCAGAACCGCTTTGAACTATTTTGAAAACAAAACTATCATCATAAAAAAAAAAAAAAAAAAAAAAAAAAAAAAAAAAACCTTTAACAAAAGTTCGGAAGATACAAACTAGTCCGATTATAGGTCGTTCTAAACTATCCTATGAAAAAAAAAATTATTCAAAATTATTAAAATGCGAGAGAAATCTGCAAAGAACAATATTTAGAAAAATATTGTTCGACGTATAAGAAGGGAATTTAAAAATTTCTCCTTTTTTATGATCAAAACTTCCCGAATTACGTCATTTTGAATTTTATGAAATTTCAATGTTTTCCTGCACTGAAGGTACTTTTTTTTAAATTTTGTGCCAGAAAATACAAAAATGTATTACTTTGGGGGAGGGGGGGGGGCACAAAAAAGCTGGCCTAGGGAACCGGAGGTAGTTAATCCGCTTCTGTTCGTTCGTATCTGCTAAGCTTGGTGTGCAATTTCCGACATTTTTTTAAATTACTCTCTTCATTTTTGCTCTTCCAGAAACAAGGCAAGCAAACATCTCTTTTGAATTTGAGAACAGCACATTATTGATGGCTCAAAATTTATTCATCTACTCTACAAATACAAGAATAATTAATTTAGTGCTGCCATCTAGCAAAGAAATTGATAAACATTTATTGTGGATGGTTTTATAACCTGTTAGATGGCAGCAATAAGAATTTTTTAAGTTTTTGGTTATGTGTTATGTCTATTGGATTCCTCATAGGGGGATAAATATACAAATAAGTATAATCTCCACTTTCGCTGTGCCAGGGGTCATACTCGGTAACAAATTATAGTCCGAAGAGGGGGGAAGGGTAAGGACAACCATGCGTTAAACATAGATTATAAAACCCTCTCTGTCCATTAGGGATGCACCGAATAGTGATTTTGGCCGAATACCGAATGTCGAATATTCGGCTGGCAGCTGAACCGAATACCGAATATTCGGCTAGACGAATAGTAATTGTTGGGCCGAATACTGAATATTCGGCTTTTCAAATATTTTTATATTTCAATATTTTTTTTATTTTTTAAAACAATTTTACATAATGAGGTGGTCTGGTGTAATAACGCCAAGTGCTGATATTTTGCATAATTATGAAATAATCTGGTAAATGACACCCCTGTGCTCTGCGCAGAAGGGTTTTGAGTTATATAAATCGCAAAAAACAGCTTCAAGTTAATTTGTTGCATTTTTAGGTCTTATTGTTTTTACAAGCAACTAAAATTAACGATTGATCTAAAATTTGCGAGATACGTTTTGTGATGTGAAGACTATTTTTTTTTATCCGGAAATACTTTGTTAATTACATAAATTTGTAGTACATTTCATGAACTTCCAAAATGTTGTTGAAGATTTTGGATATCTTCTCGAGATAATTTGTAATTTAAAATGTAAAGCGCAATAACTATAACGGGGTAATAACGCCAATCCTTGGCATTAATACCCCGGTTGATTCCCTACAGTGGCCGAGCTACATCCTAAATACTGATTCAAATAAACACAGTTCAAACTGTGCAATGTTTCTAATAATTCTATTTAAGCGGTCGTTTTTAAACAAAAAGAAGCTCACGGTCTGATATTCTTTTGCCTCATCCTCCCCCCCCCCCCCCATACACACACACCATACCTTTATTTATTTTTTTTTTTTTTTACACTTTCACAAAAAAATGAACATTTTCAATAGCTTAGAATGCAATTTGTCAATTTCTAAGTTTGTAGAGTTTGTATTTTTAGAATCGGGCAATCTACATGCAATTATGCCATTTTATTTCATAGTTTTGTTTGCATGGCGTTATTACCCATATAGGTGGGTAATAACGCCAAATAGCATTGGTCAAGAAATCGCGCCATTACATTTTATGAATACATATCTGTTAAATTGGTTTTTTTTTATATAGATAGTCAATGAATTGCTGTATCAAATCATATATTTGCTTGAAAAATACCAACTAAAACTGAGCCGTGAAAATTGGTAGAACCTTAACGTGGCGTTATTACCCCAGGGTACCTTATTTAATAAAAGAAACTTACATTTTGATAAACAAGAGCTTTTTATAAGAACATTCAGTATTGAAAAAAAATCTGCCTTGAGTTATTTAAGAAGCACAATTATGAGACTTTTTTATTTAATAAAATTTAAATTTTAAGGATTTTTGTTGGGAAAAGCAAGAAACAGATTATTTACTAAACAAAATTTAGGAACTTGCATCTGCGCATCATTTATTCCTAAGGAAAATCGTAATAAATCACCATTTTAATCCTTCTCATGGTTAGTTTTCTTAAGTTATACTTTACAAACAGCAAATAAATAATTCAAAAACACTCTAATTTATTTAAATATGATTTTTTTTCTAATTATTTTAAATATATTTATAAATTGGCAGTTAAAAGTAGAAATTGTGAAAAGTTTTTAAAAATGTATTTTAAAAGGTTTTATTAAGTATTGAATTTGGCTGAATACTTTGATATTCCCCAAACCGAATATTTCGCGTGGCCGAATAGTTGGCTTAAGCGAACAGTTTCATATTCGGCCTAACCGAATATTCGGCAACATGGCCGAATACCGAATACATGCCGAATAACCGGTGCATCCCTACTGTCCATAGCGAAATATCTATTCCAAAACTTTTGAACAACCCTGTATTTGATCTGTCGATTGATATATACACTATATAATGGGGAAATTTAGTTTAGGAAGAAAATGCCCGAGAAGTTAAAATTTCCCATTTAGCAATGTATACTAATAGATGGAAACATACCTGAGGACTTTTGTACAGTCTTGTAGTTTATCTTCGCGTTGTTACTCGCGAAGTTACTCGCCCATATTTAGCTAAAATTTAGTTCAAACTAAAACATTCTTAAAACTACTGAAATTTCATTTAAAAAAATTATCATCCATAGGCGACCATGTATCCAATACTTTACGGGGCCCTGTATATCATTTTATCTTCATTTTGCAAACATTTCTTAGTAAACTGAATGCAGTTCAGCGTAAAAATGCATATCCTATTTAAAAATCATTTTTAAGTATTTAACCTCATATTTACCAACTTTTACGAGTTCTTTTGTGTAATATAAATTACAGCATTGTGTAGCATCAATTACAGCCCTGTATATCAATTACAGCATTTATACGCATCATATAATATGCATAAATTTAGTGAAACTCAAAAGCGCATATCATAATCAAAAATGCATTTCATCCACCCATCAGCCATTATAGATAATAGCACTTCGGATACAATATACTAATTGAAATATTTTGTGTGTGCCTGTAAATGCTATGCACTTCCTATTATACGTGAAATAACTTATATTAAGTCTCAGAGACATATATCAGTGTTATTATACATGAAATAGTTTAATATAATAAAAATGAGCCCCAAAAAACAATTCTTTCTTTTACTTTTATGAAATTGAAGTATTTTGTTTGACTTTGTAAATGAATAATAATTATTCTTTTAACGGCATGTTTTACAGAACGTATATTTTAGTGCACTATATAAACTCATATAAATTTTAATATGTTCCACAGGGTGTAACATCTTTTAAATTCATCACTTCATAAACTCATATAAATTTTTAATATGTTTGACAGGGTATAACATCTTTAAAATTCATTTCTAACGATTTTTTCCCATAGGCCGTTATGTAACAGAAAAATTTTGACTGTCACGACGAATCTATCTTAGAATCTTTCCGTTATTGAGACTTTTCTTTCTTTTGTTGGTAGCAACAGAAAGGTTGAAAAAGAGAGGCCAGTTGGCACTTTTGTTGCTTTTTTTAGAAGACAGATCAATTTTTCTTTTGCATGCGAAACAACGCTGGAAATGATTAAACAAATTAATTTTTACTTATAACATCCAGAAAAACATATTAAATTCACTCCTCATTCAAAGGGGATAGCAAGGATGAAACTCCAAGTAAGCAGTCAAAGTACAGGAAATCTAATTACATAAAACTCAAATGAAAACTTTAAGCCAAGCGCACAGTAAATGAGTACGAAGTATGTCAAAATCAAAGACTATGCTAAGAACAGAAAATACATGTATAAGGAGTAAAATCTATAAATAGAAAAATCTATAAATAGAAAAAAATCAACAAATTCAAACTAAGCGACTTTATATCTTCATATAAACAAAATCAGATTATCACTAATAATCAAAGCATATGTAAGCTATTTTTTCCCAGGGGATTATACTTATTTTACAAATATTTGTATTTTTATAAGATGCTTAATAAGAATGTTTTAAAAAGTAACAAACTTGTGTATCAAATATTTATGTTACTTTTTTAATAAGAATGTTTTGAAAAATAACAAACGTTTATATCAAATATTTATGTTATTCTTTAAAGAAATACTTTTTTGTAGTAAGCTATTAAACTAAATGTCATAACGGAATCAAACGAACTTTTATCAGAATATTTAAAAAATAAAAATAAATAAATAAACTTAAATATCAAACATTTATGCAATACTTTAGCAAAATGCGCTTCAACAAACCATCCAGTTATAAATGAAAACACTTAAGCTATGTAGTCATAAATTTAGAAGAAAAAAAATTAATAATTTTTTTATTCTAAACCTACCGCTATTTTAAGAAAATAAATTTTGTAGTATATTTCTCTTGCAAAATTTTGTCAAATTATTTGTGAGAAAATTAAAAAAAGAAAGTGTGAGATAGAATTAAAAAATAGTCGCCTGTGGCAGGCTTGCTGTTGCATCCAATTAACAGTAAAAAAATAAATAAATAAATAAATAAACAAATAAATAAAAATAAAAAAATAACTTCTACATCTAAAATAAATTAATTTTATGTAAAATAAAATTCAGCATTTTTCAGCAATTTAAAAAATATTTTCGTGCAGTTAGCTATGAAAATCATTAAGTGGATATACTACTAATAAAATTTTTATTTAAAATGATGTCCCACCTAGTTTTCGTTTTCGGCAAGTTCAAGTTCAAAATATGAGTTACAATGAATATCTGATTTCGGTAAAAAAATCAAACTTTCGGCACATAAAACAACATGTAACAAGCCCATAAAAACATAAACTCCTAGTACCTAAATGTAAAACAAGTCGGAAGTTGCACATCAAGCATAGCAAATGAGGTGCGTTCGTACTATAACGAAGCGTTAAAAATATTCAGATCTTGGTGTAATAGTATACAGAACTTCGAATACAGTAAGTATACGAAATCTTTTTTCTCTCCCTGTGAATAGTATCTTCTTTTTGTCATATAGGATTTTACTTCTAGTAAACCTCAAATCAATATTATTAAAACGCTCTCCAAACAATGTCTATGCCTTTACTATTTTGTAATGGAATATTTTTGTGCGGCCCAATATATTACTGAAAAATATTCTTTGCACCACAGATTGTAAAGAATATATTTTTTAATATTTCATAGATGCATTAGGGTCAATCCGTGAGGTTTTGTAACGTGAGTCACGAAGATTATAACTACGAAATTGTTGTCCACCGTTATTTTCAAAACATTTTCTTGGCTTTATTCAATTAATGAGGTATCCGAGTTAAAATAAGTCTCATTTTTCAAAATGAACATATCGGTAGAAAAAATCGTAGTTCGTGACTCACGTTACAGGCATGCATGGAATCACCCATATTTATTTTATTACGTTCGAAAGAGAGTGACATCATTAAAATGTACCTGAAACTATTTTTTTCCATTGTCTGAAATGTAATGGTACAACTTGGTTTGTAGTGTAATTAAACTATACATCCGTTTTCCATAAAATTTGAAATGACTCAACTAAATTTTGCAATAATGATGCATTTTAAATTTCAAATAATTCGATTCGGTAGTTTTTGCTCTCATATATGTGGGCAAACAGACGGACAGACGGATTGAAGATGACTATAGATACTACATTTTCATAATTACGAACGCACCTAAAAAGCATTTAAGTGTTTTTCGGAACTCCCTGTGACGGCAGCAAACGATATAAGTATTTCCTAATAAGGGTGAATGTTGGAGGAAAATAAACAAAAAGCAAAATTAAATTACGCATATAAATTGATGCACGTATCGCTATCAAAATTTTCCTTGATTAGCTCCTTGCGTTTGTCTCAGTTACGTCATTCATAGAACTGAAAAGAATCAGATTATGATTTTTCAAGTAGTGTTGATTTATTAAATGCATTAGAATGAGATGATTCAAACTTTTTTGTAAAGAAGGAGAAAGCGTGAAAAACAGCAAACATTCAGAACATGAAATAACATATAACAAACCCATAAAAAATATATAACTTCCAGCATATAATAAATAAAAGCATTTAAGTGATTTTTGGAGCTCCCTGTGACGGCAGCAAACGATATAAGTATTTCCTAATAAGGATGAGTGATGGAGGAAAATAAACAAAAAGCAAAATTAAATTACGCATATAAATTGATGCACGTATCGCTAGAAATTTTTTCCTTGATTAGCTCCTTGCGTTTGTGTCAGCAACGTCATTCATAGGGCTGAAAAGTAACTTATTATGATTTTTCAAGTAGTGTTGATTTATTAAAATGCATTAGAATGAGAAGATTGATTCAAACTGTTTTCTATAAAAGGTTAAAGCATGGAAATTTTTTAACCCTTAGGACTTTTCTAATAATGGTGAGTGATGGAAAAAAATAAACGAAAAGCAAAATTAAATTAGGCATATAAATGGACGCACGTATCGCTAGTAAAATTTTCCTTGATTAGCTCCTTGCGTTTGTGTCAGGTACGTCATTCATAGAGGTGTAAAGCATCAGGTTATGATTTTTCAAGTAGTGTTCATTTATTAAATGCATTAGAATGAGAAGATTCAAACTGTATTGTATAACAAGTTGGAAATTGCACGTGAACGTAGCAAATGAGGTGCGTTCGTCCGATAACGAAGTTTTAAAAATATTCAGATCTTGCTGATATAGTAGAGCGTACTTCGGGTACAGTAGAGTAGTCGAAATCTTTGTGTTTCTGTAAATATGCAGGAAGTAATTTTTATTACACCTCAGCAACGTACATTTTATTCATAAAATGCGAAATAGTTGAAAATAATTAAAACACGCCCCCAAATAATGTTTCCCCATATAGCATTATGTAGTGGAATACTTTTGTGTGGCCCTGTAATTTAATAATAAAAATTATTTGCATCACAAATTGTACGGAATGCATATTTTAGTATATATTTCATAGATTCATGCCAATTCTATTATGTTTGAATGAGTGTGACATCATTAAAATGCATTCGAAACTTTTTTCCCATTGACCGTAATGTAATGGAATACTTTTGATTGTCCCTGTAAATGATCTATGCATCCGACTTACATAACATATGAAATGACTCGACAAAATTACGCATGGAATGCATTGACTATGCATTCCATTTTCATAACATTTGAAAGGACTCGACAAAATTACACAATAATTATATGTTTTAAATTTCAAACGATTAAAATGCATTTGAAACTTTTTCCCTCATTGACCGTAGTGTAACGGAATCCTTTTGATTGTCCCTGTAACTGATCTATCCACCCGATTTTCATAAAATTTGAAATGACTCGACAAAATTATGTTATAATTATGTATTTTAAATTTCAAACGATTCGGTTGGGTAGTTTTTGCGTAGTTGGGTAGTTATGCGGACGGACAGATAGACGGACAGACAGAGAGACAGACGGACAAACGGACAGACAGACGGACGGACTGAGTGACAACAATAGGTGCTACGTATTTACATAATTACGAACGCACCTAAAAAAAGAAAGCGCGGAAATTTTTTTAATATATAGTGGAAAAACTTCTAACTTTCAGAACATGAAATAACATAAAACAAACTGATAAAAACATGAACAACTTCTAGCATATAATAAATAAAAGCATTTAAATAGCTTTTGGAACTCCCTGTGACGTCAGCAAACGATATAAATATTTCCTAATAAGGGTGAGTGATGGACAGGGGTGTTGTCGTAAAAATAACAGAGGATATATTACGCTTTAAGCAGAGGATATACGCTCAAGGCAGAGTGTGTATACTATAGCTCTCTTGGGAAACAGAGGGTATATCGTATTCCTTTAAAAAAATCCTGAACGTATACGGCGTATACCCCAGTATACCCTTCACTACATCTCTGGTGATGGAGGGATATAAAGAAAAACAAAAAGCAAAATTAAATTACGCATATAAATTGATGCACGTATCGCTAGAAAATTTTTCCTTGATTAGCTCCTTGCGTTTGTGTCAGCTACGTCATTCATAGGGGTGAAAAGAATCAGATTATGATTTTTCAAGTAGAGTTGACTTATTAAATCCATTAGAATGAGAAGGTTCAGACTTTTTTGTATCAAAGGCAAAGCATGGAAAATTTTTTAATATATAGTGAAAAAAGAGCAAACTTTCAGAACATGAAATAACACATAACAAACCCATAAAAACATAAACAACTTCTAGTACATAATAAAGCATTTAAGCGGTTTTTGGAACACCCTGTGACGGCAGCAAACGATATAAGAATTTCCTAATAAGGGTGAGTGATGGAGGAAAATAAAGAAAAAGCAAAATTAAATTAGGCATGCAAATTGATGCACGTATCGCTAGAAATTTTTTTCCTTGATTAGCTTCTTGCATTTATATGAGTTACGTCATTCATAGAGGTGAGAAGTATCAGATTATGATTTTTCAAGTAGTGTAGATTTATTAAATGCATTAGAATGAGAAGATTCAAACTTTTTTGCATAGAAGGAGAAAGCGTGAAAATTTTTTTTATATATAGTGAAAAAACAGCAAACTTTTAGATCATGAAATAACTTATAACAAACCCATAAAAACATAGACAACTTCTAACATATAATAAATAAAGTGGTTTTTGGAGCTCCCTGTGACGGCAACCAACGATATAAGTATTTCCTAATAAGGGTGAGTGATGGAGGAAAATAAACGAAAAGTAAAATTAAATTACGCGTATAAATTGATGCATACGTATCGCTAGCAAAATTTTCCTTGATAAGCTCCTTGCGTTTGTCTCAGTTACGTCATTCACAGAGGTGAAAAGTATCAGATTATGATTTTTCAAGTAGTGTTGATTTATTGAATGCATTAGAAATTAGAAGGTTCAAACTGTTTTGCATAAAGAGAGAAAGTATGGAAATTATTTTATCGATTTTTTTTTTCTCTAAAACGATTTTTTTATAGTAATTTGTGTTTTTCTCGTTAAACTTCTCGTAAAGAGTTGTCACTTAACAGCAAAAATCAATAAATCAGTCGATAAAAAAAATAATGTAATTTGGCAAATTACAATGATGCAATTACGATTATATGCAATTACGAAAGCTTCGTAATTGCATATTTTTCTCTGATTCACTTGAGAGAAAAGTATGTATACACAAATACCTATTCTTTTCTATAAAATAAAAGTGGTAGCTGTAACTTTTGCGTAAGTTTTTTAACACTTTCCAACGAAGTTGAAAAGCGTTTATGCATTCGGTTAGTCTTTCCGTCTGTTCGTATGGCCGTACGGCGTCTGTCCGCGCTCTAACTCCCATAAATATGCTCGGATTGCTTTGAAATTTTTATATGTTATTCATGTTTACCCTAAACGAACCCTATTGAAAATGAAGTTTCTACCATGATTAATTTATTTACAGGGATAGTCAAAAGTTTTCCGATACATTGCGGCCTATGGGAAAAAATCGTTTCAAATGAATTTTAAAGGTGTTACACCCGGAAACAAATTCAAATTTATATGGATTCACAAAATGCCCTAAAATATGCATTCTTTAAAATATGCAGTGAAAATGATAAGTATTATTCATTTACAGGGCCACTCAAAATAATTCCATTACACAATAATAAAGAGGGGCATTGTTTGCGACATATTTTAAATATGTCAAACGATTTTAAGTGTCATAAAATTTATATACGCCACTAAAACTCAATATTTCACGCATAATATGAAGTGCATAGCATTTACAGCGACACATAAAATACTTCAAATCGTATATTCTATCCGAAGTACTGTATATTATCGATGATAGCTGATGGATGGAAGAAGTGCATTTTCATTTGTGATATTCGCTTTTAAGTTTTGCTAAATGTCTGCATGTTACAGGGTGTGTATAAATGCTATAGTTGATATACAGGGTTACTCAAAAGGGCTCGCAAGCCTTTCTGAATATGACGGTAATTTACTTAAAGGTGGTTTATAAGTAATTAATGCATTTTTACGTTGAACTACTTTCAGTTTATTAAGAATTGTTTGTAGAATATAAATAAAATGATACACAGGGTCAGGCAAAGAATTATCTACATGGTCACCCATGGATGATAATTTCTGGAAATGTGACTAAGTAGTTTTAAAAGTGTTTTTGTTTGAACTAAATTTTAACAAAATACTGGCGTGTAATAAAGATACTGAGTAAACAACTTTGCTGAACAAAAGTATTGAAGTATTTTTCCATGTATTAGTATAAATTGCTGGAAGAGAAATTTCAACCTGTTAGGCATTTTCTTGCTAAACTAAACTTCCGCATTATATAGCATATATATCAACCGGCAGATCAAATACAGGCCTGTTCAAAATTATCGAAATACATGTTTGGCTATGGACAGTAACACCTTATTTTTCTAAATAACGAAGTTTTGTTTAAAGATTTCAAGAAGTGTTGGAAAGCGTTTCATATTCTATTCTTAACGCATGAATTTTCTTACTTGTTTAAAGCTTATTATTGTCATTCACATAAACTGTGAAGTTTAATCTAACTGCCATTTTTTTTCTGGTGAGCTTCGAAAAACATGTTGTACCTTGACTTTTGGAGGCCAGTGTAGTTTTTACACATAGACCATAACGTAAATGAAGTATTTTGTGTGATCTTGTAAATTAAGGATAAATATTTTTCACTCCATATCCTACAGAAGGCAGTTTTAGTGTACCTCAGAAATTCATATAAATTAAATATGTTTGCAATAAAGTAACATAATTGAAATGCATCGTAAACACTTCCACCCCAAGTTCCCTCATATATCTATTAATGTAATGGTATTGTTTGGATTTTCCCTGTATATGAGCTATAAATGCTACACACTCCATACTCTACCGAAAGCATGTTTTAGTGCACCTAAGAAAATTACATCAACATCATTATAATTAAAGTGTAAAACCATTAAAATACATCATAAACGATTTTTCCCATAGCTTATAACGTAACGGTATTATTTTGAGTATCCCTGTAAATGGACAGTAAATGTTACATATTCTGATTTCTCTCAATAACACATATAAATCTCATGGCAATGCGAATATATTTATTGGAATTTGAAGCACAGGCAGACGGCAATCTGCGAGATAGACAGACAAAAGTAATTCATAAACACTTTTCAACTATGTTGAAAAACTTAAACAAGTTGGAATTATGCGTAAAGCATGACAAATAAGGTGCGTTCGTACTACAGCTAGTTTTATAAATATTGATATATAAATATTGCTTGATGCAATAGCTGTTGACTCGCATGAGTACAAAATTTATTATGATTCCATATATTAAATTCAGTAATAGGGAAATAATAAAACTGTATTTTAAATAAGATATCATCAACGTGGCAACTTAAAATCATTACCCATCCTGGGATACCAATGTATTAATTTGATAGGATTTAATACAATGAAGAAAACTTTTATTAATATCTTTTTAAAGTTTTGATTTGATTTCTATAAAATTTGAAATGACCCAACAAAATTTTTCAACGATTGTATATTTTAAATTTCAAACCATTCAGTTCGGTAGTAATTGCGCTGTTAGATACGGACAGATGGACGGACCAGATGATTACTATAGGAAGTACGTTTACATATTAATAGAACAAAGAACACTTTTAAAAAAGCTGTTGGAAAGGAGGGAATGTTGGTGGGTTGTATTTATGACGGCCAGTTATCTACACGAGGGATATAGGCCCTAGAAGAGGAGTGCCTTCCGTGGGGGGGGGGGGGGTCTTTCTAAGTAAATCTAACCCGTATTTACGCAAGGAAATGTAAGATTCGAGGATACCACGGAAAAATCCGAACGATTATAGACCACAGGCCGAAAGCAAAATATGTTCAGTTTCGTTTACCAAACTTCGGGAGCACGTGAATTTTTGTATGTTTAATCATTTCATATTACTTATAAAAAAAACATAAAGTTGCCCAAAGGAAACTTGCACATTAAAAAAATAATTGCTGTAAAAAGTGGAACTATATTTCAACACCGGTTTGCGTCATTTTTCACGACGGCAGGCACTAGATGGCGCTTAACAGGGATATTTTAAAATAAAATATAAAATATACATGCAATCTGCTTTCGTAAACTTGTTTTTATTACTTTTTATGATGATACAATAAAGAATTTCACTAAATAAATCTACCTTTCGTTTCATAAAAATAATTTGATTATTGAAAAAAAAAAAGTTCTGTATCCTTGCGCGTGTTTGTTTACAAACATTGGATATGGGTTTCGTTTGCAATTTCGGTCGTCCATCCATCATTTACCAAATTGAGTCTAAAGAAATTGCTCATAAGTGGAATAAAATAAGATTTATAAATAACAGAACAATGATTGTTTAGATAAAGACAAAAATATTGTTATTTCCCAAGCTATAATATAAGATAATCAAAATAAATAACTGCCATTAGTCAAAATTTGCACGAATTACACATGCAGCGATAAAAAAAAATTCGATGAAACTCAAGGGAAAGGGAAGTTTGGTGCCATTTCTTCTCTTTTAAGTTTTTTCATTGAGCGTTAATTACAAAATACACTAAATTTTAAAAATTATATATATATAACATACTGTAGACTGTATTGACACACATGCTTTTGAATAAGACAACACTGAAAAATATGTAGATGAGTAAGTAGAATTATTAACAGAATATAAACAAACTTCCATATAAATTTAAATTTAAATATTGCACTTTTGAATAATTTCTTATGGAATTAAATCACGATTTTTGTCATATTCCAAACTGATTATGATTATAACTGAATGTAAAACATGTTTTATAAACATAATTTATCGACATAAACATACTTATTTTTAATGTTAATAATGTAGTAAATATAGGAGCATGGCAGTAATATTCAGCATTTGTGAGCAAAACTTTAAATTATGACTTACATTCTTCCCTGAAAAAATATTTTATAAAATCTTTTCAAATACCCAAGTGCAAAATATATTAATAAAATGTGTAAAAATAGTAATTGGAAAAGAAAACAAAATGAAAAGCACATTTATGTATTTTACATTGTGTGGTATTGAAAAAAATAATGACAAATTGAACCTTACACAGTTTTCAGTAAAAAATTTATTAAAACAAAAACATCATATTTTTCACATATAAATAAACAATATTTGATGTGGTAATGATTTTTTTTTATTTATTTATACTTATATTTATAAATGAGAAAGTTATAAGAATATAAAATAAATTGTACACACATTATTTGAAAACAAGTAAGAAAAATCATGCGTTAAGCATAGATTATGAAACACTTTCCAACGCTTCCTGAAATCTTTAACAGAACTTTGTTATTTAGGGAAATTAGATGCTACTGTCCATAGCCAAATAATGTACTGAAATACTTTTGAACATCCCTGTATTTCATTCTTCGGTTGATATATATACCTATACACAATATAATGGGAAAATTTAGCTTAGCAAGAAAATGCTTAACTGGCTGAAATTTCTCTTGCAGCACTTTATTCTAATAGATGGAAAATACTTCGAAACTTTTGTTCAGCCCTGTAATTTATTCAGTATCTTTACTACACGCCAGTATTTTGTTAAAATTTAATTCTTTTCAACTTTGTTGGAAAGTGTTAAAAAAGTAATAGGTTAAAGAATATGTTTAAAAAACAGCTTTGATGAATTAAACTTTATTCGCTTTCATACCATAATGGCGCATCATATCAGGCTGCTATAACATGGGAGAGGGTAGAGGGGGTATGTTTATTATGCGGTATGCTCTATTTAGCGCCTCTGTACAGAACTTCAGTTGGTACTCTATATCACTAACTAATCTTACTATCCCCCCCCCCAAAAAAAAGAAAATCAATAAATATAAAGTGTATACTTTTAACATTTTTTTTTCCATGTCAAATAAATGTATTTTAAACTAGAAAAACTATTTAATAAAATGTGAATTCTTTCTGTAGGTTTTTTTTTTCATTTTATAAATAAAATTTCTGTATCAAAATATACTTATTATCACTAAAACTAAACTGAAATGGAAATTAGCAGTCATGTAAACAAAATATGAAAAACAGTAAAACCTGTGAAAATGAAACCTGTTTGTTTTTTAACCAAAGAATATGATTCAATTGATTAGTGATTGCATGCTTGACAAAGTAAAAAAATCTGTTTAAAAGGTTTGCAATCCTATTGTGATTCAATCTTAGCAATTTTTTCTATATATCAGAACTCAAAATTTAAAAATCCATGAATACGAATGCTAATTCAAAATTTTTGTTGACAAAAAAATGTTTTTGAAAGCATAAACAAATTTATATTTATACATACATAAACAATTTTAAAAATGCATTCAAGATTTGAAATAATAATAATAATAAAAAAAGGCATACATAAGCAAAGTAAGCTATATACCATATCTTTGGGTGTATAGCCTGCACTCTTAAATCGAGCAGTGCAGTAAAAAAAGTTTGTGTATAAGCCGCAGAGATGCATCGGTGTATAGTCCGTGGGCTATACACCATTTATGAACATATATTTCGACCAGGGTTCAAAGTTAGAAGCCATTAAAGTATATACATGCATATAAGTCAAAAAATTTTAGACGAAAAAAGAATTTCAAAGTGCAGGGGGGTCGACTTATATGCGAGACCTTAAAAAAAATCTATGAATAAAATATCGGAAAATAGTTTGCTGGCGAATCGGTACTGCAGTACCCCTTTGTGTTTGTAGATTACAAAATCCAAAATCTGGAACCTTTCCTATCTTGACTGTTTTTAGTTTAAGATCATTTCTAGTTTATTTTAAAAAAAAAATAATAATCTACCCTGCCCTGTTGCAAAGAACAACAACAAAAAAAAAAAATGTGTGATTTACATAATTTCGGAACGATTCAGAGGAGTCATTTCTTTTCGGAATGATTCCGAGAAATCCTTCCTTTTCAGAGACGTTTCATTACGGAACGAGTCATAGGAATTGTTCCTTTTAGGAACAAGTCTGAGGAATCGAACCTTTTCGGAGTTTCATTTCGGAACGAGTCCGAGGATTTTGCCCTTTTCGGAGTTTTGGACCGATTCCGTGATTTTGTTTCTTTTTTGAATCATTCGTTTAGTTCCACTGCCGGAATCGCTCCTCAACAAATGACACATCTCTACTAAAAAACTGATTTCAGTTAACATTAAAATGACTTATTTCAGCAAAAAGTATGTTTAAAATAAGTAACATGTCATACTATTGTTTTTACCCTCTCAAATCAAGAGCAAATTGCGTTTGAGCGTCATTATTTCTTGCTGCCGGTTAGTGCAATATTGGCGATAGTTGCCACAGTTCTTCCAAACCCAGAAATAACTGTATTTAAACAATAATAATAATAAAAAAAGCTTTTACAAACATGAGAGAACACTCTATATTTCGCGGCATAGTGAAAAAAATTTACAAATTCCGACATTTTTTTTTTTTTTTTTTTTTGCAGTTTTAAAATTGTAGAAAAAATATCAGGATTTCCAATTTAAAAGAAAAAAAATCTTTGTATGACCCGCACCGTGTATAAGTCGCAGCGGCTTTTTCAAAGTTTTTTTTTTTTGTATAAGCCGCGGACTATACACCCGAAAATACGTATATAAAATTGTAAAAATGTTTCAATAAATGCATTAATCAAACAATATTTATAATAATTTCATGAACCGGAAAAAAAAATTGTCATTTCATGAAACAGAATATTGTTCCAGGTTGCTCAGTTACATTCAAGCCCTGCTGTCAGGGCCATGCGAAATGGGAGCCAAAGAGGGCAGTCGCTCCGGATGCAAAAATTTAGAGGACGCCAAATTTATCTACTAACATTATTTTTTGCTTGTCACAAGAAAAAGTTGAGGGCGAGGGGCCCCAAATTGCAACTTTGCTGCAGGCACAGTTTTCCCTTCACACACCCCTGCCTGCTGTATATTAATTGAGTTTTTGAACAAAAATCACTTAAAAGAAGAATATGGAATAAACATATAAGAATAGTAAATTATAATTATAACTTATATGAAGTAATTTATGTTGTGTACTAAGATAATATTTTATAAATTGTACCTTATACAGTTTTAACAGATTTACTGAAACAAAAATAATAAGTATTTTTATACATAATAACCTATATATTATTTGTCGAGAGAAAACATTTGTGTTGTTTGCAATTCATGAAGGTATATATATGAGTAGAACATAAATTTATAGAAGCTTTATTAAAAACAATAATTTGATTAAAATTTGGTAAATAAATATTTAAACAGAAACAAAATTGCTTAGTGAATGCTACTTACTTCACAGTAATAATAGAAAAATATGAAAGTTTGTCTTGCACCATTAAGAAACATTTATTTGGATGCAGGGGCGTGAAAAGAGAAAACTGCACCCAGGGCAAAGTTTCAATTTGGCGTCTCTCCCCCCTTCAGCTTTTTCTTGTTTCAGGCCGAAAATGACATTAGAAGTATAAATTTGGCACCCCCTAAACTTCCGCGCTGGGACAACCACCCCCTTCACCCCTCATTTCGCACGGCACTGTGAAGCAGAACAAAATTTGAAATATTTTTGTAACTGGAACGGAACTATACTTCTGAAACTAACGGCTTAGAAATTATCTTCAGGCAAACGATAAGAAAAAACAGTGCTTTAACAACTTAATTTATTAAAAGAAAAGAATATGAAACTACTTTACTGTAATAATAGAAAAATATGAAAGTTTGTCTTGCACCATTAAGAAGCATATTTATTTGGATGCAAAAGTGTGAAAAGAGAAAACTGCACCCGGGAAAAAGTTTCAATTTGGTACCCCCTTCTGTCCTAACTTGATGCTAACCCCCCGCCCCCGAAAATGATGTTGGTAGTATAAAATTGGTGGCCCCTAAATTTCTGTGCTTGGGGAACCTCCCCTCCTTTTGCATGGCACTGTTAGGATAAATTTTAAGTTTTGAAAATCAATCATTCTGAGAATGTTATAGATACCGACAATCAAGCTTCTTGTAGGGTTAAAATTATATTTTGTTTGTTTTTCCCAGCTCTTTTGTTAGAGGGACCTCGCTAAGGGGGGGGGGATGGGGGGGAGCCTCCCCCCCCCAAACATTTGTGAATGTTGTTACACTTGGCAAATTCACAAACTTAGTTGGCAAATTTTCTTTAAAATTTTACTAAAAACTATAATATATTTTCAATTTTTGATAGAATTGGCAAAAATTACAAAACTAATTGGGAATATTATTAACCTTTTAACAAATAGGGGCTATATTACATTTTCTAATTGTGGTAAGTTGGCAAAATTGTAAAATGAGTTGGCAAATATTGAAATTTGACTTGGGAATTTTAGGTCCTCTCCCCCCTCAATAAAAAATTATAGCGATGGCCCTGCTTTTGTATAGTAAGTATTTAAAAATTAAACTCTTTTTTTATAATAGCCACCACCACATAAATTTGCTTTAATTTATAAGTTTATTTTGTTTGCTAATTATCTAATAGTTATTCATTTTTAAAGTTTAAAAATTTAATAGTCAAGTACTTATACCCAGTGTTCTTGCTTGTTTACTTTTTCAGTATGTGATTGGATGGTTGGTGGTGGTGAAATTAACTTTTTGACATTTTTGTGATTTGTTGTTTCTGGTGATGTTATTTTGACACAGTGATGTCATCTTGTTGAGTGGGTGTGTCTTTCACTTATTAAAACATGTTTATTTATTTTGGAAACACATATAATGTTAACAAGCTGCATTTCTCAAGTCAGTTCAACATGTGAGTAACCCTGAATCTAGTGGTCTTTTAAGAAATGTTTTTATTTTAGTAGAAAGTATAATCAACTTGTCTTCTAGTGATGTCAAGTTTTGAATACAGTTAAATTGTGGGTGTTTAAAAGTAATTATTTCTCTGATATGCTTGCTTGGCATGTCTTCATCAAGTAAATAAACTTTTTAAAAGTATATATACAGACAAGCATGTTAAAACAAATTTGTATGCATAATTATTTATGCAGTTATGATATAGTAAATAATATGTTCACACAGCTATTACTGAATATATATTAGAATAGTAATTGTTTTAACAAATAATATCAGTGCAGATTAATTGCAAATCTAATTCTTCCACAATTCATTCATTTATATAATTGAATAAAGAAGTTTTAATACAAGGAACTAGATTTGTAAATTTTAAGCTTTATATTTATTTATTTTTCTTTTTTTCTAGTGTTTCCTTTGGCAAAATTTGTGTTGGTACAATATAAAAGTACCAAGAAATACTTTTTAACAGAATATAAACTATTCAGTACAATCACTTTCGGATTCTGAATCAAAATTAAAATCACTAGTATCAAAATCTATATCATTGTAAAGTTCAGATGTGCAGCTTTCAGGCAAAACTTCTTTCTGAATATTTTGGCAGATATTACAAGAACATAATTCGGAACAAAAAGTGTTATTCATTTTGCATGTGCACTTATTTGATAAACATGATGTTTTCTGGCATGAACAAGAAATGTGTTTTTTTAAAAAATCAGGAAAGATCGGAATAGTATTCCACTGAATATCTATTTTGTTCTCATTCACTAACCATCCATGAAGAGATGGACTTGGGGCATTAACATATTTATCTAAGCATCTACGGTGTATATGTGCTTGATAATTGGCTCTTTTTATGTGGCATAATAAAGAATCAGAGTTTGGTGGCAATGCTACATCCATTTTAAATTTTAATTTAAAAATTATGTAGCGAACATTATCAACTTTTTTCAAATTAGGATGGCCATACAGTTCACAGACAAATGTTTCTAGACTTTCAATTAAACTATCTGTTATATTCCAAGAAGATCCCAGTTCTTGAAATGCTTTCAAATATATCTGCTTTGTCAGCATCATATTAAGAGGCTTAATTTTTCCCTTTCCTTTAAAGGCACTACATGAATCGCAGCCTGTAAAAACATGCAAACCTAATAAGGCAGAACAAAATTCAACACCTAAAACGTTACTCATTTCAGAAATATTTTTAATTTTAATATTAGATGATGTACCCAATAATAAATAAATTTTAGCTTTTAAAGTTTGGCTCATTGCCAAAGCCATGACAAACACATCAGTGTCTGAACTTTTTATAAGGATCGCTGAAGAATGTTCAGATGCATAATATGCATGCAAAAGCATCCGAGTGTCGGCTTCCTCATGATCTGAAATTAGCTCGGGTACTTCTTTTACAGCTAGGTTTTCATTTTCTGGTTGTATGACATGACACATGTGACCATGTGAAATAAATATTGTTTGACCTTTTAAAAGCGTAAAGTCAAGTGCTGACCACTGTTCAAATATAAAATGAACAAGAGCTTCTTTATTTTGCCCATTTGTAAGAAATTTCTTAAATTGCTTCGGGAGCTTCTGACATGGGCTTCTGATGTTAATTACAGCTCCATTCCCATCACTCCTTCGTTCTCTTTCACTGTTCTTAATACTTATCGAAGGATAATTGTCTGTTACAAAGTGAACATTTTTGCACTTATAACTTATGCTCAAGTTAATTATATATTTCATAATATCTATGGCTAGTTCTCCAAATGTATTTGGACTATTCTGTATTTGTTGCAATATTGCCATTCCATCAAGAATTAATGTATTATTGCATGGTAAATCATTGATATTTGCATTTTTATCAATCATATCCAATATTGCATGAACTAGAGTAGCTTTGTTTGTCTTTACTAGGGAGCCATCAGTATTTGCAATTGCTGGTGGAAAAGCATTTAAACTGAAAGTCATGACATTTCTCATGTCTAGGGATGTCGATTGTCCTAAAACAATTATTCGAGCTAAGAGATCAGTAGTATGTTCAAGTGATCCTTTTTGAACAATGTTACTCGATTTAATTGTTTTACAGGCATCTGAAAAAGTTTTCAGTTTTTGAAGCTTTATTGGAGCATGTAGATCTGCATTATGGCCTTCATGTAGCCTCTCCTTACAATATTTCTGAAAAGCCGCTGTACCAACATCTTTAGCAGAAGCAAGATCAGTTCGTATTGAATCACTAGCATGAACTCCACTCGAAATATTAACTAAAGCATCTTCATGCCATACAAAAGGATTTATCATTGACATTATCGTTGATTGAACATTAATAACATTTTTTCATTTTTTTCAATTTGTGCTGGATAAAGATCCTTTTTTTGACTTTTGTCAGGCATTTTCCCAGCTAATTGCTCACAGGAATGACTAATATGTGCTCGCAAATGGTGAGAAAGCATCCAACGATGAACAGCACCTGGTTTCTTTGTAAAAGATATTAAACCACCTTTGGTTTTAGAATCTCGATTTGCAGTCTGTTCAATAACTTGGTCCATAGCAGTGCCAGTAAACCCAAAAATGTTGTGTCTCTGTGCCACAAAGTTACCAGAACACAGTTCATTATGTGCAAATGGATGGGTAACTTTTAAATTTAACATCTCAAGATGATATATAGGCAAATATCGAGCATAATTCACCCGATCATATGAAAAAAACCAAGGAATCATTTATTCAATAGCAGCAAGATGTGAAGACCAGTCTGCAATTCTTGTTGCACGTAAAAAGCTTAAAAGGCAACCAACCATATCTAAATATGAAATCCAGAATGCAAATGTTACATTTCTTTCACAATTTTTTGCAACAAACTTTTCTAATTTTTCTGCAAGAGAAATAAAATCTCCTGGTATTTCATCTTTTTTCAACAGCCCAACTTGATAAGAATCATAAATGTGATCAGCAATTTTTAAACTCTCTGTGCGTTCTTCCACTGGCATAGAATTTAAAAATTCATTCCACAAGAGCCTATAGAGTGCCTCATATACAAGTTTATGACATCGAATACTGCGGTTGTAATGTTTCCCATTTAGTACACCATTTACAGAACCCTCTGCAACAATTCCCGATTCTATCATAATGTTTGAAAGTCCTGCATCTTTAAAGCGCTTCCCAAGTATAGCAAGAAATGTCATCGAGGTGTGAAATTCACCAAGACGTAATACAAGCCTTTCTTTGAATGTTTTTTCTTTGAAACGTATTTGTTGTGCTTTAGCATAAATTGCTTCATCAAATACTAAGACAATCTCCTTGAGATGCATCTTATCAGCTATTTCTACACTTTTCAGTAATATGCTATTTATAGTTGAAAATTCTGTTGGGTTCGCTTCCAATACTGGGAGATAACGTATAGTGCTGAGAGGTAAAACGTTTCTTTCTTCCAATGTAGAATTGAAACCGGTCCAACCTGGTAATATTTGGTCATCCCTCATAGCAAGCTTGGAAAACACATACAATAAATCAATGAGTTTTGAATGCTTAAGATTTTCTTTCTCTTGCTGGCAGAGAGTAATTTCAGACACAATTTCTGGATTACAGCGTTTTCCCAAGTAATAATTAGTAATAGGTACAAGTGGAGGATAAATTGATCTTTTCTTTGACCTTTTTCCTAATTTAATGACAGGTGCACTTGTAAAATCATTTTGATTGTTTTTTTGCACAATTATACCATTAGTATAATGGGTTGTATCATGACCAGTTACAGTTTCTTCACGATAATCAATATTATCCCATACAAGTGTAGCAAATTGTTCTGGAACAATGCCAATTGGAAGGGAATCTGCAGAATGCAATTGCATTTCTGCAAGACCCGTGTCATATTCCAGAACAGCTGAATGAGAAATACAATGGCCGAAACCATTTAAAAGGTCAATGATTTTTGATGAACCAGTAATATGTCGGACAGCCATTGCTAGTGATAAATGTTTGGGTGTGTGCTTTTTCCCTGCTGATGATAAATATATTATATCCTGTGAAATAGAAAGTAGCTTTCGTTTAGCATTTACAGAAGTTTTTACGAAATCATCAACTTTAAAATCTTCCGATTCACCGATGCACCATGAAAGAAAATTGAATAGAAGTACTGGTATCATTTTTTGAGCACTTAATTCATTTAAGTCTTCAGCTACAGGAGGCCAACTGCACTGAAGGGGAGGTGATTCATCTATCAAATTTCTTAAAATTATAGCTGATTTATATAAAAGCACATTAGCTTCATCATTATATAGATCACGGGAGGGAATTGTTTTTTCTATTTCTTCATCTGTCTCGGATGACTCACTTAAAAGTTTCACGGTAGGTTCGTCTGAATTAGAGTGAAATAACACAAGTTCTGACAAATTCCGTTGTTTAGGCTTTACAAATGTTAGCTGGGGATAATCTCTCTGTAGCCATCTCTTTAGTTGACGGTTATTAACTTCAACGCTGTCAGAACCATTCGATGCCATAGCAGAACTTTCAAAGATTTTTTTCAGCTTATTCATTGAAAGGATTTCACTATTTTTTATTATTCTCTCTTCGATGATTTTACAAAATGAAGAATATGCAGCTGATTGAGACTGTGATACATCAGAAGGATGTGATTCAGGAATCCTTGTATAAGCTTTGTAACAGCTGTGATGATATTTAACTTCTTTTGCAATGCAATCTATATTTTGAACTTGTCGAAGTAGTTTTAAGTCACACTTTTTTACTGCACTGTCCAGTAATGTTTTGCTAGAAGTGAAAGTTTGGCACATAGAGAGTTTTTCTTTCTTTCGTTTACCAGTGTGTTTTTCTGTGAAATACTGTTCTTTTTCACATATAACGCAAATATGTGGGAAAATGCCTGTTCGATTTCGGTTGTTCGATCTTGGGTATCGTTTATGACAATTAAGGGAAACATCTTCATTTTTTTTTCATTCGGTTTTTCGCTCGATCAATTTTAGTTTTATTTGTGAATTGCATGTAGCACTTTTTATGATATGCATATTTATTTTCTATGCATGTAGCTTCACATCCGCCTCCGCTAAATCCGGGCAAAGTGCTCAGTTCATCTGCCACAGATTTTTCTTTACCGTCTAATAATATCCATTCTTGTTGACAACTTATAATTTTTTTAAAGTTTTTACTGGATACGAACTGCAAACGATCATTCTCTGTTTCACAAACATGTATGCAGCAAAACAATTCAGCAGATGCTACCGCCATTCATTTAATATTAAATGAAAACGATAATAGCAATGATAATAACAGCTTATTAAAAAGAAAAAAGTTGATCGGAGACTAACGTATGTTTGTAAACAAATGTGCGGAAGATTACAAAGCTTCCCTTAAAAACATAAATCAAAATATTGCTTTAAAGCCTTAAGTTACTTTTATTTGTAAAAATATTTCGTCTGTTATTATAAAATACAATAAAAACAAGTTCTTGTAAGCAGATTACTTGTATATTTTATTTTTATTAAAAAATCATTCACGTAAAGCGCCATCTAGTGAGAATATATATAAAAAAAGATGTAAGTCGGTTTTGAGATATAGTTCTACTTTATACGATTATTATTTTTTTAATGTGCACGTTTCTTTTGGGCAACTTTGTGTTTTTTCAATAAGTAATATCTAAGGATTAAGCACGCAAAAATTCGTATACTCCCGGAGATTGGTAAACGAAAAATTTTTTTAAGCATCTTTTAAGCTCTTATCCCGTGGTCTATTAGGCAAAAGGCTGCGATTGGGTTAACGGATCCCTTTGTTCTCTTCGGGGATTCTTGAAGCGAGAACCTCCGAGATTTGACGAGAGTTTTCGTCGCCAGAAGGGTGTCTTTTTTGGCGATGATCCCTTCTTGGCAATTTTCTGCTTTCATTCTCATAATAAAAGAACGTAATGCAGTCGAAAAAGGTCTTCGTGGCTGGTCGGATCGGCGGGAGAAACCGGTTTGGCGCGCATTTTTCCCACCATCACGTGATGGTGGGGAGGTTGATGATGGCTTCAAGAAAGGTTGCTATTTCTTACAAGGAGAGGATACGAGGCTTGTGTAACAGAATTCAGCAACCCTTTGTGCATCGATAGAGCATCGTCGATAGATAAACATATCACAAGGATAAAGTGCAATATTCAGGGGGGGGGGCGTAAAAAATGGGCCCCAAAAGTCACCCATTATTGACTCTTTAGTTTATAATCGGATAAATTACACTTCTTTGCGAGCGGCCGGTTAGCGCAGTTGGCAGCGCTCCAGACCCTTTTTAAGTTTCTCACTCCGGAGCAGAGGACCGCGAGTTCGATTCTAACCTTGGATATATTTTTTTTTTTTTCCCCAGGCACAATAATGATTATTGTTTTGGAACCACTATTCAAAAATATATATCCAATTGTTTAAATGTAAGACAAATATAAATAAAAACGCGCTTTTGCACCCCCCCCCACCCCCCACAAATATATCCTTATTTTTGTTTTGAGAGAGATTGCAGTTTTATGAATCTACTGAAAAAAAAGTAAAAAAGAAAACTGAATTATTCAGTAGAAAAAAATTTAATTTTATTTACATTTACTTATATATTTTTCGATGAATAGATCTCTGTTCTTCTCAGCAAAATAAATTAAAATAAGCTACATAAAATTAAAATATATTATTTTGTTTTTTTTTTTTTCCTTATCTAACACTTATCAATTTAAAATGTTTTATTTTTTTTTGCTTTTTTTCCATTTCGAAAATATTATATTTTTTTTGTTATAGGATCTCATGTTTGGAATTCGAATAATTGTTTCCGTTAAAAATCTTTTCCGGAACCTTTTATTACGTAAATTTACAGGTGGTTTTTAAGCAATACAAGTACACTATAGAAAATAAACAGGATGCGTTCAGTATGTTTATTCTTTTTGTTGAATCTTTAGCAACCATCTGGTGCAGAGCGAATGAGTATGGCATTTTGATTTTTAAAGTTTTGCGGTTATTAGACGTTGTTCTTTATTGAAGTGTTATAATTAAAATGGAAGAAATTGTTTTGTAAAAAAATGTCTAGTGAAAAAGCTCCTAAATTTGCAAATATTAAACGAATTTCAGAAGATAAAATACAAAAATGTTGAATGCAAAAGAAATACGTATATACCGCATAATTTTTTTTTTTACTTTTTATTGTATCAATAACTTTGTAATAAAATTCTCTCTTTCTGTTAATAAATAAGAACGTGTGAATATGCGTAGAGGTTTATTCTTATTTATATTTATCGGATTTTATTTATTGGATCTTAATTGGATATATATTTTTGAATAGTGGTTCCAAAACAATAATCATTATTGCGCCTGAGGGGAAAAAAAAAAAAAAAAGAAAAGAAAAGAAAAGTACCCAAGGTTAGAATCGAACACGCGGACCTCCGCTCCGGAGAGAGAAACTTAAAAAGGTCTGGCGTGCTGCCAACTGCGCAAACCGACCGCTGACAGCGGAGTGTAATTTATCCGATTATAAACTAAAGAGTCAATAATGGGTGACTTCGGGGCTATTTTTTACGGCCCCCCTGAATATTGCACTTTATCCTTGTGATATGTTTATCTATTGACGATACTCTATCGATGCACAGAGGGGCGTTGAATTCTGTCTCACAAGCCTCCTATCCTCTCCTTGTTAGTCCAGTTATATGAGAAGTCAATGGTTTGAACCGAGCTCCTGCCTTGTACTAGTTTCGAGAGCAGAACCTCTCGGCATCTGGTGAAACCGGAAAGGAAGAGAGGGGTCATGGTATTTTTTATTGTCATCAAATAAAACCAACTATGCACCTAATTTCTTTTTGAGGCGTATTCGTAGTTATGTAAATATGTAGCACCTATTATCATCGTTCAGTCTGTCTATCCACATATAACGGAGCAAAAAATACTCAACCGAATCATTTGAAATTTAAGATATGTGATTGTTGTAGAATTTCGTCGAGTCATTTCAAATTTTATGAAAATTGGATGCACAGTTTAATTATAGGGACAATCAAAAACATTTCGTTACATTATGGCCAATGGGAAAAATAGTTTCAAGTGCATTTTAATAGTGTTATACTCTTTGAACATAATAAAATTGATAGGAATCCATAAAGTATATACTAAAATATGTATTCTGTGTAATTTGTGCAGCGAAGAATATTTCTTGTTAATTTACAGGGCTACACAAAAATATTCAATTATATAATGGTATTGGAGGAAAAGTTCTTTAGGTCGTGTTTTAATTATTATGAAACTATTTCACATTTTATGAAATTGATATACGTTGCTGAGGTTTACTACAAGTTGCTTCATGTATAATAGAAAGCAGATAGTATTTACATTGCTAGACAAAAGATTTTGGACACTCTACTCTATATTATTACACCAAGATCTGAATATTTTTAAAACTTCATTATAGCACGAATGCATCTTATTTGCTATGCTTGACGTGCAATTTCCAACTTGTTGCTTTTATTTCGAGGTAGGTATTGATTTCAATACAGATTAATATCAATGTAAATTAATGAGTTCATGAGTTAAATTACAACTATAAACAAGAGATCATGGAAGATTAACAAAATAATCCTTGAAACAGGAAGCATTTTAAAATTTATTGTTGGGATTAGCTTAAATTCTCGCAGACAGAAGTATTCTTTTCGTAGAATGACATATATGTTTAGTAGAATTTGAATCATCCGATTTAAACTGGAGCTAACAAATATTGGATAACTTATAAAGTATGTGAGGAATGCAGATAGTTCGTCAGAATTATAATGAATTTTTGCTAACCCACTAACCTGTCACAAATAAGTTTCAGTTCTGTTTGTCTTCATTGCAAACACTCAAACACAAAAATAAACGCATTTCAGAACACTTTTGTCCCCAAATTCACAACAAATTAATGTGTTGTGAGGCGTTTTTTGTGTAGTGATTGTGTTCTTAATATATTGCAAAAGTTTTGCTCTCTATAAATGTGTTTTAAAATTTTCCAAAGTGTTGATATCTAGAAGTGTGATGTTATTTGTGTTGAAATAGTGTTGTCAATAGTGTTGATGACAATAATTTCTTAGAATAATGTTGTGCTTCACAACACTTTGCCCCCAAATGAACAACACGTTGTAAACACCACACAATTTAGAACACTATAAAGCAACACATATAAAACACTTTCAAAATATTTTTCACATGGTGCTTTTAAAATTACACAATTAAAAAAATGAATGCTTTGAAATATGTTTCAAAAACACATTTTTGTCCTCTTGTAACTGTTTACAATTCTTTATGCCTAATCTGTTAATTTCATACAACACATTCACAACGCAATCGAAAACGATTTTAAATAGAAGTGTGTTTTTATGTTCAGTTAGTTTTGCAAAAGTATTTCACGCATTTGCAGTGTTCAGAAACCAAAACCTATGTGCTTTTGCGCTTGAGTTAATTTACGATAATTCGTAAATTAAAATTCGTAAAAAATACCTGTAAATTTACGATAAATTACACTTTTTCTAGAAAAACAGCCAACTCTCGTAAAATTTTATGCTTTACGGGCAAAACCCGTTTATCTAATGACAAAGTTCGTTAATGTAGGAGCAAGGTCCCCCCCCCCCTTTTTTTGCGGATATTGCTTGGAATCTTTGATGCAGTAAATTTACTGCAGCAGTTTTTTTTTTTTTTACAGTGTATTTAACATTTAATAATATAAATAATATTCATAATTTTAATGCTTTTAATTATCTCTTAACAGCAGCTGACTCGATTTTAAAATTCCCCAATCAAAGAAAAATGAATGGAAACCAGCTAATCACTAGTTATTTAATTATAATTCAATCTTCGGTATTCTTTTAAAGCCGACCAAATTAGCCTGTTTAGTCTCCGGTGTCTGAAATTAGGGTGGTGAGTGTAGCATGTAGGTGGCGCCCCCTAATTTTCTAAAAAGTGGTTCAAGAACAAAAAATAGTCCACTTGGATAAATATGTCCCAAGAAGTAATAAAGTGGTTATTATTTTTATCCAATCACCCGAAAAATCTTCTGTCGTTTTTTATTTGAAAGCAGATAGCGTACATGTTTACCATAAAATATTAGAAGCATATTTCGCCTTTTTATTTTATTGTACAAAAACTTTTATAAAGATTTCGATTAAAATAAGTGACTACAAAGTGTGCGACTTAAATCTCTCCCTTTTCATTAATTAAGAAAAAAAATTAGTAATTATTACTGTTACCGACACTATTGTAAATCCATGTTTTGTGACCGGAAGCTTTTTCCGCTAAAATTAAAAAAGTTTTACACATAATAATATGAAAATTTGTAAAATTATTGAAAAACATTTACATAACACGCTGAAGTAGGACAGTTTAAAATCTAATAATCTACATTATAAAGGCCAAACGTATCTGTGCATAACGCATACGTCATTTTGCGAATGGCAACACTTTCCCATGCAATTTCAGTTTTGCATTTTTCGCTATTGCAAATTTTATACTTCTAAATATCGCATATTTCCGATTTTTACACCGTCGTATAGAGAAAAAAATGCACTTTTTAATGCAATTTGTTTGAAAGTTGCATTTCAATTTGTTTTTGAGTTATCAATTTTTTTATAGTTTTTAGTACCAATTTTGTAATTGTGGCAACAGAAACACTCCATTTTCTTATAAAATAGGAAAAAAAATTAGAAATTAAAATGCGTATACTTTGTATAAAATTTCGTTTGCTATAAAATTTCGTGATTTCGGTTTTATTTTGTTTTTATTCATCAGTTAAATAACTTGAAGTTTTGAGTTAAAGTGATTTTAAAATGATGAAATTAAAATACCATTTTTAATACGGATATGAGAAGTGCGTGTTTAAATTTTGAGAAGATGAAAATTAAGATGGGTTTTCATTCCGCGTGAAATTCTATGATCGTGTCAATTTAGAATAAATTCTGTTTTTTTTTTTTTTTTTTTTTTTTTTTTTTTTTTTGCTTTTATACCAAACATAAGAGTCTCAATTGATAAATTCATCATAATAGCCGATCTTTATTATATTTTACTGATTTTATATGCGATTAAAGTTTAATTTTAAAAATTTGGGCAACTGAGTTTTATAATATTTTGTTAATTTTGGCTTAAAATATTGTTTGTTTTAGAGTTAGACTGATCAGTATAAGATGTATTTTTTATAATGTTTGTTTGAGAGGCAGACTGATCAATATAAGATGCATTTTTTACTGTAAGTAATTTTGTAGATTTATTATAAATCAACGAAGCATTTCCTTCTTAAACATTTTCTTTCGTCGAATTTCGACGGGTTCCACCTCGTTATTTAAAAAGCTGTTTAATGTTAAATTTGGTCAAAATCGTTCCATTGTACGAGTTTATATAAGCAAAAACCAGGCATATCAATTACAATCACTTTTTGAAAACTTTTCCCATTTTTTCTAATCATTGTTTTCACTGAATAAACATTACAAGCTGGGTTTTTTTTAAACTATTGTTGCAAATTATAAGACTGCGCAAACACCACTATTTCCTTTAAAGCAACACAAGTATTTTCAGACAACTATTAAAAAGAGAAAGAAAACTTTAGTTAAAATTACGTTAGATTTAAAACGCTGCGTTTAAAATGTCTTATTTAAAATTACTTGATCTGGTGACTATTTCTGTATTTATATGCAATACAATATAAATAAATTTTCTTTTTTCGAGGTTTTTCATGAACTTATCCCAGTACAAGTGTATCGCAGAAAAATATTTTTCAAAAGTTAGTACTAATAGAATTAAAAAAAAAAAATAGCCCATTGGGAAGCATATGCCCCGACTTGTAGTCGAAAAGTTAAAGATGCAGTTAACAATTTTTTCTGACCATTGAAATTAATAGAAGTATTTGCCTAATTTTACAGCTTATTTTGACTAATAAAAAAAAGCAAAATTTCTCATTAAATTATAGTGGTAAGAAAAAAGCGTAAAAGTTGGAGCTATCTTGTAGATAGGAATTTTGTTTTAGTTACAACGAGGTACAGTGTTGCCAGTGGGCTACTTTTTTTTAATTCAGATTTCTTAAATTGCACCATTTTTTTTTTGAAACTGTAAAATTCTCTTTATTCTCGCCTTAATTAATATGCCATTAAATAAGGCGCATTTCATCATTTCAAAAAAGTGGTGCCAATATAGAATCTGGATTAAAAAAAAGGTAGCCCATCTGGCAACACTGACGAGGTACGTCACATATGTTTAAAATCAATTAATAGTTTAAATATTTACAATACTGTGGATTAATAACCAAACATAATACGTTTTTAAAATTTAAAATGTCGTAGCACAGCGTCAATATGTGAATTGCGTCAGTACTTTTTCATAACATCACTAGCATCACTAACATCACTTGAGCAGTCTTGCAGATCATTTTTCAAACTTATCAAAGACGTAAGGCCTGAACTCTCTTGTTGAACAACATAAAAAGAAAACAAACCATTGATAAAAATATTGATTTAACATTGACCTTGTCTTATTAACCTAAGGCTGGATATTATTTAATAGACTAATTAAATAGCCACAGTAGAGGAAAAGGGAAACCTGTTTAGAAGTTTTGTAACTGATAACTACTGTATAAATAAAAAAATAAAGAAAAATATCTACGCTTAGGAATTTTTGTAAACTGTATCATCAATAACTAAGTCCAAGGTAATAAAAATTCTAGAATTGCGAAAGATGATAACAATAACTTCTGGAAATTCTAAATAACCCTTTCAATCCTTTATGCATCGACAATACATTAAGCGGTTCCCTGATTTGTCTGTACGTCATAGGGGCAGCTTGCTTTTGCCAATCATGATTTGACCGTACCACCTACGGCATCCATATTCAAATATTTCTATTAAATTATTTGAAAGTTTTTTTCAAAAATATTGATCAGTTAAATGGTTAGAAAAAGTATTAAATAAATAATTTGGTACATCAATTAGCAGTAACACGATTTATAATGAGTTATAGCTATTATACTTTATCTTGTTCTAAAATCTTTATTTGTTGCACTAAACAAAAACGTTTTTAAAACGATGACATCTCTTTGATTTGTATCTGTTCAGCTTTTTTGCTGTTGGAAGATTATGAGTGGAAAGTTTCTGTTCATAAATATTTTCATATTTCTGTTGTAATTTATACTTTTCCTAATTATGTAAATTACTTAAACAAATAAGAAAAATCATGCGTTAATCTTGAAATATTTTCCAATTCCTGAGTGATTTGGCAAAATTTCGTATTTAGGGAAATAAGGTTTTACTGTCCATAGCCAAATATGAATTCCAAACTTCAGAACAGCCCTGTATTTGATCTGTAAGGTGATTTATATATAAATTTAATTTAGCAAAAAGTATGCATAATAAGTTGAAATTAAAAAAGAAAAAATATTGTTACTCAAGAATTAAATTGTGTATCTAACGATTCATATGCCTTTATTCATTTGTTTTAATAGCTCCATATTCTTATCGGAAATCGTTCATTGATATTTCTTGAAATTTCGGAAAAAGATTTTTACACACGGATTAATAAATTTGCATTCTTTCAGCTGTTTGATACGAATTAAGTAAAAGCGTAGAAATATCTCATACAACTATACTTTAAAATATATTTTTGTAAAGAGAAAGTGTTGTGCCAGATGTAAAGTAAGTAAAAAATGTAAAAAACGTCCAGGCCAGGATTCGAACCAGGGTTGTATTGGCTGAAGCCGTTATGCTCTTCCATATGAGCCATCCCGGACGCATTTTCAGAAAGAATCACGTTTTGAGCACCAGCCTTGGCGAGTTGGCGAAAGCGAGAACGTTCAGCTAGCTGCATCGCCAAACACAAAATAAACTAAGTTCAAATGTGTCATAAAACATATGATTAACAGAATTATATTTATTACAAGAGGATCTTTACTACTGTTTTTAATTAACTTCTCAATTTTTTCGAACATAGTGGGTTAAGGAAATAATATTTTTGAATTGAGAAAAAAGAAACTATCTTTAGTTGTTTTGTGAAATTTAAAGCATTTTAATCTGAAAAAGCTCTTTGTTTTAAACTATGTTTTAATCGTAAACAACGATGAATAACATTTCCTCACATTATAGTCTTTGCTTGATAAGATTTACGGAAAAACAAATGAACAATAAGCGCGATCTCTTTGCAGAAAAAAGGGTTGCTATTCGCTAGGCGTTTGACGTCACAAACAAGAAAGGGTGCGTAGCATTGACTTCATCTCCGCGCCAATCGTTGTTCTGGCGACAAGGTGCTCAAAACGTGATTCTTTCTGAAAATGCATCCCGGACGAATAATGGTGGACTATTTCACCCAAATAACCTTAACGTTACTCAATCTGGTCTGGTATTATGGATCAGCCCAACAGAATAAATCGAAGGTCAATGTATAGAACTGCAGAAAACGCTGCATACGAAATTATACTAGGATAATTAATAACACTGTTAAACAATCGGTAAATGAATTATAGCACATGTATATTTTTGCAAGTAGGTGAAAAAAGTCCAGGCCAGGAATCGAACCAGAGATGATTTGTCCGGTTGAGCTGATCCATAGTATCGGACGATATTGTGTAATCGTTAAGGTTAGTTGGGTGAAATAGTCCTCCATTATTCGTCCGGGATGGCTCAGTTGGAAGAGCGCGTAATTTATTTTTCCAAGCACCTTCGTCGTTCCAAGCCCAAGCTCGCACTCTGATTGGTTGCTGCTATCGGCACTGTTTTCATGTAACTTGGCGATAATCATATTTGGCGTAGCGATAGATGCTTCCGTCCGTCGAGTTTGATTTCCTTCCGAACCGAGTACAAAGTAACTTTTCCCGTTTATTAATAAGTAAAGCATTAGCCATTTTATAAAATAACACAAGATAATAATACACAAGAGCACAAAATGAAGGAAGAATAAGAATGAGTAGGTTAGGTTTTAGGTTTACTCGTTCACTTACGAGCGAAGTATTTTTCGCCAAGTATGGTTATCGCCAAGTTACGTGAAAACAGTGCCGAGAGCAATAACCAATCAGAGTGCGAGTTTGAACTTGGAACGACGAAAGTGCTTGGAAAAAAAAATTCGCTGGAAGAGCATGGCGGCTTCAGCCAATACATCCATGGTTGGATTCCTGGCCCGGACTTTCTTCACCAATTTGGAAAATTTACATCTGCTATGAATTTAAACCGTTCAGGACCAGAGCATGTTTAACAAGAATTTTAATCATTTGGCATCAATTTTTGTTAATTATTTTTACTTAACTTTATAAATCATTAAAATACCGTAATTAAAAAAAATGCATTTTACTTTCCTTTTTACTAGTATCAAACTCAAGCGCTGTAAGCACTTTTTCAGGGTGCATATATGCACCAATGGTCCAAAAAGGGGTTAACCCCTTAAGGATATATTTTATTGGGGATATATTGGGATATATTTTATACCATCTAATTTAAACGAGATTGCCACAAGAAACTTTCAACGAAATTTTATACTTTTAACTTTGGCGGCAAAATGTTAACAAATTTCTTTTATTATTTTAATAACAAAATTTTTCGACTTTTCTAGTGAGAATTCAATATTACAGAGATATTATTACTTGTCCCTTAACGGGTTAATCCACGCTTGCAATATTAATCTACAACACAGTGAAACTTATGATTGAAAAATATTGTTGCTGCGAAAATTCAGTGCACTAAGCTTTGAGGATCTTCATTACTATTAAAGGATTTATGCCCACTGGCAGCACCACTTAAATGCAATTTTTTTTGCATTTTCGAAGAAGATTTTCATTATTTTTATATGTATTAAAAGTATTTGTAAATTTTATATTTTAAAACGATATATGTCCTTTGGCAGTACCATACCCAAATGTATCTTTATTTGCATTTTAAACTAAGTTTTTATACATTAAAATATTTTTTAATTTCATATGTTAAAATGATTTATGATAGTAAATATAGATTCGGGTTATAGAAAAAAAAGAACAAGCTAAGCAGGCTGGAATATTTCACTTCTATTTACAATGGTTTGCACCAGCTAAATATTTTTGTACTTCAAAGCTATTATTATTATTATTATTATTATTATTTCAATAAACGAAAATTAATATTCTTGTGCTAAATTCACTATAAGTTAATAATAAAATGAGTTAAAACGAGTTACAATTCATAGAAAAACACAAATAAATGTACTACAGTTGCTCTCAGGTGCATATATCCCCAGCAGCCAAACAATATTGGACCAATATTGGCTACATCTTGGAGTAATATTGGCACATTGGCACAATACCGGCATGAAATATTGCTCCATTATTGGGATGTTTACATTTTGCCCTTATTTAGCCAATCAGCCAATATTATGCCATTATTGGGGTTTCATTGGAAGTATTGCCAATAAAACGCCAATATTAGTTAAATATTGGAATTTCATTGGAAATATTTCCAATGAAACGCCAACATTTAAACAATATTGCCTTTTATTGGCAATATTTCCAATGAATTCCCAATATTGGCGTAATATTGGCTGCAAATATTGGCTAAATAAGGGCAAAATGTAAACATCCCAATATTGGAGCAATATTGACATTTTATTGGCAATATTACCAATTAATGAAATATTGGCGCAACGTTAGACTAATATTGGTTTGCTACTAGGAATATAATATAAAATTATTAATAAAATAAATATAAAAATATATGACGGAATGAAAATTTCGCCTTGCTTTTAATATAAACTATATAATATAAACTTTAAAATGTTTTCTTAAAAGGCGATTAAAACAATCAACTATAGATGTTAATAGTTAATTTTATTTAAAAACATCTTAGTACTCTCAAGCCTTTAATCAGGCTCTTCCTCGGAGAATATTTTCTTAATTTATACAAATACATGATTCCGTTTTGAAAATGAACGAGACTCGTGGCTTGAAGATTGAATCCTGACAAGTTGAGAAAATGACGTATTAAAGTTTATGGTACAACAATTAAATATTTCTTTTTACCGTTCCCCTAAAATACTACTAATTCAATCTTCAAGGCACGAGTTTCGTTCATTTTCAACGGAATCATGTATTTGTATAAATAAAGAAAATATTCTCTGAGGAAGAGCCTGATTTAAAAGTACTAAGATTTTTTTTTTTTAATTAACTATTAACATCTATATCTGATTATTTTAATCGCCTTCAAAGTAAACCTGAACATTTTAAAGTTCATATTATATATTTTGAATATAAAATTATTTAAAATAAATTTAATATCTCTTTAAAATACATTAAAAGACATTAAAAATCCAAAACGTTTTCAGCCATTACACGGTCGTCATCAGCGGGAATTAATTGTTGTTATTTTCTTTGCGATCATTTGAGAATTGTCTAGAAGAAATCAATGTAATTTAAAAGTTGTACGTCAGATAAGATTCCAGATAAAGGTCTAATCTTTCAGGGTGGCGAGAGATCAGGTGAAAACATGGTCCAGAAAAGTGTTAAATACCAGAATTTTGTTAAAGAAAAATTCGCCGCCTATAATCTTTCTAAAATATTTGAAGTATTTTTTATAAGATAATACTGGTAATTTCCTCTTTGTTTGACTGTGTTTTTCCCTGACCACTTACCTCCTGGGTATTTTAATTTACGTACAAAACAAGCTTTCTCCTATTATGTAGAAAATATTCCCATACTCCACGGATATCGTACGATAGTGAATCATCGCAAGGTATATTACTTACCCATCATACGTAGTATAGGGTAAATCTTGCAATCGTTTTGAAAATCGAAAAAAAAATTTGGCGGATTTACACGTTTCAGATATTGGAGATTCCGAAAAACATATTTTTTTGAAAAAAATTTTGCCGTCCGTCCGTCTGTCTGTCTGTAAACGCTCTATCTCCCGAACAAATTGAGATAGAGACTTGAAATTTTGTATGTACTTAGTATGTAAGAATGGGACGAAGCCTATTTAATATCATTATCCTCAATTATCCGGAACTATTTTTTTCGGACTCTCGAAAAATTCATTCTGATGAAAGGTACATAAAAATTTTCGATTTTTTTTTATTTTAAAGAGTGGATGTAAAAGGCAATAAAATAACACAAATTTTGCATAAAGAACGAAGTTGATCGAATTATTAGTTGCCGAGATATGTGTAATCCTGTTTTCCGCATTCTTTGATTTTTCATGACCCTGTATTTCAATCAAGTTTCAATTCAAAGATATATTTTAATTGGAAATGAGACGCTTCATCCGACGCAGTAAATTGTCAGTTAATATGATTATTATTTTTAGAGTTATAGGGATGTTTCTTTTACGCAATCCGGTATTACTTGAGTATTTTGGCGTTTTATATAATTTGTCGAATTTGGCTCATCAGCAATTTATTAATAAAGCATGACTATGAATATTAAAAATATTCAAATTTGCGTTTAAATTTTATTTTGGAATTGCAGTGCATTTTATAAATATTTTACACATGTTTTATTTTTATATTTTATATTATACATATCCATGATGGGTAAGTATTACTGTGGCCCCCAACAACTAGTTTTTATTAGCAATTGTTTCAATAAATTATTTGGACGAAAGATAATTTTCCATTTATTAAAAGGTTGAGTTTGAGACAATCTTGATAACTCAGTATGAGCTATATACTATTCATACTGCTTTATCTCAAACTCAATCAAACGTAGATTTTAGTAAATCGAAAATGATCTTTCACACAAATAGTTTCCAGGAAGCCACTGTAACATAATTTTTTGAAATAACTGGAAATAAGATGTAGTTTGTATAACAATGCAATATCATGCTATGTCCATGGAGTATGAAAAAGTATGTTTCATAATAGTTGAAAGTTTGTTGTTACATTAGGCGTGTATTTTAGCAATTTACACATACAGACAAATCGTTTTTGCATCATCGATTTACACGTTTTTATGTGTAAATTTACGCTTTTTTTTAAAGAGTGTAACAATGCATTATCATGCTATGTCCATGGAGTATGGAAAAGTATGCTGCATAATAGATGAAAGCTTGTTACATTGGAAATTTGAATGCCTTTATCTGGCGTACATTTTTTAAATTGGAGTAATTTCTTCAAAACAATTCTTGAATAACAGCAACGAAAATAATAACATTTAAATCCCCACTGATTGCTGAAAAAATTACAGTTTTTAATGCATTTTAAAGATATTTTTAATGTATTTTAAATAATTTTATGTAATATCTATGCGCTTGCAAGTAATTTTGGGACATTATTTGAGCTTTTTATATGAATGTTAACTTTTTTTCAGTTTATTATTTTGCATTTCAAGCATTTGTAATTTCCATAAGCTTAACCCTTACACGGGAAGCGAGAATAAGTTTACCATTTCATTTTTGTTCAAACTTGATATATTCATAGCAGAATTTTACATAAAAAATTTTTTATGCTACATGTGATAGAAGCCCTCTTTTTATATTCAAATAAATTTCTTTGTAGATTCTAGCGGCAGTCAATATTTTAAAAATTTCAGACACAGAGTTGCTTTGACCGGGCAAGAATTAAAATGAATTATGCCCATTGATACCACAGTCTTCATTTTTATTTGTGTTTTCAGCAAAGTTTTCCATTACTGTTTTATACAATATATATGTAAATTGATATGTTACAATGATTTATGAGAGTACCATAGCTGCCAATTTGTATAAATTTTTCTTACCACAAAAATGTAATACAAAATTTTATTTAAAACAATCGCCGAAATCTAACGATCTCCACCAATAAAACAAAACAAAAATTTCTTTTTAATTTTAATGGTGGGAAAATTTTTTACAAGTGTGCAACTATCACCCATTCTATTCAAAGTTAATAGTAAAAAAATCTAACAGTCCGACTAAAAAAATCTACTATACTTAAACTTCATGTTGTCGAATGGACTATATTTTAATACAGAAATCTATCATTGTGTAACCATTTGTGCTACCATTGTGTAACCATTGTGTCTATTATTGTGTAACCATAGTAATCTTTGCCCTATTTAAAGGTAGAATAATAAAGAAAGAAATTATTATTATGACATAATTGCAGATTTTTGGAGGGAAAAATATCATTTTAATTCCAAGACTGCAACAAGTGACTATTTTTAGGTGCGTTCGTAATTATGTAAATACGTAGCACCTATTGTTGTCGCTCAGTCCGTCCGTCTGTTCGTCTGTCCGTCTCTCCGTCCGCATGTAATAACGCAAAAACTACCCAACCGAATCTTTTGAAATTTAAAATATATAATCATAACATAATTTTGTCGAGTCATTTCAAATGTTATGAAAATCGGATGCATAGATCAATTACAGGGACAATAAAAAGAATTCCGTTACATTACGGTCAATGGGGAAAAAAGTTTCAAATGCATTTTAATAGTTTGAAATTTAAAACATATAATTATTGCGTAATTTTGTCCAGTCATTTCAAATGTTATGAAAGTCGGATGCATAGATAATGTACAGGGACAATCAAAAGTATTCCACTACATTACGGTCAATGGGAAAAAAGTTTCAAATGCATTTTAATGATGTTACACTCATTCGAACATAATAGAGTTGGCATGAATCTATGAAATATATACTAAAATATGCATTCTGTACTATCTGTGATGCAAAGAATTTTTATTATTAAATTACAGGGCCACACAAAAGTATTTCACTACATAATGCTATAAGGGGACACATTGTTTAGGGCTTGTTTTAATTATATTCAACTATTTCACATTTTATGAATATGATATACGTTAATGAAGTACAATAAAATTTACTCCCTGCATATTTACAGAAACACAAAGATTTCGACTACTATACTGTATCCGAAGTACGCTGTACTATATCAGCAAGATCTGAATATTTTTAAAACTTCGTTATCGTACGAACGCACCTCATTTGCTACGTTCACGTGCAATTTCCAACTTGTTATATTCTGTGTGCACCAGTATTTTTCTAATATACATTTTGAAGTATATTTCTCTTGCAAATGTTATCAAAGTTTATGTTAGGAATTTCTGTTTTGAAAAAATGGTGCCAGTTAGAATTAACCCTTCGCGAGGGAAAACACTTGCGTTTGTCCAATTCTGAATCCTACCGGAAATTTGTTTGGCTTTTATTTCAAAAAAAGAAAAAGCAATTTCGCAATCCCCCCCCCCTTTCCCCCGCACACGAAAGTTACTCAAGCAAAATTTAATAAAATTTTCCTGGTACAAATCCTTATTAATTAATCGTAGGTGAGATAATGAAATATATCCCACCGCCCCTCAAGGAGTTAACATTTCGAGACGAAACTCGTTTACAGAATTTTTAATCTTTCGTCGCCGGTTTTGAGATACAGAAATTTTTGCCTTATTGAATCGTAAAAACACGGATAGGGCAAAATTTACAATAAAAATTTACTGGTGAGAATAAACAAGGATTATGAGCACCTTATGCGGCACGTATACCTATCGCTCGTCACCAAAAGGTTAAAAAAATAGTCGCTTGTAACAGCCTTGTAATTAGTAACACTGTTCGGTCGATTGCATGGGCTGACTCCATGTCTGCATTTGTCTAATAATTAAAAAAATTACTCTGGCAATTGATAACACAAGAAGCATTTTATACACAAAGATAGTTTTATTAATTTACATTTACATAAAACATCAACAAAACTTCAACACACAAAAATCACAGACAAAAAACTACAAAACTCGTATATACAAAGCATTGTAACCTTGACACAAGCATGAATATTTACAATGGATTAAACAAAAAACACGAACATATAAAATCTGAACACGATAACTTCTTATCCTGTATATGTTTATAACATCGAACAATGATGTTTTGAATGACAATATAAATAAGAAAGACATGATCAATGATAATAAATAATAATAAATGCAAGATAAATACAGTTTTTAAAGCAAAATTGTAAAAAAACTAATAAACAATTGCATCTTTTAAACAATGCTGCGAATTATAACATTGTATATCTGTTATGTAGAAATTTTAATAAAAATATGAAGATATTTTGTTTTATTATTTGTGATTGACATTTTTTAAAGGTTTTATTTTGAAATCATAAAATATGTTTTTAAGAGCTAATATATGAAGAATATCACAACCCTCTAAACATTAGGCGAATGAACTGATACAAAAGTGTTAAGTGTCGTTTTTTTCAGCGTTTATGCGGTCTTTTGAATATAATTATTTACTACAAATATTATTCTGCTTATTAACTCTTATATGTATAATCTGCTTATTAAATTGCGGTTTAAAAATTCAGATTTTTTTTCCACCACTTTTTTGGGAACGAAATATTCACCGTATTTAATGCCAAGCAAAATGGTAATAAAATAAAGTCAATTATATTATTTTGTAGAATTGTGGAAATTAAACAATTTTAAATAAAAGCCGTGCAGTTAGCAGCCTGTGAATATCACAGGGACGAGAATTAAGTGGTTAAAAAGTTGCATAATACAATATTACTTCTACTTTTTTTTTATTGCCACCACTAATTTTGCAGAAGATATTTTGTAGTATATTTATTTTGCACATATTGACAGTAAATGTGAATGACTTTTGATTTATAAAGTGCTCCGAAAAATACTAAACAAAGAACAAAAATATAATTTGTGGCAGCCCTACACATTTTATGGATGAATACTAGACAGGTTGAACACTGGGTTGGTTGGCAGATATGCATGACTAGTTTTATAATGATGCGTATTTTATTTTGATGTTAAATAATAATCCAATGTTTTATTTTACCTTATTTATTTATTTTATAAAGATAAATTACCAAGTCATCCTATAACATTTTTATTTTTAATATTTGAAACAAAGTTTCGTTTATTTTTATATTAATATAAAACAGACTACGTCACTGAAATATGCAATAACGTTGGCATTCTTCCTTCTTTACATCTAAATAGTGTATGAGTACACATATCTATTTTTATACATTTATTTTATACAAATGATAAATTTATGAATAATATCCAAAAGAAATGTTGTTTTTTTTAAACTCTTTTTTAGTAAAAGATGTCATTTAATATTTTCATGTTATCTCATAAATATCTAAACCTATATTCGATTAAATTCTAGTATGATTATTTTAATTAAATGATGCACAAACTTCTGCACCGAAAAAAATATGTTGTAGAGACATATCTCGATGCATTAAAAACGGTAAGACAAATTTCTCGTGATTTTCAAATTACACATAAATTTTTAAAACATTTAGAATTTTTTCAAATCTATATGAGACGAATCAATGATAATTTTCTGAAATTTATTGTACAGAAATGTATTTTTTTACAGAAATGTTGTTATGAAAAATATAATAAGTTATAATTTTTTTTAAAGTCTCTGAAACTTGGTAATTTATTGTTCTTGTTTAGTTTCTAACTGGATAATCTCTAAATTGTTCCTGAATAATAAGGAAAATAGTTTTTTGGAATAGTAGGTAACTTCTATTTCACAATATGTTTTTGCAAACATCTCTACCACATCAAGAAATTTTATTCCAAAATTCGCAGTGTATAAAATACATTGTTTTCAGATTTTGACAAACAGAAAATTATGAAGAATTAATATCCATTATAACTTACGGAAATTAAGAAATTAAATGAATATTCTATATTTAAATAAATATTGGTGTATTACAACCGAATCAATAAACATAACAGTTATATTGTACTTGTTCCAATAAAAGCTTAATATTGAGATTTTCCTATATTTTAGTAACATGAGCAGTTTCACAAATTGTCACAAAATCAGTAACATAATGTATTCTCTCGAAACATACCTATCTATTATAATAACAGAACCTTTTATATTTATTGACTTTATTAAATATATTTTATAACTTATTAAGTTATAAAACAGTTTAAAAGAACAAATAAATAATAATAATAATATAAAATATATAAATGTCATACGATGAAATTAAGTTCCCGCTGCACAGGTCTGTAACTTAGTTCACTTAGAAACTCAATAATTTGTAGAAGATGAATAAATTTCAAGTCTTGAGTTGAAGAATCCAATGTATTTTTTTTTCTTTATTTATTGCGACACAAAAACATAAGGTAAAACGAGCCTATTCACTTTCTTAACGAAAAATCATTACTACATTTCTATATTTCATACTACGATTTTTAGTTTTTATTTTTAACTCCTCGAAAGTTCCAGAAAATTATTTATCAGTTCTGCTGTTGCCACTTTTCGAAATCGGAAGAAACTTGAATGTTGCACTATTTTCTGTTCGTGACAGTTCACGCAAAGCCATGGGGTCAGTCCTTGGCCATAGAGTTGGTCCCCAAAGCTCCTTGATTCTTACAACTCCCCCCTAAAAGAGCTCATTAGTGGCTTTTGACACAATGAAGCTATATACACACACAAAAAAAAATAATATTAGCAAGGATGAGAGCAATGTGAATCTTCCCATTTCTTTTAAAATAAATATATACAAATACCACAATATATACACTAAATATAAGCATGAACGACAGAAATACCAAAATACATCAAAATTTAAACATTATGCAATTTCCTTTTTTTTTTCTTTTTCTTTTTTTTTTTTTTTTTACTTTTCCCAAATGACCCGCCAAAGGAATTTCGTCAGCAACAGATAAAATACACTGTCTCTTACACTGAGGTAACACCACCTGCTTCACAAATTCACTACAGACATCTTCAGAATGCATAAGAATACCTTCCTCTATAAAATAAGCACTTTTATTATTTTTATCAATTTCCCAAATATTTCTTAAAGTATCATCAGCTCTTTGTAGTTTCATAAAAGATTCCTCTGTTTCCTTCTCACTCAAATCAAGTTCATCTTTTCCAGGATCAGAATTCAACTTTTCAACCTTCGTATATAATATAACCTTATGGTTTAATGCTTCATAAGCAGTTGGACATATAAGCATCTCATTCACCAGTTTCTTGGAAACGGCACAAGGTACCATCACATTTCCATGAATTTTATCATCTATTCTCATCGGTATTATTTTTAATGGAGCGACTTCTCTCTCTCCGAATGCTGAAGTTATCTCAATCTTTCCCTCTCCTTCAACTGATATATCCTTGACTAAGTCTGCCCATATCACCGAGATCTGTGTACCAGAATCATAGATACCGTCCAACACATTATTTCCACATTTAATCCTAACCACTTCCAATTCATTAAATTTCCCCTCTCTTTTCACACAGGACGAGACAGGTATTGTTATTCTTGCAGTTAATATCGATGACTGCTCTTCTCCAACTTTCTCATTCGATTGTACAGAATTCGTTTGCGCTCTTTGTACACCTTGAGTACCACGTTGATTTGGGCAAAATGAAGCCTTGTGACCCTCTTGTCCACACGAATAACAAGTGATTTTATTAGGTATCCGTGTCTTTGCTTTATAAGTACCAACTCTTGACTCATATCTGCGGTCCGATGCGAAACCAGGATTTCTATTATCAATGTGTTTAGAATAAAATGAAAAATTACTCTTCTCTTCGGAAAATCTATCTTTCTTATCTAACTTACTAAAATCTTGTCGCACACTTTCATATAAGTCAAGTTTCTCAGCCAAATCAGTAGGAGATACTATTTTAGGCCATTCATCCACGAAATGATCTCGAATCTCATCAGGCACTCTTCTTTTTAATTGATCAGTTACAATCAAATCTTTCAAAGAATTGAAATCAACAATTTTAAGTCCATCAATCCATTCTTGAAAATAACCATTTAATTCAAATACAAATTCTCGCCAGGTGCGCTCAGGGTTTCTTTGATGTTCCATAAACTTTCTACGGAATCTCTCAGGACATAACTTAAACCGTCTCAATAGAATCCCTTTAATATATTCATAATCTTCAAATTTTTCCTCTGCCTCACGTGCGAGAACCTGTATAATATCGGACGGCAGCAAAACCAACAAGTTCGATACCCAATGTTCTGGATCTACACACATCCTCTTTGCTTGACGTTCAAAAATAGATAAATACAAAACAATGTCGTCCTCCTTGACATTAAATTTCGGCATAAGTTTCGCAAATTCAATTCCATAATTATAGGCTTTCATTTCCAATCCATCAATTCCCGCTTTTTCGCTATCTTTCGCTATCCTCAACTTCTCCAACTCAAACTCCCTCTCTTCTCTTTCCGACGCAATTTTAAACTCCCTCTCTTCTCTTTCCAACGCGATTTTTAACTCCCTTTCTTCTCTTTCCAACGCAATTTTTAACTCCCTTTCTTCTCTTTCCAACGCAATTTTTTCCATCTCCTTTCGTTTCGCCTCATTCTCTTTTCTCGTCTCTATAATAGTTTCCATCAATCCCTTCACAAACTCTACTTCATAGTTTTTACTCGCCATAATTAGTTGTTTTAAATCAGCTATTATTGCATCCGGTTCAGGGTGCTCTCCCAATTCTTCAGCCAGACACCGTAAATCTTCTTTACGAGCCTTACCCAAAAATGACATTGTTACTTTTTAAATAATTTCTCAAGAGGGTAGCAAACTGTCCAACAAATTGGCGAAAACTCAAATTAACCGTAACTCGGAATCACTAATCCACCACTCTAATAAACACCAGAAATAAGTCGCACTTTGTAACCATATCACGCACATAAATTCAATACCATTGCGAGCACCAAAGCAATTTCAAAATTCAACACCTTCACATGTATCACGTCACAATACAACTCTTCAACTAATACTACTTCATAAATCAATCCAGATTCATATTAAAACAAAAATATACACACCACATAAATAAACACTCATCATAATTTATAAATCCTTCAATTAACATATATACACAACCAATAATCAATTACTATCCGAAATATACACAGCCCTACTTTCATAGCAAAACATCTCATATATAAAACCAACAATAAAAAAAAAAATCACAACCAAAATCAATTCAAAATATCCTCCAGCCAGCCGGCACTACAAAACACCATTCCTATACTGCTACACCTTAGTACTGACGTACTACTTAGTTACATTCAAAACAAATTCCTTTCCTTAACGTCAAAATATGAATTAAAATCGCACAAATCTTAATAAATTTATCATAGATGCAATATAAATTATTATAATGGGAAGTCACATTAGTAAAAAACTCTCACCTTGCATCCTTTCAGACTACGCCAATTAAGTTCCCGCTGCACAGGTCTGTAACTTAGTTCACTTAGAAACTCAATAATTTGTAGAAGATGAATAAATTTCAAGTCTTGAGTTGAAGAATCCAATGTTTTTTTTTTCTTTATTTATTGCGACACAAAAACATAAGGTAAAACGAGCCTATTCACTTTCTTAACGAAAAATCATTACTACATTTCTATATTTCATACTACGATTTTTAGTTTTTATTTTTAACTCCTCGAAAGTTCCAGAAAATAATTTATCAGTTCTGCTGTTGCCACTTTTCGAAATCGGAAGAAACTTGAATGTTGCACTATTTTCTGTTCGTGACAGTTCACGCAAAGCCATGGGGTCAGTCCTTGGCCATAGAGTTGGTCCCCAAAGCTCCTTGATTCTTACAGATGACATTATGAATTATTCCTTAAAAGAATTTTAAGGGATAAAATAACTAATAATTTCAAATCACTGTCATGTAAAATGGCAGTAAGTTATAAGAATAACCATATTATTAATTTTTATCAAAATTATTTTTTTAATAATTATTATCACTTATAAATAACAGTTATTGTAATATGAAATTGCATTAAATATTCATATCTTCAAAACAATCTTATATTAATTGATATCATTGATAAGAATTAGTCACTATTATTAAAAACTACAGTAAATTGTAAGGAGAATACCATGTTATTGTAATTATTTTTTAACATTTTTTATCACTAATAAGTATCAGTCATTATTACATAAAGTAGTTATAATGAAAATACTTATGAATTTTCCTTCAACATATTTCTTCAAACAATTATTATCACTATTAACCCGTTAACTGTGCTCTCGAATTGGATTGAGCAAGACCACTTTGCTTGCTTCGTTACTAAAAGCTTTTTTGATAACATTAATTTGTAATTGTAAATTTATCTTTACTAATTGGAACATATATTTTAAGATTAAGGCAAATATTTTAGTATGAAAAAAGTGGTGTTTAATCCATATTTTATTTTATGTTGTCAAAAACAATGTAACAGTTCAAGGGTTAAATACCAATGTAAAATAACTACTAAAAAGTCTAAAGCTCACAAAAGTTTTCTCCACAACTGAGCAGCATTGTTGTCAATTGTAAATTTCTACAATCCATTAAATGTCCAAAATTGAAAAATCCTAAATTAAAAAAATTATAATACAAAACAAACAAACTAACTAAGCATGTTACATTATGTCAAAGCAGATCGTAGCCTGGTAGACAAGAAATACAAATGCAATGTACTACAAGCCATAGATATCACATTCAGGCAAGCGCAAACTCCGTGCATCAACCTGAATCTCTTGTTGACTTGTTTATAGTGAGGGCAGAATGCCAATGGTCCAGGATTATGGTAACCTATTTCCATTCCAACACCTGCATTTTCTTCGATGGCCATGCGCTCCTCTAAAGCATCTAACAGTCCAGGAACTATGTAAAGTCTTGCACTTATTTCTGCGAGGAAGCAAAGTAGTAATGTCCACATCTGGAAAGAAATAAATGAGCTTTTAACAAACTTCAAATTACGCGTTTAAAAATTAATAAGAAGATATTTCTCTTGTTCTTGGCTTTCAAAAAGTAATGTATGATTATATTACATCGATATTGAAATTTAATTATGATTGTTAATATTTAAAGGTTGAGGTGCTTATGGATTTACAAAAGAAGAAAAAGGTGCATTATTTTAAAAATTTTAGTCCGTCAACCTCTCCTTTTTTGTGCAAAATTTTAAAAATGATATTTAAATAGCTTAGCCTTTTGAATTTTAATTTGTAACTAGTTTAATTTTTATTTATTTTAAATTGCAAGAGGTTTTTCAAATAATTGATACATTGCGTTTAGGATAACATTTACATTTCTCAGCCATAAAAGCTGTATCTAGTTACCAATAAACAGCTGAGCATATCCCGAGTCCATTGCGTTTTCTTTTTTTTATGCTATGTTTTTTGAGCTGTTCGTCTGTTAACAATCAAAGAAAGTTTAGTGTTAATGGCATGGTTCGCGTGAAAACAAATTTGATGCATATTGTTCCTTTGAAAGGTGGATCTTAAATGTCACCGACATAAGGCTAAAAGCTCAAATTGAAACCCGCACATGGGATTATCGCATAGGATATGCATTTTTAAGAAGTTCCTCGCCACCTGAAAACTTTGTGACGATAGTTCTAATTACTTCATTGTAAATGTAATTGAGACTAAAATCGGTTATTGTCAATGACAGCATCTTCTATTATTGGTAAAAGTCGAATTTCGAGATGTAGACCGCTGAAAAATATTCAAAACATTATTAGAGCATTTAAGCATAGATTTTGAAATGCTCCAGAATCTTATAGACACAGTGCAAGTAGTATGCAAAACCAAGATTTTCAAATGGTAACATCAAATGAATATTTGCAAACTCATTGGCTCAGTTTATTTTTCTGCAGGATAAGTATATGGTTCCATAGTTTTATTTCGTTTTACAGCCAGATAAATATTTATTATATTCTTGAAAAATTGATACATTACGTTTTTTAATGTAAAATACTACATCCATTTATGATCTTTTGCATCGTAAAAGTCACCATGCAAATGAAGCAAATTCATTACAGTAAATATTTTCGTTAAAATTATTTTGTTAGTTAATACCGGTCGTAATCTATCGCGCAATCTATTTACTTAATACGCTTCTTCGATATTCTTCTATAGCGTCCTTGTGCTACAGTTATCAAGTATTCAAGAACAACTGGTTATCTGAAGTTTAATCTGTGAATACTACTTTTGTTATCGTCGGCGGTTCTTTCTCAAATTCACACCTCCGGTGGCCTGTCGACAACGCACTTACTTCTTTTTAATCATTTGATCTTATTGACGCATATCAATAAGACCGCCTCAGGCGTTCCCAGTAGCAGCTATTTTATAAACATGCCAGAGTTCACTAAGATGTGTACCTTGATCGTTTTTTCATCGCCTTATCATGACCTTTTCGACGTGCAGAATAGGAGAATTGATTCAACGTGCCGCGGCACACTGTTCTGCCGTACAAAGACCTAAAGTGTGCCGCGCAAACATTTTGTCAAACTCTAATTATAGAAGTATGAGAAACAAAAGTAGAACCAATAATAAAAAATCATACATGAAATGTAGATTATGAAAGTTTTTCAACACATTTCAATTCTTTTTCAAAACTTCTCTGTTAAATAAGCTGAAACAAGAATGAAAAATCATGCATGAAGTATAGATTATGAAACAATTTTTAACAAATCTTAACTCTTTTTTTGAAACTTTTTCTTTCAATAAGTTGACATATGATGTCTAAGCAGGTTGCAATCTGGAACGACAGGAGGAAAGTTGAATTCAACATAGGAGAAGAAACAGGTCGAATAAAAGGTGATAGCAGTTTCAAACCTGTTTTCAACCTGTTTTTACCTGAAATCGAGCAACATGTCGCATGTGTTGCTTCAGTATGCGACCTACCTATATAAACAGCTTCCGATCAAACGAGGAGACTTTGCCAAACAGCTTTAGCTCAGCAAGCCCTTCTGGTATCTAAATAAATAGTTTCAAAAAACGCAAAATACATTTGGAACCCGATCTTACTACGCTTCTTCGATTTTCTCCCATAGCGTCCTTGTGCTACAGTTATCAAGTATTCAAGAACAACTGGTTATCCGAAGTTTAATCTATGAATGCTATTTTTGTTGTCGTCAGCAGCTCTTTCTTAAATTCACACCTCCCGTGGTCTGTCGACAACGTAACTTACTTTAATCATTTGATCTTATGACGTATTTCAATAAGACCGCCTCAAGCGATCACAGTAGCAGTTATTTTCTAAACATATACCAGAGTTCACTATGATGTGTACCTTGATCGCCTTTTCATCACCTTATCATGACATTTTCAATGTGCAGAATAGGAGAATTCATTCAACATGCCGGGGCAACTGTACTGCCGTACAAAGACCTAAAGTGTGTCGCGCAAACATTTTGTCACATTCATATCATAGAAGCATAATAAGCAAAAAGTAGAAACAAGAATAAAAATCATGTGTGAAATCTAGATTGTGGAATACTTTTCAACACATTCCAATTCTTTTTCGAGGCTTCTCTTTTAATAAGTTAAAACAAGAATAAAAAAAAATATCATGCACGAAGTTAGATTATGAAACAGTTTTCAACACATTCCAATTCTTTTATGAAACTTCTCCTTTTAATAAGTTGAAACATGGTGTCTAGGTAGATTACATGCTGAAAAGATAGGAGGAAAATTAAATACCATATAAGAGAAAACACAAGTCGAAACAAAGGAGATAACAGTTTCAAACTTGTTTTCATCCTGTTTTCCCCGAAAATCAGCAACATGATGCATCTGTCGCTTCATTATGCAACCTGCCTATATAAGCAAGTTCCAGGTAGACGAGGAGATCTTACCAGGGCTATTTCCATGAGTACTTGTAGTGTAAGTCACAGGCTACGATTTTTGGCTACCAGTATTTTAGTACGAAAAAATGTGATTTATTTTATCGGCACATTCTCATTAATTGAATAAGGCCAAGCAGATTTTTCGAAAATAACGGTGGCAAACAAGCATAGCAATTATAAGGTAATGTGACTTACACTACAAAACCCATGGAATTAGCCACCAGAAGGCTTTAGCTTAACAAGCCCTCTTGATACCTAAATAAATAGTTTTGAAAACGGTTGACACATTTGAAAATTTAATTTAAGCAATTCGCAGTCTTGTATGTTATCCAGAGATTTGCATGCATATTATATAGTATAGGAAAATTTTGTTCAATTAGGAAATGCATAACGCAGTAGAAAATCCCTCTTCAATAATTTCCACTAGTAGGCGAAAATGTATATTAATTCGTTGTGCAACCTAGTAATGATATATAGGATTCATACACGCCAAGTAATATGCAAAATATCGGTTAAATTTTAAAATGCATACCTCAATTTAAAATGTAAATTTCAGCAATTATTTCTCATAGACAGTACTGTAACCGAATTATTTTGTGCGCAGTGGCGTAGCCAGGATGGGGAGATCCAAACGTTTTGGATATCACTAATTTAGTGAAGTGCTGTTCGCCTTACCGAATCATAGAAGTTTCTGCTATAAATCACGCGAAAAAACCTTACAATATTTGTGATATATAGAGCATTTGGACCCCTCCATGGCTACCCACTGTTTGTGTATAGCTGTAAATAGATTATAAAATGTTATACAAACTATATTCTGTCGTATGTATGATGTACAGTATATATATGCAAGTACATCTTGTAGTGCACCTCAATATATGTCAATTGCAATGCATTTTAAGTAGTGCAACATCTTTAAAACACACTGTAAATTATTTTAGAATATAATGTAACAGAATTTTTTGAGTTACCCTGTAAATGAACTATAAATACGACATACTTCATTTTAAATACTGAAGAACCTCAACAACATATATTAATTAATTAATCTTAATTCGGGTGTATTGATGTGAGTTAGAATACGACCAAATAGATGAACAAATAAATTGATGTCATAAATTCTTTTCAAAGATGTAAGAAAGTGCAAAAAATCAAAATTTTGAGCAAGTAAAATTGATTTTACTGAAAACTGAATAGGTCAAACTGGTGTTACCATTGTACTATAAATTCAAAACCATAAAAAAATAAAATTCGAAATTTTAATCGGTTAAATCAGTGTTACTTTTTTTGATTCAGAAACAAGAAAGGCCAAAAATCCAATATTTAAATTAGTCAAATTGATTTTGTCCTTTAAATTCATAAATTGAAAAAAAAATTAAAATCGAAATTTTGAATCGTTCAAATTGGTATTACGCTTTAAATTCAAAAACATGAAAAACTGAAAATCAAAATTTTGCATCGGCCAAATTTGTGCTATTCTTTAAATTTAAAAACCTCAAACACTGAAAATAGATATCTTAACCCTTTGAGGGGCGGTGAGATATATATTTATCTTACTTAATTTAAACGTGATTCTCACCATAAATTTTTAACCAAACTTTATATTTTTAACTTTGGCGGCAAAATGTTGAAAAAATGCATTTTGTTATTTTAAAACACAATTTTTCGATTTTTCCGTTGATAATTCAATATTACAGGCATTATTGCTTGCCCGCAAGGGGTTAATACGTTTGTATTGAGCATTTTTATTTAAATAAGCTAAATGAAATTACCTGCACTTTAAGTTCTCCCTGTGCTGTGGACGGATGATGAAGAATAAACAAAGCAAGAGTAATAGCCGACAACAAGGAGTTCAACATGAAGTACTTTGGAAATAGGCATTTCTGTACTTTTCCAAAAATGTGACGTGGCAAAGAAAAAAATAAGACAAGACCTGAAAATAAAAATAAATCTCCTTAATAAATTTAGTTGTAATAGAACATTCGGATTAAAAGTTACAAAAAAATGAAACCTATATGAATATTATTACAAGCCCAGAATTTTTATTTATAAATTTGCTAAACAGTGTACAACAGTGTACAAACTTTTTTTTTTTTTTTTTCATAATTTGTTGCCTTTTTACTGTTTTTATTTCCCGCTCCATGTTTTTACCGCGTGTGGCGATTCTTGGTGAGTTTTTCCCCCCATGTTTTCCTTTTCCTTTTTGTCCCTCGTGTTTTACCTTCATCTCTCGTCGGGCTAAATAACGTACATTTGTCAGTTTAAATCTTTATTTTTCCATGAAAAAGGCCGAGTAGTTCGGTTGAAACCGTCTTTATAATAACCACTGTACGCTGTTTAGCAAATTTATAAATAAAAATTCTGAGCTTGTCTCAATACTCATATAATAAACCACAGTGTAAAGTCCACTCTTATTAACCCTTTGCTTTTGAGAGTTAACTGTCACTCACCACTAGTGTTGTTAGGTGTCTTTGGTAAATCGGGAAGCCAAATGCTTTGGACACCACTAATATCTTATATATTTCGCACTCATTTATCGCAGACCAGTTGGAAGATCATTAAGGAGCAAAAACAATTACAGTCGAGTCTCAATATAACGAAACTCCATACATCGAATTTCTCTATATAACGAATTTTTAATAGGAACGGTCCCCTTTTCGCATGATTACATTAAAAACAGTCTCTATAGAGCGAAATATCTATCTCCATATAACGAGCTTTTTCATAAATTGGTCTTAATTTATTCAGTTTTAAAAAAGCATCGAAATCATATGGAATCAATTTTCCATCACATATTTTTGATTTATCGTTCAGTGCTGAGTTTTTTTTATACATTACTTCTCTCCTTGTTCTTTAAATCCAACGAATTCATCCGACCTCCCACACACCTTTCAACAACCTTCTCAAAACAGAGTCAATTGGATTGTCACACAAATAAGAGAGGAATCAATGAGAGGCACATAAGAAAGGCCTTCAAATGGAGGAAAATATTAACTACAAATTTTCATTCCTTGCTAAAATTTGAGTATTATTTATTTATTTATTTATTTATTTTTGAGAGCGTAACAATTTAAAAATTAAAACAACAAAAAAATTACAGATTTCTTCGTCTGAAATTAATGCAAGTCTTCCTTATTTGATTTTCATTAAGCTTTCAAATAAATGTCTGTTCTCTTTTTTGAAACTTCTTAAATAATTAAGAAGTAAAATGTTAGGTTAATATTTACTTTTAAACATTTCAAATTCTTAATTAAAAAGATCAAAAATAATTTTGTTCAAAATTTACACATTAAATAGGATTTTTAACATCATTCTCTAAACATCGAATTTCTCTATATAACGAATTTTTCACTGGAACGATGGATTTCGTTATATAGAGACTCGACTGTAGTTTAACATACTGGTGTTTAGAACATTTGAAGCACCCATTTACGCAGGACCCTAGTGGTCAGTGAGGTTCATCACTTGAGACCAAAGGGTTAAAATTTAAAAATTTGTAAAATATAAACCCGTGATTCCAAAATTTTTACCTCAATATCCCTTAAAATTTTTCTACTGATAAAATTTCTTTTTATTCGAATTGTTAAGAAATTTTCACAATTAAATAATATTACCTAAATAATTTTAAAAAGTAAATTTATGCATTATATTGACTATTGGGGTAAATATATATATATATATTAATGTTAATGTTTAATACGTTTAAATAACTTTAGGTTTTTTTTTTTTTTTTTTTTTTTTTTTATTGTGAAAATGAACACATGTTGTCTTCCATTAAAGTTTGAGCAAAAAGATAGAGGGAGCTGGATAGGGACAAATATTTATTTGTATCTACTTTTGAGCAATATTATCAATCAATTTTTGTAGTCTAATACAAATAAAAATAAATTTACCTCATTCACTACTAGTATTATCAGGTGTCCCTCGTAAATTAAGATACTAAATGATTTGGATTCTACTAATATCTCACACATTATTTCGAAATTTTTTATTCCAAATTATTCGATCATTAGTTAAGACAAAAAAAAAAAAAAAAAAAAAAAAAAGTTTAAAATACTGGTGTTGAGCATTTGAGCATCCATGCGCGCGTGATTTTAGTGGCCAGTGAGAATAACATTTCGAGAGCAAAGGGTTAATAGTTTTACCTATTATCTTTTAGTAGCATAATTTTAGATCAGTAGACTTAGTAGCAATAAAGCGCTTTTCATATCAGTAAATATGAAGACAAACATATGCTTTTCTTCATTAGACAAATTTCTTGATAAAATAAGATAAAAAATTACTCTTTTTTTAGAAATGGTTGGAAATCCAAAATTTTAATTTTAAGGATAAAATAAATCGGGGGTTAATGTTCTAAAACTTTCTCGCAGTGTTTTAAAAATTAAATTTAAATTTACTTACAATATTTTATTGAGAGCTATTTCTTTTTTTTTCTTTTTCTTCTCTCTTTTTTTTTCTTTTACCAGACAAAGTTAAAAAAGGAAATATTTTAAAAAATTGATTGCATGAGATATGACATAGCTGAATCAATGGAATGCAATATAATTAGGGATTCCTCGGCGATCATTTTATTATTTTAAATACTTGCCTGAATTTTCAAATAGTAATCTTTTCTTTATAAATTCGCGGAATATCTGCGATTAAATAAAACACAAATTACTACTCAAAATTTGCGGCACAACCGAATTATATATAAAAAAAAAAGTAACGAATTGGCGACACAGCAATTTTCTATTTCTGACATCAGAAATTCAAAAGATCTACTTATCAAATAATAATTTTTCCTATATGTTCATACAGATATTCCGTGATTAAGTAAAACGAAGATTAGTATATCAAAATTCTGATAAATTTCAGATAACAAAGCATTTAATCGTGGAATATCGCAGCATGCGTGATTGAAATTCCTAAATAGAATTGGCATGAAAAATAATTATTAATTGTTACTGATTCCCAATTTAAATTACGGACAATCTAAATTATTTAAAGTTCATTTAATCACTGGTAGAAGAAAAATAAATAATTGTAAAATGTTATTCTATTGTTTGGTATTTTCTTTTTTATTTATTACTTTTCATATTTCAAATTCTGTAACTCTCCATTTCAAAAAACAGATTATCGCATAGAGTCATCTCTATGACTCAGCTTTTTTCATTTACTTCCTTACATTGTTTACTGAGTCATTATTATGTATTTATGTACGCATTCTTTTAAATATAACACATTTTGAAAAATATATTAATTATTAATCATGTCTAAAAGCAAAGAAAAATAATATTGGTTATGAAATATTTGTATATTTAAATCCTACACATGGGATCTAAATCCAGTGTTATGGTTATAATTTCCCGTCCGGAAATTGTAATAATTTTACAATGTAATATTTTTAACTATTTGGGAAAATAGTTGTTGTCCTCTGTAGAGAACTGGGAAATCTGAAGTATATCTGAATCTTTTTATTGGTTGAATTCCGAAACTTATTTTTCGCTCTCTGATTGTTGCCACGATGTCAAAAAAGTAATAAAAACTTAAAATAATAATAATAATTTGAAAAACAATTGTGATAAAGATTTCAAACGAATTTCATTTAAATGTGCGTTTTTTCTCTACGCAACGGTGTAAAAATTTAAAATGTGCGATGTTTAGAAGTTTAAAAATTTGCAATTCCGAAAATTATAAAACTGAAATTTCATTTAAGGGTGTATTTCGATTCAAACTGCTTGTTTTCCGATTTATTTTTGAATTCACTTTTGCTCTCAAATGCAGCAAACTTTCAAAATCTCTTATTTAGAAAGTGCACAAGGTGCAGTGAAGGTCGATTCTTTGATAAATGCACAAAATATTGCAAAAAAAAGCAATCAAAAACGGCGATTTGAACCGATTTTTCCGAAGCGAGAGATTTGGGAACAAAAAAAGCGTCATACTGAGAAGTTAATTGCTTATAAATCAAATTCTAATGAATTAAGCGTAAAAAGACATCCTACGGCACCTTATACGTCCCTTCAAAAATCCCATCAGTAAATTTCATGTTTCTACTTTTAAAAATATGTCTGAAATTGTATCGGAAAAGCGTTTTTTCGAATACACCCTTAAAGTTTGTTTATGATGGGTCTAGGAATATTAATGTTTAATCCATGTCGTACATAACGTGACGCGTTCAGAAGTCAGTCTGATTAACTCCATCCAATAAAAATGCACATTTTAAAACGTTAAAGTTGTATATCTATAAACTACTGTTTTTTATCAAGGAGTATTAATGTTTAAGGCTGGCGTACGTAATATATGAATCATTATGATCGTCCTGAAAATGATGTTTATTATTATTATTAGTTTAAATATAGAATTTATTTATAAGTCTTAAAAATTTTAGTCTTTGAAAATATCATTTTCCAAATAGTCTTTGTAATTTGTTAAATTCAAATTTTTTTTTTCATTTAAACTGCAATATTAAAATTTCAAAATTTACCTGAAGCGAAGGTCATCCAAAACTGCGTTCCAAAATGTGTTGCAAAACACGCTACATACAAAAGACTGGTAAAAGTTGAGGGTTGTTCAGGTGCCAGACGATATTCTCTTGGGAAAAATAGGAAACCAAGATAAAGGGAAGTCACCAACGTTATAAAATGAGCCGGCTGTGAAAATCTAACAAGCCACCTGAAATTAAAAAAACAAACATGGTTAGATTAAAGGGCTGCACAAATATAACATTACAGTAGAACCCCGATAATTCGGATTAACTGGGACCAGACCCAATCCGGATTATCCGGAGATATCCCTTCCGAAGATCCTCCCTTCTGATATCATTATGTTATCATCCCTCGAACCCCGCCCTCCCCCCCTTCGATAATGATATCGTTAACAACGTGCAAAAAGTTTTTGAGTTTTAGGGATTTAGTGTGATATATAAAATTGACTACATTTATTTTTCGCATACTTTATTGATTCAAACTAAGAGAAGTCAATAAAATATCATTTTATAAAAGAAATAACTTTATATAAAGTAACACTTAAAAGAAATAGATACTAGTTAAAAGTATTTTACAATGACTTTTTATTACATAATGTATTCAACAGTAATAAAGTCTTGTTGCACTTGCACCGAACAAAGGAGGGGTGATAGTGGTGGCGGGGGTGGGAAGTAGATAGAAATTCTTATCAACAAAGCGAGGGGAATCTTCCTTCTATTCCTTTTTTATTTATTAGTGAACAAAAGCTTTATTTCAAATATACTTCACATATGATTTCTCGAACCGTGATTATATATGTATACATAATATGTAGTCCACATTTTAGAATGAAAAAAAATATTATAATTTAGTGGTTCTAATAATAACTTTTGTATTTTCATTAAAATAGATAACCAACTAAAAAATATAACATACTATTTTGAACCAAAAACCATGTTAGATGTTACTAATAAAAAGGGGGAAATTTTGATTGGATGAAAAATTATATCGATATAAAAAGTCAATTTCCCCCTCCCCCTAGAGATATCTTACGATATCACATGCTAGACCCCCCCCCCTCTCTCTAAAATGATAACATTATATATGCAGAGTCCCTAAGATTAGAGCAAGCAGATGTGCCAAAAATCTGAAGTATATAACATCTGTAATCATTTATAGAGTAAAATTTCTTGTTCAAAGTATATTTATTTCAACCGGTAGATTGGCAGGCATGCTGATTTGTATAAACTTTATATAAACTAAATGTCTATTTATTTATTTTCTTTTATTTTTTAAAGTTTTTTCTGATTTTGTAAATAGATGATATACAGTATAAAAATAAATGCAAGCCTAGATAACAATCGAACGCAAAGTTATTTTTAATATTATATTCAAAATTAACTTTACAGAAACATTATATATATATATATATATATATATATATATAAACGCTCATACATATGATCAAAAAGAAAATAAGATACGGCTTTTTAGGACAAAGAACCTGTAATCATGTCTCAAATCTGTTATTTTTCTGTAAAATTTGAATATTCAACTCGAATTGAATACCTATAGGGCAAAACCAAAATTTCTTCCGAAGGTCGAAATAAAAAAATAGTTAGTTTTTCATTAACCATTTCCACAATTTGAATATTGTTTCAAAATAACATGCTACCCCTATTTTTTATATTATAAGCTCCGTGTTATATTCCTATAGCAAATCTTTAAGGGATATGCTTTGAAGATTTTTTTTTTCGAAAGCTTAATTCTAATATAGTGGTACCTTACACTCGACAAGAACGTATAAATGGTTAACCCTTTCCGGCAGAGTAATCCCGTGTCGGGACCATCTAATTTTAACTCCATACATATAAACGGTAGCAATTTAATTTATATTTTAACACTAGAACTATCGTAAGCCGTCATTTTGATATCTACTGTATGAATATGTTTTGGTTCAAAACAGAAATTTGATTGTGAAAGAAGTTTAAAAGATATAAAGAAGAAAAACGTTAAATTACAAAGTTAAACTGTTTTTAATCCGAATTCTAGTGTGAAATATTTTTATAAAATTTGACTCAAATTTCCGGTAGTTCTAGTGTTAATCCTTTCCCGCATGGACAAATTCTGTTCGTAAAATGAGAAATTATCGACTATCACCGAAATTTACAAACTGCTTTTTTTAGAAATTGAGAACTCCTTAACTGGTTAATTCTTTTCCGTTCAATAAATTGAAAATAGCGGACTTACACCACTATTATTTAAATAAAATATTCGTAAAATTTAGTCTATACATTTCAGCTTTTCAATAGTGTGAAAATTTTCTTTAAAATAATAGTGGTGTCAAAAAGCTTTAAATGATGAAATAAGCAAATTCGTCTTGCCCGAACGGCATTCGGGCAAATCAGTTAACGGGTTCAGTTTTCATTATAAAAGCAAAATTTTATTAAAATATTCTCGGTGTCATTTGCATGTTTGGAATTAAAATTAGGTATCCCGCACTGAGCACAGTGTGCCGGAAAGGGTTAATAAAATTTTGCTATTACTATAATAAAAGGTTAAAGTAACGAATTTTTAATATGTAGAACAATCATTTGTAAATTCCGTTGTCAGTCAATCATTTCATCATTTTACGAATAGAATTTTTTTTAATTCCCGAAAAAGTTAAATGACATGAAAGTGGACATTCAGAAAATAATCAAACACAAAGCTGAATTTTACGTCATATTCATAATCTAAGTTGAAAAAAGAGGCATATTGTAAGAAAAGTCTATAACATACATGCTCCAAAACCATGTACAGATCTTCTGCCAAGGAAATAAAACCTCAAATCCTCGTTCCATTACTCTTGCTAACTTGTATAAATTTAATACTCGCACAAAACGAAATATCTATCAGGAAAAATTTCTCTTGAAGTTTGAAATAAGCCTTTTTTTCAAATGAACATATAAAAATAGTCATCCAGATAACGTTCCAATGCAAAATCAAAACCACATCGCAACAGTTTGATACCCTGAAGTAACACAATATGAGCTCGAAGCAAGCAAATAAATGCAATAATTTGAACTAAATAGTTCAGACAATAATATCTGTTGCAACAAAAAGAAAGATTTACATTGGAGATTTGATGATCCGGTTCGAAAGTATGTCTGCCAGGAACTTTGTCTACGTGACTGTATCCACGCTTATTTTCAAAGGCCATACCTCAATATCATCATTTATGTGATTACTGCACATGTCTGTGTTGAAAAAATATAATAGCGAATCGAAAGAAATAAAATGCAATGACTGTCTAATAAAACATCATTTTTTACGAGTGTAATGTTCGAAAGGTGACCCTGGTATACACAGTTAAATTTGTATTAGAGATATAGATTTTTCAGGGGATAATGGCTTAAGTGCGTGTGGTCATGGTGCCAATGGTCTGTGGAGGAAATCGTAAACACGGTGTACTTGAAACAACAGGAAATTATATCAATGACACACACTTTACACTAGAAAAGCCGGAGATTTTAGTAAATTTTATAAAAATATCTCACACCAGAATTCTGATTTAAAACAGTTTAACTTTTTTAATTAATGCTTTTCTATTTTGTATCATTTAAATTTATTTTAGAATGAAAGTTTTGGTTTGAATCGAAATATGATCACATGGTAGCAGTCAAAATGTCTGCTCAAGGTCAATCTAGTTTTAACACAGGCAGGATCATGAGTATGCACGTATGCACCTTAACTCTTTGAGGGGCAAGCAATAATGTCTCTATAATATTGAATTGTCACCGGAATAATCAAAAAGTTTTATTTTAAATTAAAGAAAAACATTTTCACGCTATTCCTGCTCCCAAAGTTAAAAATATAAAATTTCGTTAAAAGTTTCGGGTGAGAATTTTGTTTAAACTTGGTGGGATAAAACATATCCCACAACCCCTTAAAGTGCTAAAAAAAAAAAACATGTTTTTTTTTTTTTTTTTTTTTTTGCTCCAGTAATAATTTGCTCCAGAAAAGTACAATAAAGTACCTTATTTAATTAGAGCAATATCGAAATTTCATAATGGAAAGTAACTTTGAAAAAAATTTCTGTCGATCAATAAAATTTGTGCAAGAAATAAGAAACGCCAGTCTCAAAAGGGTTAATTATTGAAGTTGAAAATGAAACTTTCCCTAAAAAATGTCATCCAGATTTTTTTTATAAAAATCTCTCTACAATTCTGTGGCTACTTTAATAAGTTCGGTGAAAAATAGATTTCGAATAGTTGAACAGCATTGGGGGATTCTTAGCTGTGATTAGATTAACAGCCAGTCTAATAAATATAAAATTTATGTATAATTTAAAAAATATATTTTTCTTTGTCAGTTTTTTTGTAACCTAGAAAATTTCTTTAATTCATTTCTTTCTTAAAGATTCTTTATGTTTTGGCATTTTCTGTAAGAAATCATTAAAATTTTCTGATTATTTATTTACTTGCGTAACATCACCATGAAACTTACAGAAAAAAATAGTTCAGTAATTTTCTTAAAAACTAATATTATAACGTTTTTTATTTGATTAAAAAAATAATTAAAAACTGAGATATTCGTTTTCAGACTTTTTTATTAACTGAAACTGAAATAACTTTAAAAATAAATTCATTATCATATATGTATCTGAATATTTTGATTATTACTTTTAAAATTATGTTAAAAATATAGGAGTGCTCAATACTTTTGGACAATTCCGTCTATATCTATTAAAAGTGCCAAGCATCAAGGAATCTGATGATAATAATCGGGAACAGGGCAACACGACTTGTTTTTATTTAATTTATTCATAAAAAACATTCTGGACTGAAATTTATTTTTTTATAATAATTTGATTGTTATACAAATAATTTTTAATCCATAAGAGTGCCTAAGCACCAGGAAATGTGTTGTTAGAACAAACTAACCAAATGAAAAGTCCTTTTAATTTAATTTATTCTAAAAGATATTAGAATTTAAAAATAGACATTTTGAATGACACAATTCATGACAGACATTTAGGAATATAGAATAAAAATTCTTCTTTCGGGATTTTTGAATAAAAATAGAAGTCAGTTGAACAACCATGATTTGATAATGATACAAATAAAACAATCACCATGTCATATATGAAAGAAAAGAAATGTATGATGTGGCAAAAATATGCTAATTGTAAATATTTTATCCTTTATATTTTATGCAAATTTGAGACGCAACTCTAACTGAACATAAAGAATTTGCAATTGTTTCACAAGTCTTTCACGAAACGTTATTTATAAAACAGTTTCTATACGAAGAATTTTGTTACTAAATTTAAACAGTGTGTAACTTGAAATGGCTTCTGTATAAATAAATTTGATCCGTGTGCAAAGTTACAAATTATTCAATTAGCATGCTACTATTTCAAGCTATATCCGATTTTACTTTAGGTTAAACTTAGTCTGTTTTTTTATTTATTAATTCAGGCAAATTAAAAACGAATATACGAGTTTAAACTAACTGCAGCATGATGTTAAAGTATCCTGTCTGTACAATGGCTATATTTTTCTTTTTTCTTTTTTTTTTTAGAGCAAAATTAAAAATATAAATATAAATTTAAAAAATACATACATAATTTTCATCCTCATTAGAAAAGATAATGAAAATACCAAGCGCAAAACTTATTATGTTTAAATATTTTTGAATCATGGAAAAATCATTTCGCTCATAAAAAAATAAACTTGTATAAATTTTGAGGTTAACAGTATAAATATACAAGATACAGGATGTACTTAATTAAATGAATGCCCCTAAAATAAGCTCATTTTAAAATAATTAATTTCTTGGAAACGTTTTGCACGAATTGCATGAAAATTTGTTTTTAAGCTAATTCAAAGGCGTAGAGTTTATTTATGCTGTTAGAATTCTGCAGTGCTATTGAAAAAAAAGAGATAGGGTTCCATTTTAATAAACAGCAATAAGAAATTTAAAATACATTATTTTAAAATAGAATTGATTTCCAATCGTCTGGTACCAGTAACTTTTTACCACAATAATTTTTGGAGAGTTAGTAGGGGATGTTTACATTTTTTGCTTCCACGACGGTAACTCTGCGATTAATTTAAGGATGTTAAAACCTAGGCGCCAGCGGACAGTCTCTCACCACTAAATTTTATTATTTTTCTTCACTTGAATTTTATTAACATTCTTACAAAAAAAAAAAAAAAAAAAAAAAAAAAAAAAAAGCGAAATAATAGGCAAAAAATAATGCATAAAATTTAGTGGTGGGAGGCTGCTTGCTGGCGCCTAGATTTTTACATCCCTGGTATATTATAAAGTAAAAGTGCACATTTTCAATTGCATGCTACTGATTATCTAAAGATAATTGGTGATTTGTCATTATTTGATAATTTACTACAATCTAAAATCCTACGTATTTTTGTTGAAGACATTAAAAAGAAGAAATAATATTGTAATAAACACGTCTGTAACTCTTCGATATTTTAACAGTTTAAATATTATGCAAGGCCAAAATAACTTCTTATCCTTTGGCGATCCAATGACGAGTCTGGCTCGATATCATCTTTCTTTGAAAATATTTGTCTTTGGAAAAATTATAAAGAAAAGTAATATTGGTCTTATATAATTGGAAAAATTTTGAAACTGGTGAAATTAACGGAAACTTTAAAATAAAAGGAGGTAACCAACTGAATAAAACTTATGTAACAGACGCCAATTCCGAACGGTCTAACAATGCTATGAAAAACAGAAAAAGCGAAGGCTTTCGAAAGAAGCTTGTATTTCTTCACCAAGCACAAGTGTTACCATTTCGAAAAAAAAAGGAACAAGGCTAACTTTCAAAATGCTAGCATGCATTGGGTCGTTCGGAAAGTCGTGTACGGTTTGGGAGACTCATTTCATATCGGAAAGTTCTGCCGATAACACTGGAAACAATATATAATAATTAAATGATAGAATTTCTCAGTACGAATTAATTTTCATAGACGGACACGACTTCCCAAAGGACCGAATATCTTTAGCATTCGATGAAGTGAGACAAACTTCTTTCAGTAAACTTTGTGCATTTTTTATGTTTTATAGTGCTATTAAGAATTTATTTTGCACTAATGGATTCATAACTGTTTGTTCAATGCTTTAAAAACTTTTACTGTTAAAATCTATGTTATAAAATTAAAATACTATAATATTAAAATTCCGTACAATGCATATGTATGATCGTTCTATATATATTTATATAAAAACTGATTTTTTACAAACAGCTTCGGATGTAATAAAATTAAAGTTATTTACTAAAAAAATATAATAGGCTTCTGTAAATTCTTTATACACTATCTACCAAAAAGTATTTGTACACTTTCAGTTTTTGACATTTTGTCAAATATTTAAAAATATACTGGTCGGATTCTTCTGGAACTTCAGAAATATAAAGATTATGTTTCACTTTATATTTATTTACATTCATTTGTTAAGCGGGTAATTAGGGGGCCGGCAAAAAAACAAAGAATAATAGAAATATTTGGGATCGCCCTGTACATGAAAATGCACGAAACGACTTATCGCTTTAGAATACAAATATATGAATACAGTAGAATATGTACACTAATTTTTGTGAGAATAGCATGTATATTTATAGCGATAGAGCGATTTTTTTGAAAAATTCAAAAAATTCTGGTATGTTTTTTGTTTATATCATAGAGGGTTTTTGACCAAATTTAACGCAAATTTCAGAAAAATTGGCAAAATCTATTAAAAAAAATATAGCGCAATTGGAATATAAATATATTTAATACTTTATGAAATATGAGTAGTTTTATGAAATAATTTTCATCTGCGCATGCGCGAACGATAAAAACAATTCTTTTACATCATTTAATAGTCAATTCTATGGAGTAACTTATAAAAAAAATCCAATCGAATATCGTGAAAATTCAAAAAGATATCATTATTATAAGTAAGCTGTTTTTACATTGCTCTCTAAAAACGGCCGAATGATAAGGGATTCTCCACAAATTGACATTTTATATTGACTGACTTTTAGGAAAAAATTAGTATTTAATGTATACAATATCTAATACAATATTTCTGTTAATAAGTATCTTGACATCTGTGATGGAAAAGAATAAAAGCCCTCTTCCTTTTCTATCACAGGTGTCAAGATACTTATTAGCAGCAATATTGTATTCATTAAATAGTACTAATTTTTTCCTAAAAGTCAGTTAATAAAAAATGTCAATTTGTGGAAAATCCCATATTATTCAGCCGTTTTTAGAGAGCAATGTAAAAACAGCTTACTTATAATAATGATATCTTTTTGAATTTTCACGATATTTGATTGGATTTTTTTTATAAGTTACTCCATAGAATTGACTATTAAATGATGTAAAAGAATTGTTTTTATCGTTCGCGCATGCGCAGATAAAAATTATTTCATAAAACTACTCATATTTCATAAAGTATTAAATATATTTATATTCCAATTGCGCTATATCTTTTTTAATAGATTTTGCCAATTTTTCTGAAATTTGCGTTAAATTTGGTCAAAAACCCTCTATGATATAAACAAAAAACATACCAGAATTTTTTGAATTTTTCAAAAAAATCGCTCTATCGCCATAAATATACATGCTATTCTCACAAAAATTAGTGTAAATATTCTACTGTATTCATATATTTGTATTCTAAAGCGATAAGTCGTTTCGTGCATTTTTATGTACAGGGCGATCCCAAATATTTCTATTATTCTTTGTTTTTTTGCCGGCCCCCTAATTACCCGCTTAACAAATGAATGTAAATAAATATAAAGTGAAACATAATCTTTATATTTCTGAAGTTCCAGAAGAATCCGACCAGTATATTTTTAAATATTTGACAAAATGTCAAAAACTGAAAGTGTACAAATACTTTTTGGTAGATAGTGTACTATTGTTTCAGCTGCTATAGTTTGTGGACGTCATTTTATGTTCGTGACATTTGAGACTTAAAGCACAGAAGCGTAAATCAAACATAAAAACTGTTCAGGTAAAAAATGACGCAAGAATGTAAGGTCGAGATGTGACCGAATATAGTAAACCTTAAAAAGCTTCTGGTGAAATAACATTATAAAAGTACGTTTCTTGATAACTATGGTTTATTATTTTTTGTTAGTCTTAATTTAAGACAAGGATCGACAAATATTACGTGCCAGTTTCTTTTTATGGCGACCGAGTTATTTAATTTGACTTTTTTTTTTCTTTTGTATGTTTGTAAGCAGTGATATTCCTCTTTCCACATTTTTAACCTCTTAACCCTTTTAAGGGCAAAGCACTTCCAATATTAAAATGTTGAAATGAATGAAAGACACCAAAATTTACGAACAAATTTCTTAATAAATAAGAAGAAACGGTATTTCACTTACATCATAAACGGAAAATTCTTGCACCAAAATTTTGGTTTCATTGTGGCATTTGGATATTATAATTGAGTTATTTCATAAACATAGCACCCCTTTTAGGGTTTCTACTTTGATTTTTTGTAATCGAAAAGCTTTTAAATCCTACCGGAAATTCTGAAAGAGAAATTTTCAGAATATGAAATCACGAAATACCTGTCATTAGATATAAAAATAATATTATAGACAATTTCTGAAGTGAATGTGAATTTTCGAAATCAAAAAAGGCCAAACTGGCAACCGTGTAAGAGGTTACCAGGGTAAGAGGTTAATTTGTTTTGACGCAATATATTAAAAGAAGTGACATTGCGCCACTTTTATAGCACTAAAGTATTCGCCTTCCATAACCTTAGTAAGTCTGCCATATTATAAAATGAATATTGCAGCTTAAAATTAGTGGTGTAGAAAAGCTTTTCGTAACAAAACAAACAAATTCTTTTAGCACGTATGGTGTTCAAGCAAATCTGTTAACCCTTTGAATGGTGGTGGGATATATATATTTCCCACTTAATTTTAATTACCAAATGCAACGTTAACACCAGAATTTTTTAATAGAATTTTGGTTTTATAAAGTAAGAGAATAAAAATTTTTTACTTGTTTTGAAATAAATTTATTCGCAAAACCTAGTGATACTCAATTATTTCAATATTTTAGCAACTATGGTACTTTAGTTGTTATTCCTTTTAACCTTACAGTCTGTATTTTTTTCTTTTTTCTTCTTTAACCCCCTTCCCCCAATTACCATTTATAAATGCTGGATTTTTTTTAAATCTAAATAATGACGTTTTTCTTATATATAAAAGAAAAAAAGCACTTAAAACATCCTCTTTTTACAATTTAAAACTTTTTTAAAAATATATACTATAAGCTGTAAGCATTATACATGAATTATTATTAAAAATTAAAAAAAAAAAAAAGATTACATAAAAAGTTTTATCTAAAACTATTTTGTTTCATTGAAACAATTACCGCATATCAGAATTTAGAGAGCAAATCTTATACATAATTATAAAACTAGTCACGATTTAATTTTTTACTAGTGGATTTATTTAAGATATCAAAAATCTTATAGATTGAAAATCAATGAGGAATTAGCATCTATTTATATAAATGAAGTAACACTAATAAAGAAGAAAAAAGAACGTTTATCAGCATTTGGCAGAAATTCATAAACCAATATTATCGTAGCAAAAAATGTTTTTCCGATAATTTCATACAGCAAAAAAAAACATGTTATTTGTTTAATTAGAAACAAAGCGATGCGATGTCATGTGTTATAATCACCTTATGCGGTACATTTACGGGTCATTCGTCCTCAAGGGATTAAGTATTTATAGTCCAAGAGCCGAAAGGACAGAAACCTAAGGTAACGAGCACAAGAAAAAAAATCTTTATTTTATGGAAGAGTAGTAGAAGAATCTAATGATCCATGTCTGCCAGAAGTGAAGCGGTACATAAGCCAAAAATTAATATCAGTAGTGGTTTACTTGTAGATTTATCATTGTGTTTTTCCTACAATCAAAGATAAATGGCCTACAATCAAATAATTGTAGGCCAAATGTAATAATAAATCTACGAGTAAACCACTAGTGATATTAATTTTTGGCTTATATACCACTTCATTTCTGGAAGACATGGATCATTAGATTCCCTTATTACTACTTTTCCATAAAATATAAAGGTTTTTTATTTTTTTGTGTTCGATACCTTACGTTTTTGTGCAGTCGGCTCTTGGACTATTATCCATGGTTTATATGATAATATAAATTGAAACAAACTGTATAAATTTTAAACACTAATAAAATATTATAAATACTATTTTACGTTACTTAGGATCGAAATGAATAAATCGGAAAAAAATTTAACAGTATATTTAATATGATGCTGTGTAAACTTTTTCGTAATAGAGAATTATAATTCTTAAGATCTTACAAAATATTAGTTATTTGCATCGAATCCGTCTATTGACAAATTTAACGAATTTATTTCAGTTTTGCTCCTATTAAGTAATTTAAGTCACAAAGTTCATTTTTTAAAAGTAACTTAAATACATCAGAAATCCGTTTGAAAAAGATTCGTTTTATTTTATATTTTAAATATATGGAAAGGATTATAACTCAATATCATATAATTCTCAATAAAGGATTATGATTGAGATTTTACACATATCAATTGCGAAAATAAAATAGATTTTGCCAAACATACTTAAACATAACTAACTATGTGTTTTAAATGAAAAAATTAATCAATTTAATTATTTCTTGAATTAATATTTATAAAATGTATCATAAGATTTTGATTAGTTCATAGTATTTTTAAGAGTGAAAAAAATATATTTCTAAACAACTTAAAAAATGAATGCAGGTATTCATATTTTTTCTGATATGTTCCTATTAAGTGCATGCGTATTTATTTATTATAATTCAGATTTACCAATTGATAATGAATAATTTAATGTTGATTAACTTAAACATAACATTTATTCTGCTATTTTTTTTATATAAGATAACACATTACTTATTCATTATAAAATATTTTTTTTTAAATGAAAAGGAATATAATTATGTACATCTATTTTATTTATTTATTTGTTTAATGAGTGAATAACAATCACAACAAACAGTTTTTTAATTAAATATTTCTTTATTTTTATGTATTTAAAAAGAGAAAATATACATTCTATAAATGATTTTGTAAAATAATCATATAAATAAAAATTTATTTTAAAAGTGAATATTTACACATCTGCATCTAAAAATAATAAGAATTTCTAGGGATATTTATTAACTAATTAATTAAGTATTTTCAATTGCATTTAACTAAATTTTTTTATAAATATATAAAAATGTTCGAAAATGTCAAGCATTTCAAATTCTTTTAATATTATTTTTATCTTTATATGACGTTTTCAGAGTAAAAAAATCGTGCAATCAAATTGCAAACTTTCAACTAACAACAGATGGAATGAAAAGAAACTTTTGATTTCTAAATCAAAATAATATTTATATATTCTAACAGAAATCTCAAAACAATTTTAAATAAAAAGAATATTGCCCAGTTAAACTGATGGCATTGAGCTCACAGGCTACGCATACGAATTGTACATTACAGCCTTATATTTTCAAGGGTTAATTCCGTTTGAAAAAAAATTAAGAAGGGGAAACAGCTCTCCCCTTTCCCCTTTTTTATACTTAATTATTGAACCTCCTAAACTATCAAGGACATGCTTTATCATATAAAAAATTTATATCAAAATTCAGAGCAAATCAGATAATTCTTAATAAAAACCCATTTACCATTTATATAATTTAAGAGGAGTTATCCCCCTCTTTTATGCTTAACCATTAAACTTCCAAAACTATTCAGAGATTCGAACGAAATCTGACAATTTTGCTTGAAAAACCCATTTATATAAATTAAGGGGAGGGGCATTAGAACCCCCGTTCCCCCCTGTTTATACTTATTCAATGAACACCTAATAACAGTCACGGAATCGCCTCATCAGAATGATCCTATATCTAAATTTTGAACGAAAACTTAATTCTGCATGAAAAACCCATTTATATCAATGAAGGGGAGGGGCATGAGCCCCCCGTTCCCCTCTTATACATATCGAATGAACTCCAAAAACTAATCAGGGAAGTGCCTTGTCAGGATATACCTATATACAAAATTTCAAATGGATCGGATATTTTTATCATGAGTTATCGTGTAATGATAACAGAAATAGTTAGTAAAAGAAAGTTTTGATTTTTTAATTGAAATATAACTTTATATTTTAACAACAGGGTTGTGAGTGAAATTTTTTCGAATGAATTTTGAATACTAATATGTGCATAAAACTTATTTAATTATAAAAATTCTGCTGTTAAAATAAGTCGAATTAGTGGATATAGTACGATGTCAGTGGTATTTGAAACTTAACTGTAGTATTTCTCTCAAAACTCTGTTAGCGAAACTCACAAATAAAAAAATAAATAATAAATAAATTTAAATGTGAAACATATTTTAAGTTAAAAGATATTTTATTTGGTAAATGTAATCGCTAAAAAAATTAATATTAAAAAGCATTTTTTGATAGCTAAATTTATTTATTATAATTTTTTTAATTGAAATACATTTTTGATTTCTGATTTGAAACATAAATTATATAGTTTAACAAATTTTTCAAAATAATAATAGAGATGTCAAACTAAATTAAATGTTAAATAATTTAAAAATCAAAAGACAATTTTGTTTTCTAAATGGAAACAATAACTTTATATTTTATTATACTTCTATGATCAGAAGGGAAAAAAAAAAAACAAGAAAAAAGAAATTACAAGATAGACAATTTTAAAATCAAAAGATAATTTTAATTTTCAAATTTAAATGAAAACCATGCATATTAATTAAACTTTAGAAATAAAGAATCAACAATAAATATTGTCAATCACAGAACTAAAAATCAGAAGATAATTTTTACTAGCTTACTTAAAAATGGCAATATATATATATAGTTTAATATTTTTTCTTTTAATTACATGACTAATATATTCTTAATTAATGTAAGCAATTAAACCTATTAATTGACGGAACCAACTACCAACAAGCCAAAATTTTATAATTTTTTTATTTCAAATTGTTTTGTAAAAATATTAATTATTGATAAAAAAACGTATTAGAAAGGGCAGAAATAAGGATCTTCCATATAATAACAATGATTAATGTATTTTCGAAATAAGAAAATAAAATATTTGAAAATAAAAAGAGAATTTTTTTAATTTTTCTTTAAAGATACTGGTAATAATTAATAAAATGTATGCATGTACTATAAACGAAATAAAATAAGTGTTATAAAAATGTGTCTTAATACATACACATTTTACAAAACGTTTAAAAATGTTCTTCCCTAAAGCCAATTATGAATTATGAAAGTTTATATACATTTACATAACATTCCAACATGAAAAATACAATGTTTTTATAATTTACATATTCTAAAAGTACTACAGAATTTTTGAAAAAATGTATGAATGAATTCTTCATTTTCGAATACCTTTAAATACAAAAGGAATGATAAAATGTTAAATTTTCCGTAAATGTATTAAAGAATTTATTAAATTAGTTAAAATAAATGCATGAGAAACTAACTTAAATCTACTGAATTATTAAAAAACAATATTAACAACTTACTCAAAGGTTGCTGGTATAAATTTCTTTCTCAAAACTTTCCCTTGTAGAACATTTCTTTTACACTGGGCTGGAATGCTTTCGGAACTAATTTGTGAGTGATCGGAACTAATATTTGAATGCTCCATTGTTAAGTTCGTCATCAACACCGGTAAATAACTCATCAAAAAATCACTGATGTATGTATTTTTACTCATCTCTTTAACGTGAGAGATTGATGAGATAGTTTCAGCAGGCGAAAAATAGCGGGATATCAAGATGATCTGCCAGCTGAGATTAAAGTATCATTTTTATACAGGTTCCTTAGGGTTACCAATATGATGAAATTTATTAAGACTAGCATACCATTATTTGGCGTGTTATCGCTAAAGATTTTATTTTTCGTCTATGTGTTTATTTATTTATTCAAATATGGTAGTAAAGAATGTACTTCATAGAAATTAAATCTGTTTTCTTTGTGAGACAAGTTCATTGGAAAACACGTATAGATATTTGCATACACTTTTTTATTCATGAAGATAAATTGATATTAATTATCTTAAAATAAATTTTAATGAGGAATTTAAAAGGAAATATATAAATATATGCAAATCTTTTTTTTTTATAAATCAAAAGCCATAAAAAACCGATCACAATTTCTTTTTCGCACTTTTATAAATAAAAATAAATTCTTAAAAAAAAATACATTTTTAAATAACATATTATAATGCAAAAATCATTCAAAATATTTTCACAAAAAATATATTCTATCGTAGAAAATAATTAAAAATTCCATATTTATAGTTAAATCAAATTAATTTGATAATACCCCGAAAAAAAGAGAGAGAGGATAATTTGATTTTGATTTTTATTTTTTTCACGAACCAACATTTTTACTGTTTTTTTAATAAGCACTATTTTAAAGACCAAAAAATTTTTCATTAAAAGCTGCTGTTATTTAACTATTTTTAAATTGAAATTGAAAGAATAATTTAACACATAGAAAGTAAAATGTTCAAGTACTATATCAGGAACTATGTAGTTAATGAATTTTCCAAACTGAAGATTCTTCGATATCACTATCTTCTTATAGAAAATCTTTTCTTAAATGACGCGAAATTCTGTGCATTTGAACTAGATTTTTTTTTAATTAAAAAAATTACAGATATTTTTTAATTGAAAATAAAGGAATCAGCACAAACTCTGTATGTCTACATTTAAGTACTTTATGGGGATAATATGATTAAGTGTGCACATACTTACAGTAACTCTCTAAACAGAAATATCATAAAAAATATAGATAACTTTCTATTGCATTTAACTAATATAGCATTTTCTAATAATTCAGCACTTTCATAATAATAATTATAATAATATAATAATAATCATTTTAATGATAATCTTTTAAGGATTTCTTTAAAGTACTTGAAAAAACTTGTTTCTAAAAAAGAAAATTAAATTATAGATTCGAAAATAAAATTAGATGCAACTATGTAAAAAAAAAAAGATTATATGATATTATTATTATTATTATAAAATTTTTTATTATGATGCCTTTGGGAATAAAAAATGAATCTGCCTACAAGATGTCCCAAAAAATTAATAAAGAGGAGCTCTACAATCAGATGAACCGAACTTTCGAAAAATTAGCCTTTTTAAAAATTTTCGTGAATGGATTTCGGTAAGGTTTTAGTATATAACATATTATACTCCGTTGCTTAATTATAGAGCTATGGTAGGAAAATTCTATAATTAGGTGAACCCATTTATAAAAGATTCGCTTTTTAGAAGACTGTTGAATAATGCCTAATACAGTGTTCGTATTGGTACCGTTATTTTCCAGATGAAACACCGATATTTTTTTTTTATTATTTTTAATAAAAAATAAGTCTAGTTCAAACATGCGGAATTTCGTTTTATTTAAAGAGGGATTTTCTATAAGAAAACACTCGTACCAAAGAATTTCTTGGTCTTGAAATTCTAGGAGGCGTACGAAGAGAGTCGGCTGTTGCAGCAACTGAGAGCCAGAAAGTTGGCGCATGCGCACTTTGGTTTGTCGTCTGCCCTGAAATCTTAACAGAGAAAAAGACTGATGCAATGTTAATCGGACTTTTTTTTGGGGGGGGGTGGGACGAAAAATTTTATCTATCATTTTCGAATTGCAAATGTAAAAATATGTTTGATAATTGAAATTTACAAAAAATATAAATTAAATGTACGTTTTGTCGCATGTAAGTGCGTTTTTAAACTATGAAATTTTGCGTGTTTAATAATGTAATGAAAAGTAAAATTAAAAAAAGTAAAAATTAAAAAAATATATTAAAAAATATATTTATATCTATAGACCAGAATTTTTTTGCTGCTATGGAAAACTATTTTTAAATATTTACTATTTTTAACACATGAATAAATTTTCATTCCGAAAACTAAGTGTTTACGGGATTCGAACTCACGTAGAAAAGTCTCTAATCCCACACGCTGTTGACCATGCTGAGGAGCCCTGACCCTTGCCAACGGGGGAATTTGTCCATGGAACTATTAAGGAAAAGGAACTGACATATCTTAAAAATAGTGAAGCTTCAACTGTAACCGCTTTCGCAAAGGGTTGATTACCAAAACAGCAAGCTCTCACCAGTAAATTTACGCAGAAAATTTCGCTTTATCTAAACATCTCATTAATGGAAAATTTCAATCGAAAATAATAGCAAAAATTGATATTCATTTTTAACGGTAAAAGCTTAATTTGGCAGTAGTAGTTCCGCCACATTGTGACAACCAAGACAACATTCTGTCCGTGTCAATAAAACGATTATAATACCTGGGCAAACTTCCACCAGTAAAATTAAACATAATTTTTTTTGTCATATTTGTGTGAGAAATTTCAAATCAATAAGGCTCTATAATAAGACGAAATTTTCTATTTATGCTTTCTGGCGGAAGTTTTACTATGCGTTTATCATGAACTTTGGATCCGATTAAGAAAAAACAGCAGCCATCTTATGACAACCAACTCAGTTACTTCACTTGCAACTGATTGACAATGCATTATATGTCTCCTCCTTTTATTCATAACTCCATTAATTTGTCCAAATTATAAACTGTACCGCTGATTACATTCGATTACTAATTTCGAACAGACGACATACCAGAGCTCAAATACGCATGCGCTAACTTTGTGATACTCAGTTGCTGCAACAACCATTCGCCGCGTAAGAACCCTGGTATATATCCCGACCTGTAATCAAACAGTTGACACTAGAACCGCGGGAAATTTTACCCAAGTTTTATTAAAATATTTCGCTTCAGAATTTTTATATAGTAATACTTAACTTAATTATTTTAATTGGTTTCATATTGCTTACATTTTTATTATTTCAAAAGTAGTTTTCTGATTCGAATCTCCATATTTTCATTGGATACGGGTCAAAATGACCCGTCACCGCAGTTCTAGTGTTAAAGATGCGGTTAATACGTCATAACTTTAATTTCACTTCGTAATAAGTCGTATAGCTTTAATTATAAAAACGCAATAAAAAATAAAAATAAAAGCTTGTATTTTGTATTTTAACATTTCTAACGAAGCAATTCGCTAAACAAGTATCAGTATTGATTCCGCTCGATTAGACAATACCGCTCAAAAAATTATTTTTAAAGAATCCCCCCCCCCTCACTTGTTTTTGAGTTCCAATTCATTGACGTCAATGTATTCTAATTGCTGAAAATGTGATTTCCAATGCGTATTTTTTATTTTCAACAGAATTTTAATACACTGCAGAAATATAGCTGTAATTTAAGCAAATTTATATACAGGACTGCATAAAATAACTTGGTTTCTTTGTCGCAAATAGATTTTAATTGCTGAGAATTACGTTGTTATTTTTAAAATGCCTGCTGTTTATGCAATAATATGTGTTTAAAAATGCAAAGATCATATACAACTCAAAAGATGTAATTAGTGAAGAATTAACCTGTCAGCGTTAGGTTTTGAAAATATCTTTGTAGGTCATTTTAAGAAATGTGCAGCAAACTGTCCAGTCATCCGTTAATTTTTAAGATAACAATTACTTGACATTATTATCAATCTAATCTGATCATATTATTGAGCAGAAATTGGTTAGATTAAAGTTAAATTTCGGTTATATTAAATTACGGCTTTCTAGAAAAACTATCAAGTTATTGGATAGTTTGTTGCATATTTTTAACTGTGTATTAGATCTGGAGGTAGCAGCACATACAATCACCTCATCGAGTTGAAACCTGAAATTCCAGGATTAGTTAAAATTCGATTCGCTATTAACTTTCGGTCTCCGGTGCCTCTTACACAAATTTTATTCGACTAGAACCAATTTTAAGAACTTTCCTTGAATTAGACAATTTAAAAAATTCTCTGATTAAATAAGGAAAATTTTATTTTCCTGTATTACTGGTGCCAACAACAAATTTTGGAAGGAAAGACGATGTCTCCGCAGCGGAGACAACGGAGTGGCAAGGGTTAAAACGTAATCGATCTGCCAAGTCATATCTCGGTAGAAAACATCTGCAAAAATGACTTTAGTGGTTCATTCATAAATTTATCATTGTGTTTTTTCTCAAAGTCTTCCATTTTTTTTAATCTTTGGGTGCAGGAAAACACAATGGTAAATGTACAAGCCAACCCCTAAAATGAAGTTTTCAGCTGTTTTCCACCAAGATATGACTTGGCACACCGATTGTGTTACCTGTTCTTAAAGATAGCATTTCAAGATTTGCTCTTAACATTTCCCAGAACACATTACAATAAATTTTTTAACCCCTTAACATGAGCATTAAATTACGGTTTTAAAATTCAAATTTATGATTCCCACTACTTTTTTGAAGAAAAACAAATATTCCTCTTATTTAATGGCAAGTAGAATGATACCAGAATAAAACCAATTACACTGTTTTATAAAACTGGTGGGAATTAAACAATTCTGAATAAAAGCCATGAAGCTTGCAGCCCGTGAATGTCTCGGGCGCGACGATTGAGTTTTAACTAATTCTGGAATTTCAGCCTCCAACTGGATAAGATGATTGTTTGTGTTGATGCTTCCCTGTCTATATGCTATGTGTATTCTAAATTGTTTCTTCGCAACGACATATCTGCCAAACGTTTTTTATAATTTATGCCTGGCGCATGATTTACCTTTTTGATTTGATTTCTTATCAATAACATGGCGAGACAAAAAAAAATCGTGTAATTTTTGATAAATTTTAATAAATTATATACAATAAGTACTATAGCAGCTGTCTTTTAGAAATAACTAATATCATGTTTGTTCTTAATTACGTCTGACATAAAACGGTGCTCATTTTGTTTTGGTCTGTGATACATTAGTAAGTATGTACTATTTATTAACCAAAATTGCCGAGTGATCGGCAGAGACAAAGGCAAATTTCTACCACTAATATTTTGTCTTAGTGAATAGAAAATAGTAAATGGATTCAGAAGTTTCCTTATTGCCATGCGACCTCACGCCCTGGAGATGAATAAATTGTGTAACACATCTTACGGAATCTCGAAAAACTTTATCAGTAGTACATGCATAAAAAAATTAAAGTTAGAGACAATATTTGAAGAAAAACAATGAACAAAAAATCTATTAAAAGTCCTAGTGCTAATTTTCAGTTACGGCATGTAATTTTTAGTCACAGTGATTAAACAAGAGAATTCTTGAAGTGAAAACTTTAGGTGCGTTGGACATTTCTGAGATGGAAAAAAAACCATTGAACTCGTGACACTGTTATGGACACCTCTGTATATATATAATGTGTATGCGGTATGAGGTTGGGCGGGAAATTAAATATTCAAGTTAACAACTTTCTATGAAGTTAATGTACTCTAGGCATATTATTTTAAAGTTCTGTTTTTGAAGGCCTCTTCCAGAGGGGAAGGGCCTTGCACCCCCCTCCCCCACCATACACCTTAAAATTTCGCTCATTTAATTCTCTACCATTTTTAACTTTAAATGTTTTTTAAGTTTAAGCTACATGGCACCTCCGGGGCTGTGGACCTCCCCTGATGGTTACTTATCTATTTTTGCTCATTTCTTCTCTTCCTTTCAATCTTTAAAAGGCTATAACTTTGCTTCTATAGGAGCGGGGAGAAAAATTCTAGCATAGCTAACTTTTCTTCGCCGTTCTGTTTGCTGTTTTAATTTTCCGGTGTTTCCCATAAGTCTATTTTGAAGGAAGGGGCAGGGGGGGGGGCGTTTCTCATTTTCTGATGTAATATGTCTATTGAAAGTTTATGCTTTATACATTTCAAATCTAGCATAAAAATTTTCTCTGATCATTTTGGGTGACGTTACGGACACATAATGAGTTAAAATTTAAATTTCTCAAACTTTTTCGAGGTTTTCACCAAATTGGCATCTGAAAAACATCGTGCCAATGTGGTGTGTGTATGACATCTGTGACATATAAAAATTATTCAGTCTTTATTCGTTACAAGCATACAAAAAAACACAAATCTTTTACCTTTATAATATTAGTATAGATATGTACATGTCAACTGTCTCTTTTTCTTCTTATGTTGTTCATGAGATCTGTACCAACTGTTACGACGCAGAAATGAAATTCATGCGCACATGCACTTCATTTAAAAGTATTTCCTGCACAATAAAATATTTCCTGACGATTCCAAAAATATGTTCTGGCGATTCAAAAATACACTCGTAATTGCCGTAACACACTAACCGCGTACTAAACACGTAACCGCAAACACATTGCCGTACAACGCTTATTTATTAATTAAAGCCAAATTGTCTATATAATAGCACTGGTAGCAAAATGGTCCACCACAACCACCCCAATGCTACGCCGCTGAATGATATTAACCATACAGTGATGACTAAAAGTTTTACAAAGAGGTTGAGCTTATCTACTTTTAACCCCTTAATGATCACATTAAATTAAGGTTTAAAAATTCAAATTCATTATTCCCACCACTTTTTTGAAAAAGAAATATTCATCTTATTTTATGACAAGTAAAATGATCCCAGAATAAAACCAATTGTACTGTATTGTAAAACTGGTGGGAATCAAACAATTCTGAATAAAAGCCGTGAAGCTTGCAGCCCGTGAATGTCTCGGGTGCGACGATTAAGTGATTAATCATGACCTATATAGGATTCCCTGAGATAATTATTTTTAATTCTAACTGGCATCATTTTTTGAAAACAGAAAATCTTAACACAAACTTTCGCAACATTTACAAGAGTTACAATGCATTTACAATACTTAAAAATTTATCTTAAAAAATACTGGTGCGAATAGAAAATAAAATTAGTGGCTAGCCGTAGTCTTGACTATACTATAAATTGTGGACTTTTATCCCGGCAAAACGGGCGCGGGATGATTTGACACCCCAAGACATCGCGGAACGTTAATGGTTTTTACTTTGACACCAATAGATATAAACAATAATCGTCACCTTATTTAGTCATAGACAAATGTTACCAATTCTGCAATAAAATTAGTTCAAGATTACTTTTTAAAGAGTAGTGGTGACAAATGTAAAAAACCATAGAAACTCTGGGTCTATCAGGCCCGGCGCCTTTTATCCTCCCGTTATGCAGTGAAAAAATAAATATCAGCGGAAGTAGTATGTGAAATATTAATATTATTTCATAAGAGACAACATTACTGAATCAACAAGCATACGTATACGTACATCATATCTGAACAGTAAAATAATATTTGCTTTATAACTAGGAATTTAATTCGCTCAACAACTGCGTATGAAAGAATTGTTCAAGACGTACATATACACATGCGTTTCGTGTATATTCATAGTGTCTTCTCACTAATATGTTTATTATTTTATACTTTAAAACTATTACGCTCAGAAGAAATATCGCTTGGAAAAAAAATAAACATATTTTTTATACAAGTAGCGCCTGTGCCTTGAGAAAACAATTTCGTGAAAAAGAAACGTCTCATCATCAACTGTTAAATACACTGAATAAAACATACGTAGAACGAACACACCCCTTTTCCGACCATTCAAAGCAAATATCATTAGAACCCCAGACGTCTCATTTTCATAACTAGACACCCCATATGAAAAAAACGTCATTATTCTTGAATGTCAAAACTTACGTGAAAGAAACCACGTGAACTTGGCGAGGTTATTCTCGCCAAGATGTGTAAATAGCTTGGATTTCGTATCTGGGCGTTAACTAAATGATGTTAATTGAGATAACACATGCATGAATTCCAAAATCACTGATGATGATATCTGATTTGACTGCTACCGAATGTTAAGCGGGAAAAACAATATCAAGTTAATTTAGTTTTATTTTGATAGTTTTATTTGCTTTGTAAGATTGCAATTTTGATTCTTGGTTTTATTTATTTATTTATTTATTATTATTTATTTTATTTATTTATTTATTTATTTATTTTTACATGAATGGTGAGAACATACAATGCATTATGAGCTGCGGCAATTTGAATGAATTTAACTCACTTCCTTAAAAAAAAATTCTACCAGAAATTTATAATAGTAATTCTTGTTTTAATGAATGACAGTACTTAACAGCATAATGAATTTGAGGGGGGAGGGTCTTTCTAGTTGACAGCAACGGTACTCACAATCTCGTATTAGCTTAGAATTAACCCCTTCACGATGGGAGCCTTTTACGAAATTTTAATGTTTTGGTCTCCTGTTTCTAAAGACACAAATTTGTGCTTTACTAAATCAAAAATTTAATAAAAATTAAATAAGGTAAATTTTACAATACAATTTTACTGGCAGGGATAAACACAAATTTTTCATATTTTCTGTGGTACGTATACGTGTCGCTCGTCTCCAAGGGGTTAATGAACCATTTAGTTTTAATAGTGGGCAATTTTTTAAAATTCAGATTTTTTGATTTGCACCATTTTTTAAATGCTTAAATTCGTCTTATTACTGATATATTAATAAACCTCTTGCATTGCATGATATCTCGTTGATTTTTTTAATTAGCCATTTTAAATTCCCACTGGAAAGTTTTAATTTTTAGTTTACTAGTTGATTGATTGTCATTTCAAAAAATAAAACAGAAAAGAGAATTATTAATAAAATTTTTGTGGTGTAAATTCAAAATTTCTATTAAAAAAAAAATCTGCCAGATGCGGTTACGTAGTAGCTAGTGACATACACAACTAACCTTGTTAGAACTCAAGATGTTAAGATGAAATTAAGGGGAATTTTTTCAGTTTCAAAAAAGTGATGCCAAGAGACCGTCCACAAATGATGACGTGCTTGGAGGGGTGGGAGGGGTAGGTTCATGACATTGTGATAGTTTGTGACAAGGGGATGGGAAAAAATGACATTACACATTTTTGATTAAAATAAAAGCAGTAGAAATCAATTTCATTTATAAAATGGAAATGTACTTGCATTTTTCTGCAGCCCTGTATATAATCAATAGAAATTATGCACGTTAATTAATATCCAAAAAAGTGCTAGATTTAAAAACGTATACCGCAATGGTAAATGCTCTTCAAGCAATAATTGAGAATATTTTAATTGAAATATTTTGTTTGTCACTGTGTATATAAGTTACGAGAAAAACGATGAAAACATTAAGCAAACCATGTTCTCAGCAAGCTCCTTGCTACGTCCCTTAGATATATGTATTAATTTCAATATGTTAAAAATGGTGTAGTACAAATAAAAGATTTCGCAAATGATTTTTCGCCATAGACCATACTTTAACGGAATTGATTGTCTCTGTAAATGAACGGTGAATGCTACGCACTTCATTTTCAATACTATATATACCATAATAAGTGTCAATAGCATACATTAATTTCATGGCAATCCAACTATTACGCGAATTAAAACCGACAGACAAACCAAATATATAAACATTTTTCAACAATGTTGGGAAGTGTTAACAACTCGGAAATTCACGCCAAGCGTAGCAAATGAAGTGCATCTGAACTATAACGCAGTTTTAAAATTTTCAGATCTCTGGGTTATAGTATATAGTTCTTCAGATTCAGTACAACAACCGAAATCTTTTGTGTGTCCCTGTAAATGCTATCTGTTTTCCATTATACAGGAAGTAACTTGTAGTAAACTTCAGCAACGTATATCAAATTCATAGAATGTGAAATAGAGTAATATAATTAAAACGCGCCCGAAATAATGTTTCCCGCTAAACCATTATGTAATGTATTACGTTTGTGTAGCCCTGAAAATGAATAAGAAGTATTCTTTGCCCAACAGATTGTACATAATGTATATTGTAGTGCATACTTCATAGATGCATATCAATTTTACTATGTTTGAAAGAGTGTAACATCGCTGAAATGCACTTAAAACTATTTCTTCCCGTCGCCGTAATGTAACGGAATACTTTTGACTGTCCCTGTAATTAAACTATCCATTCGATATTCACAAAATTTGAAATGACTCGACAAATTATGCAATATTTTAAATTCCAAACGATGCTGTTGGTTATTTTTCGCTTGGTTATATGCGGACGGACAGACAGACGGATGGACTGAACGACGTGCATAGGTGCTACGTATTTAAATAATAACGAAAGCACCTAAAAAGAGAAGCGTGAAAAGGAGGTGAATAAATAACTTTTAAAAAACCTCAGAGTGAAAAGAGAGAATTTTCTTATACTTTTAAGGGATGGTGGAATTTATTATATCCCATTTAATTTTAATCAAGATTACTAGAGAAACTTTTACTTAAATTTTACTTCCATAATTTTGATGGGGCCAGAGTGCAGCAAATCGATTTTCCTTAATTTTTAAGTACTTAAAAAAAAATTCTGGTGTGAATCCTACATTACAGAAAGGCAGTTATTTATTGTCTCTGAAAGGGTTAATCAAAAATTTCTATATTATAATAATAATGACATAGGTATGAGCCAGCAGAAATTTTAATATCAAACATAAAGAACACAAGGTGGAACCCCTCGTATTTCGACGAAAGTAAATGTTTAAGGAGGAACTCCTGTTTCATTGATTTACAATAAACCTACAAAATTAGCTACAGTAAAAAATGAAATCTTACAATGGTCAGTCTAACTCTTAAACGAATAATATTTAAAACTAAAATTAAGAAAAAAAAATTCTATTTCTATATAACTCAGTTGTCGAAATTATTAAAATTAAACTTTAATCGCATATGTAAAAATATGTTAAAGCAAAATGTAATAGAGATCAGTTTTCAAGATGAAATTATCAATTGTCTTTTATGTTTGGTATAAATGGGTATGAAAAAAAAAATATTTCAAATTGACACGATCTTAGAATTTCACGTATCTCAACCCGTTATAATATTCATCTTCTCAAAATCTACATGCACGCATTTCAATTTTTATCAATTTTAAGAGAAAATGGCGATTTTTTGTTGCCACAATTACAAAATTCGCGCTAAAAACTACAATAAAATTAATATGTCAAGAATAAATTGAGATACAACTTTCAAACAAATTGCATTTAAAGGTACACATTTTTCTCTATACGATTGTATAAAAATTGAAAATGTACAATGTTTAGAAGTATAAAATTTGCATTACCGAAAATTGCAAAACAGAATTGCATGTGAAAGTGTTGCCATTCGCAAAATGACGTATGCGTTACGCACAAATACGCTTAGCCTTTATAATATAGATATAACAGATATAAAGTAAATGGAGTTATGAATAAAAGGAGGAGACATATAATGCATTGTCAATCAGTTGCAAGTGAAGTAACTGAGTTGGTTGTCATAAGATGGCTGCTGTTTTTTCTTAATCGGGTCCAAAGTTCATGATAAACGCATAGTAAAACTTCCACCAGAAAGCATAAATAGAAAATTTCGTCTTATTTTAGAGCCTTATTGATTTGAAATTTCTCACACAAATATGACAAAAAAAATTATGTTTAATTTTACTGGTGGAAGTTTGCCCAGGTATTATAATCGTTTTATTGACACGGACAGAATGTTGTCTTGGTTGTCACAATGTGGCGGAACTACTACTGCCAAATTAAGCTTTTACCGTTAAAAATGAATATCAATTTTTGCTATTATTTTCGATTGAAATTTTCCATTAATGAGATGTTTAGATAAAGCGAAATTTTCTGCGTAAATTTACTGGTGAGAGCTTGCTGTTTTGGTAATCAACCCTTTGCGAAAGCGGTTACAGTTGAAGCTTCACTATTTTTAAGATATGTCAGTTCCTTTTCCTTAATAGTTCCATGATAAAGTATAACAGAAGAAAAACCTCTCTATCCAGACTGAATGAAAAAAAGAACATTAACATACTTTTTAACCAGTTGGGGACGAGCGACACGCATACGTGCCGCAAAAGGGCTTAAGAATCTTTGTTTACCGCCACCGGTAAAATTTTACTGCAAAAATTTCCATATTTAATTGGAGCATTTTTTCGAAAAAGACACAAATTTCTGTTTTTAAAAACCGTTAACAAATCATTAAAAATTTTGTAAAAGACTCCCGTCGCGAAGGGGTTTTAACAAAAGTAGATTGATTTACAGATCTAATTTTTATTTAAAGTTATTCATAAGAGAGTCCACTGAAATTTATTTGAAAAGTTCACACATTTGTAACGATACGCTATCTCGTAATATTAATAATATATATTCTACATAAAAATAAAAATTTATATTATAAAAAACATTTTGCTTCTAAGACGTTGTAAACACGTTTGTTTTGACTTTGTTTGTTTGTTGTATTGACGTTGTTTTACAACGTCTTAGAAGAAAAATGTTTTTAATAATATAAATTCTTATTTTTATGTAGAATATATATTATTAATATTACGATATAGTTATTAGTAGACGTAATCAAGACTTACTAGTGTTATTTTTCACATTTTATAGATACGCTATCTTTTCGCATCCCGAGTATATGGATTGAATGGCTGGACGGTATGAAGGTTAACTACATAGTAGGGACACGGTTGGTTTTGAAAATATAGAGGGCGTTACATTTAAATTCAATTCAGAAATTGTTTATTCCAGTTTTTCACGCTCATTGTGTTTGTAATTTACATTCCGAAGATGACTTGATGAAAATGAGTTGAAACTTGTCAATATTTAATATATTTTAAATGTTTTATAATGAAAATGTCGTCTTATGAGCAAAATAATTATTTATAAGTTCTTATACCTTTTCATTTTAAAATATATATTATTAATATAATGATATAGATATTAATGGATGTAATGAAGACTTACTGCTTTTGTATTTCACACTGCTAAAATTTCCAATCATAATTTCTCTGAGTTCATCCTGTTTCATTTGAATTGTTTTTGTTACAAGTTTCACTTTTTTCCACAATTACTAATTGTGGTCAGTAATAGAAGCAGGGAAGAAATTTGCTCTACATATGTTCCAACGATAAGATCATGTTAAAGTAAACTTTTCTGTGATACTTCTTTCATTTTCGTCGATATTGTATTATCACTTGATCAATAAGAGAAATAGAAAGAAATTTGCATTACATGGTGTAACAATATTAGATTCATTTTCACAGAAACTTACAAAACGAAGTCAAAGGAAAATTATTTATTGTTAAATATTTATGTTAACCTTTCTACCCTGTTCAAATTTTACTCAATCTTGATAAAAACGTTTCACACCAGAATTGTTATTTAAAACATTTTAATATATTTAATTGGCTTATTTCTCTCAGTGTTGCCAGATTGGGGACTTTGTCCCCATTTTGGGGAATTTTGAGCCTCCAGGGGAATTTTTTGGGGACAAGTAAATCTTGGGGACATGCTTGGGGACTATGAACAAATTTGGGGAAAAACTTGGGGAATTATTTTCAGAATTTCAATTTTCTCGAATTCGATTCTGGTTTTGAAAACGAAAATAAAATACAGAAATAATTGATATAAATCATTATTCTCGTGGTCGTGCTCACTGTTTACACTACCATACTACAGATTCATCACTATCTGCATTTGCTATCCCCCATCTGAATTTTCAGATAAGTCATTCAAATTTTCCTGTCATCGCGGAGAGAAATACATTTCATTTAATAGTAATATTTATACAACAAAAATGAAAACAATTTTGTAACTTTGTTGTTGTTGTTGTTTTTTGCTTTGAATATACATGTAAAATTCTGTTGAGATTAAATATTTAATTTTTTTTTTTTATGAATGGGGAATTTTTTCAAAAAACTGCTTGATTTGGGGAAAAAAATGAGTTTAAATTTGTTACAAAAAATTTTACAATAAAAAATTGAAAATTGAGAACCGGCCTTTTTTGAGTAGTAATCGCGTTGGGGACTTTTTCTGAAAAAAGACCTGATTTGGGGAAATTCGCTTTTGACAATCTTTCAACACTGATTTCCCTAAATCTGTTATTTAACTTTCTTTATGGAAAAAGTTGTGGTGCGAATCGTATAAAACAAATTATAGCTATGGGTCGATTAGACCCATTCAGGGTAGGAAGGTTAAAAGAAAATTCCGTTATTACAATACATACATACATATATATATATATATATATATATATATATATATATATACTAAAAAATTATGCGGTAAGATAATTGCTTTATTGTGCATCACCTTAATATATTATCACTGAGATTTCTACTTTGTAGTTTTCTGATATTTTTCATAGGAAATTCCAATATTAGTTGCAATATTATCATCTAATCATATTATATATTGATATAATGTATAATTTATGGCTAAATCAATCGTTGAATGGTGTAAGTAATCTATATGTTTTTGTATAAAACCCTTGAGGGGCGGTGGGATATACAATATACTACCTAATTTTAATTCAGAAATGACCCACTGACACCAGAATTTTGAAAAAAAAAATTCCATTTATGCTGTGTGTGATAAAATGTTTTTACTTAGTTTCAAATAAATTGGTTTGTAAATCCTGGTGTGAATCAGTCATTTCAACATTTTAGCAACATAAGTACTTAGCCCCTCAAAGGGTTAAATGTAATGGTATATATATATACACTGGTGTCCAAAAGTTAAGCATAATTGGTAATTAAGTAATTATTTTTAAGTAATGAAAGAAATATGAATCGGAATATGCTGAAACTCCAGGTGTGTAAACAAAATAGTACGCGTCATATATTTTCGTGAAGAGTTTTCCCCGAAATCGAACAGGGGACCGTCAACAAATTGAAAAAGAACGAAGATCTTTTGGATAACCCTGTCAAAACTAATGTAGCAAAGGCGTTCAAACTGCACATTATGATTAATTGGCTTATTGTAATGTACTGTGTTAATTTTTACAAGGATAGCATGTATACTCGTAGAGAAATTAAGGTTTTTATAAAAACAATCCTAAAATTTTCCAAGTTTTTTGCTTATAATTTGAAGAGTTCTTATTATAAAATAATGTTCTTTTCTGAAAATATGGCAAACATCATTGTACACAATACCCTGTCATCAGAATTAAAAAATAATAAAAATTGTATGAAAAATGAGTATGTTTAGTAAATAATTTTTCATTGCGCATGCGTCAACGATATCAAAATGTAATTTGCATATTGTGTTAGCTAAATGTATAGAGCAACTTCTGTAAAAGTTTCAAAAACATAGCTTGAAAATTCTGAAAATGGAAGCCTATAGAATCAACTCAAAATCCTTTATTCCCTAAATGAAGCAAAAAGATGAGGGGCTGTATCCATATTCCATTGTTTAGTGCCTACACACTATTGCACGTACAACTATATTTAGGTAAAACCCCAGATTTTTTTGCTTCCTTTAGGAATAACGGATTTTGAGTTGATTCTATAGGCTCCCATTTTCAGAATTTTCAAGCTATGTTTTTGAAACTTTTACAGAAGTTGCTCTATACATTTAGCTAACACAATATGCAAATGACATTTTGATATCGTTGTCGCATGCGCAATGAAAAATTATTTACTAAACATACTCATTTTTCATACAATTTTTATTATTTTTAAATTCTGATGACAGGGTATTGTGTACAATAATGTTTGTCATATTTTCAGAAAAGAACATTATTTTATAATAAGAACTCTGCAAATTATAAGCAAAAAACTTGGAAAAATTTAGGACTGTTTTTATAAAAACCTTAATTTCTCTACGAGTATACATACTATCCTTGTAAAAATTGACACAGTACATTACAATAAGCCAATTAATCAGAATGTGCAGTTTGAATGCTTTTGCTACATTAGTTTTGACAGGGTTATCCAAAAGATCTTCGTTCTTTTTCAATTTGTTGACGGTCCCCTGTTCGATTTCGGGGAAAACTCTTCACGAAAATATGTGACGCGTACTATTTTGTTTACACACCTGGAGTTTCAGCACATTCCGATTCATATTTCTTTCATTATTTAAAAATAATTTCATAACTACCAATTATGCTTAACTTTTGGACACCAGTGTATATATATATATATATATGTAAGACGTCATTGTGATCATAGAAGAACATCTGGTGAAATGACGGAAGGAACGTATTATATCACAATACCGCTGGCCAATTTAAATTTTTTATATTCTCCGTTAAAAACCATTAACGTACATCTTTGTCGTGGCTGGCATATAAAAGCAGATGGAGGAGTTTAATTGAAGGTTTCTCAAATAATGAAACATATACGAACATAAGGAGGCATCAAAATCTTTATTATTGTCCACTTTCACTGAATATTCCACACACACCTCAGTCTCCACAATTTTATAATAAATAGAAAATATTCTTAATTCAATCATGTCCATTAAAGAAAATGCACTAAAACAAATAAGCCGTTTTGTCTAATTTAGTATGACCGTAAAAATAATAAGGAAACACAAAATGGTTTTTGTACAATACATCGCTGGAAAGGCATTACACTCCACAAACGTTCGAAATTACTCTGAATAAGAACCGTGAGTCATAACGGTGGGAAGGTCAGTAGGATTCTACTTGCTCCGAAAAACCAAAACGACTCTCTCAAAGATTCTAAGCTAACCTTGCCCCTCCCCTTTTGACGTAAGGCTTTTTAAAATCCACTAAAATTGTTTGGAATGTAAAGGTAATTTACTTCGTGCTCTACTATTGCTTGATGGGTGGGACTAAATGCACGGACTGTTTAACAAATGGCGTAAACCGTAAGAGTAATACGGCCCACTAAATACGGATGAATTTCAGCTAGCAGACGATTATTAAATAAATAAAACAAAATTAAAGTTTCGATAAATGTTTTTTAATTCTAAAAAGGAAAATGGATTTGTGCAATGAATTTAAGATTTCGCAGTAAGATATTGACATTCAAGATGCATTCTAGCTCTTTTTAAGAAAATAATTAATAGATTATGCTGAGTTAAAAAAATAAAATAAAAGGAACTTTAGCCGTTAAAAATATTAATACATTACGGAAAACTGAGAATGAAAGTATGTTCCTATAAAATTTTAGAACAAACTCAAAGCGGGAAAATGGCGAAATATTTTTTATTTGTAACATATATATATATACATGGGGTCTGATGAATTTACTATGATTCTGCAAATTTCTAATTATAATTTCTCTGAGTTCATCCTATTTGTTATGATTTATCCTATTTAAAATGTCTCATGCTTTATTTTTTTTTAAATTATATATCGTCTGACAACTTTTATGCAAATATTATGTTCTTACATCTGGCAATAGTTTTCTGTTATTATTATTACTCCATTCCAAAAATTACATTCCTGGTGCTTGCTTGTTTTCTATATATTAAAGTATGTATGTTTTTTATAATTCGAAGTAATTATTTATATTTCTAATAATGCATACGCTTTCGCCTTCCTTATAACCCAAATATTTTATTCTTTAGCACTATTTCATTTGAATTGTTTTTGTTACAAGTTTCGATTTTCTCCGCATTCCTCCGAGTGGTCAGCAAAAGAAACAGGGAAGAAATTTGCGTTACATGTTGCAATAATAAGATCATATTAAAGTGAAATTTTTGGTGATATTTCTTTCATTTTCGTCGATATTGTATTATTACTCAATCAGTAAGAGAAATAGGAAGAAATTTGCATTAGATGGTGTAACAATATTAGGTTCATTTTTACACAAACTTACAAAACGAAGTCAAAGGAAAATTATTAAATATGGTATTGCAATTAAGTTTTATGCATGTATATAAAATATCAATTTGAAAATGCAATCATGCAATTAAATACAGTAAAATCTGCTCAGATGACAGCAGAAAAAGCTGAAAAAAAAGTTCTTTTTATACATATTTCGTTTACGCAGATGTTTCTATATTAACTTTGAATTTATCGTCTTGTGGTATATTTAGTGGTATTTCGGTCCAGTAGTTTTGGAAGCCCTGATCTAGAGGATTTTAATTCAGAAATTTGGGATTTTCGCCAGAAAATTTTTAATACTACTTTATTATTAGCACTTTCCAACAAAGTTGAAAAGTGCTTATGCATTCGGTTTGTCTGGCCGTCTGTCCGTCTGTCCGCGCTCTAACTCCCGTAAATGTGCTCGGATTGCTATGAAATTTTTATACGTTATTGAGGTTTACCCTAGCACGAACCCTATTGAAAATGAAGTATCTACCATGATTAGTTTATCTACAGAGAGAATCAAAAGTTTCCCATAACATTACGGCCTATGGGGAAAAATCGTTAATATACTCTGATTGCCATGAAATTTTAGGACATTATTTACGTTTACCCTAGCACAAGTTCTATTGAAAATGAAGTTTCTACCATGATTAGTTTATCTACAGGGCGAATCAAAAGTTTCCCATTACATTACGGCCTATGGGGGAAAATCGTTAATATACTCGGATTGCCATGAAATTTTAGGACGTTATTGAGGTTCACCCTAGCACGAACTCTACTGAAAATGAAGTATCTACCATGATTAGTTTATCTACAGAGAGAATCAAAATTTCCCATTACATTACGGCCTATTGGGGAAAAATCGTTAATATACTCGGATTGCCATGAAATTTTAAGACGTTATTGACGTTTACCCTAGCACGAATCCTATTGAAAATGAAGTTTCTATTATGATTAGTTTATCTACAGGGCGAATCAAAAGCTTTCCATTACATTACGGCCCATGGGGGAAAATATTAATATACTCGGATTGCCATGAAATTTTAGGACGTTATTGACGTTTACCCTAGCACAAGTCCTATCGAAAATGAAGTTTCTACCATGATTAGTTTATCTACAGGGCGAATCAAAAGTTTCCCATTACATTACGTCCTATAGGGAAAAATCGTTTCACCGGAATTTTAAGGATGTTATACCCTGTCAAACATATTAAAATATGCATTCTATAAAATATAAAATGAAAATGTTGCTATTATTCATTTACAGGGCCACACAAAACAATTCTATTATATAATGGTAAAAGGGGGAATTGTGTGTGACATATTTTAAATATATTAAGCTTTTTCATGTATAATAAAATTCATATATGTCACTGAAGCTTAATATAAATTATACGCTACTGTTTTGCATAATATGAAATACATAGCATTTACAGGGCCATAAAAAAGATTTCAAATAGTGTATTCTTTCCAAAGTACCGTATATGTGTCCGATGACGGCTGATGGAGGGATGAAATGCATTTTAATTATGATATTCGCGTTTATATTTCGCTAAATATATGCACATTATATGGTGTGTATAAATGTTATAGTTGATATACAGGGCTACCCAAAAGAGCTCACCAAAGTTACTGAATATGAGCGTAAATTATTTAAACGTGGTTCTTAAATAAGCTATGCATTTTTACGCTGAGCTGCATTCAATTTACTGAGAAATGTTTGCAGAATATAGATAAAGGGATATACAGGGCCACGCAAAGAATTCGGTACATGGACGCTTATGAATGATGATTTATGAGAATGTGATTTCAGTTGTTTTAAAATTGTTTACAATAAATTTTAGCCTAATGCTGACATGTAATAAAGGTACAGTGTAAACTACAGGGCTGAACAAAAGTATTCAAGTATGTTTCCATCTAATAGTATGAATTGCTGAAAAACAAATTTCAAGCTACTGGGTATTTTCTTGCTAAGCTAAATTTTCCCATTATATGAACTGACATATGAAATACAGGGCTGTTCTAATGTACTGGAATACATATTTGGGTACATTTGGCTATACACTATTATTTCCCTAAATAACAAAGTTTTGTTAAAGATTTCATCAAGTGTTGGAAAGTGCTTCATAATCTATGCTTAACGCATGATTTTTTCTTACTTGTTATTATTATTATTATTTTCGAAAAGCTTATCACTGCAGCTCCCAAATGCATCTGAACCCCCTGAACCTCCTATCAAACACTTTTTGTTTTTGTTTTTCCCAAAGAGAAAAGTATCTAAAATTTTTAATTGATTGCCATATTTCAAAATGAATCTCGCTGCTGATTAAGAATTGCGATCATTTTAAAAACTATTTTTATGCTTGAATAAATACAAAATAAAAAACAAAAATAGTCGGGGCTGGGTGAAGGCAGGAAATGGTTATAACCAGCAGAAACTGGCATCAACTGGTATAAACTCATTTCATGGCATAATCTGAGACTTTTTTTAATAGTATTAAATTGCTTATATGCGTTTAATTCAAGATAAATTGGGCGAATTTTAGAATTTCCTGACGACAGTTTTACACAGGATGTTTCATAAACGCATCAAATGGTCTGCTTAGTGCCCGTAAGAACTGCTATTCTGATTTTTTGTTGTGATGCTGCATGTGGCTAAAGAAAAAGCATAAAAATAAATTATGTAAAACAAGTTTAATAAATGTAAATAAAACCCCGGTATGAAACATTTGTATTAAACTGTAGTAAAATTCCCTTTATGTATTGTATAATGTTAAATATCTACCAAACAAATAAGTGAGAAATAGTTATCTGTCTTTTTTCCCACATTCAGAGCGAGTAGTCACGAAGAACATCATGTAACAAATCACTACCACGCCTTGCGTATGCAATGCATTCATTGAATAGTATTGATGATAAATGGAGAATTTATCCTAACAGGCAGACGAAAGGGAGAAGAGGATTTCCTCTTTTATAATGCAAAATACACTCTTCCTTTAGAATGAATTGAATATGAAATTTTTCCTCACTTTTTCTGGATTTTTTTTTTTTTTTTTTTTTTTTTTTTTTTTTAATTGAAATGATTCACTTTCTTCATCTGACTCTTATATTATACATTCCTGGCATATGTAGCATGAAAAAAAATGCAGTTTTATTTTGTAACCTTAAGGTGAATTTTCTAATGTATACAGTATTTTAACATTAAATCTGTCTGTAACTTTAACATTAATCCCGCTGTGTCCAGTGGATCTGACAGGTACATTTAAAATATTCATTCAAACCAGAAAGTTATTTAAAATAAACTAAATATATATAAACCGAAACAATAATAAATTGATTTTCTTAAAAATTCTTGTGTCGAATGTTTTTATAAAACTTGAGTAAAATTTCTGGTAGTTCTGGTGTTAAATATAAATAAGGAATTTTTCTAAAAAAATTGTTGTACCAGAATTTTTATTCGGAACTATTTATCTCTTTTATTTAATTTATTTATGCATGATGCATGTTTTATTTATCTTTAGAAGAAACGTGTTTGGAATAATTTAATTTTCATTTATTTTCGGTCAAATGGCTGGTTGTATTTAATGTTACCCGCTTATTACCCCATTAAACGCTTATGTTGCGTTGATGCAATGATAAAAATAAATTGGCATCCTTAAATTAACTTTCAAGATACCACTATTTTTTAATTAAAATAATTTCCTTATTTAATAAGAGAAATCTTGAACATTAAATAAATCAGAGATAACTTTTCAAAATTTGTGTTGGCAAACGTTATCCAGCAAAAAAATTGAAGATCCCTGTCTTATACAAAGATAAGAATAACATTTAAAAAAAATTAAATAGAATTAGGGATTTAAAATTGCTTAGGCTAACGAATTTTATAGATAGTAACTAATTTGTAAGGTACCATTTTCTGTAAATATCATAACATTAAAATACATATTTTGATATGTATCTGATATTTTTTATGTATATATCTCTCCCATATTTTTAAATAATTAAATTACTAGATAATAATGATAATAAATATTTATAAACTAAAAAACCCCCTAGAAATTAGAAACTAAAATGTATTGCAAATAACAATTTAATAATACAATACTCTAAATGTTTTTTTTTTTTTTTTTTTTTTTTTTTTTTTTTTGTCTGGATTTTTTTTTTTTTTTAAATGCTAAATAAATATGTTTTTTTTTTTTAACATGATTTTATTTATTGTATTACGTATAGTCACATAAACCTTTGGAGTATTATTTATTAAAATGCAGCGCCTTTTATTGTGTTCTTTATGTAAATTTATTTATTAGACGCGGTATCGTGGAAAAATATTTTATTTGACCTAGCTCTCGCAGAAATAATTTTACGGAAATTAGCAATAAAGATGGCAGCTATGAAAATCACTTGTTTGAATCGAAGTCAAGCTGATATAATTTTACAGAATTTATCAGTACATTGGCAGTTATGCCATAGGATTATATATAGCAGCGTGAATGAATGTGTATAAATATAAATTCCGTAGATATATATTTTCTTTCCTTCTTTCGTCTTTTTTTCTTTTCCTTTTCCTTTCTTTTTTTTAATATTTGAAGAGTCCGAAGATCAAAATTTTATTTTCTTCATTTTTAAGTATTTTTTAACATTTATCACCCCCCCCCCCCCGCGCGCTCTCTAAAATGCGTTTTTCTATAAAAGGCTTGTTTATTTCATTTTAAAAAAGATTGTGTAAACTTGTACTTGTTTTCATTTAAAATTTTGCATTTTAAACTTATTTATTTTTTCATATAACTAGCTAGTTATGAGATTAATTATGAGATTGGACAAGCAGTTCACTAGTGAACTGCTTGTCCAATCTCATTTTTTTTTTTCAATATTGTGTATAGAAAAGTTTTTTTGTTAATTTAACTAAATTATTTTTTAAAAAAATACAAAATTTATATTTAAAAAAAAAGTTTGAAAATTACACAAAGAAAAAAAGAATTCGAAGGATTATGAGAACAACCTTCGAGAAATGTTTTCCCAATATTTTCGGGATGTTAAAATCCAGAAGACAAATTATTGAAAACTTACGCAACAAAAAAATTCTGTATAATTTTTATGCGTATATCTTGGATTACGTATCCCTTGGGAATACGTAAAGGTGGGTACGCCCCCTTGGGGACGAGCAACACGTATACGTGCCGCAAAAAGGTTTAAGAATCTGCATTTGTCCCACCAGTAAAATTTTACTATAAAATTTGCCTTATTTAATCGGAGCATTTTCTCGATTCAAAAGTGCACAAATTTCTGTTTTTAAAAACCGGTGACAAAACATTAAAAATTTCGTAAAAAGATTCCCGTTGATAAGGGTTAAAGTTTACAGATAGCCTTTTAAACATGACAAATTATAAAACAGTCCATTCTTTGATAGATTAACTTAAAGACGTATTTACTGGTGGCAAAGTCTGCAGCATGACGAGTGATCAAGGAAAAAAAGAAAACAGTCTAGAAAAGAGAAGACAATATTTTCTTATAAAAAGTACCGTAATTTCTGGCGTATAATCCGCGGATCAAACAATTCTTTTTGGACACAGAAATCTTATTTACCGTAATTTCCTGCATATAATCCGCGGATCAAACAATCATTTTTGACCCAGAAAAATTTTTAAACAAAATATTATGTTTTAGATCGCCGTAAATATTTGCTTTGAATTGCTAAATAAAATTTCTGGGTAGAAAAGGAATTGTTTGATCCGCGGATTATACGCAGAAAATTACGGTAGTGATTGGAAACAAATATTTACTGCGATCTAAAAAGTTACATTTCTTTTACAAAATTTTCTGGGTCGAAAAACAATTGCTTGATCCGAGGATTATACGTCGGAAATTACGGTACATGAAATAATACAGACTCCTTGCACTAACGTCACAGTAAGGACTGATACTCTGGTTACATATCTGGATCCCACACTAATTTTCTAACCCTCCGTTTGCCGTTTAAAGCATGTGTGGTCCTTTTGTTTAATTTTGATTTTTCTTGTTCTTGCATTATTTTCTATGTATTTGAAAAATAAAGCGCAAATCACAATGTTTACAAATGGGAAAGCACCACATTTACCTTAAATTTGGGCGCCAGATGAAGCATAAGATGTCATGTGCAAGGGGAAGGGATATAAACAAGGTTCTCACACTCCTTATATTTTGTAAGGACTCTGGCACCACTATTAATAATAAGAAAAATTATATTTAACTTTTAAGAAACAAAATTTGCAACCACCACCTCGATTCGCAATTTTCGCAGTAATTTTTTTTTTTTTTTTTTTTTTTTTTTTTTTTTCAATGAAATACATTGAAAATACTGTAAAAATTTAGTGTTAAAATTGTGCGAACCCTGTATAAAGGAATTAAAGAAGATTAATTTCTTTTAAACAAAATACTGGCCAGTCTTTTTTTTTTGGCTGCGTTTTTTTTTTTTTTTTTGACCACTCGCCACAATTATCTAATAGTGCAACATGGAAAATATATATATATATATATATATATATATTCATGTAATCATTTTAGAAATATGTATGTCGCTTTATTTAATTTATTTAACTCTTTAAAATTTTATTAGCAATAAAAAATGCTTTCTCTTGAAAATTTTTACCCCTAAACTCCTTTAATCACTTAACTGATCAATGCTTTTGAAAAAACTTTCAAATAATGCATTTTTTTTTTCATGTTTTTTACAGAATTTTTATTCTTTTATCACCAGTTTTTCAAAACAGAAAATTTTGCCTAATTGATTCAGAAAAATACTCGGATTAACCCTTCGAGACGAGCGACCGGTATACGTGCGCATGAAGAGATCAGAATCCTTGTTTATCTCCACCTGTAAAATTTTATTGTAAAATTTGCCTTAACCCCTTCAAAACGAGCGACACGTAAATACTTAATCCAAAGGATTAAGAATCCTTGTTTTTATGCACGAGTGAAATTTAACTGTGAAATTTTACTTAGGGGCCTTCCATAAACGATGTCAAGCGTTTTTCCCATATTTTTGACTCCCCTCCTCACCTTTGTCACAAAGTGTCACACATCACTTCACCCCCTCCCCTCCTCTGGTCACATGTCACGCTGCATTTCGTAAACATATACTTGTTCAAAAGCAAAGCACTACGTTTTAGATCATATTTCAAATTTTATTTCTAAACTTTAGCTATGTATTTGAATGACATTTTTGAGATGAACAATAAAAGTGATTCATGTTTTGCATGAAATAAAGTTTACAACAAGAAAAAGAATTAATATAGATTAGCAATAAAGTATTAATATGAAAGAGCAATTAAAAACAGTAGTATTTTGGAATTTGAAATAAAATTTAACATATTTGGCTTTAAATTTTATCTTTATAAACACAAAATATTTTAATTTTAAAACAACTTCATACTTCATAATTTAATCTACTGAATTTTATTACTTTTTTTAAACCAAAATGTGTGATGTCACATTTCTTCTTACCCCCTCCCATCCCTTTGTCACAAATTGTCACAATTTCATGACCCCGCCCCTTTCAAGCGTGACACCATTTACGTACGGCCTCTTATTTAATCGGAATATTTTTTCGATTTAACAAGACACAAATTTCTGTATTTAATAACCGGTGAGAAAATATTAAAAATTTTGGAAGCGAAGTGGTTAATTAATCGGAGCATTTTCTCGATTCAATAAAGCACAACTTTCTGTTTTTAAAAATTGGTGACAAAAGATTAAAAATTTCGTAACAGGCTCTCGTCGTGAAGAGAGGTTACATAAACAAAATTTACAGTAAAAATTCATGAGTGAGACTAATGAATTATGATTGGATGCCCGTACGTGGTACGTTCGTTCTTTTCAAATATTTCGCCCAAATTATAATATTTTTACATGATTTTTTTGCACAAGATAGCTGAGGACGATCCACAAACGGCATAGATTTACTTTTTCTGTTTTGGTTCCATATATATATTTTTTAAATTACTTTAACTTTTGAAACCGGTTGAAACCGGTTCTGAAATTGAAACTATCGTAACACAAAAATTTATAAGCAAAATCGAAAAGTAAAAACTAGGCCAGTTGTGGATCGTTCTCAGCTATCTTGTGCAAAAAAATCGTGTAAAAATATTAAAATTTGAGCGAGATATTTGAAAAGAACGCTCCCATAGACTTTACGTTATCATCCGGGTCTTTTTCTATGCCTAGTGTGGGGGCCTTGAAATGAAATTTTATTAAGAAATAACACATCACGAAAAAGCACATCATTACAAACATTATTTATTATGTGTCTAGACTAGTTAACACACAAATACACGAAATAAATATATACAACCCTCATCTTTTGACTCTCTTCCTAGAAGCAATTTCCTGTTATACTTTACACTTCCACAAGGACGTACTATGGTAAAAACTATTTTCAGAAAAATAACATTAAAAAAGTTGGTTGATGTGATGATGACCGTCAATGCAGTTTGTTGGGCCAGCCCATATGAAAAGGAGAATGATTAATCATCACCGTTCTTTAACCATTGTCATCATTCATCTTCTTCTGCGCCGGAAACCAAGGAGTTGTACGAGGGATTTGCCGTTGAAGAAACTTCTGAAAGAAAAATTACAGAATCAGAAAAAAATGTATAACTTTTTTTTTCTTTTTATTTTCTTTAATATATATGTATATATATGTATATATTACGGTCAATTTGACTAATCGGTTATCATTAATAATAACCGATTCTTATTAATAATAACCAAATGATATTCAAGTGAATAGGTTAATATGATAAATTTATGTGAATTTATCAGATTAACCGGTTATTATTAATAATAATACCAATCAAGGTTGGTAAATGCATAACTGCCAACTTCTACGCATTTTTTCTATCACAAAAATTTTATAATAAACATTGTCTTATTTAATCTTCGAAATATTCTGATTAAATAAATGGAAAATCTCTGTGCAGTTTTAGTGGTAGCAAAAATACGTAAAAGTTGGCAGCTCTGTAAAATGTAAGGAATTTCAACTCGTTTTTCTTGAGATTTTTATTTCGTATACGTTTTTTCTAAATATTCATTGATAAAAGTATGCATTTTAAAGATGTATAATTTATTCTTTGAATATTTCGGTGTTTCAAATTTTTATCTAATTCATTCAGTAATTATAATGATAATTATTTTAATCTGTATAGTCTTTTGCGTCTCATTAATGGAACACTTCTTTTGGTTGAGTGTTATTGTCTCTTAACAATTATTTTTGTTATTAGATTCAAACTGTTGTGATAGTATACATTTTCGTAAAGTGCATATTCGTTATTTAGCTTAATTAACCATATTGACCGAACTTCATCGGTAATTATAATAACCAGTAAATTTGATTAATATGCAACATTTTTCAAATTTACCAAAAGACGTGGTTGTTATTAATAATAACTGGTTATTATTAATAATTATGTAATTTATCAAATTAATCGTACCTCACACACATACACATTTAAATAATATGCAAGAGATAAAAAGGTTTTCTAAAACAAAGAAAATTGCATATAATCGGGGTTGATACTGGTCAGAGAATTTCCAGAACAGAAAATTCTACTGTACCAGTATTGTTTTATAGAAAATCTCCATTTAAATAAAGTGAAATTTCATACTTTTTTTTCTATATTTATCTTTCTATAAAAAATACTGATTTTACACCTGGAAATATTTTTGAAGCGTAGCAACTCTTAATATAACAATGTCCAGATTAATGCATGAGTTATGGTACAGTCAAAAAGAGACAATAGAAGACAATTCTCTTTCATTGTGAAATTTAAATAACTAAAGATTCTTTTTATCTGTTGATATAATAAAAAGTAAAAATAAATAATTAATTATATAAATTCAGAATAAAAATATTTGCACTGATGACTGAAATAGGTACCAAGCTCAATGGAATTACGAGGGCAAATCGGAAAGTAACCTCCGTTTATGAATTAAAAAATAACTAATGAAAGAAAACATGTTTTATTACTTACGTATGAAAGACACGTTCTTCAGCTACTTCTCAACATAATTGCCGTATTAATTAAAACAATTATCATAACGGTAAATCAACTTTGAAATTCCATCGTCACAGACCTCCGCCGCCGGCCTGCAACTCGCACGACTCTTTCAATCCAAAGAATTTTAACATATTTTTTTTATTCATATTGACAAATTCCGAATTGCTCTTGTAATATTTTGCTTGACCCACTATTTTTTTAAACATTTTTGATGGTACATTTATCAGCAAATTATATAGAAAAATATGTTAAAATTCCTTGAATTGAAAGAGTGGTGCGAGTTGAATTTAAAAATAATCGCAGTTGAATAGGCCGCGGCAGAAGTAGCTGAAGAACGTGTATTTCATACGTAAGTAATAAAATATGTTTCCTTTCATTAGTTTTTTTTTTTTTAATTCATAAACGGAGGTTACTTTCCGAATTACCCTCGTATGAATAAAGAATGGGAGACTTAGATGCCAAAATCTCTTAATTATTCCGGAGTGTGTCCCAAAATTTGCATGCTCAAACCGGAAAAAATATATAAGAAAATGTCCTCCACCCCCTGCGAGGTACATTTTTGATTAGATTTTGTTTTTGGTTTAATGGAATTTCCGGTTGAAACATGTTCATCTCGGAAGAGACTCCGGAATAATTAATAAATATTGGCATCTATTGAGACAGAAAGTGTAGAGTCTACTCGTTGCCAGTAATGTCATTGGGAGATTGACACAAGATGATGGGTGACTTTTTTCTTTGAATCAACAGTTTCTAATAACCGACGAAGCAAAATTTTTTGATTGGAAAATTTCACCTTATTTTAGCAGGCTTGTTCACTAAAATTTCTTTCACAAATATAATAAAAAATTCTATCTGATTTTACTGGTGGAAGTTGGCGCGTAAGTACATAGAAATGCGCGTTGTACATAGAAATCTGAAATTAAATAAAAATTCATCAAATTGCGTTTGCTAAATATATCATCCAAGGATTTCATGGGTAGTCAGTCGGGATAAGAGAACAGAGACTCCGTGTTTAGAAGATACCCGAAATCTGTAGATAAATTGAAAGATTTAATTAATCAATTAGATCATTGGAAAATGAAGTAACATTTTATCATTCGCATATTTTAAAGTTACATTACAGCAATATGTGAGTGCTAGATTAAAAAACAATTTTTTCACCTTCAAGATTGCAAAGTTTAGGGCTTGAAATATATTTACTATGACTTCATTTTTATCATAAGTGTATTCTTGTATTGAAGTTTTGCATTTTTATAAATGAAAATGTACATTCTTTTTTATGTTATTTTTTAAAAATGTAATTTACTTATACATGCTGTTCAAAATTATTTAATTTATGGATAATTTATCTAAAAGCGTATAATTTTCATTACATGTAACAGTTATGAACGGGATATTCGTATGAAAATTGTTTTATCTTGCCACACAGCATACGTGTAGAGTGAGGGAGATCAATTACTCCCATAAGCCCTCAAAAGTAATAGTCGGACCCTACATATAACTAAGATGACCAGATTTGTGGAATTTTCGGCGACAGTTTCTGTCATAACATAGCTTGCTTTTTCAGTCGCCGATACAGCACTGATAAATTGCGCGTGATTGTGACCCGACATTGTTGCACGTAAAATATTTACTATGCATATAAACCAGGTTTGTCAGTTTGGAGTTCATTTTTATGCGCAAATTTCAAATTCATACCTGAAGTTCCATTATTGGAACTTTTGCTTTAAAGGATCATGAAATGTCTCTCATGCGGTTTTCTATCTGCTGATTCCGAATCTAAGTCCATTTTAGACTTACTCTAGCACAACTTTTTTTTTTCTTTTTCTTTTCTTTTCTTTTCTTTTCTTTTCTTTTCTTTTCTTTTTTTTTTTTTTAATACTTGCATTTTTGATTTATGGAAATTAAATATATATTTTTTCATTTATGTGCAAGATTAAGGCATAAAACATAATCAGACTGGCTTTTTTGTTTTATGTTATGATTACGGTCTTGTTTACTCTACAAAAACTATATTTCTGAGATTATACTGACATTTGATCGTGAAATTTTGAGCCTAATTTGCATATTTTCCATTCTTTTTTAATGTTTCTTGACGGCCAAATATTTCCACCACTCGAGTACATTAATATGTTTCAAAACCATATTTTCATGCCAATTTCAGATCCTGTATTGTCACATCTAGTTTTTGAAAAATGTGAGATTTTATTTTGCTACAAAAGCCATAAATCGCTTTTTTATGCTCTTTTGTGATGCAAAGTCGTGGAAAAGAAAAAAAAAGTAAACATCCCCTACTAACTCCTCAAAAAATTATCGTAGAAGAAAGTTACTGGTATACCGAAAGATTGGAAATAAAATCTACTTTTAAAAGATGCACATAAAATTTGTTTAGGAGGGTATCTACATATTAAAATAAACCCTAATCTTGTTTTTGTTTTTTTTCAATAATAATACCCAATTTTGGCAGCATAAATGAACTCTACACCCTTTAATTAGCCTAAAAGCAAATTTTCATTCAATTCGTACAATAAGTTTCCAAGAAATAAATTTTTTTAAAACGAGCATATTTTAGGATCTGTATCCAAGTTAAAGTTCAGTGCTCGATTATTGACCGAGAAAACCACCTTCATCATCAAGGTAATTTAGTCGCCATTTAAGCGGTCATTGGAGACTGCGAATAACAGGACTGCCTAAGAATTTTCAAAATATCTAGTCACTTCTATCGCACACGGACCCTTAAACCATCATTTTGCCTTTTTTTAAGCATAGTTTGAAAGCTAGTTTGAAAGAAAATTTTTAAATTTTGAATTTCAATTAAGCAGGACTTAAATCTGAATCCATAAAAAAATTGAAGGTTGCAATTTATAAATTTTTCGAATATTAATTTCATAATTCGTATCGTAAAATTACAAAAATTGCAAATTCAATGTATTTATGTTTGAGTATTTTACTATTATTGTACATAAAAAATTAGCACATTAGACGTATTCACGAGCTATTAATAAAAATAAGAAAATGTAATTTAACATTAGGAGTACTAAATTTTGAATATTTTTAATGCAAAATGTATCATTCGAATAACTTGAAATTTGGTATCTAGGCATAGTTTGTAGCGAAGATTTGAAATATCTTGTTAAAATTGGGTATTGCCATTGAAAAAAGTGAAGTTTGGGCTCGTTTTAGTATGTAGACCGTGACTAAGCAAATTTTATATACACCATTTAAAAGTAGACTTAAAAGGAGGCTTTCCTTCCCCAATATCCTTTTTTCCCCTATAGACGTCACTCAATTTATGCGTATGGATGTCGCGTGTTTGTCACTATTATGCATAAGCTTTGCATTTTAATAGTTTCCCAAACATTTAACGTAAATATTTCTAAGCTTATCCAACATTTATCTATCGCAATATAGAAACATTGATTTTTTAAATCATCAATTTAATACTTAAAAAAATAGAAAAGAACACTTGTTGCGGGTGTATAAAATCATAACCGTAATACATGAAAATTCTCACTTAACGGAGCTTAAAATTGTCTATGAATTCGGTTTGCTTTTGTCTATCGATGTGTCACCTGACGGTTAAATTTGATTGATTCACGTATGACGTTTTTATATTTACCTTCGTAAAAATATTAAAAAAAAAAAACCCAGAAAAAATATAATGCAAAAATTATAAATAAAAAAGATTTCAATTTAGAGAGCATTGCACTTGCCCCAAATATGCCTAATCAAGTTATCTAACAGTACCCTTGTGGCTAGTTAGAGAACCCATAATAATCGTAATATAAATCATACGCATTTTGTCTCTTCTCTTGAAATAAAATCGGATCTGTTTCTTTGTCTAAATGTAAGAATTCTTTTCATTTTCTTGGCGTTATTGTGGAATATAGCTTCTTATCAACTAATTACCTGTCAAGATGTCTTTATTAAAAAATCACTTCAGTTATACTGCAATACAGGAAATAGATAATTTCAAAACCCATCAAGCTTCCAGATCTCAAAAATTTCATCTAGCCAGATAAAGTTCATAACTAAAATCTAGAGTAAATAATATCTATCTATTTATTATTTTTTTTTCTAAGTTGAAATTATTAAAATACATCCAACATAATATGATTAAAGTGAGTTTTATTCTTTAAAAAAATTTTTTTTGGATCCATTTTTAATTAATAATCATTGGGTACATATCGTGTGTACCTAAAAGATTGAAACACTTTTAACCCGTACTGGTTCTTTCGTTTCCATCAGTAAATTGAAAATTACGGATTCACATCACTATTTTCTAAATAAAATATCCATAACATTTAGTCTAAAAATTTCCGCTTTTAAATAGTCTGAAATTATTCTTAAAAAAAAAATAGTGGTGTCAAAAAGCTTTAAATGATGAATTAAGCAAATTCGTTTTGCCCGAACGGTGGACGGGCAAATCAGTTAAAGGGTTAATATTTTAGCTGTTGGAGATACACAGGCAATACAAATTGCAAAAATGTTCAAACCAAGGAACCGATTAAGATTATGTTGATGAAACAGTACTCCCATTAATTTTTAAAAAGTTACATTTTTAAAATTATTGTACAGTTCTTTGTGTCCTACGGCTCATATTTAAAACATATACTCTGACAATGACAATAGTAAAAATACCATTCTTTTATCATGAAAACATGATATTTTTATTTTTATGAAATTTGGAAGCCATTTCATAAAATTCAAAGCATCATGACTTCCTTAGTTTTTGTCGTTAAAGAATGACATTTACAATGTTGTACTTGTTAGAGTATAGAGGGAATATTTCTAAATGTAACTCCAGGGACCGAATAAAAATTTAAAAATTGTAACATTTCGAAAATAAATGGAAGGACTAATTTATAAACATAATCGTAATTTCTATCTTATTTTAAACACTTTTGCAATTTACTTTGCCTACATATTTTGAACATGGAAAAAATTAAAAAACTTGTTTCAATATTTTTACAATATTAAGTATACACAATATTTTTATTAAGATATATAAATATGGAATTAAGACGAGGAGGCAATCGGAATCGAAGATAATAGATTAATTAATAAAGTTACGAATACTTTATATTATCATTGTAAATATTATCATAATCAAGATTTAAGTTCTAAACGTTTGTATTCCCATGCATAATCAAGAACTATTATGTATTTTAAAGTCTATTAACGAAAATTATCCTCGTTCTTCATAGTTGCATCACGTGATTTTGTGAATACTGAAATATCGACTCTAGTAACAATAATATAATTTTCGAATCGATTCTTATTGTGATTGTTGTTGTTTTATACAATGACGATTTTTATCGTTTCTCAAATTTTCCAGAATCACCCTTCATTAACATGCACGGTGCTTTCTCTTCACTCTCTTCTTCTCAAGAAGCTGGTTTCGAAGCACTTAAACGATGGCATGTGAGATCTTAGAATGACCGGATGCTCACTATTGATAACTTTGAAATTTAGATTATTACAGTAATATTTTGCATGTGCTTATTTAAAAGAAATTAGGGGGCGGGGCCTATTTAAACTCATCACAGAAAATGACAAAAATCTGGAAATTTGATTAATAATATCTTATTTATTTTTGTTAATTCGTTTCTTTCAGTTCACGTACTCATGTAGTTAATAGAAAAGCCACCACTGCTTTCATTACTTTTACTCATTTCTCAATGAATGTTGTAATACAGTTCATTCGGTGTTTCAGTCTATTCCATTCTTTAACCCCTTAACTGGTTAATTCTTTACCGTTCAATAAATTGAAAATAGCGGACTCACACCACTATTATTTAAATAAAATATTTGTAAATATTTAGTCTAAATATTTCTACCTTTCAATAGTATGAAAGTTTTCTTAAAAATAATAGTGGTGTCAAAAAGTTTTAAATGTATTATTAAACAAATTCGTCTTACCCGAACGGCGACCAGTTAAAGGGTTAAGGTCAACCGGAAATTTCTGTTGGATAATGTTATTTCCAGACTACTTTTTTTTCAATTAAAATTTCTTCATTCGCCACCACTGTTTTCAAATAGTAAAATTCCCCTTGTTTTCATCTTTATCTGAACGGTGGAAAAGATGGGAATTTTACCGTTTCAAAAAAGTGGGGCTAATGAAGAAATATGAATTTTAAAAAAGTAGGCGTGGTAACGTGTATACGACAGAACTTTCCGGTTGACCTAATAAATATAACACTCAGAAAAAGGCAATCCTATTTAAGATATATAATGTATGTTATTGGAAAGCGAAATCATTTAGAAAATGTCTATCATATTGTATTAGTAAAAGAATATATATTCGATCATGTTGGTCCTTTTTCAATAAGATGTGTATCATTTATGAATGCTTAACAAAATACACATCTACAATATTTTTTAACAGATAAAAAGTGATTTCACAAAAGTTTCAATTTTCTCAGAAATGAAAGTGAAGAAACTATGTATGATTAAAGAGTAATTCAGATAACAGTAAATGATGTACAAACATAGTTATTTTGTGAAAATATAATTTATTAAGTAACTGAAATTTGAACTGATAAATATGCTAAATTGAAAATTTTTAATCTGCAAATTAAATGACTATTTTTTATTTAACTTAAAATTATCAAATTTAAATAGATAAAGCTAAATAACATAAAAATGAGGGATAAACTAGTAAGTGTTATTGCTCCGCCAGTATTTCCGCACTCGATGTTTCTAGCATTCCTATCAACAATCCCTGCACCATATTTACTGATAATAGTTATGTAATATATACTGATAATATTATAATAACAGTCATGTTTATTTTTACAGTTCATTTTATGCCATATTTCTTATCTTATCACCATGGTAACACCCGTTTACCAGTTTTCACCAAAAGTAAATGATTATAAATAATATGCAACTTCAAATTCTCCTCAAAGCCATTTTCTAAGCGTTACGCAACGTTGCATAAAATCAATAATATTAACCTAAACATGCTTCCCACTTACCTAGTACAAATCATATTTGCTCGTTATAACATTCGTTTATACCTGATGACATTGAAAGGGACATATGTCAGTATTTTTTATATATTTACTGTATTGACACACTTACAGTTTCTGCATTCTTTTCAACAATCTCTCCACAAAGTTATTGATAATATTTATGAAATCATGTTCAGTTTTATAGCTCATTTTATGGCCTAATTTTGTCTTATCACCACCGTTTAATACCCGTTCACCACTTCTCACCAAAAGTAAAACATAATAACTAGCATGCAAATTCAAAATCTCCATAAAACCATTATCCAAACATAACCCAGTGTGGTTTAAACCAAAACCAATTACTTAAATATGTTTCCAACTGTACCTAATACAGACCATATTTTCACGTTTATAAATGCGTTCATACATAAAAGACATAAAAGAGAGATAGGTTAGTAATTGCTATACCTCCGTCAGTATTTCCATACTCAGTATTTCTGGAATTCTTAACAACAATCCCTCGATATACTTACTGATAATATTCATGCAATCATACCCAGTTTTCAAAGCTCGTTTTATATTTATCTCATTACCACTGTATTACCCTTCCACCATTTTTCACCAAAGTAAAACCTGGTAAATAACATGCAACTTCAATATCTCCCTAAACCAGTATCCAAACATCACCCAAGGTTGCATAAAATCAATATCAATTACCTAGATATGTTTTCAGCTGTACCTAGTACAGACCATATTTGCTCGTTTATAATATCCGTTCACAAGAGGAGGTATTGGCGTTAAATGACGGCTGCCTGCTGTATATTTGCATACTCTGCAAATTTGAAAAAGAAACATATTTCATAAACATATACTGGACAATTGCACCATAAGATTTAACTACTAAGAAAATACAACAAATTGCTCAATGGCGCACAAAACAAGAACTTTAATATGAACTTATACAATTAAAATAAAATAAAAATATCAACGTTTCGCGCCGTCTTCAGGAAAATATGATAATGAAAGGACTAAAAGTTTGCTTCCATATCGAGAGATATTTCTAATAAATTAAAATCGAAATGAATTTAAAGTTTTAAAATGTTGCCACTTACACGTGAGTAAAAGTTAAAATATTGCATCGAGATACAAAATTTAAGATTTTATGATGTTATGCCATATTTTTGGTATATTGTAGGATAAATTATCGTTACAAGGTTTATTTTCTCGTGCAATGATTTCGACGGATTCTCTTATTTTACCTTCAACTGAGTACGGAACTATGATTGTTGCCTCTTCAAAGTTAATACGGCAAACCTTGTTCGCCAAGTAGAAGCGAGAAAGAGCAGTATTCTGTTTATACTTTTAGTCCTTTCATTGTCATATTTTCCTGAACACGGCTCGAAACGTTGATATTTTATTTTATTTTAAATGTATAAGTTTATATAAAAGTTCTTGTTTTGTGCACCATTGAGCAATTTGTTCTATTTTCTTAGTAGAAACATATTTATTAATATAAACAAGGAAAACTCTTGATAATGCGATACAAATCTTGTATTTAAACCAAATAATGTTGAACACATATAGTAATTCAACAAATTTGAGTATTTTGAGAAAATTTAGTTGAAAAATTTGATTACTACGATGAGAAAAAAAAAATATTTCTTATACTAATCTCATAAATAGTAGATGGCAACTAGTATATACAATAGGTAACAAGCATTAACACGAATTATCCGTGTTACGAATTGGGGGAAAAAATTCCAGATTCCTTGATTGTTACCATTGTTTTGAAGTAGTATTATTCACTTTATTTACAAACAGATTAAAAAAGGTGACTGCTATTTGGAAAAAGTAATAACAAACAAGCTATTTGAGTAGTTGAGTAGGTTATTTGCTTTTATTTAATTCGTATTAAATAGCGGAAAGAATGCAAATTTATTAATCCGCGTGTAAAATCATTTTCCGAATTTTGAAGAAATATCAATGAATGATTTCCGATAAAACATGGAGCTATTATAAACAAACAAATGAATGTGGATGAATCATTAAATACTCAAATACTCAATTTGCTTCTTAAATAACAACTTTTTTTTTTGGGGGGGGGGGAGGGGGTTGTGTATTATTCTGCGATAATGATGTTATATGTATACTTTTATACAGATATTGTTTAAGAATTGATCGTAAAACAGGAATGCTTTAACGGATGCAAATGACGTCATTTCATTAAAAAAAGGCGTGTATTTTAATTCTTAAAACTGGAATATCGTTTGTAGAAATGCGCCATTTTGACCCCAGCTGCTTTGCAATATTTCACATGTGAAAATACTCCAAATAATCGAATCACACGCTGATGAATCACAATGTTTTACAGAAATTTAGAGTATCTTTATAGTAGAGTCGTGACATACAGTGTGCATGATGTGATCGGAAATCTTTGTCAAAAAAAAAAAAAAAAAAAAAAAAAAAAAAAAAATAGTGATTTGTGTTACAGAACTTGATTCTCGGCTGGATGAATTCACTTCGCCAAGTTAGGCAAGAAAATAAAGAAGTTCTTTGCAATAATTCGAATTCGAGACTGTAAAAATTGTAATTTTATTTTATTTTATGTTATTTTTTGTTTTTTATTTTAATTGTCTATCGTATTTATTGCATGCAGATATTTTCAGAAAATTTTATTTGCACTTAAAAGAATATAAATAGTTTAGTATCTATTTTCAGCTAATATAAATCGAGACCTCAAGCTTAGAATTTAAATGATTTTGAAATGATAAAAATAAAATACCATTTTTTTTCAGGTGAACACGGATATCAAAGGTCAGTATGTAAATTTTGACATGGTGAAAATGATGTCGGATTTAGATTTCACGGGGGGGGGGGGGGGGGCATTCTATGATTAAGTCAAAGTGGAATAAATTTTGTTGTTTTTCATTTTGGAATACCAAGTATAAGAGACCTAATTGATTCCTTTCTCATAATAACAGATCTTTATTAGGATGAGCGAAGCGAATCCTCTACTAGTCCACTTAAATTACAATTTGTCGTACGCTTTACAAAAAAACTATTCAATATTTTAACTTCAAATTAAACACAAAAATAAATTATGATCTGTAGATTTGCAGAATATAATTTTTTTTACAGTAAAACGTTAAAAAAATTATTATTTTAATTAATTTATTTTACATGCATTTCCAATACGGGCGCATTTTAGCAAATAAATAAAAAATGAAACGCGTATATTTTCAGAAAAAAAAGTTTAAATCATGGAGTAAATAATTATAGATAGAATCATGATTAATTTATTAAATAAAACATGTTTTCATTATCCCGCAAAATCGTTTGCACAGATGACACTTAAACATTTTAAAAGAATTGTATTATGGATTTTTTTTTTTTTTTTTTTTTTTTTTTTTTTTTTTTTGTAAACTGGCAACAAAATAATTGTAAACAAATAAAATTAATTCTTAAATTTGTTATATAAATGAAAAATTAAAAGATCTGCGTGAAGTTGTTGGTTCAAGCTCTTTATAAATATTTTTGCGAAGGTCGTATTGTGGCTAAATAATACCGATTCATTAATCAGAAGGATTTTATAGAAAAATAAGACTTTAATAAGTTCGCAAACACAACAATAATTATTCGTGAAAACGTCACTGCGAGAATGAGAGAGCGCTTCGTTAAAAGGTAATTCCATTAATTGAGTTGCCATTCGCAGAAAGTAAAAAGTTCTGCCACGCGGAGAGAATTACAGCAATTCTCATACGCTAACATGTATAAAAACGAAGAAATTAAAATAAAATGTTTTACAGTTAAAAATTCATAGTATCAACGAAAGCAGATTTCAAATGTTTTTTCCAGAAAATAGGATTTTGAAGAAGTAACTTTCTTCAAGCTTTCTTCAAATATATTATTCTAAAATAGTTATCAAAGATTATCGGATGTTGATTACAAAGATTGGAAACATGCATATTTCAAACAATTAAAAAACACCAGTGGCTACTTGAAATTGTAAAAACATCTTTAAAAGAGCTTTTAGTTGAAAATTTAAAAAAAAAATTGTAAAAGTTTGCTTCGAAAATACCTTATTATGCCAGTTTTACATCTTAAATAAAAAATTAAAATGCGCCAAAACATAAAATAACGTTTTTGTTTAATAAAGATGCAAAAATATTAATAAAAAAATATTGTTACTTTCAAATATCTGTTTTATAAAATAATGCTTCGCGAATCCAAACAAAGCATGGCTTTTGCTAGTTATATTTTACTGTTTACATTACGATTAAAATTTAATTTTAATAATTTGCATAACTGAGTGTTATAGAAATAGTATTTTGTTAATGTTAGGTTAAAATAATGTATGTTTGAGAGTTAGAGTGTTCAATATATATGCATTTTTTATTGCAACTAATTTTGTAAGTTATTATAAGTCAATGAAACAGCTAATTCGTAAATATTTTTTTTTCATCGAAATTTGACGGGTTCTACCTTGTACTAATAAAAGAGATTATCGCTTTGTCTGTGTTCAAATCTACCCGCGATTATCTGTTAGACTATTCTTTTTTTCTGATCTCGAAAAAATTAACAAAAAATTTAAACAGTTTAAATTAAAGCAGTTTTTCTTTTCTTTTCTTTTCTTTTCTTTTCTTTCTTTTTTTTTTTTTTTTTTTTTTTTTTAGTTAATCATGGTTATTTGAATAAAAATTTATTTTTTAGCCTTTTTTTTTATTTTGCGAGTTCGAAAAAATAAATAATCAGTTGTTTAAAAAATTATTATTATTATTATTATTATCTACATTTAGCGATGGTCATTTGAATAGAGAAAGTTATAATTTAGCCAATTTTATTATATTTTACGTGTTCAAAAAACAAATAATCAATTAAAAGTACACTTTTTAATTTTATAAACTTCAGCAAAGACAGTTAATTTTTTCTTAAAAAAAGAAAAAATAGAAAATAGAAAGAAATAAAGAAATTGCTGGAATAGTTCTCGAGAAAAATGATCGAAAAGTTTGAAAAACAAGTTTAAAGTAGTACAACAGCGTTAAATTCAACAAGCGGCGTTACGTTCAACGGGTAAAAATGATTGTAAGGAAATGGAATTTAACGAAACCGTTATAGTTGAACAAAGTACAAATAGAGGGTTGAAAAAAATGCATAATAATAATAATAATAATAGAAAATTTTAACTCAGAGAAGTAGAACTTTCCCTTAAAAAAGAAAGAGAGGAAGAAACTTGGATGAAATCAATGTATAGAAAAGGGAAAGGCTTGTACAAAAGTTTGAGAATCGCTCGTTACTCAGAAACGTTATATAACCGAAAAGAGATATTATCAATGAATCTTTGGAATAAATGTCTAATTGTCAAACGAGGCTGCAAACGTCATACAGATGAACAAAAATGTAACGAGTTAATTAAGCATTGCTAAATCATTTTCATTAAAGCATTTGATAAATATCTCAAAGCACTTATCAATGAATGGAGTACTTTGTGCCGTTCAAGTTTATTTTACGCAGATAACATTATTTCGTATTTCTTTTTTTAGTGCATTTTTTTTCATCTATTAATTGCTTTAATTTAATATGTTAATTTTAAGTTCTAGCACCCTTGAGAACACGTCAGTTTCCCATCGTTATTTTCTTAGAACTAAAGGAATCGTGACCAAATAAATCACTCAAGTTTCAACACTATTCTGATTAAACCTAGAACCCTTTATGTGTACGAGTATTACACAAAGGGTCCTAGAAAATAAATCAAAAGTTCGCAGCCTCAGTCTCTTGGTCTACGTGACCCGCGGGGTGTGTTCTAAGTAGAACAATTAATAGAGTCTGATATTCTAGAATAATTGGGGAGATTTATCAGGATCAGATGGTGGCGTTGATGTGTGACGTCAAGGTTTCGCGCGCAAATCAGTCGTCGGATACTCTTCTCTTTTGAACTTCCGTTTTATTAACTGTTGTTTATCGTCTTTACATCTTTGCGAAAAGTGTTTGGTTTATCAATTTTTTGTTTGTTTTGTTTTCTTCCTCTTCTTGGGATATCGTTAAGAATATTTCTTTTTTTCTGATATGTTGCTTCTAGGAAAGCCCTATTACTTGAATCCTTCTACGATATTTCAAGGCTAAATTTTGTGTGATGGCAACAGAACAGCTGTTTCTGACATTTCATTCTTGATTCACAAGAATGTGACATATAATTTATTTTTCACAAATTTTTATATTTTTTTATGAAATTTTGTAAGGTCGAAATAAAACAAAAACGGTATAACGAGACATATGTTATAAAAGGACCAATTACACTGTTTGATAATACAACATACAATAAATTCGGCTCATCTGTGTATGTCAGATGTTAAAAGTTTAATCAAAAATTATGTACTACTTACAATATAAAGTAGAATTATTTTCCTACAGTTTCGAACAATACAACTTGTTCATCATCAGAGGACATTAAGAGACAAAACTAACGCGTTATAAAGTTTACATGACAATACTAAAAGCTTTTGCTAAATACTTTTAGTATTGTCATGTAAACTTTATAACGTGTTAGTTTTGTATCTTAATGTTCCCTGATGATGAACAAGTTGTATGCAAGTGTATGTTGTATTTGTATCGTATATCTTTAACCGCTGAGCATTTTTGCCCAAACGCCGCGAATATATATATATATATATATATATATATATATATACAAAAAACACTTATCAAGTAAAAAGAAAAAAAAAAGTTTGTTTAACCGTTTCCCTGATTTGCCCGTACGTCAAACGGGCAACGTGTTTTTGCCAATCATGATTTGCGCATACGACGTACTTACTCCATATTCTAAACCTGATTTATTATTCTCACCAGTAAATTTTTATTGTAAACTTTGTATTTTTTAATCCGATGCATTTTTCTAATACAATAATTACCGTATTTTCGGGTGTATAGCCCGCACCCTGTGTATAACCCGCACCCCTAAATCGAGCAGTGCAGTAAAAAAAAGTTCGTGTATAACCCGCGGAGATGCATCGGTGTATAGTCCGCGGGCTATACACCATTTACGAACGTATAATTCGACCAAGGTTCGAAATTAGAGCCATTAGTCATAATTTTTAACACAAATTTACCAAATTTTTTTCGTGATGCATAATATCTACAGTAATTGGGCTAAAAAATTAAGATTATCAGTACCGTAATTTTCGGGAAAAATGCCGCGGCGTTTACGTGTTTTAAGATAAAATTTCAAGCGATGCGGTGTTTACGCGCATTTTTTTTTCAAAGAAGCATGATATATTTTTAAAAAACTTCCGAAAAAAAAATCGGTGATAAAATCAAAATTTCGGACATATAAAGTATGCATATCTTAGTTCATTGGTTCCCAAAAGGACGAATCCTCGGAATCGATCCGAAATGCACCAATTCCGAAAAGGAACGATTTCTCGGACGCTATCTGAAATGAAACGACTCCGGAAAAATTCGATTCCTAGAACTCGTTCCGAAATGAAACGACTCTGTAAAGGAACGATTCCTCGGAATCGTTTCGAAAAAGAGTGACTGCTCTGAATCGTTCCGAAATGACATAAATCACGCACTTTTTTTTATTCTTTGCAACAAGGTAAGGGTACGCATATTCACAGTATCCGCAAAGAAACTCTTCGAGAGAGTTGAATTCTGATAGGGATTGGTCGACGCGTTTTCACATAACTTGGCGATAATTATACTTGGCGAGCGATAGATACTTCCGTCGAGGAGTTTGATTTCCTTCCGAACCGAGTACAAAGTAACTTTTCTCTTGTAGCATTGCATTGGATGGAACGTGTCTTACTGAAAGCTGTACTCTTTAAAAGTTTTTAAACTCAAATTTTTACTTTGTACTCGGTTTACTTTGTACTCGGCTCCGAAGGAAATCAAACTCGACGGAAGCGTCTATCGCTACGCCAAGTATAATTATCGCCAAGTTACGTGAAAACGCGTCGGCCAATCCCTATAGAATTCAACCCTCCCTAAGAGTTTCTTTGCGGATACTGTGAATATGCGTAAGGCACCAACTCCGAAAAGGAACGATTCCTCGGACTCTATCTGAAATGAAACGACTCCAGAAAAGTTCGATTCCTTGAACTCCTTCCGAAATGAAACGACTCTGTAAAGGGACGATTCCTCGGAATCGTTTCGAAAAAGAATGACTGCTCTGAATCTTTCCGAAATGATATAAATCACGCACTTTTTTTTTTGTTCTTTGCAACAAGGTCGGTAGATTATTTTTTTAAAAAATAAACTAAAAATGATCTTAAATTCAGAATTGTCGAGATTGCAAGGGTTCCGGATTTTGGATTTTGTACTCTACAAACACAAAGGCTATTATACATCTATCAGTGCAATACTTGGCGATAGTTGCGACAGTTCTTCCAAATCCTGAAATAACTGTATTTAAGCAGTAAAAAAAAGCCTTTACAAACATGGGAGAACTCTAAATTTCGCGGCATAGCGAAAAAAAATTACAAATTTCGATGTTTTTTTTTATATTTTTTAAGGTTTAAAAATTGTAGAAAAAGTATCACGATTTCCAATTTTTTAAAAAAAAATCTTTCTATAACCCGCACCGTGTATAAGCCGCAACGGCTTTTTGGGAGGTTTTTTTCTTGTATAAGCCGCGGACTATACATCCGAAAATACGGTATGCATTTTTCTAATTCAATTAGCCAAATATTTCTGTATAAAAAAAAAAAAAAAAAAAAAAAAAAAAAAAAAAAATATATATATTTATTTACTTAGAACAGGTGTCACAAATAAAAAATTAAAAAGTTGACATGTTTCGGTTCATTCATAAGAACCGTATTCATAACATATAAAATCAGTAGAAAACTAAATGACACTGGATACAAGTATAATTTAAAAACCCAAAACACAAAACATAGCGCCCCCTATGATCGTGAATAGCCATTGCCACCGCGGCATATAAATATAATATATTTTGACCATATATTAAATTTAATATGTATAAAATTAATATTAATAAAAGTAGAAAACTAAATGACACTGGATATAAATATAATTTAAAAACCCAAAACACAAAATATTGCGCCCCCTGTGATCGTGAATAGCCAATGCCGCCGCGGCTCCCCCTATTAGACTCATCCTCTAAATATTTATTAAGTAATTCTAACCACAAACTTGGTATGTCATAAGAATAAGAATCATTACAAACCCTATCCCTCCTAGAATATATCTCTATGGATTCACGGATGATTGATTTTCGGAATAAACTTGAAATGAACACTAATCTACTATCATTAAAAGAAATTTTAACCCCCCTCTTTAAAAACAATCTTGATAACGCAGTCTTATCCCTACCAAATTTTATGTCATATTCATGCTCTTTCTTTCTAACCTCAAACTTTCTACCTGTAATACCGATATAAAAATTAATATCCCCCCTTCATTCTCGTATGGAATTTCATACACCCCCGCTAGATCATCCTGTGGAACCGGATCAAAAGCTCTGTATAGAAGATGTTTTAACTTAGGAGGTGGCTTAGCAACTAATTCTATTTAAACTTTTTTAATTTAGCTTTAAGCTTCTCAAAATTACCCTTTATATAAGGAAAACGATAGTCTTTTAACCCCAATCTCTTCCCCCTTCTCACGTGCATTATCAACCAAATTACAATTAACCTGAGAATTATTTTTACCCCTATAATTTTTAACCAATTTATTAATTTTATCCTTTTTGTAACCTTTCAACTTAGCAATATTAAAAATACGAGGTGGAACCCGTCGAAATTCGACGAAAGAAAATCTTTAAGAAAGAATTGTTCAATGATTTATGATAAATCTACAAAATTAGTTACAGTGAAAAATGCATCCTATATTTGTCAATATAACTTTCAAACAAATATTATTTTAAAATAAAATTAACAAAATACTATAAAACTCAATTATCCAAATTATTAAACGAAACAAAACTGAAATTCACTGGATTTTATTACAGAGGATATTTATCAAATTATATACACATTTTAATTTCATTTTTTTTTTCAATTTTAAGTGAAAATGGAGTGATTATGTTACCACCATTACATAATCGGTACTAAAAATTATATAAAAAAAATTAATATCTTAAAAATAAATTGAGATACAGTTTTGAAACAAATTGCATTCATAAATACATTTTTTTCTCAATACGACGTGTAAAAATTAAAAATGTACGATGTTTAGTAGTGTAAAATTTGCAGTACCGAAAATTGAAAAACCGAAATTGCATGTAAAAGTGTTGCGCATTTTAATTTCTATTTTTTTTTTTTTTTTTTTTTTTTCAATTTTAAGAGAAAATGGAGTGATTCTGATGCCACAATAACTCAATTGTTACTAAAAACCATAAAAAAATTTATATCTCAAAACTAAATTGAGATACAGCTTTCAAACAAATTGCATTTAAAGGTACATTTTTTTCTCTATACGACGGTATAACAATTTTAAATGTACGATGCTTAAAAGTGTAAAATTTGCAGTAGTGAAAATTGCAAAACCGAAATGGCAAGGGTAAGTGTTGCCATTCGCAAAATGACGTATGCGTTACGCACAGATACGTTTGGCCTTTATAATATAGATAATTCAACTCCTCATACAAAAATTCATCAGAACAAATAATAAACGCACGATTAACCATGAACCGGAATGTAGAAAACTTATACCCAAAGGGTGAATACGCAGAAAATGGAATAACATGCTGACTAGCTATATCCTTCCTGTAAACTTTCCTTTTTAACATAGAACCCTCCCTAATAAGCCAGACGTCTAAAAATGAAATAGCACGATCATTTTCCAATTCAAACGTAAATTGAATATTCCTATCCAGCTTATTAACTTCATCTACAAAAACAATGAAAGACTCAACTCCCCCCTCCCAAATTAAAAACACATCGTCAACATACCTCTTCCAAAATTTAGGAACTTTCTCGAACTTTGCGAAAATATTCTCTTCAAAAGGCCTTATTTTAAACTCAGCTAAAAAACCCGAAATAGGAGAACCTTAAAGAGGGGGGTTAAAATTTCTTTTAAAGATAGTAGATTAGTGTTCATTTCAAGTTTATTCCGAAAATCAATCATCCGTGAATCCATAGAGATATATTCTAGGATGGATAGGGTTTGTAATGATTCTTATTCTTATGACATTCCAAGTTTGTGGTTAGAATTGCTTAATAAATATTTAGAGGGTGAGTCTAATAGGGGGAGCCGCAGCGGCATTGGCTATTCACGATCATAGGGGGCGCAATATTTTGTGTTTTGGGTTTTTAAATTATATTTATATCCAGTGTCATTTAGTTTTCTACTTTTATTAATATTAATTTTATACATATTAAATTTAATATATGGTCAAAATATATTATATTTATATGCCGCGGTGGCAATGGCTATTCACGATCATAGGGGGTGCTATGTTTTGGGTTTTGGGTTTTTAAATTATATTTATATCCAGTGTCATTTAGTTTTCTACTGATTTTATACGTTATGAATACGGTTCTTATGAATGAACCGAAACATGTCAACTTTTTAATTTTTTATTTGTGACACCTGTTCTAAGTAAATAAATATGGAATGTTTTTTATACGTAAATGAAAAAGGTGAAGTGATTTTGTTTTAGTTTTTAGTTTTGAAAAAACGAAAGCTAACAACAGTTTTAACATCAAATATTTCTGTTTATAAAAACCGGTGATAAAAGATTAAATGTTCTGTAAACGGTATGAAAAAAAGCCATTATTTATTTATTTATTTTTCAAAAATATTAATCAGTTAAGTGGTTAATTTACAGCGCATATAGTAAAAGGAAAGAAAAGAAAAGAAAAAGTTCCTTTCCCTCTAAGCAGCTAGAAAAAACAAATTGCAGCAAAACCCTAACCCTATCTCGAAAAAGAAGAAAAAAAAAATCTTATTTGCCAGTATCGTTTAAAAGTTTCAACAGTGATAGTCTAAAAAGCAGCATTTTCCTATTATATTAACTAGACGGTTGCCCGCCCTCAGTAGCCCGAAGACTATCTGAATGCCAGTTCTACAACCCCACACATTCACGTTTCTGTGCCATGTCTCGTCAGTTTCCGGCAGATATGTTTGATCGGTGTTCTGGGGTTTCGTTTGCATATCTTTTTTTATTGTTAATGAAGAGGTCTTCCATTTGTTCTTCCATCTGTTCTTCTTTCTGTTCTTCCATCTGTTCTTCCATTTGTTCTTCCATTTGTTCTTCCATTTGTTCTTCCATTTGTTCTTCAATTATATTCGACGATTCACTGTTTGAGAGCCTATCTGTCCTTTTATTTATAGAAGTTCAAAATGAAAAAAGATTTTCTTAGCAGACGATTTTTTGTGATAAATACATTATCTGTTTTATATTTCTTCTGCTTTATTCCTTTTATTTATAGAGTTCAAAATGAAAAAAGATTTTCTTAGCAGACGATTTTTTGTGATAAATACATTATCTGTTTTATATTTCTTCTGCGTTTACCTAAGCTGTGTAAAATCTCTATAAATAAAAGGTATAGAGGATGAGAGCCTATCTGTGCCTCAATTATCCTCAGAATTCCTTTTATATATATAGATTACATCAATAAAAAAAAAAAAAAAAAAAAAAGTGAAACAAAACGAATAAAACCGAACAGATTCAATAAGGCAATACAGCCTATTAAAAATTTGTGGTAAAATTGTATGGTCTGCAGTAATAAATAATTATATTATAATAATACTAATTTGATAAATTCCATATAAATTTCACACTTATGATTCAAGAATAAAAGCATTTCACATAAATAAGAAATTACTTAATATTAAAAAAAAAAAAAAAAAAAAAAAAAAAATGTAAAAATTATGCAATAAGATAATATAACCGAAGCATGAATTGCATTTCAGCAGTCAGTCATTGAAATACGAAGGATATATTATGGTTTATTCTGTTAGCGTTATCTCTTCCTTTTGAATAGAGATTATTTTTGCAAAGCGGAGTGTGGCCCATTAGCTCAGTTGGTTAGAGCGTCGTGCTAATAACGCGAAGGTCGTGGGTTCGATCCCCCCATGGGCCAGATGTATTTTTTTTTTTCTTTGGTAAGCTTGTCGCATTTTTATATATATATATGTTATCATTGATAAGGATCACCATAAATGAAACCTTTTAACCTTTTAACCTTTATTATGCAATTTCTAGTTGAAATAAAGATGGTATAGATTCCAAATAACATATCGCATGAAAATTTTATACTTACATAAATGTAATTTTAAATTTAAGATAAATGATAACCATAAAAAACAAACAAGTTGAGGGCGAATAAATAAGAATAATTGAAGATAATATAACCGAGGCATGAATTGTATTTCAGCAGTCAATCATTGAAATGTGGAGGAAGTTATTGTTTATTCCGTTTGCGTTATTATTATTTTTTAAATACAGATTATTTTCTCCCGGGAAGTGTGGCCCATTAGCTCAGTTGGTTAGAGCGTCGTGCTAATAACGCGAAGGTCGTGGGTTCGATCCCCCCATGGGCCAGATTTTTTTTTATTTTTTTTTTGGGGGGGGGGAGGTAGTGAGGAATTTTTAGCTTGTCGCAATTTTTATATATTATCTTTGATAAGGTTCACCATAAATAAAACTTTTTAACCCTTTCCGGCACGGAGTAAATCTGTTTGAAATAATGAACTTATGTTTGAAATAATTAAAATTTGAAATAACACCAGAATTTATAAACGGATTTATTAGAAAATATGAACTTTCTTATTTTCAGGTACGTTATATAAGGAAAATTTGGTAGTACTTGGTTATCTCGTCAACCAATTTCGCCAAGTTATTCAAATCGCCAAACTAATAGCCAGATTATGCCTATTGGCATAATTTTTATTTTAAATAACGAAAAAACAAATAATTAGTACAATAAGCTATGAAATACGAATAAAAAGTCGAAGTAAAAATAACTTAATGTCGTTTTAAACACGCGTATCGCATTTAATGTCATTAAATGTGACATTCAGGATCATCCATTTCCATTACTGGCATTTAATCTTATTGTTTGGCGATAGTTTTTTGGTCGACGGGATAACCAAGTAATACCAAAAATTTTAATGAAATATTCTCTGTGGTAGTAAAATTAAAATTTAGGCATCCTTTTTTGGAAAAGGTTAATATGAACCTTAATATGAACCGCGCCGGAAAAGGTTAATAGGAACATTGACACAAATGGAATTTTTATGCTGTAAGATTTTACTACAAAAAATGATAATCTTATCAGAGGTGCCAAGGTTCACTAATCTTCCATAATAAGTGAGTTAATTTGTCCCAGGTTTAATTCGTTTCAAACTAGATTTTTTTTAAAAATGATATTCAACTTAATATAAGGTAGAAACTTTAAATAAAATACAGATTCATCAAATAAAATTTCCAGTTAAAAACATTACTAAACAAGGTCACATTAATTTACATTATTAGTACGTATGGTTAGTGAGAGCTCAATACTGGCTAAGCGTACATTATACTTACTGGGCGCTGCTTACTTATTCAAACTAGCTGGATAGCGTAATTTAGATTTGCAAAATATATGCTTAGTAGTTAAGATAATATAACTAATGATGACAAGAAATTAAGCACTAGAAAAAAATAATGCATTTTATCATGATTTTCTAATAATATAAATTAACTTTAATATATAATATTGGTTGGAATAAACATTAGGTCATCGGGAAAATTCTGCTTTTTTATATAAAGTTTGAATCGATAAATGCTACATTTTCATCAGAATTTAAACAGGCCACTAGACTCTCTGTATATGATCCGGATGATAATGTTAAGTCTTAGGGGCATTATTTTGCTAAATAATAATAATAATAATTTCATTTTTTTTTATAGTATAGATGAGGACGATCTACAACCGGACTTGTTTTTACTTTTTGATTTTGGTTTCGGATTTTTTTAATTACTTTAACTTTCGGAACTTGTTGAAACCGGTTTTGAAATTGAAACTATCATAATATTAAAAATACATAACCAAAATCAAAAAAGTAAAAACTAACTCGATTGTAGATCGTCCTCAGCAATCCTATGGAAGAAAATAAATAAATAAATAAATAAAAATAAAAATAAAATAAAATTTCAATAAGATGTTTGAAAACAACGCCCTCATAGACTTAACATTATTATACGGATCTTTTTGAGTGAATAGAGTGGCTTTTTAAATTTGTTTCTGCAAAAGAAAAAAAAAATACGGAAAACCTTTTATTTATTTAATAATAAATCCGTTTATATTTTCTGGTGTAACTCAATAATTTTAACATTATCTAAACACAAACAAACATTATTTGACATTCTGGTTACCGCAGAATTTTCTGGATAACCCAATATTTTAAAACAAATGCTTACTGTAAAGTATAAAAATAATAACTGATTAAGTTAATTCCTATTTATTATATAAAAGCAGGTACATAGCAAGGTGCTATAAGATATCTTATAATTATATATGATATCTTATTTCGTGTATATCAAACCAGTGACAAAAAAAAGTATGACTCACCATATCTGTGAGTTTGTGTCTGACGCTTCTATGTTATACACTGTGTTCGCACAGTTCTAGGACTTTCAAACACCTTTTACCAGAATTTTTGTAAAATGACATTTGCTTTATTTTAACCCCTTCGCGACGGGAGCCTTTTACGAAATCTTTAATGTTTTGTCACCGGTTTTAAAAACAGAAATCTGTGACTTATTAAATCCCGAAATTGCTCCGATTAAATAACACAAATTTTACCGTAAAACTTTTCTGGTGGGATGAAACAAGGATACTTAAGCCCCTTTTGCGGCACGTATACGTGTTGCTCGTCCCCAAGGGGTTAAGAACAAAAATTCTATCTTCAGATATAGCGAAGAGGTTGTTTAGGAAATTTCTGTTCCTAAAACACTTAAAATCAAGTTATGCGTATGAACCCTATATACTATCCGCCAACTGATTCTAAATTTTATCACTACTAATCGATGTATTAAATGAATTTTATAAAAACTTATTTTAAAGGTACTTTAAAGCAAATAAACATAAATTAATCATAATTTAAAAAAAAGCTTAAAGGGGGCATAAAATTTTAATATAAATTAAGCATAAATTTTAGATAAAGAGAGAAATATTTGTTTGAAGAAATAATCCTTTTTTTTATTATTATCATAATTATGAGTATTTTTCTACGCATCCTGACTGAGAATGAAACAGATAAATTCAGAAAATTTAATTGAATTTGAATATAATTCATTTTCGTTGTACTACTAGATAAAATTATTAATGATTTTCCCGTTAAATACCATTTTTTTAAAGCAAAACTAAAGCTAAAATGTTATCATTAATGGTAATTTTAAAACCACAAAATGAATTCAGGGAAGGTTTTTCAGTCGACCTAAGTTCTTACCCTATCGCCTCTCTCTCTCTCTCTCTTTTTTTTTTTTTTTTTTTTTTTTTTTTTTCCGATCGAATTTTCAGTATCACAATAGCATTTTACTTCATATTTCAAAAATGTTTCTCTCTCTCTGTCTGTCTTTTATTATTATCATTATTATTACCTATTGCTGCGAAATTTGAAAACAGCGTAAGTAACGCATTCCATATTATTATAAAATGTACTCCAAATATTAATTATAATTCGTGAATATTAAAAAAAAAAGCATAAACTCTTTGGTCGAATTTATGTCTTATTGAAAACAATGCATTTAAAACGTCTACCTTGGAAAAATATATATACATATATAACGTCGTTATGAAATTCCGGAAGGCAGCAACATTGTTTACTTAGTCATTTTATACAAGTTGATTGACAAATGTTTGATTATTTTTATTTATTCATTCGCAAAAGCATCTGTTAGCTGTCGCGACAGCAGATAATTCAGCCTTAAGAACAAAAAATTCCCGAATCAAAAAAGAAATGAATGTTAACCCTATTACAGAAGATCTCTTCTACTCATTTAATTATAATTCAGTCCTCAGTACAGTTTTTAAAACACATAAAATATATAATATGAACTTTAAAACGTTCAGTTTTACTTAAAAGGCGATTAAAATGATCAAAAAGAGATGTTAATAGTTAATTTTATTTAGAATATCTAAGTACTTTCAATCCTTAAACAGGCTCTTCATCAGAGAACATTTTTTTGCAACTAATTTTTGTTTATTTATACAAATACATGATTTCGTTTTGAAAATGAGTTAGTCAATAATTATTACAGTTGAAAGTAGAGTTTTTTCTTGAATTCAACGTAATAAGAAAAGATATATATTATTATTATTAACACTCCATTTAATTCATTATTTATGCAGAAAACTTTTAGTTTGTTGAAAAGTTTGTGATTTAAAAGATTAATATTTTCTCTAAGAAAATAGTGGTGCACAAAAAGCCGGAAACTTGTCAATTACTCTTAAAAATATTGATGCCCAGAGCATTCAGAGCAACAATTTACGCGGGACGTCTAACAACACTACTTTATTGAGTACAAAGCCCAGCCCCCTAGTACAGAAAAAAAAAAAAAAACTTAAAATTTGTATTACGCACTATTTTTTTCTATACATACTTTTTGATGCTATGGATATTTTTTAACCGAGGAATTTATACCCTGTTTTACAAGATTAACCCTTTCTGTGGCGATGTAAATCTGCAGGAAATAATTAAATTCCATTAAATTTTATAGGCGAATTTAAAGAAAACATGAAATTGCTTAATATTCTAATAGTTAAATTCTAACTGCTTAGTATTCTTATAGTTCTAAAAAGAAAATTTTAATAAATATTTTTGATGTGAGTCAAATTAAAATTAGATGTCCTATTTTAAGGACACCGCGCCGTAAAATGTTAACCCACTCAGCACCAGAATTTTTCACGTGAATTTTATTTGTTTAACACCACTTTTGGCAACTATTTAGTTTAAGTTTATAAATCATGAAAACTTCGAAGTTATAATTAATTTTTATTTTTTTCCTGCTGTCAATCTCAAGCGCATTTGAGGGTGCGTATATGCGCCCATGGTCTCGAACGGGTTAGATTCATGCTAATGAATTAACCCTTTCTGGCACACTGTGCCCGGTCTGGGATACCTAATTTTAATTCCAAACTTGCAATCAGCACTAGTAATATTTTAGTAAAATTTTGCTATTACAATGAAAGCTTAAATTGGGAGTTTTAAAATATCTAAAAAATTCGTTTGTGAATTCCGGTGCCGGTCGATAATTTCTCATTTTATTACATATTTTGACCGTGCCGGAAGGGGTTAAGGTTCAATTTCTCTCTTAAGAAAAAAAAATACTAGCGATATCTCTATTTTCAATATGCTAGCGGCATATTCATAAATTACTTCAGGTTAATTTTCTTTATGCTCTACTTTAACCGCCTCCCTCATTTTCCTGTATGTCGTAGAAGCAACGTGTTTTTGCCAATCATGATTTGCCCTTACCACGTAAGAGCATCCATATTACAATCATGATTTATTATACTCACCAGTAAATTTTTATTGTAAAATTTATTTAACTCGAACATTTGTTGATTTAATTAGGCAAAAAAACAGTAGTAAAAGATTAAAAATTCTGTAACAGCCATGAAAAATAAAGGCATTATTTGAAAGTTATTTTCAAAACTATTGATTAATTAAGAGATTAAAGAAAACATCCCTTTCATAATGCTGTTTCAGAGTAGAAAGATATGACAATCTGAATAAAGGTATTTATATGCCTCTTAACCGCTTCCCTTAAAAATTGTTTTGAAAAAAAAAAAAAAAATCATTATATTGTTTGTAGCACTATTTTTAATTACTTATTTTTTTACTTCTACCTCACACCAGTTCCTCAAAACAGAAATCTTTGACATGAAATTTGGCAATATTTGCAAGAAAAATATACCACAAAATTTACATTTTTAAAATACTGGTGTATCTGGGATAGAAAAATAATTGCCTGTAACAGTCATGTATGCCTGAATTTCTTCGGGATAATAAATATTTGCTCTAACATACAACCCGAGATAACTCGGGTTAATAAGGGAAACGGTTAAGTAATGTTGCCAGTGGACTACTTTTTTAAAATTCAGATTTCCAGATTAGTATCACTTCTTTGAAGTTGTGAAAATCATCTTACTTGATGTTATATTGATTACGGCAGAAAAAAGGAGAAATTTACCATTTAAAACAAGCGGTGTCAATCGAGATATCTAAATAAAATAAAAAAAAAAGTAGTCCATTAGCAAAACTGTTTTTTAATCCTTCAAACCTATCATATTAGACACGCATTTTTTTTTTCATTTTTTTTTTCGTGGACATATATAATGTTAAAAATAAAGAATTGGTATGATATGGAGCCTAACGGATAGCAGAACTAAATAAGATAACAATTTGTTTCTTATAACTCTTTTTTAAGGAGTTACGTGTCATTTTAAAATAGTTTGCATCAAAAATGCAAGAAATGCACAAAAGTGAAAACTTAAACAATTTTTCTGAGTGTTACGATATCATTTGTAGAACCCATTAATAAATCCAACTCCATTAAAATTATTAACCCTTTTCAGCATAGTGTGTCCTGTCTGGACACACCTAATTTTAATTCCAAACTTGCAATTGGCACCAATAATATTTTACCAATAATATATTACTAACATTGGCACCAATAATATTATTAATATCTCGCATTTGCAATAAAAGCTTAAATTAAGGAGTTCTTAATTTCTTAAAAAGTCGTTAGTAAAATCCGGTGTCAGTCAATAATTTCGCATTTTACTAACAGAATTTGGGGTTAAACAATAATCATTTCATTTTTTCATTGTTTTTGCACTGAAAAAAAAATTAAAAATTCCAAGAAATTGTCAAAAAATATGGTTATTGAATCCCCGTGTATCATCATATTTTATGCACAAAAAATGAATTAAATTTTCTTTAGCTTTTCAGTTTATCTTAGTTATCAGTTTGTTACCATGACTAAATTCGAAATATATATATGGAAATAAATCCTGAGATCAGAAGAGGTTAAGCATATTTTTAGCTTGGTTTAAAATTTGCTGTAAAATGGTATGCATCCTGTTTCCTATGCATAGTTTTTTATGCTATAATTTTTTTAACCGTTTCAGGGATGCCTTTTGAAGTTTGCACTTACTTTTAATGTCCAAATTGACCAATGGCACCAATAACTTTTTAGTACAATTCTGATCTCATAATAAACGCAAAGAAAAGCTTTTAATTATTTTCAAATATTTTTTTTCATAAATTGCATGTAAATTGACTATTTGAAACTTCTTGGAACAGAAATGCCTTTCTCTTAAAAGTGTTAAACGAGTATTTTTCATCGTATTTACAACCCTAAATTTACACCATTAAACCAAGGTGCAATTTCACTCTCAACAAAAAAAAAAATAATTGCAATATCTCTACTTTCAATATCTTATTAGCAGATTCCTAAATTACTTCAGGTTGTTTTCTCTTTGCTCTACTTTAAAGAAAAAAGGGATCCCTTTTCATAATCTCGTTTACATGAAAGTAACCCATCTTATTTGAAAATATCTGCTTCATTGCTTTAAATAGCAAAAATGGGAATGTCAAGTACCCGTTTCTCCATTTTTTGGGTCATTACTAGAAACTGAAGTGGTTTCTGCTCCATTTGCTCTATGAACCATGAATTCTTTCGTGCAATTTCCTTCGAGTATAAAATTGAGATTCGTGAAAGCCACAAAAAATGGAATAAATATAGCTATTTTAATTTTTAAATTTCCATTATCACATACGTGAGTAATCCTACTTTTTAGCATTTTCCAATAAAGCTGAAAAGTGCTTATGCATTAGGTTGGCCTTTAAAAAATATATAATAAATGATATTTAATATACTATATATAATACCTGTTTTATGATTTATTAGTTCTCGATTTTTTTTTCTTATTATATTATGTATAAACTTGAATTCATTTCTATTGTTAAAAAATACCGTGTTGTAGAACGTTTTTGCTGATGATTTGGCTTGTCACAGAATGCTTAAAAAAATTCTGCCACAGGGGGTAACATAACTTCTTCAAACCCGAAGGTAAATTAACATAGCCTTTTGTTTTAATTAGAAATTCCGAATTCATACCGGAAATACCAAAGAATAATTTTATTTTTATTTAATGGCAGAGATTTCATGATTTAGTAAAGAAAATTTAAAATTTCTGGTAAGAATTTGGAATTTTTGAATGTAAGCACCTATGTTCGGAAGTATCACATGGGATACTTCTGAACAGAAGAGATTAAATGATAGCAGCAAAATTTTAAAAGTTTAAATTAATGTGCAATTTTTTTGCTTCGTATCAATAGTTCTACATCGCAATAGTGTGAGTTTTCACTTTAACCCAAATAAGAGGGATGATATATTATGTAATTTAATTTTAATAAAAGCCTGTTCCAGAATTTTTCAGTAAAATTCTGTTTCTAATATTTTTGAATTAAAAAAAACAGACGTTTGATATTGTACATAATTATTTTCAAATTACATTTTACGACACCTCTGGTATGATTTCAGCATTATAAAAAAGAGAACTACTTCCTCCTAAGAATATTAAATGCTTTTTATACTTTTTAAAGACGATATATAATTATATATAATTATATAATTATATACTGCAGTAAAGATAACATTCTCTGCACCTATATATTATTTCAAAGTGAATTGTACATCAATAAGACGTAGTTTCTAAGTTTAAAACATTATCATTTTTTTTTTATTTAAACATTTACGAATAATATTACATAATTGTTAACATTAGATATGATACAACGACGATTTAATAATGCAATTATTTTTCTATTCGGCTACATATAAAATGAAAATTGTGAAATGGCATAAAATAATAATTAAAACCAAATTTTTGGTTTTCGAACACCATAATTTCCAAATAGAAGCACTCGCTTTATACAATCGCAGAAATCTGCGTTTAAAAAACTGAATTTTTCTGTCATGAAAATATGATTCTAAAATATCAGAAAACCTTACATCTATGTTTAAAGTTTAAAAAGAATATTGCAATCTATTCTTTAAATTACAAATTACCTTTTAAGCACCTGTAAGTCAGAGGTATATTTGACTGCTCAAAACAATCAGAGGAGCACATGCTTTTAATAAATTACGCATATACTTACACCGATAAGTAACGTAGGGCTATTCCATGCGAATTTGTTTGTCTGTTACACAGCTAAAAATTGCTATGCTTGTTGACCACCAGTATTTTCGTAAAGTTTAGTTCGTTTTATTCAATTGATGAGATATCTTCAACAAAATAAGTCTCATTTTTTTGAAATAAAATACTGGTAGCCAAAAATCGTAGTACGTAACAGACCAACAAATTTGCATGGAATAGCCCCGTAACATAAAACATCCATAATTTTAAGCATAATAGAAAACAGATGAAGAAAAGCTCACAGGCAAATTAAAGTTTAAAAGGTCAAATGCTAGAAAACAAGATAAATACAGAAATCAGGATTTCGCAATAACGTTTGTTTTACTGCCTCAATTGTACAATTCAGTAGCTCTGCTCGTGTTTTAAATAAAGGTGACTTGAAAAGGTCCCAACAGCGTGATTTGCACGTATTCAATGACTTGGAGTATTACTGGGACAGTCGAAGCAGGTAAACCCAATGAAGTGCAGTGTACGCTGTTGGAGTCGCAAGAAGTGTTAGTTCAAGGCTGTGGAATCGATTCCAAGATAACAGGGAATATCAGACGTCTACCAGGTCAAGGTCTCCCATGTGCTACCCCACAAACTGATGACCGATATATCCAGTTAACAGCTTGTCGAGACGGAGCAACTCAGATGCAAACACAATTGCTCTTTGCCGTAACAAAGAGTGTCCTACCAAACAGTCCGAAATATAGACTTAATCAGGATGGTCTCTACGCACGTAAGAAAATGGTCAGTATTCCCTTGGCATCAAACAACTGTGCGGCACAAAGAAGATGGGCAACTGAATATCGAGATTGGAGGCAACATGGTCGTAGTCAAATTCTGTTTACAGACGAGTCCCGATTCAGTCTGGATATGACATTCGAAGTGTTTTGGTATAGAGAAAAAGGGGCACTCAAAATAATTCCACATTAATTCACGAAAGATCACATTGCAGACGAGATTGGTTGATGGTATGGACTTGAATCACCAAAGGTAGACGTACGGACCTGCATATCATCTGGAATGGCACTTTGGCGACCCAAAATTATACAGACGAAATACTGAGACTCCTTGTTGTGTTTCGTGTTTTAGCAATTTGTGTTTCCATTTTTAAGCATAATAATGCCAGACCACATAGATCATGTTTCCTGAAGAACATACTTGAAGCTGTAACAATACAGTGTATGGATTAGCCAACAGGTTGTCCACTGTATGGTCTGACAGGAATCCGATCGAGTATGTTTGAAACACACTTGAACGATGCATTGCGGCGAGAGTAAGGCCTCCTTTATTTCCGGGACTTGGAAATTGCAATTCTTGGAAAGTGAAACAGTATTCACCAAAATCTTACGATAATATTATCAAATCCGTGGAAAACAGGTGTGCGACAGTTCTATCTATTCAATGACTATACTCCATATTAAATATCTTGGTTAATTCTAAAACAGTACCTATTTTGGTAATTTACATCGATTCAAATTATTTGCCCTAAATAATCATTTCATTTTCTGTCCACAGTTTCAAAAAATTAAAGCTCTCTTGCATTTTTTTCGTCTCCTATTGTGTATTACACATTAATACACGTGTATTCTCCATTTTATACCCCATTTTATACATTATGGCTATCTCGCACTGTTTTCTTTGCCTTTTTGCTTTCTCCTATGTTTTGTTTTAGGAATGTATATATTATAAAATAAAGAGTGGTACCTACTTAACTAATTCCCAAATGACACATTGGCCCTCAAATTTCGTAATAATTTTTTTATTTTTATGATGTATTCGAAATAAATTTTATACTTACTTTTTTATAAATAAGCTCGAAAATGCTTGTGTTATTTTAACTTTCTAACAGTAAGTTCTTTATTTTTGAAAGGATTGACCCTTTTAGGGGCAAATCACTGCCATTGCTATAAATAATGAAACGAGTAATTGCCACGGTACTTACGAACACATTGTTTTCGAATTAATAAAAAAAGTTGTTTTCATATACCTGGCAAGCCAAAATTTTAAAATCAAAATTCTGGTGCCATTGTGGCATTTAGAAATTGAAATTAAGTGTTTTCATAAACATGAAAATTAATGAATACATATTTTAAATGTTACTTATTTTTAAAAAAGAAAAAACATCGTTTATACAATATTTAAAATATTTAACAATTTACACATAACAAAACTAAATTGTTTGTACAAATAATCAATACTTAAGCATGCTTCATAAACAATAAACATGTTAAAAATTATGCATATTTAAAATAATAATAATAATATAGACCACGTTTTGAAAATCTTAGAATGTTTTATACACTTACTTTGTATGCTTTATTTCAATTTACTTGCATTATCCCGTATTAAATAGTAATGGAAATGCATGTAAAATTTTAACCATTCATTCAAATTTTTTTTTATTTAAAATTACTTTAAAAAATGATAGAATTAAATATTTATACAATATTCATATGCTGTTTGTTTTACTTTTAATATTGTTCGTTGAATTTACAGTATTTCATTGACACTTACTTCAATTCCAGTAAAACTTAATATTTAATCTATACATTTTTTCCCGATCTATCACAACGTTTTTTTAACTGGACATGTATGCAAATAATCTACAAGAGTTTTTCAAATTTATTTTGGTCTTAAAATTAATTTTTTATTAATATGTATAATAAAATTTTATTTTTTACTAATATAGTTAAACATTTATTTTTAAGCATTTTTGTTTACTTTTTTTAATATTTTGATTTCAATATCTAAGATTTAAATTAATTTTTATTCTTTGAAACTTATTATTTATTATAAACATTTTTTACGAACTTTTTTTGGTAAGTTTTGTTCTTTATACACCTTTAAATTTGTAATTTCCTTGGCTTTTTTTATACTTTTATTTTGTTTATTTCTTTCTCCGTGTTTGTTTATGTATATATGATTAAATGGAATTAGAGAAAACAGTACACTAATTTACTATAATTTTCACACATTATACATTACCGCTAACATACCCATGTATTCCATAGCACTGTGCTGATGTTAACGAATTCAAATGAATGTGTTTTGAATCCAAAATAATATTTCGAGGCATTCATAAATCAATCCGATTAATTTCATTAACTAAACATTAGTATATTTTTAGAAAAAATGTTCTATTAAAACACTGGTGTGCTAAAAACACGGAAACCCCATCCCTAGATTATATTCATTAATTGTCTTATAATCAAGGGTAATTCAAAAGCACTGTATGTAGAACTCCAACCCAATCATGTCATTACTCGAATTTCTAAAAAAAAATTGGGATTGACTAGTTTGATTGTTGATCGGATTGACTTCTGAACCTCTCTCTATTAACAAAGAATTTATTGTTTCTTTATATACAAGAAAAGTATTTTAGTATTATAAAAATGACGTATTTTCACTATTTTTAATTTATTTAATTAAAAAAAGAAAAAATTCTTAAGGGGTTAAGTAAAATTTCTTGTTCAAAATATGCTTATTCGACTTAGATCAAACTGGCACAGTGCTAAAATAAATGTTGATACACTCGCCTATGCATTAACGTAACTTAAAAATGTGTGAATGCTTGTACTGCATCACTTAAATTTATGGCAATTAATTTCATACATTCAGTGTGTAAAATCTTCGATTATTGCGTCGTAACCAGGGTGGGTTCGGCAACCCGAAACAAGTAATATTGTAATGGTTTTCTTTTCCTTGATAAATATAGCAAAAAACTTTTTTGGTTTTCTTTTCAATGATTCATAGCAAAAATCTTTCTGGTTAAGTAAGGCGAATATAACTTTAAAAAAAAATTACTGATATTCAGAGCACTTGGACACGCACCCTGATCACGCCACTGAATAGTTAATAATTTAATTTAATAATTTAATAATTTGATTAAATGAAACAAAAACGGAGAAATAATTATTATCTATATTTAAAAATTATTTGCAAAAATATCCATATTCTTACAAAGTTTCAGTTTTTGTAAATTAAATGCTTTTTTCTTGTACCATTTTCATTATATGTAATAATTGTTTATTAACTCTTAAAGGAACATATGTCTCTCATTAAAGATCTTAGAACGGTTTGACAACCCATGGCATCACATGGGTGCATCTTTAACTGCACGGAAGATAAATTAATATATATTTATTTTTTTAACTTTTTATCTCAGTTCTATTTTGATAAATGATAAGAAATTGTAATTATTTGTACACTATTAAAAAAAAAAAAAAAAAAAAAAAAAAAAAAAAAAAAAAAACCGGACGATTTTATGGAAGTATGTACTACTGGTAATCTGGACGCCAGTACAATTTACTATTTTTTAACTGAAAAATTCCCGTAAATTAGAGGAAACTGCGCAAATTTTTCTGGAATTTACGGAAATTTTTCCGTTAAAAAATAGTAAATTGTACTGGCGTCCAGATTACCAGTAGTATTTCCGTAAAATCGTCTGGTTTTTTACAGTGTAATAGTTGTTTTTATTTATCACTTTGCTTTAATTATTTAATTACATGTTTATTTATATTTATTCATTGTATTTAAGTCGCTTTAGTTATAAAATTTATCTGTCAGATTTTAATTATGCATGACCATCGATAAATATAAATGTTTTAAGTTTATTTACTTTTACCTCAGCTTAATTATTTTCTTAATAACTTTAAAGATAATCAGGTTATATTGGATAAATTCCAATATAATGTATAAACATGCAACTAAAAAAATTATTAAAATTGCTTTAGGATGCGAACCGATTTCTGTAATAAAGGCTATGCACAACACTAGTTCAAAGTTGTCGATTCATGTTTCAAATATTATTATCATTACCAATTAATTCAAACAGAACGATATATTAAGTTGTTGCCAAAAAAATAAATTGAAGGTCAAGTTTTTTAACAATAAAGATTTTTGTATCATTATTAATGAAAGTTTTAGGGATGAATGGAATGAATGATTTTACTATCAACTCTTTTCACTCGAGAGGTAATTCTCACTGACCACCAATGTCCCACGTAAATGGGTACTCGAAATGATCTGGACACTAGTATTTTAAACTAATTTTCTTAACCTTATAGAATGTGCAAATAATTACAATGTTGACAGATTTTTAAAACAAAAAATACTACAGTTACGTCCAAAAAATACTACAAAACACTACGCTACAAAGTTGACTTAAGCGCCATCTACCCTAGTTAATTAGTATAATTAAAATTATTATAGAAAATTCTAGAAAAAAGAATGTTATTCATAAATAAGCTTAAAAGTGGCTGATGTGATTTTTTACATGTATAAATAAAAAACAATATTTTGATGTTGACGTAAAAGGTTTCAACTCAATGACATTTTAAATATAGTATATATTTAACTCTAAACAATTTGAGGTAGAAGTACTCGCAATAAAACAAAATCAATCTGGTAAACGCAATCAGGTCGAGATAAGAAAAATCCTGAGTAGGTTTTTTGCTTTTGAATGTTTGAAAACTTGCAAGGAGGGACAGACAGTATATCTTCCCTGAGTTGCAAAAGACTAAAAAAATATGTTCACGAGGTTATAGATATGGAAGATTGTCCAATAATGAGTTTGACATCATTTTAAATTCCTCCCTTTCTTTAAATTTCCGAGATTTCTTTCATATTTTTTCCAAGAATGCAAAGTTTAAACGAATAGTACAAAAAATAATACTTTTCTAATTTCGAGCGAAAAAATACTACCATAGTATTGAAAATACAACATCTGGCAACGCTAGAATAATATGTAATAATTGATGACGAAATAAACTCTAAGATATTAGTGGTGTACAAAGCATTTGACGTCCCGATTTACAAAGGACCCATGACAACACTAATTGTAAGTCAGAGTCACCTCTCGAGTGCAAAGGGTTAAGTAAATCATTCGGGGATGCATGAAAACATAGTTTCCAATTTTTGTATATGTTTTTAATCAATTATCATCTGAAACTTCTAAAAAAAGAAGAAGCAAAATCATAGTTTCCAGGTATGATAATTTTTTAATCACCTATCTTTCGAAACTTTGAGGTGAAAGAAAAACATTTATTATTGTCTCAAGTTTATTAAATTGTTTTTAAATAAAATACAAATTTCTGGTAGAAATTGAATTTTTGAAAAACAATATATATATATATATTTTCGATTGCCCGAAAAAATTATTCGAACAATAAAATTATTCATTCTGTCCATCATATGAAAGTTTTGACATTTTCACAAATAGATAATGATTTTCAAAAAACAATTTTTCATGAAAAAATGAAAATCGAATATTCCATACTGAAATTTATTTTAAAGCGATTCTTAACAAATTAAAATAAATTTTAATCTAGCTAAAATTCAAATTCAAATGCGAAATTTAAAACTTCAACTAAAATAATATAAAATCACATAATCAGTTAAATGGTTAATACTAGCAATTAGTAATTTTTTCTTTACAAAATCATGATAGCTTTTTTTAATTAATAGCGTATAATAAAAATTATGCAAAAACGTCGTCATACCCAGTAGATGAAGTGAAAGGATCACCCATAGGTCCTGATCCAGAAAATGTCTGATAGGGTGGTGGATACATCATTGGTTGGGACTGAACAGGTGGTGCAGGTATCCCATAAGCCGGATAAGGAGCAGCAGCAGCCGGCATCATAGGATAAGTCGCATAAGACACGGATGTTGAAGCCGGATAAGGCGTCATAGGTGGTGGCATCATAGGTTGAGGCATGTATGGATTTATAGGGCCGTACATATTATATGGAGGTGGTGGTGGGGGAACTGGATGCATTTGCCCCACCACACTTGAAACTAAAAACAATAGTCCAATGTAAACTAGCATATCTCGTTTTCGTCCAATATTAACTAGCATGATTAAGTTTTGTGGCGGATTTGTGGTGCGCGGTTACTTATATAGATGCATGGTAAGAATATCCTAGTTTATGCAAGCGTGAACGCGGGTTTGTAGGCAAGCAGGTCATGAAGGAAGATGCTCTTTATGTTTTATAAGATTCGTTTCTTTTTTTTTTTTCAAGGTCTCTTTCTTTTTTGATAGATGGGAAATAGGTGAAATATTCGCCTGTGATTTAAGAGAATGCTTCGGTTTTATAAAATGATTATTTATTTAATTTTTTTTTTTCTATTAGAACATGAAGTTTTTGCATTCCATTTTCGGATTTACTGTTTGTTTAAGGGAAATGAGTGAAAATTTTCTTGGAAATCCATGAGGAAAATTTCCTTTTAAACTTGTTTTTGTCGAAAAGATAAAACTAATTGTTCGTCTCATACTAATCAGAATAATTATGCAGAAAAAATATTTTATTTTATTTTTTCTATTATAAATATAATTTTTGTATTTTATTTTCTGATTTACTATTTGTTTAATTGATACAGGAGTAAATGATTTTGGATTTCATGGGGAATCTTTCTTTATAAACTTGTTTATGTTAGAAAGAAAAGCAAGTTATTCAGAGTTTTCTAATCAGAGTAACAATATAAAAAATATTGTATTATTTATTTTTTTCTATTACAACATGCAATTTTTACATTCTATTTTCGGATTTACAGTTTGTTTAAACCAAACAGGTGAAAATTTTCTTGTAATTTAGGGGGGGGGGATTTTCTTTTTAAACTTGTTTTTGTTGAAAAGATCATAAAAATTTGTTATAAAAAATTTGGTAATACCGATCTATATTTCTTGATTATATAATTGATTTCAAATTATCTTGAGACTGACCGTATGCGTTTACATGATAGTTACTCTAAATTACAATTCATTTCGGATTTCTATGAGTTTTTTTAAATGATTATTATCGGTTTTATAAAATCATTATTCATTTTTATTATTTTTTTTTCTATTAGAACATAAAGTTTTTGCATTCTATTTTCGGATTTACTGTTTGTTTTAGGGAAACAGGTGAAATTTGGAAATTCATGGGGAAAATTTCTTTTTAAACTTGTTTTTGTTGAAAAGATAAAACTATTTGTTCGTTTTATTCTAAGCAGAATAATTATATAGAAAATTTTGTGTTATTTATTTATTAATTTTGAATTATTTATGTAATATTTTTATGTGTGATGCATATTACTGCAAACTTAAATACGAGGGCAATTCGGAAACCCCCGTTTATGAATTAAAAAAAAATAATGAAAGGAAACATGTTTTATTACTTACGTATGAAAGACACGTTCTTCAGCTACTTCTCAACATAATTGTTGTATTAATTAAAACAATTATCATAACTCTAAATCAGCTTTGAAATTCCATCGTCACAGACTTCTGCCTCCGGCCTATTCAACTGCCATTATTTTTAAATTCAACTAGCACCACTCTTTCAATTCAAAGAATTTTAACATATTCCTTTATTCATATTGACAAATTCAGAATTGCTCTCGTAATATTTCACTTGACCTACTATTTTTTTAAAAAAAATTTAGTAGTACATTTATCAGCAAATTATATTGAAAAATATGTTAAAATTCTTTGGATTGAAAGAGTGGTGCGAGTTGAAGTAAAAAATAGTCGCAGTTAAATAGGCCGGCGGCAGAAGTCTGTGACGATGGAATTTCAAAGCTTATTTACTGTTATGATAATTGTTTTAATTAATACGGTAATTATGTTGAGAAGTAGCTGAAGAACGTGTCTTTTATACGTAAGTAATAAAACATGTTTTCTTTCATTAGTTTTTTTTTTAAATTCATAAACGGACGTTACTTTCCGAATTGCCCTCGTATATATTAAAAGAAAAAATGTAAAAATAAAACTAATTTTTATTCATCGATAACAATATTATCGGGCGGGGAGGGGGATCAACGAATGATAATGTATGATAGCGGGCGGAGGGAGGGGGACTAAAATTGGCAAAAGAAAAAATATCTATTCAAACTTGCTGGTAATAGATTACCTCGGCGAAAAGTACCGGCAAAATTGGTTACAGTTGATGCCTCACCGCTTTGAGGATAGACCAGCTCCTCTTTATGCATATTTTTATACAAATAATAAAACAAGATTTTGAAATGTTTTTTTAAAAATTTATACGAAACCAAGTATTTCATAAAATGCTAGAACGGTCGGCATTTTAATTAAGATGTCGAAAAAATATTTAATTCATTTCAGTATGGCATGTCCCAGGATTTGTTCAAGTGGACCTAGCCAGAAAAAAAAACCTGGGCGGGTTTTTCAGTCAAGTCCACTTGAAAAAGCCCATGAAAAAACTCATTGTGTGTTTTTTCAAAAATTTTCGCGCTCTCACAACTGTATCATTATTTTTTCTAAGGTATGAGACTGCAAAGATAATTGTTAATTTAAATATATTTAAAAAAAGAAACAGACTTAAAAGGAATTTCTAAGAAATAATAAAATGATCAAAAAATAAATTTGCTGTAAAGAAGGAATATTTTCATGGCTGTATTCTAAAATGCATCTAAATGCTTTAGATCTTAATCCATGCCTCCCCCCCCACCCCCCCCCAAAAAAAGAAATAGTTTGCTTTTAACTGATTTCTGATTTAAAATGAATGAAATAAAACTACATAAATTTAGCATGTCTATTTTAACCCTTTCCGGCATAGCCAAATTCTTTTAATAAAATGAGAAATTATCGACTGACACCGGAATTTAGAAACAACTTTTTCAGAAATTACCCCCTCCCCTATCCCTTAATATAAAAATTCACTGTAAAAGCCAAATTTTCTTAAAATATTATTGGTGCCGTTTGCCAGTTTGGAATTAAAGTTAGGAATCCCGGAATGGGCGCGGTGTACCGGAAAGCTGTTATCATTTTGTCCAATCCAAAAAAACCTTGGTGGATTTTTTAAAAATTTCAACTTTAAGTTACATAGAATTAATTTCTTAACATCGATATTAAGATCTTAATACTGACATAAAGATATATATCTTAATATCAGTATATCACTTGTAAAGTTTATCACTCCCCATTTCAAAGGAAAAAAAATGCCTCAATTATCCCAATGACAATTAAAAAAATAATTTTAAGTTAATTTTCCAGAAATACGAGTATCTATCACAAACAGAAAACTAAAATTTTTCTATTGAAAAAAAATACTTTGATATATAATCCATACCTTGTTATGTTATACAATTAATTGAAATTCATAACAAAATACCACATATGCCGAGAATCTTATTTAATGATGTAGGTATGTAAACTTGTTTGATTTATTTTATTAATTAGTTATAATAAAAAAATACTTTGTAGTTCTGAATCGGCACTAGTATTAGTATAGTAGTTTAATGATAATTTCATTGTTAAAAAATATTAATAATCAATTTTTGTAAAAACAAAGCATAGTTTTGATTATTATCATTGACTTATTACTTTTTTCTATCTTCAATAGAAGAAAGTATTGTAATCAAATTTTCTTTCAACGTCCAGTTTACGACGGATTTACACGTTTTAGGGGACAACTATGCTTTTACAAAATGTCTGTATGTGTGTCCGTATGTCACCTTTGCACCATTAAAAATTGTATGAAGATATGCATTGAATTGAACCAAACTTTTTGTGTTTGGTTTTGGCTAAAGCCATCAAAATTTTCTTGAATTTGGAAATATTCCGTTGGAAGTGAGCATTGTGATAGCGTTTTTTGTATAATTTTCTCGATTCTTTGCCGTTTTATTGCCCATCGGCTCGTACAGAGACGTGAACTCGCATCCTGTCAAGCCGGCTTTTTGCAAACAACTGATAAAACAGAATAAAGGAAAACTATTGATTTTAATAATTATAATAATCCACATTAACTCGTCTTTTCTCCGATTAATTGAATTAAGAAAAATTTAAGATGAAAATCAAAATTGGTATAGTACTGATTAATAATATTCAAGTATTAAAATGTGTACCTTCTGTTTGAAATATTAAGATATATGTATGAGATAAAAGAAAGTTTTGGGATTAGCACATCGAACTAGTATATTTTTGTAATCAATTAATTATTTTAAATTGTATTTAGTTGTGAATAAATTTATTTTTTCAAACATTCTGAGCCACCATCGTTAACTTAAAAAATACTGATAAAACTCCAAAAAAACCCGATAAAGTAGCAAGACAGTCAATTAAGAAAATTTTTTTCCTTCCTTCTTTCTTTCTTTCTTTTCTTTTCTTTTCTTTTCTTTTTTTTTTTTTTTTTTTTTTGATCCTGGTTAAACTGAATCCTTGTTCTCATTCTAATGTTGATAGAATTCTGCTTAAATTATTAATATGCAGAAAAACCGGCAGAACCATAACATGTGCATTAATCGATTTATAAATATGAACAATGTAGCTAAAATTGCGAAAGGGCAACCAACCGCACCTAAAAAGTGCAAAATTAGACATTCGAATACTCCGCAAACTAGCTGACACTACATACCATGCCACTAAAAGAATTACCAAAAGTTCTTAGGTTTAGAAACTGAAAAACGTGTTTTTCATTTTACTTACCCATCATACGTAATATAGGGTAAGTCTTGCAATCGTTTTGAAAATCGAAAAAAAATTTTTTGACGGATTTACACGTTTTAGACAGTGAAGATTCCGAAAAACATATTTTTTGAAAAAAATTTTTGCCGTCCGTCTGTCTGTCTGTCTGTCTGTAAACGCTCTATCTCCCGAACAAATTAAGAAAGAGACTTGAAATTTTGTATGTAGTTAGTATGTAAAAATCGGACGAAGCCTATTTAATATCAGCAACCTCGATTATCCGGAACTATTTTTTTCGGACTCTCGAAAAATTCGTTCTGATGAAAGGTACATAAAAATTTTCGAATTTTTTTGTTCTAAGGAATGGACGTAAAAGGCAATAAAATAATACACATTTTGCATATAGAACGAAGTCGATCGGATTATTAGTTACCGAGATATTTGTAATCCTGTTTTCCACATTCTTCGATTTTTCATGACCCTGTATTTCATTCAAATTTCAATTCAGAGATATACTTTAATTGGAAATGAGACGCTTAATTTGACGCAATCAATTGTTAGTTAATAGAATTATTATTTTTGAAGTTATAAGGATGTTTCTTTTATGCATTACGGTACTACTTGAGCAGTTTGGCGTTTTATATAATTTGTCGAAATTGGTACATCAGCAGTTCTTTAATAAAGCATTACTATGTATATTAACAATATTTGAATTTTGTTTATGAATTGCAATGCATTGTATAAATAGTTTTCACATGTTTTATTTTCATATACATATCCATGATGGGTAAGTATTACGGTGGCCCCCAACGACTAGTTTACCGAGTAGTAATTTTCCTATTATGATAAAAACTGTTAATTAAATGCGGCGGCAATGGCTATTTGAAAATAGCTGCTCTCCCTGCCGAGTTCTTTTCCTGATGTGCCTACAGCTACACCTACGGCTTACAAATTATTGTGCACTTGTAATATTTTTCGAAATTCATAAAAAAGCAATAATTGTTCAAAATATAGTTAAAATATTTTAATAATTTTTAATATCTGGTTTTATGTTTCAGCGAGAAACTGTTTAACGATGGTACTATAGCGACTGAGTAAATGCATTGCGACAATTATTTCTGTATACTTACAAGGAAGGTCTCCATACGGGCATACTCAGAAAATTCTGAAAAAATTGCAGAATGCTCTTCTAATGTGGATACATATGTTTGTAAATAAATTTTTGGCAGAACCCAGATAGAACGTTCATAAAAAAATATGGAACATTTCTTTTATTTGGCGATTTATCATCGGTTGGCGACAAAATAAAATTTCAAAAAATACTTTTTTATGTCAAATCCTTTTTGAGGTAAAAATGTTTCATCTTGAATTTGTTTAAAGAAATGTTATTTATATAACGTTAGTTTTGTCAGATTTAGATTGTTTTAACAATATTTTTATCATAATGTATTTAGAATGAAAATTAACTGTGAAATTTTATGAATTAAAACAAAATTTAAATTATTTAAAATTGTTTCAATTTCAAAATTAACTCCAATCTAATTGAGCTCTGTCGATTCAGTTTTGTTGCTATGGTAACAAAAACTTCTCCGGTATCGAAATGCATTACTGCAGCATTCTTCATCTGGCTTTTATTTTGTCATACGCTTAAATATATGAAAAAATACTTTTCAATATGAAAGTATTTTTTATATAACTAGGGGGGCCCCGCCCCCCTGCTCGCTATGCTCGCCAACCCCCCGCGTAATCGCTTCGCGATTCCAAATTATTGTCTACCCCTGTTTGCTGCGCTCGCCAATAACCCATGGTATGAATAAGCAGTTGCAGACCTTTCAAATGATGTGTCACACAATTGATGTTGTAAAGAAATTACAAAATGCGCCCCCTCTGAGGGCAGAGGGGGGGTTACACACAAGGTATCCATAATATGAATAAGCAGTTGCAGACCTCTCAAATGATGTGTCACACAATTGGTGTTGTAAAGAAATTAAAAATGTGCCCCCCTGGGGGGCAGAGTGGGATATGACACACAACACATCCATAATATGAATAAGCAGTTGCAGACCTTTCAAATGATGTGTCACTCAGCTGGTGTTGTAAAGAAATTAAAAATGTGACCCCCCCCCTGGGGAGAGCAGAGTGTGGGGGTGACACACAAGACATCCATAATATGAATAAGCAGTTGCAGACCTTTCAAATCTTGTGTAACGCGACTGGTGTTGTAAAGAAAATAAAAATGTGTCCCCCCCTGGGGAGCAGAATGGGGGATAACACATGAGACATCCATTATATGAATAAGCAGTTGCAAACTTCTCAAATGATGTATCAAACGACTGGTGTTGAAAAGAAATTAAAAATTTGGCGAAATATTACAGTTATCGCCAAGTTGGCGTCACTTTTAACAACTAATTTTGGTCGCCAAATTTGGCGATATATTGCCAAGTTGGCGACAAACTTCGCGATTATTGGCGATGGTGACCTTTCCTCTCTTTATGGTAACCCATATGGCGATGCATAGACGGAGCCCTTTCCTGATTGGTCTATTCGACTCATGGAAGGAGTGGACAACCCGGATTCGTTAGTTCCGGAAATCTTTCACATCAGCATCATTCCAGGAGTCATTCCTTTTAAGGCTAGTTTTTTTTACTATAGAAGGATAAGGAATTATTTTTAAAGTAATAAAATTAAATAACTGTAGTAAAAGCAACAGAAATATGTAATATAAAATACATATATATGTCAAACTCTCTCATTGTCCAAATTTAAATTCATTAAATACTATTTACACGTATTCTAAAATTTAATTGACAAGAAATTTTTAGGTGCATTAAAATCGTTTGCTTTTGGCGAGGCAAAATGCTACTCGCCAAACTGCTTGAAGTTTTCGTCTTTTCGAGACAAATACTCGTAAGTATTTTTTTTTTTTTTTTTACTGAGTTTCTTCTGTAATTCCGCCTCTAAATTTGACTGATCCTTTATTACATACATGAGTAGTTTAATCAGTATTTTTTTTCAAAAAAATCTGAGTATGCCCAGTATGGAGACCTTCCTTGTTAGAACAGAAGTAGTTTTATTATTATTATTATTATTATTATTATTATTATTATTATTATCTACCACTTCCTAATGTTCCTCATAATGATGCTAACAAGGAAAATCTTCTTATTGGGCATACCAAGAATATTTTGAAAAAATACTAATTATACTGCCGAGGTGTGTAATAAAGGATCAGTTAAATTTAGCGGCGGAATCAGGGTAAAAAGTCTGTAAAAAAATAAAATATTCTCAAATATTTCGCGTGAAAAGAAGAAAGCATCAGGCAAATTGGCGAGCAACATTTTTCTTCACCAAAAGCAAAGGATTTTAATGTAATTGAGTTTGTTTAGAATGCATGTAAATAGTATTTAATAAATTTAAACTTAAAATAACAGAGTTTAATATATATATATATATTGTATTGCAAATATATATTACGTGTTTCTGCAGTTATTTAATTTATCACTGAAAATATATTTTCTTACATACCTGGAGTTTCGCTGCCAGACCGACAAACTTTGAGGGGTGATTGTAGACATAAAGACAAACATTATTAAATAGGCAACCATGGGGCGCAAACGTCTTCCGTAGGAGCCAGGGACCATTACAATTTATGGTCAAAAACTTCAAACGATTATAAGAAACGGAAAAAAGGGTGGATTCGTTTGCTGTTTTCGCTAAAATCATTCTTTATATCACGATTTGTTTGTAAAAAATTTTTAAAGGTTACGTTCAAAAATTGTCGATAGAGGGCGCTTCAGACTTTAGAGTAACAAACAACTACTTTTTACCCTTATTTTGTGCACGGGGTTGAAATTATTCTAAAGTTTAGACTTTAACTTAAATTTTAATCCCAAAATCGGAAACATTGGGATCGGGTAACTGGCGAAAATTTAACTGTGAACAGAGGGGCGGATTTTAAACATTCATAAACATTATACAAACTGATCGATTTTGTTGCGGTTTGCGTGTAGTTCATTCCCTTGGTAATTATTTTATTCCAAATGACTTATAGCTCTTGTGTTTTCATTTTTTGGTAGAGGGCGCTTCCGACACATCTCCGACATTTCAATGGCATTACTCCTGTGTGTTTTATTACCAGGCCAACATACTTCCAGGAAGTGTTAGGGATGCAAAGCGACTCGGAATCACAATGGAATGTAACGATGAAAATGCCTTTTTAGCGAGCGGTGGTTAAAAGAAGGAGAGAAAAAAGCAACAGAAACAGGTATTGAAACAGCAACACGTTAATGTGGCAGAATGCAATTTAGTTAAAGGTTTTACTACAAAAGGTATCCGAAATTACGACCAGAAGTAGTCGGGCATGCTTGACAGCAGCGTCGCATGCAATCCCTTACGCTTTGAAAGATTCCTGGCATTTCGGATAGCTTTCTGGCAGCTACAAAAATTCGAGCTGACAGATTTTCCACTTACGGTACAGGAATCTCATACATTCAACTTTTCATTTGATCCCAGCCCCACCAGTAGCCGAGAGGTTCGGACCTCTCAACTGGTAGACGACAGGTGCTGGGTTCGAACCCAATCGCGGCTGTCGGCCTAACCGTTCGGAGTTTTCCGTGGTTTTCTTCGAACCTTGTGTAAATACGGGTTAGGTTCCCTTAGAAAGACCCCCACGGAGGGCACTCCCCCTGTTCCTATATCCCACTAGCGTAGATAATCGGACGACAAAAATCAACCAACCAACCAATCATTTGATCCCAGCAGAAGAAGTCCATACAGATTCGGATTTAGATTGAGCCAGATGATGTTGGGGGGGGGCTCCCAATTGGTTTGAGCTCAACTAGCCCCTCCCAGCATTGTTTATTTTAAAAAAATACAGAACAATTGTACAGTAAAATAAAGGTAGGTAACAAAAAGTAATTGATATAATGAAGTAGGTGCGACGATCTGGCAGGCCAACGAACCGGGCCACCACTACCTATCCACCGTTGTCCACATGTTATTTTGAGGTGTCTGCGAACATCATTGGTAAAATGTGGAGGAGCCCCATCGTGCTACAGAATGGCGCAACGAAGGAGGAACATGTGCTTTTACCAGAAGTTCCGACAGAACGCGTTGTAGAAATATCAAGTGGCTTTTTTCTCTGCTTCTTTAACCACAGCTCGCTAAAAATGCATCTTCAATGTTACATTCCTATGTGATTCCCAGTCGCTTTGCATCCCTAACACTTCCTGGAAGTATGTTGGTCTGGTAGTAAAACACACAGGAGTAATGCCATTGAAATGTCGGAGATGTGTCGGAAGCGCCCTCTACCAAAAATGGATACACAAGAGCTGTAAGTCATTTGGAATAAAATAATTACCAAGGGAATGAACTACACACAAAGCGCAACAAAATCGATCATATGGTATAGTATTTATGAATGTTTAAAATCCGCCCCTCTGTTCACAGTTAAATTTTCGCCAGTTACCCGATCCCAATGTTCCCGATTTCGGCATTAAAATTTAATTTAAAGTCTAAACTTTAGAATAATTTCAACTCCGTGCACAAAATAAGGGTAAAAAGTAGTTGTTTGTTAATCTAAAGTGTAAAGCGCCCTCTATCGATAATTTTTGAACGTAACCTTTAAAATTTTTTTAAAACCAAAACATGATATAACGAATGATTTTAGCGAAAACTGCAAACGAATCCACCCTTTTTTCCGTTTTTTATAATTGTTTAAAGTTTTGGACCTTAAACTTTAATGGCCCCTGGCTCCTACGGAAGACATTTGCGCCCCATGGTTTCCTATTTAATAATGTTTGTCTACTATCATGTCTACTATCACCCCTCAAAGTTTATCGGTCTGGTAGCGAAACACCCTGTATATATATATGAATATATAAATAAATAAATAAATAAATAAATAAATAAATAAATATGTATATATATATATATATAATACCATTAAAAGTAGACAGGATTCACCAATGGATTTTATCAATAAAAAAATAAACCAAAACGAAGAATTAGAATTGAATTGAATAATAATAATAATAATAATAATAAAATAGTGAAACGAGTAAATCTGAATAAATAAATAAATAAAATGAATGCAAATGAAATTTGTAGCCCCAAAGCAGAATCATCAGGCCCCAAATGCTCTGGAACTACAAATGAAGTGTGCGGTTTCATCCACGTATTAGCCATGAAATAGCAAAATAATACGTATTTGGGGCTACCAGCACACAAAAACCAAATTATTAAACAAAGAACATAGTAATAAATGGTTGAAAAAATGAATATATATATACATATATATATATATATATATTAAAACAGTAACGTGCAGCAATAGTATCAGTGACATAAGCACAAACTTACCCTATTTTTGCACGTGGAAATGATAAACTTTACATTCATATATAAATTGGATAAAAAGTAAGATAACAAAATATTGAGAACAAAAACAACTTATCTGTTTATCACCAATCGTGAAGAGGACTTCGCAGTAAAATTATTAATAAATTATTGATGCATGAAGCAATAGTTAATTATACAAGCTGATATACTAACACAGGAGAAAAATCAGTTCGCTCGCAATGCACGCATCGAAACGCAGCCAAATCAATAAGGTTGCTCTATTTAAATAGAGAAAGCCAAGCGCGCCAAACAGCTAGATAAATGAGTTGAAAAAAAACTTGCTATGATTTAAAGTGATACAAGATATTGAAGACAATAAAGAAACTTAATAATAGTAGCAGTAAATATATTGTTATTTTACAATAAGGAGTTGAAAGTAAGTCAAATCAATAGTTAAATCCACATGTAGACTAAGAAGTATCCATAACAAAAAAAAAAAAAAAAAAAAAAAAGCTGAATGGAAATATAATTGAACCGGAGAAAATAATTAATAATCGATCATAACATAAAATTAAATTAATAAAATAATTAAAAGTAGAATTAAGTAATAACATTCATATTAACATATAACTTAAAATACCATTTTATTACTTTAATCATTAACAGTTATTTTGACTTTACATGGTTAAAAACTCATTATCTTAATATAGGATAATAAAAAATTTAAAAAAAAAATAAATAAAATAAAATAAAATAAAATAAAATAAAATAAAATAAAAATAAATAAATATTAAAAAATAATAATAATAATAGTAATAATATTATTAATAATAATACCAAAAATTATATCAGTAACATTAAAATTAATTCGATAAATATAATATAGCTATTTAACTATAGATATAACTAGACAAATATCCATATATTGGTGTCAATTAAATAGTATAAAAATTTTGTTAAAATAAATAACCCACTCTCAATTTTTTTTAACCTTTGCGTTTTTATCCAGACAACACCACCCTCCTCCGTACTCTAACATCTACCCTCCCAACCAACCTATATATATATATTTTATTACTTTTTTAACATTTTTAATTTATTATTATTTTTTTATGTTTTATAATTTTTTATACATTTTTTACGCAAAGAATTAATTACGAGATCATGTAATATATAATTATAAATTAAAGAATATATGAATTTTTTAGGATAACCATCATTTATAGCATTATATACAAGCTTTTTAATATTAGTATTAATTAAATGGGAAGAACATAGACATTTTATTCTATGTAAATGGTTAAGTATTATACTACGATATACAGAATTATGAAGACATGATTTAAAATTAGTAAAGGTATTAACTTTAAAATTAAATTCTTTCCTTATGTAATAAATATCAGTTATAAATTTGTTCTCTTTTAATATAACTAGTACACCGAACCCGGGGTTGCCGGGTCACAAAATAAAGGTCAAAAACTTTTTTAAAATTTAAAATTGGAAGGTCTAATAAGTTTTTTCTGCGTAATATGCTTTTTAAACTGCCAACTAATTCCAAACTGCAATTTTATATGAAACATATTATTTATGCAATCATATACAGCTTTAAAAATTATCGGTACTTCCGTATTAGACGTAAGATAGAAGTTATTAGCCAAAGATTTCGCCAAAGAATAAAATTGCATTCTCAGTTTTTAAAAACAACTAAGGAAATATGACACCCAGATATTTTTTAAAATATATTTTTGTAAAGGTTAATTGATGTATCTTTTGTAAAGTAAGTTTACAACGAACTAAAAATCCATTAAATTCATAGATAAAAACGAAATAAAACCAAAAACATTCACCGGGTTTTATAGCCGACGATATATTGACATAACAGGTTTTTAATTACTATTTTTTTCAGTTGCTATGAAAAAATGACAACTAAAATATACAGTGATCTGTTATTTTTCATGGCGAAAAGAGATAGATGGAGGTGCAGTATGCAATTAAAGCGGTTTGATGGACGTTAATTTTCCAATTTAAGTCTCTTATTCGGCCCAAGCAAAACAATCACGTGGAACAGAGACCGAATTTTTTAACATCATTTTTTCTCTAAATTAAAAAGATCTGATTATATTTTAGCATTATAAAATAGCATTTCATTATGTTATCAATTAAAATTGCATCGCTAAAACTTTTAATTTTTTATGAAAGCACGCGGTTGTGTTTGATGCAATGCGGCGAATTTTAGGGTTACATTTTTGGCGTCACCTCTTGCCACTAAACTGTATCTCTATTTTTTTTTTCTCTTTTACTCTATGGCTATTTTTCTTCTCTTTCCCACATAAATGCGATACTCAAGTTGCCACCACTTGAGAAATTGAACCAAAAACTACAAAACAATTAATATCTCAAAAACAAATTGAGATACAGTTTTCTAACAAATGGCATTTAAAAGTGGATTTTTTACTCTAAACGATGGTATAAAGATTGAAAACATGCAATGTCTAGAAGTTAAAAAATTTACAATAGCGAAAATTGCAAAACCGAAATTTCATCGGAAAGCGTTGCCATTCAAAACATGACTTATGCGTTACGCACAGATACGTTTGGCCTTTATTATATAGATTTTAATATCTAAGAAGTTGATTGTATTATTAAAAAGTAGGTTTTTTGAAAGTTCTAGTTTGGAAGGATAATCAATAGGGAATTGAGATATACAGGTGTTATCAGTATCAATTAAAATTACATCATCTTTATATCGATATAAATGTATTTTATTATTTAAATAATGACGTTCATAGTAATATAAGTCAGATAATACACTAGATGTACTACCACCTTGTGGTATACCAACATTTTCAATATAGATATATTGTTATCTTGCATGATAAAATTATTATAGATAATGAAATTGGTTAAGATATGAAAATAATCAGAATCGATATTATGTGATATATCCAACTCGTGTTGATATTTTTTAAAAAGCTCATTTATGATATTATGTAAATCTGATAAATCGATATTATTAAATAAATCTTTAAAGTCATGTGTAGTGATATTTTTTATACATTTAAGATTTTTCATAATATTGATATATATATATATGTAAGAAAATACAAAAAATCAGACCTATTTATTACTTTTTTAATAAATCGTCCCTCAATGTGGATACGGGCCCCATGACTAATAATCACGGGTTTTACAGGGCAACAAGAAACCTAAGTTTATCGTATTAATTTAAGTAAAACACATGGCCTTTTTACCTGGTAACCCCCCTCGGGAGATGAGAAATTTCTATATATCTACGCACTTGGTCTCCAGAACTCATGATGTAAAGACTTGCGAAAAGATTTTGATATGTTTTAAATAAATCGTAATTAAAACTCATCCCCTTGAAGTCTGTCGTTTCATGAAAATGCGACAGTTCTTCATTGTCGGCAGGATGATACCTAGTGCGGGAAAATATTCTACGAAATATGGACCTTACTAAAAATACCGCACCCACAAAAGATAGCAAAGAGAGCGGTCATTCTGACACGAAACATCGAAAGAGGCCCTGAAAATGGGTTAACATCTCGTCATGAGTTATCCAGCAAGCGTATTCCATGTTGGGATACTGAGATATTTTTCTACCATTCGTCGGGCCTTGCCGGATTTGAAACACGGGATTCGTGAATTTTCATCCAAAAAGTGGGTTGTATCGTGGAATACTAGGATGCTATTTTTCTGCCATTCTTCACACCTTACCAGAGCGATTTTTCTGCCTGAACGGGGCATGCAGTTGTGTGTTGATCGTTCATCCTCCGTAGTGCCATAAATCATTTCAGTCAAAGCGCTCCGATGACCGGGTGAAACTGATACTCAAGATGTTTGTGATCTATGTTTTTTTTCTTTCTGCTTCTCTTGCGTTTCAAAAAGAGAATAAACGACAACAATATTATGTGACAGCAGTTTTTGGTCTGTGATTATGATCTCAGGAGAGATTGCGTGAATATATTCGACATCTACTACATGATTTATACTCAAAGGGCGGTACAGTGATTTATGATTAAAAGAATGTTTAATTTATAATATGTGAGCTCACAAGTGTACACTATTTTATTTATTTATTTATTTATTTATTTACTATATTAGTGCACATGTTTTTTCCCTAATTCCTTGATTATAAAACTAATTAATTAAGGTAAGTAATATATCTCTAGTGTTATTGTTTTTATTACTTCTACAAACCATGGTTTTAAGTGTAATTATATTTTAAATTGAAAGAAAAAATGGATATCCATATTTACGTCTAATTATTTTTTATAATTAATTCTTTTTATTTATTTCATTTCACAATTCTATGCAGATGCTTGTATTATGTTGATATTATTATTATTTTTTTAAGGTCGTTTAGAATTTGTTTATATTTAGATTTTAGGAGGTTGTCATAAAATTAATTAAAAATGGAAGCTATTAAAAAACAAAAAACTGCTCTTAAGGGAAAAATCACTCGCATAAAAAATATTATAAATCCCAAAATTGATAATGAAACTGTGACTCTTGAAGAGTTAGATTTATATGGTAAACAGGTTCGGGATATTGAAACCGAATTAAATAAACTCCATGAAAATGCCATTCTTCAGAGCGATGCATCGGAAAATCAGTCTATAATAGATGAATATGATGAGATTGCACTTAAATTGGATAATTTAAACATAGCAATAAATACATCACGCAATAAGTTAACTAAAAGTTTAAACATTCACGAGGGTGGTTCAGAAAGTCTAAATAAAATTACAGGTAATGTTTGTGTAAAAACTGTTAATCTTCCAAAATTTGAATTGAAACCTTTTCACGGAGAAGCTGATCAATGGCTTTCTTTTAAAGAGATTTTTCTTACAACTATAGATCAAAATTTGGAGTTGGGGGGCGTCTCAAAATTGCAATATCTACTGGCTAGTGTAAAGGGTCCTGCTCATAAATTAATTTCTGGATTTCCTCTCTCGGAAGTCAATTATAAAAATGCATGGGACATTCTATGCGCTCGCTATGATAAAACTAGGGATTTAGCCATAGCACAAATAAGTAAGTTATACAATTTAAAAAACATGAAAAATTGCCCCTCTTCCTCTAAAGCTATTTTTGACATAATAGATACTTGTAATGAGTCACTTCGAATTCTAGAGTCTTTGAATTTGACTCAAAATGCTTTGGTGGATAACATGATAATTTATACTATAATTCAAAAACTAAGTGATAATCTAAAAGAACGATGGGAGCTCTCTCTTACTCATAATGATATGCCTAGTCTCACGGAATTTTAAAAATTTTTAGAGACTCATGCCAAAAGTATGCTAGCGTTGGAGAATCCAACTAAAATAGATTTAAGAAATGTAAATTATTCCCGAAATTCTTCCGATAGATATAAATTCCCCAAAAGTCAAGAAAATACTAAATGTGGGATTTGCCTTGAGTCGCATGCCACCCATACCTGCAGAAAATTAACGAATATGTCTATAGATAACCGTTGGAGAACTGTCCAACTAAACAAACTATGTATCAATTGTCTACGAGGTGGCCACTTTTCAAATAAATGTCCCTCCAAGATGAACTGTAAAAATTGCCATCGAAGACATCATACTTTACTCCATAAATATGATGTTCAGGGCAATGCAGGAACAACAATGAATCCCGATTTGGCAACCCATAGTAATCAGTGTCAATCACAAAATGTCCATTATTCCCCTGATCAAGGAATATCCCATAATGTTTTATGACGGTTTATAGTCCAGGGGTACCTCAGATACGGGAATTACGATAATCATACGTATCCAGAAACTTGTCATGAGATTCAAATACCATTTTTATTGGATAGCGGAAGTACCCTTTCCCTTATTCCAGAAAACTTAGTTGCAGCTTTGGATATGACGTCTATTCAAAGCTGTCATCCTCTTAATGTTAATCAAACCCAAGGACAAGTTCAGATTTCTGAAAAACTTCACGTACCCCTCAAAATAGGAAATATCAGGCAAAATAGCACCTTATACCTAGTTAGGTCATTCTTGCCATATGCGATACTGGGAACTCCAGAATTACAAAAATTCCATATATCGATGGACTTTTACTCGAATATTCTGACTCAGGATGGAGTCATTCTTAAGCATGATCAAAATATTTTCAATCAAATTTCTCAAGGAAACTCATTCAATCATACATTAACTTTAACGAGTGATATGAATTGCAAGAAGCCGCTTCGTTCTCCTTCCAAATCAAATCAAGAAATTTTGTCGCAACAAGGACAATGTTATCTTGATACTCAAATTCTCTCGGATTATGATGACAAAAGTTTTAGTCATTGTACTACTGAAGAGAACTCACAGTTGGAAAAGCTTCTAAGCGACTTCAAGGATATTTTTGCGCGCAATAGATATGACGTAGGTAGAGTCAGATGGGAACCTCAGCGGGTAACTCTCACCTCGGAACTTCCTATCTCGCTTCGACCTTACCGTGCATCTCCTAGGGACAATGAAGAAATTCAAAAACAAATACAAGAATTACTGGAAGCTAAACTTATTAAAGAGTCCTGCAGTCCTTATTCCTCTCCCGTCACTCTGACATATAAAAAAGGAGAAGGTAAAACGCGTCTCTGTATTGATTACAGAAAAATCAATGCCATTTGTAAGACTGACTCGGAACCATTGCCCCGTATAGATTGGCTTTTGGACAGACTTGTCAATGCAAAATATTTTTCCACGCTAGATTTAGCCTCTGGCTACTGGCATATACCACTTCATCCTTCAGACACAGAGAAGTTGGCCTTTGCAACCAATCAAGGTCTTTATGAGTGGTTGGTTCTTTCTTTTGGCTATAAAAATGCCCCAGCTCAATTTGCAAGAGCTCTTCGAAGAATCCTAGATAAACATAAAGTTAATTTTGCTACCAATTATTTTGATGATTTTATAGTTTATCCCGATTCCTATGCCGAGCATATGGATCACCTTAAAACTATATTTAACATTTGCCGTCAAGAAAATTTAAAATTAAAATTTTCCAAATGTAACTTTGCTAAATCTCAAATTGACTTCCTCGGTTATGAAATTAGTAACGGCCAAATAAAACCAGACAATGCTAACACCGAAACTATTAAAAAATTAATCCCTCCAAAAAACGTTAAAGAATTGGAAAGGTTCCTTGGTTCTGTAAACGTATACCACAAATTCATAGACAAGTACGCTAAAATTAGAGCCCCTCTAAATAAATTGTTAAAGAAAGATGCTCCTTGGGAATGGTCAGATGCCTGTCAACAATCATTTGAATTGCTTAAAAACGCATTAATTTCTAGGCCTATTTTAAAATTATTCAATCCTAACCTCCCATGCCATGTCTATACTGATGCCTCAAAGGAAGCCGTAGGTGCTGTCTTAAAACAAATGGATGAAAAAGGGAACTTGCATCCCATTGCGTTCCACTCGAGACAATTAAGGCCCTACGAGCAAAATTACGCTATCACAGAACTGGAATGTCTAGCAATAATCGATGCCCTTGACAAATTCCATTATTACCTTCACGGAAAACCTTTTACAATACATACTGACCATGCCTCCTTAGTATGGCTTAAGAAGGTGAAGCATTTAACAGGTAGGTTATTCAGATGGTCATTAAAATTAAGTATGTATGATTATACTGTAAAATATAACAAAGGATCCACCAATTTTGAAGCAGACATGCTTTCAAGAAATCCCACTTTTTCTGTAAATCCCCATATTCATTTATTAACGTCAGATGAAATTAAAGAACACCAACAATTAGATAATATAACAGGGCCTAAATTTCAAAAACTTAATGACATTGTAATAATTCGCAAAAAGGGTTTTCAAAAAATTGTAGTACCATTCTCCTTGAGAGAGAAATTACTAATAAATACCCATACAGAATTTGGCCATCCCGGAATCCAAAAAATGCTAAATTTAATTTCCCCACAATACTATTGGAGCAGCATGACCCACGATATTACACAATTTGTCAAGCATTGTGAGGTCTGCCAACTGAACAAAAAATCACACCAACCAAAATTTGGTCTTCTGGAGGCATTACCACCTGCAGAATTACCTTTCGATATAATTTCATTAGATTCAGTAGGAGGTTTTAACTATTATAATTCATCTAAAAGGTATATGCACATAGCTATTGATCACGCTACTCGTTATGTTTGGGGTTTTGCATCTAAAAATGTTACAACTGAAGTCTACATTAATATTCTTAAACAGATTTTTAATATTCAACTTGCCAAGAAAATTTTAACGGATAGAAATCCTGCGTTTACAGCGTCTAAACTTCGTAAATGGGTACATAAACAGAATGTAAAAAAATTACTTACTTCTTCTCATAGACCACAGTGTAATGGGAAAAATGAGTGTGTGAATCAGTCAATTTGCACCCGACTAAGACTTAAAGTAAATTCTACCCCTTCAAACGTCCCATGGCCCAAAATTCTGCAGGAAGTAATTAATGAGTACAATAACACACCTCATTCAGTAACCAAGTACCCTCCTGCATACTTAATGTTCGGCCAATTACCTTATCCATCAGTATTAGGCAATGAAAATTATTATCCCCCTGTAGAGGAAGCCAGAAAAGAGGCTTTCCAAAGAACAAGTGAACATCACTTGAAAAATAAAGTCAGGTATGATTTAAAGTTTGTGGAAGCGCCTTTTAAACCTGGTGACCTTGTCATAGTGGAAGAATTTCACTATCCGAATACTCGGAAGTTAAGTCCGCCTTTTTCTGGTCCATATCAAATTATGGAAAAATTATCCAATGTAAGTTTCAAAATAAATAAGCCTAACTGGCTTACAAAAAAGGATTATGAAGTAATACACGCTTCCAAACTAAGATACTTTTTTCCTAGTAATCAATTTAAACTACTTACACCAACAAACTGAAATAGTTGGTATCATATGAACTGATATTATATTACATCTGATCTCGGTTTGCCTTATTATGAATATTTGGAATTTTAATTACCTTTTTGATTTATTATGAATATTTGAAATTTAAATTATTTTTGCATTATTGTGAACATTGTGTTATGTGTAAAAGTACTATTTCTTGAACTATATCAGGACAGTTCCATACAAATTTGAAAATGTAAATAACATTGGACTTTTCAGAATCCATCTACAACATATTTCTTATTTTGATTATCTTAGTCTATGTATAATATTTACTGAGTGTTTTGCATTTATTAATACAATTGTTTTTATCATGTTCAATGACGTATAGTGGTACATTTTATAACAGTGTTGTTTTTAGATATGATATTTGTACATTTTTTATTGTTGTTACACTATTATTTGTTAAGTATACGAAAGAAATAACTCATCTCCCATTAGCTCACTTAATGTAAAAATTGTTTACCCTTTTCAGGTGAGTATCATGGATGGAAGCCGGCCCATCCCCGGAGACTTGTCTGGAAGGGGGGGGAAATTGTAAGAAAATACAAAAAATCAGACCTATTTATTACTTTTTTAATAAATCGTCCCTCAATGTGGATACGGGCCCCATGACTAATAATCACGGGTTTTACAGGGCAACAAGAAACCTAAGTTTATCGTATTAATTTAAGTAAAACACATGGCCTTTTTACCTGGTAACCCCCCTCGGGAGATGAGAAATTTCTATACATCTACGCACTTGGTCTCCAGAACTCATGATGTAAAGACTTGCGAAAAGATTTTGATATGTTTTAAATAAATCGTAATTAAAACTCATCCCCTTGAAGTCTGTCGTTTCATGAAAATGCGACATATATATATATATATATATAGAACCATTAGATAATACTACAAATCAGCGTCAATTTCTGGAGAAACTTGTTAATGCCAAATTATATCAAACAGAGGAGTTGTCAAAATTTGGAATAAAATTGGAAATGTGGTATTTAGCTCGTTATCAAGGGCAATGCTAAATAGCCAAATTAATTGCCATTAATATCTGAATAGAAATCAGGATAGACCTAAAAATGATTTCCATATTGCCCGATTAATCGCAAATGAGAACTCAATTCAAAGAAAAATATTAGATAAATAATAAGACAATAATAGAATTATCAATATATTAATTGCATTGGAAAAACTAGTTCAAAGAAAAATATTAGAAAAATAATTAAACTGTAATTGAATATTGATAAAGATAAACTTACAAGTACCAATATATATATATATATATATATATATATATATATATATATATATATATATATATATATATCATACTGAATATTTTTTATATGCATTTAAGCGTATTTAAAAACAAAAGCCAAAATTGTTTCGGTAGTAGCAAAATTAAATCAAACTGGGCTTAATTTTGATCTTGAAACAAATTTAATTAATGTAAATTTTGAATTTCGTTTTAAGTTGTAATTTTTGGTAGTTAAATTACAATATAAATACATATAAATATCAATATAACGAAATTGTAGTTCAAACAAACTAAAATTAACAAAATTAAATTTATTTAAACACATTCAAAATGAGATTTTTTTTCCCCATTTTAAAATGTATATCAGATAAAAAAGTGTTTTTTGAAATTGTATTTCATCGCCAACCGATGAAAAAACGCCAATTAACGAAATTTTCATTTACGGACACACTTTATAAAGGTTCCGCCGAATTTTTTTTAATAAACGTATATATTTTGACAAAAAAATCTATAATTTTTTCATGTTCTTTTTAATATTCCCGTATGGAGACTTTCCTTTTAAGACATATTAAATTCTTAAATAATTAAAAATATAATATAAGTGTATCATAGTAAATATTGTTGCTTTTTCTAATATTAAATACTTGCCCAGATACTTTTTTCTCATTACAAAAGGATTTATTAATAACAAGATGAGCAAAATACGGGCAACCTACATTTGGTAATTAAATCCTTCTTGAAAGGGATTATGTATCGATGTTCCGATCTTTCATTCAACAGTTTTTCGATTCGGTGAGCAGACAATTGTCTCAGGATTGAGGTTACATAGCTTTTGATTTAGAAAGAAAATTTTTGACTCTTTTACGTTTTAAATGGTTGCATCTTTCTAAGTAAAAGTTTTAACTTTTTATGACCCGAATTATAAATTAAAACAAAATCCATCGCAACAATCATCTTTTAACATCCACAATTTAACCCTTAAATGCAGGGCCGTAGCTAGAAGTGTACGATAGGGGGGGGGGGGGCTCAAGGGATATATAATATAGGGGAATATATAGAAGAATATAGGGGAATATATTGGCTCAAGGGAATGTAGGGGAGGGGTCATATTTTTTTGTTCTCTCTCTAATGCAGAAAGATAAATTAATGCATATTCACATTGTAGGTACTATGTTTCTCATTAAACTGTTGTAATAACTTCATTTTATGCTAAGAAAAGTATATGATGATGAAAATTTTGAATGTATAACTGGTGCAAAATTAAACACCCTGTTAGCTTCATATGTACCAATAGGATGAGGGAGTGTTGAAACACGTATTTTAGATACAATTTAGTAACTCTGCAAAACTGTGAAAGGGTCTCAACACTAAATTAGATTTTTGAACAGAATTTCATTTGAATTTTCGGAAAATTTAGTGACCTTGGAACTTTTTCCAGGGGGGGGGGCCTCAAAATATTTTAGGGGGGGGGGCTGAGCCGCCCATAGCGCCCTCTTAGCTACGGCCTTGCTTAAATGTTGTGTGGTACCTTTCGGCAATATACCTAATTTAGTCTTTTAAAATGCTTTTAGAATTTTTAATAGTGAAACTTTAATACGTAATGCTGCCTATTGTATCCGTTCTGGAAATTTCACTAAATCAAGTTTCAACCTTTAAATTGTACAAATAATCATATTTAAGAATAAAGATCGATTTATTACTTACCCATCATACGTAGTATAGGGTAAGTCTTGCAATCGTTTTGAAAATCGAAAAATTTTTTTGACGGATTTACACGTTTTAGATAGTGGAGATTCCGAAAAACATATTTTTAGAAAAAAAAAATTTGCCGTCCGTCTGTCTGTCTGTAAACGTTCTATCTCCCGAACAAATTGAGATAGAGACTTGAAATTTTGTATGTAGTTAGTATGTAAGAATGGGACGAAGCCTATTTAATATCAGCAACCTCGATTATCCGGAACTATTTTTTTCGGACTCTCGAAAAATTCGTTCTGATGAAAGGTATATAAAAAAGTTCGAATTTTTTTGTTCTAAGGAATGGACGTAAAAGGCAATAAAATAACACACATTTTGCATATAAAACGAAGTCGATCGGATTATTAGTTGCCGAGATAATTGTAATCCTGTTTTCCGCATTCTTCGATTTTTCATGACTCTGTATTTCATTAAAATTTCAATTCAGAGGTATATTTTAATTGGAAATGAGAAGCTTAATCCGACGCAGTTAATTGTTAGTTAATAGAATTATTATTTTTGGAGTTATAAGGATGTTTCTTTTACGCAGTTCGGTACTACTTGAGTAGTTTGGAGTTTTATATAATTTGTCGAAATTGGTACATCAGCAGTTCTTTAATGTAGCATTACTATGTATATTAACGATATTTAAATTTTGTTTACGAATTGCAATGCATTGTATGAATAGTTTTCACTTGTTTTATTTTCATATACATATCCATGATGGGTAAGTATTACGGTGGCCCCCAACGACTAGTTTTTATAATTGTTAGTATATGTGCTTTTTGTTTTGTTTGGAAACTTGCGAAATATATATATATTTTTTAAGTAAGCAAGTAAAATTTATTACTTATCATAGTTCTTAAGGTCCCACAATAGTCACTGAAAAAGACCCGGATGATTATGTAAAGTTTATGGGAGAGTTCTTTTCCAATATCTCGCTCAAATTATAATATTTCTACATGATTTTTTTGCATAGCCAAGGACGATCTACAATCTACAACTAGTTTTTACTTTTTCGGTTTTGTTTATATATTTTTTTATGTTATAATAGTTGCAATTTCAGAGCCAGTTTAAACCGGTTTTGAAATTTAAAGTATTTATTTTATGAAACCCAAATTTAAAAAGTAAAAACTAGGCCGGTTGTGGATTGTCCTCAGCTATCCTATGCAAAAGAAAAAAAAAAAAAAAATCAAAATTGAGCGAGATGCCTGAAAAGAACGCTCCCATAGACTTAACATTATCATCCGGGTCTTTTTCAGTGACTATTGTGGGGTCTTAACCACTTCTCTAATTTACCCGTACGTCATATGGGTAACATGTTTTTATTTTGTTTGTTTCCAGATTTGCCCGTACCACGCTCGGGCATCCATATTCCGATCGTGATTTATTATCACCAGTAAATTTTTATTGTAAATTTTCTATTACTTAATCCAAGAATTTTTATGACTCAATTATGTAAAAATCTCTGCTTTGAAATACCGGTGATAGAAGATGAGAAATACTGTAAAAGACATGCAAAAAATAGGCATTATTTGAAAGTTTTTTTTGAAAAATATTGATCAGTTAAGTAGTTAATGCTACACACTTTATATTCAATACCGAATATGTCATTATAAGCATCAATAACATATACCACTTGTATGAAAATACAAGTCTATATATGCAAGTCAGAGCTTGAGTAGGCAGATAGGCAGCCAGAACTACAGACAAAACGAATTCATAAACCAGGGTTCGCACAGTTTTACCACAAAATTTTAAGAGTATTTTCGAAATGTTTCACTGCAGAAAAAAATCGTAAAATCTGTGAATGAAGGTAGGGGTTGCGAATGTCGTGGTTTAAAAATTAAATGTAAATTTTCTTATTTTTAATAGTGGTGACAGAGTCCTTGGAAATTCCAAGAAGTGTGCGAACCTTGTAAACACTTTTCAACTTAAATCTTGTGGCTCAGGGCTTGATCGATACGGAAAAACATGTAAACAGAGCTCTCGCTTCGAGTCCATATAAAAACAGAAGTATTCAATGTAATTAATTTAAACTTCCCGATATTTTAAAGGTATGTTTGTAGTTTTATAAAATTATAAAATGAAGTACTTCAATGTAATATAATAAGAAATATAGCAAAATTTATGTAACACAATTTTCGGAAAAAAATATGTGTTATATCACCAACACCAAGATATCTTAACTTTGAATTGACATAAGAACCTAATTTTTGCTTCAAAACGATCCGGAAACTTTAGTCTATAGAATGAATTAAGGATATAACTATCATTCAAAGCCAACATTATTAAAAAAACTCCTAAAACATACAACTTTTTTTTCATTAAAAATACTCAAAATATTAAACTATCTAAACGATATTAATTCATTCTGTAGATAATGATGTTATACGCTTGCAAAAAAACATTTAAGCCATTCCATCAAATAGTTCTTTTTAAATCTTGGTGTTAGTCGTCAAAAATCAAGTTTTGAGAAAACGCGACTTAAAGTTGAAATTATATGGGTGCGGCTATGAAAGTGTTGATACATAAATGCTTATAACTTCGTTAAAAATGCAAATATTTTTATGCGATTTTTTGCATTGAGTTCAAAATTAATTGAATAATAAAACATCGATCATAAAAAAAATCGATTTTTTGAAAAGTTTTCAACCCCTGAGCCCCCTTAAATTTTCTTCGTTAAAAATGTTCTTTTATAAGCATTGAATAAATATCTTATCTTAAAAAGTGACTACAATTTTCAAGCTTCGTAGATTTTTCCGTAACATCATTTTTGTTTTCAATAAATAAATAAATAAATAAATAAATAATATATATTTTTTGTGTTAGTCTTGAAAATGCAATAAAAGCTTACGTTCAAAGTTATTATTTTTATTTCGAATGTTTAAAAAACTACCGCAAAATTTTTTTCTCAAAAAAAAAAAAAAAAAAAGAAATAATAATAAATAATAAATAAATAAATAAATAAATAAAATAAAACAAAGACGATTTTTTTGTATTACTGTATAAGTGTTTTCTGTGATAGATATAAATAAATGTCTAAGTTTTATTATTTTAGCCGTTTACCATAGCATCAAAATAATAAAAAAAATAAGGAAATGTGTTCAAAACAAAACAAAACTTTTAGAACTACATTCCCTTAAAAGTCACAAAGTTGTTTTTTAGCTTTAGTTTTGCTTCATCGACTCCGTGTTTACCCATTTCACTATCATGGGTAACATCCTAAACATGCCCTATTTAAGATGCTTCATCGAACGCTCGGAATAGTATTTATTTTATAAAATAACTTACAAAAGACTTAAAAAGAAAATATGGAAATTGGATTTCTGAATCACTGTAAGCATTTTCGTTGAAGTTTTTCTTTATTCATTGTTTAGGGGGGGGGGGGGGGGGAATCAGTTTGAGGCCAACAAACGAAATAGCAGTGATTTTTTTTTTTTTTTTTTTTTTTTTTAAATTTTACTTTTTTCAAAATCTGAATTAAGCATTTCTCGAGTTTTTTTTTTTTTTTTTTTTTTCGAAAAACAAATATCAAAACAGGATGGGGAATAGTTAGGGAAAAACATAGTCAAAAAAGGTATTAACACGTTGACTGCCACGGCAATTTTCAGAAATCTGGGGTAAAATGAGAATTAGATTTAATCACATTATATTATTAAAAAATTCCACCAGTATTTTCTAATGCAAATACTAAAGTTGATTTCTCTTGTAAATGTTTTTAAAGGATCTGTCAAGCATTTCTGTTTTTAAAAAATAATGCTGTTTAAAAAAAAAAAATAATAATAATAATAAAAAAATAGAATTGACACATTGACTGCGACTACGAGATAACTCGTAGTTGGCTTCTTAGAAAAGAACGCAACCTACGAATTATCTTGTAGTCGGCAGTCAACGTCTTAACCACTTCCCTCACCCTCATTTGCTCGTACGTCATACGGGCAACGTGTTTTTGCCAATTATGATTTACCCATACGTAGTACGGGCATCCATATTTCAGTCACAATTTATTATTATCACCAGTAAATTTTGTATTATTTAATCCGACCATTTGTACGATTCAATTAAGCAAAAAAGTCTGTTTTGAAAAATCGGTGATACATGACATAAAAAGATGAGAATTATTTGAAAGTTTTTTTTTAAAATATTGATAAATTAACCCCAGTAGCCAAACAATATTGGACCAATATTGTTTTCATCTTGGAGCAATATTGGCACATTGGCACAATACTGGCATGAAATGTTGCTCCAACATTGGGGTGTTTACATTTTGCCCTTATTTAGCCAATAAATTCAGCCAATGTAATGCCAATATTGGGGTTTCATTGTAAGTATTGCCAATAAAATGCCAGTATTGGTTAAATATTCGAGTTTCATTGGAAATATTTCAAATGCACCGCCAACATTAATACAATATTGGGAATTTATTAGAAATATTTCCAATGTAAAGCCAACTTCTGTACAATATTGGGAATTCATTGGAAATATTTCCACTGAAATGCCAATATATAATCAGTATTGGCGTTTTATTAGCAATATTTCCAATAGATGAAATAATGGTACAACGTTGGACCAATATTGGTTTGCTACTAGGGAAGTAGTTAAATGCTGGTATTTTTTTGTAGTGTCTCTTTCCTGCACTATTCCTTACGGCAGCGATGGAGAGGGGTTAAGTCCATTTCAAATGCAGGGGAAAATGGCAGACAAAAATTCTGCGGAAATGCAATTGATTTTAATCGAACTCATAGTTTTTAGAAAGATAATCTATTGTAAAGTCAAGATGAACTAGATAGCCAGATGGGTAGAGCATTGAACTAGAGACCAGGGGCTGTAGGTTCGAATCCATGCGCCCTCAAGTTGTACTTAAGTTTTATTATTATTGATTTGTGTTAATAAATGAGATATTTTTTGATAAAGATAAATTTTTATATTAATAATACACAAGCTCATGCATTTCTATTATGATAATAAAATACTTATTTAAAATAGGAGGAAATGAGGTATATCGCGATGAAATTTTTACATTTGAAAGCTTTTTAATATTCAAATATTGTTTGAAAGTGATTTATATATACAGGGTGTCCGAAAAGTCTGGAAACGGCCGAATAACTCGAGAAATACATATGAGATTGAAAAACGTAAATATACGTGTTAAATATTTTTAAATAAGCTACTCTGTGATACCAAATTTGACCTTCGAAACCGACCCCCTGGGGGTCAGAGGGGTCCAACTTTGAAATCTTAAATTATAACCCCCATTTTTTATTGCAGATTCGGATTCTACGGACAAAAATACGTAACTTTTGTATTTGATGTTTATTTCAAATCTTCGTTTATCACGGTGTAATCGAGCATATTAAATCGATACATATTCCCGCTTTTCCAATGGGATTTTCCCTAATCGAAACTGATTGGGCAGAATTTTTGACGTCAAATTCCTCGTCTTTTGTAGGAATAGCGTTTCCTGAAAATCACCTGTGGCGATTATTTCAATAGTGCTACACTGTTAAAAATTTGACCCATTTGCTGCAGCGTCACTCCACAGCTATTATAGAATATCTCTTTTGTGACCAATGAGAATGCTCCATAACACAGTAAAGTAATCGTTTTCTATAAAAGCGGTGGAGTGACGATGCAGCAAAAGGGTCAATTTTTTTTACAGTGTACTTTACTGTGTTATGGAACATTCTCATTGGTCATGAAAGAGATATTCTATAAAAGCTGTGGAGTGACGCTACAGCAAATGGATCAAATTTTTAAATGTGTAGCACTATTGAAATAATCACCACATTTTGTTTACATTCTTATAGCATTCTTATACATTCTTATTCTTCGAAGGCACTATCGAACTAATCGGCGCGGGTGATTTTTAGGAAACGCTATTATTGCAAAAGACGAGGAATTTGATGTCATAAATTCTCCCCAATTAGTTTCGATTAGGGAAAATTCCGTTGGAAAAGCCGAAATATGTATCGATTTAATATGCTCAATTACATCGTGATAAACGAGGATTCGAAATAAACATCAAATACAAATGTTACGTATTTTTGTCCGTAGAATTCTAATCTGCAATAAAAAATGGGGGTTATAATTTAAGATTTCAAAGTTGGACCCCCTCTGACACCCAGGGGGTCAGTTACGAAGGTCAAATTTGGTATCACTGAGTAGCTTATTTAAAAATATTTAACATGTATATTTACGTTTTTCAATCTCATATGTATTTTTCGAGTTATTCGACCGTTTCCAGACTTTTCGGACACCCTGTATATGAAGCAAATGAAAAAATAAGTATTGCACGAAAATAGCCTTTAAAGCGTAAAAAACTATGTTGATTACAAATTAGTTCTTGTTTTTAAATCACTGTTGTGGTTTGCGGAGCAAGTTTCTCTGCTCTCCCACCCGTCCCACCTGCATTTGGAATGAACTTAACCCCCTATCCATCGCTCCCGTAAGGAATAATTCAGGAAAGAGACGCTAGTCTATTTTGCTCTAACTTTATATTGCTGGAAGTATTTTCTATAAGAGAATACTGGTAGTTCTGTCTCTTTTTATCTGTGTTTTTTCCTGACCACTTGTCACCCTGTAAAAAGCAGAAAATCATTTACATCAGACTAAACAAAGTGTGATATAATTCATATATTCTTTTATTTTCATAAGTAAATTAACTTAACCCTTAACTGCTGTGACAAAAATTGTCGCATAACTACGGTTTGTCAGACCGCTTAATCTAAAGATGAATACAATGTTAACCCTTTGAGGGGCAAAGCACTTGTATTCTTAAAATTCTGAAATGATTGATCGACATCAGAATTTAAAAACAAATTCATTTCAAAATAAATAAATGCTTTTCTTTACGTACTTGACAAAATTAAAATTTTCATTTCAAAATTCTGGTGTCAATGTAGCATTTCGCAATTAAATTTAAGTGGTATATATTTTGTACCACCGCCCTTCAAGGGGTTAAATCAACTCTCAGAATACTATTTTTGTATTAAACTTTATATACAGGATTATTATAAATAAAATTCAGCTATTCAAAAGTCTCTAAAGATAGTAATAGGACTCCAAACGAAACAAATTTGATCATTATCTACAGTTAATCTAAAAATTACGAGTTAAACTCTAAAACACGAAAAACTTAGCGGTGTGTCAGACCGCTAACAACAGTTACCCCTTGGGGACGAGAGACACGTATACGTGACGCAAAAAGGCTTAACCCTTTCCAGCACACTGTGCCCGTTCTGGGATACTTAGTTTCAATTCCAAACTTGCAAACGGCACCAATAATATATTAGCAAAATTTTGCTTTTACAATAAAACTTAAATTGAGGATTTTAAAATATCTAAAAAAATCGTTTGTGAATTCCGGTGTCAGTCGATAATTTCTCATTTTACTGACAGATTTTGCCCGTGCCGGAAAGAGTTAAGATTTGTTCCCAGCAGTAAAATTTTACTGTAAAATATACCTTATTTTACCCAAGCATTTTCTCAATTTTATAAGACAAAAATTTCTATTTAAAAAAACCGGTGACGAAACCTTAAAATATTCGTAAAAGGCTCTTGTCGCGAAGGAGTTAAGGGTTAAACCTCATATAATAGCATTGATAAAGGTAAATTTTAAATTAGAAAGAAAACGATTTATCTAAAAACTAGGACACGAAAGTATTAAATGCTTTAAAGAGTAACACACTTTCTTTTTCAAAATCATAAAACGGCGTCATAGAAAAGCTTGCAGTGATGTTCCGTTGAATGATTTTGTATAATGTGAAATAAATTAGGCAGACTTCAACAATAAATGTAAACGGACCGTGTGAAAAACTCAGCATTCAACGAATCTTTGACTTAAGGGTTACATTTTTAAGGTTGTTGAGTCGCCTGAGTCTTAAAAATTAAAGATGCGGTTATGCGTTATGAGTGAGATAAAGTCTTAAGTTATAGAAAATAACAATTAAATTTGATTTATGATTTGATTAATCCGTGTACTAACATTTCTATAAGAAAATGCCCGTTTGTATATATATATATATAATTTTAGAATGGGGAAAGTTTTTAAAAAGAAATTTTTATATTTACTTTAACTACATATTATCTGGAAGAATTCAATTATGTAAGCTTAGAAGCAGCTACATCAGACCAGGATTGTTACTAATTTGATTTGCCTTTTTATTTCGAAATTTCAAATCTATACAGGAAATTTTGAAAGAAGAATCGTTAGTTTATGCAATCACAAATTTTCCGTCATTAAATAAAGCAAAAAATATTATATATCATTTCTGACATGAATTCGGATTTTTTAAAAATAAAACCTGAGGTCAAATCGGCAACTCTGCATCTGACTGTTTAAAGTATCATCTTATAGATATTTTTATAAGTAGATATTTTTTTAGTCTCATAAGTACCTTAACTTAAACTTCACGTAAGAGCATTGATAAAGTTAACAGCTTTCCTGTTTTGCCCGTGCGTCATAGGGGTAACGCGTGTTTGCCCATCAATATTTACCCGTACCACATACGGACATCCATACTCTAATCGTAATTTATTGTAAATTCTGCTTTAGTTAACCTCAGTTTTTTTTCTGATTACAAAAATTTCTGTTTTGAAAAACCGGTGATAAGAATAAAAATTCTGTAAAAGACATGAAAAAACTAGTCGTTGGAGGCCACCGTAATACTTACCCATCATGGATATGCATAGCACAATATATGAAAACATAAGACATGTAAACAATTTATAAAATGCATTACATTTCCAAAACAAAATATAAACGTATATTTAAGTATTTTTAACACATAATCATGCTCTATTAATGAATTTCGGATGACCCAATTTCGATAAATTGTATGAAACGCCAAACTATTCAAGTAGCACTGAATTGCGTAATAGAAACATCCTTATAGCTCCAAAAATAATAATCATATTCACTAACGGTTTCTTGCATCGAATTAAGTGTCTCATTTCCAATTAAAAGACATCTTTGAATTGAAATTTGAATGAAATACAGGGTCACGAAAAATCAAAAAATGTGGAAAATAGGATTAGAAATATCTCGACAACTAATTATCCGATTGACTTCGTTTTTTATGCAAAATTTGTGTTATTTTATTGTCTTTTACGTTCAGTCCTTAAAATAAAAGAATTCGAAAATTTTTGTATACCTTTCGTCGGAACGAATTTTTCGAGAGTCCGAAAAAAATAGTTCCGGATAATCAAGGTTACTGATATTAAATAGGCTTCGTCCCATTCTTACATACTAAGCACATACAAAATTTCAAATCTCTATCTCAATTTGTTCGAGAGATAGAGCGGTTACAGACAGACAGACAGACACACAGACGGACGGACGGGAAATTTTTTTTTCTGAAAATATGTTTTTCGGAATCTCCAGTGTCTGAAACGTGTAAATCCATCAAATTTTTTTTTCGATTTTCAAAACGATTGCAAGACTTACCCTATACTACGTTTGATGGGTAAGTAAAAATAGACATTATTTAAAAGTTTTTTTTTTTTTTTTTAAATATACATCAATTAAGTAGCTAAATCTTAAATTGGAAAAACCCATTTTATCTAAAAACTAGGACACAAAAGTGTTAAATACTTTAAAGAGTAACACACTTTCCTTTACAAAATCAAGAAACAACATCATAGGAAGATTCGAAGTGATGTTCCGTTGAATGATTTTTGCACAATGTTTTGTAAATTAGGCAGACTTCAACAAATCTAACAGAACAGTGAAAACTAAGCAATCCTTTAATTTTTATTATGTCTGTCGAGTTGTCTGAGCCTTGAGAATTAAAAAATATTCTTGTATGTTATGAATTAGATAAAGTGTCAAGATATGGAAAATAACAATTAAATTTGAGTTATGATTTGATTAACCCATTTTAGGCCAAGCACAGAAATTTTATAAAATGTAGCATTATTTTTATTGAAATATGCTTAAATTACATACATTAAGACACAAAAAAAGATTCGTGCATGAAAAATAATATTTTATATAAGAAATAATATTTTATATAATAATATAAAATATTATTTCTTATAATGAATAATATGAATATGAATAATATTTTTATGACTTTTGTTTTATTCTTATTTCATATACAGAATATGCAACTTTAATCTATTTTAAAAACATATAATTCATTTCAATTGTAATAATAATATATTTTTAAAAAGTCGAATTTGTCAAAGGCGTTTCAAATTAAAACTCTAGCGTATTTTGAAAATTTTTTAAGAGAAAGTGTTTACTCCAATTGAATTACTAATATTTTATGGATGTCTTCAAAAGCCTTAAAAAATAGAAGAAAAATAAAATTCTTGAAAAAAATGTGTCAGAGTGTTAAAAAAAAATATTTATCGAAATGTTTCGTATACGAACCTTTGGCCGAAAATGGGTTAAGTAATAAATAGTAATATTTCTATAAAAAAAACTTCCGTTTTTTAAAAAAAATATTCAAAATGGAGAAAGTTTTTAAAAGAAATTTGAGTTTTACTTAAATATTTATTACATCGAAGAATCCAATTATATAACCCTTTGCGGCGCAGTGGTTTAGTAGATAAACCACTTAATTTTAATTCCCAAATGCCACATTCGCACCGGAATTTTGTTTAAAAAAATTACGGTTTCTTGAATGCGTGAAATATAGTGTTTTCTTATTTACAAATAAAGTTGTTTTCAAATTCCGGTGTTAGCCATTAATTTCAAAACTTAAGGAATTAATTTGCCCTGCGCCGCAAAGGGTTAAGCTTACAAACAACTACATCAGGCCAGGATTGTCATTTTGGCCTCTATTTTTATTTCGAAATTTCAAATACATACCGGAAATTTTGAAAGAGGAATCTTTACTTTATGTAATCACAAAATTTCAGCCACTAAATAAGGCAAGAAATACCTCATTTAATTTCTGCCGCCAATTCGGATTTTTTAAAAATAAAACTTGAGGCCAAATTAGCAACACTGCATCAAACTAATAAAAGTATCATCCAATTCAGATTTTTTTATATTTTCATAAGTAACTTAACTTAAACCTCGGGTAACAGCACTGACTTTAAGTTGAATCTTGAATTGGAAAGAAAACTATCCGTTTTGTCTGAAAACTAGGACACGAAAGTGTTAAATGCTTTAAAGAGTAAGATAGTTTCTTTTTCAAAATCATAAAACGACATCATAGAAAGACTTGGAGTGATGTTCCGTTGAATGGTTCTGTATAATGTAAAATAAATTAGGTAAACTTCTATACAATCTAAGAGGATCGTGTGAAAAACTCAGCAATTGTTGAATCTTTGACTTAAGGGTTATAGTTTTACGGTTGTTGAGTTGTCTGAGCCTTAGGAATTAAAAGATGCTGTTGGGTTTTATGAATTAGATAAAGAGTCATGTAATAGAAAACAAAAATAAAACTTGTGTTATGACTTGATTAATCCGCGTAGTTATTTTATAAAAATAAAATATCCTTTAAACGAATCCGGGTGATTTAATGCAAACTTGGTACGTTAAATTCTATTACCTAATCAGATATTTGTAGAACTTGTAATTTTTTTTTTTTTTTTTTTTTTTTTTTTTTTGTTCTGGATTTGTACGATTTTTTGATTTTGAGTGCTATTATTTAGGAAGAATTAATATAGAAGATAGAATGAATAGATTCTGCAGAGAATATTTCTTTTCCCCTAATCTAATGACAGATATTTTAAGGTTAAAATATGCAAATATTATTATTGGGAAGAAAGAGTATTCAGAAATAGGGATTGCGTTCCCAAAGTGCCTACTTTTAGTAACAGAAAGAGTAACGAAGTGATTAATATTTTTGTAAAGATTAATATCCGTATTTTTTTAAACGGATTGTACCGTCTTTGAAACGAAATTGCTTGGAAGATTGATTTGTGTTTTTCGTTTATCCGTATTAAATGTGAGGCCGATGCTAGATTCGGAAATAGGTGAGAGGATAACAAGAATTTTAATTTTCTTCAAGAACATTTTTTTAAAAGAATTAAATTTGTATTTTTAAAAGCAATTCCACTGTTTGAAAGTAAAAAGTACGACATTTAAGAGTGTATTTTTTAGTTATATTGAATTTCAAATGCTTTAGTCCAGGGGTGCACAACCTGTGGCCCGCGGGCCAAAATTAAACCACTATTTTTATGCAGAATAATTCTCCTTATAGTAATGACAGAAACTTTGCTATTAAAGAAAAGAAACTACACTTTTCAAATATTCTGGTGCCAAACGATTTTCTGGTAAAAAGGTTGTGCATCACTGTTTAGTCGATACAGGCTTCAAAAGACGGCAAAAAATAAGCCGTTAATAGCCATCGAATTTTCACTGTTACCGATTTCTGGGAACTAGTGTCTCACACTATTTTGAGAAAAAGAGTGTATTTTCAATGGTAAATCATTGTACTTTTTAATAAATATCTCGGTTAATTAACAAAACGTAAAAAATCTGAGCTTCAAGTGCATCAGGACCTGCTTGGACTACCTCCATCTACATATTCAAAACTCTACGTTCATTAGACTTTCCTAGCCATCGCGGAAAAACACACAAACATCTTTCTGTTGTTAGTATATAGACGGGGAAAAATTAGTCAAAATTATATTATTTTTCTACTTTTTGATATATAACATACAAGGTGATTATAAAAGAAAAAAAATTGTAAAATGATATGGCAAATCAAGCATGCAACAAGGATAAAAAATCGCAATGTAAAAAATCGCAACATAGGGTGGCAAAAGTTATCCACAGATATTTGAAGGCGTTTAAAATAACATACAGGGTGATTCTAAATTGTTTTTACAAAAAAGAAGGATGATAGTACACATCAAGACAAACAATATTAAATAGGAAACCGAGGGTCCCAAACGTTTTCCAAAGGAGATAGCCGCCATTAAAGTTAAGGGTCCAAAATTTCAAATAAACATAAAAAACGGAAAAATTGGTCGATTGATTTGCAGTTTTCACTAAAACTTTTATTTATGTCAGTATTGTCTTGAAAATAAATTATAAAGATAAATTTCAAAAATTACCGATAGAGGGCGCTTGAGACTTTGGAATAAAGAACAACTATTTTTTGCCGTTATTTTTTGCATCTCATTAAATGTTATCATAGGCTTGGACTTAAATTTTGAGCTCAAAATCTGAATAGTTGGGGGTGGTTAAGTAGCACAAATTGAAGTCTGTTCAGAGGGTTCAAATTTCAAATGATTATAAAAAAACAGAAAAACTGGTTCGTTGATTTGCGGTTTTCAATAAAACTTTTCTTTATGTAGGTATTTTCTTAATAATAAATTTTAAAAAAATCCGATAGAGGGCGTCTTAAACTTCAGAGTAACCAACAACTAATTTTAACCATTATTTTTTGTATCTAATTAAATGCTTGCAAAAGATTATTAAATGTTTTCGGAAGTTTAGATTTAAACTTAAATTTTGAGCTCAAATTCTGAATCGTTGGGAGGGGTTAAGAAGCGCAAACTGAAGTGTGTTCAGGAGTTCAAATTTAACCCTCCCCCCCCCCCCCTCGAACACAATTCAATTTTTCGCTACTTAAACACGCCCAATGATTCAGAATTGGAGCCCAAAATTTAAGTCTATGCATTTGAAAGCATTTAATGAGATTAAAAAAACTAACGGTTAAAAATTGTTGTACGCTACTCAAAAGTCTAAAGCGCCCTCTATCGGTATTTTGGGAAATTTATCGTTAAAATTTACTTTCAAGGAAATGCTGATTTAAAAAGTAGTTTTAGCGAAAACCGCAATCGAATCGACCAATTTTTCAGTTTTTTATAATCATTTGAAATTTGAACCTTCTGAACACAGTTCAGTTTGTTGACTTAACCACTCCCAACTATTCAGATTTTGAGCTTAAAATTTAAGTTTAAGTCTAAGCTTACGAAAACATTTAATAGGATGCAAAAAATCACGCCAAAAAAGTGCTGTTCGTTACTCCAAAGTCTAAAGCGCCCTCTATAGGCATTTTTTGAAATTTATCTTTATAATTTATTTTTACGAAAATACCGACATAAAGAATAGTTTTAGTGAAAACCGCAAATCAATCGACCAATTTTTCCGTTTTTTATGTTTATTTGAATTTTTGGTCCCTAAACATCAATGGCGGCTATCTCCTTTGGAAAACGTTTGGGACCCTTTGTTTCCCATTTAATATTGTTTATCTTGATGTGTACTACCACCCTTCTTTTATTGTAAAACAATTTTGAATCAATCTGTATATCTCAAAGACAAGGAACAAAACCATCCCAGATTATTTATTTATCATAATCACATACTACAAATACAGATTTTCCAGATGCATCGAGACACGCCTGACATCGACGCTGCATTGAATGGCCCCTCCTTTTAAATGGTGTAGCTAGAACACATCCTGCTGCAGCAACAATTCTTCGTAATAAGTCTTCCGATGATGTCGCAGGTATTTCATAGCAAATCCTTAAAAAAATTGCGAGGAAAAGATCGATTGCAGACACATCTGGTGATCGTAGTAGCCGTTCGACTGGTCCCCCACGACCAATATAGTGTCCAGGAAAATTAGCCTGCTGGTGTTTTCTGACTTGTTGGCTGAAATGGGCTGGAGCTCCGTCTTGTTGAAATCGAAATAAGCAAATGAACAACATTCAGCATGCCTGACGGAACCTCTTGCAAGGATACAAGATTAATGCAACCATCAAGTCTTTCTGGGAGAATGTTTGGTCCAAGTAAACAGTTTTTTGCAATGCGAGAACACAAGTTAAGTGTAAATTTGCATTGTTAGGCATGCATACGTGTAGTACGTTGGCTTACATGTTGGTCCTAAGTATCCAAGTTATGAACGTTCATCACATCCTCTAGTGAGAAAGTAGCCTTATCGATGAAGAGGGCACTTCTTGTAAAGTTTCGGTCTGCAGCCTTTTTCTCGCAAAAACCACCGCGCAAATTCCATGCCTTTGTTGTAATCTGCCTGTTTCAGTGCTTGGACGGGTTGCAAATGAAAAGGATGCTGTTCATCGTCATGCACAGTGCACCAGATGGTAGGTTGGATGGATATGGGTGCCTCCAGATAAAACTCGTGTACTTCATGAAGGATTACGCTCCTGTTCTTGGAAAGCCATTTCTTCTGCAAAAACTGTCGCAGTTGCTCACTGGCGACCAGTATCCGGCTTGTGCTCATTGGTCGAATCAGTTTCGCTCAATCGTCGATGCAGAGTGGCAAAAAATGAGCGTCATGGATCCTCTCTATCAGGATTTATCTCATGATACATTCACACGGCTTCTTGTCCATTGCAGTTGACTTCGCCATGAATCAAATGCATGACAGCTACTTTGCACTACGTGTAACTAGCCGTATTACTCCTCATGCACCCTTGGTTTAAAGGAAGACAATCTCCGTTTGCTCAGCTCGTGTTTGTAGAGCAACTCCCTCTTGTGGCTCTAGCATCTTCTAGTGGCGCTTGCAACCCTATGTTTCTATGTGATTTTTTATTCTTTCTGTATGCCTGATTTGCCATGTCACTTTGTAAATGTTAAATTTTTACTCCCCCTGTATCGCACTCAATTTAAATCCCCAGATTTCGTAACTGTACACTCTTAAAACGAAAGAGTGGATTAGGTTTCTCAGGAAAGAGCTGTAATATCGTGATAAAGATCGTGAATGAGTTACTTTTTAAACATTTTACTCATCTTGATTTAAATTGCTTAGTTAAATTACTCATCTTGATTTAAATTGCTTAAAAACTTGAACTCCTTATGAGGAACTGACTTTTGAATCGTGAGATAAGCTAATTTCGGCTCAACTTGAGATATTTTGTAGCTCAGGTATTTATAAAAACTTTAGAGTAAAAATTTGATTTTGTATGATAAAGTACAGTTGTGCAAAATTGAGTAAACACCCTCTAAGAGTTCTGCAACAAATTACTGCAAAAAAAGTTACTGGTATCAAATTATTGGAAATAAAGTCTTTATTTATAAATGATGTACAAAACATTTGCTGAGGGACATCTACAAATCAAAACCAGACCAACTATGTTTTTTTCTATAGCAATATCCAAGTTTAGCACCATAAATAAATCTACACCCTTCAGTTAGCCTAAATAAAAAATTTCGTGAAATTCGTAAGATTAGTTTTCGAAAAGTTAATTATTTTAAAATGAGTTTTAATTTTAGTTTCTGTATCCAAATTGAAGTTCAGTACACGATTGTTGAAATGCTACGCAGTGACTATGTCACTTCTACTAGTCTATTGACTATTTATCGAACAACATACATCTGACTTGTGTGTTTGACATGAGAGCCTGCTTAAAAGCCATCGTCAATATACAGGGACGACATAGCGCAAGGAAATTTTAGAAGATGAGATAAATACAACCGGGAGCTCTACACAAAGAGTGTGTGCAATGAAGCCATCTTTGTACCGAAGAATGTCAGCTATTCAATGAAAAAAAATTTAGAAACATTGAACTGCAACAGGTATTTATTTGTACATTTCTTTCATAGCATTAGCATTAGTGAGCAATTCTCTTATCGTGATTGAAGTAGTCCTTTAATAGGTGTTTAGTTGTTTACCGCGACAGCATGTAAAGAAAAAATATCTACTGAAGTACAAAAAATATTTTTCGTAAGCCTAGTATCAATCAATCATTTCATAATTTTAGTAACAGTAGTACTTTCTCCCTGAAAAGATTAAATATGAATTGCGCAAGTGTTTTATCTAATTAAAAATCCAACATAAATTAATGTTTATTTGATGTAGATCTTTCTCTTTGAAACACTAGCAACATAACGGCGTTATGCTACAATTTTTTTTTTTTTTTTACATATTCCGAATAATATTCTTCACATTTTTTAAATGGAAATTTTTGTCATTAAGTAAGACAGATATTCTAAAATAGTAATCACACACACACAAGAAAAAAAAATAGTTGTACATAAAGCAATGGGGGAAAAATCTAAAATACTTTAACCCCTTGGAGACGAGCGACACTCATATGTGCCGCAAAAAGGCTTTGAAATCCTTTTTTATTCCCACCAGTAAAATGTTACTGTAAAATTTGCCTTATTTAATCGGAGCATTTTCTCGATTTTATAAGACAAAAATTTCTATTTTTAAAAGCCGGTGACAAGAACTAAAAATTTCGTAAAAAGGCTCCCGTCGTGAAAGGGTCAATAATACAATACATATTCAAATTCAAAATAACGAAAATAGTGATGATAATATTATTGACTAAAATTCATTCTTAAACAATCAGAATAAGTTTATATATTGTACGATTTTATTTTGTTTTGTATGACACTTTTGCGGAATTGTCATTTAGTAGTGAATTTGACATTATACAAACGCGCAGACTGAGACCAGGATAAAGGGGAATTGACATAACCTGAAAATGGTGAAGCCATTACTGTAATGGGTTTACAAGTGTGTCATTACAACCGGGCAAAACTTTTACCAGTAAATTTAACTATTTCCCCCTTTATTCAAACGCCATATTAATCCAGAATTTCTGTCATAATTATTGTTTAAAACATATATTCATTATTACTGGTGCAAGTTTGCTTCGGCGATAGTCAAATCTTGCGTCTCTGTCATACTGTGACAAGGTAAACAACCTCAAGTCAGTGTCATTGTAAGAGACTATAATACTCGGGCTAAGTTTCACCAATAAAAACGAATATAAATTTTTACTATATTTGTGAGAGAAATTTTGCATGAATAAGCATGCTAAAAAAAGACAAATTCTGTTCAAGTTTCTATTCAAATCAATTCTATTCAATTTTCTAGTTTGTATTCAAATTTTACTCGTGAAAGTTTGCTCCGACAGTAATCAGAAACTGTTGATCTGATGTAAAAAAATCAGTGGCCAACTTCTGACAACCTCCACATTTATTTTACTTGAAACTGGTAAACTCTACACTACATATCTCCCCCTCTTTATTCTTAATGGTCCTGTCCTTGCCCGCGAAGACACTCGCGACCTGAATCTATTCCTTATGGGGACGCATTTTTCTAATAACTCTTTCGCATTTTGACATTTTTAAGTATTTTTTTTTTAATTGGATAGCTGAGGTCCCACCCAAGATAGCTCCTTGATTACTCTTTCGATTTTGGTCGCATATATATTTTTATAAAATTACTTTCACTTTCTGAAAAATATCTGCAAACAAAATTGAAAAAGTAATCAAGGAGCGATCTTGGGAGGGACCTCAACTATCCGATGAAAGAAAAAAAAAATGTGAAAATGTGAAAATGTGAAAGAGTTATCAGAAAAATGCGTCACCATAGGAATAGCATTAGCTCGCGAGTGTCTTCGTGGGCAAAGACAGGACCCTTAAGGAAACATAGTACTTTTGAAATCACCTCTTCAAATTTGAATAATTAACATATATGGTGGCATAATACAGTAAATAATGTTAACGAAACCCGCAAGCATCGTTCTTCTAAAAGTCGTTTTCCCGCATTCGTCGTTGCAAAATTTTTCTCCTCACCGAAAAGAAATTGAAAGTCATGCGAATCCATATGGTACACGAACTGGAATTACTTATTTTACCCTAAAATAACTCATTTGTGATGCTTCTATTTATAATGGCAACAATAATATAGATTAAGAGTGATTGTACATAGCAGAGGATGCGATTATGTTTCCATTGATTAAGATGTTGCGACATATGGTGCCTTAAAAATAGGAGAAATGCGCCATAATTCAACAAATGAAAATGATGGCGAAAAAGTAGAGTGTATTAAGTTCATGCTGATGACGCTGAGCAACCAGTGCAAGTCTGATGCAGTTTAAGGCATTTGAAACTGTATGAATTTTTATATATACATAAGAAATTACAAAAAATTACCAGAAAAATATTATATGTTTTGAAAATTTATTTTTTAATAAAAAAAAATAATAAACGAAAAACCAAACAAAATTTAGTAAGCAACAAATTAGTATACTGTATACATTACATGCATTTCTAATGCATAATCATTGTGTTTTTTCGTGTTTTGAAGTTAATCCGCATTCATCGTTTTCCCGTATTCATCGTTTTTCCCCCCGACAGCCCTTGAAAAACGATGGATCGAGGTTCTACTGTACTTAATACTTAAAAGCTTAAAAAAAGTTTGTAACAAAATATTTAATTTTTTTTAAAATCCCCACTACTTTTATAAATATGAATATTTTGGCTTCGATTTTTTTCCCGCATTCATTAAAATATACTGTATAACACTGCGTATGGATTTCCAGATTTATGTTACAAATAATAATTCTTTTCTCTCGTGTATACCAAAAAATGAAGGAAATTCAACAAATTCTCGATTTAAATATTAAAAAAATAATAACTATAAATTTGAATGTTAAATCCATGCACAAAAATATTAAATACACCATGGAGAATAAGTAAAAAAAAATCTCTATCTAAACTATCAAAAAAGCTTCAGTGTTTATCAAACAAGCAAATTATAAAAATATGAACAAGATGAAAAATCAGTTTTAAGTTTTCATTTGTATGGATATTTGTGCTGTGCTGGATTTTTTAACAAAATTTACAATATCTCGCGATACAAATGTCGTAAATGTAAATCTGAGGTGTCAAAATATTCACAATTAAAGAAGCTTTCAGTGATTATAAAAGAAAGAAAGAAAGAAAATCTATATTTTGACAAATTTCAAAGTATTGTGTCCCCTTAACTCCATTGCTGAGATATAAGATGGGCTATTTTTTTATTCGATCCGTACCACTTTCGAAACATTATCTCTGTAATACAGTTACAGTAGAAAATTTTCGAGAGGAAAGATCCATAAAGAAAGATCCTATTCAATTGAGGTACTGTTCCATAGGAATATAGTCACCAGTATTTGTCTATAATCAAATGTCTAATATTATGATTTAAGTGTTTTACCGTAACATTTTCACGTCATTTGCTTTTCCTCTTTCAGAACATGAAGATGCAACCAAATACGACAATAACAGTGGAAAGATTAGTTAATCTTCTTAAAGTTTTAAAATTTTAAAGCATCGTAATAAAACAACTTTTAACCCATTAGGTAACATAATTTTATTTGATTATATGGACTTAAGTAGAATAATGCTTAAAATCCTTATTTTATACCGATAACAAAGTATTGCTTTCTGGAAACAAAAAAAAATCTGTTTTCTAAGGGAGGATTTTAAACACAGAAAATTATGTGTTATAATGTAACTGGAGCATGTAGTTTTCGACTTTAGTCAGTTGTATTTTTCTTTAACATTGGTAATATAACAGACATTATTTGTTATAACATAGATGTATTTCTGTTTTTTGGTATAGAAATCGATTTATTAAAGTATTTAAGTAAAAGCTTTTACATCGGATCTTACATCGGATTTTTTTTCCATCGAACGTTTTTTTAAAGTTATGTAAGAGCATAACGGTTAAGAAAATTTATTTCAAGATACAGAGAAATCTGATTAAAAAAGTTTTAAGAACACGTAGAATTATTCTTGAAAGGTCTAATAATCTTAACATGAACTCTGCCAGAGAATTTCACACGTTAAAATTCCTGCATTATACCAGTCTAAAAGTTGAGTTGCAATAAATTAATTATTTAAGAAAGAAGTTAAAAAAATTGGTAGTATTTTTTAAGAACTTGTTAAAGGCGAATGGGGAGGACACTATGCTCTACAGACATGGCTTGAATGTCTGAGCGGTTCCTCTTAGGTAGTCAAACATTGGTAGTAATATTTCTATTATATTGCACCAAGCTCCACCTCAATAATTATACTCCCTTAAATAAACTCTGATTTTCATATAATTCATGGGTATTTCCATGAGCACATGTCGTGTAAGTCACATACTCTGATTTTGGAAACCAGTATTTTAGAACGAAAAAATGTGATTTAATTTACCAGAGTTATTTCATTAATTGAATAAGGCCATGCAAACCTTTCGAAAATAACGGTGGCCAGCAATTTATAAGTTACTAATAATGTGACTTACACGACAAATGCTCATGGAAATGCCCTCATAAGAGTTATTTAGGGTCACTTAGGAATGGTGATGGTTGGTATGGTAGGGTATGGTTGGAATGGTTGGTATTTTATATGAAGTATGCGAGATTAATAGTTCATTTACAGAGGCACTCAAAAGAATTCGATTACGTTATGGTATAGTGGGGGGGGGGGGGCGTTTGCAGAGTTAATTTAATATCAATCACACTATTTCAAATGGACTGAAATAGATATAAATCATTGAATATTTTACTGCAAGATGGTTACGATAGAATAGGACATTCATAGCATTTGTTATTCATTCACAGCAGGCATATAAAACAGGTGGCCTGTCGACAATTCATGTGTGGCCCGCGAATCCTTTGGCATGTGTTTAATTCAGTTTTTTAAACTATGCTAAAAATACGCATGCAAAAAATTCCTTTAGCACATGGCAGTGGTAGCCTAGTGGTCACAGCACCGAACTCCAGACGGAAAGGTCCTGGGTTTGATGTTCGACATCACCAAAGACGCATCGAGTTATGCAGTGTGAACGCTCGTTAAATAAAGGGGTAGAGAAAGTCCTGTGGTCGGTCGTAGCAGTTATCATGGGTATATCTGCCTTCTTCTGAAATTTGAAGAAATTTTGAAGATGTAATTTTACCTCAAAACTATCAGCAGATTTTTTAAAGATATCCTTAGAAATATCTGTAGATTTTTTTTGTTTTATAATGGGCCAATACCCTGAAGATTTTCTACAGAAATTTTCTTGAGATTTTTCTAATGGGGACAGTACGGATCGCTGTTCTATCTCCCAAAACATTCGGACATCTTTTTGTTGCTTGAACTATGGCAATTATCAAATGTAGAAGAATTCTGAAGCTTGGAGACCATATTCATAGACGAACAACATTTATTGACATGACAAAATAACATACGGTCACATTAACACAGATCTTGTATACATTTACGTAAATATTATTATTATTGTTCCACAAGAACAATACTTCTTCGCGACACACGAAGAGAGCTTTTTTCGACTTCCTCCAATCACACTTCGACCCCCTCTGCTCTAACGCAGTTCTCTTTTTCGTCGAAGGCGTGCCACTTGGCAAGAGTCTGTCTCTTATTTGGCGACGCCAACCATTGTTTAAAAAAAAAGTCAAAGTTTGAATTGTGGAACCTTACATGTCCCTCCGTAAAGAGCACATAGTTCTCCTTAGAGACTATGCTGCTAAGGAATGCTTTTCGCATATTCCACGAAAGCATATTTCACACAACTGTAAGTTTTTTTTTTTTAGTTAATTTTCAAAAACCATAGAGTAATTTTTTTTAGCATATTTCACAAACGTAAAAGAAGAACTCGTTCGCTAGCCCAACATTTTTACTTAAATGAACCAATATAGATGTATGTATATACAATAATATTAATACTAATAAGTAGATACAATATGAAATATTCAACATGAAATATTATAATGAATAATAATGCATTATTTACACAATTACTTTATATGTTTCCCTAGGGGAATCTGGAAAGTGCATCAGCATTACCATGTTTGCTTCCTTTCCTATAAGTAATTTTCAGGTTGTATCTTTGGAGTGCTAAAGCCCACCGTGCTAGTTTGGCACCATGTGGCAAGCCCTGGGTAAGATAAGAAAGAGGATTATGATCTGAAATCACTTCAACTTGCGATCCGAAGATCCAAGTATCAAATTTTTGAAGCGCAGCTAAAACGCTGTAAGCCTCTCTTTCTATAGTAGACCACCTGGTCCGGCATAGGGTAAAATTTTTGCTGTAAAAAGCTATAGGATGCTCCTTCCCATTCTCATCTAACTGTGATAAACACGCTCCAACGGCCGTAGCGGAAGCATCGGTATAAAGCTGAAAGGGATTTTCAAATTGTGGAGTATATAAAGATGGCATTTTAACTAACTGTTCCTTTAGTTTTCGGAAAGCTTCTTCTTCCAACTTTCCCCAGGGGATATCTTTGGGAACTCTCTTTTTCGTCAGATTAGTCAAAGGTAATACAATACTTGCAAAATTCGGAATGTAGTCTCTATAATAACTTGCTATCCCCAAAACCGTTCGCAATTTTTTCTTGTTAGTAGATGCCGCTAATTTCTTCATAGCTTCCACCTTTTCAGGGTCCGGGGCATGTCTTCCTGACCCAACTATATGCCCTAAAAATTTTACTTCTTTCTTTCCAAAATCGCATTTTTCTAAATTAACAGTAAGACCTACTTCACGAAGAGTTTGTAAAACTGCACTAATATGTTTCAAATGGTCTGCCCATGTTTTTGAGAAAATTGCAACATCATCAATGTAGGACCGACAGTAATCTTTATGCGGAATCAGAACTTTATCCATTGACTTTTGAAAGGTGCTACCAGCATTCTTCAGGCCGAATGGCATGACTCTCCATTGGTAATGGCCAGAGTGAGTTACGAAGGCAGTATAATGTTTGCACTCTTCTTTCATGGGAATCTGCCAATATCCCTTAGTAAGGTCAAGCACGGTGATTATTTGTGCTTTCCCTATTTCATACAGCAGTTCATTAGCATGTTTCATGGGGTAAGCATTTGGAATAGTAAAACTGTTTAGTAGTCTGAAGTCAACACACAACCGCACGCTGCCATCCTTTTTAGCAACGCACACTAACGGATGGGCCCATTCACTATCGCTTTGTTCAATGAGTCCAGTTTCTAGTAGCTCTCGAATTTGACGATCTACTTCATTTTGGAGGGCTATAGGAATTCGATACGGTCGAAGTCTTTTCGGTGAACAATCAGGTGTAACCTTAATCACATGCCCTTCGACTTTCGCCATTCCAGGTTTAGTATTGAATGTGTCATGGTATTTACAAAATAAGTCGCTTAGATCATGCCGTTGCTTAGCATCTAATGGGTCATATCCCGGACATGTTGCTCTACTTCACTTTTATTGAGAGACGTTTTCTCGGTTGGAGCAGAATGTAATTGTCCGAAATCTTTATCCTGTTCAAAAACAAGACCGATGTGTTGGACACGAGCCACATATGGTCAAATTTTATTGAAATGTAGTTCTTCTCTTGCGCAATCATCAAATTCAACAATGGCTGAATGTGGCCTGCTCAATTGAACCACAGTCGCTGGTCCTGACCAAGTTTTCAATAGCTTATGAGATGATGTTGGCAGCAGTATCAGAACCCTGTCACCTACTTGAAAGGTTTTCTCTCGAGCTCTCAAGTTATACCTTTGGGCATAACTTTGTTGATTTAGTTGAACATTCTCGTTTACAATTCTATGAGCGTTTTCTATATTCTCTCTTAACTCTTCTAAATGTTTTTCGACAGACCTAGAAGCCGTTGTAGGTATCACTTTCACACCTGTCCAAATTTCTTTAAGTAATGCGGTCGGTCCATTAGGAATTCGTCCATACACTAATTGGTATGGAGACACACCAGTCGTGCAGTGAGGAACTTCTCTATACGCAAATAAGAGATGCGGAATGTGGATATCCCATTGATTTCCATATTCCTGAACATTTTTGTTCAACGTATTCTTTAAAGTTCTGTTCCATCTCTCCACAGCACCCATGCTCTCGGGATGACCCGGAGTTGAAAATCTTGGTGATACTCCTATTAAATTTATAAAAGCCTCGGTCAGTTCTGAGGTAAAATTTGGACCTTGATCTGCACATATCATTCTAGGGAAACCAGTGCGGCTGAAAATTTGCATCAATGCATTGCACGTAGTTTTAGCGTTTATATTTCTAGTCGGTATTGCTTCTGCCCATCTGGTACATAAATCAATCGCGCAAATGATATACTTGTATCCTCTTCTGGAAGGAGGTTCTAAGGGGCCAATGCAATCTACGCTCCAAACTTCAAAGGGGTATTCTGGCCTGGTAATTGGTTGGATCGGAATTCTATCTCGGTAAGTCTCAGTTCTTCTAACTTGACAAGGTTTGCAACTTTCACAAAATTTCCTGACATTATTTTTGATAGTCGGCCAAAAGAATGAGTACTTTATTCGCTCTTTCGTTTTCTTTTCACCCAGGTGTCCAGCCAGGGGAATTTCATGGGCAACTTTCAATACGAAATCTCGCTTGCTGTAGGGTAACACCACTTGCTTTATTTTTTCGCCACACACCCATTCAGAGTGTAACAACAGTCCATCCTCTAACTCAAATCCATTTCTCCGTTCTTCTGCAAGCTTCCAAATATTTGTTGAGGATTCATCTTCCCGCTGTAGCTTTATAAACTCTGATCTACTTTCTTTACAACCCTCTTCTTCACTGGAGATAGCAGGATTTTCTATCTCAAGTGCTTCTTCTTCTTCATCACTCTTTACAATTTCATTCAGGCTGTAGCTTTGTTTCTGTTCATCTTCTTGCACAGGAGGGGAAGTCACGGGTTGACATTCTTGAATTCCATCATTTAGTGAGTCAAACGCTGTAGAACATATCAGCATATCGCTTACCAATTTTTTGGATACCGCACATACGACTGGGACTTCACAATGTCGCGAGTCATTAATTTTCATTTTAAAAACTACTAACGGGGCTGTTTCAGTTGATCCAAATGCACATACTAGTTTTACAGTTCCTTCACCATCGCCTTCTTTAATAGGAACCAGGTCGTATCTTATGACTGAAATTTGAGCCCCTGTGTCTAAAATGCCGTTAAGAATCGTAGAACCACATTTCAATTCTATTTCCTTCAGTTCATCAGACTTCACAGAATTTGCCTTGAGAGGGGATGACATAGGCACGGTAATTCGAGCAGTCAATACCTCTTTATTCTCTATGACTTTTTCTGTAGTGACCGATATGCTACGAACATTTTCGATTCTGCCCCGATTTCCTTGGCTATTATTCTTAGGACAAACTCGTACAAAATGCGTTGGATCACCACATACGAAGCATGTGACTTTAGATATTCTGGGACCCCTGTCCCTTTGATACCCTCCTTGGTATTTTGTTCTGTCAACTTGCTTGTCATTTCCGCCATATTTGGTTATACCTGCTAAATGATTATTTTTGTTGCCTTCGAACCTTTCCTTGAATTTACACTTATTTTTCTCTTCTGATTGCCATCGGGGAACATCCCTTGGCTTTTTGTGCACTGGATTATTCTTCAAACCGTCTTTCAAACTTTCGTATTCATCAACCTTTTCTGCGACCTCCAAAGGATCGATCATTTTATTCCATTGGTCCAAGAAATGTTCTTTTATGTCGTTTGGTACTCTGCGTTTAAGTTGGTCCGCAACCAGTAGCTTCTTTAATTGGTCGAAATCCTCGACTTTTAATTCATTTATCCATTCGTTAAAATAACTATTCAATGCATGACAGTAACTCCTTCAAGATTCTTCTGGCCCCTTTTGATGTCGGAAAAATAGCTGTCTCAATTTTTCAGGATTCAGTTTGTAGCGTTTAAGCAACATTTCTTTTATGAAATCATAATCATTGGCTCTCTCAGGAGGCTCCCGGGCTATATTGTTAGCTATCTCGGTTGGTAAAAGTCCTAATAAATATGCCACCCATTCGGTTTTTGGTACACACGCCATTGCCGCCCGACGTTCAAAGTTTACCAAATACAATTGCATTTCGTCTACCTTTTCATCGTACTTTGGGGTTATCTGCATCAGCTGTACTTTAGACCTTGTTTCATTCGAATTTTTCACTTTTTCACCCAAATGTACGTTATTCCTCAATAATTCCAAGCGTTTTAACTCAATCTCATGGGCTCGCTCCTCTGTTCGGATTCGATCTTCTCTTTCTTTTTCCCAAATTCGTTCTTCATCTTCTTTTTTCTCACGCCGAAGTCTGTCTTCTATTATTCTGCTCAAAGAAACTTTGGCTTCATCTTCAATGAAATTCCCACTGTCAACGATTAGCTTTCTAATTTCAGCCCTCGTTAAATCTGAGTTAACTTTTAACCCCAGTTCGGTGGCCAGTTCGACCAGATCCTCCTTGCGACCCTTACTCAAGAAAGATGATGCCATGGTAACCCGGAAAAAGAAACGAAATCCCAGTAATTGTAACAATCAGTAACAGTGTAATAACCCCCAAGAGTTATTCATTCCCATCAGGAAACATATTTACAACCATGACAATATAACCTATCGCTCAAATAATAATTTATTTCATTTATTTACTTCTACTCAAAAAAAAAATAAATAAAATAAAATTTAAAAAAAATAAATAAATAATAATAAAAAAAAACGCAGCATAAGTAACCAAAACTTAATACTAAATAAAAAAAAAAAATTTAAATAAAATAGTTCTAGAAACCATATACATCAATAGTATATCACAACACAATAGCATATTCAATAATCACTCGTTCGATTTCGTTTTCATAACTCAACATAACAAAACAATTCTACAATATCTAAGTGTACCAATATTTTCTCAAAACAATTAATTTCATTAATTAATTACCCTTAATGAACATTTAATAGTGTTCACAATACCCAAAAAAAAATCACAAACCTTAAGAACATTCAATGTTGTAATAACACTACACTCGTATCATTTATTTCACAACAACAACATAAAAAAACCGAAAAAAATAATATATATGTATATTTTGTTTGTTTTCTTAAAATACCATCAATATAATTTTAATTGTTTTTTTCTTTAATCACCCTGTATACAGAAACGAAATCTATATATATAAAAGGAATTCTGAGGATAATTGAGGCACAGATAGGCTCTCATCCTCTATACCTTTTATTTATAGAGATTTTACACAGCTTAGGTAAACGCAGAAGAAATATAAAACAGATAATGTATTTATCACAAAAAATCGTCTGCTAAGAAAATCTTTTTTCATTTCGAACTCTATAAATAAAAGGAATAAAGCAGAAGAAATATAAAACAGATAATGTATTTATCACAAAAAATCGTCTGCTAAGAAAATCTTTTTTCATTTTGAACTTCTATAAATAAAAGGACAGATAGGCTCTCAAACAGTGAATCGTCGAATATAATTGAAGAACAAATGGAAGAACAAATGGAAGAACAAATGGAAGAACAGATGGAAGAACAGAAAGAAGAACAGATGGAAGAACAAATGGAAGACCTCTTCATTAACAATAAAAAAAGATATGCAAACGAAACCCCAGAACACCGATCAAACATATCTGCCGGAAACTGACGAGACATGGCACAGAAACGTGAATGTGTGGGGTTGTAGAACTGGCATTCAGATAGTCTTCGGGCTACTGAAGCCGGGCAACCGTCTAGTTGCAAATAAAAAAAAATTCTTTACTACCAAGAGTATAATTTTTTGGCAACCATTCAAAATTCATAAATAAATTTTCCTTTATTCATTTCTTATAACACTCTATATACGTTTATATTATTGAAATCATAACGTCGGTTGCACTACAAGAGGGAAAGAAAAAAAAATATTTCATAAAAGAATTCTTTCATAACACTAGTTTCGATTTACCGAACTTAGACAATGAATGCAAAAAAAAAAAAAAAAAATTAATAAAAATATGTACATATATATATATATATATGTATATATATTATCCAATCTATAAAAATAACAATTGAACACAACCAATCCCTATTACTTCCTTCAATCAACGGTACTCCGTTGCGAAAACCAAACAATAATTATTTTATTTTACCCTTTTAACACTTCTGAAATAAAAATTCCTATTCCAGCTATTTGTTCCAAATTACTTCATAAGTAACACAAACAAAAAAAAAATCATTTTCGAGAACGATATTTCGTAATTGTCAAATGGATAATATTCTAAAATACAATTTATCGATTAAACAAAAACACATTTTTTTTTCAATTTAATTATCATGAAAGATATTTTTCATTTGCACAGAAAATAATAACACAGAACCTACTATTCTCAATTCTTTTTATTTCATTTTTCATCCACTAGAAGAGAAAAGAGATTTTTTTTTAATTTATTATGTTTTTCTGTATAATACCTATATAGGATTATCTATATATATTACTTTTTACCTATAAAAATATATATTTTTCTATTGGGCTAAACGAAACGAGATCTTCTTACCTCTAGGTTCGTAATCCTACCGGCTGCGCAAGTACGGATCGCTGTTCTATCTCCCAAAACATTCGGACATCTTTGTGTTGCTTGAACTATGGCGATTATCAAATGTAGAAGAATTCTGAAGCTTGGAGACCATATTCATAGACGAACAACATTTATTGACATGACAAAATAACATACGGTCACATTAACACAGATCTTGTATACATTTACGTAAATATTATTATTATTGTTCCACAAGAACAATACTTCTTCGCGACACACGAAGAGAGCTTTTTTCGACTTCCTCCAATCACACCTCGGCCCCCTCTGCTCTAACGCAGTTCTCTTTTTCGTCGAGGGCGTGCCACTTGGCAAGAGTCTGTGTCTTATTTGGCGACGCCAACCATTGTTTAAAAAAAAAGTCAAAGTTTGAATTGTGGAACCTTACAGGGACGGTCTTATAGATGACAAGCATCTGAAATATATGAATATGAACGTTACCAAATCAGAAAGTTTTTATTTTATTCTTATCCTGATAAATACCGCAATTTTTTAATAGTAAATTTTGCCTCAATTATTCCCTCATTAAATAATAAGAATATTTCTCTTTGTAATATTCCTGCATGGATGAATTTAACAGGTACTATGAATTTAAAAAATGTTTCCCGTATGACAACAGTGATGAAAATGCACAGATATATTTTAGCTTTCTTTTTGTCTGAAAAATTTGTTAATACTCTTCATATTTATAAATTAAATTGTGATAAACTAAAAATAAGCAATAGAGATTTTTTATTTTTTATTTTTAATGGGATTATAGGTTCGATGCTAGATATCACCAAAGACGCACTGCGTTATGCAGTGTGCTTTTTAGTTACTTGCATAACGCAGTAACTAAAACGTTACTGCGTTAGTTAGTTACTTAGTTTTTAGTTAATTAGTTCAGTGATCGTTAAATAAAGGGGTAGTGAAAGTCTTGTGGTCGGTAGTCACAGTTATCATGGGTATTGACCTCTGGAGGAACCTTCACTCCCCTTCAGAGACATATCGGAATTCAGAAGGTGGCGATGTTTGGTTTTGTCAGCTATTGGGGCTCTGTTGAATATCTTCTGATGCAGAAGTCTGACTTCCAACTCCCAGGGTGCAGTTCAGTGGAAGCTCCAGCACCCTTCCTGCCCTTCGGGCACACGTCAACAACAATAACATTTAGCACAAAATGTTTACACCAACCACAGTCTTAATGATAGCAAACCCCATCTGAAATATATGAATACTAGCTGACCCGCCCGGCGTTGCCCGGGTCCGTATTAACAATATTAAACGAACTTGAAATTTGTATGATTTATCATTAACTCGAAACATGCAGAAATGCATTGTCTGAAATACTTAGCCACTGACTGTGTGAAAAATCGGTTTAAAAACCAGCTAACGTTAAGCTCTAAAAATACTCAAAATGAGCGATGAGAAACGCGGGAGGGAATATGTATCCAACGACTGCGTGATTTTCGTGTTAAAGTGTTGATATTTATCAAAAATCACTGTTAAGTTACGTAACTAATCATTTTTTTTCACATAGAAATCCCAAATGAAATATTTTTGAATTTCAAACTAATTATATCGCTCTTAAATCCGACTATACCATGAATGAAATCGATATTCGCTCGTAGCTAAAATGTTGGTATTCAGATCAGTATTATGATTTCAGAGCCATTTTAACAAAGGTAAGTGTTATTTTTAAACAAATCATGCGTAATGTTCACTCTATGGATAAATTCCTAACCGTAAACTTTTGTACCGTAACCATAACCTGCCTGTAACCTAACTTTGACTTAACCGTACCTTACCGTAAATTAAATATAACATAAATGTAACCTAGCCTTCACTTTATTGTAACATATCCTTTTTCTAACCATAGCATAAATGCAATTTAACTGTAACCTAACTTTAACTTAACCGTGACCTAACTGTAACCTAACGGGAAATTAAATATAATCAAAGACTTACCGTAGTGTAATTGAAACCTAAATTTACCAAACCATATATTGGTTTCATGTCCATGGAAATTATTTTGTCTTGTTCGGATCTGGTTATGATTCATTAGAACATTTTTGTCGGGTTCAGATTTCGTTCGGTTCAGATTATAGGTATTTTTTGATATTGAGTTTTAATGTTCGGATCGTATTCATGTCCATGGAAATTATTTTGCCTTGCTCGGATACAGTTATGGTTCTTTGGAATATTTTTGTCGGGAACAGATTTGTTTAAATTCAGATTTCGGCTTTTTCTTCAAATGGAATTTTTGGGTTCGGGTTTTCTTGCGTGTTCAAGGAAATTATGCTGCCTTGTTCGAATAAGAACATGCTTCACTGGAATATTTTTTTTTTCAAGTTCAGATTTCGTGATTATTTCAAAGAAATTTTTTAGGTTCAGATTCGGTTCATGTGAATGGAAATTTTTTGTCTTATTCATATCCGGTTACGATTCTTTGGAATATTTTTATCAGGTTCCGATTTGGTTCAATTCAAATTTCAGGTATTTTTTCAAATAGAATTTTTAGGTTCGGATCTCGTTCATGTCCACGGAAATTATTTTGTCATACTCGAATCCAGTTATGATTCTTTCGAATATTTTGGTCGAATTTAGATGTGGTTTGGGTCAAATTTCAGTTTTTTTCAAATAGAATTTTTTAGGTTCGAGTTGGGTTTATGTCCATAGAAATTATTTCGTCTTGCTTGGATTGGGTTATAGTTCTTTGGAATATTTTTGTCAGGTCCAGATTTGGTTCAATTCAGATTTCGTGTTTTTTCTTCAAATATAACTGTTGAGTTCGGGTCTTATTGCATGTTCCCGGAAATAATTCTGTCTTGTTCGAATAAGGACATGCTTCACTGGAATATTTTTGTCAAGTTCAGATTTTGTTCAGTTTGCGATTTTTTCAAAGAAATTTTTTGGGTTCGGATTGTGTTCATGTCCATGAAAATATTTTGTCTTGTTTGGATCCGGTTGCGTTTCTTTGAAATAGTTTTGTCAGATTCAGATTTGGTTAGATTCAAATTTCAAGTATCTTTTTGAATGGGAGTTTTAGGTTCGTATCGGGTTCATGTCCACGGAAATTATTTTGTCTTACTCGAATCCGGTTATGGTTCTTTCGAATACTTTGGTCAGATTTAGATGTGGTTTGGATCAAAGTTCAGGATTTTTCAAACGGCGTTTTTCAGGTTTGAGTCGGGTTTATGACCATGGAAAGTATTTTGTCTTGCTGGGATCGGGTTATAGTTCTCTGGAATATTTTTATCGGTTTCAGATTTCTTTCGAGCCATATTTCGGGCTTTTTTTAAGAAAATATTTAGGTTCGGGTCAGGTTTCATGCCCACGAAAATTATTTTTCCTTGTTTGAATTGGGTTATGCTTCACTTGAACATTTTTGCTCGACTCAGATTTGGTTCGGGTCAGTTATCAAATCCATAGTTTTTTCCAAACAGCATTTTTAGGTCAGGGTCGGGTTTATACTCACGGAAATTTTGTGCATCACGGATCAGAGTGTGGTCTGTTTTTTTTTTCTGGTTGGGATCGGGTTATGTTTAAATTAGTCTAAACATTAAGGTTAAAATCAGTTTTGCTACTATTCTTTTTATGGCTATTTCTGATAGATACTTTACTTTGCTATTTGATAATTTATTATGATGAATTAATCATTTGCGGATACAAACAATTATACGCCAAACAGCTATATTTTATTTTTGTTTTAAAAACAAATTAAAGCCATATTACAATTTTAAATTGAATAGAACACATTTAAATTTAATCAATGATTAAAAAAATAAACTCATAGAAAAGAGTTGTGTAATATTTTTTAATGCAACACAGCTAATGACTCATACATTTTAATGTTCGAAATGCCAAAAATATGCGTACAACCATATAGTAAAAAGAAATTAATAGAGTGGCAGTATAATGTCTTGGGTGACGCAAAAAATGTAACTCTAAAATCGCTACATTAAGTCCAAATAAGCACCAACAAAACCATGTGCTTTGAAACTCCGATCAATTCAAACTGGTTTAGACCAGTATTTCTTTGTTTTTGTTTTTTACCTTTTAAACTGTCATTGAATAGATGACTAAAACTTCATTGAAAAAAGTAACATTTTGTGCCATTATTGCCTGTAATACACGATCAGAATGCATGAAAGATACAATTAGATCAATCATAGGCAAGAATTATTTGATTATTTTTATTATATGACTTTGAAATATCAATATAGAAGCATCATTTAAGACTTTGCTTGAAAAATCAACATTCTTTCGTTAATGTCTTAAAATCGTCTGCACTCTGAAATCTAGATTTTAGATTAATATTATTATTAAAGTGTTCATGCATGATTTTAAAAGAATCTTTTCATCACTATATTTTATATATTGACATGGAATTATTAATATGTTGTTAAATCATAAACATTTTTCATCTACATCATGAAGTATTAAAAATTTCTGAAAAAAAGAGAAAACTTTTAGTAATACAATTTTTTAATTCAAATCATATGTTTTCAATATTTTATTTTATTTAGTTTTGACATTTAATTATTTTTAATTTTCCAATTTCAATTATTTTAACAGCAAACATTTATTTTAATAAATAATATAATAGAAAAAACCATTTAAAAAATTACTATTACTTCGTAAAATATGCTTCAGCTGTAATTCATTTCTTCCAATTCGTCTTATTAATACAAAATTCCTTCCTCGTGCTTTATTTTGAGACATTAAAATTTCAGCGATAAATGGTTTCATATTGCAAACCTTTTTTTTTCGGTTTACTTCGCCACCACCTATATTTTTCCTCCATGGCATACAGCAGCTGTGATAAAAAAAAATCCTCATTTAAACTGACAGTTTGCCAGTCTATGAATTTTAAAGGTCAGTCAGAGTTTTTAAAATTATTTCTGCGAAAATTTCATGCAACCAACCAACCATAAGAGAATGAAAGTGAAAAAAGCTAAAAAAAGCGATTTTTTATGAGAGTGAGGTTTGGAATTTAATTAATTACTCAGTTAATAAATAGAATTTTGAAATTCTGAGCGTCAGGTGCATCAGGAGAGATATTGGGCTACTCTCAGAAAAATTTTGAGCTTCGTACGTCCCGTAGTTTTCGCTAACTATCGCACACACACACACACACACACACACAGACAGAGCGATTTGTTATTTTATTAATATACTAGCTGAGCCACCCGGCGTTGCCCGGGCCCGTAATAATATTCTTAAATAAATCTGAAATGTATACTGCAAAATTTCATTAAGAAAAATCTCGAAACGAATCCCCGCTGCGTACGGTAAAGTTTGGCAGAAGTGCTGCGCACACACGGTAAAAAGTAAAAAAAAAAAAAAAGAAAGAAAGAAAGGGGGGGGGGATGTCTGGAATCTTTTAGTTTCATATTCTAGAAACAGGGGGCAAACTCTTTTCTTGACAAAACTCTCAGTAAACTTAAGAAAGATATTTGATGAAATTATTATTCGAAAATAATAATTTCAAGGTAAAATAATAATTATAAGGGGTAAGTACACTTTTAATTTTTCATATTAATTAAGTAATGCTTATCACAGAGCTCTGAAAAATCCGCATAAAACTTTACGGTTTTAAATATTTGATCACGCCCTCCCTAAAATAATTATTGTCCCCCCCCCTGCACGTAATTTGACGTCCCCTACTCTTTAAAATCTATGTTATGTGTTTTAAATTAACTGCAATTTTTATATTTAATAAGTAATATTTATCACAGGGCTTTGTGAAAAATCCGCATTTGAAATGGTAGAAAATGGTACAATTTTAAATATTTAACCACTCCTCCTAAAAAATCCTCCCGTCCAGTATTTGATGCTCACTACTCTAAAATATTTACAATACGTTATAATTTATCTGAAAGCTCCAAAACGATCGTTTTGTGAGGGTTTTTTAAATTTTAATTAATTCGCAATTCATCATTTCTTTTCCTTTTTAAAAAATCGATTTTTTTATTCAAACAAAAACTTGGATTCTTATAAATTTAGATATTATTAAACAGCGTTTAAAGATATTGCTCGATGCATAACTTTAAAATATGTAAATGGTGCAGTTTTAAAAATTTGGCAGCGTACCAAAGAATCCTAACATAAAAATCATTAGTGGTTTCGAAACACATGCTTTTAAAATAGAGCAAGTCATCCAATTAACGAATTAATAATTAATGTCTAAGGTTGTAATCGAGCGATTGTAAAGAAATTTACATATTTGAAATCAGCGAAAAATTCTTCATCTGAATTGATAAAAATTAAATTTATAAATGTCATATTCGAAAATATTTACAGGTCATCTAAAAATGCCATTACTCAGCGCCCAACTGTCTTCGTTGCAAAATACCTGCTATCCTGCAGAAAGATTTCTCGAAAATCTGTTTCTTTGAATAGAAATAAAATGAGATTTTTTAAATGATTTTTACGGATTTTTTTACTATTTACCGGAGTATGAAAATAATTTTTAGAATTTCTGAAAAGGAAATTTTTTCTGCATGCAACTATATAATTTTTGAGTTTTAAGGCCCAGAAGAATTTAAAATACAGCTTTTCATAAAAAAAGCCTAGTAGATTCATCGCCATGGCAACCCTCTATTTACAGTAACCCTTTTCTTTGAGTTTTCGAAGAAATAATCTGCAGTTTGATAAAAATCTATGCTCTTATTGAATTATGAGTACTTTTCCTTTCTTCTAATTTAGGGATTTTAATTAATTTCTCAACTAATTATTAGAATTTTAAAATTCTGAGGGTCAGGTGCATTAGGAAAGGCCTTGGACAATCGTCACAAAAAATTTGAACTTCGTACGTGCCGTAGTTTTTGCTAACTATCGCAGACACACACACACACAGAGCGATTTGTTATTTTATTAATATAGATAGATAAACATTACAAGATTCAAAAGTTTTTTTTTTTTTTTTTTTTTTTTTTTTTTTTTTTTTTTTTTTAAGTTTTGATAAATACCACAATTTTTGAATTGTAAATTTTGCCTTATTTATTCTTTTCATTAAATAAAGAAAATATATCTCTTTGTAATATGGTAGTATTATGAACTTAAAAAATTCCGCCCATATGACAACAGTGTTGTAAATGCACAGATGTATTTTAATTTTCTTTTAGTCTAAAAAATTTGTTAATACTCTTTATATTTATAAATTAAGATGTGACAAACTAAAAATAAGCAATAAAGGTTTTTTATTTTTTATTTTTAATGGGATTAACAATACATTTATATTTAAAAGATTAATGAAATTTTATATTTGATATGTAGGCACTGTTCAAGCGGGGTAAAGAATATGATATTAACATACGGCACAACACAAAGTATAACGAAAATCAAAAAGAAAAAATAATTTAAAAAATTTCAACAACCAATTAGAAAAGGATTTTTTTAAACGCTTAAATAAGCCTTTTATAATCCTTATAAATACATATAATAAAAACTTATAAATAAAATAAGCTGTTATAAACCTTAATAAATTTAAGACTTAAATAAGTTCTATATATAAAAAAAAAATCACTTATTGTAATCAACACATGTTTAATTTACAATTAAAGTTAAATAAAGGTGAACGATTTCGAAGGGATTATAAATAAATAATTTTTCTCCTAAAGAATTTAATGATTTGTAGAAAAAAAAAAAAAGAGATGATAGTGTTTCTTCTTTACTGAATTCATTCAATTTCTTATATAGTTATATTTGCCCTATCTAGCTATACTATAAAAGGACAAAAATATATGTACGTGACGCATAAGTCCCTCTGCGAATGACAACACTTCCAAATTTTAAATGAAATTTCAGTTTTACAATTTTGGGAACTCCAAATTTTTCAACTTCTGAAGATCGCACATTTTCAGTTTTTATACCCTCGTACAGGGAAAAAATGTATTTTTAAATGCAATTCGTTTTAAAACTGTATATATTTTTAAATTATTAATTTTTTGTAGTTTTTAATGTTTTTTCTGACATCGTGGCAACGGAAGTATTCCATTTCTGTTATAAATAAAGGGAAACTAGTAGATTACTGTAATTTTTTGTTGATAAAATAAATAAATAAATATAAATATAAATAAAATGCGGACGCCACTAAGCCCATTCTTGACTGAGAACAATAATCATTTTTTTAATGGTTTAAAAAAAGTTTTCTTACGAGTCCTTTTACCGATAAATATCAGAATTTCTTTTTTCACGGATTTTTCACATAGGGTAAGATGGGGATACTTGAGCCATTTTTTAAATTTTAATTTTTTTTAATTTTTTTATAATTTCGTAGAACAAAATAAAATATTGAAAATGAAAAATTGATATTTTTTCTTCAATTGAAAACCACTTTCAATTAATTTTGAACTATTTTTCTGTGTCTAATAAATTTTTACTTTTTCTTTTACATCGTGGCTCAAGTATTCCCATGGAGGGGATACTTGAGCCAGATGTTACATTCGCACCAGTATTTTGCAAAGAAAAAAACCGATTTACAATATACGTGAAAAAATGCATTAAACCTTTTTCAAATAAATTTGGTCGAATTTTCTGGTGTCGTTGTGACATTTCAGAATTAAAATTATGTGGTAGAAAATTCTACCAGCAGAGCTCAAAGGGTTAATCACCATACTTTCAAAATGGTACTAAGGTATGTGATTTCTTTTTTACATGTTCAGAATTATAAATATATTACCATGTTGCCAGTTTTAGAAAGAAAAATTGACCAACTGTAAAGATAATAGGGTTGGCTCAAGTATCCCCACTCTCTCCTATGCTATGAAACAATTATTTTTTAACGCTTAAAACTTTCAAAAGCTTGCACGATAACGATTTTTCTTTTTAACCATTTAAACTACTTGAGGACTCTTTTCTCCGCAGATTTCGAAACTATTTTAAATAGATCTGTTAAAGATTTTATTTTTTGTTCATAAAATTTTTACGCAAGCTGTAAAACTGTTATATTTATAACAGATTAAAATTTCAAATAGTTCAGACATCAAGAAATATACTTTTTTCTATGTCATGAAAATAAATTCTGTATCATAAAAAATACTTTTTCATTATCATGAAACGACCCTATGTGAAAAAACAAGAAATTGTTTTCTTACGAGCGCCTTTTCCATTAAAAATATAAATCAATAAATAAATTAAATAAATAAATGAATCGTGATTTTTTAATTATAAAAAGTAAATTCAGGCGAAATCGGGTTTAAGATTCAAAATCATAGAAATTTAAATTTATTTAAATTTATTATTACGGACTCGCTTTACGCTTGGCGGATCAGTTAATATATAGCCATATTTATTTAACCCTTTCGGGGTCCGAATTTTTTTTTCAGTTTTTAGAAAAAATTTCATCTACGTTAATAACATCATTACTAGCTAGCCAAATAGTTTAATTAGTGTTTAACAATTATGTCATTGTGTTAGTCATAGAGAACGCTGTTCTTTTGCGTACTATTTAATTAATTTCATATGACAATAAGCTAAAGAAGAATTTTTGGAGATATTTAGAAAATATTGTATTACAACAAGATTTAACTTATGTTACAACTTTCTAACGCTTTTTGTGCTTTATTGCACATGATTCTTTCATAATAGTAACTTTTATTTTAAATTCAAAGAGTGAAACATATATTTAAAGTAAAAGAATCGCAAACAGCGCAAAGAGAATAAAAAAAAATATACATATTATTATTATAATTACTAAATGCCTAAACGTAAACGAAGTCATATATTAAATGCATAAACATATACTAACATTACTACATCTATTTTATAAAGGCCAAACGTATCTGTGCGTAACGCATCCGTCATTTTGTGAATGGAACACTTTCCCATGCAATTTCAGTTTTGCATTTTTCGCTACTGCAAATTTTATACTTCTAAACATCGCATATTTCTGATTTTTACATCTTCGTATCGATAAAAAAATGCACTTTGAAATGCAATTTGTTTGAAAGCTGTATCTCAATTTATTTTTGAGATATTAATTTTTTTTATAGTTTTTAGTACCACTTTTGTAGTTGTGGCACCATAATCACTCTATTTTCTCTTAAAATTAAAAAAAAAAAAAAAAAAAAAGATAGAAATTAAAAGGCGTATACTTTGCAAAAAATATCATCTGTTATAAAATTCCATGATTTTGGATTTTTTTCGTTTTTATTCATCAGTAAAATAACTTCAAGTTTTGAGTTAAAATGATTTTAAAAGGATCAAATTAAAATACCATTTTTTATGCATGGTTAATATGGATATGAGAAGTACGTGTTTAAATTTTGAGAAGATGAAAATTATGACGGGTTTTAATTTCGGTAAAATTCTATGATCGTGTCAATTTGGAATAAATTTTGTTTTTTTAATTGCACTTTTACCAAACATAAGAGTCCCAATTGATAAATTCATCATAATATCTGATCTTTATTATATTTTACTGATTTTATATCCGATTAAAGATTAAAAATTTGGACAACTGAGTTTTACAGTATTTTGTTAATCTTAGCTTAAAATAATATTTGTTTTAGAGTTAAACTGATCAATATAAGATGTATTTTTTATAATATTTGTTTGAGAGGTAGATTAATCAATATAAGATGCATTTTTTACTTTGAGTAATTTTGTAGATTTATTATAAATCAATGAAGCAATTCCTTCTTAAACATTTTCTTTCGCCGAATTTCGACGGGTTCCACCTCGTTTAAATAATAGCAAAAGTATTTTATATAAAAAAAAAAATACTCCATTAAAAGACATGTACTATTAATAGTACACCAGGCTCGAAAGGGTTAAATATATATATTTAACTGCTTCCCTATTTGCCCTTACGCCATACGGGCAACGTGTTTTTGCCAATCATGATTTGCCCGTACGTGGTATGGGCATCCATATTCCAATCATTATTTATTATTTTCCCAAGTAACATTTTATTGTAAAATTTACATTATTTAATCCGATCGTTTTCTTGATTCACTTAGGCAAAAATTTCTGATTTGAAAAATTGATGATACATGATTGAAAATTCTATAAAATACATGAAAAAAAATAGACATTATTTGAAAGTTTTTTTCAAAAATACTAGTCAGTGAGCAAAAGGGCAAAATTGTAATTTTTTTTTCTCCTTAACTTATTTTAAATGTTAATAAAACAGGGATTTTCTAACATACAGTCGACTCTCGTTAATTCGAACTCGTTGGGACCACAAGAAATGTTCGAATTATCTGAAGTTCGAATTATGGAAAATATGAAATAAAAACATGCTTAATATGGTACTATAACAAAGGAATTAATGTTATAGTGTTTTTTAAATATATTTCGTCTGTTATTAATAGAATATGACTTAATAATAAATTAGAATGCATAAATACATAAACCAATTAAATGATTAGAAACAAGCACAATGGAAGAAAAATTTGAGGTGTCATTGACGGACAGACGGGGCACTAAGAAAATGGATATCAAATGCATTGGACTATATGTATACTCGTTCGGAACAATTTTCACAAAAATCAAAGAAAGAAAGTTATTCAAATTATCCGAAATCCGTAGAAAGAAAAGAAAAATGAAAAATCGGAATTCTCGTTAGTTCGAATTAAACGAAGTCAAGAGAAAATGAGTTCGAATTAGTGGAAGTTTTTAACGTTATTCTGCCATTGAAAATTTCGGGACTTCATGTTTAGTTCGAATTAAGCGAAGATTCGAATTATCCGATTTCGAATTAACGAGAGTCGACTGTAGTATAATTTTTTTTGTTATGTATTTGCTTATAAATCTTGAAAGTATCAATCGTAGCTTAATTTCTTAAAACTGGTTTATATTTGTAGAATTATATTAATTTAAATAAAGCTTCAACTGGAGTGAAACCTGCAGCCTACTGAACGGATAATTCCGGTCGTGGTAGTGGAAAGGTTAAGTGGTTAAAAAAATTATAAATAATAGTTATAAATTCTATATTTAACATCTATGTCTGGAATCACGTTACCTGGCTTTTCGTCATTACAGTTTAAAATTAGATTTTTAAAGTTTACAATTTCATATTTAAGGCTAATAGTGCGTTCACTCATGCAATATGACGAAATTTCCTGGGCACTGCAAACAGATTTTAGCGAGAGTCATATCTCAAAAACTAATGCAAAGAATTTCATATTTTTAGAAACCCCATGGCAGGCAATGATTGGCATTTAATTTTGGCACTGTGATAGCAAATTTCGAAATGTTAAGATGTAAAATAGAAGAAAGTTTTGGATTTAGTACACCCGACTAGTTTTTTAGTGATCGAGAGGTTCTGCTTACGTAACTGGTAAACAGGATGTTCTGGGTTCGCATCCAATCGCGCCCGTCGGCCTAGTCATTCGAAGTTTTCCATGATTTTCTTCCAAACTTGGATTTCCATGCATAAATAGGTGTTAGATTCCCTTAGAAAGACCCCTATGGAAGGCACTCAAGAAACGACCTATTTAAAAAAAGCATGAAATTGTCTTTTTACAAGCGCTTTTTTCACTAAAAATATAAATCAACAATTACATTAGAAAAAGTAAATCGCGATTTTTAAATTAAAAAATTAAGTTCAGACGCAGTCGGGTTTGAGATGCAAAATCATACTAATTTAGATTATTTATTAAAAAAAAAACTATAAATAATAGTTATAAATGCTATATTTAAGATTCACATCTGGAGCCACTTTAGATAGTTTTTCCTCACTGTAGTTTAAAATTACATTTTCAAGATTTACAATCTCATATTTAATGCCAATAGTGTCGTAACCCTCTTGCAATATGACGAAATTTCCCGGGCACTGCAATCAGTTTCGCCCCATGAAAAAAACACGCAAGTATACCTGCCTCAAATTAAGAAGATTGCTCATGCATTGCGCAATACTCAATCAGGTTGCTAATGTTTTTGAAATACAAGCGCAAAGAGTTTTCAGTGATTGATGATGGTTTTATTGCATGAGTGCGGGAAAGGAAGTGCAAGAGGGGGGGGGGGACCAAGCCCCAACAAGGATTTTAAATTTTTACCTAAAAGTTTCCGATCTTTAAAATCTTACAAAATTTATTTTTGCTTATAAATATTCATTCGGAGACCGAGAGGGAAAAAAAAAATCAGGATTCAGAGTAATAGATTTTTTATTTACCTTAATGTTTTGGTCACGGAAAAGGACTGGCGACTATTATTAGGTACGTTCTTAATTATGTAAATATGTAGCACCTATAGTCGTCGTTCAGTCCGTCCGTCCATCTGTCTGTCTGCAAATAACATAGCAAAAATTGTCCAACCGAATTGTTTGAAATTAAAAATTTATAATTCTTGCATAATTTTGTCAAGCCATTTCAAATTTTATGAAAACCGGATGCATAGTTTAAATACAGGGGTAATCAAAAGTATTCCGTTATATGACAGCCAATGAGAAAAATAGTTTCAAGTACATTTTAATGATGTTCACTCTTCTAAAAATAATAAAATTGATATGAATCTCTAAAGTATATACTAAAATATGCATTCTGTACAACATGTGGTGCAAAAAATATTTGTTATTAATTTACGGGTCCACACAAAGTATTCCAGTGCATAATAGTATAAGGGGGAAACATTGTTTGAGGGGCGTTTAAACAACTTCGCGACGGAAGCGTTTTTTAAAATTTTTAATGTTTTGTCACCGGTTTTGTAAAAACAGACATTTGTGCCTTAATAAATCGATACAAAGCTCTGATTAAATAAGGCAAATTTTACAGTAAAATTTTTAGTGGGGATAAACCCTTTTTTCGGCACGTATAAGTGTCGCTCGTCCTCAGTGGATTAATTATATTAAACTGTTTCAAATTTATTGAAACAGATATACGTTGCTGGGGTTTACTGCCAGTTACTAGCATATAGTATTTACATTGTCACACAAAAAATTTCGGCTACAATACCGTGTACTATTATACCAAGATCTGAGCATTTTTAAAACTTCCTTATAGTACTCATTTGCTACGCTTGACGTGCAATTCCCACCTTGTTTTATTCGATTGTGCTTCAGTTTACAAAATAAATAAATAAACAAATCAAGGCAATTTGCTGGTGAAAATATCCTGTTGTAAATGCATAGAGGAAATTATTTTTTTTTTTTAAAGATGTGATACAACAGAACAAGATAAAAGTCCACCGGAACATATAAGTCCCATCTCGGAGTCAAGGGCTTAATCAGACGATTCAACCCAAGTTAACCGCGTTTAAGATGCCCGATATACTGTCTAATGCCGTAAAAATAATCCGGGCACTGCAATCAATTTCGCCCCCTTCCATTAGAAAAACACGCAGATATACCTGCATCAAATTAAAATGAAGATTGCGCATTCATTGCGAAATATCACTTAGGTTGCTGTTCTTTTTGAAATACATGATGATACACGGGGATTGATGATTTTATTGCATGAATGCGGGCAAGGAAGTGCAAGGGGGGACCATGCAAGGCCGTAGCTAAGGCGGTGCTTGGTTGGGCTCAGACCCCCCCCCCCCTCTAAAACATTTTCAGACTCCACTGAAAAAGACTCTTAGGTCACTAAATAAATTTATGTTCCGGAAATCCAAATGAAAAAATGAAATTCTGTTCAAAAATCTAATTTAGTTTTGATTCCCTTTCAAAGTTTTGCAGAAATACTAAATTGTATTTAACTCTTTCAATCCCAGTAAGTCCAAATGACATCATGACATTCCTTTTTTTTTTTTTTTTTTTTTCGATATTTAATTCGGATATTCCAAATTCATCCCAGGAAATTAAAATAGAAATATCTCATTTACTTAATAACAGGTATTCATATTTGAATAAAGCGGAATTTATCATTAAAATTTTCTGGTGTAAATTCAGATTCTCTAAACTGCGGAATTTCTAGAGTGTTATCTACCATGGGAATGAAAACAACATTTGTTACAATTTTTTTAACCTAAAATTACATATGTGATTAAAAAAAAAGTAATTTCTTTCATTTTCTTTGATTTCGAAGTTAAAAAATGTAAAATGAATAGTTATTGCTACTTTCTGGTGAATAGAGTTAAGAATAAATAATAAAATTGAATAAAATATATACGTTGCCGAATGTGTGTGCGCTAAGAAAGGGGCAGGGTAATCGCGAATTTATATGCATTTCAGTCGGGCATGGACGATAAAAGGTTGGGAACCACTGTTCTGAAAGGATCTCATTCCTCATTCAACTTATCTTTTTTTAGTCATTGAAAAAAGAGTTAAAGAAACATTTTTCAAAATATCGGAATGTTTCTATATAATTTCTCCTCATTGCTGTGCCTGATTTACGGCAGGGCGTTCGGGGCACGGGCCCAGGGCCCCCCAAATGCTGCTATTGTCCAAAACCAAAACTATTGTCCAAAATCAATACAAGAACTTACAAAACCGAATTTTACATTTCATTCTACATTCTACAGTGTTCGTATTGCATTTTCATAACATTTTATATTTTGGCTGAAACATCCATACTTAATTATTTTGTTATAGTGAATATTTTCTTTTATCTTTATCATTTAAAAAAAATTATTGTATTTTTTATTCTTATTTAATCATGTTCCCGTTCTTTTCAGATTATTTGAGAATGGTGAGTGCAGCTTACAGGCGGCAGAGCCCCATAATATTTTAAATAATTATAGTTTGGTATTGCGGAAAATTTAAGATTAGTTGTTGCTTACTTTATCATTCCAGGTATATAAACTTGCATATGGAAAGATAATCATCACTACACAATTTATTATACAACGTCTACTCATTTAAGTTTCATGATTGTCTAATAGTTATTTAAAAAGTAAATTAATGATTATCAAATTTAATTTTATAATTGGCATTTAAAAATTATTTTTAAAGTCAATAGTGGTTATCCTAATAAGCAGCTTTTTCGTTTTTTTCTATCCTATCTTCTTGTAAGCAACTTTGCAAGGGGGCCTCCTACAAGGATCTGTGTCCAGGGCCCATAAATTTATAAATCGGTCCCTGCCTCATCGAGCAAGAACATTTACTACCTGTATTATTAATGCACCTTGAAACATGTGACACGTACATGATGCATGAAGAAATATCTAAATGGAGGGAAAATCATCTTTCAAATACTCCAACAATTAATTATAAATTTCCCTTTATCCTTTACCTTTTGGCCGAGAATTTAAACTAAAAAGATATTTTTCGTCTCAGAAATATTCTTACATGTTAAAAATCGCAGAATAATTTTAACATCCCGCCACTTTTTTTATGTTATAAATTTTTCTTCAATATTATTAAATTTTTCTCTATTTTATCCGAAATGCAAACTTTTAATTATATTGAGAAAATAAATTGGGGACATAACAATGCATATGTGAAATGAAATACCGCTCGCTCTCCATATAAAGCAACTTTCAGTTTCATTGAAATAGTGCTGCCATCTATTGATAAGAAGAAGTTTTAAATGAATCATAAGAGTCTATTGTATTTATTGTAGCCCATAACCCTCGTTACACTTCTCATTTGGATACATTGCTCTATTTCGTGTCTTAAACCCTTTCAGGGGCAAGACATTTGTGTTCCAAAAATTTTCAAATAATTAATTCCCACCACAATTTACGAACAGATTTTGTTGAAAATAATCAAAACCGTTTTGTCACGTATATTATGAGACCAAAATTGCACTAAAAAATTATTGGTGCCTGTTGGCAATTTAAGCATTAAAATTAAACGGTTGTAGACTGCAAACGGCGCTCCTCAAGGGGTAAAATAAAAATAATAAGTTACATATTAAATGTACTTTAAGTGGTTCAAATATAGCAAGTCATTTAGAATAAATGAATGGCCTTTTCATAATTAGCTTTAATTATTTTATTATAATAAGCGGCTTAAGCGAATTTTCGGTGCATATTACCCAACAGGTGGTGCTTTCTTTTCTTTAAAGTATTTTTCACACAATAAAATATTCATTTTATTTATGGTATTATTTTATTTTATTATTTTATTTTATTATTTTATTTATTTATTTAATATCATACAGGTTTCTTAAAAGTTATAGAAATTCCCTGACTTTAGGTCAGATAAACACTATTATTTTCTTACCGAAAATATTGCCTTTGGAAATCGCGTGATTGTTAAGTCGTGTTTTTGACATAAAAATCCTGGTATTTCAGCTAAAAGTGTAAAAACAGGATACGTGCGCATCAAAGAATTCAAGATATTTTAGGTGTTTTTGCTCTAGAAATTTAGTAAAGAATTGGTCACTTTATCTGAAGATATAACCCCCCCCCCCTTAAATGAAGCACGCATTTCTTTATCATAATTCAATTAAAAAGTTCTTGAAGCATATGAACCCTGTATCATACTAGATATTTATGCTGATTTTTATCAAAACATAATATCTGCATAGTTATATTTTAATCTTTCTTAACCCTTTGGGGACGAGCAACACGTATACGTGCAGCAAAAAGGCTTAAGAATACTTATTTATCCCCACCAGTAAAATTGTAGGCTCAGTACCGATCTTACAAATGGGGATGCAGGAATGGGGAAAGAAACAACAGATAAGAGCCAACTGACTTGTAATTAAGAGAGGTTACCACATTGGCGCTTATTCGCTTCTTTCTGACAAACACTTTTTGGTATACGGGCCCTGAAGTAAGATAAGTCGAATGACATTTTTTTTCCTCATTAGACATCTGTTTTCGCACTCTTTCCCGTCCCAATGATTCTTCAATGTCATGGTCACTGGTCAGGTGGTCAGTTACCCTTTCGAGAGGAATTCAACATTGTGCTCTGTTTTCACAGTACATATCTATATAAAGAACCATTTTGTAGATATAGTTCCCATATGAAATATAACTAACCTCCGTAACGTTTTACAGCGTTAACGGGAATTATAATCCATTATGAATAATTAAAAACTAGCAGGGGAGACCGAGCTTAGCTCGGTCAAAATTAACTTTGTGTTCAACTCGATATAGCATTTTCACTGTGTCATTCACTCGGTATTATTACTGTAAAACATGTTGTTTATTTAGAAAAACAAACAATAAGAAAACTATGTTTTTATACGCATGTTTATAAATTTTACTTGATTTTAAAATTTACAACGAAAGGACATCGATATAAATCACTTTTTTAGCTCGACTCTGATTGGTTTAACCATGCATCTAAAATCCTCTTAAGAATGTATAAAAAAAATTCTTTACATTCTGAAAGACTATATTTTCTGCTAGATATAGCCAAATTTGGAGGCATTCTTTCATTTGGCTCCAAATACGTGTTTTGGTTTTCGTAATTTTTATAGTAGATTTTTTAGCCATATGTCGCCGATATTTTTTCAAATATCACCAAGTTATTGGCTTTTGCCATATTCTCGTGACCCTGACCCGTATTACCCAAAATGAGCCACTAATCAAATTTGATCAAGCATGTGGCATAGCTCAATCGTCTTCAGGTAATCAAAAACAGTAGAATATAAAATTGAATCAAAATCTTTTAAGCCATTTTTTAGGTAAAATTAGCTTGGCAGCATTCAGCAATGAAGCAAAATGACCCACTAATATAATTTTGTTTAACACTCGACTCAGCCCAATAGTCTTCTCGTGACAAAAACGTTTGGTTTCAAAATTTAGGTAAAATTGATTGAGTCGTTGTTATATATAATTAGAATGACCCTAGCTCATTAAGACCCAAAATGACCCACTAATCGAATTTTCGCGAGCATGTGTCCATCCAAATGGTTTTATCTTGCTCAAAAACGATATAATACAAAGTATAGTCAAAATGGTGAGTACCATTTTCTATATAAAATTAGGATGACCCATCATGATCAACAAATGACCCTTATAATCGAAATCTCTCGAACGTGTGGCCTAGCTCATTAGTTTTAGAATGCCGAAAAACATTAGATACAAAATTTAGATAAAATCGATTGAGCCGTTTTTTAGATATAGTTAGTTTGACCCTAACCCCTTATGATCCAAAATGACCCATTGATCGAATTTTCTCAAAAATCTGTCATAACCCAATGATTTTCTTGTGCCCGAAAACGATAAAATACAAAATTTAGTCAAAGTTGCGCGAAACGTTGTCTAGATAAAATTAGAATGACCCAAAAGTGGCTCACTAATCGAAATTTCTCGAACATGTGACCTATCCCAATGATTTTCTCATGCCAAAAATATGTTGTATACAAAATTTCGTTAAAATCGACCCACCCATTCTTTATATATAGCTTGACCTTGAGCCATTTTGACCCACAAATGACCCTTATAATCGAAAGCTCTCGAATATGTGACTTAGTCACTTAGTCCATTAGTTTTCTTGTTTCTAAAAATTGTTACATACAGAATTTCGTTAAAATTAATCCTGCCGTTCTTTAATTATATATAGCTTGACCCAGATCCTTTATTATCCAAAATGACCCATTAATCGAAATTTTTCGAACATGTAGCCTAGTCCAGTGATTTTATCATGCCAAAAAAATGTTGCATACAAAATTTCATTAAAATCGATCCACCTGTTCTTTAGCTATAGCTTGACAATGACCCATTATGACCCATCATGACCCACAAATGACCCTCATAGTCGAAATTTCTCAAACATGTGATTTAGCCCATTAGTTTTCTCATGTCAAAAAACTGTTACATACAAAATTTCGTTATAATCCATCACGCCGTTCTTTAAATATAAATAGCTTGACCCAGACTCTTAATGAACCAAAATGACCCACTAATCGAAATTTTTCGAACATGTAACCTAGTCCAATGATTTTATCGTGCCAAAAAATATTGCATACAAAATTTCATTAAAATCGATCCACCTGTTATTTAGATATAGCTTGACCATGACCCATTATGACCCATCATGACCCACAAATGACCCTGATAGTCGAAATCTCTCAAACATGTGATTTAGCCCATTAGTTTTCTCATGTCAAAAAACTGTTACATACAAAATTTCGTTATAATCCATCACGCCGTTTTTTAAATATAAATAGCTTGACCCAGACCCTTAATGACCCAATATGACCCATTAAAATTTTTTCTCGAACATGTAACCTAGCCCAATGTTTTTCTCGTGCCCGAAAACCACAGAATGCAATTTTTAGTCAAAATTGCGTGAGAAAATCCCTAGATAAAAATAGCATGACCCACAATGACCCCAAAAATGACCCACTAACCGAATTTTCTCGAACATGTTACCTAACCCAATTGTCTTCTTGTAATCTAAAACGATACAATATAAAATTTGGTCAAAATCGTTAGAGCCGTTTTTTAGATAAAAATGGCTTGACCCATAATGACCCAAAAATGACCCACTAATCGAAATTTTTCGAACATGTGACCCAGCCCAATAGTTTTCTCGTGCCAAAAAACGATTGGATAGTAAATTTCCTTAAAATCGATCCAGCCGTTCTCTAGATATATATAGCTTGATCTTGACCCATTATGACCCAAAATGACCCAATAATCGAATTTTCTCGAACATGTGACCTAGCCCAATGGTCTTCTCGTGCCCGAAAATGGTAAAATCCAAATTTTTGCGAAAATCGTTAGAGCCGTTTTTGAGATAAAATTTACCCCCCCCCCCCCCCCCCCCCACACACAATTTTTGCTCGCATTATAGTATAAGATATACGAAATGTATTACGTATAAATAAAATTACAAACATGCAAACATTTTTAGAACAATAGCTTTATTTTTTTTTCTCATCATTAATATTCTAAAATTCTATTAAGAGGTTTAATCAATTAACTCCCCACCCCCTTATTAATGTTAAATGTATGGGAATAAAATGCATTCGTATAGTAAATTAGAAAATTTAAGTGCTTAAAAGGATTTGCACATTCGTATATTTAAACAAGTTGGAAATTCCACGTAAAGCGTGACAAATGAAGTGCTTTCGTATGATAACGATGTTTTTAAAATATTCAGATCTTGCTGCTAGTAGATAGTACTTCGGATAGAGTATAGTAGTGAAATATATATGTATTTTGTGTGTGTGTGTGTGTTCCTGTAAATATACAAGAAATAATTTTTATTACACCTCAGCGACGTATATCATACACTATACTATCTACTTTCTTTTATACAGGAAATAACTTGTAGTATTCCTCAGCAATGTATATCAATACGAATTTATTATTTCCAGCTGAGCGAAAAATTGCCCAGGCCGGGAATTTCGCTCAGCTGGAAATAATAAATTCGTATGATAACTTTACCAATCAGTTTGATTGTGTTAAAAATAATAGTAATGTATATCTATCTCATGTTAAATAGTCAATATCAAATGTTAAATAGTCAATTACAATTATCGCACCAAAAAAATGTTCTTCTGTACCATTATGTAATGGAATACTTTTGTGTGACCTTGTAAATCAATAAAAAATGCTTTTTGCACCACAGATTGTGCAAAATGTATATTATAATATGTATGTTCATAGAGGCATAACAATTTTATTGTGTTCGAATTAGTGTAGTCCATTAAAATGCATTTGAAACATTTTTCCCCATTGACCGTAATGTAACGGAATAATTTTGATTGCCCCTGTAATTGATCTATGCATCCGATTTTCATAAAATTTGAAATGATTCGACTAAATTATATAATGATTATATATTTTAAATTTCAAACGATTAAAATGTATTTGAAACTTTTCCCCTTATTCACCGTAATGTAACGGAATACTTTTGATTGTCCCTGTAATTGATCTATCCATCCGATTTTCATAAAATTTTAAATGACTGGACAAAATTATATAATAATTATATATTTTAAATTTCAAATAATTCGGTTGGGTAGTCTTTGCGTTCTTATATGCGGACAGACAGACAGACGGACGGACGGACTGAACGACAACTATAGGTGCTACGTATTTACATAATTACGAACGCACCTAAAAAAATCTCCCTAGAAAATTAACATTTTTGTCTTATTTATTTATACTTCTCTTAAAGGATGTTTCAAAATTGTCAAAATATTTATAAAATATGTGTTTAATTTAATATTTTATGCGTTAAAAGCTAATGAGCGGTGATTAATATTTTAACCCTTCCAGATAAATTTCGACAAAAACATTTGCAACAATGAATTTCAAAAAATGGAGTGCATCTCACTATTTTTCGTTAAACGTTAGGTTCTCATACTTATCGCTTTTTAGGTGCGTTCGTAATTATGTAAATACGTAGCACCTATAGTGGTCGTTCAGTCCGTCCGTCTGTCCGCATATAACAACGCAAAAACAACCCAACCGAATCGTTTGAAATTTAAAATATATAATTGTTGCATAATTTTTTCAAGTTATTTCAAATTTTATGAATTCAACTGCATAAAAAATAAAATGCATAATTATTATGCTAATAAAATGTATAATTATTACATAATTTTGTCGAGTCATTTCAAATTTTATGAAAATCGGATGCATAGATCAATTACAGGGCCAATCAAAAGTATTCCATTACATTACGGTCAAAGGGGAAAAAAGTTTCAAATGCACTTTAATCGTTTGAAACTTAAAATACATAATTATTAAATAATTTTGTCGAGTTATTTCAATTTTTTTGATAATCGGTGCATAGATCAATTACAAGAGCAATCAAAAGTATTCAATTACATTATGGTCAATGGGGAAAAAGTTTTAAATGTACTTTATACGTTTGAAATTTAAAATACATTATTATTACATAATTTTGTCGAGTCATTTCAAATTTTATGAAAATCGGATGAATAGATTGATTACAGGGACAATCAAAAGTATTCCGTTACCTTACGGTCAATAATAGGTTTAAAATATTGATTTACTTTCGGAGATATTTTAAATATAAAAATGCATCAAACGTCTATATACTTAACCTTACGAAAGAGAATTCGGAAGCTGACTGACCAGCACCCTTAAACAATATTTTCCCCCTCCTGACTGTTTTAGTCCAGGCGAAATAAACATTTTACCTATTTAATTTAAATGCTTTAAGTGATAAATTAAAATAACATAAAAAGATTATAGCTTGACATGTTTCATTGCTCTTACGGCAACATTTTCAAAAGCAAATAAATGAATTATTTGCATAATCATTTGAATAATCATTTATTTGCTTTTGAAAATGTTGCCGTAAGAGCAATGAAACATGTCAAGCTATAATCTTTTTATGTTATTTTAATTTATCACTTAAAGCATTTAAATTAAATTGATATTTTAAAGTGATGTTTATATTATATGTAACATTTTACCTTTCAAAAATCGGGTGGAAGATTTTTTTTCTGATTTTTTCATAATGATGCTAACATGGATAAACCACGTTTTCGAATAAAAATTTCTCAAGGCTAAATTTTCTGTGGTCAAAAAACAACAAAATTTTGAGATTTTATTTTATTTTATTTATTATTTTTTTTAATATCTCGAGATTTGTTGCCATAGCAATATATTTGTCAGTTACAATATTAAATAGGACAAAATTCTGTATAATATTTCTTATTTTCAATTTTTTTTATACACTAAGTAGCAAGCGCAGTACGCCAAAATCCCCCCAAATCCCATTCTATTTAAAATTAAAGAGTATAAATAAGAAAATTTGTTTGTGTTTGTAGCTTTTGTATTGAGAAAAACTAATGCCTGAAAGTGAGGTACATATGAAATTATAAATAATAAACGGGCATTAATATAATATAATAATTCTATGTAGAATTGTTTAAAAAAAATAAATAAAAAAGGACATTTTTTTTAATTTTCTTAAAAACCGTGAAAAAAGTAGTTAAGCCACGATTATTCAAATGTATTCATCGGATTTAACCGTGTATATATATATATATATAGATAGATAGATAGATAGATAGATAGATAGATTGGTAGCAGTAAATTATTTATTTCAAGGTTAATAGTAGGCTTTTTTGCATCCGTAGCAAACTCGGATTTTGGTGCCCGCTCTCCCTTTCTCACCCCGTTCAAAAGAAAACTTATCATGAGAATATTAATAAATCTGTTATAGCCGGATTTGGGAAATCTTTAGTATGTAATCATTAAATACGTAATCAGCTTTGTTAAACATTGATTCAATAAAACTTTGAAAATTTAAAAGAAAGGAATCGAAATATATCCAGTTTTATAAAAGGTTTCATCTTAGCAGGTATAATTGTTCACATATTTTTTTTTTCTTGAAATAATAATAACAATAATAACTAGTCGTTGGAGGCCACCGTAATACTTACCCATCATGGAGATGCATAACATAATATATGAAAACATAACATATGTAAACAGTTTATGAAATGCATTGCAATTCCAAAAAAAAAAAAATATAAACGTATATTTAAGTATTTTTAACACATCATCATGCTCTATTAATGAATTTCTGATGAACCGATTTCGATAAATTACATGAAACGCCATACTATTCTAGTAGCACTGAATTGCATAAAAGAAATATCCATATAACTCTAAAAATAAATATCATATTCACTAACGGTTTCTTGCATCAAATTAAGTGTCTCATTTCCAATTAAAAGATATCTTTGAGTTGAAATTTGAATGAAATACAGGGTCATGAAAAATCAAAGAGTGTGGAAAACAAGATTAGAAATTTCTCGACAACTAATAATCCGATCGATTTCGTTTTTTATGCAAAATTTGTGTCAATTTATTGCCTTTTACGTCCACTCATTAAAATAAAAAAAATTCGAAAATTTTTATATACCTTTCATCAGAACAAATTTTTCGAGAGTCCGAAAAAATAGTTCCGAATAATCGAAGTTACTGATATTAAATAAGCTTCGTCCCATTCTTACATACTAAGCACATACAAAATTTCAAGTCTCTATCTCAATTTGTTCGGGAGATAGAGCGGTTGCAGACAGACAGACAGACACACAGACGGACGGACGGCAAAATTTTTTTTCTAAAAATATGTTTTTCAGTGTCCGAAACTTGTAAATCCGTCAAAAAAATCGATTTTCAAAACGATTGCAAGACTTACCCTATACTACGTATGATGGGTAAGTGATAATAATAATGATTCAATGGTAATTGAATAATTTCTAAATTTACAACTATGAGACTAAATTAGTCACCCGTAATATTAAACCTATTGAAGTGTTCATGTCGAATATCTTGCTTGCTTTTATTACTTATATATATATATATATATATATATATATATATATTCATGAGATAATTGAGATCAATATCTAATGCTGTACTTTTTCGGTTTTAATTAATTAATTAATTTTTTAAATATTTCGGAAAATTGTTTGAGGCGTTTTCTGAAATTAAAGTATCTTCTTTAAAAAAATGCAACCAAATTTACAAAATTAAAAGTACGCAACGTTAGATAGCGACCTTAAATATTAAATGAACAACAACAAAATAATCATAATAATAATAATAAATAAAATAAACGTCAAAATTCGATCTTGAATTCTAAAAAGAATGCTCCCATAGGTTTAACATTAGCATGAAAATGCTTTCGCGTGAAACTACACTAGTCATAGGAACAAACTAGAACGCTAATCTTAAACCTAGGAGCGTTCTTTTTTCCAATTTCTCGCTTGTAATTTAATAGTTTTAAAAGGTCTTTTTTCTGTTTGAGATTACAATTGCTGACGGACAATTGCTGCTACAATTGCTGCTAGAATTCTAACGGGATTAGTGTTTACTTTATCTATTTTGGTTACTTTAGTTTTCTATTTTGATTACAGTTTTTATTTATTTATTTATTCATTCATTATTTTTCTATAAAATTACAATTGATTAGTAATACGAAAATGTATATTTGGAATAAAAAAGAAACATATAGTACAATATTTAAATATATTTCTGAGTAAAACTTGCTCTAAACATTTTTCAGATATTTTTTATGATCTTACTATGACTAGAGTTAATCTTTTCAATATAAATTTACTAAAAAGCCCCTAAAACTCAAAATACTATTACTCAAATGGTAATAAATTTTTCTAATCAAATATTTAATAAAATCAATGTAAATTCTATAATAAATGATAAAAACTGAAAATTTCCTATAAATAATATTCAAATATCAAAAACTTCAAAGTATTCAATATTTAACTATAATTCGTTCTTATAAATACTTCTGATGATAGTACTTTCCCCTGCAAATGCAATGACCCCTCTCTACACAAATACATTAATAATGATCATGGTCATATTATTACTGAAAATCTAAATACTGTATATGACTTAACACTGAAAAAATTAATGGGTTATGGTACTAAGTATAGAATTACATTCAAATAAAACATTAATTCTGTAATAAAACAATTTACTTATGATATATATGCGGGATATTGAGTGATTAACTTATGATTTAAGCAAAACTAATATTCTTGAAAGTATAAAAAGGTTTAATAGACATAAAACATGTACGTAACATTCAAAGATAACAGTAGAAATGAATAATATTCAGTATAAATAAGCTTCCCTGAGCTTTGCATTAAAAATCCATCAAACTCGCCATCGCTGAAACCTATAGAACACCTCGTTCTTTTCACTCATCATCACATGAGTCTCATTTGGGATATCACGTTCATTAAATCATTGAGTTTATTATCTTTTATTGCTGAATACTTCATTCTTTAATCCCACATATATATATTTATTTATAAAATTGCAATATATTGTAACAAACCTATTGAATATTTCAATCAATGGAAAATTTTAGTTATTGATAAATTAACTAAGACTTTAAAATACAATATTTCACATCTGGATTATATAAATACAAAGCATCTTTTCCAGCAAATCACTAAATTGCAACAAAACTGTAATAACTTATGTTGACAAATCTCCAAATAATTATGCAATTATATATAAATACTATTATCATCAACTGCTTAAATCTAGTATATCTTCTAATAACACATTCCAAAAAACTAATGATAACATAATTGTAAACAATCGTAAAATTAAAGACTTTTATGAATTATTAGACATTAACTCTACTAACTTTAAATATCCTTATCTAGTTCTTATACTCAAATTTGATAAGAATCCTGTTAAATTTAGAACAGTTACAATTCGTTGCAATATACTTATAAAAATGCTGCTAACAAACTTCTATTAACAGTTCTTAATCAAATATATAAAATTACAAAAACCAGTGATAATAATAAATACTATAAAGAATAGTTATGAATTGGACAATAGTATGAAAAATCTTAAATGTATAAAAAATATAACTGCATATGACTTCAAATATCTTTCTAATAATATCGATTTATTAGATTTACATAATATAATAAATGCACTTAAAAAAAATATCAACATGATTTGGATCTATCAATGAACATTGAAACTGATTATTTTCTTAAACTAATTTCATTATCTAAGGTATCCTGGGGTAATAACGCCACGTTAAGGTTCTACCAATTTTCACGGCTCAGTTTTAGTTTGTATTTTTCAAACAAATATCTCTTTATCATTAATATTATTGACATTATTTAAATATCAATTTATCAATAACTAAAATTTTTCATTGATTGAAATATTCAATAGATTTGTTACAATATATTGCAATTTTATAAATAAATATATATATGTGGGATTAAAGAATGAAGTATTCAGCAATAAAAGATAATATGATATATAATTTGATAGAGCAACTTATTTACTATCTGTATTAAAAAAAAATAATTTAACAGATATGTATTCATAAAGTGTAATGGCGTGATTTCTTGACCAATGCTATTTGGCGTTATTACCCACCTATATGGGTAATAACGCCATGCAAACAAAACTATGAAATAAGATGGAATAATGGCATGTAGATTGTCCAATTCTAAAAATACAAAAAATCCCTTTCGGCATGGCCTATAGGCGGAGGTAGATTTCGAAAAGTTTTCATCTCAAAATAAATAAATAAATAAATAAAATAAATAAATAAATAAATAAATAAATAAAATAAATAAATAAATAAATAAATAAATAAAATAAATAAATAAATAAATAAATAAATAAATAAATAAAAATAAAAAAATGATTAGAGATAAACCCAGTTTAACTGCTTTATTCAACCGCTTTTAAAATTTTTTTAATTTCATTTTTCTGTAAGAACTGGTTTTATCAAAATCCTCTTAAACGAAATTCTACTCAAATGCCCATTTTGGCAACATATTTTGAATTATATTCTTACTTTATTAAAAAAATTGACCAATATGCTCATTATATAGTTCCTAAATAACAAAAAACTGTTAATTAAATTCGTTTGACAGCAAAATTGAATTTAAAAATGAGTCATAAAATAACCAATTTATTATTTTAATACATCCACAATTCTTTAATCAAGATTGCTTTGAGAAATTTTGTACGAAGTGCCCACTTTGACAGATTTTTTTAAATATATATTTAGCCTTTATCAAAAATCTGACCAATACGGCACATTACACAGTTCCTAAATAACAAAAAACTGTCAATTGAATGCGTTTGAGAGCAAAATTGAATTTAAAAATGAGTCATAAAATAAACAATTTGTTATTTGAATACAACCTCAATTCTTTTATCATGATCGCTTTGGGAAATTTTTTTGCGAAGTGCTTACTTTGACAGCTTTTAAAAATATATATATTCACCCTTTATCAAAAAATCGAAGAATGCGCACATTACATAGCTCTTAAGTAACAAAAAACTGTCATTTGAATGCGTTTCAGAGCAAAATTGGATTTAAAAATGAGTCATAAAATAACCAATTTGTTATTTGAATACCCACAGTTCATTAATCATGATCGCTTTGGGAAATTTTGAGCGAAGTGCCCATTTTGGCAGCCTTTTTTTGAAATATATTCTGCCTTTATCAAAAAACTGGCCACTCCGTCACATAATATAGTTCCTAAATAAGAGAACCTGTAAATTGGATGAGTTTGAGAACGAAAAAAGATTTAAAAATGACTCGGTAAAAACGCAATTTTTTAAATTTCCTCAAATTTCAATCATGATAACTTCGTGAAATTTTGTTCAAAATACCCTTTTTGGCAGCCTTTTTAAAAATATATTCTGCCTTTATCAAAAAACTGGCCAATACGTCGCATTATATAGTTCCTAAATAATAGGACCTGTAAATTGGATGGGTTTGAGAACAAAAATGAATTTAAAAATGACTCAGAAAAAACGCAATTTGTTATACTTAATCAATTTTTAATGACAATAATTTCGGGAAATCTGTTCAAAATACCTTTTTTGGCAGCCTTTTAAAAAATATATTCTGCCTTTATCAAAAAATTAGCCAATACGTCGTATTATATAGTTCCTAAATAAGAGGATCTGTCATTTGGATGCGTTTAAAATCAAAAATGAATTTTAAAATGAGTCAGAATATAAGCAGTTTGGATTTTAGGTTTTTTCTCCAACTCCTATTTTTGTTTAATTTATTTTTGCTATAAGAATTGGTTCTATGGAAAACTTGTCAATATAATTGTCAATATTGTAGATCTTATTGTGAAGATGTAAAATAAATTTAATTAGATTTGATTGCTTAAGAATTGAGTAAGTTATGGGTTTTTTTCTTTTCCCTCCCCCCTTTTTCTTTCCGTTTTTAATTTTTTTCATCGGTAAAAATTGGTCCTATCAAAAACTTGTAAATACAAAAGTTTTAGATAATAATGAGTACATTTATATAAAATTTAGTTGGATTTGATATCTTGAGAATTGACGAAGTTATGAATTTTTTTCTCCCAAAAACCATGTTTTTTTCGCCCCTTGAGCCCACTTTTAACTTTATCAAAAATCTATCATACAGAAACTTTTACCCCATTTTTTAGAAGTAATATAAACTTTAAACTGATTCGATATCTATTTTAATTAAGAAGTTATTGCGTTTTTTCTGTTTTCACAAAAACCCTCCCTATTTCCATCCCCTTGGTCCGATTTTGCCCATTAACGAACTCGACCGAGATTTTAAGCTCCTTGATTTTATGTAAAAGTTTGAAGAAGATCTGAGCATAATTATGGAAGTTATCGTGTCTAGAAGAAAGTGATATACACCGATAGATAGATAGATAGATAGATAGATAGATAGATAGATAGATAAACTTTTTTACTGATGGTGGTTTTGGGGTCTAGGAGTCATGATTCGTGTAGATCCGCAAAAATTTTTCAGAAATTCCAACATGGGAGAGAATGCAATAGGTAGTATTTCATACGAAATCTACCTAACTCTACAAACTTAGAAATTGACAAATTGCATTCTAAGCTATTGAAAATGTTCATTTTTTTGTGTAAGAAAAGTGTAAGAAAAATAAAGATGTCGTGTGGGGGGGGGGGGAGTTTGTGGCAAAAGAATTACCGAAGACCGTGAGCTTCTTTTTGCTTAAAAAGGACCGCTTAAATAGAATTATTAGAAACATTGCACAGTTTTAACTGTGTTTATTTGAATCAGTTTTTAGGATGTAGCTCGGTCACTGTAGGGAATCAACCGGAGTATTAATGCCAAGGATTGGCGTTATTACCCCGTTATAGTTATTGCGTTGTACATTTTAAATTACAAATTATCTCGAGAAGTTATCCAAAATCTTCCACAACATTTTGAAAGTCCATGAAATGTATTACAAATTTAAGTAATTAACAAAGTATTTCCGGATAAAAAAAATAGTCTTCACATCACAAAACGTATCTTGCAAATTTTAGATCAAGCGTTAATTTTAGTTGCTTGTAAAAACAATAAGACCTAAAAATGAAACAAATTAACTTGAAGCTATTTTTTGCGATTTATATGACTCAAAACCCTTCTGCGCAGAGCCCATGGGTGTCATTTACCAGATTATTTCATAATTATGCAAAATATTACCCCGCCTGGCGTTATTACACCAGACCACCTTATAATAATTTTATAATGCAAGATAACATAATATATATACAAAAAGTTGGTATACCACAAGGTGGTTGTACATCTAGTATATTATCTGACTTATATCATCATGAACGTAAATTATTTTGATAATAAATTACATTTATATCGATAAATTGATGATATAATTTTAATTGATACTGATAATACCAGTATATCTCAATTCCCAGTTGATTATCCATCTAATCTAGAAATTACAAAACACCTGCTTTATAATAATGCCATTAACTTTTTAGATCTTAAAATTATGTTAAAGGAAAACAAATTAATAACTGATATTTATGATAAACGGAATGAGTTTAATTTTAAAGTTAATACATTTACTAATTTTAAATCCTATCTTCATAATTCTGTATATCGTAATATAATCATTAATCATTTATATAGAATAAAATGTTTATGTTCTTCTCATTTAATTAATGCAAATATTAAAAAGCTTGTTTATGATGCTATAAATAATGGTTTTCCTAAAAATTCACTTATTCTTTAATTTACAATTAGTTGTTACATGATTTAAAAATTAATTAACTTTTTCGTAAAAATGAACCAAAAAATTAATAAAACATAAAAATAATAATAAAAAATTAAAAATGTAAAAAATATTAAAAAATGCATATAATAGGATGGTTAGGTGGGTAGATATTAGAGTACGGAGGAGGGCGCTATTGTCTGGATAAAACGCAAAGGTTGTTTTATATTTTTAAAAAAATTGAGAGAGGGAAATGCATTAATTAAATTGGAACAAAGTTTCTATGGAGTTTAAATAACACCAATGTATGGATTATTGTTTAGTTATATCAATTACATTAAAATAATTTTATTCATTTACATTATTAAATTGCACTTCACTTTTAATAAATGAAAGACCTATAATACTACTAAATGTATAGGGTACATATATTAATTATCTATTTTTTAATCTTTTACATCCTAAATTAAGATATTGGTTTTAGCCTAGCATAGTCAAATTAAATGTTATTGATTTAAATATTAATAGGGTAAACTATGGTGTATGGTATAACAAATTTAATATAGGAGGAAATATGGTGTATGGTTTATTTTTTCTGGTATCACTTTACTCTGCTTTTAATTTATTTATTAATTTATTATTATCATGTGTACGATAATTATTTTTTATTTTTTCCCTTTTCATTTTTCATTTTTAATTTTTCTATCGAATTTAGTAATTTTGTTGTGCCTTGTTTTTAATGTTATTTCTTGATTGAATTTTGGTTTTATGTGGATTGGTAGCCCCAAAATCGAATTATTTTGCTTTTTCATGGCTAATACGAAGATGAAACCACACACTTCTTTTGTTAGTTCCAAAGTATTTGGGGCTTGATAATTCTGCTTTGGTTCAACAAATTCCATTTGTATTCATTTTATTTATTTATTTAATTTTTTCTCATGTTCAATATGGTTTTTTTCTATTAAATTCAAATGGTTCATATTATAATATAATTAATGGTTACATATACATATACATACACATAACGCATGTATATATATACACTGGTGTCCAAAATTTAAGCATAATTGGTAATTAAGTAATTATTTTTAAGTAATGAAAGAAATATGAATCGGAATGTGCTGAAACTCCAGGTGTGTAAACAAAATAGTACGCGTCACATATTTTCGCGAAGAGTTTTCCCCGAAATCGAACAGGGGACCGTCAACAAATTGAAAAAGAACGAAGATCTTTTGGATAACCCTGTCAAAACTAATGTAGCAAAAGCGTTCAAACTGCACATTATGATTAATTGGCTTATTGTAATGTACTGTGTCAATTTTTACAAGGATAGCATGCATACTCGTAGAGAAATTAAGGTTTTTATAAAAACAGTCCTAAGTTTTTTGCTTATAATTTGCAGAGTTCTTAGTATAAAATAGTGTTCTTTTTTGAAAAAAATGACAAACATCATTGTACACAATATCCTGTCATCAGAATTAAAAAATAATAAAAATTGTATGACAAATCAGCAGGTTTACTAAATAATTTTTTACTGCGCATGCGTGAACGCTATTAAAATTTCATTTGCATATTATGTTAGTTAAATGTATAGAGCAACATTTGTGAAAGTTTCAAAAACATAGCTTAAAAATTCTGAAAATTATCGTTGATAGAATGAGATCAAAATCCTTTATTCCCTAAATGAAGCAAAAAGATGAGGGGCTGTATCCATATTCCATTGTTTAGTGCCTACACAATATTGCACGTACAACTATATTTAGGTAAAACCCCTGATTTTTTTGCTTCCTTTAGGAATAATGGATTTTGAGTTGATTCTATAGGCTCCCATTTTCAGAATTTTCAAGCTATGTTTTTGAAACTTTTACAGAAGTTGCTCTATACACTTAGCTAACATAATATGCAAATGACATTTTGATATCGTTGACGCATGCGCAATGAAAAATTATTTACTAAACATACTCATTTTTCATACAATTTTTATTATTTTTAAATTTTGATGACAGGGTATTGTGTACAATGATGTTTGTCATATTTTCAGAAAAGAACATTATTTTATAATAAGAACTCTGCAAATTATAAGCAAAAAACTTGGAAAAATTTAGGACTGTTTTTATAAAAACGTTAATTTCTCTACGAGTATACATGCTATCCTTGTAAAAATTAACACAGTACATTACAATAAGCCAATTAATCATAATGTGCAGTTTGAACGCTTTTGCTACATTAGTTTTGACAGGGTTATCCAAAAGATCTTCGTTCTTTTTCAATTTGTTGACGGTCCCCTGTTCGATTTCGGAAAAAACTCTTCGCGAAAATATGTGACGCGTACTATTTTGTTTACACACCTGGAGTTTCAGCACATTCCGATTCATATTTCTTTCATTACTTAAAAATAATTACTTAATTACCAATTATGCTTAAATTTTGGACACCAGTGTATATATATATATATATATATATATATATATATATATATATATATATATATATTAACCGAAAAAATGTAAAATGCGTAAAATCTTTAAAAAAAAGAATTGTATTATTTAAAGCGGAATATATTTCAGTTCTTTTTCGGTTTTCAAGATTTTATTGAATCAATGTTTGACAAAGCTGATTATGTATTTATTGATAACACACTTAAGGGGGCTCAGGGGTTGAAAACTTTTCAAAAAATCGATTTCTTTAATGATCTAATTTGATTATTCATTGAATTCTTAACTCAGTGCAAAAAACCGCATAAAAATATTTGCATTTTTAACGGAGTTATAAACATTTATGTATCAACACTTTCATAGCCGCATCCATATAACTTTAAGTCGCGTTTTCTCAAAACTTGATTATTGATGACTAACACCAAGATTTAAAAAAAAATTATTTGTTGGAATGGCTTAATTTTTTTTCATGCATATAACATTATTATCTAGATTATGAATTAATATATTTTAGATAGTTCAATATTTTGAGTATTTTTAATGGAAAAAAGTTGTATTTTTTAGGGGGATTTTAAATTTTCAACTTTGAGAGATTTTTTAATAATGTTTTTTTAAGTGATAGTTATATCCTTAATTCATAATCTAGATAATGATGTTATATGCATACAAGAAAGAAAAAAGCCATTCCATCAAATTGGTTTTTTTAATCTTGGTGTTAGTCGTCAAAAATCAAGTTTTGAGAAAACAAGACTTAAAATTGAAATTATATGGATCCGGCTATGTAAATATTGATACGTAAATGCTCCGTAAAAATAACTCCGTTAAAAATGCTAATATTTTTATGCGGTTTTTTGCATTGAGTTAAGAATTAATTCAATAATCAAACTAGATCATTAAAAAAATCGATTTTTTAAAAAGTTTTCAACCTCTGAGCCCTCTTAAAATTTTCAAGATCCGGCTATTACAAATTTATTTAAATTCTCATGGTAAATTTTCTTTTTAAGAGGAGGGGCAGAGAGCTCCAAAACCCGTGATTGCCGCGTGTGTGAAAAAAGGTCCTGAAACACATTATTTACTGCTACTAATATATTGAGGGTGACATACGTGATTAAATCTGTGGGAAACATTTGAATAATCGAGGCAAAACTACGTTTTTCACCGCTTTTAAGAAAATTGAAAAACTGTCCTATTTCTGAAATAGTGTACTGCTCTTGCTATTGAGTGTATAAAAAATTGTAAGCATGAAAGTTATAGAGAATTTTGTCCTGTTAAATATTTTAACTGATAAATAATATGCTACGGCCACAGGTCTCAAAATATTTTAAAAAATATATATTTTTTTTAATTTATTGTTTAAATTTATTGTTTGTTACCACAGAAAATTTAGCCTTCAGAAATTTTGTTCGAAAAATTGTTTTTTCCATGTTGATATCATTATAAATAATTCAGAAAAAAGTCATGTAAAATATGACAGTTAGTTATATTATAAGAATAATGTGTAAGTTTTTTTATTTTATTTTTAACGAGCTTGAGAAACAAATTCACGTCAATTTTAAGGCGGTTTTGGAAAAAAAAATCCCTGTTCAATAATTAAAAAAAATGTGCACATTGGCATGCTTTGGAATATATTTTTTTTTCCTATAAAGGAATTAAACCTGAAGTTATAAGCTACTGTTGTCTCACAACATTTTAAAAGCTGAAGCGTCCGGAAATTCTGTGCAAAATGTCATTCTAGATAAAATTCTGTTTTTAATTAATTCCGAGAAAAAAGAAAAAAAAACGAAGAATGGGAAAGCTATTCGATATCATTGTTTCTGAATAGCATCTGTTAGTCTCATGCGTTTCAGACCAAAAACAAATTCACAAATATATTAGATAATAGATCTTTTGGATTTCAGAACAATCTTAACACAGAATAATTTTAGCTTAATGCTCCAATTTTATTATTTTTAAATATTTATTTTTAATGTAATTTCGAGATTCAGAGGGAGAACAAACTTGCAATTTGACAAGTAGATAATAATAAAAAAATTCCATTACATCTCAAACTCTAAGTAATAGTATTTAATAATTAGCGATTTTTCTCGTTATAAAGACATTACTACAATTCACAATAAATATCAATCAATTTTCATTTTATCATAAATTATGTTACATATTATAGATATTACTTGTTTTTTAAAGTTTTCTTTTTCAATTTAAAATTTCATATGATAAAATAAAAACGCATGTTTAAACAGTTTAATGATTTCTAAATATTACTTTTTAATTCTTATTAGTTTTTTTACTTTTTTAAAATATCTTGCAGGTCTTAAATGAAAATCTTTTTCTTTAAACTAGCGTAGTCCGAAATCTGTGGGGTTTCTCTCTCTCTCTTTTAATCATTGAAAGTATTTCTCTAAAATATTCAATGCAATCATTTGAGTACACTGGAATTCATTTTAGTGCAAAATTAATAAGTCAAGATTCCATTTATTAGCACACTACTTTCAAATTAGATATCACAATTTTCTAGATTCATGTACAGTTTTTGACTCCTCTCACTCAAAGAAATGTTTTGGGGTAAAAGCGTCTGATAATAAACTGAAATACACATTGGAAATTAAAGTCTAGTTAATGTAACTCAACGCCTTAAGGGTGTTCTTAACTGATCCGCTCAACAAGCGAAAAACGTTTTGACACATTTACAAATTCATTTTTTAACAGAAAGTTATAAAATTTTAATGTCTGACTATGAAAGCGATTTTGAATTGAACTTATTTTTCCATTTTATGATAATTAAATTACTTATCGAGTTATAAGCTATTTCGATGACGCAATCACCCGTTTTTTTTCTCCTTTTCGACCAGTTTTTCTGCTTTCGTCGGGAAATATGCTCAAAAGTGTCAACTTTGAAGACTTGTTATGAAAAATCTATTGTGTTTTTTAAAAAACAAAAGACTGAGTGCAATTAGACAGTTTCTGAATAATAACACCTGCTATTTTCATGCATTTCCGAACAAAAATAAATTAATGTATGTGTCACAAAGTAGCCCTTTTTGATTTAAGAACGCACTTAAGTGTACTTTTCTTATTTTCTTTGAAATTAAGATAAATTCTATAAATATTATGACATGTGAAATTACTTGGACGCAAGTTTAAAATCATTAAAACGTTTATATATAAAAATTTGATTCAATCCATAAAGATTTATAGTTTACAATGACATTTAGTATTCAGAAATTCACTCTAGTTTACTATAGAAATGTCAAAAGTGTTTTTATTTTCCTAACAGATCGCCAATGATGGTGCGAGAAATACATTCCGCATTTAAAATATGAGATAGAGTAAATAAAATGAAAGTAAAATAACAATACATAAAACTGAGCATAAATTTGGTAATAATTTCTGTATTTACAAATTCATAGTGTTTGTTTTTTACTGAAATCTCAATGTAAAATATGCTACTTCCAAATTATGTATTTCACACAAATAATTTATTTTAACCAGTTTATTTTATTTGAAAAATTAAAAGTTGTCAAATTATAGGTACAATAACTCAAGTAAAAGAAAAGATGAGATTGATGCGTGGGAATATGAGAAATCTTAAAGGAATCTATGCTGTAGTTTAAATTTTATTAGCTATTGCCAGTGTAGTTATTTTCAAGAAGCAAGAAGCAATAATTAATCTTAATAATAAATCCTAATTTCACTCAATTTAAATAATAATATATAAAAATTATCTTAATAATAAATCCTAATTTCACTCAATTTTAATAATAATGTATAAAAATTATCTTAATATAATAATTTAAAAAAGATAAATTTAGTTTTAAACAGAAAGTGTTTCAATTTCCACTCAGGTTTAAAGGACAGCATTTTAAGAGCCTTCCATAAAAAGCAAATACTGCAAAATAACAGATAAGTGCAACACGTGCATTTTTGCGGAAGTTAAAATGATTATTTCTAGTTGCTAAAGCAAAGAGAACATGTGGCAATTACCATCAATATCCTTTAGCTGAAAAGGGACCATCTCTGGCAAAGAATTTGCGTAAAAGTAAAGAGTTCTCAACCTCTTTATTATTTCCGGCAACCATCTAGTTAATGAGATAGTTGACGCACCGTGTCACACCCTTGATTGATAGATTTGTGGATTTGGGACATTCCCAAAATGGTATGGTAAAATTTGCCTTATTTAATCGGAGCATTTTCTCGATTCAATAAGTCATAAATTTCTGCTTTTAAAATCTGGTGACAAAACATTAAAAATTTCGTAAAAGGCTCCCGTCGCGAAGGGGCTCTCGTCTTTCCAACAACTTACATTTTCTTTTTATCTAAAGGGGTCTTTCCCCTACGCTCGACAATCCCCGTTGAGACTCCTGTTTTCCACTTTCGCCGAATGTCAATCATTCTGTCATCCTATCAATTAAGTGCTTCCGTTAGAAAAATGCCTAAATAGTTTGTTTCTTTAAACCCGAAAACAATTAGGAGGGGAAAATACAAGGGGTCATACTGGAGTTGCATATTGCCAACGCTCAGTTCTTGATCCCCATGAAAGAGTGATTTAGGAATTCTTTAAGGAAAAAACGTTTGTGCTGTTTATGATGGTAATTTATTTCTCAAAGATAAAAAAAATAAAAAAAAAGACTTATTTGCGTTGTGTCCGATATAAATTCTTCAAGGCAAGAATTATATTAAAATATAATGAAATTCTTAAAATCGGAAAATTTTCTCACAACAATGAAACAACCTCAAAAGAAAGCCAACAAATAGACTTTAAAAATCAGCTGGAAAACAAAATAAAATCCAATCCAACCGCACCAATTACAAGGATTTATTAGTAAATGAAAAATAGGTATTTTTAAGTAATTTGTAGACATTTAGCTAAAGGAAATCTCTTAAAATATAGCACTTGAATCCAATACATGTAATCCTTGTAAAATTAAATATTAATTATTAAGTTACCTCTGTTTATATGTAAAGAAAAAATGCATTTTACTTCTTTATCATATGAGGAATTTAAAACTTAATTGTTCCTGAGTTTGTGAAAAGTTTACTGCAGTTATTTCTTAATTCACTTTCAGTGCCCTTTTCCTAGAAAGAAATACATTAACCTTATAATCAATGATTAGTTCAGCTATAAAAAATGTTGTTGGGCTCATAATTTTTTTCTCTTTCTCTGACGCAGAAAGATAAATTAGTTCATATTTACATTGTAGATAACTATGTTTCTTATTAAACTGTAATAATAATTTCATTTTATGCTAAGAAAAGTACAGGATGGTGAAAATTTTGAGTGTATAACTTGGAGCAAAATTGAACATCATGTTGGTTTCATGTGTACAAATAAGATGAGGAATTATTTAAACACTTATTTTAGGTACAGTTTAGTATTTCTGCAAAACTGTGAAAGAGTCTCAAAAATAAATTAAATTTTGAACGAAATTTCGTTTGAATTTTCGGAACAGAAATTTATTTAGTGACCCTGGAATTGTTTCCAGGGGGGGGGTCAAAATATTTTAGGGGGGGGGCTGAGCCACCCATAGCGCCCGCTTAGCTACGGGCCTAGTTGGTAGTCCCAAATTCGTATTGTTTTGCTTTCTCATGGCAAATACGAAGATGAAACCACACACTCCATTTGTAATTCCAAAGTATTTGGGACCTGATGATTCTGCTTTGGTTCTACAAATACCATTTGTATTCATATTATTCTTTGTTCCTTTCATATTCAGTGTGATATAAGATATTAAATTCAATAGTTAATTTCAAATGGTTAATATTGTTTACTATTAATGGTCTTATATATAGATATATATATACATGCATGTATATATATATATCTTTATATACATATATATATTCCAATTTCTTGACCGCTAAAATATATAACCTATACCGTTCTGTTTGCAAACTGAAGTTTCAGGATAATTCCTCAAGTATTTCGTTAAATATTTAACAAAACGTTTAAAATACCAACTGACCGATCATCATTGGACATATAGTGTATATACAGCTATACCACACCCTACATTTTATAGTTTTTTAGCTCACAGGCTATCAAAGTCTGGGAGCTTATGTGCCCGTCCGTTCTGTATGTGCGTATGTGCGTAACGCGATAACGCATGATAAAAATATCCGATTCACTTAAAATTTTGGATATATGTATATTCTGATAAGGCGCTTCCCTTATTAGTTTTTGGAGTTCCTTCGAAATGTATGACAGGGGGAACGGGGGCTAATACCCCTCCCCTTAATTTATATAAATGGGTTTTGCATGCAGAAATTATCATTTTTTATTCAAAATTTAGATGTAGGATCATTCTGATGAGGCACTTTCGTGATTAGTATTAAGTGTCCATTGGATAGAGAGGGGGAACGGAGAGCTCATGCCCCTCCCCTTAATTGATATAAATGGGTTTTTCCTGCAGAATTATCAGTTTTGTTCAAAATTTTTATATGATAAATCATATCCCTCATTAGTTTAAGGGGTTCAATGATTAAGTATAAAACGGGGAAATGGAGGGAGCTTTCCCCTCCCCTTAATTTGTTTTTCGAACGGAATTAACCCTTGAGAATATAAGGTTTAAATATACTATTAGTATGCGTAGCCTGTGAGTTCAATGCCATCAGTTTAACTGGGCAATATTCTTTTTATTTCACTTATTATTCTTTCAGAAACTATTTTTTAAAATAATAATACGTATATTTATTGCACGGAACACTCTGAGCGCGAGTAATACTCGCTCTTAAGGGTGTATTCGAAAAAACGCTTTTCTAACTTCAAGAGCTCGAAATTTTCTGATACAATTTCAGACACATTTTTAAAAGTAGAAATATGAAACTTGCCAAAAGGTATTTTTGAATACATGTATGAGGTGCCGTGTGATTTCCTTGAATCTAGGAAAAAAAGTGACCGGAAAAAAAGTAATCGGAAAAAAAGGGACATAAACTATAAAAGCGGAAAAAAGTGACACGGAAAAAAGTGGCAGGAAAAAAAGTGACAAGGAATTGATTTTGGGGATTTATTGTTGATTTTGGGGATTCATTGGTTAAGTATCAGAGGGGGATCGGGGGGGGGCTCATAATTGAGGTAAATGAGTTTTTTATGCTGAATTAACTGTTTTGGTTCAATTTTTGGATATACGTTCATACTGAAAAGACGCTTGCCTGACTTGATTAGTTTTAGGAAGAAACGATTACCCCCCCCCCCTCCCATCTGTCCTCAATTAGATGAATGGGTTTTTATGCAGAATTACTTTTTTATATTAATTTCGTTGAAAGAAAATCTTTATTTAAAAAGTATTAATCGAAATTGTTTTTTAAACTAGGCTAAAATCGATGTTCAGCGAAAGAGTATTTTCAAGATTGCCCCCCCCCCCCCGCCGACACACACACACACACAAATATATATATGTATATAATACAATATACATCATTTAAATGCATGAAAAAATGAATTAAAAGGAATATAATCAAAACCAATATACATTTAATGTTAATCATAAATCATTATATTATATCTTTATATTTTATGACATTGTATCATTATATGAAATTATTAGATAATAATATTGCAAACTTATAATGGAATTTCCTATGCGCAACACAGCAATTATCCTAGCTAATTATATATATACTCTGGTTTTTTTGAATTAATAAATTATTATATAATCATCTTTTATAAATCAAATCCAAAATAAGTATTAATGTTTTCAAATTATCGAAATCTCAGGAAGCAAATAATAGATGTGTGCAATAAATAAAATAGCCATTGAAAAATAACGACGGTCATAAATGCATTTAATTTTTATCAGCCCCCTTTTTTTCGGCTTAAAACTTTCGTCTTTTAAAGGAAGTCACGTGCCATTCATTAGTACGAACCATCAAGAAACAGCATGAGGTAAGAGGGTTCAGAGAGGAAGGAGAATTCGGCGAAAGTGGCATGAATCTTGAGACTCCACAAACTCTAAAACCAGGATAATTTGACCGGCTTTTACAAGATTGTGAAACAGTGAACTATATATTTTTAAAAAGAAGAGGCGAGGCGATGTCTATGTTAACGGGTTTCCATTCATTTCCCTATAAGTAGGGAATTTTAAGGTCGTATCAGTTGCTGTTAAACATCTACTGGCCATTTACACACAGTCTTTGCCTCTTGGTGTTTTTTAAACCGCAGTATACTTCCTTTTTTTAAAAAAAAGTAAGGAAATTAAAATGTATCGTTTAAATCTGGTGTAACGTAGTTATAACTGTGTGTAACTGTATCTTTTTTTTATATATAAATATTCACGTAAAAATACTTTTGATGTTTGAAAGGAAATATTATTTGTGCCGTCTTATAATTCACAATAATAGTTATAAAGCTTATACCAAAATGTAAAGAAATTGTCTTGTCTATATATATATTTAAATTTTAACTGATTTGTAATATAACTTGTTCATTTTAAATATGACGCAATTTCTTTTATTTACTGCTTTTAACACAGAACTTCGACACATTCGACGGATGAAAATGCTTAAAAGAACTTATAGGGAAAAAATATTAAACTTTATTCTTTACATCATCAGTAATATGCTATTAAGATAATGAAATTAGTACATTATTAAGTGAGGCTTTGATCTTTGATTTTACGTAATGAAAAGTCAACGAAAATTACGTCCCTAATATAATTCAATGAAATCTAAAAATAACATCTTTTTCACCATCGCAAAATATACATGCATGCTTTTCATATTCATATTTGGTATTTTAAATATATTTTAACGTGTATGTGATTATTAATAACTTCATAACTTCCACACTTCATCTCAGTTACAATTTTGCATGAAATACAAATTATTTTTACTATGACATCATTTTCACTTTCTGAAGCTTCCTGAGATGAACGTCTCAATTTCTGTGTCAGCGGAATGAAAATAATATAATGTAACAACTTCGTGAATAACAAGTTGGAAATTGCACATGAAGCGTAGCAAATGAGGTGCGTTCGTACGATAACGAAGTTTTAAAAATATCACTCTCATATATCAATCTCATAAAATTGTAACTAGTTAATTACAATTAAAATGCGCACCAAACAATGTTCTCCCTATACCATTATGTAATGGAATACTTTTGTGTGCTTTGTAAATCAATAACAAATGTTCTTTGCAATACAGATTATGCAAAATGTATATTATAATATGTACTTTATAAATGCATATCAATTTTATTATGTTCGAATGAGTGTAACACCATTAAAATGCATTTGAAACATTTTTCGCTATTGACCGTAATGTAACGGAATACTTATGACTGCCCCTGTAATTGAACTATGCATCCGATTTTGATAAAATTTGAAGTGACTCGACAAAATTATGTAATAATTACGTATTTTACATTTCAAACGATTAAAATGCATTTGAAACTTTTTTCCCCATTGACCTTAATGTAACGGAATACTTTTGATTGTCCCTGTAATTTATCTATGCATCCGATTTTCATAAAATTTGAAATGACTCGACAAAATTATGTAATAATTATATATTTTAAATTTCTAACGATTCGGTAGGGTAGTTTTTGCGTTGTTATATGCAAACAGACGGACAGACGGAAGGACTGAGCGACAACTCTATGTGCTACGTATTTACATAATTACGAACGCACCTAAAAATGCATTATTTTAAACTTGACATGACTTTTCCTTTAAAAGTTTTTAAATAATTATTTTTAATTGTAATATAATAATGGCATCCGTAATGATATTTCGATATCCCATTTTTACTTACCCATCATACGTAGTATACGGTAAGTATTGCAATCGTTTTGAAAATCGAAAATTTTGTTTTGACGGATTTACACGTTTTCGATAGTGGAGATTCCGAAAAACATATTTTTAGAAAAAAAAATTGCCGTCCGTCTGTCTGTCTGTCTGTAAGCGCTCTATCTCCCGAACAAATTGAGATAGAGACTTGAAATTTTGTATGTAGTTAGTATGTAAGAATGGGACGAAGCCTATTTAATATCAGCAACCTCGATTATCCGGAACTATTTTTTTCGGACCCTCGAAAAATTCATTCTGATGAAAGGTATATAAAAATTTTCGAATTTTTTTGTTTTAAGGAATGGACGTAAAAGGCAATAAAATAACACACATTTTGCATATAGAACGAAGTCGATCGGATTATTAGTTGCCGAGATATTTGTAATCCTATTTTCCAGATTCTTCGATTTTTCATGACCTTGTATTTCATTCAAATTTCAATTCAGAGGTATATTTTAATTGGAAATGAGACGCTTAATCCGACACAGTTAATTGTTAGTTAATAGAATTATTATTTTTGACGTTATAAGGATGTTTCTTTTACGCAGTTCGGTACTACTTGAGTAGTTTGGCGTTTTATATAATTTGTCGAAATTGGTACATCAGCTGTTCTTTAATAAAGCATTACTATGTATATTAACAATATTTAAATTTTGTTTATGAATTGCAATGCATTTTCACATGTTTTATTTTCATATACATATCCATGATGGGTAAGTATTACGGTGGCCCCCAACGACTAGTTTCACTTATCTTTTAAACAATCAAAGTAACCCGGTTGCCACCAATGTGAAGAAATTTCATAAAACAACTTTTAAAATTAAAATGAAAACATAATAAAAATAGCGAGTATGGGCAGATATACAGATAATGTGCTTTCATTAAAAAAAAAAAAAAAAAAAACAAGATGAATGTAGATTCTACCATTGCAGAATTCAGTTTCGCCTCCGATTAGAAAAAAAAAAAAAATCGATAAAAGTTTTTTAGAAGGGCGACCCCGTTTAAATTGCAATGAACTAATTTCATTTTTCTTGTGTTTACCAATATAATAGCAAACAGAACGGCGTGAAATACCCAATTGAATAGCAATTTCTCTCCGAGACATTGGAATTGCGGAATAATAAAGAGATACAATTTGACGTGCTACTTCTTCATTGACAAAAACGGATTTTTTCTTTAGTTTAAACGCTTTTTTATAGACTCTGAGTAAAAGGAAATGCAATTTAACAATAAAACGAATGGAATCCCGTCGAATTCGACTAATGAAATGTTTAAAAGACCCGATCGATTTGGTTTAAAAAAAAGCAAAAGTAATTACATTATTGAATCAATATGTAATAAATATATTTACAAAGTAAATGTCAAATTTGCCAGTTACAATTTTGCATGCAAATATTCGCACATCTACACCTACAGTTAAAATTGTAATATGAGTGCCGGCGAAATTCAGAAATTTTATTTTATATGTACTCACAAAAAAAAGCTTTATTTAAAAAAAAAAAAAAAAAAAAAAAAAAAAGTAATATCGGGTACTGTTAGGTTATCCCATCGACCAAAAAATTATCGCCAAACTATAAGATTAAATGCCAATAATGGATGATCGTGAATGTCACATTCAATGACATTAAATACGATTCATGTGTTTAAAATGTCTTTAAGTGATCTTTATTGCGACTTTTTATTATTATTTTTATTAATATTCTACAAATTATTTGTTTTTTCGTTATTTAAAATAAAAATTATGTCAAAATGTATAATTTGGCTATTAATCTGGCGATTTGTATAATTTGGCGAAATTGGTCGACGGGATAACAGAGTAGTACTTAATATCGTTATGAGTAAAAATACGATTTTTTAAATAGTGACGTCATTTTCTCTTCAAATGTTCTTTAAAAGTTACTGTTTATGAAAAAGGCATCCATAATAATATTGTAATTCCCATTTATCTGGTTGCTGAATGACATAATTTTCCTCATTTGAAATTTCTCTTATTTTGATTTAGACATTAATTTTTATCATAAGTTATTTTCTGTCATTTTATTTACATCAATAATATTATTTCTCAGTAAATATATTTTTTAACTCAATTAGTGCATAATTATACGCAATCATTTTAGAAAATAAATTTTTATTATCGAGAGAAAAGCTAAACTCTATTGCCACCATTTTGAAGAAATGTCATGAAAAAGCTTTTAAAATTAAAAATAAAATATAAAAATGGAAATAAATTAAAAAATAATTAAAATGGGCACAACTACAAATAAATAGCCTTCATTTAAAAAAATAATTATTAAAATCGGTTGACTAGAAAATTCAGGGCTGATGACACGACATTTTTAGCTTGTCTGAAAGAAATAGCCTCGGAGGCTAAAAAAAAAAAAAAAAAACATTTATTCCAAATGAATTGAATAGAAAGCTCAGGCCAGATGTCTAGAAAAATAGTCTTTTAAGTAAAGGCTTTGGCTATTTTAAATATGACGTAATTTGATTTCAATTTACGGCGGTTAACGCATTTTATTCAATTCATTATTTTAAAATTTTCTTTTCTTTTTAATATTCACAAATAAATGTAATTTTATTACAAAATTTCTAATATTTTCTCTCCTTTAACTCTTAATTATTAATTATCATTTTTAAATTATTTTTTCCGTTTGTGATAACCGCGTGTAAGTTTTTTTTTTATTTGAAGAAAGTATTATTTCTTGATTATGTGGCAACAATTTAAAAATAACCTTATCTAAAATTTACAAAAAATGTCTCTCAAAATTCTGAAAATTGAGAATTTAAAATCGAAATACAGTAAAACCCCGATAATTCGGATTAATTGGGACCGGACCCAATCCGGATTATCGAAAATCCGGATTATCCGGAGAACTAGAAAAAAAAATGAAATAAAATATAACATACTAACAGAAAATCACGTTTATGTTAAACTTATTGAATATTTGCAGACAGTAATAATGTTTACTTTGCTTAATTATTCCGAAAACATGTCAGGAAAAGTTTTTTTATTTAGAATACGACGATGAAACAAGTTAATGTTATGGAAATTAGCCAATCGCTTCTCAAAATTGAAAAAAAAATGACCAAACCGATCCGAATTATCCGGAGATCCGGATTATCGGGTTCTGAATTAGCAGGGTTCTACTGTAAATCCTCAAAAAATGAATAAAATTAAAAAAAAATAAATGCAGTCTGTTGACTGGGAACTTCTAATGTAAAAAATGATCTAAAAATGTTTATATTCCTATGTATAGTTTTTGCTGCAATAAAACTTTTTTAATGGACCGATTTTGATCAACTTTAACACGTTGTCTGACAACTACGAGATAATTCGTAGCTTGCGTTCTTTTCTAAGACGCCAACTACGAGTTATCTGGTACTGTGTTTACTTGCCATTTTTGTCCAGCTACGATTAAACTCGCAATGTATCAGTGCTAATATCGATAGATGGCTTCTGAGAAAAGAACAAAAAATCAATGCTGGCTTGCATAAACAGAAAATTTATTAAAAAACGATCAAAATATACAATTACCAACTACGAGATAAAGCCAACTACAAGATAATTCGTAAGCTCCTTTTTATGATTTTTGATAATACCTATGGACTAGAATTAGAGTTTTTAATAAGATAATGTGATAAAAATCATTTTTGGCCAGATTTCTGAAAATTACCTTGGCAGTCAACGGGTTAAATATCTCTTAAGACTTTATATTTAAGTAGATTAACTGAAAGGTTTACCAATAACCATTCATTTGAACGGTATTAACCCTCTGGATCCCAAACCGCCCGAGATATTTTAATTCGTATATTTCAGTTCCCATCAGAAAATTAAAATAACAATATTCGTTTTAATCAATTACAGAACATTCCGTATTTAAATAAAACGAAATTAACCATTGAAGTTTTCTGGTATGAAATGAACTATATAATTTCTAGAACGTGTTCTAGCATGGGAATTAAAGGGTTAAATTACATATATTTCTCCCCCCAGAAAAAGTAAAAAAAAAAAAAAATAAATAAATAACAGTCATACGATAATAGTTATGTTAAACTTAAATAGCCTTAAATAAAAAAAATTATGCAACTTTTTGTAATAAATCGTGAGTTAAATTCTCAGTATGTTTGAAGCTAGGACATTTTCTAAAGTAAAATACGGTGACACTTAAAAATGATGTAAAAAAAAAAAAAAAATCATCCTATTAGATAATTAGGCAAAAAAATATGCAGGTAGAACTTTAAACAGATATTCTATGTTATCTATATTATGTGAAGTCCAATATTAAATAGCAGGTTGGTATCTCAAAGCTTTATTTTTTTCTGTTTCAAATTTCTGGTGCCATTGTATTACTTGAGAATTAAAATTAAGTGGTATATGTAGTATACAGTAATCTCTTGACGGGGTTCAGGAGTTGAAAACTTTTCAAAAAAAACGATTTTTTTATGATCTAGTTTGATTATTCAATTAATTCTTAACTCAATGTAAGAAACCGCATAAAAATATTAGCATTTTAACGGAGTTATAAGCATTTTTGTTTCAATATTTACATAGCCGCATCCATATAATTTCAACTTTAAGTCGTGTTTTCTCAAAACTTGATTTTTGACGACTAACACCAAGATTTTAAAAAAAACTATTTGATGGAATGGCTTAATTTTTTTTTTTTTTTTTTGCATGCATATAACATCATAATCTAGATTATGAATTAAGGATATAACTATCACTTAACAAAAACAGCATTAAAAAATCTCTCAAAGTTGAAAATTTAAAAAACCCCTAAAAAATACAACTTTTTTTTCCATTAAAAATACTCAAGATATTAAACTATCTAAAATATATTAATCCATAATCTAGGTAATGATGTTATATGCATGCAAAAAAAAAAAAAAAAAAAAAAAAAAAAAAAAAAAAAAAAAAATTAAGCCATTCCATCAAATAGTTTTTTTTTTTTTTTTTTTTATCTTGGTGTTAGTCATCAAAAATCAAGTTTTGAGAAAACGCGACTTAAAGTTGAAATTATATGGATGCGGCTATGAAAGTGTTGATGCATAAATGCTTATAAATACGTTAAAATGCAAATATTTTTATGCGGTTTTTTGCATTGAGTTAAGAATTAAATGAATAATCAAATTAGATCATAAAAAAATCGATTTTTTGAAAAGTTTTCAACCCCTGAGCCCCCTTAACATTCGCTAGGGTTAGGTTCCCGAAAATATCCTCGAATGTCAAATTCGCGACCGCAAAGCACCCTGAGGCGATTTTTTAAAAATTCTTTTATATTTATTTCAAAGTGTTTGACATTCATTTGACGTTTTTAAAATGTATTTTTTAAAAATACGTTTAGTATTACACTTTCCTTTTAAATTTTGTCAACGCGTATGAAAAAATAGTGGCGAATGTAAAAATATTTTTACTTTTTAAAAGTGGTGTGAAGTATTCGTGAATGTTTGACTGGATTGCCAGATTAGGCTTCTTTTTTAATTCTGAAATTTTACATTCACACCAGAAATTCTTTATTGTATAGTTTTCATTATTTAACGAGAGACATCTCACGACTACCTATACAGAAAAATCCTTCTTTCAAATTTTCTTATGTGTATTTCGAAGTTTTTAAATTGAAAGTAAAGGCCGAACTAGTAACCCAGATCTTGAAATGTTTTGCATTTTCTGTTTCGCGAATAATCAAAACTCGCGAAAGTTAGAAGATTACTATACTGCTATCCTTTCAAGGTGTTCTAGAATATACACTGAAAAAGATCAACAACAAAAAAGACAAATCATGTATAAAAAATCTCGATAAAACCTTTATCTTCCTTTCTATTTACAACATAAAAATATCACAATTAAAACTCAAACAAGGAACTTATTTACAAAAGGTAGAGTTAGAATCTCTAAACAAAAGAGAAGCGGCAGCGTTTGTTATCCTGTAACCAGAGAAACCACTGCTGAGAGGAGAGACTTTGCGCAGAGTTATGTACAAGCGAAATGGTAAATCTGTTGGCAGTTGTGTTCACATGGCAAGTTTACATCATATTCTATCGTCTTCTACCAAAGCCTTGGAGAAGGCTTCCGAATCTACCTCCAAGAGAGCTGTAAAGGAAAAAAAGAACAAAATGAATACAATAAAAAATATAACGTTAAAAAATCTGTTCATAATTCACTAACTTTATGTATCATCCTGGAATATAAGCGTTGTGCCACAAATGGTTGATTTTCACCACTAAATTTTAATAGTGTTCTTTGCTTTATTAAATCACAGAAAGTCTGCTGTTAAAAAAAGGTGAGAATACAAAAAAAAAAAAAAAAAAAAAAAAAAAAAAAAAATAGTGGTCATAATCAATTATTTGTACACTCTGCACTATTTATACAATTATTTTAACACAAACTTATTGGTAAATTTATCATACGAAATGAATACTTCCTACTGAGCAAAAAATTGGCCAGGCCGGGAATCGAACCCAGATGCTTGGCTTACAAGGTCGATGCTTTACTGTTTAGAATAACTGTTTCAGTACGTAAGCCAACTCTTTAAGCTAACTGTTTAAGTTGTTCTGTAGAATTGTTTAAATGACAGACCAGATGTTATTATCAATAAGGTTATCTGAGCGAAAAATGCCCGCCGGTTGTCCCTCTGTTAGCTTAAACGGTAAAGCATTGGGCTTGTAAGCCAAGGTTCTGGATTCGATTCCCGGCCTGGGCAGTTTTTCGCTCAGTTGGAAACATTCAGTTCGTATGATAAATCTACACTAATTGTCTCTTACCCTTTTATCAGAACTCCATTAACTTTATACCAACAATTTAAGTGAGCGGTATCAAGAAAAAAATGTTTCCTTTCGAACCAGAATTTTCTTCATGAAATAAATATAATGTATTTCACGCAGAAGTCGCGGTTACCATTGAGCTACCTTTTAAAAAAATTCAAATACCTTGATTGGCACCACATTTTTTAAAATGGTAAAATTTTAAACTTTTAATTGCATACAAATCATGTTGACAACAAGGAAAATTTTACCATTTCTAAAAAGTGTTAATAAAGAAATTTCAATTTAGGAAAGCCGCTGACAACACTGGCAGAAGTAAGATAAAGGGAGAGATAAATAGTTAAAAAAAATTATAGTGTGAAATATTTTTTACAAAATTCGAATGTAATTTTTGATATATTTAGCGTTAATTTTTAATTTTGGATATTATGTCATTTAGAAATGAAAACAATGGCAGATTCTCTTCCAAAACATAACAATCCTTTCTTTCCATTATTTATACACGTAAGCATGCGTAGCTGCTAACTAGTACGCTTTTTTATTAAAATTAAAACTACATTTTTTTTAATTAAGACCTCATTTATACTTCGGAACTTAGTAATAATAATAATAATAATAATAATAATAATAATAATAAAAGTTTACTTTATTCTCTTTGCACCGTTGATGATTCTTTTTTTTTAACATTAGTTTCACTCTTAAAATTTAATGTATGTTTTTTGTACATATCATATGCGATGAAAAGCAAAAAATATTAGAAAATTATAATGCCTGCCAAATTCCTCAAAATTTTCCAAATGTCTCTAAAACTCTTCCTTAGCCTGTTGTCTTATGAATATTAATTGAATAGTATCCAAACTAAATTTATTTCTTATATTTCAGACAACGACACATACGTTAAAATTCAATAAATTTATTTTGGATTAACATTATTAATATAAAAGTAATTTTCTTCGAAAAATTGCAAAAAAAATCGAACACAAAATGATTAAGGTAAAAAGTAACATTTTTACTTCCAAATGAATAATGTTAAAGCCATTTTATTGAATCAATTTTTGGCAGATATCATAGAATAAAGACTGGAAGGTGGCAATACTGAAAATCACCTCATCAAGTTCACGGCTGAAATTCCAGAATTAGTAAAACTCCATTTGCATATTAAAACGCAATCGGTCTGCGAAGTCATATCTTTGTGGAAAATATCTGAAAAATCGATTTTAGTGGTTTATTCTTATATTTAACATTGTATTTTCCTGCTCCAAATCCTACCCCCCCCCCCCCCGTTTTCACACTTTCGAGTGCAGGAAAACACAATAATAAACAATAGTAAGATGGTAAAACACAATGGTAAAATCAGGTTTTAAGATGTTTTCCATAAAGATATGACTTGGCAGACCGATTGCGTTTTAATATGCGAATCGAGTTTTAGCTGATTCTGGAATTTCATCCGTGAACTAGACGAGATGATTGCCTGTACATTATAAACACATTTGCCTAACGGTCAAATATTTTTATTGTTTTATTTGAAAGACTACGAAGGTGAATGTGAAACGGACAAAATGTCCCGTAAATATATTTATTAACTAATAAGTTGTTAAAACATGAAATATGTATTAAAATTAATAAACAAACCCTCCATATTTTCATATTAGTATAGTTGTTTTAATTTGAGGATACAATAGCATTGTTAACCCCTTCGCGACGGGAGCCTTTTACGAAATTTTTAATGTTTTGACACCGGTTTTTAAAAGCAGTAATTTGTGTCTCATAAAATCGGGAAAATGCTTCGTTTAAATAAGGCAATTTTTACAGAAAATTTTTATTTATTAGAAAAAGAAGGGTTCTTAAGCCTTTTAGCGGCACGTATGTGTGTCGCTTGTCCCCAAGGGGTTAAAACAGCATTAATATGTTAAAAAGCTGTTGCACACGTGATATAGAATGACACTTTAATAGGTTTAAAAATCTCTACATTTAAACCATAGACCTTAAAAATCTTTTCGTTTTTCATAATACAGAAATAATAAAAATAATAGATAATAAGAATCTCCACATTTTAAGTAATCTTCCTAAGCAATCTTCCAATTTCAAGGCCATTCCATGAAAAACTGACAAAATATGCGTCTGCGCGTGACACTTTCATAAACACTTATATTTCTTGACTTATAAGTTATTAAAAGATAAACTATACATTGAATAACAAAAACTCTAGATTTTCATATTAGCATGGTTATTTTAATTTGAGGATATAATAACATTGTTTAAATGGGAGAAATTTGTAGAAAAGCTGTCCCACTCATGGACATGGAATGACCCACAATTAGCTATCAAAAACGGTATTTGTTTTCTTGGTATGTTCATTGAAAGTGTAATTATGGTTCTTTTTATTTCAGCTCTCAAAAAGAAAGATGCATTTAAGTAACGAGAAATGTATATTTAAGTAATGAAAATAATGAGAATATCTTCTAATATTGATATTAAGAAAAGTATGCCGTATAAATCTGGAGATATTTAAGAAAGTAAGATGAATTTTAAAAAGTAGTATTTAAATATAAGAAATAAGTATGTTTAACTAAGGAAGAAATATATAAATAGGGTATTTCCACGAGCACTTGTCGTGTAAGTCACATTATTAGTAACTGCTAAAATGTTGGGCACCGTTATTTTCGAAAGGTTTGCATGGCCTTATTCAATTAATGAAATATCTCTGATAAAATAAATCACATTTTTCCGTTCTAAAATACTGGTATCCAAGATCGTAGTATGTGACTTACACGACATATCCTCATGGAAATACCCAATAATAGTAACAAATCTGTGTAATACCACGACAGCCAAAGCCAGCTTTTAATTTCTATTTTCATCAATTCCAAACAAATATTTCCATGATAGATTTCTATTAGAAATGTGTAACAAATGTTATTGTTTAATAATTCTACTGACAAAACAGTACAAAAATAGTAGCATGAGAAACTCTGCACTTATCTGTGTATAAAAAATGAACTTTAAGGATAAAAGAGTTGAATAAACAAAAAAATTAATCATGCAAGTATTTACTGATTAAATGTAACATGCAGACATTGTGTAACGTCACCTGCCATACACAGCAATAATGATTATTTTATTGTTATTGGTTATTATTTTAATAATATATTAAACAATCTGAACTAAATGACACATTAAAATCTATGATACAGCAGTTAAATATTTCTTTTTACCGAGTTTTCATCTCAAACACTAATAATTCGATCTTCAAGCCATGCAATAAAAATTAAAAGTGACGCATAAACACATAGTGGAATCATAAAGTAAATGGATTGCAATTAATAATAATTTGCATCTTTTCTCATTAAGTTTAATTTAAAATACTACTTCTACTTTCAACTGTAATAATTTTTGGCTCTTTCACTTTTAAAAGGAAATCATGTATTTGTATAATATATATATATATATATATATATATATATATATATATATATATATATATAGTTATAAAAATATTTTCTGAGGAAAAGCCTGATTAAGGCTTGAAAGTACTAAAATTAACTAGAAACATATTTATTTGATTATTTTATCACCCTTTAACCCTTTTAGAGGCCTTTTAGAGGCACGGTATTCCTGCTCTAAAAGTTTTCAAATACCGTAATTCAAATACCGTAATTTCGGGTGTATAAGCCGCGGATCAAACAATTCTTTTTCGACCCAGAATTTTTTAAGAAACAAATGTATCTACTTAGATCGACTTAAATATTTGTCTTCAATTACTAAATAAGATTTCTGGGTCCAAAAAGAATTGTTTGATCCGCGGCTTATACATCCGAAATTACGGTAATTAATTCTCACCGCAATTTACGAACAATTTTATTTGAAAATGATTAACAGCTCTTTTTCACGTATATTATGAGATTGAAATTGTATTTAAAATTTATTGGTGTTAATTCGCAAATTGAGCATTAAAATTAACCGTTTGCAGATTGCAAACGGCGCCCCTGAAACCGTTAGGTAAAACTGAACATTTTAAAATTCATATTATATATTTGTTGTTTAAAACGAGGTGAAAATTTCCTTTCGTCATATGTTTTTTATTTATTAACATATTAAATTTAAAATTATACTTACAATCCTCCAATACCCCCAGTTTCAGCTGGTGATCCAATTCCGGCAAATGAATAACTGCCTGTTCCGCCGCCACCTCCAACGCTGAAGCCACTAGGACTACCGCCGTAACTAGGACTGCCACCGCTGCCGCCTCCTCCGTATGCTGGTGGGGCTCCAAAAGGAGAAGCGCCTCCTCCAAAACCTCCTGGTCCTACTGGACTAAATCCTCCGGGGCTTCCTCCGTAAACTGGTATTCCACCTCCGAAGGGGCTACCTCCGTAAGGGCTACCTCCATAGGGGCTACCTCCGAATGGGCTTCCACCAAAAGCTGGAATGGGGCCACCTCCAAATCCTGAGGGTCCTCCGAGGCCTACTGGTATCGGTCCACCTGGACCTCCGAACAGATTGAAAGGACTTTGTGTAAGACTCGGTACAAATACTAGACACAGAGCGAAGGCTGATATTAGAAACTTCATGACGATGACTGGAAAAGTAGAAAGAATAATTAGAAACGGATTCAGTTGAACTCAGGAAAACAAAGTAAATATAGTTTTATTTATATATGCTATAAGTGATCCATTAAAATAAAATCAAAGGATTTTAAAACATTAATATGTAATATTTCACGTTCACAAAACTTTTATTTATTTTTAATTCTTCCACTTTATTTCACTATGCTTATGTTCACGTGATTTATGTTTTTCTGTTTATTTTTAATTTGAAGCTATTTTAGCGAAAAAATTTCTTTTATTTCTTTTCTTTTATCTTATCTTATCTTTTCTTTTTTTTAAAGTTGCCGTCAGAGCACACGAAACATGTAAAATTAAAAGGTATTTTTGCCATTTTATTTTATTTTAATGGATCACTTACAGTATATATAAAAAATTTGATAAAAAATAGTTTCTTTAAAAAAAGCGCTTCTGTAATCATTTATCTTAAAAGTCACTTTTAATTTCATGATCACAATTCACGTGGTTCCAAAATATTTATGTTGCAATGCGTATGTTTTATACATGGACGTCGATTAACCCTTTGGGGAGGAGCGACACGTATACGTGCCGCAAAAAAGGTTTAAGAATCCATGTTTATTCCCACCAGTAAGATATTTCTCGAAATCTATCTTATTTAATCGGAACATTTTCACGATTCAATAAGGCACACATTTTTGTTTTAAAAAACTGGTGACAAAACACAATAAAAATTTCCTAAAAGACTTCATTCGCGAAGGGGTCAAGGAAACGTTCATGTTTGAAAAAAATAGAGGACAAATAAATGAATTTTTAAAAAAAATAAGTTTTGTTTAATTATTGTTCAATTAATTTTGTCACATATTTTCAAGAATAATACAATTTTGAAATTTTTCTTTACAATACGATAGACAGGATTCGCAGCGCTCCTAAAATTTTGTACTTATGCTATCATTATTTTTAACATTAGAACGGACCTGAGGAGTCATTTTTGACCGCTATCGCATGACTATATTCCGGTTCAAACAAGAAATTTCATTATAAAATTAATTTAAAATATATAAAGAAAAAAAATCGATAAATAATAATAATTAAAAAAAAACTGATTTAAAAAAACTAATTTAAATCAAAATTCTGGTGTGAAATAGTTAAGTTTTTTTTTTTTTTTTTTTTTTTTTTTTTTTTTTTTTTAAATATTGATCAGGTAAATGGTTAATACTCCGAAAGTGGCTTCTGCACATTTTGTAAGAAAAATCTAAAAAGAAAATTTTTATAAGAAAATATTCGTATACATTTGGTGCATCATTTGCGAGCCCTATTACACAATAAAACCTTTATCTGTAAAATAAATCATTTTTTGGGGAAAATGTGACATCATATTTTTTCCTACTCGAATTCTTCTGTTATCATTTATTTTTAATGGATGGTTGATTTTCTAAGGCACTTTCCGAGATGCGTTTAATGTATTTATAAGTTCATGCGTTGAAATTATCACCTAAAGGGTAATAATCGAATACTGGAATACATTTGACTGCTCGACGGGAACAAGTTTTTGTTTTCATTTAAATACAATGTTTCATTTTATGAATTAGTAATTTTTTAGATTACGGTTGCTGCTCAAGTTAAAAATTGAATCACAACTTGTTTAATACCCGAATTTTAGCAAAATAATAAAGAAAAGAAAGTTAGATTAAAATACTAATAAGAAGTGGCCAATCTGTTTGACACCTATGACGTACATGACATTTAAAATGTACATGTGAATTTATTAATTTATTGATTTTAATACATTACATATTAACTTCTTATGCTGGAAAGATGTCCACGCTTTTCCAGATGTTTTTTTTTTCTTTTTAATATATGAGGCATGGTTGCCAAGTCTCATAGAGTTATTTTTAATAGAAATGTTCGTCTTAATCAGAGCTTCTCTGTCATTGAAATTAATCGTGGAATTTATGTCAGTAAAAATGGCGAAATCGGTGACACTATTAATCCCTTTTCTACTAGCGTCATTTACAGAATTTTTAATATTTTTTCACCAGTTTTTCTAGACAGAAATTTTTGCTTTCTGGAAAATCTGATTAAATAAAGCAAAATTTTGAATAAAAAAATAACTGATGGGAATAATCGACGATTATAAGCACTTTATGCGACACGTGTTTCTTGTTATCAAGAGTTTAATCCTTTCCGGCGCGGACAAATCCTGTTAGTAAAATGAGAAGTTATCGATTGACACCGGAATTTACAAACGACTTTTTAAGAAATCAAGAAAATCTTTTATTTTCTATTTTTTATATATTATATATTTTCTATATTTTCTATATTATTTATTTTTTCTATTTTTTCTATATTCTATTTTTTATCTTTATCAAGAATCTTTTATTATAACAGCAAGATTTTCTTAAAATATTATTGGTGCCAAGTGCAAGTTTGGAAATAAAATTAGATTGTGTCCAGACCGGACACACTGCGCCGGAAAGGGTTAAAACTTAGCGATACGGCATTTGCAACTATATAACTAATTTAATAAAATGTTACTTTAAATTTACAATGACCAGTCACCAGTCGGCCATGTCTGTCACCAATGACTGACGATGAACTCTCTGTTGAGGCTATGTCAGTCACCGGTGCCTGACAGTGTAAAATATTAATAAAAACATTTTAAAATACATTGTTTTAAATGATTCTTGAAAATTCATCTAGAATTTACTTAACTTTTATTTATTTGAAGATTATATCTTTATAAGTAACAGGCGGCTTAAACTGAAAGTTCAGTGTCAGTCATCGGCGACTGATGTGGCACTCAACGCGTTAATAAATTGTAATTCTTTAAAAGGTTGTAAAATTAAAATTTCAATCCTTAGGTCATGTAAGCATGGATGCAAGCGCTACGCCACAAATAGTAGATTTTTTCCCTCTAAATTTTAATAGTATTCTTTGCCTTATAAAAACTTAAAAATTCTGTTGATAAATAAGTCAATAAATACTATTAAAAATTAGTGGTAGCATTTCTGGAACAGTCTTTTTCATCTCTGCCTATAATCTACATATACAAAAACTTTATCCATTTTTTATCAATTATGATAATAAAAATTTCAATTTTTCAAAGGACATGATTTTCGAAGTTATAATGCTTTAACCTTTTCAGGCACGGGCAAATTCTGTTAGTAAAATGAGAAATTATCGACTATCACCGAAATTTACAAACGACTATTTTAGAAACTAAGATACATTTCATTTAAGCTTTAATTGAAAAAGCAAAATTTTGTTAAAATATTATTGGTGCCGTTTGCAATTAAAATTAGGTATCCCGGACTGGGCACAGTGCGCCGGAAAGGGTTAAATGTCGCAATGAATTTTTTTAGCGTTTTCTGCCTCTAAAAAAGCGGTTTTATGTTTTGGCATTCAGAAAAGTTTTAGAAGTTATTAGTTAACAATAACAACGGGCATCTTGTGTGCTGCTTACGTATGTTTAAATATTATGACTTAAAAACTCGGACTTTGGCAAGACAAGAAAGTAGTAAAAACAAATTTACTGGCTTTAAAAAAAAATGGAAATAAAAATTATTAGTTTCATATGATCAACGATAGTTGTTTTATTTTCTGTTTTATTATTGATTTGCAATTTTGTTAGGTTTATTTAAATAACACTTGACATTGTTAAGCATTGATGATATTCCTCTGTATAACCCTTTAACGGACAAAGCATTTTCATTGTTAAGATATTGAAATAAATGAGTGACACCGGTAATTGCGAACAAATGTATTTGTTAATAAGAAAAAAGTAATTTTTCACGTACATAAAAAATGGGTTTTTTTTTTTAAATAAAATTTCGGTGTCACTTACTTCATTCCCACAATGTCAAAAATAAATACAGAAGGTCAACGTTCTCAAACAATTTATCAAAGATGTTGGCATAAATATAAAAAAATAAATAAAACTGATTGTAGGCTTTGACCAGATAATTTTGTAAGTATAATCCAGTACTTACCAAATATGATAGAATCAAATAATAAACTTTCGAGATTCAGAATGTTTGATCATCTGAGATTCCCTGTCTTATATTCCCTTGAGCAGCGGTGGGATATATTTTACCTCACATAATTTAAACAAGATTCGCACTAAAAACATTTAATTAAATTTACTATTTTTAACTTTAGCAAAACGTTGAAAAATTGCTTTTGCTTAATTTAAATTAAATGTTGTGATAATTCCGGTGAGAATTCATTATTATAAAGATGTTATTGCTTGCCCCTTAAGGGATTAAATGAACGCACCTAAAATATGCTCGAATTAAATAAGATATATTTTATTTTTCTTTAATACTGGTTCCAAAAAGAAATTTTGCAAAGAAAAATTATATGCAGTCAGGCTGGAGAGATTGCATATTATATCAGACGGCTGGATAATTTTTTTTTTTCATGATGCTTACTTAAATTTCGAGTAAATAGTTTAATCATCAACTAAAAAAAATATATATCAAGTTTTACTAATCTGAACATATATTTTTTTGATATTACTGCTCTAATACCTGAAATTAAAAACCTCCTTCAATCCCACAATATCAAAAATAAGTACAGAAGGTCAACGTTCTCAAACAATTCATCAAAGATGTTGGGATAAATAAAACTTGTTGTATGATTTGACCTTATTAAGTTAGTAAGTATAATCCAGTACTTACCAAATATGATGGAATCAAATAATAAACTTTCGAGATGCAGAATGTTTGATCATCGGAGATCCCCTGACTTATATACTCGGATCGTTGTAAAACTGGAGCATCATCTTAAGGCGAAGTTAATGTCTGGAGGAAGTGAAGTGAAGAAGGAGGGGTTGACCCGCTGAACAGCTTGCCCTCTTCATGGAGGGTTGCCAGGAAAAGTGGACTCTCGTTTGGTGATTACGTTGGCGCGACTATGAAGATAATAATGGTAATGAGAACACATGAGAACAAAAAAAAGAGAAATCCGTGAAAGTAATTTTGGTTTCGTTGGGTATTTCACTGTTATTTTGTTAGTTTTTGACACTTTCTAATACGGTTGTGTTGACCTTCATTTATCAGTTCACTTGTCTAAGGTCTTTCAGTGTAGTTGCTACATGAAGAAACAAGAAAAAAAAATATGCGTCAAGCATAGACTATGAAACACTTTCCAACATGATTCTTAATACTGCTACAAAACTTTCCCGTTAATAAGTTAAAATAATCTGTCTAATTCTCGCATACGGACACTTTCTAATACGGTTGTGTTGATTTTCATTTATCAGTCCGTCTGTCTAAGATCTTTCAGTGTAGTTTCTATAAAAGGAAACGAGAAAGGAAAAATTATGCGTCAAGCATAGATTATGAAACACTTTCCAACATGATTCTCAATAATGTTACAAAACTTTCCTGTTAACAAGTTAAAATAATATGTCTAACTTACCCATATGGATAACTTACCCATACGGTTGTGCTGACTTTCATCAGTCCGTCCGTCTAAGATCTTTCAAATTAGTTTCTAAAAGAAGAAACAAGAAAGAAAATATTATGCATCAAGCATAGACTATAAAACACTTTCTAACATTATTCACAATAATGTTACAAAACTTCCTCGTTATTTAGTTAAAATATTATGCCTAATTCACTCATATGGACACTTTCTAATACGGTTGTGATGACTTTCATTTATCATCTCGTCTGTCTAAGGTCTTTCAGTGTAGTTGCTGGAAGAAGAAAAAAAAAAGTATGTTCAAGCATAGACTATGAAATGCTGTCCAGCACATCCACATTAATATCGCAAAACTTCCCCCTTCATAACTTAAAATATTATGTCTTACTCAACCATATAGACACTTTTTAATACGGTTGTGTTGACCTTCATTTATCAGTCCGCCTGTCTAAGATCATTCAGTGTAGTTGTTATTAGAAGGAACAAGAAAGAAAAAAATATGCGTCAAGCATGCACTGTGAAACACTTTCCAACGACATTCAGAATGATGTAAAAAAAACTTCCACCATAACAAGTTAAAATATTATGCTTACTTCACCCATATGGAAACGCATAACTCATTTGAAATCCCAATTTAAGCTATTATTGCTTAAGGACAAAATCATAACTAATTTCCTTTTGCGTGAAAATGAATTACAAATGCTATGAATGTTTTATTCTATCGTAATCATCTTGTAGTGAAATTATGTGATTTATATTGGTTTCAATAATTTGAAATAGCGTAATTTCTTTAACCTCTTAACTGGTTCATTCTTTTCCGTTCAATAAATTAAAAATAGCGGATTCACACTATTATTATGTAAATAAAATATTCGTAAAATTTAGTCTAAACATTTCCTCCTTTCAATAGTACGAAAATTTTCATAAAAATAATAGTGGTGTCACAAAGCTTTAAATGATGCAATAAGCAAATTCGTCTTGCCTGAACGGCGGTCGGGCAAACCAGTTAAGGGGTTAAAACACACTCCAACCGCCTTTTTTCTCATACACTATAATGTAGTGATGCACAACCTTTTTGCCAGAAAATTGCTTGCCACCAGAATATTTGAAAAGTGATGTTTGCTTTATTTAATAGAAAAGTTTCTGTCATTGTTATAAGGATAATTATTCTGCATGAAAAGAATGGTAGCTTTGTGGTCCGCGGGCCACAGTTTGGGTACCTCTACGTAATGCAACGGAATTTTTTTGAGTGCTCTTTTAATGAATTAATAATGATGCTTCTTCACGTGCAGCATCGAGTATGCCATGATAATAGACCGAGAAGCGGCAGTACAAACAGTCAGTTCATCAAGTTCAAGGATGAAAATCTAGAATTTGTGAAATCTCGATTCGCATATTAAAACGCATTCTGTCTGTCAAGCCATATATTATTGGGAAGTACCTAAACAACCCGATTTTCGCAATTGATTCATAGGTTTGCCATTATGTTTTCATACTCCCAGTCGGGCATGTCTTTGTATTTTTGGGTGTAAGACAGCTCAATTGTGAACCTACGAGTCAACCATTAAAATCTAGTTTTTAAGTGTTTTCCGCCAAGATATGACTTGGCAGACCGATTGTGTTTTAATGTACTAATCAAGATTTAACTAATCCTAGATTTTCATCCGTGACCTCGATGAGATGATTGTCTGTGCTGCCGCTTCCCGGTCTATAAGCACCATTAGCATCTTTCATTTGCATGAAATTCCGAGTACATTTACGTGAGTTAGATCATGGACAGTTGGATAGACAAACTGAATTCATAAACATTTTTCAATTTTGTTATATGTTTTTAAGTATTAAATAATTAACTAGATAACTTATTAAAATTAATTTTATTCTAAAGAATGTTTTAATATGCAATATTAACAAGTCATAGTAGACTGAATTTTGAATACAAGGTTAGCAAAGCGCACTTACTTTTTGTTAAGATGCAAAAATTTGTAAGAAAGAAATTTCCTTGTTTGTCCCTCTAACGTTTATTGGTTTCTCTACGAAACAACAAAATTTTGATTGCGATATACAGCAACGACCTGGAATTTTAATTTAAAAAAATCCGTTTTATTATTTTTGTGAAAAATCACTTTTTTCTTATTTACAAATATACTTGTTCGCAGTTACCGGTGTCAATCATTTATTTTAACATCTTAGCAATGAAAATGCTTTGTCTGTTAAAGGGTTAAAATAAAACTATTAATAAAATATTTCTTTTGAATTCTGTTGTCATATTTCACAAAATTGTACAATTTAATTTAATGTTTACTTCGAATTACTGATCATATACATTTCTAATTATGAAGAAAATTAATTATTAGATAATCTACATAATCATTTATGAATGATATGTTTTATTATTAATTGGTTTGCTCAATTTCACAGTTATTTTCAACCCGATGAGTGACAAACTATTTGAGAACCCCCCCCCCCCCCAATAATTTTAAATTGTTGCACTACTGCATCGTTATTTTGTTAGTTCTTTTTTCCCCACTTTCTAACATAGTCTGTTGATCTTCGTATATTTATCTGTCTGTCTAAGTTCATTCAATATAAGTTCTATAAGAAGAAATCAATAAACCAGAGAATATATTTAGAAAGATATTATTTTAATGAGTGTTATAAGATAGCATTAATGGCTGAAAATAGATTGAATAGCAGAGGCTATGAAACAAAGCTTCGCATATCAGCAGACAGACAGACTTAATGCTAATGAGACTAATCACAGTAATGAGAACAAAAGAAGAAATGTAATGAGAACAATGCTAATGGTACTAATAACAATAAAATAAAGTAAAAAGAATAAATCCGTGAAAGTAATTTTGGTATCATTCGGTATTTCACTGTTATTTCGTTAGTTTCTGAAACTTTCGTAATACAGTTCTGCTAACCTTCATTTGTCAATCCGCCTGTCTAAGATGATTCAATGTATTTGTTAGTAGAAAAAAAATCAGAAATTGCACGTTCAGACTTAGCGTTTGTACTGTACGAAGTTTTTAAAATGTACAGTACTTCGGTTACAATATAGTATCTGAAAATTTTTGTGTGTCCCTGTAAATACTAAATGCTTTTTATTATAAAGGAAATAACTTGCAGTGAACCTCAGCAACGTATATCAATTCCATAAAATGTAAAATAGTTTAATTTAATTATGGACAAAATTAATTAATCTACATAATTACGTATGCAAAGCTGCCAACATCTTCTGCTTTTTTGGCCTAGAAAAATTTTAAAGAAAATTTTGCCATTTGAAATCGCCGTAATCCGCCGATTAAATTTCTATTTAATTTTTTCGGGCCAAAAAATCAGAAGAGTTGGCAGCTACGCGTATGAATGATATGCTTTCTTATTAATTGATTTTCTCGGTTTCGCAGTTATTTTGAGCGTGCTGAGTGAAAAACTAATTGAAACCCTCCTTCCCTCCAATAATTTCAAATTGTTGTACCAATGCATTGTTATTTTGTTAGTTCCCTCCCCCCATTTTCTTATACAATCTATTGATCTTCATTTATAAATCTGTCTATCTAAGATCATTCAATGTAAGTTCTACAAGAAGAAATCAATAAACCAGAGAACATATCTAGAAGGATTTATTTTAATGAGTGTTATAAGGTAGCATTAACGGCTGAAAATAGACTGAATATCAGAGGCTATGAGACAAAGCATTACAAATCAGCAAACAGACATTTTTAATGCTAATGAGATTAATCGCAGTAATGACAACAAAAGAAAAATATAATGAGAACAATAATAATGGTACTAATAAGAATGAAATAAAATAAAAAGATAAATCTGTGAAAGTAATTTTCGTATCCTTGGATATTTCCCTGATATTTTGTTACACTCTTAAAACGAAAGAGCTGATTTGGCTTCTCATGAAAGAGCTGTAATTTTTTCGATCATAAAAGAGTTGTTTTTCAAACGATTAAATCTTCTTGATCTAAATTGGTTATTTAAATAGCTCAACTTCATTTTAATTGGTTAAAACTCGAGTATTTCAACTCTTTTTTGAGAAGCTGCCTTTCAAGATTAAGATGAGTGGATTTCAGCTCAACTTGAGCTATTTTTTGGCTGACTTTTTAAGAGAGTAGCTTCTGACACTTTCGTAATACAGCTCTGCTGACCTTCATTTGTCAATCCGTCTGTCTAAGATGATTCAATGTACTTGATACTAGAAGAAAGTCGAAAATTGCATGTTAGACGTAGCGTTTGTACTGTGACGAAATTTTTAAAATGTACAGTACTTCGGATTCAATATAGTATCCGAAATTTTTTGTGTGTCCCTGTAAATACTAAACGCTTTCTATTATAAAGGAAATAAGTTGTAGGAAACCTCAACAACGCATATCAATTTCATAAAATGTAGAAACAGTTGAATTTAATTATGAATAAAATTAATTATTAATTAATCTTCATAATTATTTATGAATGAAATGCTTTATAGCCAACTGCTTTTCTATATTTCGCAGCTATTTTGAACGCGTTGAATGAAAAACCATTTCATCACCTGAGAATAATTAGGTTCTATCTGTGTTTTTGAAAAAATTGGCTTACCGATATAGAAAGGTTCTATTTGTATATAAGAAGGCATTTTTGCGTCAGAATGATGTTATATATAATTTACATATGGTATAATGATTATGTTATGACATTATTTAATCCAGAAATGCCTTTATAGATACAAATAGAACATTTCTATATCGATAAGTCAATTTTTTCAAAAACACAGATAGAACCTTATTATTCTCAGGTGACGATTTGAGACCCCCCCCTCCCCTCAATTTTAAATTGCTGCACTACTGCATTGTTATTTTGTTAATTATTTTTTCCCACTTTGTGATGTAGTCTATAGATCTTCATTTATAAATCTGTCTGTTTAAGGTCATTCAATGTAATTTCTATAAGAAGAAATCAAGAAACTAGAGAACATGTCTAGAAGGATTTTATTTTAATGAGTGTTATAAGATAGCATTAACGGCTGAAAATAGATTGAATATCAGAGACTATGAAAAAAAGCTTTGAAAATCAGCAAACAGACATTTTTAATGTTAATGAGATTAATCACAGTAATGAAAACAAAAGAAAAAAATGTAATGAGAACAATAATAATGGTACTAATAACAATAAAATAAAATAAAAAGAATAAATCTGTGAAAGTAATTTTGATATCATCGGGTATTTCACTGCTATTTTGTTAGTTTCTGAACTTTCGTAATACAGTTCTGCTTACCTTCATTTATTAGTCCATCTGTCTAAAACGATTCAATGTACTTGATAGAAGAAAAAAGTCGTAAATTGCACGCCAGAGGTAGCGTTTGTACTGTGATGAAGTTTTTAAAATGTACTGTACTTCGGATACAATACAGTATTTGAAATTTTTTGTGTGTCCCTGTAAATGCTAAATGCTTTCTATTATAAAGGAAAAACTTGTAGTAAACCTCAGAAACATATATCAATTCCATAAAATGCAAAATATCTTAATTTAATTATTGATAAAATTAATTATTAATCAATCTACATAATTATGAATGAGATGCTTTATTACTAATTGATTTTCTCAGTTTCGCAGTTATTTTGAGTGTGTTGAGTGAAAAACTATTTGAAACACTCCCTTACCCCCAATAATTTTAAATTGCTGCAACTGCATTGATATTTTGTTAGTTTATTTCCCCACTTTCTAATACTTTCTGTTGAGCTATCTTATTTATAAATCTGTCTGTCTAAGGTCATTCAATGTAAGTTCTATAAGAAGAAATAAACTAGAAGAAATAAACTACAGAACATATTTAGAAGGATTTTATTTTAATGAATGATATAAGATAGCATTAACGGCTGAAAACAGATCGAATATCAGAGGCTATGAAACAAAGCTTTGCAAATCAGCAGACAGACATTTTTAATGCTAATGAGATTAATCACAGTAATGAAAACAATAGAAAAAATGTAATGAGAACAATAATAATGGTACTAATCACAATGAAATAAAATAAAAAGATAAATCTGTGAAAATAATTTTATTTTCATTGGGTACTTCATTACTATTTTGTTAGTTTCTGACAGTTTCGTGATACAATGCTGTTGACCTTCATTTGTCAATCCGTCTGTTTAAGATGATTCATTGTATTTGATAATAATAATAATAAAAACTGCAGAACTTATTTAAATTAATTCTTTTTTAACATTTGTTATAAGACAGTTTGGCGAGTGGTCAGAGAAAAACACAATGAAAAAATCCCTGTCGGCTTGGCCTATAGGTGGAGGTAAATTTCGAAGAGTGCTCATTTCAACAACAAAAAATAAAGTATGATTAGAGATATACCCAGTTTAATAACTTCATTTGTCGCTTATGAAAAATTCTTAATTTCATTTTTCTGCAAGAACTGGCTTTATCAGAATCATCTTAAGCGAAATTCAGCTCAAATGCCCATTTTGACAACATATTTTGAAATATATTCTGAATTTATTAAAAAATCAACCGAAACAGCACATTATATAGTTACTAAAGAACAAAAATCTGTCAATTGAATGCGTTTGAGAGCAAAATTGAATTTAAAAATGAGTCATAAAATAACCGATTTGTTATTTGAATATATCCATAATTTTTTAATCATGATAGCTGCGGAAAATTTTACGCGAAATGCCCACTTTGACAGCATTTTTAAAAATATATTCTATCTTTATCAAAAAACTGGCCAATGAGGTCACATTATATAGTGCCTAAATAAGAGGACCTGTAAATTGGATGCATTTGAGAGCGAAAATGGATTTAAAAACGAGTTAGAAAAAACGCAATTTGTTATTTGAATACTTCCTAAATTTTCAGTCTCGATGACTTCGGGAAATTCTGTTCAAAATACCCCTTTTGGTAGCCTTCTTTGAAATATATTCTGTATCTATCAAAGAACTGGCCAATGCATAATGCGTCACATTATATAGCTCCTAAATAAGAGGATCTATCAATTGGATGCATTTGAAAGTAAAAATGGATTTAAAAACGAGTCAAAAAAAAAAAAAAAAAAAAAAAAAAAAAAAAAAAAAAAAAAAAAACGCAATTTTTTATTTGATTATTTGAATCCTTTTTTAAATTTTCAGTCTCGATGACTTCGGGGAATTCTGTTCAAAATACCCTTTTTGGTAGTCTTTTTTGAAATATATTCTGTCTTTATGAAAAAACTGACCAATGCGTCTCTTTATACCGTTTCTAGGTAAGAAGATCTACTATTTGGATGCGTTTAAAATCAAAAATGAATTTTAAAATGAGTCGAAATATAAGCAGTTTGGATTTGAGGTTTTCCCTCCAACTCCTATTTTTGTTAAATTTATTTTTGCTATACGAAAACTATTGGTCCTATCAAAAACTTGTCAATATAAAAGTTGTAGATATTATTGAGAAAATGTAAAATAAATTTAATTAGATTTGATAGCTTAAAAATTGACTGAGTTATGGATTTTTTTCTTTTTTCACCCCCTTTTTCTTTTTGTGTTTAATTTTTTTCATTAGTAAAAGTTGGTCCTATCAAAAACTTGTAAATACAAAAGTTTTAGAAAATTTTGAGAACATTTATAAAAAATTTAGTTGGATTTAATATCTTGAGAATTGACGAAGTTCTGAATTTTTTTTCTCCCCAAAACCCTGTTTTTTTTCGCCCCTTGAGCCCATTTCTAAATTTATCAAAAATCTGTTACGCATAAACTTTTGGCCCATTTTTAAGAAGTAATAAAAACTTTAAACCGATTCGATATCTATTTTATTTAAAAAGTTATGGCGTTTTTTCGATTTTCACAAACACCCTCCCTATTTCCACCCCCTTGGGCCGATTTTGCCCATTTACGAATTTAGCCGAGATTTTATACCACTTGATTTTATGTATCAGTTTGGAATAGATAGGAGCAGAACTATAGAAGTTATCGTTTCCATAAAAAAGTGATATATATATATATATATATATATATATATATATATATAAATATATATATATATATATAGATAGATAGATAGATAGATAGATAGATAGATAGATATAGATAGATAGATAGATGGATAGATATATAAACTTTTTTACTGATGGTAGTTTTGGGGTCTAGAGGTCATGATCGGCGTAGATCGGCAAAAATTTTTCAGAAATTCCAACATTGGTGCGATCGCAATAGGTAGTATTTCATACGAAATCTACCTAAAAGAGTTAAATACCAGTATTTTGTTAAAGAGAAATTCGCCTTCGTTAATTCCTTTATTACTTACAGTATTTTCTAAAAGAAAATACTAGGATTTTCCTCTTTTTTAACTATGTTTTTCCCTGACAACTCGCCACTCTTTAAGATGATATTGATGACTAATAATGACTGAATAGCAGAAGTATTGAAAAAAGCTTTGCAAATCAGTAGACAGGCAATGACAATGGAAAAAAAGGGGGGGGGGGTAATAGGATACACGACAAGAAAGAAAAAAAAAAGAAAAGAGAAATCTGCAAAATTGATTTCGGTTTTTAATGGGTATTTAACTGCTATATTGTTAGTGTCTGACACTTTCGTAATATAATTATGCTGACCTTCATTTGATAATCCACCTGACTAAAATGATTAAATGCATTTGCTATCAGAAAAAAATAAATAAAACTAAAATTAATAGATAAATAAAAACTAGAGAACTTATTTTAAATGAATTATTTTTCAACGTGTATTATAAGATGATATTGATGACTAACAATGGATTGAATATCAGAAGCATTGAAAAATGTGTCAGTAACATATCAGTAGACATTCAATTTCAAAAAATGGTCGAAAAAATGGCAATAAAAGTACATGCCCCAAAAAAGAGAAATCCGTGAAATTAATTTTTGGTTCACTATATATTTCATTAATATTTTATTAGTTTTTTTTTTAAATTTTAAAACAGTCTGTTGACCTTTATTTATCAGTCTGCCTGTCTAAGGTCTATCAGTGTAAGGTTTATAAGAAAAAAAATAAAAATAAAATAAAATAAAATGAGTGTTATGCAGGCTGAAAATAGGTTGGTTAGCCGAAGTTATGAAACCAAAGCTTTGCAAATTAGCAGACAAATAATATAATTCAAGAGTGGATAGCACAAAAACCTAAGGTATCAAGCACAAAAGAAAAAAAAAAACTTTTATGAAAGAGTAGTAATAGGGGAATCTAATGATCCATGTCTGCCGGAAGTGAATTAGTGCATCAGCCAAAAATTAATACCACAAGTGGCTGACATGTAGTTTTAACATTGTGCTTGCCGTACAATTAAAGGTATGAAAAACAACGACAAACACAATTATAAACCTACGAATAAACCACTTGTGGTATAAATTTTTGGCTGACGCATCACTTCATTTCCGAAAGACCTGAAACATTAGATTTGCTTATTACTGCTCTTCCATAAAATGAAGGATTTTTTTTTTTTTTTTTTTTTTTTTTTTTTTTTTTTTTTTTTTTACGTTCGATTCATTAGGCTTTTGTGCTGTCGACTCTTGGACTAATATTAATGGTAATGCGACTAATAACAGTAATGAGGGCAAAAGAAAAGCTCAAATCAGAAAAATGTAGAGACTATAAAGTGTAATCAATAAAATAAAGAAGTAATAATAACGGTGTTGGTAACTAAAATAAAGTAAAATAAAATAAAATAAAAAGGTAAATCGGGAATATAATTCTGGTGTCATTGGGTATTTTATTGCTATATTACTAGTTTTTTTCACCTTCTAGTTCAACTTGCTGACCTCTATTTATCAATTTGCAAAGAAAATACCAAAAGGAGCCTGCATAAGGTCTTTCACAATGTTCGGTCTATATACATAAAAAAAACTAGAAAATTTATTTAAATGAGTGTTTGTTTTAATGAGTGCTACAAAATAGCATTAATGATTAAAACTAAATTGGATGCCAGGAGCTATGAAACACAGCTGTGGAAATCAGCAGTCAGGGGATTTTAATAATAATGCAACTAATAATAATAGTAAAAACAGAAGAAAAAAGTATTGAGAACAATAATAATAGTGTTACGAATTTTGTAAATAGTTAATGTTTGTACTGTAAAATAATGTAAATAATCTTATTAAGCTCCATTCCTTTACTAATATTAGTTTTTGTTACATTGTCTCTATTATCAAGCAGGGTTGTTTGGTTTAAACCAGACTGGTTTAAACCGTGGTTTAAACCATGGTTTAAACCAAGTGGTTTTTTTAAAAAAACCATGATGGTTTTTTTTAATTTGGTTTTTTCCCTTTTCCCTAATGTTTTCATTTATTTTACACATTATTAAAATGTGTAAAATCAAAGTTATGGAGTAGCTACAAGCAAAGCTAAAGACAAATTAAATTTTTAAAGTGACAAACATCTTTAATCAATCTAATTTTTCTTACTAGCTATAAAATGACATGGCAAAATATTTTTCTACAGTGAACTGTGGAGAATAAAAAAAGGTAGTTTTAATTCTTTTTTAAACCTTTTATTTTTTTAAAAATGCAAAAATGGCATATGCCAGCCAAAAATGCAATTTTACTGCTTAGATAGCTTGATTATGATTTACTAAGGATTGCATCATGTATCAAAGCATCAATAATGACATAATCATAAGTCATTCTTTCCATTGGTTACTCTTGTTCTGTATGCTAATGAATGATTGGCTATGAATTTTCTCTGTTCCATAGCTATTGGTTTTAGTAAGCTTTGGTTTTTCTTAGATTGGATTTGCAGTTTTTACATTATTTTTTTCTGTTTCTAGTTACTTTGTATTGTATTTTATTTTAAGAAAGCGACTTATATATATATTGAAATAAAAGAATGTCTAAAACTAGAAGAAAGGAAAATATAATCTGGTTTTCATTTGAGGGAATAAGAAATACATCAAAAACATGTTTAAGAGCCAAATGTAAAAATTGCATGCAATGTAAATGCTGTCAAAGTAGCTCTTTCTTATAATACTAGGTGTGATTCATTTTCAGATGCTTTAGATGTTTACCTTAAAAATTGCCCAACTTAAAATTTGTGTAGAAAATAGGAATGTTATTGATAAAAATATTCAAAAGCTCTTATCTATCTAATTTTTATTTTAAAAGAAATGTTGAAGATATGTTAAAACTGTTAAATTCTATTGCAGTTGCCCTGGATAATATCTATAGTAATAAGTTCCATTACTAATGCAGTTTATAATTGGACAGTTCTTCAAAAAATATTAAGAGAAAAAAAATGTACAAAAAAGAAGTCTCATAGTTTTTTAGTCCAGGCATAAAATAGCCCTAACACCCATGTCCTTTTAGGTATACATGCTTGAACCACAATACAGTCAAAGTGAACAAGAAAAAAAGGATACATTAAATTTTACAAAACAAAAATATCCATGTAACTCGATGCTTGCACAGATAATAAAATTTAATGCTAAATCTTCAGCTTTTGAAGAACAAAGAAACAGAAAAAATAAAGTTTGTATTTAAAATAATAATAATAATTTTTCTAAGCCTATGTCTCAATTTGTGTAAGCATTACATTCGTTGATGTATCAAGTAAGTCAATACACATGTATTTTTTAGCATTAATAAAATGCATATTTATATTTTTGAAGTAAATGTATGTAGTAAGAGATTAATAATCATTTGTTGATGTTAATACTGTAAATAATTTCTAAATTATGCACAAGAAAATGTTTTCTATTTCAGCTTTTTTTCTGTTAATTTAGTAAAATATGTTTGTTTGCCCTTTACTATGTCCTTCATTATCAACCTGCATGTAATTATTTCTTAAATTATTATCTAAAAGGTTTATATAAGTATACTAATAAATTAATAGTTTTTTTTCACACAATGAATATTTCCCTATAGAAACCTAAACTTATAAGATAATTTAATTATAAATTTTTATGCTTTAGTTATTTAATTATCAAAAAAATAAATACTAATGTGAATGTTTAACATTAATTATTAATTACAAAAAATCCTCATGACTTTCTAAAACTCAAGTTATTTTTCTTGGAAATGCGATTTAAATAATGATTTGAAAAAAAACCCGGTTTAAACCAAAAAAACCTGGTTTAAACCAAAAAAACCCGGTTTTTTGGTTTTTTTCAAAAAAACCGGTTTTTATACCAACCCTGTTATCAAGCAAACTTGTCTATTATTTTCAGTGTATGTCTACGGCAGATTGGCGAAATAGTAAAGATATCGCCAAGTTGACGTAACTTTTGATGACTAATTTTGGTCGCCAAATTTGGCGATATATCGCCAAGTTGGCGACAAACTTGGCGATTGTTGGCGATGGTAATCCTTCCCTCTCTATGGTAACCCCCCCTTAGGTATGCTGATACATTGAATGTTGTTCCGTGGATTTTTCGAGAAGGTTGTAGAAATTTCCAGCACATGCTGCGAGCCTATATAAGGAAAGCAATACGAGCTTCTGTTGTTATTATTTACCAGTCAGTCATTGAGTGAGCTGCGATTGTAAGCAAGTTTGCTTGAGTTTCATCTATGTTGTTTTGAATGTTATTAAGTGTTGAGACGTTGTATAAAGAGTCTCTGGGATCTAAAGCTGTACTTGTACGATAGATTTGAACAGTTATTTTTGAATATCTAGTAATATTTGTGAGTTTCGAAGACTCTGTTGTTCTGAAGGTCTGTAAATAAATTATTTTCTACTTTTCTAAGAGCAAGAGTTTGAAGTTGTCTAACCATAAGATCAAAAGAACCGTATATACGCTGGAACAATAGTATCTCTCTATTAAAAAAAAAAAAAAAAAAAAAAAAGAAAAAAAAATTAACGCTGTCACCGCCGTTGACAATGATTTTTTTGACCTGCGGTATTTCTTCGATGATATTATGAAAACAACTGCTCACAAAAATATAAAAATTGGTGGTGTTATTGATAAATGTTTTATAAACACACTGATGAAGACAGTTTCTAAACAGAATAATTATTTTAAGAGATATTTAATGTTAAATTTGGTCAAAATCATTCCATTAAAAAACGTTTTATAGGAGCAAAAACTATATATAGGAATTTTTAGATTATTTTATACAATAGGAGTTCCCAGTGTGCACACTGCATTTGATTTTTTAATTTGACTCATTTTTTGAGGATTTATTTCCATTTTAAATTCAATTTTTCAGCATTTTGAGAGACTTTTTTTGCATATTTTTGAAAAGATTATTGCCTTAAATTGTTGCCAAATGATCAAAAAATAATATTTCCTTCAAATAAAAAAAAAATATATATTTACATGCGAATATCACAAACAGAAAAATAAATTTTCGAATGAGTATTAAATAATTAAGAGTTAAAGGTGGGAAAATATTGAAAATTAGGTCATAAAACTACATTTATATGTGAATATTAAAAGATAAAGAAAATTTTAAAATAATGGATTTATTAAAATGCGTTAACCGCCATAAATGGGAAAAAATACGTCATCTTTAAAGCAGCCAAACAATAACATTTCATACAATCTATATATTTAAAAGACTAGGCCTTTTTTTAGTGATCTGGCCTGAAGTTTCTAATAAATCGATTTGGATAATTATTTTTTTAAATAGAAAACATAATACTTGTAAATGTGTCCGCCCATGTTATTTTAAAAAATAATCCCATTTTTATATTTTAATTTCAATTTTAATTTTAATTTTAAAAGCTGTTTCACGAGATTTCTTCACATTTGTAGCAACCGAGTTACTTTGATTGTTTAAGAGATTAAGGGAACAATGGGAAATGATACAATGCATCATTCCGTCTCTAGGCCCTGTCTGGCCCTTGCGGCTCATTCGATGAGGGGCATCGACTGGGGTCGGGATTCGCAAACCGCATGCGGCTACTACTCCGGGTCCCCATCCGCACACCTCACCGTCCGATGCCTACGGTCTAGTGGCCAGCCCGAGAGCCAGCCACGTTCCCAAGTCTGGTGACAGCGGCCGAGTACGACAGCTCTCCTACCCACTGAGAAACCTCAGAGGCGAGTCGGACACCTGGGATTTGCACCCATTGAACCATGACGAGCCCCAGGATGACGACGCCCACAAGAACGTCGAGACCAGTGACCCATTGCCATGGGACGACGGATGCAAATTTACTTTACGGCAGGCCCCACAAGATGAAACCACTATATCAGGGAACACATTTATGTGGGTTAGCCGCGGAGAACAATGGGAAATACCACATCATTACAAATGCTATTATCATATTAAAATAAAAAAATAACTATTTAAAAGCAATTTAAAGAGAAAATGATGTCAAATTTAAAATAATGCCTTTTTACTAATTAATGAAGTTGTTACATTATATTGTTTTCATTCCGTTCACACAGAAATTGGGACGTTAATCTCAGAGGACTTCAGTAAGTAAAAAGGATGTCGTAGTAAAAATAATTTGAATTTCATGCAAAATTGTAACCGGCAAACCTGACATAAAGTGTGGGAAAATATTTATTAATAATCAATTGCACGTTGAAATATAAAAAAATAAAATAATATATAGTTTGATAAAAGTTTTAAAATATTGAAATTTAAAATAATGAATATGCAGAGTTCGCACAGCTCTACCACAAAATTTTTATAGTTTTTTCAGTGTATATCACTGAAGAAAAAATATTTTGAAAATTGCGAATGGAGGCGGCGGTTGCGAATTCTGTTTCTTAAAAGTTAAATATAAATTTTCTTATCATTAATAGTGGTGCGAGAGTCCTTACAAAATATAAGGAGTGTGCGAACCCTGATAATATGAATATGAAAATTATACATGTATACATGTATGTTCTACGACGGTGAAAAAGAAGTTATTTTTAGATTTCGTTGAATTATATTTGAAATCATAATTGGCAAAAACACTTTTCCCGTACTACGTAAGGGTAAAACAGGCAAGCTGTTAAAGCACTTGTTTTAAAACCACAAAAAAAGCGTAAAATTTGCTTTATTTAATAAACACATTTCCTTGATTGTTAAACTAAATTTAATTGTTTGACAAAAGGGGTGTCAATCAAAGAAAATGCATGTATAAGATGCTGGTCCGGAATGGGTTAACAATGTAAAATGAAAGATAACAATTTTAAAATCAAAGAATGACAAAATCTTTTATTTATTTATACACCTGTGTACTCCAGTGCAAGCCCTGTCGGTCAACATTTGCTGAAAGCGTTCCACCGCGTTATCAATGGCCGCACGTAACACATCAGTAGGAATGAAAGAGGTATGCTTTTAAGCCCGCTAGCTCAATTACACGTCTTTGATAAAAATGACCTTTGAGAAAATCCCCGTACCAGAAGTCGTAAGGGTTCAAATTTGGTGATCTTGCTGGCCAGGAAATTGAGAAAGTTCGAGAGATGACACGTTCATCAAAGAAGTTCGGTTGAATTACATTCTTTACACACTTCACCCTATAAGGAGTTGCAACATGTTGCATGACCATTGTGGTGGTTAAACAGTCTCTTTGTCTTAACATCAGGACAACCTGATTCTCCAAGAATCTGCTGTATCGGTGACCTGTTATTGAACGCCTAACAAAACCGTTCATTGTGATTTCCTTGAAAAAAATACGGGACCAAAGTAAAATTCATCGCGACCCACACGAAGCTCTGACGCATGGGGAACGTAGCGGCTGTGATTGTATGGCTTGGCGATTAGTGGAACTTCATATGCTGTAGTTTTGTGTGTTCACAGTACCACCTAAGTGAAAATGAGCATCGTCTGTCTATAACATATGAGATTGTCAGCACTCATCCACTTGCATCATCCCAAGAAAATGATCAAAAACGTACAGAGGGATCTTGCGGTTTGATTACACGATATGCATCTAGTAAGGGTAGAGCTTCAGAATTTTGCATAAAATCGTGCGCACTATAGTTTACGGAATGTCCAATGCTCATGCTATTGAGTGGTTACTTAAGTAGTATTTGAAGAATTTGCAGGTGCTTCAGCTGTTGCAATTGCATTTTCCTCAACAATAACCAGCTCAGTTACACGTCGTTTTCTTCCCGGTGTAATATCCAGACAACCAGTAAGTTTTTTCGAATTTGCAAATCACGCATTTAAATTCATTTACGGACATGGGTCCTCTCCTTAAATTTTTTATCTGTCAATAAGCACGGAGAACTGCCGAAGCATTGCTCTCATCCTGAAAAAAGTTTTAAGATCAAGGCGCGTTCCTTCTTGTTCAGTGGCATGTTTACTGCGGACGAATAATTTTTTTAACCATAAGTACCGTTTTTATGTCGAAATTGCACTAGCTAAATATTTGCTTATGGGTTTAGCAGTACAGCGTCATCTATTTGCAAAATTTCTTTCTTTCTTTCTTTTTCTTCTTTTTTTATACAAAAACCTTAGCCGCTTTATCTACATAGCATATATCTGAAGTTTCATTCAAATCCGTTCAGTAGAACCGGATCCACGAGACTGAGTACCGTCAATTTAATCTTAACCACCTTGTATTACATAAATAAACCGTTATTTCATCTCCTCGTGTTACGTGTATTAAATGACTCGCATGCAATTGAAAATAAAGACATACTATTTCTTGGCGAAATTTAATAGATTTGGTTTTCAATATACTATCACTAAAATGAATCTGGTGCTTAACCAGTTTGCGACCGACGATTTTTACACAATCTTTAATGTTGTGTCACCGGATTTTTAAGCAAAGATTTTTGTCCAAGTTAATCAGAAAAATGTCTTATTATTATTTAACCCTTTGAGCACTGGTGGGTAAATTTCTTCAAAATTCCAAATGTCACATTGGCACTAGTATTTTGCAAAGAAAAAAATCTGTTAACGATATACACGAAAAAATGTATTAAACCTTTTTCAAATAAATCTGGTTGAATTTTTTGGTGCCGTTGTGACATTTCGGAATTAAAATTATGTGGTAGAAAATTCAACCATCAGAGCTCAAAGGGTTAAGTCATAGTTTAAAATAAAAAAGTAACTGGTGGGGAATAATCGCAGATTATCAGCATCTCTTGCTCTCGGCATATATTTGACACTTTTCCAACTTCGGCCTTTGTAACCACTTCAAACCACTCATGATCAGCACTTTGCAAAATATTGTCGGTACCAAAATCCTATTAATTTTTCTGGTGTAAGAAAGATATATTTTTATAAGTGTAAAATATTATGGCAGGATAAGAATGAACAAGACGCTTTTCAAACAATTTTCATGTTCTTTATTTCTATATGTTGCTTTCTGTGTAATTGTAAAATTTCCATATTACCACCTTATAAGTTTTGATATTTATTGAGAAACATTTTTTTCTATTTTAATAAAAACCATTTTCTTTTTCAAAAACAATTGTATCGTATTGAATGTTACTAACATATGTTATAGAATAGAATTATAAATAAAGAGAAGACAGATAGTGTATTGTCTATCGGTTTTAAGTGATGTAAATCAGGCTGTAGTCATAAACAGAAAATTTCTATTTAAATTTAGTGGTGGAAGTTTGCCTTGGAAATAATATAATTCATTGACAATGAACACAAGAATTTTTTTTTTAAAGAATGAGGAATGTTAGTAAACACAAATGAATGTACACAGAAGATGCAAACATTTTTTTTTGGACGTCTAACCTTCCAACTTTAGTACGAATTAAAATTAACCCCCTGACCACCGAGAAAAAAGGGCAAAATTGTAAATTGTTTTTCTCTGTAATTGATTTTAAATGTTAATAAAAGAGGGATTTTCTATCATGCTGTTTTTTTTTTCTTTTTTTTTGGTTACGTATATACTTATAAGCCTTGAAAGTATCATTCATAGCTTAATTTCTTAAAGCTGGATTATATTTGTAGAATTATATTAATTTAAATAAAGCTTCAACTGTAGTGAAACCTACAGCTTAGTGAACAGATATATCCGGTCGCGGCAGTAAGAAGGTTTTAAAGGTTAAAACATAGTGAGACAGAGAGATTCACTTCTCAGCTCAACTGTTAGAGATCAAAAAGCTGTGACAGTCATAAAAAAAAACAACGGAGTCAATCTGTACGTGCATACGAGAAGACAAATCAGAAGTATTGAGGCACTGTTTATTTCTTAGTGAACGGATATATCCGGTCGCGGCAGTAAGAAGGTTTTAAAGGTTAAAACATAGTGAGACAGAGAGATTCACTTCACAGCTCGACTGTTAGAGATCAAAAAGTTGTGACAGTCATAAAAAAACAACGGAGTCAATCTGTACGTGCATACCAGAAGACAAATCAGAAGTATTGAGGCACTGTTTATTTCTTAGTGAACGGATATAGCCGTTCGCGGCAGTAAGAAGGTTTTAAAGGTTAAAACATAGTGCGATAGAGAGATTCACTTCACAGCTCAACTGTTAGAGATCAAAAAGTTGTGACAGTCATAAAAAAACAACGCAGTCAATCTGTACGTGCATACGAGAAGACAAATCAGAAGTATTGAGGCACTGTTTATTTCTTAGTGAACGGATATATCCGGTCGCGGCAGTAAGAAGGTTTTAAAGGTTAAAACATAGTGAGACAGAGAGATTCACTTCACAGCTCGACTGTTAGCGATCAAAAAGTTGTGACAGTCATAAAAAAAAAGACGGAGTCAATCTGTACGTGCATACGAGAAGACAAATCAGAAGTATTGAGGCACTGTTTATTTCTTAGTGAACGGATATATCCGGTCGCGGCAGTAAGAAGTTTTTAAAGGTTAAAACATAGTGAGACAGAGAGATTCACTTCACACCTCAACTGTTAGAGATCAAAAAGTTGTGACAGTCATAAAAAAAAAACAACGGAGTCAATCTGTACGTGCATACGAGAAGAGAAATCAGAAGTATTGAGGCACTGTTTATTTCTTAGTGAACGGATATATCCGGTCGCGGCAGTGAGAAGGTTTTAAAAGTTAAAACATAGTGAGATAGAGAGATTCACTTCACAGCTCGACTGTTAGAGATCAAAAAGTTGTGACAGTCATAAAAAAAACAACGGAGTCAATCTGTACGTGCATACGCGAAGACAAATTAGAAGTATTGAGGCACTGTTTATTTCTTAGTGAACGGATATATCCGGTCGCGGCAGTAAGAAGGTTTTAAAGGTTAAAACATAGTGAGACAGAGAGATTCACTTCACAGCTCGACTGTTAGAGATCAAAAAGTTGTGACAGTCATAAAAAAAACAACGGAGTTAATCTGTACGTGCATACGAGAAGACAAATCAGAAGTATTGAGGCACTGTTTATTTCTTAGTGAACGGATATATCCGGTCGCGGCAGTAAGAAGGTTTTAAAGGTTAAAACATAGTGAGACAGAGAGATTCACTTAACAGCTCGACTGTTAGAGATCAAAAAGTTGTGACAGTCATAAAAAAAACAACGGAGTCAATCTGTACGTGCATACGAGAAGTCAAATCAGAAGTATTGAGGCACTGTTTATTTCTTAGTGAACGGATATATCCGGTCGCGGCAGTAAGAAGGTTTTAAAGGTTAAAACATAGTGAGACAGAGAGATTCACTTCACAGCTCGACTGTTAGAGATCAAAAAGTTGTGACAGTCATAAAAAAAACAACGGAGTCAATCTGTCGTGCATACGAGAAGACAAATCAGAAGTATTGAGGCACTGTTTATTTCTTAGTGAACGGATATATCCGGTCGCGGCAGTAAGAAGGTTTTAAAGGTTGAAACATAGTGAGACAGAGAGATTCACTTCACAGCTCGACTGTTAGAGATCAAAAAGTTGTGACAGTCATTAAAAAACAACGGAGTCAATCTGTACGTGCATACGAGAAGACAAATCAGAAGTATTGAGGCACTGTTTATTTCTTAGTGAACGGATATATCCGGTCTCGGCAGTAAGAAGGTTTTAAAGGTTAAAACATAGTGAGATAGAGAGATTCACTTCACAGCTCGACTGTTAGAGATCAAAAAGTTGTGACAGTCATAAAAAAAAACAACGGAGTCAATCTGTACGTGCATACGAGAAGACAAATTAGAAGTATTGAGGCACTGTTTATTTCTTAGTGAACGATTATATCCGGTCGTTGCAGTAAGAAGGTTTTAAAGGTTAAAGCATAGTGAGACAGAGAAATTCACTTCACAGCTCGACTGTTAGAGATCAAAAAGTTGTGACAGTCATAAAAAAACAACGGAGTCAATCTGTACGTGCATACGAGAAGACAAACCAGAAGTATTGAGGCACTGTTTATTTCTTAGTGAACGGATATATCCGGTCGCGGCAATAAGAAGGTTTTAAAGGTTAAAACATAGTGAGACAGAGAGATTCACTTCACAGCTCGACTGTTAGAGATCAAAAAGTTGTGACAGTCATAAAAAAACAACGGAGTCAATCTGTACGTGCATACGAGAAGACAAACCAGAAGTATTGAGGCACTGTTTATTTCTTAGTGAACGGATATATCCGGTCGCGGCAGTAAGAAGGTTTTAAAGGTTAAAACATAGTGAGATAGAGAGATTCCCTTCACAGCTCAACTGTTAGAGATCAGAAAGTTGTGACAGTCATAAAAAAACAACGGAGTCAATCTGTACGTGCATACGAGAAGACAAATCAGAAGTATTGAGGCACTGTTTATTTATTAATATATTGGCCCAAAATACAGCCCATCTCCCCTTTTATAGGTTGTTCATATTGTCATATTATGGTGGAACAACGGGACCTAACTACAGTACGGGTACACTTCCACTGGTAAAAACAAATCCATATTTTTGCCTTATTTATGACAGAAATTTTACTTGAATCAACCGATTAAAGAATAAGTTTCTATCAAAATTTACTGGTGGACGTTTGCCTTTGCAGTAATTACACCTTGTGAGACAGATTACAGCTCAAGTTTCAACATTTTGAAGCTATGACCATTCTTCTTTCTTCATATTTCTATGGGTTATAGAGGCATAGAAAACACATAATCAGTAATTTTTTGTACATTTTTTTAAAAACATAACTATGAAGTCTTATGCTTTTTGTATCAGAACAATTCAATAGAAATTTTTGTCTAATTTAAATGGCAGAATATAGCGATTAAAAAAGGTAACATTTACTATTGAATTTTTGTGATACCGCAATTTCCTGCGTATAATTCGCGGATGAAACAATCACTTTTCGACCCAGAAATTTCTTTAAATAAAAAGTAATGTTTTAGATCGCAGTGAATATTTAGATTCAATTACTAAATAAAATTTCTGGGTCGAAAAAGAATTGTTTGATCCGCGGATTACACGCAGGAAATTACGGTAATAGTGGTGTAAAAAAATAGAAAAACTGTAGTAACCTGTAGTAACTCTGACACCACTATTATCTTAGAAAAAATATTGTTCTTTTAAATCGCTCAAATATTCCAATTAAATAAAAGAAAATTTTCGGCATAAAAATACTGTCACACACACAAAAAAGGAGAATTGGCAGCTCTGTACGCCAAAATCATAAAAACAAATTACGGTATTTGTTTTTATGATTGAAATGATTACCAAGAATGTTAAAAAAATCAATTAAAAATAATTTAACAAATTACAATAACCATTTGAAAAATTATTATGTCAAAGACTAAAATTTAAGTCTTAAACAGGGTGGCGAGTGGTCAGGAAAAAACACAATCAAAATAAAAAGGAAGTACCAGCATTTTCTTATAGAAAATATTTCGTATAATATAAAGCATGGGTTCCCAACATTTTCGGAACCACCACCCCTTTACGAGAGAAAACAATAGTTAATTATATAAAATGCCAGTGTTGCCAGATGGGCTACCTTTTTTTATTCAGATTCTTGATTGGCACCATTTTTTGGAAATGATAAAAAGTGACTAATTCAATGACAAGATAATTAAGTTAAAAAGAAAAGGCAATTTACCGTTTCAAAAAAGTGGTGCCAATCAAGAAAATTTAATTTTAAAAAAGTAGCCCACTGGCAACACTGCAAAATGCAATATTACTACATATTATCTATATTTTATTTGTCTATCTATCTATTAAGAATCATAAAGCAGAAGTTAATTAAAACGATGTGCCAAATGTACCGTAATTTCCTGCGTATAATCCGCGGATCAAACAATTCTTTACTAAATTTTATTTAGTAATTGAAGTCAAATATTTACTGCGATCTATGAAGTTACATTTTATTTAAAGAAATTTCTGGGTCGAAAAATGATTGTTTGATCCGCGGATTATACGCAGGTAATGATGGTAGTAAAAACTTGTTTATGGAAATGATTTGTTTTTGTAATTAAAAACCAAAAAAAAAAAAAAAAAAACCAATAAGAATTTTTTTAAAAAATAATGAAATGGTTGAGTCTGATGAAGTTTTAACAATTTGTTCATGCCGAATTCCAATTTCTTTAACATCACTCACAAATTGTCAGGTTCAAGGATGTCTGTTCCTTTTCTAAGACAGTAAATTGGCTACTGCACAGAACCCTCTCTCACAAGGAAAGTCTCCATACGGGCATACTCCGAAAAATCTGAAAAAAATACAGAATGTTCTTCTCATGAGGATATATACGTTCAAAAAAAATTTCGGTCGAACTTCCATACCCTGTCCGTAAAAAAATAATGAAAATTTCATTATTTGGCGATTTATCAGCGGTTGGCGATGAAAAGTAATTAAAAAAAAAAAAAAAATTTATGTCAAGTGTATTTTAAAGGAAAAAACTTTCATGCTCAACGTGTTTAGATAAATTAAATATCTTTGGATTAGTCAGCTTTAGTTTGTTTTAAGTATAATTTCGTTACATTGATATTTATTTATATTCAAATTTAACCATCAAAATTTGAGATTTAAAACAAATTTAAATTTTAATTAATTAAAATTATTTCAAGTTCAAAGTCCAATTGAGCATTGTCAATTCAATTTTGTTGCTATGGAAACATCTGGCTTTTATTTTTGAATACGCTTAAATGTATGAAAATAATTTTAAATAATTTTTTATATATGAAAATATTTTTCCAGAGTTAAATTAAATAACTACAGCAACAAATAATATATATATATATATGCAAATTAATATATATATACATATCTATAATGTGTTAAACTCTCTCATTGTTTTTGTTTAAATTCATTAAATACCATTTACACAGATTCTAAAAATCCAAAAGTTTTCAGTTGCATTAAAATCGTTTGCTTTTGGCGGGGAAAAATGCTGCTCGCCAAACCTTGTGACACTTTCGTCTTTTCACGCCAAACATTCGAAAGTATTTTATTTACATATTTTCTACTGCAATTCCGCCTCTAATTTTTACTGATCCTTTATTACATATATGAGTAGTTTAATTAGTATTTTTTTCAAAAAATCTGAGTATGCCCAGTAAGGAGACCTTCCTTGTCAGTTAAATCTCATGAAAGAAAAGTAATTAAAATTTAAGTACTATAGTTAACAATCCAGGTTAGAGGGCTGTATTGGCTTTTGAAGTTAAAACTCTTGGTTTCCATTTCTAAATTTTACTTTTAGTTCTCATTTGCTGTGAGTTCCACAATTTCCTCCTCCAAACAAGATGACACTCCTGTATTTGCATTTGGAAAAAGATATAAAAATAAACTCGGTAAATTCATGTATAAATATCAGTGTCAAGAATTAACCAAATCTGAAGTTTGGCAAAAATCCGTACATTAGTTCTTGAGACAGAGCTGTTGCAGAAATCATGAAAAAAGCAGCACGGCAGTGCCACCTGTTGAGAAGTTTTCAAAAAAAAAAAAATGTAAACAGCATCCATTCGTGTTAAAGATTAACAGAATCTGAAGTCTGGTGAAAATCTGGGAGCAGTTCTTGAGATAAGGCAGTTGCGGAAATTGTAAAAAAGGCATCATATAGTAGCGACACCTGTTTAGCGATTTACACCAAAAACTAATCAGGATCAATTTATATCAGGGATCACTTGAATATAAATTTTTATTGAATTCCGTGCGTTAGTGGATGAGATAGGGCGCCCACAAAATTTATGTCACATACAAACAGACAAAGAAAATCGCACACTCACATAATCACCGACAAATATTTTGTAAAAACATGTTTTTTGGAATCTCTGACCCCTAAATGTGCAAATCCGTCAAAAAAAAAAAAAAAAAAAAAAGGATTTCGAAAATTTCCACGAATCCAATACTTTCTTCTTGTAAAGTTAGAAGAAAATAAAAATAGGACATATCTTTGTCTTTTGTATCAGCACGCATTTATTCAAATGCTGTCGTGTTTTACAAGGCTTCATGTTTTCATTTAAAAAAACTTTTTGGCAAATTTTGCATATAGGTAAGGATTGGTTTGCAGGAGAGTGCCTAGATCCATATTTCAAATGCTCAATTACTGCGCTGAGTGTACTTCTTTGATTAAGATATTTTGAAATATAAAGTTTTTCAATAATTAAATTTAAATAAATTTACTTTTGAACAAATCTATCGATATAATGATTTTTATCACTTTCGCTAAGAATAAACAAATCTCTTGAGCTGATTCAAATCACGGGTTCGTTTAAAAATCTCTGTTGAGGCATGTATCGTCATACTTCAGAATTTTTCTAAATACAGGTTAATAAAAAAATATATGTTTAAAACTTTTAGCTAGTCAATTATCGCGAATTTTGTACTTCACAATTTTTAATGCGAGTCATAGCGATTTATTAAGTTCTGCAGGGATATTTTGTCATTCATGAAAGAATTGCATCTGCGATATTTTTTAGCCTGATATAATAAAATTTTGTTCTCCGTGATTTAAACCTTTCTACATGTTCCACGGCGATTTTTTGACATTAGTAAAATAAATTCATTCCCTCCCCCTCAAATCTATGTTCGTCTTTATAGTTTTCCATTTTAAAGTGCAGTTAAGGTTTAAGTGCAGTCACTGACCGCATTCATTACAATAATTTCTAAATAGATAGATACGCCATACGTGGTAACCCCCCCCCCATTTTTCTCTGGACTCCCTACCGCGCCCCTAGAAAGCTTCAACGACCACTGTGTGGGGGGGGGGGGTACCACCCTCGTTGGAAACTTATGATATAAAGAGATAAAAGAAGGCAAATTTCTCTTTAACAAAATACTGGTATTAAACACCTTGTTTGACTGTATTTTTCCCTGACCACTCGCCCCCCCCCCCCCTGTATAAATTAGTTCTGTATTAAAGTTTTTAAAAAATTATTTTCCTCGTTTTTTGTAAACAATACATGTTTATTTTAAAGTTAAAGCCAAATAAAGGTCGACATCTCGAAGAGATTATCATCGATACACAGTCATTTTCCTAGTAAAGGATTTATTAATTTTGTAAAAATAAAATAAAGAGATGATATTGTTCCTTCCTTTCTGAATTCATTCAGTTTCTTACGTAGTTGTATCTACTCTATCTATATTACAAAGGACAAACATATCTGTGCTTAACACACACATATGTAATTCTGCGAATGGCAACACTTTCAAATTTTAAATGCAATTTAAGTTTTACAGTTTTGGTACTGAAATTTTTCAAACTTCTATACATCGCACATTTTCAATTTTTACACTGTCGTATATGGAAAAAACGTACTTTTAAATGCAATTCGATTGATAGCTGTATATCAATCTGTTTTTGAGTTATTAATTTCTTTGTAGCTTTTAAATATTTTTTTTTTGTCATCGTGGTAATAGAAGTATTCCAAAAATGTGGACATAACTAGGATTCAGATTCAGATATGTCTGAAATATCTCCATTCTCGACCGAAAGCAACAACCCTTTTCGAAATGGGTTAAAAAATCGAAATTTAAAAGGTTAAAATGAGTGGGAAAATCTTTTAACCTCTTCAGACCTGACACATTTTAAGCCATCGTAAAAATTATTTAACACTTTGTTCCATCTATTTAAACGTATAGAAACATAATTTTGTAATAAAAAGTAAAATAATTATTATTAGTTTATATTTACTAGTAGGTACACATATGTGCACCTCGGGTTCATACTGCAAAAAAACACTCCATTTTTCAAAAAATTATTTAAACGAGAAATTTGGTGGACAATTGATACATATAAGCTTATTTTACGATCTATTTTCGAAAAAATAATATATTTTTTTTATATAGAGAGATATATATTGCAATTTGTACAAGTAACCCTTGTTCTTGATTTGCAGCCTTCATACTAACATTTTGAAGCTAAGTTACCATTTGTTGAACAAGGAAACTGTTCAATTTTGTCATATCTAATGTAGTAAATTGGCTTTTAAATACCCTTACGTTGTTTTCGCTGTGGTTTATTTGCGGAATTGTCTTCAAAATCGTTTTCAGATGAAAAAATTTTGCGTGATCTCCATGGTAGTTGTTCTTCACTTACTTTGCTCTTATGTTTCACCAATACTTATGCAATCTCTAAAAATACCGCAGGAGAGACAATCTGTCTTTTCGAGGAACTTCACCTGTTTTGCAATTTCTGATATACATTATCCAACAAATGGAAATAACCAAATCTATAAAGTGTATAAAAACTCTTGTTGACTACTTTTATGTGTGAATAGAACAACGGTAGTAAGCTAAACACTACACCTTTAAATCTGCACCACCCATACACGTTTTGTGTTCACAATTGCAGGTTGTGTTACATTAATTTTACATTTTTGATTTTTAGACCATCTAACACAACTTCTCTCGGGATTGCTATCGATGCAAGTCGAAAGCAAAGTTACACATTTGCTATCTTTCCAGTTTAGTATACACATATCCTTCCCTCCCCTTAGTCTCTCATCCCACTCTCCGCGTTACAAATCTCGATCATTGATTTTTTTTATCTGTTCCTCCAAGTCTTTTGTTCATAATCATTCCAGTTTGGTAGATATTGTTCCTCAATAAAAAGTCGACACATTTTACACCAGTAAAAAAACTGTCCTAGTAAATCACCCGTGTGTTGTCTATTGGCATAAATTTAAAAAAACAATTTGATAATGCCTCCACCTATACCTAATCATAATTATTTTGAATCATCAGCTGGTACTATTTCTTTTCCATGATTTATTTGGCATGGTAATCCCTGGCGGATAAAATAAAGTTCTTTAATCTCAAAGGATTAGGTTTTAACGGCACGTAATGTCTAGATCCACAACGTCCAGCAAATGGGATATAAAGATCTCTGTTCATCTAGTGATAAAGGTTTTGGCTTGGGCAGGGACAAACATTTAATTCTTACTGCTTTCAAGATTAGATTTATTTTCCATACTTTGTCATCTTCTTAAAGATCATTTGATTTATCTGCAAAATGAAGAAATTTTCTAATCTCAAAAAATCGAACACGTGACATAGGAGCTCCAATTCTAAGTACTGACAAGTCTTTTGGTCAACAGAAGCTTGCTTGGAGATATATTAAAGTTCCCATGTGTATGTGTATGCCTGCAACTTTTGTAATTTTATATTTAGATGCATTTATTAAGCGACGGTTTCGTGTTTGAACAGAATATAACGGAATTGGAATTGTTTGAACGGAATTGGTTTCATTTAAAACTTTTCCCCCAAAATCTTCATTTAACTAATCGAGAAATGATTCAAAAGGATTTACGATGCTGGAAAATCTACTTTTAGATAATCCTCATCAATCAATGATCCTCGGAATACTATAAGAACAAAAAAAAGATTAAATAAATGTTTGCGAAAAGATAAAGCTTTATTCTCAGCATTATTATTCTACTGTGCTGTAACACAAGTTTTAAAAATTTACTTATTTTCAGCTTTCCATAACAAAGGCTTTTTAGGTTAAACTTTATTGTTACATGGATTTGGGATAGATACTGGAGCAATATCCTCAATAGTTATATCTGTATCATCTATTTTTTTTTTTCTTTTTGCCAGAAGACTCACTATTACCATTGGGCTCATCAAAGTATTTACTCTTACAAAGATATAATAATTATGATTTCTAAAAATTAATCTTTAATTTAAAAAATCAACAAAATGAATTCTTATTTATAAATAAGTATATATTTTTAATAATTCCACAACTTTAGCACTGCACCAATTAAATATCATTCAGTACAATTTTTTCGTGTGAAATGACTTCTTTCCATAAACACAGAATTGAAACCGGAGGTGCACATATGTGTGCCTTACAAATTACAACTAATTTAAACAGATATTATGATCTAGCTAAAAAATTCAAATGATTTATGCAATACTGAAGAGTTTATAAGCATTCTTAAAAATTATTATGAATAAATATTAATTTTCTAATTATAAAAATGTAGTTACTTTTTCGACATTTCATATTTTTCGCCATTGTTCGTTTTTTTCCTCCAAAATCATATGAATTAAGACTGCTAGCGCCATTTCTTGCTGAAACTAGAAAAAGCTAACCTACACAAATAACATCCATTCGTCTCAGTAAACAATTTTTAATATTAAGTGAGATACGCAGTTGAAATCAGAGGTACACAAATGTGCACCTCGGGTCTGAAGAGGTTAAACTGTCTAAGAATCTTCTAAACTATGAATTATTTAAAATTGTTAACAATAGAAATGTGAAATTTTCATAACTTAGAGGCTTATATGCACCCATTAACCATTTTAAAATTTATGTTATATACTTTTTCGATTTTTGTGATACAGTTGTTACAGAAGCTAACCAGAGGCTTTGAATTTGGCATAACGGATACTTTTAAGATGTAAAGGTTCATTTGGAATGGTTTCAACAAAAAGTTCGAAATTTTAAATAATTTGAAACGATCGAAAGGCCCTCAAAATACATTTTAGTTTATCATATATTTAGAACAAATTTTAGTTCTTCAGATTAATTTAAGTCTCGTGTTTACCTAATTCAGATATAAGAATCAAATTTATTCAAAATATGGTTTGATTAGTAATTTTTAAGTGCATTCGTAATTATACAAATGCGCATCTTTTATAGTCGTCTTCTGGTCCGCCCGTCTTGTTTATCTGTATATAACAGCTCAAAAACTACGCGACGGAATGTTTTTTTTTAAATTTAATAGTACACATTTGTCAGAATGGTTCACAATGGTTCAGAAATTTGTCGAGCCATTTCAAATTTTATGAAAATCGAATCAAAACTTAACTAATTGGATGTGGCAATACCAAAACTATCTTCTATCTCATCCATGTTAATATTTCAAAATTCGTTACCATAGTGCGAAACACACCGATCGATGTCGATAAATATGCACAGTGGCAATCTATTCTCATCATGAGAATTCTAATGATAAGAAATTCCGTGAATTTGTTCTTGAGATATGAGTATCACTAAAATAACGCAAATGCAAAATGCAGCATAGCAGCGCCACTTGTTGGGTGGTTTACACAGAAACCTGATTTGCAGTAACTTATGTCAACATCTAACTAAATCAGAAGTTTGATGAAAATCGGTGCATTAGTTTTTGAGATAGGGCTACGGCGGAAATCGTGAAAAATGCAGCATAGCAGTGCGATGCGTTAGGCGATTTACACCAAAATGTAAACAACACCAACTCATATTAAGGAATAACTGAATCAGAAGTTTCATGAAAATACGTGCATTATTTCTAGAGATAAAGTTATTGCAGAAATCTAAAAAAAGCAGCATAGCAGCGCCATTTATTCGCCTATTTATACCATAAGGTATAAATAGGCGAATTTAATATATGAATTAGGCTGAATTTAATACATAAATATTCGTAATAAATTTTCTATTTATGCATTTTTACGTAAGAGTGCAACAGCCCTTGCAGCAAGATCTGACTATTGATAAAAATTGTTGCAGGTACAAACGCACCTTTGCCACGTTTGATGAACATTTTCCGACTTGTTTAATTATCTGCATCAATATATTTTTTTCTAATAAAACAGACATTTAAACACCATTTGGCATATTTCAAAAGTTACTCGACCAAAGCCGCAGGTTTCGCCAGTTGTTTATAAAACAAATTACAATTCGAAGTTCTGACTAAAAACTAGTCGTTGGGGGCCACAGTAATACTTATCCACCATGAATATGCATAATATATGAAAATAAAACATGTTAAAACTATTTATACAATGCATTGCAATTCCAAAACAAAATTCAAACGTATATTTAAATATTGTTATGCTCTATTAATGTATTGCTGATGAACGAATTTCGACAAATTATTAGGATGAGCGAAGCGAATCCTCTACTAGGCCACTCAAATTACATTTTGTCGTACACTTTACAATAAAACTATTCAATATTTTAACTTCAAATTAAACACAAAAATAAATTATGATCTGTAGATTTGCACAATATATTTTTTTTTTACAGTAAAACGTTAAAAAAATTATTATTTTAATTAATTTATTTTACATGCATTTCCAATAAGGACGCATTTTAGCAAATAAATAAAAAATGAAACGCGTAATTTTCAGAAAAAAAATGTAAATCATGGAGTAAGTAATTATAGATAGAATCATGATTAATAAATAAAACATTTTTTCATTATTCCGCAAAATCGTTTGCACAGATGACACTCAAACATTTTAAAAGAATTGTATTATGGATTTTTTTCTTTTTGTAAAGTGGCAACAAAAGAATTGCAAACAAAAATATAAACAAATATACAAATGAAAAATTAAAAGAACTGCATGAAGATGTTGCCTCGATTCAAGCTCTTTATAAATATACTAAAGCAAAGTTGGCAGATTCAGAAACGACAAATAGGCTTTAACCATTTCTTACTTTATCATTTGGATCTAAAGTAATGTTACGTTCTTATTTGTGGACCAAAAAAGGTTTAGTGAATGGGACTTTAGACTTTGTTGCACGTATTAAAGAAAATCGCAAGCCACCAGATCAGATATCGCGAATAATCATGGATTAATTTGAATACTGCAGTAATTTAACTTATAAGAATTGGTGCGTACCGATTCCCCCAATAATTAAATTCTGGAAAAATGGAAGAATAAATTGCTCAAGGAAAGAATTTCTTCTGCAGTTAGCTTTTGCTGTTATAATTCCTAAATCCCAAGGTTTAACATTAGATGAAGCAGTTGTAGATATTGAGGATATATAGACATCAGTTGGCTTAAAAACGTACGTAACGTTGTCGAGAGTGAAAATCCTTCAAAATTAAGCATTCAATAGAAATTTTCCTTACGAAAAATTCTACAATATCAAAAATTCTCATACGCTAACATGTATAAAAACGAAGAAATTAGAATAAAATGTTTTACAGTTAAAAATTCATAGTATCAACGAAAGCAGATTTCAAACGTTTTTCCAGAAAATAGGATTTTGAAGAAGTAACTTTCTTCAAGCTCTCTTCAAATATATTATTCTAAAATAGCTATCAAAGATTATCTGATGTTAATTACAAAGATTGGAAACATGCATATTTCAAACAACTTTAAAAAACACCAGTGGCTACTGGAAATTGTAAAAACAGCTTTAAAAGAGCTTTTAGTTGAAAATTTAAAAATATTTTGTAAAAGTTTGCTTCGAAAATATTTTATTATGCCAGTCTTACATCATAAATAAAAAAGTAAAATGCGCCAAAACATAAAATAACGTTTTTGTTTAATAAAGATGCAAAAATAATATTAAAAAATAGTGTTACTTTCAAATATCTGTTTTATAAAATAATGCTTCGCGAATCCAAACAAAGCATGGCTTTTGCTAGTATAAAATGCCAAACTACTCAAGTAGTACCGAACTGCGTAAAAGAAACATCCTTATAACTCCAAAAATAACAATCATATTAACTAACAGTTTACTGCGTCGGATTAAGCATCTCATTTCCAATTAAAATATATCTCTGAATTGAAATTTGTATGAAATACAAGGTCATGAAAAATTAAAGAATATAGAAAACAGGATTACAAATATCTCGGCAACTAATAATCCGATTGACTTCGTCCTTTATGCAAAATTTATGTTATTTTATTGCCTTTTACACCCACTCCTTAAAATAAAAAAATAAAAAAATCGAAAATTTTTATATACCTTCCATCAGAACGAATTTTTCGAGAGTCCAAAGTAAATAGTTCCGAATAATCGAAGTTACTGATATTAAACAGGCTTCGTCCCATTATTACATACTAAGTACATACAAAATTTCAAGTCTCTATCTCAATTTGTTCGCGAGATAGAGCGTTAACAGACAGACAGACGGACGGAGGGCAATTTTTTTTTTCTAAAAATGTTTTTCGGAATCTCTACTATCTGAAATGTGTAAATCCTTCGAAAGTTTTTTTCGATTTTCAAAATGATTGCAAGATTTACCCTATACTACGTATGATAGGCAAGTAAAACAGGTCAAACTGGCAATTATGTATAAGAATAAAAAACAAAAGTTAATGGCTCCACCGGCGTTAAACTTTTCTTAAAATAACTACTGCTATCCAAAAGTGATCTAAAAATTTTTGACGACGAGAAATGAGTGAAATATGATATTGTCCCTAATAAAACGAATACGATATTGTTCAGTGGCGGTTAAAAACACGTCTGTCTCAATATCTTTAGACATATTGTAGATTCAACTCGCGAAATTTACCTAAAGGCATCGAGATAAAAAGCAAATATAGGTTGGAGAAAACATTCACTCTAATAAGTTTCCTTAACATATTTTGAACAGCTCTTATAAAATAAAATTAAATCATCATACTGTAGAAAAACTCTTCTCGCTTAATTTAAATAATTTTAATTTGTTTAGATTCTTGTTTTCTTCACATAATTGCATACAAATTATAGATTATCATGATGCATTACCATATGACATAACAGATATTCAGGGTCATTGCCTAATATCTTTTCCTCATATTCTCGCTTCAGGATGGCAATGTAGTAAACTTTTGCGTTTTTGTATCAAGTTAAAAAAGCTAAATAAGTTTTAAAAAAACTTTTGAGCTGTTTAAGGATAGCAAAATTAATAGCGAAATAAATAAACAAATTAATTAATTAAAAATCATTGTGATTAACGAAAAAATAACAATTCTCAGAGATTAGAATTTTTGAAAATAGAGCCTTCAAAAAATAATGCTGCACTTCGTTGAAATGTTAACCCCTTGAAGAATTTAAACAAAATTCTCACCAGAAATATTTAACGAAATTCTATATGTTCAACTTTGACGGCAAAATGCTTAAAATTGCCTTTTCATATTTTAAAATAAAAATTTTCAATTTTTCCGCTGACAATTCAATATTACAGTTGCGTTATTGCTTTCCCATCAAGGGGTCAATGCATTTCAGAAAATTAGCTTTTTTATTAGCATTTTAAAAGTTCTATATATTATTTTATGCATACTCCTTTTTCTCCCACATTCATTACTATCGCGCCTCTTTTTTTTTTTTTTTTTATTTTTTTAACGTAATAAAATAAATCTCCAACGCAAGGTTTCATAAATTATGGTATGCTTACAAATTCTGGTACGCTAGCCTTTTGTCATTAGTGCACGGAGCAGAGTTGAGTTTTAAGGGTGTATTTCGATTCAAACTGCTTATTTTCCGATTTATTTTTACATTAATTTTTATTCTTAAATGCATCAAACTCATAAATTGTCTTATTCATAAAGTACACAAGGTGCCATGATTGTCGATTCTTCGATAAATGCAGAAAATATTGCAAAAAAAAAAGCAATCAAAAACGGCATTTTGAACCGATTTTTCCGAAGCAGGAGATTTGGAAAGGGAAAAGAGGGTCATACTGAAAAGGTAATTATTTACAAATCGAATTCTAGTGAATCGAGCTTAAAAAGACATCACACGGCACCTTATACGTCTCTTCAAAACTCCCCTCACCAAGTTTCATGTTTCTGCCTTTAAAAATGTGTCTGAAATTGTATCGGAAAATTTCGAGTTGTTGAAAATGGAAAAGCGTTTTTTCGAATACACCCTTAAGTACTTCCACATAAGAGATATGACATACCACTGGAGTAGCGTTAATAGAGGGAGGAAGGCTCGATCGTTTTACTAACAGTATTACTGCATGGCAAATTCTGCGTTCTTTAATTGTATAACGCTCAATGGTTAAATAAAGCCAAATTTTCTATATGATAAACTAAAATGTTCGACTTCCCCCCTCCCTCCCCAATTATTTAACCCTCTTCGAGGAAAAAATTTGCAAATTCGCTGAAACCTGTGTTTAATTATTTTAGTAGATTTATTTTATGTAATTTCAGGCTCTTATCTAAAACGACTGCTGATATGTTCCATGTGCTCTAAAATTTTTGATCTCACTTTAACTCCCCCCCCCCCCCCCGCAGATGAAAAATTTCTAAAATCACTCAAACACATATTTATTTACTTTTTTAGTAGATTTATGTTTTGGAATTTCACGCTTCTATCTACAGTGGCTGTTGAGATATACCAAGTGTTCTAAAATGTTCGATCCTTCCCCCCTTCCTTTAACCCTCCTGGAGAAAGGTATTTGCAAATTTGCTGAAGCATATGTTTAATTACTTTTTTAATACATTTATTTTATGGAATTTCAGGCTCTTACATAAAACGACTGCTGTGATAAAAAGTTAATTAAATCCAATTGATTTTTTAAATCATCAGATTTTAAAATATTCACCTTTTATATAAACATTTTAATAACAATTTTAATTTTTCTTAAGAAAGGTGTTATAGTAAAAATAAAATACATTGACATGTTTCGGAACCGTCAAATAAGTTCCATAGTCATAATATATTTTTAGTTATATCATATTTAGTCATTTTTTATTATTTTTTATTTATTTTTTATTTTTTTATTTTTTATTTTTAGTTAAGTTTTAGATCATGGTCTATATTTTAATTTAATTGTTTGCAATAGAGCGCGTGTTTTTTTTTTTTTTTTTTGTTATTTATATCTCATTGTCGCGTGTCATTTGTATTGTCCGAGAAATATTTTGAAATTTCGTTTTATTTATATTATGACTATGGAACTTATTTGACGGTTCCGAAACATGTCAATGTATTTTATTTTTACTATAACACCTTTCTTAAAAAAATTTAAATTGTTATTAAAACGACTGGTGTGATATGACAAGTTTTCAAAAAATTTTAACCGCTTTTTAACATCTCCTAGGTGGAGAATTTCTAAAGTCACTGAAACATATGTTTAATCAATTTTTTTAGTAAATTTATTTTCCAGAATTTCATCCTTCTCTTTAACCCTTTGAAGGGCAAAGCACTTCTCTTCATAAAATCCTGAAATGATTGAATGGCACTAGAATTTCAAATCAAATTTATTTAAAAATACATAAATGGCCTCCCCCGCCCCCATGTACTTTATAAAATTAAAATGTTCCTTACAAAATTCTGGTTTTCAAAATTCTGTGGCATTTCGCAATTAAAATTAAGTGGGATATATTTTATCCCACCGCCCTTCAAGTGGTTAAGTGGCTAATGAGATATGCCAAGCGTTCTAAAATGTTCGATCACACCCCCCCCCTTAATTTAACCCTCAAAAAGGAAGGAATCTATAAATTCGTTTAAACATGTGTTTAATTACTTTTTTAGTAGATTTAATTTTATGGAATTTTAGGTTTTACCTAAAATGACTTCTGAGATATGCCAAGTGTTCTAAAATTTTTGAACTCTCTTTAATTCACCAAAGCTGGATAGTTTCTAAAGTCATTAAAATACATGTTTACTGTAATTTCGGGTGTATAAGCCGCGGATCAAACAATTCTCTTTGGACCCAGAAACTTTACTTAGTGATTGAAGATAAATATTTACGGCGATATAACTAGTTATATTTGTTTCTTAAAAAATTCAGGGTCGAAAAAAAGTTGTTTGATCTGCAGCTTATACACCCGAAATTACGGTAATTACTTTTTTAGTAGACTTATTTTCCGAAATTTCATATTTCTCTTTAAGTGTCTGATGAGATATGCCAAGTGTTCTAAAGTGTTCGACCATACCAGTTTCCTTTAACCCTCTCAGAGGAAGGAATTTGTAAATTCGCTTAAGCTTGTGTTTAATTACTTTTTTAGTAGATTTATTTTATGGAAATTAAGACTCTTACCTAAAACGACTACAGAGGTATGACAAGTGTTCTAAAATTTTCGACCCCACTTTAAAATCACCCTAAGTGGAGAATTTCTAATGTCGCTGAGGCGAAGAAAGAAAGAAAAAAAAACTTTATCTGAAAAGAAAGTAATAGCATAGGAATTTCCTGGTATGAATGAGTAATTTTGAAATAAACAAGTAAGAAAAATAATGCGTTAAGCATAGATTATGAAGCACTTTCCTGCACTTTTTGAAATCTTTAACAAAACCTCATTATCCAGGGAAATAACGTATTATTGTCTATATCCAAATATGTATTCCAATACTTTTCAAAAACCCTGTATTTGATCTGTCAGTTAATATATAGACTATATAATTTTAAAATTTAGTTTAGCAAGAAAACGCCTAACTGGTTGAAATTTTACTTTCAGCAATTTATATTAATAGATGGAAACATACTTGAATACTTTTGTTTAGCGCTGAATACATGAAAGTATTTTGCTAAAGTTTAGTTTAAAAATCAAATTTTCTTTTTTGTCAAATTTCCAGAAATTATCATCCAAAGGCGACCATGTATCCAGTTCTTTGCGTGATTCTGTATATTATTTTATCTATATTCTACAAACATTTCTTATTAAACTAAATGCAGTTCATCATAAAAAGATATAACATATTTAAAAACCACCTTTAAGTAAATTACGCTCATATTCAGTAACCTTTCCGAGTTCTTTTGTGTAACCCTGTATATCTAAATTGTGTAACAATTGGCATTTATATAAACCATATAATATGCATACATCTAGTGAAACTTAAAAGCGTATATCGTAATTATAAATGAATTTCATCTATCTAACAGCCATCTTCCATAATGTATAGGACTTCGAATAGAATAGAATATTTGAAATCTTTTATGTGTCCCTGTAAATGCAATTCCCCCTTTTATTATTATCCATTGGAATTCTTTTGTGTGGCCCTATAAATGAATATTAACTATTCTTTTCGCTGCATATATTAGAAAATGCATATTTTAGCGCACTTTGTAGGTGCATATAAATTTGAAGATGTTTTACAAGGTGTAACATCTTTAAAATTCATTTGAAACAATTTTCCCCATAAGACGTAATGTAATGTAAAACTTTTGATTGTCCCAGTAAATAAACTAATCATGGCAGAAACTTCATTTTCAATAGGTTTCGTGCTTGGGTAAACGTTATTAACGTCCAAAGATTTCTTGACAATCCGAGTTTGTGTTCCAATTTATTTGTGTTTTCACCTATCACAAAAAGAAGTGGGGAGGGGGGGGAGCTCAGTTTTTTTTCGCGTACCCCTGATTCCTATAATGGATGTAATATATGTACTGATGATGCAAAAGGGTTAATGGAAGTTAGGTCTACACTCTTAAAACTGTGCCTCTGATATGAGAGGCAAATTCGGAATTTTTTTGCCTCTGAATATTAAGAGGCACATGGTGCCTTTGAAATTAAGAGGCGCACGGTTAAAACTGTACCTCTGATATAAGAGGTACATTTTTAATTTTTGTGCCTCTGAATATTTAGAGGCACACGGTGCCCTTGAAATTAAAAGGCACAATCTTTAAACAGTGCCTCTGATATAAGAGGTACATTTTTAAATTTTGTGCCTCTGAATATTAAGAGGCACACGCTGCTTTTGAAATTAAGAGGCACATTATGTGCCTTTGAAAGTCTATTTCGTGCCTCTTAGTAAAAGTGGCACTTTTTTTTATTCTTACATTTTTACTTTCCAGTAAAAATAACTGAAGTCAAACATTATTAAAATTTATACTGGGTGTCTTCCTTTATTAAACAATTTATTAATCATTATATAGTTTTAAAGGTATGGTTCCAACAACAAAAATGTTTCAAGGATTGTCCTCCATCAATGACTTTTTATGACAAAATAATTATTACATTTTAAAGTTTATACATCCTTTCCCGATATAAATTACATTTTGAAAAAAAATTTCCACCCTCTAATAATAATAAAAAAGGTTCCTTTTTCTGATAACAGAAATATTCAGTGCTAAATGATTACTTTGAATTTTCAGTGTTCCCTGGCTTTAAAAGCAAAATTTCCTGCGCCAGAAAATGCTGAAAATTCAAAATAACCTAACTTTGTATGTTTTGTTCATAAACAGCGGAATATGCTCTGACGAAAATTTTTCTTGCTTCCATGCTATTTTGAGTTTGAAATATTTAATATTCTTTCTAGCAATGTCAAATGATACTTTTCAAAGTTTATTTATGATTATTTTTCTAATTTTTAAAGTTTAATAATAGGAAAAAAAATGGTTTGTGGTTGTTTTAATCTGAAAATATTAATATTCAAAAAATCAAAATCTTTTAAAAAGTGACATTTGATAATGCTAGAAATAATGATATTGTTTATGTTTAGCTAAAAAAGAAATACAGAAATTTAAGCTCTGACACCAATTTAAAAAAAATAATAAATAATGAATGATCTTACTAGAAGTTATAAATCAAAATTTAGTTTGACACTTTGCAAATAAAAAACTATATCTTTTCCCCAAAAATAATCAAATTTTCTTGCATTTTGTATTTTATAGTAATTTATAGACATTAGAAATCTCACAGGCAGTAGTTTACATTTTGTTTAAAAGGTTTCTTGTTTCCAATAAAGGGATAAAAAAATGGATATCTTTTTTCAATAATTTAATAAAAATATGCCAGAAATAACATTCTTAGCTGAAAATATGTTTTTTCAGCTAAAAATTAACTTTTTTTTTTTTTTTTTGTTAATTTTTTAGTTTGAACATGTGAGAAATGAAGAATAATATTTCAACATTAAACTATTCTTAAATATACATACTAAATTAAATATAATTATTTAATATTCTCGTAAAAAAAAAAAAAAAAAAAAAAAAAAAAAAAAGAGGCAAATACTACTTTTAATTTATAGTTCTAGACAGTTTATTTTGTTTTTCATCATTTTATTAAAGTAAAACACTTCTCAGAAGATACTACCAAAGTTAACATTTTAAATGAGTTTTAGCCACAATAAGATAATCGTAATGCAGTAAACAATTAACTTAGCAATAAATAATGTGCTACACTAAAAAAAAAAAAAAAAAAAAAAAAAAAATTAAAAGCTGTTTGATTTAATATCTCTAAATATCATTCATGTTGATATAGAGCTACTTTGTTCAATGGGGAACATAAAATTTTTTGAGAACAAATTTAAGCCAATGTTAAATAAAATAAACAAAATGGCATTGCTAATTAACTACTTAATACATAGAAATAAGACAAGAATAATACTTGGATTTAACACATAAGTAGGGAAAGTGGAAAAGTAAACCATAACAGATGATTTGGATAAAGCCAACAATATTTATTTGCTTAATTTGTGCTGGATGTTAAATAGTATTTTTTACATTCTTTGACTTTATCTTTTCTACCCTCCTCTCATGTTATTTAATCATTAAAAAACAATATTCTGAAACAAAAAAAAGAACAGATAAACTTTAATTATTCTTGTTAATGCTGATGCCTAAGAACTTAAAAAATAAATAAATAAAAATACAATATATATGAAAATAAAAATACAGGACACATAAATATACAAATATATTTTATTGTAAAATATACACTTCATTCATTAAATTAATTCTATGCTGTAAGAATATTTAAATTTAAACTGTAATATACAGCATAATAATGAAACAGTTACACTTTCTATAGCAGAATTGTCTTCTAAATATTTGGTCCGAAGAGTAGTTAGTTGCCATTTAAAAAATAAATTTGCAGGTTTCTTCCATTGAGGAACATATCCTAGAGAGAAATTGATAAGAAAAATAATTAAATACTTAATATTTGTTCATAAATAAATTCAAATACATATTAAAAAAAATTGTATTTGCTACAATAAACTCTCGATTATCTGGTAGCAGCAGATGGGCACATTGGATAATAAAAAAGCTTGATAGGGATGAGTTCTGTAAATATCCTTATCATGCCATCATGCTTCCGTTAAAAACACATTTTTGATACAAAAACTTATTTCTAGTCATGTTTTCTGACTTGTTTCATAAAAACAGTCGCTCATATAAAATCATGTACCCTGTATATGAATACAATATATATAGTTTTAAATTAAAAAAATCCTTGATGTAAAAAGCCTAACTAAAAAACAATTTAAATTTATTTTATTGACCCATGATTAGAATTAAAATATATAATTACATACAAAAGTCAAGATTAAAAAATAATACAAATAATAATTAATTATTGATAAATGACTGCTTTTATATTTTAGCAGTCTTATTAAGAACACATGCAATATAGAAGGATCACAGATGATAGAAAACATCCATATCCATCACCAGGGTTGGTTTTTTGACATCAAAAAAGGGTTTGTGACATGACAAGGGTTTAAAACGTCAAAAACCCAGAGTCACAATCTGCTGCGGTGCACTAGAGTTTGTTCAGAAAACAAATTTTAATACTAGCTTCTATTGCTATACTTCATGTTGAAATTTAATTATATTATGGGTAATTAGCAATGTCTTAAAATATTTTTAATTAATAAAAATTAAGGTAAAAATAACAAATTCCAAATCCCAGAAATTTATCTCGAAATGGACATGCAGAAATATTTGCACAAAAATTATGTTTAAACATTTTGTTTATTTATTGTTATTATTATTTTAATATTTAATTTGTAAAAAAATCTAAAGTTATTTAGTATGCATTTTGACATAGCTATATTTATAAGGAACAAGTTAAGTGTTATAAATGCAGGATTTTTAAAAGTGTCATACTTAATATACGTGTTAATTTTTTTTTTTTTTTTTTTTTTTTTTTTTTTTTTATGCTTTACACATTATATACATAATATCTAGTAGGTTAATTTAAATTTAAATACAATGCATGCTATGATTATTATGTATCTTTATAAACCATTTTTATATCAATTCCCCCCCCCCCCCAAAGCAGACACACTAATAGTATCAAGAATACAAATAATGTTTACTTTAAAGTAAGGTAAGAAAAATCAAAAAGCGAGGTAAATAATAGAAGTTCTCAGATTGCGAATGATTGATGAATGCTCAACCTGATTAAAAGAATTTTCTTCAAAAGTGTCTGAAGTTCAGAAAATGTTAATATTTATCCTTAAAAATGTCTAATCTTTAATATTATTTTAACTATACACTAAGTATGGTTATAAATAAATTTCTTAATAATATAATATCCCTGCAAATTTTGAATAACACATTAAAATTTATTAAATAAAGTTACAAAAGATAAGTTTTCCAAAGTCTAAGATTTTGTTTACTCTTCAAAATATGTTTCTTCAAAAATTTAAATTTATTTTTTCTACAACATATTTAGAAACATTTTCTTTATTAAAAGCAAATAAATTTTACTTATTAAATATAAATATAGATAGATACATACATATGTAAATAAATATAGATTTTTGGCCATGGTTAAAGCCATCAAAAACTGTTGCATGTCAAAAACTTAACAAGCCTGTCCAACACCACCTTAAATCTATTCACAATTTTAATAGAGAATTTATCTTAATAACTTTAGATAGTTGAAAAGCTACTGGATATAATTAGGTGTAAAACAATTAAAGTTAAAGAAATATGATTGAAATTACATCAACTAAGGGACATTAAAATCTCATTACATAACAATCAACCTTTTAAAAAAACATATTTAATAAATTAAATAAAATATATAACACTTAATATGATGTGTTTTGATTTTAGGTAGTAATTATATAATTTCTTTAATAAAGGAAAATATATTTGTTTTAGAAAATAAAAACTGAAAGGTTGACAGCTATTGTTACCTTGAGTTAAGTTTTTAAAGAAATATTTTCAAAAGATTTAGTTATTTATAAGAGCAGTTAGCATGTTTATTGTAAATATTTCCTTCCTTTTAAATCAATGTACTATTAAATTAAATCATCTGTTTGAAAATAAATTGAATTTATACTGAATAAGCACATTAAAAAAAGACTGTTTGATAAAGATAAGAAAAAATTCAAAAGGTAATTTCTACCACTTGTGTTTTTCCTGGTATATGTAACTTCTTGAGTGATGCAATCAAAGCCCTGTTGTCGCATATGGCTGATTTTCTATTTAGGTATCGTGAATTTTCACCAATAAATTTTAGTAGTTATTTTTACTTTATACGATGATAGAAAATCCATAAATAAAATAAAATAGTTATTCATAATTTTCTGTTCTGAATTCAATATTTTTAAACAAAAAATCTGCCAGATGCTAAAGCAGTGGAGCACATTATTCTATGGTTACAACCTAACTTTAAAAAATCATGGCCATAGGTATGTATAAAACTTCTTTTAATTTCTCATGCTAATTTCAACAAAAATATCAGTAAAAGATTTATGATGTACAGATTTCGCTCAATTACAGCACTACCTAATCCTACAATATTACAGCACCCATTTAAACATACATTGAATGAGGAGAAAACATTGTAATAAATCAATAACCAACCTTCTCAAAAAATTAATATACATAAATAATGTAATATTGTGATGCAATTATGAATGGAAACTTTTCTGACAAAGTGAAAAGGTGACCAGGAAAGAGTTAAATAAAAGATATTTGACTTAAATTTCCAAATTTTGCCTCTTGAGTTACCTGTACTGACAATAAGTTGACACATTTGACTCAAACCTAATAACCTTATTGGAAATAGTATCAGATCTGACATGTAAACAACTCGACAGAATATATCATAGATAATGGAACTTGATAAAAAAAAGATGCTACTGGCAATAAAGTTATCACAATGAAATTTTTGTCGACTAGCTGTCAGTCTAGGTATGTCAAGATGTTGAAAATAATTGTACATGTCTTACATTCAACTATCAACCTAAATACTTTTTCCTGCAGATTGAAAAATTTTAATTTGTATATTTTTACCAATGAATTTAAAAAGAAAATTTAACAATGTAAAATGATATTGTTTCATATTTATTATTTTTATGAAATACATATTAGAGCTTGATATGAAATTTTAAAATAAGTTTACCTAATTTTCATGGATTTTCATTAATATAAACAGGTGAGCTAATTTAGTGAGTAACACTTGATAAACATGGAAAAATCAAGTTTAACTTTGCCTTACTACAGTTCTTTAGGTTATCCATAATAGCTTAATTACCACTAGGTGTAATTTTAAGTTTTGATTTATAACATAATGTAATGCAATTAAATGCTTTAAACTTGCAAGAGTAGCAATTTAGCTAAACAAAAACCTATCAATTGCACAGATTTTTGGAATACATCTTGAAGTAACATTGCTAAATTTTTGCAAATTTGATATTTCCACTGATTCGTGTTGGTGGTGTGTGTGTGTGTGTGTGGTGGGGGGAATTATAGTATGTTGTTTAAAGAAAAAAATATAATTCAGAAAGACATTTCTTAATTTTCTTTAATATTTTACTTCTCAAATTAAATTTTCTTTGACATTCTGAAATTACACACCACTTTGATGGAATAAGGGCACCTGTTCTGTGCTTAGTGCACCAATAGAAATTTTGTTCATACTAATCAAGGAATCATTAAAAAATATATATAAAAAATAAAAAATACTGTACATAAAAAGCGATATCTAATAACATTGATTACATGAATTATAATTTATGTATATAATGTAGTAATCATAATATCATGTTTATAATAAATTTGACATGTCTTGAGAAATTTTCCATTTTGAATGAATGTGTGTGAATGAGATGGTTACCTCATTATTTTTCTGGTATCTAAAATAATATTTAATAGTTACAAATTTTAAGATGTGAACACAGAGCCTAATATAGTTGAATTATGAATTCAGCAGCATGCAACAGCAACATGAAATTAACATTAGAACAGATATATTCAGCACTAAATGCAAATAAATTTTAATATACCATTGTTATTGCACCCCATGTAGCTCTGTTTAGTTGTATCAGTTTCCTTTATTCCAGGAATTTGTTAGACATTGAATATCCAGTCTCTCTTGAATTTTCTTCATGTCACCGATTAAAGAAGTAACTTGTCTGTCGACTTCCATATCCAGCTGAAAGTAATTAAGAGAGTTATTAAAAAGTGAATCATCTGTTTTCAGCATTAAAATCACATGCTTATGATCTGTAAAACAACAGACATACAGTAAATTCTGTCCAAGACATATCTAGCCAATAGAAATTTTCTGCCATAAATAATATTCTGCTTCTGACAGAACTTACTGTATCAAAATCATTCAGCATGACTTTAAATCCTTTCTGTGTCAGACAAATTGCCATCTAACATAGTTTACTGTATGTAAACATAAATATAGTAGAGACATAAAATTCATTCCCCATTTGTAACTAAAGGTCAAAATCAACAGTCAGCACGAAGCTGATCAATCAATTTTCAGAAATCCTGTCTTGGAACTTTCACATGTAATCTTTTCACATGTAATCTTTTGAGGTACCTAGACTGTGTTTTTGTGCTTTTTTGATGAAATTTACGTTTTTTATGATTTGTAGCAAAAATTCGTCATTTTGTCACGGTATTTTGGTGAAATCGGTTGTTTTTTGGGGCCGATTGATGAAATTTGTCGTTTTTCTTGCGAGCTTTTGATGTAACTATCCGTTTTATAAAATGTATCTTTTTTTTGTGATTTTTTTGAAAAATCGGTCATTTTTTTTTGCTATCTTTATGCGAATTTTACCTTTAATTGTGATCTTTTGATGAAATGTGCCTTTTTTTCCCATTCTTTGAAGAAATTTTTTCTTGTTTTGCACAATCTATTTACCAAAATTTGTGTTTTTTGAGGTACCTAGACTGTGTTTTTGTGCTTTTTTGATGAAATTTACGTTTTTTATGATTTGTAGCAAAAATTCGTCATTTTGTCAAGGTATTTTGGTGAAATTGCTCGTTTTTCGGGGCCGATTGATGAAATTTGTCGTTTTCCTTGCGAGCTTTCGATGTAAATTGCCGTTTCATCAAATTGATCTTTTTTTTGTGATTTTTTGGAAAAATTGGTCATTTTTTTTGCTATCTTTATGCGAATTTTACCTTTAATTGTGATCTTTTGATGAAATGTGCCTTTTTTTCCCATTCTTTGAAGAAATTTCTTGTTTTGCACAATCTATTTACCAAAATTTGTGTTTTTTGAGGTACCTAGACTGTGTTTTTGTGCTTTTTTGATGAAATTTACGTTTTTTATGATTTGTAGCAAAAATTCGTCATTTTGTCAAGGTATTTTGGTGAAATCGGTTGTTTTTCGGGCCGATTGATGAAATTTGTCGTTTTTCTTGCGAGCTTTTGATGTAACTATCCGTTTTATAAAATTTATCTTTTTTTTTGTGATTTTTTTGAAAAATTGGTCATTTTTTTTGCTATTTTTATGCGAATTTCACCTTTAATTGTGATCTTTTGATGAAATGTGCCTTTTTTCCCATTCTTTGAAGAAATTTTTTCTTGTTTTGCACAATCTATTTACCAAAATTTGTGTTTTTTGAGGTACCTAGACTGTGTTTTTGTGCTTTTTTGATGAAATTTACGTTTTTATGATATGTGGCAAAAATTCGTCGTTTTGGTGAAATCGGTAGTTTTTCGGGGCCTTTTGATGAAATTTTTCGTTTTTCTTGCGAGCTTTCGATGTAACTTGCCGTTTTATAAAATTTCTCTTTTTTTGTGATTTTTTTGAAAAATTGGTCATTTTTTTTTGCTATCTTTATGCGAATTTTACCTTTAATTGTGATCTTTTGATGAAATGTGCCTTTTTTTCCCATTCTTTGAAGAAATTTCTTGTTTTGCACAATCTATTTACCAAAATTTGTGTTTTTTGAGGTACCTAGACTGTGTTTTTGTGATCTTTTTATGAAATTCACGTTTGTTATGATACCTGAACGAAATTTTTTTTTTCTCGTTGTCTTTTATTGAAATTTGTCGTTTTTCTTGCAAGCTTTCGATGTAATTTGCCGTTTTATCAAATTTATCTTTATTTTGTGATTTTTTTTGCAAAATTGGTCGTTTTTTTCGCTATCTTTATGCAAATTTTAGCTTTAATTGTGATGTTTTGATGAAATGTGCCTTTTTTTCTCCGATTCTTTAAAAAAATTTCTTGTTTTGCACAATCTATTTACCAAAATTTGTGTTTTTTGAGGTACCTAGACTGTGTTTTTGTGCTTTTTTGATGAAATTTGCGTTTTTTATGATTTCTAGCAAAAATTCGTCATTTTGTCAAGGTATTTTGGTGAAATCTGTTGTTTTTCGGGGCCTTTTGATGAAATTTGTCGTTTTTCTTTCAAGCTTTCGATGTAATTTGCCGTTTTATCAAATTTATCTTTATTTTGTGATTTTTTTTGCAAAATTGGTCGTTTTTTTCGCTATCTTTATGCAAATTTTACCTTTAATTGTGATGTTTTGATGAAATGTGCCTTTTTTCTCCCATTCTTTAAAAAAATTTCTTGTTTTGCACAATCTATTTACCAAAATTTGTGTTTTTTGAGGTACCTAGACTGTGTTTCTGTGATCTTTTGATGAAATTTGCATTTTTTATGATTTGTAGCAAAAATTCGTCATTTTGTCAAGGTATTTTAGTGAAATTGCTCGTTTTTCGGGGCCGATTGATGAAATTTGTCGTTTTCCTTGCGAGCTTTCGATGTAACTTGCCGTTTCATCAAATTGATCTTTTTTTTGTGATCTTTTTGAAAAATTGGTCATTTTTTTTGCTATCTTTATGCGAATTTTACCTTTAATTGTGATCTTTTGATGAAATGTGCCTTTTTTTCCCATTCTTTGAAGAAATTTCTGGTTTTGCACAATCTATTTACCAAAATTTGTGTTTTTTTGAGGTACCTAGACTGTGTTTTTTCGGTCTTTTGATGAAATTAACATTTTTTATGATACCTGGACCGAATTTTTTCTTTTCTCGTTGTCTTTTGCTGAAATTTGTCGTTTTTTTTGCAAGCTTTCGGTGTAACTTGACGTTTCATCAAATTTATCTTTTTTTTGTGATTTTTTTGAAAAATTGGTCATTTTTTTTGCTATCTTTATACGAATTTTACCTTTAATTGTGATCTTTTGATGAAATGTGCCTTTTTTCCCATTCTTTGAAGAAATTTCTGGTTTTGCACAATCTATTTACCAAAATGTGTGTTTTTTGAGGTACCTAGACTGTGTTTTTGTGCTTTTTTGATGAAATTTGCGTTTTTTATGATTTGTAGCAAAAATTCGACATTTTGTCAAGGTATTTTGGTGAAATCGGTTGCTTTTCGGGGCCTTTTGATGAAATTTGTCGTTTTTCTTGCGAGCTTTCGATGTAACTATCCGTTTTATAAAATTTATCTTTTTTTGTGATTTTTTTGAAAAATTGGTCATTTTTTTTTCTATTTTTATGCGAATTTTACCTTTAATTGTGATCTTTTGATGAAATGTGCCTTTTTTTCCCATTCTTTGAACAAATTTCTGGTTTTGCACAATCTATTTGCCAAAATTTGTGTTTTTTTGAGGTACCTAGACTGTGTTTTTGCGATCTTTTGATGAAATTCACGTTTTTAATGATACCTGGACCAAATTTTTTCTTTTCTTGTTGTCTTTTGCTGAAATTTGTCGTTTTTCTTGCAAGCTTTCGATGTAATTTGCCGCTTTATCAAATTTATCTTTATTTTGTGATTTTTTTGCAAAATTGGTCGTTTTTTTCGCTATCTTTATGCGAATTTTACCTTTAATTGTGATCTTTTGATGAAATGTGCCTTTTTTCTCCCATTCTTTGAATAAATTTCTTGTTTTGCACAATCTATTTACCAAAATTTGTGTTTTTTGAGGTACCTAGACTGTGTTTTTGTGCTTTTTTGATGAAATTTACGTTTTTTATGATTTGTAGCAAAAATTCGTCATTTTGTCAAGGTATTTTGGTGAAATCGGTTGTTTTTCGGGGCCTTTTGATGAAATTTGTCGTTTTTCTTGCAAGCTTTCGATGTAATTTGCCGTTTTATCAAATTTATCTTTATTTTGTGATTTTTTTTGCAAAATCGGTCGTTTTTTTCGCTATCTTTATGCAAATTTTACCTTTAATTGTGATCTTTTGATGAAATGTGCCTTTTTTCCCATCTTTTGAAGAAATTTCTTGTTTTGCACAATCTATTTACCAAAACTTATGTTTTTTGAGGTATACCTAGATTGTATTTTTGCGATCTTTTGATGAAATTCACATTTTTTATGATATGTGGACAAATTTCGTCATTTTCTCAAGGTCTTTTGGTGAAATTGGTCGTTTTTTGGGATGTTTTGATGAAACTTGTCGTTTTTCTTAAGAGCTTTCGATGTAACTTGCCGTTTTATCAAATTTATCTTTTTTGTGATTTTTTTGAAAAATTGGTTATTTTTTTCGATATTTTTATGCGAATTTTACATTTTAATTGTGAACTTTTGTTGAAATGTGCCTTTTTTCCCCATCTTTTGAAGAAATTTCTTGTTTTGCACAATCTATTTACCAAAATTTGTGTTTTTTGAGGTACCTAGACTGTGTTTTCACGATCTTTTGATGAAATTTGTGCTTGTTATGATATCTGGGCAAAATTCGTCATTTTCTCAAGGTCTTTTGGTGAAATTGGTTGTTTTTCGTGGTCTTTTGATGAGATTCATCGTTTTTCTTGCGATCTTTCTATGTAATTTGCCATTTTATCCAATTTAAAGTTTTTTTGTGAGATTGGCTGTTTTTTTCGCTATCTTTTTTGCAAAATTTGTCTTTTTTTCCACTATTTTTTTGCAAATTTTACCTTTAATTGCAATCTTTTGACAAAATGTGCCTTTTTTTCTCCTTTTGATCAAATTTGTCATTTCTCCTAATCTATTTACCCAAATTTGTGTGTTTTGAAGTACCTAGACTGTGTTTTTATGATATTTTGATGAAATTCGCATTTTTTATGATATGCAGACAGAATTTGTCGTTTTCTCAAGGTCTTTTGGAGAAATCTGTCGTTTTCTCGAGGTCTTTTGATGAAATTTGTCTTTTTTTTTTCAATCTTTTGGTGTAATTTACCATTTTATCAAATTTATCCTTTTTTCATGATTTTTTTGCGAAATTTGTTGCTTTTTTCACTACCTCTCCCCCCCCCCCCTCAGAGCATTGAAATGTCTCCTCCTGAAATTTTTAGGATTTCAATGGTCAGAAAGTACGATGTCCTCCCCCCCCCCCCCCCCACAGTCACAGATGTTCCTCTTTGAGAAAAATGTTTGAATACAACACTGGTCGCAGTACTTTTACAAAAAAAAAAAAAGCAGTACTTTTACAAAAAAAAAAAATACTATATATATAGCAGCGTTTTGTTACACACTGACCATTAGATTCATTTGTTGACATATGTGACCAGGCCCAGTAGCAGAAAGTTCTTCACGTTTCTGTGAAGAATACTTCAGCAACAAAAAATAATCTGAGGCAAAATATTTTTAGAACTGAACTGTTTATTAATCAAACAATTGTTTACCTATTAAAGTTTTTAAGCATTTTATAAATTTTAATAAATAATAATCTTAACTTTTTGTATTAAGTAATAAAGAGCTAAACATAATACGAAGTAATACAAAAATTTGATATAAAAGAATCTGCAAAAGAGAAATAAAATCTGTCACGCCCGTCTCGAGCTGTCTACTACTGGGTGACGAGGTACTTAATAAATAATTAATACTTAGTTTTTCCATCTTTTGAAAGAATATAAAAATTTAAACAAAATAATTATATAATCTTTCTCAAAAAAATATTTGTCTATTATTATTATCATTACCAGTTTCAAATATAGCTTAGTATTTGTACTAATAAGAAAATGACATTAAGTACTAATTTCATCATAATCCCAGTAACAATTTTCTGTGCCAATTAGAAAAAAGGTAAAATTGATATGCGACCCAAGATTGAGCAAAGCTTATTATTAAAAGAAATTGCAATAACCAGTATAACCCATAAAATAAGCAAAATTTGCATTTTGAAAGAAAACTACAATAAAGGTAGAAACAATGAAAATTTTAACAACTGTTTTTAAGCCCATATATTTGTTAAAAGTATTAGATTATTCTTCAGCATACATCAAACATATATTATATATCTAATGTTGCTACACACAAATGTGGCACTACTTTAAAATCTATTTTTAAAGATTTTAAACTTTGGTGTGTCTGCAGAGAAGGTTTGGGGGGGGGGGGGAGTGCTAAATTACCAAGTGATTATTTATTTACCAATATAAAAATAAGAATTTAAAGAGGGGGAAAAAATTCCAGACAAACTCCAAGAAAATAGAGTAATTTTTGCTTTCTACTCATTCCTAGAAACCTCCATTTTCCTTTTTTTCCAGGGGTTTTAAAGGAATGATAGACCATCTACTGTACACTTAGTTAAAATGTAAAATACAAAAATTTTCCATTCTCGATACAGTTAGACCAAATGAGGAAGGATAGGGGGGGAGGGGGGGGAATGATCAATTGTCACTAAGTGAGATTCATGATAAACTTTTGGTGATCCTTTGAAAAAAACTGAATCTTGTATTTTACTATAATTAATATTTTTTTTTTTTTTTTTTTTTTTTTTTAATCTAAGAAATTTTTATACCCATAAAGTTTTAGATGTTCAATTTTGAAATTTTACATTAGCAGGCTAGAATATTTACATTAATTGATATTATTACTAATTATGCTAATTAAAAAATAAATGCCTATAAAAAAGCAAACGAATATTTTAATTTAGTTTTCAATAACATATAACAGAACAATTTCATCTGACACAGCAATTAAAATTATGTACAGTTTCAGCCTCAAATAAATAGTCATGCAATAACATCACCAAAATAAAAAAAATCATGAAGTTATAAACAAAAATGAACAAATATGCTAAAACTGTGTGCTTACTTAAATAATCTTCAATTACTTTATAATTACTTTTGTTACAATCAAAAAAGTTTTAAAGATTTTTGTTTTCATTAAATAAAATGCATTTTATGTTGTAAAATGGAAATTCTCTGATTATTAAAAGAAAAATACGGATATGTATGTACAATAAAGTCATACTAGTCATCCACAGGATTAAAACTTATGAATTTGGTGATTTGCAAGGTCTGCGGTTGGCGATTGCTAATTTAGATAAATAATTCTTATTACAATTTAAAAAAAAAAATTTTAGATTTTATGTATTTTGTTAAATTTTTGATTTGATCAAAGATTTTATGTATTTTGAGAAGGAGATGAAGCATATTTTCTAGGGATGCACCGAATATTCGGTATCTATTCGGTATTCGTCCTATTCGGCCATGTTACCGAATATTCGGTTAGGCCGAATATTAAACTATTCGGTTGAGCCGAATATTCGGCTTGGCCGAATATGAAACTATTCGGCCTGCCGAATATTCGGTATGGCCGAATATCAAAGTATTCGGCCGAATCCAATACTTAATAAAACCATTTAAAAACGTATCACTATTTCTACTTTTAACTGTCATTTTTTTAAATTTATATTTAAAATAATTAGAAACAAAATAATTTTTTAATAAAATAGAATGTTTTTACATTATTTATTTGCTGTTTGTAAAGTATAACTTAAGAAAATTAACCATGAGAACGATTAAAATGGTGATTTATTAGGATTCTCCTTAGGAATAAATTATGTGCTGATACAAGTTTCTAAATTTTGTTTAATAAATAATCTATTTCTTGCTTTTCCCCAAATAAAAGTCCTTTAAAAGAAAATAAAAAAACTTTTGAGATTAGTAATAGCTATCAAGGCAGACAATTTTTGTTCATGAAACCATAATCATAATCAACTTATTACAGGGTTGGGTTTTTGACGTCAAAAAGGGGTTTTTGACATGACAAAGGTTTAAACCGGATTAAACCGTCAAAAACCTGTCAGAAACTGTCAAAAACCTATAAAGTCACAATCTGCTGCAGCGTACTAAAGTTTGTTGTTAAATTTTAAAACTAAGAACAGATGCCATACATTATGTTGAAATTTAATTATATTATGGGTAATTAGTAGATCTTTAAATATTTTTAATTGATAAAAATTAAGGTAAATATCACAGATTTCAAATTTCAGAAATTTATCTCAAAATGGGCATGCAGAATTATTTATGTTTAAATATCTTGTTTATTTATTTATTTATTATTATTACTATAATATTTAAAATATAAAGTTATTTAGAATGCATTTATAAATATTAACGAATTAAGTGTTGTAAATGCAGGATTTTCAAAAGTGTGGAATTTGATATACGTGTTTAATAATTTTTTTTATGCTATATACATAATATCCAGTAGGTTAATTTGAATTTAAAAATAATGCATATTATTTATTATATGTATGATTATTACACATCATTTTTATTCCCCCTCCCCGCCTCCTCCTCCTTACCCCACAGCACACACGCTAATAGTATTAAAAATACAAATAATGTTTACTTTGATAGCAAGGTAAGAGAATAAGTTATTATTCAACAACTGAATACTTAAAATATTTAACAAAATTTTATAGTATTCAGTGAAAAAAAAATTCATAAGTATTTGTATAAGCTAATTTTTCAGCATAGTAAATAAATAGGTTGAATATTGTAAATACAGTCGAGCCTCTATATAACGAAATCCATCGTTCCAGTAAAAAATCCGTTATATAGAGAAATTCGATGTATAGAGTATGCTGTTAAAAATAGTATTTAATGTGTAAATTTTGAACAAATATTATTTTTGATCTTTTTAATTAAGAATTTGAAATGTTTAAAAGTATATATTAACCTAACATTTTATTTCTTACTTATTTAAGCAGTTTCAAAAAAGAGAAAAGACATTTATTTGAAAGCTTAATGAAAATCAAATGAGGAAGACTTACATAATTTTCAGAGGAAGAAATCTGTAATTTTTTGTTGTTTTGATTTTAAAATTACAATTGTTACGCTCTCAAAAAAAATTCTCAAATTTTAGCAAGGAATGAAAAATTGTAGTTGATATTTTCCTCCATTTGAAGGCCTCTCTTATGTGCTCTCATTGATTCCTCTCTTATATGTGTAACAATTCAATTGACTGTGTTTTGAGAAGGATGTTGAAAGGTGTGTGGGAAGTGGGATGAACTTGTTAGATTTAAAGAATAAGGAGAGAAGTAATATTTATTTTAAAAAAAACCTCTCCACTGAACGATAAATCAAAAATAAGTGATGGAAAATTGATTCCATATGATTTTGAAGCTTTTTTAAAACTGAATAAATTAAGATCAATTTATGAAAAAATTCGTTATATGGAGATAGATATTTCGCTATATAGAGTCTGTTTTTAATGTAATCATGCGAAAAGGGGACCGTTCTTACTAAAAATTCGTTATATGGAGAAATTCGATGTATGGAGTTTCGTTATATAGAGGTTCGACTGTAGATACTCAGATATTCATAGAAAGGAGCTAATTTTTTATTATTTTTGTGTTAGTTATAAATTTAAAACATGACTGACGATTTAAAATTCAGAAATACTGATTTTTCAGAAAAACCAAATAACAATTGTAAAAGTCAAAACAGAAAAAATATTACACTGATCTATGAAATACTTCTAAAACACAAAATATCATGTAGTTTTTTTTAAAAATTATTATCTAATTAAATTCATAATTTTAAAAAATAAAACATACATGAAATACTTCCAATTAATTTTATTACATAATTGAAATCAATTCAAATGAAAATTATCAAAGTAGAAATTTAGTTCAATAATCCAATTCATTTGCCCTACGTATCACATAGTAGCACATAACCAGTTTTGAACATCTTAATGTTCCTAATCAATTACAGAACCTGTTTAATCTTTAATATTATTTTAAACAATGGATAAATTTCTTCATAATATATATCCCTGTATGTTTTGAATAACACATTAAAATTTAATAAATAATATTACAAAAGATAAGTTTTCCTAAATCTAAGGTTTTGTTTAATACTCAAAATATTTTACTTCAAAAATTTAAATTTATTTTTTCTACAGCATATTTAGAAACATTTTCTTTATTAAAAGCAAATAAATTTTACTTATTAAATATAAATATAGGTAGATATATATATGTAATTAAATATTTTTATTTACATATAAATATAGGTTTTTGACAGTTTTTGACATTTTTGACAAGGAGGTTTTTGACATGACGGTTTAAACCATGGTTAAAACCGTCAAAAACTGTCGTGTGTCAAAAACTTGCCAACCCTGACTTATTATCAAGTATATTATATTTCATCTCACTCTAGGTCAAAACTTGTGTGTTCGTTTATTACATTAACAATAAATAAGATAACATATTTTCATCTCACATGCTTTGATTTTTGTAAAATATGATATGATAAGAAGGGTGGAAAATACCACCATTCATAAGAAAAGATATATGAGCCAAACATACTTTTATTCAGAATTAAGTTGAAAGTATTTGTACTTCATATTGAAAAAAATCTATTTTATTTCGAGTTATTTAAAAAGGACAATTATCAGACTGTAAAATTTTTCTTTGGCCATTTTTTCATTATTTGATTTTAAAATGTTTCTTTCGATTCGTAGAAAATTTAATTAAAGTTTCATAATTGCACTTCTTAAATAACTCAAGGCAGATTTTTTTTCAATACTAAATGCTCTTATAAAAAGCTCTTGTTTATCAAAATGTAAGTTTCTTTTATTAAATATTATGTAAAACTGTTTTAATAAAGAATACTGCCCAGTTAAACTGAAGGCATTGAGCTCACAGGCTACAAATACTAACTGCACATTAAAGCTTTATATTTTCAAGGGTTAATTCCGTTCGAAAAAAAAAATTAAGAAGGGGAAACAGCTCTCCCCTTTTCTCTTTTTTTATACTTAATCATTGAACCTCCTATACTATCAAAGACATGCTTTATCATATAAAAAATCTATATCCAAAATTCAGAGCAAATTAGATAATTCTTAATAAGAACCCATTTAGCATTTATATAATTTAAAAAGAGTTATCCCCCTCTTTTATACTTAACCATTAAACTTCCAAAACTATTCAGAGATTTGAACGAAATCTGAAAATTCTGCTTGAAAAACCCATTTATATAAATTAAGGGGGGGGGGACATTAGAACCCCTGTTCCCCTTATTTATACTTATTCAATGAACACCTAATAACAGTCACGGAATCGCCTCATCAGAATGATGCTAATCTAAATTTTGAACGAAAATTAATTCTGCATGAAAATCCCATTTATATCAACTAACGGGGGGGGCATTAGAGCCCCTGTTCCCCCTATTTATACTTATTCAATGAACACCTAATAACAGTCACGGAATCGCCTCATCAGAATGATCCTAATCTAAATTTTGAACGAAAACTTAATTCTGCATGAAAATCCCATTTATATCAACTAACGGGGGGGGGGCATTAGAACCCCTGTTCCCCCTATTTATACTTATTCAATGAACACCTAATAACAGTCACGGAATCGCCTCATCAGAATGATCCTAATCTAAATTTTGAACGAAAACTTAATTCTGCATGAAAATCCCATTTATATCAACTAACGGGGGGGGGGCATTAGAACCCCTGTTCCCCCTATTTATACTTATTCAATGAACAACTAATAACAGTCACTGAATCGCCTCATCAGAATGATCCTAATCTAAATTTTGAACGAAAACTTAATTCTGCATGAAAATCCCATTTATATCAACTAACGGGGGGGGGCATTAGAACCCCTGTTCCCCCTATTTATACTTATTCAATGAACACCTAATAACAGTCACGGAATCGCCTCATCAGAATGATCCTAATCTAAATTTTGAAAACTTAATTCTGCATGAAAATCCCATTTATATCAACTAACGTGAGGGGGCATTAGAACCCCTGTTCCCCCTATTTATACTTAATCAATGAACACCTAATAACAGTCACGGAATCGCCTCATCAGAATGATCCTAATCTAAATTTTGAAAACTTAATTCTGCATGAAAATCCCATCTATATCAACTAACGGGGGGCATGAGCCCCCCGTTCCCCCTCTTATACATATCGAATGAACTCCAAAAACTAATCAGGGAAGCGCCTTGTCAGGATATACCTACATACAAAATTTCAAGTGGATCGGATATTTTTATCATGAGTTATCGCGTTACGTACATACGAACATACATACAGAACGGACGGGCACATAAGCTCTCAGGCTATGATAGCCTGTGAGCTAAAAAGTAACATTTTAATACCTTTAAATTTTGAAATATAAAAAGTATTTGGAAAGCCGAATATTCGGTATTCGGCCGAATAGTTAATTATTCGGCTGGCCGAATATTCGGTATTCGGCCCAACAATTACTATTCGGCTAGCCGAATATTCGGTATTCGGCCCAACAATTACTATTCGGCTAGCCGAATATTCGGTATTCGGTTCGCCTGTCGGCCGAATATTCGGCATTCGGTATTCGGCCAAAATCACTATTCGGTGCATCCCTAATATTTTCCTTTTTCTTGGAGGGATGAAGCAATTTACTTTCCTTTTTTAATTGGGGAGAAGGAGCAATATTGTCTAAACATTTTAAACAAGAAGCAGAAATATACTGAAATGCGAAAGATTATGTGCCTGAAATGTAGGCATAGTAGTCAGTGTTGAATTAAAGGGGTGACCCAAGGGGGACTCCCCCAAAGCATTGAAATATCTCCCCCAGAAATTTTGTGATTTCAGTGGCCAAAAGTGCAATGCCCCCCCCCCTTCTCCCTGGAGTGACAGAAGTTTTTACTCAATAAGTGTTTGGATTCAACACTGTAGTACTTTTACAAATAAATAAATAAATAAAATAGCAATTTTTCCCCAAACACTGACCATATTTTGAAAGAATATAAAGTTTTAAACAAAATAATTACATAATTTTTGTCACAAAATATTTGTTTATTATTATTATCCTCACCAGTTTGAAATACAGCTTGGTATAAGTTAGTACTAATTTTATCATAATCCCAGGAACAATTTTCTGTGCCAATCAGCAAAAAAGAAAAAAATGATATGCGACCCAAGAATGAGCAAAGCTTATTATCAAAAGAAATTGCAATAATCAGTATAACTCCATAAAATAAATAAAACTTGCATTCTGAAAGAAAATTACAATACAGTTAGAAACAATGTAAATTTTAGCAATTATTTTTAAGCCCATAATTTTTTTTAACTATCAGATAATTCTTCAAGGTGTAAAATTAATCTGCAGCCGTGTTACACTGTTTATGCTATTTTGGGACTATAATTAACAAAAAATAAATCCACATATTTTATAATTTCTATCACTTGTCGATTTTGTCCAATAAAAACTAAGATACTACATTTTTTTTCTTTAAGTTTTAATTAGAAAAATGCAGCATACAATTTTTTAGAAAACAAAATAGTAATCAAAATTGTAAGTTTTAAGCATCATAAAAAGTAGAAATACTCAAGAATGTTGTGAATTATAAATAAATATATAAATAAGGCCTTGGAACATTAATGTGGATTGAAGTATGAAAATATCTATGTATATATCTTCTCTGAAGATTTTCAGCGCAATAAAAATACATACATACAATCCATACACAGAGATGATAAGCAAACAAATGGTACGGTACAGCTGCCCTTTTTAAAAAATATTAAGATATAATAATCTGAAAAACTTATGACCAACTGCATAAAATTGCTCCCTTCCTAATCTTGAGTGTCCCCATGTATATGGAATACATTTTCTAAACACAATACATTGTTTTTTTGAGTAGGTAATTTTTATATTATGTAAACAATCATACTAGAGAACAGAAATACAAGTGAAATGTACTTACTTATTCAAGACTCATCTTTCCTTCCAGTACGGGCGACTGGTGGGATGTCTTGAGCTACAAAAACATTGACTTATTCCATTTTATTAAACTTAATTCCTATATTATAAAAACGATATAGCTGCGTACGACGCTGCATCATCAACAGCGTACGATGCCATGAAAATCCCGATCTACCGCCAAACACATCCAGATGCATGACGGTAAACTTTTCGTTGCGCATGCGTATTTGCCACCGTACTGCTTCTCGCTTTGACAGGGAATTTTGAGAGGTACAGAAATGGAACTCGGTGCCTCTAACAATTTTAAAGGCACAAATAGAACTTCGTGCCTCTGACAAATTTCACTTTCGTATCGGTGACTCTCATTTTGTCGTGGCTTAACGTTTTTCTGGAAAATCAGAGGCACTTTTTCTATGTGCCTCTCATATCAAAATAATAGAAGGCACGATATGCTTGTGCCTTTTATGTGAGGGGTACAGTTTTAAGAGTGTACAGCTACGTGGGAAAGGGGGGAGGCAAAGAGAGCGGTCGGCCCGGGCGCGGAAATTTAGGGGGGTGCCAAATCTATACTACAAACGTCATTTTTGGCCTGTCACAAGAAAACGTTGAAGCGGGGGGGGGGGGAGGAAGGAGAGCCAAACTGAAACTTTGGCCCAGGGGCAGTTTTCGCTCTGCACGCCCCTGTAGGTCTAACTAATAACAACTTCACGTTTCAATAAAGATAAAGCCATCGGATGAAATGCTCAAACCACTTATTCCGGAAGAGGAAGATATGCTTGAGAAGAACCATCTAAACAAGGAGAAAAAAAGGGGTGAATCGAGGGAGTGCCTTTTAATCAAGATTGCAGTGTTATATGACTTAACCCGTATGTCAGTTTTAGACATTTTCGTGCCTTCTTAATTGTTAGTTTCGAATTTGAAGATTTAAAAATAAGTAAAGTATGTCAAAGTTTATCAACCAGATCAGGAACAATCGATAGTCAAGGTATGAATAATGTATTATTGGTATCATTGGGGAATTATTGAGGAAGTGGGGTGTGTAATTGATTTAAAAAGCACATTGCTGTTTATGTTTGGTTTTCCGGGCAAAATATTACGCTAAGTGTTGTAACAGAATGGTCACTAATCAGAGAATTTTTCAGGAAAAATGCCAGTATTTTCTTATATAAAATACGTGACCTTATATTAATACGTGATTGACAAAGGCGAAATTTTTATAAGAAAATATTGGTATTCCCTTTGAAAAATCAAGTCATTTGTTGATCGATGACCACCATGTATAATAAAAACGTAATATGATAGTTAATATTATTATTTAACTTTTTAGTGATTTTATAAACACTTTACAACAATCTTATAAGTGTTTAGGAATCGGTTTGTCTGTCTGTCTGACCGTACACTAACTCGCTTAAATATAGTTTGATTCTTATAAAAGTGTTGGATATTTTTGAGTACCACTATGGCTTGTTTGATATTTAAAAAAAGTAGTGTATGGCATTTATGGTTCATTAACAGACATATTCAAAATAATTTCTTTTCATGGTGATCTACGGGGGAAAATAGTTTTAATATTACACTATTTTAAACATATTGAAATTTACATATATCACTTAGGTGTACTAAACGGTACTTACTGCGTAACACGGTGTGCATAGAATATATCGTTCAGTTACAAGAATACACAAAAGAATTTGGATGTAGAAGAAATTTTACTATTGAAGCCTATGAACAATAATTGCAGGACGAGCGTTTTCAGTTGTGATGTGCCTTTTTAAACTGAACTTAAAAAAAAAAATTACGAAGTGTAAATAAAGTTTACAAGTCATATACAGGGCTGCTTAAAAGTTCTCACGTACTTTTCCTTTGTAAAGGAAATTGCTGCAAATGCTTGATAAGAATCATCTAAACAAGGTAGAAAAATGTGGTGAATCGAAGGAGTACCTTTTAATTAAGATTAGAGTTGTTATATAACTTAACCCGTATGTCAGTTTTAAACATTTTCGTGCCTTCCTATTTGCTAGTGGGGCGTTCATATATTACGTAAGAACCTAGAGCGAGGAAGGGGGTAAGCAATTTGCTTATTTTTGCTCACAAGGGGGAGGGTGGTGGTTGAATGATGCTTACGTAAAACATTTTCAAAAACCCTTAACTTTAAAAAACTATTAAAATTTTCAAATTAAAAAAAAGAAATTGCAAAAAAAAAAAATAATAATAATAAAATAAAATAAAATAAAATAAAAAAATAAAGTAAACTTGAAATTCTGATGTCAGCTATTTTGACCTCACAAGGAAAACGAACGATATCTTTTATCTAGAGGTGACTGTTCATGTTTGATGCATGAGGGCTTATTATCTCTGAAATCTTATTACTTTGAGGGAATCAGTAGGAAAACCAAGTTTAAATGTAGATCAGTCATTATTGATTAAGGCAATAGCAGACATAGCTATTATTGGAAGCGCTGATACTAAAAGAAGAAGCGAGTCAATACGAAGTGTCAAAAGTCTCGATGACTTAACTCACAACTGAAAAGGGTTTGTTTTACAATGAGTAAGAGTAAAACACATTTTAATTTGCTTCCAAAAAATTCCTCAACCATCGAGGGTCGAAGACATGTCACCACAGTGCTGCTGAAACGTTCTCGGTCTCAGGCTGATTATCACATATCTTACATTCAACCAAAGTTGCAGTAACATCCATCCGCTATTTAGAAACTTTAATTTCAATTCTTGGATCCATGCAAGTGTTTTTTCTTTTTACAGGATGACAAAGCACATGTACCTTTAAGAATTACAGCAGCCAACAAACAGGCTCCGATACTGTTTCATAATGACTATCGTGTATTCTTACCCGAGGACGACTGAATAACCGCCGAACGCCACAAACGTATCCCATCTGTTTACGCTTGTATTGTGATTGCTCCCAAAATGGCATGTAAAAGTAAACCATAGGTTATTCTGGTCCAACGTTTATAGCTATAAAAAGTGGGGAACACAGTTCTTCCACAGCAAATACTCATGCTCAGGATTTGAATCTCTATTAAAGATTTTGAAAATTTAGAGAAAAGAGAAGAGGATTTCATCGAGCCTGTAATCATAGTTACGGCTGATGGAGATCCAGTCCCCGCAACCAGAAAATTATATCGTATCTTATTAACCATTTCAAAAAACATAATTTAGATGGAATTTTCATAGTGTGCAATGCTCCTGGAAGAAATGCATATAATCGAGTAGAAAGGCGAATAGTATCACTCAGTGCAAATGGAATCACTCAGTCAAGAACTGTCTGGTCTTATACTCCCTCATGATCATTGTAGTTCACATTTCGATGAGAATGGTCGCACTATTGATGAAGAAATGCAGCAAAACAACTTTCACAGAAATCTGGAACTAATTAAACATTGTCGGTTATCCTGTTACTGCCACATATGTTAATTCAGACGAACCAGACTCTCTTTGGATTGGTATTCGAAACACACAAAAGAAAAGTCAATACTTGCTGCAAATTGTAAAATGCGAAGAATGGAATCGTTGATCTTCAGCACGTAGTGGATTATTTCGATTCATTCCTCCTCCAAATAAAATGATACATTTGTCAAATAACATCATAAGAAGTGAGGAGGAGGAATTTATAAATTTAAGTCTCTGTCTAGTCTTAAATCTGAATATTACAGCAAAGGGTTCTTTAAATTTCCGTATAACTATTTTTGCCCTTCCATAAATCCTCATTTATCCGCCAGAATTTGAAGTTGTGGCCAACATCATGCATCTCAGAAGTCAGAAAATAAGACATTCAATACAGAGAAAAAAGTGAAAAGGCCTATCTTATACGATCATTGAGAATTGCTGCTTCTCGAGCAAATAAACTTCTGATCGTCGTAAAATTTGTGGAAGATATGAAAGATGTTGAGTGGATCAATGAAGTTTGTCAAGATTGCATCCGGAAAAAAGCGATGAAGATAATCAAATGAAACTGGAAACCTATTAGTTTCCACTTTCATCGGTTTCTTAAAAGATATGGAAACATGGCTTAAACAGACGCGATCAGCATCAGAATAGATATGGGTATGTTGAAATTTAAGTTTTACAAATGGCTAAGTTCTAAAATTGTGATCCAAGAAATTTTCTTATATAGAATTGTAAGGAAATAGAACAAGCATTGTTTATTATTTTTTTAAGTAGAGTAGAGTTTTTTAAAAATTTGAATCAAATCCTGATTTTTTTTAATTAAACATGACTGCTTTTTTTGGGGGGGAGGTTGCGATTCGCATACGTAATTATTAAGGGGGGGGGGTTGCGATTTGCTTATTTTTGCTGAATAGGGGGGAGAGGGTCAAAAATTGCCAAAAACAAGCTTACGTAAAATTTGAACACCCCCTATTAACGAATCTGAAGATTTAAAAATAAGCAAAGTACAGTTGCGATCAAAAGTTTCCGGCCAGTTAGTTTCTTCGATTTATTTACCAAAAGGTTTCATCAAAGAAGAAGCACAATTGCTTCAAAAGTTATGAATGTGTGAATGACCTCTGACCACGTGATCATTTTGATTGGATACTGAAGATGCTTCATGCAAAGGGATAAAATTCGAAGTTCGCGTGTGCAAAAGTTTCCGGCCACTTATCATTTTTTAGTTTTTTTATCTATCGGTAATCTGTTTTTTGGTTACGTTTATGAATGAATCAACGTGTATAGCATAGTCTAAATTCAAAATTAAAAAGTTCAACAATTATTGTTCATAAATGAGTAATTAGTTTGTCACTAAACGCCAATCTTCTCGAGATATTGCGTCAAAGTTATCGATCGGTAAAATCGACCGTAGACGATATTTAAAAATTGTATAAAGATGGCCATGGCCTTCAGGGCTTTCAAAGGTCTGGGAGATCCCGGAAAATTACTATTCCTGTGGACAGAATTATCAGGAGAAAAACAATTGATAATCCCCATAAAAATTCCTCTGCAATATACTGCGATTTATGGAATGCAAATATTGCTTAAATAAGTCCGTATACCGTACAGAGGCTGTTTAATAGCCTCTGCTTATCAACCAGGAGAAGACCCTTTAATTGCCTTCTAGGAGGACTTAAAGGAATCGACTGGGAGCAGAGACTTAATGTCCAATCCGCACCTTCCATCGGTACAGCCTGTTAGTACTCTTGTCTAGTGCAAGGGGAACGAACGCGGATGGGCTTCCTCCAACCCGCTTGGCCAGCGTGGAGGGATTTGGCCACAACCCCCCTTATTTTACCATGAATTCACAAAACAAATCACGGCCCTCAGTTCCCGGTAGTCTGCATGTTCCTGGTTACGGCAGCGATCAGATAGACATGAAGACAGAGGGTGCTAAGAATCACCGGGATCGGCTTGGCTGCCATAAGTTGATGACCTTGGCTACGTACAATGGACGATCCCTATCTTCTGAAAACCGTTTACAGGAACTTGAAGAAGAGTTAGATAAGATCAACTGGGACATTTTAGGATTATGTGAAGAAAGAAGAAAAGGCGAAGAAAAAATTGATCTTGCCAGCGGACATGTTTTATACTACAGAGGTACAGAAGGTGGAAGAACAAGTGGTGTAGGATTTCTGATTCATAAAAGGTGGAAGAATCACATTGTAGAATATGATAGTGCATCAGATAGAGTTGCAAGATTAGTTATACAAGTGTCCAAAAGATACAAGCTGCAAATTACCCAAGTTTATGCACCAACAATAAGTTATTCTGATGAAGAAATTGAAAATTTTTATGATGAAGTAGCTTCAATGCATCAAAAGGGAAATTGCTACATAAAATTAATAATGGGAGACTGGAATGCTAGAATTGGAGAGAAGAAGAAAGGTGAATTATCTGTAGGAAATCATGGATATGATATGCGAGATGAAAGAGGAAACAGATTGATTGAGTTTGCAGAATGTGAACAGATGTATATCATGAATTCATTTTTCAAGAAAAAGCCACAAAGAAAATGGACATGGCGTTGTGCAAATGGCTCAACAAGTAAAATCGACTACATCTTGACCAACAAAAGATATCTTATTCAGGACTGCAGCGTTCTCAATAACTTCAATACAGGAAGCGATCACAGATTGGTTAGATGCAAACTGCTGTTAAATACTAAAGTGGAAAGAATGAAGCTTTTGCTACACTCAAAGAAATCAATCGATATTATAAACCTCCAGAAACATAAAGAAGAATTTCATTTGGAACTTCAAAACCGTTTCCAAGTACTTCAATCAACTTTAGAAGAAGAGCAAGATGTTACAATAGTGAACAAGAAGCTAACCAATACTCTACAAGAAATTGCTAAGAAGATAGCCGGTGATGCACAAGTAAAACAGACAAAGAAAATAACAGAAGAAACAAGAAGTTTGATGAAAAAACGCAGAGAATTTAAAATGAAGAAAAATGATCCTAAATCAAGAGTTGAATATGCTGAATTATGTAAAACAGTAAGAAAATGCGTTACAGAAGATATCAGAAAATTTAACTGTGATCTTGTTAAAAAAGTTCTGGAAGAAAACAAAAGTTTAAAATCAGCTAAGCGCAAGTTATGTGTTGGAAGAAAAGGTATTTTTGCACTGAAGAGAGCAGATGGAACAATCACCAAAATCAGCAACGAAATAGTACACATTGTTGAAAAGTTCTATAATGATCTATATAAATGTGAAGATCAGAGGGAAATCAACGTACACGTTCAACGAGAAATCTTAACAGAAACTGAAGAGATAATCCCAGTGATGACAGATGAAGTTTTACAAGCTATTAGATTTATGAAAAAAGGTAAATGCCCTGGAGAAGATGGAATTACAATTGACCTTATCAAAGAAGCAGGAGAAGAATTTGCAAAAAGGCTATCCTTACTGTTTTCCAAATGTCTCAAAAGGTCAGATGTACCAGAAGATTGGAATAATGCTGTGATGGTACTACTTTACAAGAAAGGAGAGAAGGAAAACATTAAAAATTACCGTCCGATCAGCTTACTGTCAGTGATTTATAAAATTTTCACCGAAGTTTTAACGGCAAGACTTGAATCAGCTCTGGACTCAGCTCAACCTAGAGAACAAGCAGGATTCCGAAGTGGATTCAGCACAATGGATCATATCCAAACAGTAAGGGAAATCATAGAAAAGCATAAAGAGTATAATTTACCTCTCTGCCTTACCTTTATTGATTATGAAAAAGCTTTTGATTCCTCTACACATCAGCAGTAGTAGATTCTCTGAAGGACATTGGTATAGACAAACCTTACATCAATATCATAAAGAAGATGTACAAGAAAGCAACAGCAACCATCCGTTTAGATAAAGGAAAAGCGAAGATCAAGCTCGGAAGAGGAGTAAGACAAGGAGACACCATTTCACCCAAGCTTTTTAATGATGTCTTAGAAAATATCTTCAAGAAGCTGGATTGGGAAAACAAAGGGATTAGAATAAATGGAGAATTTTTAAGTCATCTCCGGTTCGCTGACGACATTGTAATTTTCAGTAACAGTCCCGAAGAATTGGAAATTATGCTAAAAGATCTTGCAGAAGCTAGCATCAATGTGGGATTAAAAATAAATTTAGAAAAGACTAAGGTGATGTTTAATTCATTTACATCAAAAAAGAAAATTGTCTGCAAGAACACTGAGATTAAAGAAGTGCAAAGTTATGTGTACCTAGGACAGGAAATATCATCGGATAATAGTATCTTGAATGAAATCAATAGAAGAATAAGAAATGGGTGGAGTGCTTTCGGGAAGAACAGTATTATTCTGAAAAGTAATATGCCTCTTTGTTTGAAAAGAAAAGTTTTTAATCAATGTATTTTACCTGCATTAACCTACGGAGCAGAAACATGGACACTGACAAAACGGATGATACAAAGATTACAAACAACACAGAGAAGCATGGAAAGATCTATGCTAGGCATAACTAGAAGAGACAGAAAGAGGATAACCTGGATAAGAAATCAAACAAAAGTTTTTGACACCCTTGAAAGAATCAAGCAGCTAAAATGGAAATGGGCTGGGCACATTGCAAGAAGACAAGACAATAGATGGAACACAAATATACTACAGTGGTATCCCAGAGATGTAAAACGACCAAGAAGACGACCACAAGTAAGATGGAGTGACGAAATTAGAAAAGTGGCTGGTGTAAATTGGATGACGAAAGCACTAGACAGAAAACATTGGAAAAATCTGGGGGAGACCTACATCCAGCAGTGGATCGAAAACGGTTGATGATGATGATGATGATCGTATCAACATGCTGACGTGATGCATAACTTTATGGAAGAGTCGGTGTTAAAATTTTTTCAGAGTTAAAAAAAATACAAACGTACCCGACTGGCGTTTTCCAAAAAACACAAAGTCTGGTCAATTGAAAACTGGAAAAAAGTTCTATTTTTCCATCAATCGAATTCGAAACAGCTTTGGAAGTGATGGCAGACACAACGTCCGATGACTTAACAGCAAAAGATATGATTCGACCTATGTTATTCCTACAATGTAGCACGGCGGGGGACACGTTATGCCGTGGGGGTATTTTCTTCAAAAAGTGTCGGTTCGCTATTTGAAATCCACAGCCAGGTGAATAATACAATGTATAAGGATATCTTGCAAGACTATTTTCTGCCTTACTAGAGAAAAAAAAATTGGTCGCAACAATTTTTCTTAACATGATAACGACATAAATAATGTTTGCAAACCTCGATAAGCAATGGTTTTCGCACAAGAAATTTCGTCTTTGAAATGATCAGCCCAAGCGCCCAACATGAATCCAATAGAAAATCTTTGAAAAGAAGTTGACTAAAGTCTACGGAATTATAAATATTCCAACTCAGCCGAAATTTCGCCAAAATTGCAAGAAATATGGGAAAAACGTACCATAGACGATCTTTAACCGTTGATTGTATGAATGTCACGTTGCTGCGCCGAAGTACTTATTACTAAAGCTAATAAAATAGTAATACGATAAAATACTAATTGTAAATGTTGTTGATCATTGTAATTTTCTATTACAATACCACTCTTTTACAAGCTTGTGAAAGTGGCCGGAAACTTTTGAGAACATGTGTTTTCCTTTATACTTAATTTTGTCAGTTAAATTTATTGATATTTACATGTTCTTCTATAAGTAAGTTCCTAACTAATATGTCAATAAAATGTATAAATATCACTTTCAGATTCCTCTTCATATGGGTATATTTACAAATTAACTGAAAAATTTTTGGTGGCCGGAAACTTTTGACCGCCACTGTATCTCAAAGTTTATCAATTAGATCAGGAACAATAGATATCTAAGATATGAATGCTATATTATTGGCATCATTGGGGAATTATTGAGGAAGAGGGGTGTGTGATTGGTTTAAAAAGCACGTTGGTGTTTGTGTTTCCGGGCAAAATGTTAAGTTAACCACTTAACGCATCAATTTTTCGAAAAACTTTCAAATAATGTCTATTTTTTCATGTCTGTTACAGAATGTTTAATCTTATATCAATGGTTTTTCAAAACAGAAATTTTTGGCTAATTTATAATCAGAAAAATGCTTCGAATAAATAATGAAAAATTTACAATAAAATTTTAATGATGAGAATAATAAATTACGATTGGAATATGGATGCCCGTACGAGTACGGTAAATCATGATCGGCTAAAGCACGTTGCCCCTACGTCATACGGGCAAAACAGGTAAGCGGTTAATCCATTCAGCGTGTAAAGTATTTATGCCGCTAAAATATTGAAGAATATTTGACACAACTGATAGAATTTTTGGTTATGTGACGTAACTCCTGAGAATATAGTACAACATTCTTTAAACATGAAAACAAAAATCTTGCATAAAGCGTGGATTATAGAACATTTTCCAGTATATTCAAAATAATTCAACAAAACATCATTGTTTAAGAAATTGAAATGGGATGTCTACTGCCATGTTTGATACAAACCTGGAACTAACTGCGCATGGGTGAAAAAGGCTAGTTCATGTCGAAAGCCCGTACCACCTCCGGATGAGATTGTTTATTAAATATTCCAGATATATCGCATATTTTTAGAATAAGTTTTTATTTCTGTCATTGAATTATATGTTTTTAAATATTATATTACAGTTCTATTACATAAAAATACATGGTTGCCAACTTCTACGCCTATTTAAAGTCAAAAAGCATATTAGAAACAGAAATTTTAGCAAATAATTAACCATATGTATTGAAATACATAACATTGAATATATTTGGCACATATTTTACTTAAAAAAATTGCGGTTCCAAAGCTGTTTATGTGATTTAATCAGGCGTAGTAGTTGGCGCAGCTCTGAAAATAAGTTGTAAAAAGACAAATAAGGTAAAAAAATGATTTAGTGATACAATTACTAAACTAAAAGTAATAACTTTTCCCTTCACAATATAACGTAAAATAATCTATTTAGAATTAACGACTAAAGAGATTATCGACTGCTAGAAATGATTTTTTGTAAATGCCATATTGGCGATTTTTTTTTAATTATTCGTTTACCTTATTTAATGTTTACTTTATTTGTTACATTTTTTATTTATATTGTTTGTTTACATTGGATTTGAATATTAGGTTGATCTAATTGACGAAGTTATCGCATGGCCGCCAAGTCGGTCTCCAAGCAGTCATTAAATCTGCGATTTAGCCAAAAATAAAATAAATAAAATAAGCATACTTTTATCAAAATTCACAAAAATGTAGAATATATATGTATGTGATGTTGTGACATTGGGAGTCTGAGAAAAGTCATAGAACATATCGTTTTTATTAAAAAGAAATGTTTTAAAACTTCCACACAGGATAAGCACTGGGTGAATTAAAAAATGAAAACAGTGTAAAGTCTTCAGAACGAATAAACATTGGTAGTGGTAAAGGTTTTCAATGCCTAAGAGGGACTGCTCAGACAAGGAAGCCTTGTCTGTAGAGCATAGTATCCCTCCCGGTCGCCTTTATTAAAGTTTTAAAAAAAGTATGCATTTTTTAGTTACAGTAAAATAGATGAAATTTATATACTCAAACTCATCCGCTGGAGCACAGACTACCCCTTTGTGACAGAGAGCGGCAGAGAAAAGATGAAATTATGGTGCACTGTCTGCTGGGGTCTGTGACCCTCGTGACAAACAACTGGTGAGGTGGGATGGAGAACTCTCGATCTCCTGCTATGCTGCTATGCAGAAAAGCAAACCGCTAAGTGGTTAGAATGGACATGGACATTAAGTAATTATAAATGTTTCTTAGTTTGGGAAGCAACGCTGGCCGAGATAACACCCCTTGTAGCCAGGATTTAGGGGGAGAAGGGGGATATCTGAGATGCCAAGCTTCAGTCAGAGTACAGTGATAGTAGGTATGATCTGGGGATACCACTTCGCCACATTCACAGAGTTATGAAGAGGCGCAATGGAATTTCTTTAGATATTGTTTAAAGGGCCCATGGCCAGTGAGGAAGGCTGTGGTGGGTGGTGGCAAAGGTTTTATTTAAATTCATCATATGTTGGAGAGGGAAATGAATCTAATTGCAATAATAAACATTTTGTCCCAAAATATTGGTCCCCCTCCATGCCACCTATCAACAGCCCGACAATCCTCTTGAAAATTCACTAACGCATTCATTGTCTGAACTTTCTGGCGGTAAAAGATTATTCTGGAATATTCGATGATCACGAAACAGCTATCTAGCATGTAAATAAAAAGAAACTACATGGCGTCGAGAATCGAAAGTAGTTAAATCGAAAGTATTCCGCAAAGAATAATTTTATTAAAAAGAAAAAGAAATGAATTTATTGACACGTGATAAAAATAAAACGCTAAATAAAAAGAATGATTTTTGAATAAATATGCTTTTTCGGAATAAATTATAGATTAATATAGGCATAAATTTTATAAAGATTTAAAAAAGGGTTGATAAATATAGAGGGAAAAAGTGAATTTTATTACTAATTTAAGAAATAAGATTTATTTAAGAATATTTTATATTTAGAGCCATTTTTTTTATTTGCGCATATTAGAATAAATATTCATATTGAAATAAATATTTTTAAGGTGGACTAAGAATTTATATCTTTCATTTAAAGATTAAAAGATTAGATCTAAAAATAGGGTTTTTAATTCATAAGCCGGAATAAGCATCGAATATTATTAAAATGAAATTAATATAATATAAGGTAAATCTTGGAGAAAAAAAAATTAAGTTTTGTAATATATATATATAGATAAATACAACCATTATATAATACTACAAATCAAAATGTACAACGGATATAGATAATAACCCAATATAACAAACTTACACACGACAAGACTATACACGTATGCATGTAATTTGAAAAGGCTTAATCCGAGAACTATAAGAAAATACACAATCCATTTAATTTAAAATAAAATTTTACTTAGAATAGAAAATAGAAAACCAGTTTCTATAGATACATGGAAGATATTTCAGGTGCCATGGGCTATTCTTTCTACAGTGTGAATGAAATCGGCTTGGCATTCTGCCAATCGGCGTTCTTACTACCGTTCCGCAGCTCTGAATATGAAATAGTAATTTGTATATATAAACTACATGCATGCAAAAAACTCGTTGAGTTATGAAATGCATAACACAATTTAAAATTCTGTAATTTTAGATAATAAGTAAAATTGCAAATGAATTCTTTTCTTTAATCCTGTATACGAGTTATAGAATTTATACAGTGTAAACAAAATACAAAAAATGAGTTAAATTTAAACACACATACCTAATTTTTAAATGCACTTCGAATAATTATTCCTCAAAATCAGTACTGTAATCGATTTATTTTGTGTGTTAATGTAAATGAACAGTAAATACTATGAATGTCCTAGTGTATAATAATCATCTTGTAGTGAAATTTAGTGATGCATAACAATTTCATTACATAGCATAATGTCAATATCAATCGTAGAGATAGCATAATGTCATTAAACTACGCTGCAAATGATTTTTATTCCTAGATTAAAATGTAATTGAATTCTTTTGAGTGCTCTGGAAAATGAACTGTTAATACTTCGCCCTTCATATTTAATGACATGAAATGTTAAACATCATTAACAGTTGCGTGTATATTTAAAAATTTTTGCAGGAGGGTAATGTATAATGTCAGGAGTTTTTATACCGTAATTTTTTGTTTTAGCTCGTATATCAAACAATAGGTGGAGCTGACGGCGATTGAAGGCCAGGTGATCAGTGCTGAGTGAAGCGTCGACCTGGACTTCAATCGCCGTCAGCGCCACCTATTGTTTGATATGCGAACTAAAATAAAAAATTACGGTAAAAAAACTCCTGACATTATACATTACCCTCCTGCAAAAAATTTTTAAATAGCTGTCACCGTTTGCAAGTTATTGAATTTTAAAATCCATCAGTCATTTTTGGGACACCCGGTATATACGCGTGTGTGTATGCGTTGTACATTAGAATTTTCAGAAAAGATTTAGCCCCCTTCCCTAGAGCTCATTCTTAATAATAAAACTGGGTTTATCTATAATCTTGATTTAGTTTTTGTTGGTGAAAATTGTACCTAACTTCGAAATCTACCTCCGCTTGTAGGCCAAGTCGGTAATGGTTGTTTATATCGATCAGGAATATCTGAGGAATATTTGAATGCTTATGTCCGGTTTTAATTCGTTTTCTGATTGATCCATGTTTAATTGTCCAGAAATGGAAGACTTCTGTTGCTAAAATGACAAAAAAAAAAAAAAAAAAAAAAAAAAAAAAAAAAAAAAAAAAAATTAATAATAATAATAATAACAATAATAATAATGATAATAATAACTCAAAAACAAATTGAGATACAACTTTCAAAGAAATTGCATTTAAAAGTACTTTTTTTTCTCTATACGACGATGTAAAAATGGAAAATGTGCGATGTTTAGAAGTTTAAAATTAGCAGCACCAAAAATTGTAAAACTGAAATTTCATTTAAAATTTGTTAATGATTGGTCAATGAATATTAATGTTTAATCTATTTCGTACCTAATACATGACTCTGTTATTACAAAAGCCTCGATTTGATCATCATAAAAATGATGTTATTATTATGTTTTTGAATATAGAATTTATTTATAAGATTGAAATTTTAATCTTTGAAAATATCATTTCTAAATAATCGTTGTAACCTGTTTATTAACATTTTTTTTAAGAAGATATTTTTTAAAAAAGCCATCGAAATTTAATGTATTTCTCTTTTTTTTCTTATTTTAAAAGTATTTATTTCAACATGCTGCCCTTAAATATTTTTTTCCTTTTTTGTACATTATAGTAAAATTCTTCGTTGGGTGTCATCAAAATACTTACACATTTTGAATGTGCATGATATAAACATGTGTAAACTATTGACAAAATGCATTACAATTTTAAAACAAATATTAAACGTATCTTACGTTAAATTAATTTACGTTGCATTCATTCTTTAAAAGAAATTATTCCAAAAATAATTCTTTACTTTAAATGATTTATTATTGATTTTCGTGAAAGTAACATTCTTATAACTTCAAAATGGATAATCATAATTAACTAAAAGTTTACTGCGTCGCATTAAGCCTTTTATTTTCAATTAAAATGTATCTTTAAATTGAAATTTGAATGGAATACAAGTTCATGAAAAATTAAGGAGTGTGGAAAATATGATTAGAAATATCCCAGCAAATGTTTATCTCATCGGCTTCATTCTTTATGCAAAATTTATGTTTTTTATAGTGTTTTATATTCACCTCTTAAAATAAACAATTTGGGAAAAATTTATGCACCTTTTATGAGAAGAAATATTTCAAGTCTGAAAAAAATACTTCTGAATAATCAAGGTGACTGATATTCTATAAGCTTCTTCCCATTTTTACATACTAAGTACATACCAAATTTCAAGTTTCTATTTCAATTTGTTTGAGAGATTGCACACATACAGACAGACGGACGGTAAATTTATTTTTCTAAACATATGTTTTTCGGAATATCCAGTTCCCGAACTCTGCAAACAGTTAAAAACTTTTTTTTTTCATTTTTAAAACGTTTCAAGACCTACTCTTTACACGTACACTGTAAAAAAAAGGGTCGATCTACTAAAAAAACTTTAGTGATCCTTGAAATTACTAAAAAATTTTTAGTAATCTTAGTCGGTTACAAGAAAATTTGTAAGAATTACTAGAAAAAAATTAGCAACGAATAGAGTTAATAGTTTTATATTTTTAATAGCTATTTCTAAAACTCATTTGGTGTGGCCTTGATAGCATAGTGGTTATAGTAACGGACTCCAGATTAAAAGGTCCCGGGTTCGATACTGGCCGCTGCCAAATACGCCCTGAATGTATGTAGTGTACGTACTCGTTAATAAAGGGATTGTGAAAATCCTGTCGGAGCAGGTAGCAAAGTTTGGTGCTGCCATCTATTGCGCTTTTGCCGAAAATCTTCCGCTTCAGAAGTCTGGATGCAGCTCGAAGGAAGCTCCTGTCCTTCGGGCGCACGTAATGATTATTAAAAATAATTTTAGAGCTATTACTAAAATTTGCTTGGTGACTCATACTAAAAATTTTTAAGTTAGTTATACAAAAAATTCTTTTGTTCAGTTTACAAAAGAAATGCTTGTTTCACTTGCAAAAAAAAGTTTGTAATGGTTACTAAAAAATTCTGTGGAATACAAATTTACTAAAAAATTTTTAGTAACCTCTTGAATTTTTTTTTACAGTGTATGATGGGTAAGTAAAACTACTAATAATTTATTTTAATTTTATCTTTAAAATTTTTGTAGCATAATTTACATGATAAACTCATACTGCTTCATGAAAGCATTTAATAAAATATTAACAAGACATTCAAATAAAATATGCATATACATATAATTGCTCTGAATTCCCTAAATCACAATGAAAAATGAAAAATAGTAAATCAGCCAATAAACAGAGATAAATTGCCAAATCTGGAACAAGATCCGTCGGAACTGAGGTTCGTCTGCTAGCTTCTGGCACTGCTCTCGACAGCAAGCACCTTCCTTTTTCAATTCTTGACCGTGAAAGAGGACGATGGCCCAAATTTTTTTTGGGGCCAAACACCCTCCCCAAGTAAAGTTTCCAACACGCACCTTTTTATTATGATTTTGTGCTTTTTTGTCTTCCGGGCAATCACCTGCCTTTCAAACACTATCTCAAAATCTTATTTTCACTTTAAGCGAAAGGCTAATTTGTAGGATCTGAACAAACGGTTTCGTTTAGCAATAATTAGTTACCTATTATAGGATTGGAAAGTGTGACATACGCAGGATGTTCACGAAAGTATGATTTTAAAAATATATTGTTAGAAAATGTAACATGAAAACTGTTCAGGGACTGTGATTAAAACTTAGTCTTAGTTGTAATTAGGTACTTGTTATGTTGTTAGAAAAAGTGACACGAAGAGCGTTAATGAAATGCAATAACAAAATGATTGAAGTAAAAGAATAAAATTTTTGAAGTAAAAAATATCTGAAAATCTTATTTTCACTTCGTGAAAAACTAATTTATAGGTTCCGAATAAACCGTTTCGTTTAGCAGTAGGTACCTATTATAGAATGAAAAGTGTGACATACGTAGGATGTTCACGAAAATATGATCCTGTCAAAAACATGAATGTGAAAGAATGCCAAGTTCATTAAAGGTTTCGCTAATAAACGAAGTGAGATCTAACTGCAAACCAAGTTCTTTCGAAGCTCCTTAAATCATAACTCCTGTCATGCATATTATTATTCAATTGCTTAAAATGATTTGTTATGTTACTTGTTATTCAATAGAGCGACTTAGCAAGTTTTCTCTTATTAAATTTTTTCTATTTAGTTGATCAGAAATTAAAGTTGATCCCTTCCTTAACTTATCAGTACCTTAACTTCAATATACCTATTCGAGCACACGATTGACTAGATCTTTGCCAATCAGATTCTAGATTAAATTGTACCCCAACTAAAAGATTAAAGTTGGTAGCTGAAAACTTGCCAAGTCGCTCTATTGAATAACACGTAAAATAACAAATCATTTTAAGCAATTGAATAATAATATGCATGACAGGAGTTATGATTTAAGGAGCTTCGAATGAACTTGGTTTGCAATTAGATCTCACTTCGTTTATTAGCGAAACCTTTAATGAACTTGGCATTCTTTCACATTCATGTTTTTGACAGGATATCATTATTTTTTGTCAAATCACTTCTTTTATGAGCGAAACCTTTAACGAACTTGGCATTTTTTCACATTCATGTTTTTGATAGGATATCATTATTTTTTGCCAAATAAGTAGGTATTTGTTTCCTTTTTGAAATAAATAGGTTAAATTAGTTAAATTAGTTTTATTTAATATTAATTAAACTTTCAGCTTTTTCCCGCATTTATTCACTGTTTTTTTCAGTCAAATTAAAAAATTTAACATTAGGACTACTTATGTTCCTTTAAATTCCACTAATAAGGATGTTTCTTTTACGTGATTGGGTACTACTTGATTATTTCATCGACCAAAAACGTTTGTAGCCAACTTGGAGAAATATCGCTATATTGACAACAAAAATTACGCACCAAAAGTCATGCTAATATGGCGCTATTTCTGGTATTTTGCCAAATTCCCACAGATTCCCATTGTAATCTGATAATTTATCCAATAATTTTGTTAGAGCAAGGACTGTCGCCATCATTTTGGCATCTTTTTTTTTTCTTTAAATCGGTTCGCTAACTACCCAAGATTGCTTAAATATTGCTATTTAGAAAGTTTTTAGAACGCTTTTCGCGCATTTTTACCCCTTTTAAATTTTGTATTTGTTAACAGTTGTTCTTAGTGATCATTTATATCTTATAAATAATGAACATGCTAAATTTTATGTTTTTAGGCCCTTAACATACAGACATCCCATTTTTAGAACGCTTTTTGCTCTTTTACCCGCTTTGGATTAGTGGAATCGACATAAGATATAGCTTATATTGGAGATAGGACTATCACCATCATTTTGAAAAAGTTACTTTTAAGATCGGTTTGTTGTGTGCTGAAATTGCTTAAAAATTCCAATTTAGAACATTTTTAGAACGCTTTTCGCACATTTTCACCCCTTTTGAATTCCGTATTTTTCATCAAATGTCCTAGAGATCATTTATATCTTATAAATAATTAAACATGCCAAATCTTATAGCTCTAGGTCCTTCAGTAACGCAAAAGTTACATTTTAGAATGTTTTTTGCTTCTTCACCCTCTTTTGGTTAATGGTATACGCATAAAATATAGCCTATGTTTGAACCGGGGTGAATACCATCATTTTGATATGATTAATTTTTAAATCGGTTCGGTGGTTTCAGAGATTAACCCCGATACTCGTCAAAAGTGTCGCCAACTTGGCACTATTTCTGATATTTCGCGAAATTCCCATAAACTCTAAAGTGCCAAATTTTATGTTTCCAGTCCAGTCCCTTAATATACAGACATCGCATTTTTAGAATGTTTTTTGCTCTTTTACCTCCTTTGGGTTAGTGTAATCGACATAAGATATATCCTATGTTGGAGCAAAGATTGTCATCATCATTTTGATATCATTACTTTTAACATCGGTTTGTTGTTTGCTGAGATTGTTTTAAAATGGGTATTTCGAACTTTTTTAGAACGCTCTTCGCGGATTTTCACCCATTTAAATCTGACATTTTTTAGCAAATGTCATTAGTGACCATTTATATCTTATAAATAATTAACATGCCAAATTTTGTGCTTCTAGGCCCTTCAATAAAACAAAAATCACATTTTTAGAATGTTTTTCGCTTCTGAACCCTCTTTTGGTTAGTGGCACAGACATAAGATATAGTCTATGTTTGAACCGGGGCACCATCATTTTGGTACCATTACTTTTGAAATCGGTTCGGTAGCTTCAGAGATTAGCCCTGATACTCGCCAAAAGAGTCGCCAACTTGGCACTATTTCTGGTATTTTGTGAAACTCTTATAAACTTCCATTGTAATCGAATAATTTATCCTCTAACGAACCATTAATGTTTAATTAATGGTGATTTCTGATTTTTTCCTACTTATATATCCAATAACCTACCTCCACACCAAATTTCAACTTCCTAAGTCACCTGGAAGTAGTCAAACATTTCTATGAGTGAGTCAGTGAATCAGTGAGTCAGTGAGTCAGTGGTAAAAACAGTGGTTTTCAGACGTCAATTCCTCGTGAACGGTAAAAGATTTTTAAAAACAATTTTAGGATTCGGAAATTAGAAGATGGTCTTACACGACACAAAAAATTGCAAGTGTGTGGGTCAAATAAAATTTAAGTTATTGAGGGGTCAAAAGTGGCTCGAAATGGTTCGGGTAATATAACCCAAGCCGGTGTGTCGCCTTTTACTTTGTGAACTTGGCTGACACACTGCCGTGTGCCTAGATTTAAAAAAAAGTGGGTTGTAATAATTTAGCTCATGTTATATTGTTAGAAAATGCAGCATGAAAACTGTTCATGAAATGTGATTAAAACATAGTATTGATTGTAATTAGGTTCTTGTTATATTGTTTAAAAAAAAGTGACACGAAGATTGTTTATGAAATGTGACAACAAAATGGTTGAAGTAAAAGAATAAATTCTTGAAGCGTAAAAACACATATTAAAAAGTATCTGAAAATCTTATTTTCACTTTGTGAAAGGCTTATTTGTAGGCTCTGAATAATTAATTTCGTCTAACAGGTGCCTATTACAGAATGGAAAGTATGATATATGTGGAATTTCACGAAAAGGTACTTCTAGGTTATCCCGTCGACCAATTTCGCCAAATTATACAAATCGCCAAACTAAAAGCCAAATTATACATGTTGACATAATTTTTGTTTTAAATAATGAAAAAACAAATAATTAGTAGAATATTAATAAAAATATTAATAAAAAGTCGAAATAAAAATCACTTAATGACATTTTAAACACGTGAATCGCATTTAATGTCATTGAATGTGACATTCACGATCATCTATTATTGGCATTTAATCTTATAGTTTGGCGATAATTTTTTGGTCGACGGGATAACCTAGAAGTACCCATTAAAATGCGATAAAAAGTGGATTGTAATAACTTCTCATGTTATACTGTTAGAAAATGTAACATGAAAACTGTTCATGGAATGCGATTAAAACATAGCATTGGTTGTAATTAGTTATTTGTTTTATATTGTTAGAAAAAGTGACACGAAGAATATTCTTGAAATGCGACAACAAAACGATTGAAGTAAAAGAATAAAATTCTTGAACTAAAGACACATACTAAAAAATATCTGAAAATCTTATTTTCAATTTAAACGAAAGTCTAATTTGTAGGTTCTTAACGAACGGTTTCGTTTAACAATAATTAGTTACATATCGTAGGATTGGAAAGTATGACATACGTAGGATGTTCATGAAAATATGGTTTTAAAAAAAGTGGATTGTAATAATTTAACACATGTTACATTGTTAGAAAATGTAATTTGAAAAGTGTTCATGGTATGTGATTAAAACACAATATTCGTTGTAATTAGGTATTCGTTATAGTGTTAAACAAAGCGACACATTATTACAGAAAAATGTGACAGAAATTATTACATAGGCATGACTGGAAGAAAGCTTCGAATTAGAAAAAGGTGAACATGAATCTGATATCAATTTTGGACGTACAACACTGCTTTATCAAGAACATATTTAAATGAAGGGACAAAAATTCTCTTTAATGACCGCAAAATATGTTTCATATCAAATTGTTGTCGTAAGTCTAGTATAAGAGAGTCCATTGAAATTTAAGCGCGTAAAAATTTTTTTTTGCAATGATTCCGTTTCTTTTATTATTCCTAAGTTATGGTTAGAATTAATGAATAAATTCCTCGTGAAAGATTGAATGGGACGAACCAAATAGGAAATTATTTTTAGATCATGGCATATTTTAATTTAATTTTTTTACAATAGAGCGCGTGGTTTTTTGTTGTTATTTACATCTCATTGTCGCGTGTTATTTGTATTGACCGTGAAACGATTTGAATTTTATTTTTAATTTTATTATGATTATGGATCTTATTAAACGGATCCTGATGACGGATCCGAAACCTGTCAATGTTATTTCTTTTTAATTTTTGTAACACCTCTCTCAAGTAATATAAATTTTTATTAAAAAGTTGAAATTTTAATCTAAAATTCAACTCCTTCGATAAAATAATTTCGATCAAAGAATTTTTGGTGGCAGAGTATAAATGTAAGATCATATCTGGTAGACAGTTTTAAAAAAAAGTATTTAATTAAAAAAAAATCAAAACATTTATAATTTTTGAAACATTAACATTGCTCTGAAACAAAAAGATTTAGTCACAGAAAAACCTGTCTGCAAAACCTTTTGAGCATAATCCAGTGAACTTGAATTTGAAATTTCATTAAAATTGGTAAGTAGTTTCTGAGGAATCAGGTTTAAAAGCTCTCATATTTCCAATTGGATTGTATAAAGTCTTGTCTTTGCTTAACCCTTTTCGGCAAGGGCAAAATCTGTAGTAAAATGAGAAATTATCGACTTTCACCGGAATTCACAAACGAATTTTTTAGGTATTTTGAATCCCCTAATTTAAGCTTTGATTGTAAAAGCAAAATTTTACTAAAATATTATTGGTGCCGTTTGCAAGTTTGGAATAAAAATTAGGTATCCCAGACCGGGCACAGTCTGCTGGAAAGGGTTAATGACGAGCCTCTTTTACACATCTTTTAATTGTTCGAAACCAATTTTTTCAACATAACAATTTTTAATTATTTAAGGAGTTTCGGGAAACATTTAAAAATATTTTTTATTTAGTGAGTAAAAAATTTGAAATCTTTTGTGGTGGACACAATAATTCACATGACAAAACTTTTCAGAAATTTTTTATAACTTAATATTTATTTAAAAAGTGGAGTAAATTAAAATTGTTATACCTTGAAATGATATTTGTAGATTTTTTTTTCGATATAAATAAACAGAAATATATAACATTTAATTTTGGTTCAAAAATTTTAAGAATATTAACTAAAATAAAAATTTAAAAAATTTAAAGAAAAAAAAAAAGATGTAACTTTTAAAAGGAAATATTCTTTCAAATTTGCTGAATGGAAATTAAAGTAAAACAATTAAAAAATACATATTCCAAATTTGAACCATTTATCTGAAAAAGTTCTTGAGTTATAACAATTTAAACAGGAGAACAGTGAAAAAACCCAGCATGAAGAAAAAAGTTTTTTTTTTTTTTTTTTTTTAAACAGTCGTTTTTTATAACAACCATTGCTTGAAAACTAGACTTTGAAAATAAACCAAAACATAAAAACTAATATTTCCTGTTCTATTTAAGATAGAAGCATGATTTAAAAACCATTTTAAGCAGAAAAAAGAAAGAAATTTTTTATGCAATTTAAAAAAATAAAATTGTGAGGATTTTTGCGTCTCGGATCCTTTTATTCGTTCAATATTTGAGAATGTATAATGTGAGAATTTGCAAATTAAAATACAGGTATTAACATTTAAAAGTTTTCATCTTACATGGAAAGTATTTTTGGCAATCGGCATTAATGAGTAAATCACCGTGTATTTGATATTGTAACATGTCACAATGGCATCATGGCATAGTAATTAAAAAGAATGCAAGATGGAATGTTCATGATTGAGGATTCTAATTTCGTATGTCATGTGTTTAGCAACCATTTCTACTAAAATTTTCCTAATAAAAAGTTAAAAACTAGTCGGATTTGGCAATCCCAAATCTTTCTTTTATCTCATACATATTAATACTACTTCGAAATTCGCTATCACAGTTCAAAAATTGAATGGCAATGTATATTCATCGTGAGGATTCTGAAGTTATGAAATTCCATGCATTAGTTCTTGAAATAGTTCTATTGTGGAAATCGTGAAATATGCAGCATAACAGCGCCAACTGTTGGTCGATTTACACCAAAACGTAATCGGCAATAATATTTATCAAGGTATATTTGAAATTAAAATTTGGTGAAAATTGGTGCATTTGTTCTTGAGATTAAGCTATTGCAGGATTCGGAAGAAAATCAACTTTAAATGGCAATATATACTCATTATCAGGATTCTAATGATATGAAATTCCATGCATTAGTTCTAGAAATAGTTATATCGCGGAAATCGTAAATTATGCAGCATAACACCGCCTCCCATTGAACGATTTGCACCAAACATAACAAGCAATAATATTTATCAAGGTATATTTGAAACTGAAGCTTGAAGTAGTGCATTAGTTCTTGAGATAGAACACTTGCAAAATCGCAAAAAATGCAGCATAACAGCACCATCTTTTGAGCGACATGCAACAAAAACTCACCCGCTTCAATGAATATAAGAGACAAACTGAATCTAAACTTTTATTAAATTCTGTACAGAAGCTCAAAAGGTAAAGCGCGGTGTGTCACATTACAGATAAGCAGACGGACAGACAGCAAACACACAGACAGAACCACAGACTCTCAGACAGACATTTTGTAAAAACATGTTTATTGAAATCTCTGATGCTTAAAACGTGTAAATCTGTCAAAAATTGGAAAAAAAAAATCACGAATTTAACAATTTCTTCTAGTAAAGATAGAAAAAAATAAAAATTTAAGAATATGAAGTTGTGAGACAAAAAAGCAAGCTTTTTTGAATCATTTAATGTAACAAAAAATATGTAAAAATCTAAGCACATGAAAAAGATCACAGTGATTTAAATTCTGCACATTTTAAGCAAAAGTTTTCACTCAGTTTTTAAACTTTCGTTCCAACAGATTATTCTTTACAAAACTAGTTAATAGTTTATAATCCTTTCCCAAAAAAGCATGTTTATTGCTTCATTAATTGCTTTATTATTGTTAATAAACGAGGAAGCATTCTTGAATCATGTTTTCGGTAATCCATTGTAAACAATCAAAAATAAACTCTCACGACCTCATAAATGTATAAGGAAACCATTTCAAGTAAATATATAAATCTTGCCGATGATATTGCAATCTTCGTGTTTTAAATTAGGAAAGAAAAAGGTGTGTGAGATTTTATTATCTCCCAGTATTTCTACTTTTTTTGATGTTGTGATTCAAATCTGACATTTGGATGACCTGCTACAATAATACTTTTATATAAATGGTTTGGTAGTAAACAAGTTTAAAGTAGACCTTTGAAATGAAATCGATTCTGATTGATTTCATGGCTAGAGCAGTATTAAAAGTTTCTGAAACTTTTCCGCTGTCGTAGTGAATCTACTTTAATTCTGTACCGATTGCAAACATTGTTGGCGAATTTCGAAGTGTTTTTATTGAGGAATTTCGAATTCACACTATAAAATTATTAATAATAATTATCTTTATTCTATTCAGGAAACAATTAAAATCCGAGCATTAGTTCTGCAATTATCGCAATTAATCGCAAAAAAATGTAGCATAGCAGCGCTACTTGTTGAGAGATTTGCACCAAAAGCTAATCAGCCTCAATCTATATCGAGGACAAACTGAATTAAAAATTTTATTAAATTCCGTGCATTAGTTCTTGAGATAGCGCGTCCACAAAATTTGCTCCACACACATAGATACAGACAGACAGTCACACAAACAGACAGTGTCACAGACTCACAGACAAACATTTTGTAAAAACCTGTTTTTTATAATCTATGGTCCTTAAAACATGTAAATCTGTCGAAAACTTGAATTAAAATATTTTCATGAATTTAATACTTTCTTCTTGTAAAGATAGAAGAAAATAAAAAGTTAAGAAAATGAAAATATGAGACGGAAAGAAAGCTTTACAGAATCATTTAATACTGGTAAAAATACGGGAAAAATTAAGCACGTGAAAAATTTCACAGTGATTTAAATCCCTTGTATTCAAATTTTAAGCAAGAGATTATTCTATACAAAACTAATTAATAGTTTACAATCCATTCCCCAAAAGGCATGTTTATAACTTTATTAATTGCTTTATTATTGTTAATCAACGAGGAAGCATTCTTGAACCGTGTTTTCGGTTTATCCATTGTAAACAATCAAAAATAGACTCTAGCGACCTCATAAGGAAACCATTTCAAGTAAATTTATAAATCTTGCAGATGAAATTGCAATCTTCGTGTTTTAAATTAGGAAAGAAAAAGGTGTGTGAGATTTTATTATCTCCCGGTATTTCTACTTTTTTGTTGTTGTGATTCAAATCTTGGCATTTGGATGACCTGCTACAATAATGCTTTTATAGAAAGGTTTTGGTTGTAAACAAGTTTAAAGCAGACGTTTCAAATGAAATCGATTCCGATTGATTTCGTGACTAAAGCTGTATTAAAGGTTATTGAAACCTTTCCCGCTGTTGTAGTGAATATAGTTTAAGGGGCTACTTCAATCAAATGAAAAGAGCCGTCCGCTATTGCTAATCTTAAGGAAGGAATTCATAAAGATATCTCGGTTGCATTTCAATATTTTTAAATTATTATTTTTCATTGGATAGCTGAAATTAAATTAAATGTAGGCTGTTTTTTTTTTTTTCTTTTTACTTTTTCGATTTTGGTTGCAGATATTTTTTATGAGGGTGCGTTCACATTCCAAAGCGGTTCTGAAAATGAAAGCGTCCTCGTAAAAAATATCTGTAATCAAAATTAAAAAAGTAAAAATCAGGGGTTTTACCTAAATATAGTTGTACGTGCAATATTGTGTAGGCACTAAACAATGGAATATGGATACAGCCCCTCATCTTTTTGCTTCATTTAGGGAATAAAGGATTTTGATCGCATTCTATCAACGATAATTTTCAGAATTTTTAAGCTATGTTTTTGAGACTTTCACAAAAGTTGCTCTATACATTTAACTAACATAATATGCAAATGAAATTTTAATGGCGTTCACGCATGCGCAGTAAAAAATTATTTAGTAAACCTGCTCATTTGTCATACAATTTTTATTATTTTTTAATTCTGATGACAGGGTATTGTGTATAATGATGTTTGTCATTTTTTCAAAAAAGAACATTATTTTATATTAAGAACTCTGCAAAGTATAAGCAAAAAACTTAGGACTGTTTTTATAAAAACCTTAATTTCTCTACGAGTATACATGCTATCCTTTTAAAAATTGACACAGTACATTACAATAAACCAATTAATCATAATGTGCAGTTTGAACGCTTTTGCTACATTAGTTTTGACAGGGTTATCCAAAAGATCTTCGTTCTTTTTCAATTTGTTGACGGTCCCCTGTTCGATTTCGGGGAAAACTCTTCGCGAAAATATGTGACGCGTACTATTTTGTTTACACACCTGGAGTTTCAGCACATTCCGATTCATATTTCTTTCATTACTTAAAAATAATTACTTAATTACCAATTACGCTTAACTTTTGGACACCAGTATATATATATATATATATATATATATATAACGGAATCCATTTTTTATTACAGTCGGTGAAAATTTCCACCGGTAAACTTGAATAGAATTTTTCGCTCGCCTTATTTAAGCCCCCCCCCCAACTCATTCATTTAGTAATATCTGTTACAAATACGGTGATAATTTTCTACAACTTTTTTACTGATGTCCGTTTTCCCAAGTATTATAATTTTTTCTCTGACACCGGCAGGAGATTGTCATGGTTATCCCAACATGGTGGAACTACTATCTTCAAAGTAAACTAATACCAATAAAAAAGAACACCACTTTCTACCTTTATTTTTTTACTGAAATTCTCTAGCAATAATGCATTTGATTAAAGAGAAAAGTTCTACATAAATTTACTGGTGGATGTTTGCCCAAGTGGTAATGAACCCATCTGAAAGCGGTCACAGTTGATGTTTCACATTTTTACAGATATGTCAGTTCCTATTACAAAATAGCTCAATGAAATTCAAAGTGTCTATGCATTTACTATATGACTTAATTAATGTTTAGGAATTTAGTAATAATAAAAAAAATAAATATTTGCTTGATACCTTTGCAATCTTTGATATTCTTTTATTTTAAACACATATTTCACTCTTTAAATTTAAAATAAATGGTTACTTTCGTGAAAAAAATCATGTATAATTAAGCGCAAAAAGCATTAGAAAGTTGTAACATCAGTTAAATCTTGTTGTAATATAATATTTTTCTAAACAACTCCAAAACTTTTTCCATATCTTATTGTCACATGAATAAAAATTGAATAGTACGCAAAACAGCAAAGTTCGTTAATATTCGTTAAGCTCTAATTAATGTGTTTCGATAGCTAGTGTTAATATTATTAACGTTAAAGCAATTTTTTCTAAAAATTGAAAAAAAATCGGACCGAAAAGGGTTAATTAAATGCGTCTTTCATTAAATTTGATAGTCATTAAAAATCTACTGAATTTCGTTCATTGAATAAATTTATTGTTCGAATTATATTTCTTTTTATTTAAAAGTATTTAGAGGTTGGGGTACAATTTCTATTGTGATTTCTAAAATTTTCTTTAGAGAATAAAAGAATCGCATAAAAAGCTCATATTTTTCCAAGATTAAATAACGTGAAGATCACTTTTGAAAATTATTAGTGTTTAAATCCAAGGGACCGTATAAACGCCGTAATGTTAACGCCGTTACGACAGCCGCAATATTTATGTCAGTGTAATGCTTCATACACTCGTGTGTTCACTTATTTCATAAAACAAGAAAATCAGATTTAAAATTTCCAATCAAAAATAGCTTATAAGCTGTGTCCCATTTTTCTCACAATGAGAAAATTCTGTTTGCAAAAGATGCTACATTTAAACTAATACCACCAACTGTTGTTTTATTCAGGTTCTTAATTAACGCTTTTGATTTTCTGTAACATCAATCCACTATTCAAACAAAAAACAAAAATAGAATAAAATGAAATAAAATGAAAAGAAACAAACAAGTTTTTATGTACGATTTCAACTTTTCCAAACAAAGAAAAGTGCGTTAAAACAACTTTATAATCAAATCACTAAGATAACCTATCTTTTCTTTTTACGTTATACATCTGATTATTGTATATAGTATATATGTATATATTTAGCGTTACATACATTATCTTTCTATAAAAGAAGTAACTGTGAAATCACTTTTTTTTATTTTTTGTAACATTAATAGATATATCGAAAGCAACCATGAAATATATTGCGAAAAATATATGCTGAATTCATGAAAATTCACATTCTATATTTTATTCGGTTGAACTTTTCCTACTGCAAAGACAATCTAGGGCAGGGATGGCGAACCTTTTTAAGTATGCGTGCCAAAAATTTCATTATTGTTATGTACCAATATTCTAACGTGCCAGTATCATTTTAATGAAGAAAAAATCCAAGAATTGATATTTATCTTTTTTTTTTACTTAAATATGATTATAGTTATAATAAATTAAATTTCTAACTTATTTAATGTGCTGCATTTACGCAACAATACACCCATGCCGCACTAAATTCCGCATTAATAATATTGCAAATGAGTTTTTCTTTTACGATGTATACTTCCGATTCAGATCTTTTTTAATTTTTTAGTTCTTTACTTCAATAAATACATAATTATTTACACTAGCAATGAAAATTCATTTTTCAACATTAAAACATAAATATAATAAAACATAAAATAAATTGAAACCCTGAACTTAAATAAAGTAAAAATAATCTGAAGTAGAAAGCTTGTTAATAGGAATATATTAATATGCAAATTATCTCTTAAAATTCAATTTTCAAAAAAAAAAATCTTTGATAATAAAGATGCAAATTAATTTGAAAAATCACGGTATGTGAATGGTTTAGGAAGAAAATGACGCTACAAGATTATTTCGTTGCTATTTATACCTTAATTGATTCAGAAATAACAGATTATTTTGAAGAAAATTATATTCCTGTTGCACAAAACTATACTTCTTGTTTTAAAAAAAAGACTAGTTCTCCATTAACTGAATATAGTCTATAAGTTTTTTCGTGCGCCAGTGAAGTTTTCATACGTGCCAAGGCCGGCACGCGTGCCGTAGGTTTGCCGTGCCTGATCTAGGGCCTTTGGTAATTAAAGTTCACGGAACAATATTTTAATTGATGAATTCACACGACATTTATAGATCATAGATCAACATTTTCATTACTGAAAACGAATTTTTGTAAATGATAGTTTTTTATTAGTCCTAACAGATAGAAGTATTTAATTTTATTTCACATACCATTAAATACACACTTATTATCTAGTTGTGGATTTATATTAACAAACTGATAACTAAAAAACATTGCGCAGCGAAAAAAAATAATTAAAATTTATATTTTCGTATACATGAAATTTGACGATACATGGGGACTCAAAAAAGCACATTTTACAAAAATTTCTTAAGATTTTTTAAATTTATTTTACTTTTTAGCATTGTTAAAACGTTGAAAAACATAAAATAAATGCATATTTAATAATTTTTTTTTCTAGTGGTCTCTAGAAATAATATCTTAACATACAAAAAATTATTTAGGGGTAACTGGGGGACATTGATACAGCTTTTTTCAAAAAAAAAATTTTGATGTCTAAAAAGCAGAAATTTCAAGTTATTTTTCTATGTGATGTCAGCAAAACCTATGTTGTGTGTTTCAAAAATGTACAATCGTTGTTTTATATATTATTTTTGCATGTAATTTTAAAAAAATCAAAAAAAGTAATTTGTATCAAAGTGCCCCATCCCCGGGGCAGATTGATGCACTTTGAAACGTCTGGGAAAAATGGAGACAAAATAACACCAATGCATATTTTTCACATAAAAATAGTTAGCAAACCATTTTATATATATTTATAGACATTAAAATCGCACACAATTTATTTGTAAGCGATAGTAAAGCAATCAAAATGAAATGTATAATGACCTGATGTTCTGGCTGTTCCTTGTCTGTGTGTTGGCTGTGGTAACTTTGTCATATCGGGCACTTTAACCCCAGAATTCTCTTCTTTCTTAGGAAAGGTAAAAGAATTACCAGGTTTTCTGTTTATAAATCGATTTACAAACAGAAAATAAAGGATAATTATATGAAAAAATATGTTTATAATCTAATTATCGTGTATTGTTCTGCAGCTTGTTTCTCTTACTTAACATTTCTCATGTCGATAATACTTTTTTATCTGGAGAAACGATATAAATTTGATATCTGCCAGGTTGCCGTCCATTTCTTTTGTTAATTCTACTATCACTAGATATTGTGTAAGTTTGTATATCTTCTGTTTGCAAAAATACTATAAAATGTTCTAATATAAAGAAATTAGAGCTATTTCACTTCAATAAAAACTAATAGTAGAACTTTTTGACGAAAAATGGTTGAATTAAGGAGTGTATGGTAAAAATAAAAATAAAAGGTAATGAAAAAATGAACTAGAAAAGGATTTAGGTTGTATCAATGTACCCCGACAAAGACTGTATCATTGTGCCCCATGCAGCCATTTTAAATAAAATGAGTCGCAAATCCAACACATCATAATTTATCTAACAATAAAGAATGAGGAACTGATAAAGATTAGCGCTATTTGCCAGGGAGGGTATTCTTTTCGGTTGAAAATACTGGAACAGTTGTATAATATTATTTCAATTGTACAACTAAAATTTACTTTTGACCTACAAAAACAATTAATCACCCATCCCATTTCATCAAACTATTGAATCATTCCAAAACTTTCTGTATGTTGTTAATTTCACTAGTATCACCTTTTGGAGCTGCTGTGAAACTTCCTGTAATGACCCTGTGTGCTGTACAGGGGGTGTATCAATGTGCCCCAAGTATCAATGTACCCCAGTTCCCCCTACGTTTTAATTTTTGTACATTACTGCTGCAAGTTATTTTTAGGTGCGTTCGTAATAATGTAAATATGTAGCACATATAGTTTTCGTTCAATCCGTCCGTCTGTCCGCATATAACAATGCAAAAACTACCTCACCGAATCGTTTGAAATTTAAAATATATAATTATTACATAATTTTGTCGAGTCATTTCACATTTTATGAAAGTTTGATGCATATTTAAATTAAAGGGACATTTAAATGTATTTGATTACATTACGTCAATGGGGAAAAAAAGTTTCAAATGCATTTTAACCTTTTGATTACGGGCTCGAGCGACAACTATTTTTAAATTTATTTGAACCAAAATTTGCAGAGAATTTTCTGTGTGATAGATTTTTCTAAAATTTATTCTGGTATATGCCTATGAAATAAAAGAGTTTTGAAAAAGTGGTGCTAATAGAATAAAATAATAGTCTCTGGGACGACATACGTCCCAACCCCGTAATTAAAGGGTTAAAGGAGTTACACTCTTTCGAACATAATAAAATTGATATGCATTTATGAAGTATATACTGTAATATACATTCTGTATTATCTGTGGTGCAAAGAGTATTTGTTATTGATTTATAAGTACATCAATAAAAAGTATTCCATTATATAATGGTATAGGGAGAGCATTGTTTGGAGCGCGGGTTAATTGTAATAAAATATTTAACATTTTATAAAATTGCTATACGTTGCTGAGGAATACGACAAGTATTGGTTACTATACTGTATGCTATTATATCAAGATCAGAATATTTTCAGGTACATCCGTAGTTATATAAATTCGTAGTACCTATAGTCGTCGTTCAGTCTGTCTGTCCATCCGTCTGTCTGCCCGCATATAACAGAGCAAAAATTACTCAACCAAATCGTTTGAGACTTAAAATATGTAATTGTTGCATAATTTTGGGATGTCATTTTATATTTTATGGGAAAATAAGATATGTAGTTTAATTAGAGGGACAATCAAGCGTATTCTATTACATTACGGTTAATAGGAAAAAATACTTTCAAGTACATTTTAGTGATGTTACACTTTTCAAATATAATAGAATCGACATGAATCTATGAAGTATATATATATGTACTAAAATATGTAATCTGTACATTTTGTGAAGCAAAAAATATTTATTATTAATTTACAGGGCCACACAAAAGTATTCCACTACATAATGGTATACGGGGAAACATTGTTTGGGTCGTGTTCTAATAATATTAAACTATTTCACATTATATAAAATTAGTATACGTTTCTGAGGTTTACTACAAGTTATTTCCTGTACAATAGAAAGTAGATAGTATTTACAAGAACACACAAAAGATTTAAACCACTACACTGTATCCGAAATACTGTATACTGTAACAGCAAAGTTACTTCGTTAACTTCGTTAACAACTATACTTTGTTATAGTACGAGCGCACCTTATTTGCTACGCTTCACGTGCAATTTTCAACTTGTTATATAACACGTAGCTCGCTAAAAAAGTCGTGTAAGAAACAAATTGCTGTTTTGTGTACTTCTGCTATTTTTTATGCTCCATTCGTATCAATTTCTCTTTTTTTTAAACATTATTTATATACATGAAAAAAATTGTAAAGGTGTGTATTAGTGTAAGATGAATCAGGTTTAAAGAGGTTAACTGACATAAAGACAGGGAAATTACCTGTCCTATAGATAGCTTGTCAAAGAGTAATTCGTCTTATTAGCTTGGGATTACGTAAGGTAAAGATTATGTTTTGTATACTTGCCAACATCCGACCATTTAAAAAAATGATAAGAACAAATTCTTAACTAGAACATTTGTTTAAATATGTGCGTCTTGAATCACATTCGATATTCATTAGAAATTTACTGATTTTTATTTGGTAACACAGTGTTGCCATTAGGCTATTTTTTTTATTGGTACTGCTTTTTTTAAATATAAAAGTTTGTCTTCTTTAACTTTTTTAATGACATACTAACCGCTTTCTTGATTTACCAGTACGTCATAGAGGCAACGTGGTTTTGCCACTCATGATTTGCCTGTACCACGCACGGGCATCCATGTTCCATTCATGATTTTTTATTCTCACTAGCAAATTTTAATTGTAAATTTTGCATTACGTAATCCAAGCATTTTTCAGACTCAGTTAGGCAAAAACGTCTGTTTTCAAAAACCGGTGATAAAGGATGAAAATTCTGCAAAACACAAGGGAAAAAAAGACATTATTTGAATGTTTTTTCAAAAATATTGATCAGTTAAGTGATTAATTAAGGCTACAAATAGGAGAATTTTACTATTTTAACCTCCTGACTGCCGCCGGTTGATTTTTTCACACACTAAGCTGCAGGTTTCACTGCAACACAAGCAATATTTAAATTAGTATAATTCCACAAATAAAACCCAGTTCTGCAAAATTAAGTTAGGATTGATGCTATCAAAGATTATACACTGATACTAATAACATATTTTGTATCAGGTTGGAAAAAACATCTTTTTTTTATATTTTTAAATAAATTACAGAGAAAACAACATTGCAATATTACCCTTTGGCTGGGCAGTCATGGGGTTAATAAAGTGCTGCCAATCAAGAGGTCAAGTTACCCACTGGTAAAACTAATCGTTAACTCCTCGGGACGAGCGACCGGTATACTTCCACGTAAGGTGCTCAGAATTTTTTATTATTCTCACCAGTAAAATTTTATTGTAAATCTTTCCTTATTTTATTCGCGCATTTTCCCGATTCAATTAATCAAAAATTTTTCTTTTTAAAAACCGGTGATAAAAGATTAAAAATTCTGTGAAAGAAGCTCATTCCAAAGGGGTTAAATAATTTTATATAACATGTAGTTCGCTAAAAAAGTGTTGTAAGAAACAAATTGCTATTTCGTTTAGTTCTGCATTCTCTTATGCTGTATTCACACTAATTTCTGCTCTTTCTTAACACTATTTACATACATGGAAAAAGTTGTAAATATGTGTATCAAATAGGATACATCAGGTCTGAAGAGTTTAACTGGCATAAATCAGAGAACTTAACCCCTTGAGGACGAGCGACACGTATACGTGCCGCAAAAAGGCTTAAGAATCCTTGTTTATTCCCACCAGTAAAATTTTACTGTAAAATTCACCTTGTTTATTCGGAGCATTTTTCCCCCGATTTAATAAGGCAGAAATTTCTGCTTTAAAAAAAAAAAAAAAAAAAAAAAACAGTAATTAAACATTAAATATTTTGCAAAAGGCTCCCGTCGCAAAGGGGTTAACTGACCTGTAGAAAGCCTATCAAAGTGTAGTCAGTCTTATTCGCTTGGGAATAAATTAGGTAAAGAGTATGTTTGAATAATAATATATACTTGCCATCCTACGGCCATTTAAAAAAATGACATGAACATATTGTTAACCAGAAAACTTGTTTTCTTATATCCGTCTTGGATCAAATTCGATACTCATTTCAAATTTACTGATTCTCATTTGTTAACTACTTAACTGATTAAAGTTTTTGAATAAACCTTCAAATAATGTCTTTTTTTTTTTCGTGTTTTTACAGAATTTTTAATCTTTTATCACCGGTTTTTTTAAAAAGAAAATTTTGTCTAATTGAATCAGAAAAATGCTCTGATTAAATACTGTAAATGTTATAAAAAAAATTACTAGATAGTATAATAAATCGTGATTGGCCAAAACACGGAGCCGTATGACGTACGGACAAATTAGGGAAGCGGTTAAAATAAGAGCAATAAATAATAATAATAATAATAAAATATTCTTAACCACAAAATTTGTTTACTTATGTGCGTCTTGGATCCTGTTCGATAAAAATTTGAAATTTACTGATTTTCATTCTTTGAACCTTTGGTCTCTGTTAGGTATATTTCCTCAAAATTCCCAAATGTCACATTGGCACCAATATTTTGCAAAGAAAGAATTCGGTTTACTATATGCACGACAAGAAAAAAAGCATTAATATTTTTTAAAATAAATTTAGTCAAATATTTCGGTGACATTGAGACATTCCCGAATTAAAAATAAACGGGAAGAAATTCAATCACCAAAGCACAAAGGGTTACAAGTTTGCCTGTGTAGGCTATTTTTTTAGAATGCAGATTTCTTAATAGGTACCACTTTTTTAAAATATAAAACTTGTCTGCTTTAACCTTATTTAATGACATATTAATTAAGGTTACAAAAAGAAAAATTTTAACATTTCACAAAAATGGTGCCAATTAAGTAATCACGTGGCCCATTTGCAATACTGTTCGTTAAATATATATCTTGTTCAAAGTTTACGTTCCGTGAATGTCAAAACCGCGGTCGCAAAACTTCTCTTTTTATGTGCAGTTCACACCACTATTTTTAAAAAATACATTTCGTACTATGCTTTTCTTGCAAATGTTGGCAACACATATAAAAAAGATTTTTCTTTTTAAAAAGTTGTTCGAATATTGAAATGTTCTGTATTTGCTATTTCAGAACTCGCGAATGTTAAAACTGCAAATGTTAACACAGCAAACGCTAAGGAATTACTGTATCCATGTTTTTATTTATAAATATTCAATGACTGGAGTGTGACTTCGATTGTGATGACTAAAACTTATTTTAGGGTACAAAAGACTCTGATAAAAAACTCATATTTTCTGAAATTAAATAACGCGAAGAATACTTTTAGAAAATATCACTATTTAAATTCAAATAACCGCATAAACTTCGAAAAAAAACTGTATGCAACAGCCACATTATTTGAATGAGCCCAGTACTTCATTTATTTGTGTATTTACTCATTTCATGGAACTAGCAAATAAGATTAATAATTTTCAATCAAAAATAGCTGTTAGAATATGCCTTATTTTTCTCACCAAAAAAGAATTTTGTTTGTTAAAGATGCTATATTTAAGTTAACACCACGAACTGTTGTTGCATTCAGGTTTTAATCAACGCCTTTGATTTTCTGTAACATAACTCCACTACGCAAACAAGAAGCTAAAAAAAGAGGAACAAACAAGTTTTTATGTATGATTTCCATTTTCCGAAACAAGGAAATGTACGTTAAAACAACTTTATTAATCAAATCACTAAGATAAGCTGTCTTTTCCTTTAACGTTACATATCTTGTCTTTCTATAAACGAAGCAACTGTAAAATCAATTTGTTAATTTTTTGTTACATATAGATATACGGAAAACAACCATTAGATTTATTGCGTAAAAAGTAAGCCGGATTCAGGAAAATCCAGTTTTTATATATAATTTTTTATGTTCGTCTTTTCCTACTGCAAAGACAATCTACGTCAGTCAAAGTTCGTGGAGTTATGCTTTACGAAAATATCACGACCTTCATAGATCTTAAATGAACATATTCTTTGAGAAAAAGAAATTTCGTGATTGACTATTTTTTACTATTCTTTCCAGATAAAAGTATTAAGTTTATTTGATACATTAACTCATTAAAGCCGAATTATTTTTCTCTTTAAACTGCAAAACTTGCACTTCACACCACTTTTATTTTAAAATAACAATTTTCTTGTTTGATTTTGCGGCGAACGCCAAGTAATTAAAAAAAATAATGTTTCCATAAGAAAATACCGGTATATAAACAGCAACAAAAATGTTTAAAACTTATCTAGTATCATATTGTACAAATAGGTGTTGATGTGTTATTTATATACATGCTCATTTTCTTTCTAAAAATTAAATTAGTTTTCTTGTCAAACATTGATAGGAACAAACATTTCAAATCATAGAAGATACAGTAATATGAACTGTTTGTTAAATTTGTCTAAAATTGGTTATACGGAAAATAATTAATGGTTGAAGTGTAACTTCTACTGCTATGACTAAAACTTTCTTTAGAGAATAAAAGACTCACATATAAAACTCATATTTTTCCGAAATTAAACAACGGGAAGAATACGTCTAGAAAATATTATTTAAATCCAAGTGACCGTATAAACTCCGAAAAAAAAATTGCAAACAACAGACTCATTATTTGAGTGACTGCAGTGCTACATTTACTCGTGTATTCACTCATTTCATGAAACTAGGAAATAAGATTAATAATTTCCAATCAAAAACAGCTATGAGAATGTTCCCGATTTTTCTCAAGGTAAAAAAAAAAATTGTTTGCAAAAGATGCTATATTTAAGTTAATACCACGAACTATTGTTCTATTCAGGTTTTTAATCAATGCCTCTGATTTTCTGTAACATAATTCTACTGCGAAAGTAAGAAGATAAAAAGGGAAAACAAACAAATTTTTATGTATTATTTCCACTTTCCGGAAAAAGAAATTTTTCAAGCAGAGGTCATATATAATCAGCTACAATACAAGTTTTTTTGCATAGAAAACCTCGGCTTATAAAAGCGCACGATTATAAAAATTGAATTTTTTTCTAAGAAAATATTAGTATTTTACTGACCTGTTAGAAAACCTATCAAAGTGTAATTCGTCTTATTCGTTTGGGATTAAAGAATGTATGTTTAACCGCTGGGGATGAGCGACACATATACGTGACGCAAAAAGGCTTAACACCTTAACTGGTTCTTTCTTTTCCGTTCACTAAATTGAAAATAACGGATTCGCGCCACAATTTTTTAAATAAAATATTCGTAACATTTAGTCTAAACATTTCCGCATTTAAACAGTATCAAATTATTTTTTTAAAAAATAGTGGCGTCAAAAAGCTTTAAATGATGAATTAAGCAAATTCATCTTGCCCGAACGGCGTACGGGCAAATCAGTTAAGGGTAACAACCCCTTTACAGATCCCTGTTTATCCCCACCAGTAAAATTTTACAATAAAGTTTTCCTTATCTAATCGGAGCATTTTCTCGATTTAAAAACCTCAAATTTCTATTTTTAAAAACTGGTGACATAACTTTAAAAATTTCGTAAAAGGCTCCCGTCGCGAAGGGGTAAATAATAGTGCATACTTTCCAAACTTCGACCATTATAATAAATATTTTGAACCAGAAAATTTATTTTCTTATATGCGTCTTGGATCAAATTCGATATTCAATTGAAATATACTGATTTTCATTTGTTAACCCTTTGATCTCTGGTGGGCACATTTCTTCAAAATTCCCAAATGTCACATTGGCACCAATAATTTGCAACGAAAAAAATCGGTTTAGGGTATGCATGAAAAAATGGATTAATCTTTTTTTAAATAAATTTGTCGAATAATCTGATGCTCTTTGTGACAATTCGGAATTGAAAATAAATGGTAAGAAATTCAATCTCCAGGGCTCAAAGGGTTAACAGTGTGTTATTTTTTTAGAATATAGATTTCTTGATTAATACAAAATTTTTAAAAATATATAAATTTAAGGCACACATTAATTAAAGCTACAAAACGGGGAATTTTACTATTTCATAAAAATGGTCAAATCAAGAAATTAAGTAGCCCATTCCTTGAAGGGCAAGAAATAATGTCTCTGTAATATTAAATTCTCACCGGATTCATCAGAACATTATTTTTACATTTTATGCTCAAAGTTAAAAATATAAAATTATGTTAAAAGTTTCTGATGAGAATCTCGCTTAAATTAGGTGGTATAAAAAATATCCCACCATTATACCGGGTGATCCAAAAATCAGGACAAACTTTAAAAATGAATAATTCGAAAACGAATCAAGATAAAAAGATACGGTTTGCACCAAACGGATGCAAAAGAAACCGGGTTTTGTGTAGCAACGACAAAAAAATAGTTCAGTTAGTGATCAACTGATGGCTCTATAGTGTTCTATTGCACCAAAAGATGATTTACAAATGAAAAAATTTTGACAACTTACAAGTCAGCTTAGTTACAGTTAATTAGTACTGCAGTAAATGTTCGATGTAATGTCCATCAATTAGAAGTACAACTGTAAGACGAGGCACTACACTGTTTGCAGCATTTAGTAGCATTTCTTGCGTTGTAGCATACACATTTTGGCGAATGGCAACTTTCAATGCTGTTAGTGATGCCGGTTGCTCGCGGTATATTTTTGACTTCAAGAATCTCCACAGCCAAAAGTCGCAGAGTGTGAAATAAGATGCGAAGCCACATTAGACTGTCACTTTTGACTGTTGCAAGATTACCTCAACAAATCCAAACATAACCATTTTTTTTTCGTTACCAGACAAAATCTGGTTTTTTTTTTCCATCTGTTTGGTGCAAATCGTATCGTTCTATCTTGATTCGTTTTCAAATTATTCATTTCTAAAGTTCGTCCTGACTTTTGGATCACCCGGTAATTCTATTTCGAGCAGTGTTGAATTCAGACACTTTTCTCCGGAAGGGACATTTGTAACTCCGAGGGGGGGGGGGCATTAGAGAGTTCCGGTTTTGCACTTTTTTACCATCCAAATCACAAAATTTCAAATTTCCCGGGGGGGAAGGAATGTCCCCCCGGGCCACCTACTGAAATGTACACTGAATTCGAGTATTTTTATTTTTAAATATTCATGAGTGTAACTTCTATTGTGGAGCGTTCTGTTGTGGAATTGTAACTTCTATTGAGATGACTAAAACTTACTTTAGAGTATAAAAGATTCTCTTATTTTTCCAAAATTAAATAACGCGAGGAATACTTCTGTAAAATACCATTTAAATCCAAATGATCATATAAACTCAGAAAACAATTATATACAACAGCCGCATTATTTGAGTGAGCGCAATGCTTCATTTACTCGTGTATTCACTCATTTCATGAAACTAGAAAATAAGATTTAGAAATTCCAATCAAAAATGGCTGTTAGAATGCGTTCAGTTTTTCTCACCGGAAATCAATTCTGTTTGCAAAAGATGCTATATTTAACATAACACTACGAACTGATGTTCTATTCAGGTTTTTAATCAACTCCTCTGATTTTTTGTAACTCTATTGCGCAAACAAAAAGCAAAAAACGAGGAGCAAACAAGTTTTTATGTATGATTTCCACTTTCAGAAAGAAGGAAATATACGCTAAAACAACTTTATTAATCAAATCACTAAGATAAGCTATCTTTTCCTTTAATGTTACATATCTTGTCTTTCTATAAAAGAAGCAACTGTAAAATCAATTTGTTAATTTTTTGTAACATTAATAGATATACGGAAAACAACTATTAGATATATTGCGTAAAAAGTATGCCGGATTCAGGAAAATCCAGTTTATTTATATATTTTTTTATGTTGTTCTTTTCCTTCTGAAAAAACAATCTAGAGCAGCCAAAGTTCGTGGAGTTATGCATTACGAAAATATCACTATCTTCATCGATCTTAAATGAACATATTCTTTGAGAAAAAGAATTTTCGTGATTGACTATTTTTCACTATTCTTTCCAGATAAAAGTATTAAGTTTATTCGATAAATTCATTAAAGCCGAATTATTTTCCTCTTTAAAATACAAAACTGTCTCTTCACTCCAGTTCTTTTTTAAATTATCTGTTTTTATTTGATTTTTTGACGAACTTCAAGTCATTAACCCCTTAACTGGTTCATTCTTTTCCGTCGATTAAATTGAAAATAGCGGACTCACACCACTATTATTTAAATAAAATATTTGTAAAAAAGTAGTCCAAACATTTCCGCCTTTCAATAGTATGAAAGTTTTCTTAAAAAAGTAGTGGTGTCAAAAACCTTTAAATGGTGTAATAAGCAAATTTGTTTTGCCCGAACGCCGTTCGGGCAAACCAGTTAAGGCGTTAAATAAAGGTAATATTTCTATTAAAAATACTGCTATATAAACAAAAAATATGGTTGAAAGGCATCTGGTATCATATTTTACAAATATAAGTTAATGGGATAATTAAAATACATACTCATTTCCTTTTTAAAAATATAAATTAGTTTTCTTGACAAACAGAGATATGGACAAAAGTTTAAAATCATAGAAGATGAAATGCTTGTTAATTTTCTTTAATATTGATTAACCCTTAAATGCACAGGATAGAACGTGTTCCAAAAAATGTGCCATTCAAAGAATCAGAATTCATACCAGAAAAATCTAAATAGTAAATTTTTCTTTATTTAATTACGAATGGTCTATCATTAAGTAAAGTGAAAATTGCTCTTTTAAATTTCTGGTGAGAATATGGAATATGTGAATAAAAGCCCCAATAAATCGGGAACACTTATGGTATCGAAAATGATACAATATGCATTTAAGGGTTAAGCGAGAATACATGGTGATGTGGTAAACAAAGCAAATCTATTTTAAAATTTTCTTCAGATGAAACTATTGTTCAGAAAGTTGCGAAACTTTGTGAAAGACATTATAAACGTATGAGAAATTTGCAATACATATACATTTAGCGTATAAGTTTAAAAAAACTTTTAAACCCCCCAAAAAATTTTTGTGAAATACAGGCAGACAGTCATCTTTGATTCTTTGAATGGAGAAAACAGTATGGTTTGAACTCCTAAAAAATGATCTCTGACCTTTCAGAAACTATTGCATCAAGCATGCGATGGTTGGAATGATGACAAAACTAGATGAGGTGACAATAATCCTGGTGTACCAATTAAAGCAATTTTAAGGGGTTTCTTCAAAATTCTGATAATGACTTGGAAAACATATAGTTTATATATATAATTTTAAGAAAAAATTATATATATAAACTTGATGACTTTTTTATTGTAAAACAATTGAATATGAAAATATTTTTAGAAATGTTTGTATTATTCATGTTTTTTATATACAGGGTGTCTATAAAAGAACTCCGGGGTTTTGAGGCAAAATATTTTAATGAAATAAAAAACATACATACATGTTTTATACATGACTGAAAAGCTTACATTTTCAAGTTTTTTTAACACTTAGTAAAGTTCTATATGAGCCCCGTTAGTGGCACGGCAGACGTCTAAACAGTATTCTACCTCTTCTCATGTCCTGGCGAGTATATCTGGGGGGACGGTTGCCATACAATTGACAATTCGTTCCCTGTTGATCTTGGTAACCCCAACTCCAGGCTACGTCTTGTCAACGATTTCTTAGGGCTTCGAAGGCATGAAGCTCGGATTCTGTCCACTTTCTCTTGAGACACACTCGGCCTACGCGGCGACTTTTGCTTCAAAACACTTTCTGTTGCCTTAAATGCACTGAACCACTGACGAATGGTTTTGTCAGAAGGTGGGTTAACACCATAGTTACGTCGAAAGTTCTTTGTACGGTAACTACAGACTTCGTTTCTATGAGCCAAATAACACATTGAGCCTTTTGTTGCAGAGTCGCCATCATTTCAAGGTCAACGCCCTGCAGCGCCGCCAACAGTTGATGTAAACATTCCCAATTCGTATGAGTAAAACTTTTTGAGCTACTCTTTTCAGAGAAATCGGCTAAATTTTGCTATCTTTTATAGTTAGTTAGATATGAATTTTTAAAACCCCGGAGTTCTTTTATAGACACCCTGTATATTATTACCATCCTTTTTATTTTTACAAAATTTGAAATTTGTCAAATTTGAAAATTTCTTTAGTCTCGTATATAAGCGGACCCCCTCACTTTGCAGCCAAAGAAATGCCCAAAAATTCTTGGCTTATACACGAAAAAAATACGGTAAATTTTATAGATTACATAAAGGATGGACTTAAGGACAAATGTTCTTAAGCGCATGTGTTTTACTGATGGAAACTGCTGAATAGAAACTGTGTAATGCTTTTAACTGACCTAACTTATATCATACTATGTATTGTGCATATATATTAGGGCGGAGCGTAAAAAACTTATTTTCGAAATTCTTTTTTCCCTAGCGCGGAAAAGTTGTGTAGTGGTATCAGTAATATACTCACAAAATTTCAAAACAATCGATAAATATCTTCCGGTTCCACTTTTGGGTCGAAATATGCAATTTTAGACAAAAATGTTGTATTTTTTCACATTTCAGTAATATTTTTAATTTTCAATTTTTTCTTCGCCATACTGTGAAAAAACTGAAAGAGTACATAAGGAACACAAGTCCAAAATATTAGAGTAATTAAAAAATATCTTCTGGTTCCACTTTGGGTTCTAAATATGGGAAATTTGTCGAAAATTATACAAATTTTCCCATTTTAGTCACTTTTTTTATTTTTTGATTTTCTATTCCCGCTGGCATGGACATGTTCGAAGAATATGCAAGAAACATAAGTAGAAAACTTTAGAATAATAAATAAATATCTTCCGTCTTCTATTTTGGGGTCTAAAAATGTCAAAGTAGCCAAAAAATATGTAACTTTCACATTTCAGAATATTTTTTTTCTTATCAAATTTCTTTTCTTGCTGGTGCGGAAAGTATGGTAAATCATATGAGAAACATAGCAGAAGAGGTTATTGGTGACACTTGCCCTGTAAAATCGCAGCCTGGTTCTTCTATAAGTGACAAGTATTCTTCAAGCACTCTTTGTTGATGGAGCGTTCCCTCAATATTCCTCTGAATTAAAGTTTGATCTTTTCGACTGTCAAAATACAATCTTTTCAAGGTATTGGTGGATATGAAATTCTAATCTTGGGCTTGGCATTTCATGCGATATTTATTTATTTCTTTCTCTTCTTGTGTTTTGCCTGTTTATAACATTGGACATGTCGTCACGTGTCACAAATCGCAAGTCTTCAAGAAGTGCGCCTGTTACTGATACTTCAACTCGGTCGGACACTCCTATTGTGTCTCAAGTTCTGGCTAGGGCAGGGCGACGGGTTGTTCGTGATATACGTTATAGTATTTATGATAGTATTTAGATAGTATTTATGTTCGATTGCTATGACACCAAAGATTTATCACTAAGATCGTGATACAGTTGTTCATCAACAAAACTAAAAGATTTAAATAACTCTAAGGCTTCGATAAAGCAGTAGTGATTGTTTTTCCCCTTTTATACCATTTTCTGAAAATTTCTTATTCTTTTTCGAGCCTGCTCATTCATTTTCTACGTTTCCGTGTTGTGGACCGTGTTTCCAAATGTATCAATTGGGTCTATCGACAATTTCCTTGATATTCTTTTATCCTTAAGAAACTGTCTCCGAATTCTGGAATTTTTATATCACGTGGGCATTTACATCGTTCTAGAGATGTACTCTTGTAAAAAAAATTTCAAATAAACATTTTTTCCCTTCCAATAAGAAAATTTTCAATTTTGACTTCGTCTGTTTTTCAGCATCAAACTTCTTTATACTCTTGTATTTATCATTACTTGAACCGATCATTTGCCCTATTCATTTCCCAGAAATCGTTGGAACTGAGGAGCCTGCCCAATTGCTTCAAACATTTCAGCCCATAATCCGCTATCACCTCAAAGTTGGGTCACATTTTTAATTATATTTCGATTCATTTCTCACCAACAAAAAAGTACATTATATGTTCATAAGTTGGCAGAACGCCAGTTCTTAATTCTGTAGGATAAAAATAAATGGGATGAGACAAATCCCGTGTATACTGCGCCTTAATTGTGATATTTCTGTGTAATATTTTCCATGTACACTATTAGTTCAACACAATATTAAAAATTAAAATTTTGTAAACACTTTCAGATGTATTATTTTTCAATAAAATATAGAAGCTGAAATTAAATATCCTCATTACGTACCTATCACGAGCAGAGCATTAAACCACAGTAATACTACAGTAAACGAACAGAAAGCTGAACTTATTAGAGGAATTTCCCTCAGATCGCCTTTAATTCGATTGTTGTATGATTTCTGAGTACATTAATGCAATGAATTTGCCAGTTTAAGTAATAAAAGTCAAATCAAAAGATAGTTATCAATTATTTTAAATTTGTATACTTATGTTTGTCACATGATTTTCCAAATTTATCGCGGCAGCGAGAAGAGAAAATTGATAAGAAAAAAAATCTCTGAAATGTGAACAGTTACATACTTTTTGGCTACTTTGACATTTTTAGACCCCGAAAAAAAAGACGGAAGATATTTATTTATTATTCTAAAGTTTTTTACTTATGTTTCTTGCATATTCTTCGAACATTTCCATGCCAGCGGGAATAAAAAATAAAAAAATAAAAAAGTGACTAAAATGGGAAAATTTGTATAATTTTCGACAAATTTCCCATATTTAGAACCCAAAGTGGAACCAGAAGATATTTTTTAATTACTCTAATATTTTGGACTTGTGTTCCTTATGTACTATTTCAGTTTTTCCGCACTAAGGCGAAGAAAAAAATTGAAAATTAAAAATATTACTGAAATGTAAAAAATTACAACATTTTTGGCTAAAATTGCATATTTTGACCCGAAAGTGGAACCGGAAGATATTTATTGATAGTTTTGAAATTTTGTGAGTATATTACTGATGCCACTAGACAACTTTTCCGCGTTAGGGAGAAAAGAATTTCGAAAAAACGTTTTTTACGCTCCGCCCTAATATATATCCTTAAAGCATACATCGGGCTGCACAAAAAAGTCGAATGTCTTTTCGTCTATTGAGTGTAATAGCGCAAATACAATTTTCAAATGCATTATGTTCATCAAAAATTCCCTATTTGTATACACATTTTTTTTTCAGTTTTATAAACTGTGAAGTTTTGTTACAGAATTTTAAATGCATTCGAAAATGTTTCATTATCAATGCAGCAAGTTTTTGTTCTTGATTTTACTTACCCATCATACGTAGTATAGGGTAAGTCTTGCAATCGTTTTGAAAATCGAAAAATTTTTTTTGACGGATTTACACGTTTTAGATAGTGGAGATTCCGAAAAACATGTTTTTAGAAAAAAAATTTTGCCGTTCGTCTGTCTGTCTGTCTGTCCGTCTGTCTGTCTGTCTGTCTGTCTGTAAACGCTCTATCTCCCGAACAAATTGAGATAGAGACTTGAAATTTTGTATGTAGTTAGTATGTAAGAATGGGACGAACCCTATTTAATATCAGCAACCTCGATTATCCGGAACTATTTTTTTCGGACTCTCGAAAAATTCGTTCTGATGGAAGGTACATAAAAATTTTCGGATTTTTTTGTTCTAAGGAATGGACGTGAAAGGCAATAAAATAACACACATTTTGCATATCGAACAAAGTCGATCGGATTATTAGTTGACGAGATATTTGTAATCTTGTTTTCCACATTCTTCGATTTTTCATGACCCTGTATTACATTCAAATTTCAATTCAGAAGTATATTTTAATTGGAAATGAGAGGCTTAATCCGACGCATTTAATCGTTAGTTAATAGAATTATTATTTTTGGAGTTATAAGGATGTTTCATTTACGCAGTTCGGTACTACTTGAATAGTTTGGCGTTTTATATAATTTGTCGAAATTGGTACATCAGCAGTTCTTTAATAGAGCATTACTATGCATATTAACAATATTTAAATTTTGTTTATGAATTGCAATGCATTGTATAAATAGTTTCACATGTTTTATTTTCATATACATATCCATGATGGGTAAGTATTACGGTGGCCCCCAACGACTAGTTTACATTGCGAACATAATCCTCTTTAAAAAAAAATTTTGCGGTAGACTAAATCATTTTTCATACGTTCATACCTTATTTTGTTAAACAGAGTGACTAAGTTTTAGTTGACTTAATCAATCAAATTGAAACTTCCATAGAGATAAATGTGCGTTTTGACAGCCTCTCAAATCTATTTGATAAATAATTAATGGATTTAATGAACTTCTTACTCCCGGAAACAAAGATTTTCGTTTCAAATACAGTAGATGCAGTTTTTTGTATGTAAATGGATCTAGTTAGTTATATCTAACTATTCTGTCTCAGACATATCAAAATGTTAATTTAGTAAGCAATCAAACTCTTATCCTAGGCCATTATTCTTTGTATCGTCAAAATAATATAACCATCAACTTCTAGTTTTCTTTAAAGTATTGTTTTAATGGAATAAAAAGGTTTTGGACCTCAAAACGTATATAGAAATATGTTCTATTTCGTTGAAGTTCTTATTTGAATTGGATATTTATTAACAGTTCTGATCTAAAATATGCTTTACTGTCACAGATAAAAATAGAGGAAGTAGGCAATAATGAAGTAAACGTGAATAATTCATATAATCTTGTTTATTATGGAATTTATCTAAAGCAATGTTGCCAGTTTGGCATTTTCATATAAAAATTTTTGAGTTGATACTGTAAATTATCAAAGGAGAATATTTACTTTAATCAAGGAATTGAGAAATGGCTGTCATTAAAAATACAAAAGAATATTGTAAGTTTTAAAAGAACTTCTGGTATGAATGTGTCATTTGATCTAAAGTTGAGGATGGTTCAAGAATATGGCTCAAATGGCTCAAGAATAAAGCAAATTCCGATTTTCTTTTCTTTTTGTAGGTTATAATCTACCATTATTAAAAAATAATTTCATTATTATTATAAATGTGCATTGATATGCATTTTGCATATTTATTACGACATCACTAGAAAATTTTCTATTGAGTTTACTTTATCTTTATGAATTATGACTAAATTATGTTTTTTTAATCTAACTAAAAAATGGAAAATGCATTTTTATTTGAATATCCCGTACCTAAGCATAAAATTATGTTTGAAAAATTTTCTCGGGCGACGTTATGCTTAGCTTGAAATTTATTTTTACATTAATAAAACTAAGGAGAAAAACTCATATGCTTGTGTAAAAGTAACCAAATTTTCAGTGATTGTTTACTTATTATTCCTAAATATTACAAATGAAACATTTACTGATCGCTGAAGTAATTCAGAAATTAAATGAAAAAAGAATAATAAAAATTAAAAATTTCCTAATCATTAATATTTCTAGAAATCATTTGTCATTTTTTAACCCTTTGCTGCATAGCTTAATACTTTGCGACGCAGAGAAAATTCATTGCTTAAGTGTTGAAATTGATGACTGACACCAGAATTTGAAAACAGCTTTATTTGTAAACAAGAAAAAGCTATTTTGCATGAATTTAATAAACCGAATTTTTTAAAACCAAAATTCCGGTGCCAATCTGGTATTTGGGAATTAAATTCATTAGCATTTAGGAATGAATTTTTGTTCACTGTAGTGGACAGTATGCAACAAAGGGTTATAAAGTACATTTATTCATTACTAACCTTTAAATAATAAAATCCTCATTCTGTTTATGTGCAGTCTTACAAAAGTGAAACGATGATCAACATTCCTTTGTTTCTTACTGGGGTTATGTGCTAAAATTAAAATAATACCGGACCCAGCTTGTAATTAAAAGGTTAAAAAAACGAGTATAATATTATAAAACAATATGATAAACCAGTTTTATTTTAACGTTGTGTATTCTCACCTTTCACAGGAGAAATAGCTGTAAAAACACTAGGTTAATTTTTTGTAACATTAATAAATATGCGGAAATTAACAGTAAGATGCATCACGTAAATATGCCGGATTCAGGAAAATCCCCACATTACAATTTCTTTTGTTTCTGAAGTTGTTATTCTAAAACTTTTCTTATTACAATTAATATCTAGAGCGGTCAAAGTTCTTGGAACTGTGAGGAACACGTTCTATGTAAATCGAACGTGAACAAACACATACATCATTCAGTTTTCAGTTCATTTCAGTTCTTTTTTCATAAATGATAATTTTTCATTTATTTGTGTGCCTTGTCAATTAACACGTTTGCTGCCGCTTACGTGAAGATGTGATGATAGTTAATGCCGCACTGTAGAAGTGGATTTTTTCCAGAAGCCGATTTACTTTTCATAACAAAGAATCAGTGAAAGATTTTCCCGCGCCAGCGCGTGAGTGGCTCCTTAACGTTGGCGCCATATCACGCGCTGGAGCGTGATCGGCAGCGAGTGTGTTAAAAGTATTTAGTTTAAATTGGTTTAGATAGTTAAATTCAAATTATTTTTTGCTTTCCTATCCTTTAAATGTTAATCAAAATATTAATCAATGTTTAATCAAAATGTTAAATAAACGAGTATAATAATAATAACAATGAGATAATCTATTTTTCCTTTAACGCTGTTTATTCTCATCTTTCACAAGAAAAACAGCTGAAAAACCACTTGGTTAATTTTTAATAAATATGCGGAAATTAAGCATTGGATGCATCACGTAAGTATGCCGGATTCAGGAAAATCCGTATATTAAAATTTCTTTTGTTTCTGAAGCTGTTATTCTAAAACTTTTCCTAATACAATTAATATCTAGAGCGGTCAAAGTTCTTGGAACTGTACCTGAATTTGTGAGTAACATGTTTTACGTTGATCGAACGTGAACGTATGCATCATTCAGTTTTCAGTTCATTTCAGTTCTTTTTTCATAAATTATAATTTTTCATTTATTTGCGTGCCTTGTCAGTTGAAAGTATTTAGATTTAATTGGTTTAGTTAATTAAACTCAAATTATTTTTAATTTCTTTTATTTTATTTTATAAGAAATGTTACACTTGTGATTTGGCATTTTGGAAGTATATTTTTTATTCAGACCGGAAGGCGTCAGCACGGACAATTCACTTCATCGAGTTCACGGATTAGTTGGATCTAGGATTAGATGAATCTCGATTCGCATATTAAAACTCAATTGGTCTGCCAAGTCATATCTTGGTGGGAAACACCTCAATACCCGATTTTAGCGGTTGACGCGTAAGCTTACCATTGTGCTTTTCTGCATTCAAAAATGTGAAATATGAAGAAATATGAAGTATGTCACTTTTTACCTTAGTTTTCAAAATACAGTCGAGTCTCTCTATAACGAAACTCCATACATCGAATTTCTCTATATAACGAATTTTTAGTAGGAACGGTTCCCTTTTCCCATGATTACATTAAAAACAGTCTCTATATAGCGAAATATCGATCTCTATATAACGAATTTTTTCATAAATTGGTCTTAATTTACTCAGTTTTAAAAGGCTTCGAAATCATATGGGATCAATTTTCCATCACTTATATTTGATTTATCGTCAGTGCTGAGTTTTTTATATTACTTCTCTCCTTGTTTTTTAAATCTAACGAAATCATCCAATCTCCCACACACCTTTCCACATCCTTCTCAAAACAGAGTCAGTTGGATTGATGCACAGAGAGGAATAAATAAGAGGCACATAAGAGAGGCTTTCAAATGGAGGAAAATGTTAACTACAATTTTTCATTCCTTGCATTTCATTTAAGCATTTTTTTTAAAGCGTAACAATTTTAAAATCAAAACAACGAAAAATCAAAGATTTCTTCGTCTGAAATTAATGCAAGTCTTCCTTATTTGATTTTCATTAAGTTTTCAAATAAATGTCTGTTCTCTTTTTTGAAACAACTTAAATAATAAGGAAATTAAATGTTAGGTTAATATCCACTTTTAAACATTTCAAATTCTTAATTCAAACGATCAAAAATAATATTTGTTCAGATTTCACACATTAAATACGATTTTTAACATCATTCTCTATACATCGAATTTCTCTATATAACGAATTTTTTACTGGAACGGTAGATTTCGTTATATAGAGACTCGACTGTATTTCTAAAATCTATGCTTAATTTTATATCAAGTGTTAAAACTTTACGTCCAGTTCGTCAATTTTTAACACATAAAATATTAAATTCAGCATAGATTTTAGAGGTATTTTGAAATCTAAGAAAAAAAAAATGACATCCTATAAGAAAAGAACACAGAAAGAAGTTTAAAATATTAATTACCTGAAGAGATATTTCAAATATCAGAATGCATCAAACGCCCATAGATTTAACATTATGTTGGGGAATTCAGAAAGTGAGTGACCAGCAGCCTTAAAGTAGAAGACTGACATAAACGCGGGATGAATGTGGTATTATCAGGTGTTTGATTTTATTTTTCAAGGTATATACCTCGTTTTACATAAGTAATCTTCGCTTTATTTAATCATCTCAGTCATTCAATAAATAAATGTTTTTATTTAATCGTCTCTGGCATTCAATAAATAAATGTTTTTTATTTAATCATCTCTGTTATTCAATAACTAAATGTTTTTTATTTAATCATCTCTGTCATTCAATAAATAAATGTTTTTTATTTAATCATCTCTGTCATTCAATAAATAAATGTTTTTTATTTAATCATCTCTCTCATTCAATAAATAAATGTTTTTTAACCATCTTTATCATTCAATAAATAAATATATTTATTTAATCATCTCTGTCAATCAATGAATTAATATTTTTATTTAATCATCTCTGTCAGTCAATAAATAAATGTTTTTTAATTATCTTTATCATTCAATGAAAAAATCTTTTTATTTAATCACCTTTGTCATTCAATAAACAAATGTTTTTATTTGATCATCTCTGTCAATCAATAAATAAATGTTTTTATTTAATCATCTCCGGCATTCAATAAAAAATGTTTTTTTTTAATCATCCCTGTTATTCAATAAATAAAACTTTTTATTTAATCATTCCTGCCATTCAATAAATAAATGTTTTTATTTAATCATGGTAGTCTCTGTCATTCAATAAATTAATCTGAATGTTTATTATTTTGAAATAGACATAAACATTTTGAACAGAAAAATTTCCCCCAACTTCGCAATGCTGCAAAATATTTTCTTCTCGTTCATGAAACATTTTCTTTTCTCATTTCATTCCTACGTTACTTCATTTCATAAAGATTTCGCTGATGTATTATGTACATTGTCTTGAAATCCACGGGTTGCTTTTCCTTTTTCCTCTAGTAAATCCTTGTTTACGAAACTGAATTTCCGTTATTACAAATCTAGATTTATTTTCGATTTCTCAAAAAGAGAAGAACTGGGTCAAAACAATTGTCAATTTTTTTCCATTTAAACATATATATATATATATATATATATATATATATATATATATATATATATATATATTGATTCGTCGTTTTGACAAACATTAATTTAAAAAAATTTAAAATTAAAAATATTCAAAGTTTTAAAAAATGTAACTAAAAATACTGATATTTTTAAAGATTTTTTATTTTTCAAATTTGCTAAATCAAAGTTAAACTAAAGCAATTGATAAGGACAGGATTCAAATTCGAACCATTTATCTTAAAATTTCTGTGTACAATTTAAACAGGAGAAATGGTGAAAAAATCCATCATGAAGAAAAACGCATGTTCAAGAAAAGTCATGTCGATATCAACCAGTACTTCAAAGTTAGATTTTGGAAGCAAACCAAAATATAAAAGATGATATTTCCTGTTCTAATTAAGACAGAAACAAAATTTAAAAGTCATTTTAAGAAGAAAAGAACAAAAAAGATTAATACAGTAAATTTTTTTTAAAAATTAATAAAAAAATTTAATGCAACAAAAAGAAATTAAAAAATTTAAAGATTTTTGTGTTTCGGACCCCTTTAAATGGTAAAATCCTTCTAAAATTTATTTAAATGATTGTGTAAATTTTCTAATGCAGTTTCAAAAATTCATGAAAATGCTTTAAAAGATGAAATTTTGATGAATTCATGAAAAAATTCCCCAACTTTTCAATGCTGCAACATGTTTTCTTCTCGTTCATGGAACATATTTTTTTTTTCATTTCATTCTCACATTACTTCATTTTATAAAGATTTCGCTAATGCATTATTACATTGTCTTGAAATGCACGTGTTGCTCTTCCCTTTTTCCCCTATAGTAAATCCTTGTTTACAAAACTGAGTTTCCGTTATTACAAATCCATATTTATCTTCGATATCTCAGAAAGAGAAGAACTGGGTCAAAACACCGCTTTCGATAAAAGGGAGAGCTCTGTTTTTCAGAACAATAATAGTAATAAAAAGAGTTCAATCTCGTCAAACTGGCAATAGAAAGAGAAGGCAGAAAAAAGTGAAAACTAGTTTCGCTTGTCCATCTTTACAATTGCAGCTGTTTGCAGTACACGATAATGCTAAAAATAAAAATTGATCTAAAAAAAGGAACTTATCAGATGAAGAATCGATTCGTTTGTAACAATGTTTTTTGTTCGGTTATAAAACTGAAAACAGGTTCACTAAACTGAAACATAAAAGAGTAGTAAATAATACTTTCTGTGTGCAAATTTCTGCATGCAAAATTTTGCATTGTGCAACGATTTTGTACGTATTTTGAAGTATCAGTGTTACAGGAAAATAAACAAAACTCCAGTTGTTACTAGCAGAATAAACAGCATTAAAAAAAGAGCTACCAAATATTAGGATACCTTTTGCTAATTTGGAAAATTGTCACGAAAAGCGAAAAAAATTGCAAAAAATCTAAATATATAATCAAAATGTACAATATCTGTCTTGCATAATTTCAGAGATACAGGTATTTTCTGACGAAATATTTGAGTGCCTCTGCGTGAAACGGTCTTCTGCGAACATAGCGCACAGATAGAATCACACACATACAAAAAAATCAATCTTTATTATAATATATATATATATATATATATATATCTATTTCTTATATTTTTAGAAACAAGTTATAAAAAAAGAAGTAAAACACATATACATCATTTATGTATAAATAAACAGTTAAAAATATAGCATATTTTTTAATAAATACAAAATTATGTTTACTTGTCATTTATCCATGTTATAAATATACTGCAATCTTTTCTGTATTTAAATTCGTAAAAATCAACAGTATATCAAGGTTCGTACGGGTACCGTTATTTTCCAGGTGTTATACCAGCATTTCTTTATAGAAAAATAAATATAGTTCAAAAGCGTGAAATTTCGTTTTATTTAAAAAGGGATTTTCCATAAGAAAATACTGGTTCCAAAGAATTTCTTGCTCATAAAATTCCAGGACCCGTACGAACTATGTATATTTATGTCTGCGTGATGAAAGTGGGACACATATAAAACCTCTTTAGTTTGTCCATTGTATTTTGAGTTATTTTCTGAGTCACTTTACACGAATCAGTATGTAATAAATATACTGTTAGATAGAAACTGGCTTTCTAGACGCATAATTTCGGATGTACAGATATCTTCTTTTTCAATCGTGTACCCCTATGTGCTCAATGGTCTTTTGAAAACATAGCACGCAGACACATACACACAGAGACAGAAGCACACAAACATCTATTTTTATAGCAAAAGAAAATTAATATCTTTGATTCTTAAAAACAAAAATTATAAATAAAATTTGTGTTTTCTTGTTATTTATTCTAGTTCTAAAAATTTATAGTATATTATATTCTAGTTCTAAATACTTCGGAATGTAAAGTTCAAAATATCAACAGATACATAACATACATGTGACATTTTAAAGTTAGGAGCCAGAAACATCATCGCCAGGGTCCCCGTTCTTTGCACAGAAGTCATGGCCAGCGAGGGAAAAAATAAAAAATAAATAAATGTAGAATATCCAATAAATCACTCATTGGTGGCTGTAAGTTTATTTATTCAACTGTAGTCATTATAGAGGGAAAAACTCCTTTTTGCAAACGATCTTTTACCGAAATGTCCAAAAAATATTCCATCATTTACTTCAACCAGCCGTACTCATCGACGAAAGAACTCCAGAATCTCTCCCTTCTCATCTCGAGACTTCCACCTTTTAAACTAAAAAGAAAATTCTAGAACTTTCTGTAATCTCAAACCATCATCCTTTTATGTAAACAGAATTCTTGTCCAGATACGAGACTATTTTACACAGACGATAAATTTATTTAAAAAAAAATATTATTTAACCAATTTATAATCGACTCATAATTTCTTAGGCAGACGATTTTTATAAATGATTATTTTTAAGAGAAAAAGAAAAAAAATGAATTTATTAATGCACACATCAAAGGTTGACGGCGGAAAAATAAATAAAGAGATAAAATAAAATAATGATATTTTTTGAATAAAAAGGGTTGATAAAAACATAAAAGAAATCAGTTTTATTTGGAATATTAAGAAATAAAGTTTTAATTAAGAATATTTTTAATTTAGAGCCATCTTTTTAAATTTACGCATACTGGAATAATGTTTTTTAAGGCAAATTAAGAATTTATATCGTCTGCATACAGATTAACAGATTAGATCTAGAAACAAGATTTTAATTTAATAATTTGATGTAAGTACGGAACATTATTATAAGAAAATTAAGGTAGTATAAAGGTTAGTTTTGGCGAAAAAATTTTAAATTTGTAATATTATCCCCCCCGCCCCGAAAATTTGTATGAAATTGATAGTTAAATAAAACTACAAGTTCAGACAACAGAAATATAATAATTTAGAAAAGTCAAATTTTGGAAAAAAAAACTGTCAAACCCATGAAGCCAAGAGATGGAAGAAAAGAAAATTAACGCAATATAAAAAATATTAGCGATTAAAATAAAATAGTTAAGAGGAAATTAATCTGAATTAAATTTAGGTAGGAGCATTTCCCTGAAAGAGATACAATACTGTTACAATATCACTTAATATTTGTAAGTGCATAGGAGATAATACATACAATAACAGTAAATAAGTTATAAATATAAATAAGCAAGAGATAAAAAATATAATAAAAATAATAACAATTCGTTCTCATGGAAGTTTAAATAATTAAAATAACTTAATGCATAGGTTATCTTTATATATAAAAATCTTCTGTGCGTGTGTATGTAACTGAACTCCTCCTAAACGACTGGACCAATTTTAATGAAATTCTGTGTGTGCGTTCCAGTGGATTCGAGAATGGTTTAGATTCACATTTCATCGAAATTGATTCAGTACTTTTTTAGTAATTAGGCAAAAACTAATAATTAGTGATTTTTCGCTAATTAAAAGTGCTATAAATATAAAAGAAACTCTGGATTTCGTATTAATCACAGCACAAAAAAATCTACCCAACCAAAAATCTTGAAAATTGGGGTAAAAATACTTCTTATAACATCGCGTGCCGCTAAGAAGGGATTTTCGAAAATTCCTCCCCTAAGGAGGGTAAAAAAAAAAAGAACGAACTTTAAAAAAATTCCTTAAAAATCGGCTTTTGTAGTTATTTTTCAACTGATAACATATTTTAGTGCATTTTTTCATTCTGAATCAAATGGTACTAAGCAAATTCGTTTAAATCCAGTAGTTCGTGAGATAATTTACATATTCCTAATTTGGCGATGTCTTCGGCGCAAAAACCTGAAATTTTCAATCCTTATCTTTATATATAAAAATCTTCTGTGCATGTGTATGTAACTGAACTCCTCCTAAACGACTAGACCGATTTTGATGAAATTCTGTGTGTGCGTTCCAGTGGATTCGAGAATGGTTTAGATTCACATTTCATCGAAATTGATTCAGTACTTTTTTAGTAATTAGGCAAAAACTAATAGTTAGTGATTTTTCGCTAATTAAAAGTGCTATAAATATAAAAGAAACTCTGGATTTCGTATTAATCACAGCACAAAATAATCTACCGAACCAAAAATCTTGAAAATTGGGGTAAAAATACTTCTTATAACATCGCGTGCCGCTAAGAAGGGATTTTAAATCCCCCCCCCCCCCCCCTAAGGAGGGTAAAAAAAAAGAACGAACTAAAAATTCCTTTAAAATCGGCTTTTGTAGATATTTTTCAACTGATAACACATTTTAGTGTATGTTTTCATTCTGAATCGAATGGTCCTAAGCAAATTCGTTTAAATTCAGTAGTTCGTGAGATAATTCACATTTTCCTAATTTGGCGATGTCTTCGGCGCAAAAACCTGAAATTTTCAATGCTTATCCATATATATAAAAGAAAGACTGGATTTCGTATTAATCACAGCACAAAAAATATACCGAGCCAAAAATCTTGAAAATTGGGGTAAAAATACTTCTTATAACATCGAGTGCCGCTAAGAAGTGATTTTCGGAAATTCCACCCCTAAGATGAGTAGAAAAAAGAACGAACTTTTAAAAAATTCCTTAAAAATCGGCTTTTGTAGTTATTTTTCAACTGATAACATATTTTAGTGCATTTTTTCATTTTGAATCGAATGGTACTCAGCAAATTCGTTTAAATCCAGTAGTTCGTGAGATAATTCACATTTTCCTAATTTGGCGATGTCTTCGGAGTAAAAACCTGAAATCTTGAATCCTTATCTTTATACATATAAATCTTCTGTGCGTGTGTATGTCACTAAACTCCTCCTAAACGACTGGAGTAATTTTAATGGAATTTTGTGTGTGTTCCAGTGGATTCGAGAATGGTTTAGATTCACATTTCATCGAAATTGATTCTGTACTTTTTTTGTAACTAGGCAAAAACTAATAGTTAGTGATTTTTCGCTAATTAAAAGTGTTGAATAAGTTCGATGAATAGAATGCGGACGAAATGCCCGAGCGGTCTAAGGCGCCAGATATAAGCTCTGCTTCTCGAAGAAAGAGATCACGTGTTCGAACCCCGCTCCTGTCAAACGTGTATGCTTTACAGTAATATAGCCTGTATTATAATTTTGATTAACTGACTTCAGAAAATCGTTAACTTTTAACAGAAAAGAGAAAAATAAACTTTTCTATCAAAAATTGAACCGATTTCAAAAAATACTGAAGAGTGAAAAATAATTTCCTTACATAATTGCAATAAGAAATTAAATTAAGAGCGTAGTGTTTATCGTGCGTATTACTATATTTAAGTACATTTATTTGATTTTCTGGTGTCGGTGCCAGGAAGGACAACGTCTTTCGGTGACAGGACAACGTCTGTCGGGTCCGCTAGTTTTAAATAAAGTTCTTCAAATGAAAAAAGTCTTTCCATTGTGTATAAAAGTCTTTTCCAATGTTCACTGAATACAGTCTCTTTAATTAAAGATCTCCAAATCTCGTTTAATCTTTGTTTTTTATGTTATGTTGGATCCAACATCTTTTAACAATTAATCAAATTTTTCTTTCAATAATATATCAATTTTTTTTAATAATAAATAGCATCACTCTCAATATCAATAATAAATAATATAGAAAAATTTAAATAATAATAATAACAACAATAATAAGTAGTATAATAAGACTCCATATCCTAATATTTTTCAATAAGAGTATAATTAATACTAAACTTCATTATAGAAATCATAATAATAATAATAATAGTAATACAAGAGTATAATCAAAAGAAAATATCACTATTTGTTTATTATTGATAGGGAAAATATTGGTTGAGGATAAAAATAATTACATAGCAACTGAATAATTTTCTTATCTTCTAATAGCATAAGAAAGTATTTTTTGCTAGCCGAAAGTATAAATAAAAAAAAAATCATAATAATTCCAAAATCCAAATTAAATTAAATCTAACTATTTAGAAAATGGACTCTCAACCAGTATTTCCTTACAATAATTCCTCTCTGATACTCTTTTACAAAATTGTCAAATTTGGTTATAAGTTTTCAAATGCCAAATGTAGAATAATGTTTTATCTACACATGGTTTATAAACTTTAATAATAAAATACAATAGGAATAAAAGGTGTCATTCTTAATTGAGAAATGGAAATAAAAATAGTGTGCTTTTTTGAAAAACTTTTAATATCTGTAGTTTTCACAATCACTGAAAATCACATATTATGTTATAGGTTTGAGTAGAATCATTAGATTTTATAACTGTTATAACATAAATATCTGCTGAATAAATAGAATAATACTAATGTCGAATACATGAGTAAATATAGTTAGACTTATATCCACTTAAAATTAATTTATCAACATCAATTTGAAAGCTATTACAATCAAAGTGTACACCTTATGCCTGCATAAGGAGCCCAATTTAACCCCAAAAACAAGTAAGATTCTTGTTGGCCACCAAGAACATACCTGCTAATGTTGAAAATTATGGTGATAAAATATTTAAAGAATAAGAATTAAAATTTAATCTACTGTCTTGACTTTAGTTTGATCTAGTGATTGTGGTTGTATCTGAGGATTTGTTTGTTTTTTGGGTTGCTCATGAAACAGTTTAAAATCTTCTGGTGAAAAATAGGGTCTTAATTTAGAAACATGCACAATAACGGAATTCTGTCCTGTCTCATAATTAAATTTATCTATTTCATAAGTTACATCAGAAAGTTTATTTATAATTTTGTATGGTCCAGAGAAAGTAGGTTCTAATTTTCGAGTGTTAGGGTATTTAAATTCTTCATAAATTACAGAGTCTTGTATTTTTAATGGGCATTCGACAAAATTTCGATCATAGAGCCTTTTACTTTTAAGGTGAAATTCCTGAGTTCGCGCTTTCGCAATTTTGAGGGCTTTGTCTACTGGTGGGTAATAGTTTTGTTTTAAAGGAGATTCATAAGGCAATTGACCATAAAATAAATAGGCAGGTGGGAATTTGGTGATAGAATGGGGCGTATTGTTGTATTCTTCGATGACTTGGTTTAATAATCTAGTCCAAGGTATTTTAGAAGAAGTGGAATTAACTTTACATTTAAGCCTGGTAACTATCGTCTGATTAACTCGCTCTACTTTTCCATTGGTCTGAGGATGATGTGCGGATGTAAAACGCTGTTGAACATGATGATTTCTAAGGAATTTCTTAAATCTTGGAGATTTGAAAGATTTATGCCTGTCACTAAGTATTTTTTGAGGTGCTTTGATATTGAAAATTTGTTTTAAACAGTTAGTGTATGTTTCAGTGGTAACATTTTTGGAGGGAAAAGCCCAAACAAATCTAGTTGCATGATCTATTATTATGTGTAAGAATTTTTTTGTTGAGTTGTAATAGTTAAATCCACCAACAGTATCAATAGAAAGACATTCAAAAGGTTGATCTGTTGCTGGCATAGCTTGTAATAAGCCGAATCTTTTCTGTTTTGGTTTTTTATTTTTCTGACAGGTGTCGCAATGTTTAACAAATTCTGTAATGTCTATTGTCATATTAGGCCAATAATAGTTGGGAGATATTAAATTAAGCATTTTTTGAATCCCTAAATGTCCAAAATTATCATGAGCAATATGGAGTAATTTTTTTCTTAATGACATTGGTACAACAATTTTTTTGAATCCCTTTTTCTGAACTATAATAATTCCATTCTCTTTTTTATATTTTTTGTCACAAACATTGTCTTTGTCTTGCATCTCTATAATTTCTTTCCTATCTAGCAATAAACTAATATGTTGATTAAAATGACAAACAGGATTTCGTGACAACATGTCTGCTTCGACATTTGTTGAACCCTTTTCATATTTTATCTCATAATCAAACATACTAAGTTTGAGTGACCATCTAAAAAGCCTACCTCTTAAGTTTTTAACACTCTTTAGCCATACTAGAGATGCGTGGTCCGTATGAATTGTAAACTTGACACCATGAAAGTAATGATAGAATTTGTCAAGAGTATCTATAATAGCTAAACATTCTAATTCAGTTATGAAATAATTTTGTTCATAACTCTTCAAAATTCTAGAATGATAAGCAATAGGATGTAAGAAATTTTGTTTATCAGGTTGTTTTAGAACGGCACCTACTGCTATCTGAGAGGCATCTACAAACATATGTAAAGGTAATTTAGGATCATAAATTTTGAGGATGGGTTTTGCAATTAAAGAATTTTTTAATTTTTCAAAAGACTCCTGGCACTCTGAGTTCCATTCCCATATTGTATCTTTTTTAAGTAATCGATTTAGAGGATATCTAATTTCAGCATATTTATTTATGAATTTATGGTAAACATTAATGGAACCTAGAAATCGTTGTAACTCTTTCACATTTGAAGGAGGTTTTAAATTTTTGATGGTTTCAATATTGGCATTTGCTGGTGTTATAGTTCCATTAGTGATTTCATAACCTAAGAAATTGATTTTATTTTGGCCTAATTTACATTTAGAAAGTTTAAGTTTAATGTTTTCTTGTTTGCAAATGTCAAAAATTTGAGCTAAATGGTTTAAATGTTCTTCTAAAGAGGAAGAGAAAATTATAATATCATCAAAATAGTGGCACGCAAAGTCGATTTTATATTTACTAAGGATCCTTCGAATGGTTCTATTGAATATGGGAGGGCCCGATTTTATGCCAAAAGGGAGCACGAGCCACTCAAAAAGTCCAAAATTGGTTGCAAATGCTATTTTTTCTGTATCGGATGGATGTATTGGTATGTGCCAGTAGCCAGAGGCTAAATCCAAAGTTGAAAAATGCTGAGCACTGCTCAATTTATCTAAAATTCCATCGATACGGGGCAAGGGTTCTGCATCGTTTTTAATTATTGCGTTTAATTTTCTATAGTCTATACATAATCGCGTTTTTTTACCTTCCTCTATTTTCATAACTAGTGTAACAGGGGCAGAATAGGGGCTATTACTTTCCTTTATCAGTCAGGCTGCTAACAATGATTGAATTTGGTTTTTTATTTCTATTTCTTCTAGGGGAGATGTTCGGTAGGGCCTCAAAGATATAGGTAGGTCAGATTTTAATATAACGCGTTGTGGTTCAATATTTATCCTACCCACATCATATTTATGCTTTGCAAAAATGTCACTAATAATATGAACTAATTCCCTTAAATTTACATCTTGAATTAAATTTATTTCCCCAGTTAAATCTGAATCCGAATTATCGCGAAAATTTTGAAGAGTCATGGAACCTCTATAATTAGGATGCACATTAATTTCGTGATCATATTCAACACAGTCTTCATTTTTCATAATATTTCCACAAGTAGATTGTAACTCTATATCATGATTACTTACATTCAGTGTTTCATTATCATAATTATCTATTGCTACAGTATTACCAGTATTTAATTTCATATTTTTTTATATTCTGAGGTTACAATTTCATTAGATTGATCCCTGTTTTGTTGTACTTGGTCCATATTTACTGTATTGAAATGAAGGAATCTCTCATTATGTATGGATATACTGTTAGTTATAATTTTCCTTCCCTGCCTTACAATACAATTTTTACATTCTATGGTTAATTTAAATTTAGAACATTCTTTTAAACCCAAAATAGCATAATCCAAATTTGTATTGCATACTAAAAAGTTAACATATTTTTTAATTTTACCCACTTTTAGAAGAACACTACATTTTTTATTTACATGTAAAAATCCTTTTGCCTGACCAATGGTAACTGAGGGTATAGTCTCAATTTTAGCATTAAGTTTTTTAACAAATTTAAGTGGCAATATTGCAATAGTTGAGCCAGTATCTACAACTCATGGTAAATTATAATTATTTGTATATCCATACACAATTAATTGTCAAATATTATAAGAATTATTTTGTGAGCTACTTGGAAGAGTATCAGAGGATGGCAACTCACTCCTAAAAATACATTCTCTTTCCCAATGAAAAGCATTACTGACACCCCTATTTGTGCATATCCTACAAGGTCTTGAAGGGTATGAATTTTGAATATAATTATTTTGACAAACTCTAGGTCTTTGAAACTGAAATTGCCTTTGGGGAATCCAATTCCTAGGTGTATTATTGGGCCTAACTGGCTGAATCCAGGGCCTAGTTGGTTGAAAAGGTTGAAAATTTTGTCTAGCTGATGGTTGATTTATTACTTGGTTTGAAACTAGTGGGGTGGAAACTTCCACGAATTGTTTGAAAACCCGGTACCATTCGGTGGTACTACTAGGAGGATTTATAATAATACTGTTTTTGAATTCTGGTTTTAAACCATCAGTTAAACCTTGTAATAGTATATTTTCACTAAGATGTAATTTCCTACCAATTTCCACTTTCTTACGAAAATAAGTTTCTAAATTGTCTAAATTATCTAATTTCAGATTTGAAAAATCAGAAAAACTCGGGATGTCTAATTCAATGAATCTTTCTATCAAAATTCTCTTAATTTGTTCATAATCCGTACAATTTAAACAGTCATTGATATAAATTTTTTGCGCTTCCCCTTTCAGATATTGCGCAATAGAATTAAATTTCCATTCTAGATTTTTCTTCTCCTTTTCACATGTTGTATCAAAATAAGTTAACCACGACAAAATGTTCATTCCAGAACTCGGGTCAAACGGTACGAACTCAGGATCTTCCATAATTTTTTTATTCTTACTCATTAGAATAAATGAAGCACTTCTATTTTCTTTATTAAATCCTGATTGTAAAATCATTCGCAATAAATTTCAAAGTTAATAATTTCTATCAATTACATATTTTTTCAAAATTACTATATCAGATCCATAACATACAATAAATAATAAATAAATAAATTAGTAAATTAATAAATTAACTTCAAATTACTCTCATCAATAAAATAATAAATAAATAAATAAATACATAATAAATATTTCATCTATCATAAAAAGAGTAAAAATAATAATCAAGACATTTAATAAGATAACTTACAGTTTTTTGAAAAATCTTCAATAAAATTCAATCGTCTTTAAATTCCTCATCAACTACTTCTTGCATACTCACCCCTTTGAAGTCATTAATTTTCAAAAATTTTCCTATGACCATGAATACTGAATCAAAATTTGTGCGCACAGATCAACATCAAGCCTCAGGAAATCCACATCAGACTCGAAGCGACTAGCAATTATTTCAGATTAGCATCTTTCCAAGCATAGTTGTAAAGTTCTTTAACAGGAACACACGCCATTCCACAGATTCAGTTTGCAATCCGAAAAAGTCACATAATTATCCTGTCGACTCTAGAAAAGACTGTGACATTTTAAAGTTAGAAGCCAGAAACATCATCGCCAGGGTCCCCGTTCTTTGCACAGAAGTCATGGCCAGCGAGGGAAAAAATAAAAAATAAATAAATGTAGAATATCCAATAAATCACTCATTGGTGGCTGTAAGTTTATTTATTCAACTGTAGTCATTATAGAGGGAAAAACTCCTTTTTGCAAACGATCTTTTACCGAAATGTCCAAAAAATATTCCATCATTTACTTCAACCAGCCGTACTCATCGACGAAAGAACTCCAGAATCTCTCCCTTCTCATCTCGAGACTTCCACCTTTTAAACTAAAAAGAAAATTCTAGAACTTTCTGTAATCTCAAACCATCATCCTTTTATGTAAACAGAATTCTTGTCCAGATACGAGACTATTTTACACAGACGATAAATTTATTTTAAAAATATATTATTTAACCAATTTATAATCGACTCATAATTTCTTAGGCAGACGATTTTTACAAATGATTATTTTTAAGAGAAAAAGAAAAGAAATGAATTTATTAATGCACACATCAAAGGTTGACGGAGGAAAAATAAATAAATAGATAAAATAAAATAATGATATTTTTTGAAAGGTATGGTTTTGGAATAAATTTAATAAGATTTTCTTAAAAAGGGTTGATAAAAACATAGAAGAAATCAGTTTTATTTGGAATATTAAGAAATAAAGTTTTAATTAAGAATATTTTTAATTTAGAGCCATCTTTTTAAATTTACGCATACTGGAAAAATGTTTTTTAAGGCAAATTAAGAATTTATATCGTCTGCATACAGATTAACAGATTAGATCTAGAAACAAGATTTTAATTTAATAATTTGATGTAAGTACGGAACATTATTATAAGAAAATTAAGGTAGTATAAAGGTTAGTTTAATTTCGAAAACATCAGCATATGCATAGACAAACAACAAACATACAGACAGACACACAAACATCTATCTGTGTTCTAAAAGAAATTAATACATAGATTGTTAAGAACAAAATTTACAAATAAGAATGAAAATAAGTAAGCATCTTTTATAAATAAGCAAACTATTTAAAACGTAGCATGTTTCTAACAAAGACAGATTTATGTTTTCTTGTTATTTATCCTAGTTCTAAATATGTTATAATCACTCCGGTATTTAAATTGGTAAACATCAACAGTCTATTTATGTCTGGGTGATGAATGTGGAACATATATGAAGCTCATTTAACTTGTCAATCGTATTTTCAGCCATTTGTCAAGCACATTTACACGAAATTAATGTATAAGAAAGATATCGTTAGACATGAGTGATGTTTTTAGCGAAGCATGGAAGGAAGAAAATGAACTATACGATTTTAGAAACAAAGAAATGTAACGTCTTTAGTGAAAGGCATTTCGTCTGTCTTTCTATTTTCTTACATCATTCTGTTAAAGGATATAACAATGGAATCACTTTTGATCATCTGTCTACATTATGAAGGACTAACGTGTCCGTGTATAACGCTGGCGCATTTTGATGGTGGCAACAGCAGACGACTAAATTTGACTTTTATAAACTTTTATTTGCATTTTTTTACACTTCTAAATATCGCACATTTTCAATTTTTACGCCTTGAAAATGAGTTTTCAAATACCGATTGTTTTAAAACTATATCGCAATTTATTTATAAACTACATTCAAATTTATGCAATTTTTATTTTTTTTAAATATTTTTCAGGCATGAATGTTTTTTAAATCTATTTATATCACGTGAAAACAATTACATTATAAAAATCTATTTTTATTTAAACTAAATGAGTCTAAAACACAAATATCTTCAAATTTTCTAAAAAAAAAAAAAAAAAAAAAAATCATAAAAATTTCACTGTTTCTTCCTACTTAAAATTGTTTAAAAGCTATATATTTTTTTAAGAGCTATCAGCCTGTAAACGGGTTTCTATTCATTTCCCTTTGATTCGGGAATTTTAAGGCCGAATCAGCTGCTGTTAAACATCTATTGGCTATTTACATGTTTGATTAAACAAGACCTGTTAAACAGTGAAATAACACAGTCGTTGCCTCCTGGTACTTTTTTAAACACGGTATAAGAAATTTTTTTATACTACTTGATTATCCCGTAGACTGATTCCACCAAATTATACAGATTGCCAAACTATTCATCAAAGTATACAAACTGACATTATTCTTATTTTAAACAGCGAAAAGACAAATAAATTAGTAAAACATTAATATAAATACAAACAAATATCTCTTAATGAGGTAATAAACACATGTAATATGTTTAATGTCAAGTGAATGTAAAATTTACGATCATCCATTATTGACATTTAATCTTACAGTTAGGCGATAGTTTATTCGTTGACGGGATAATCAAGTAATATTACCAAATTTTTAAATAAGGCATTTTAAACGTATCGTTTAAATCTGATGTAATTTTCGCTAAATTTTTCTTTTTAATATTCACGTGAAAAGAATTTTGTACGTGAAAGAAAATATCATCTGTACCGTCTTAGAATTCACAACAATAGTTAAAAAGATCACATTAAAACATAAATTTAATGCTCGTCTAAATGTATTTTTAAATTTTAATTGTTTTGCAATATTACTTGGTCATTTTAAATATGAGGTAATATTTTTTACTTGCTGCTTTTGACGCACAATAATGAATCCATTTACGATTTTTAACGCATTTTAATGAATTTCTTATTTTAATATTCACATGTAAATATAGTTTATGACGTAATTTTCAATATTTTCCCGCTTTTAACAATTAATTATTTAATTCTCATTTGAAAAAAAAAATCTGTTTGCGTTAGTCGCGTGTAAATATATATATATTTTTTTATTTGAAGGAAATATTATTCTTTGATCATTTGGGAACAATTTAAAATAATAACCTTTTCTAAAATATGTCAAAAATGTCTTACAAAATGTTGAAAATTTGAATTTAAAATGGAAATAAATCCCCAAAAAAAGAATTTAAAAAAATGCAGTCTGCACACTGGGAACCTCTAATGAATAAAACGATCTGAAAATGTTTAAATTCCATGAATAGTTTTTGTTCCTACAAGACTTTTTTAATGGTACGAATTTGAAAAATATTTACATTCAGTATCTCTTAAAATAATTATTCAATTTAAAAACTATCTACATCAGTGTGTTTATCAAACATTTCTCTATAATACTACTTATTTTCATATTTTTGTGAGCAATAGTTTTATTAATATTAGAGAATAAATAACAAAGGTCACTAAAAATTCATTGTCAGCGGCGGTAACAGCAATAGTTACTTTCTTTTACAATAGAGAGATTCTTAGAAGTGTGCTGTATAATTTTAAGTATTATTATGTATATTTAAGTATAATTATATGGTCGGATTCATAAGTAATGAGCCTTTGTTCAAAGGGACAGATTTATTGAGGGAATTGGTACAATTGCCTAGTATTTTTCAAAATAGGTACCTCCTGCATGAATACACTTTTGTAGGCGGAATTTCCATGACTCGGAGGCGTCTACGTCGGAAAGTTCCGGGATGGCTTCAAAGGGCGTCTTGACATTTTCTTCGATGCCCTCGATCGAGTTGAAGCGGTTACCTTTCAGCGCTGATTTTAAGCAGACAACAAGAAGAAGTCAGAGGGAGACAAGTCCAGACTATAGGGAGGATGTGGTACAATTGAACGTTCATCCGAGCCAGGTCAGCGCTCACGATGAAGGAGGTGTGGATGGGCGCATTATCTTGGTGAATCTTCCAGACACCCTTGATGTCCCTTCGCTTGCGCGCGATGCTTTTTTTCAGCCTTTATATGTCAATATATAAGTCAACGCCTCCCACCATCGTCCCTAACAACAGGTGCGCGCGCCGATGTACATTAGCGCCAAAATAAAGTGAGGCTCATTAATTATGAATCCGACCATGTGCCACAAGTTAATTAGTTTGGGTGGAAAAAGAAATGCGAATACATGTAAACTCACAGTAAAAAATGAATTCATTTTGCATTTTTATGTGTAAAAAAAAACTTTTTATTTTATTGTAAATCCGATACTTAGTTTTAGCAAACAGATCATAAGTACAATTAAAAAATCAAGCCAATTGCAAAGTATACATAAAAGTTTTATCGCTTTGAACACGCTAATTTATCGAAAAGACACAAAGAGAGAGAAAACACATTTAAGTGAAGTGGATGAAGCATTTAAAGAGGCAGCGATGTAATAAAATGGCTTTAACTGTATTTAGGGCACACGGATTTTACGAAACTTCATCAGAGTATGCTAGACATAATAAAGTATAGTTTAAGCAACATATTAAGAAATCGATATTTTCGTAATTTTTCGCCGAATGAAAGGTACCAAATCCCCTTAAAACTTATACCGATAAAGTTACTAGAAATCACCTATATATTTAAAATACGAAAGGCCTGTTTTTCGGCATCTGCAGTGGACTTTCTACCTGAATCAATTTTAGTAATTATTTTTTTAAATGAACATTGTTTATTACCGGATGAGTCAGGACTTACTATGTCTTAAATGATTTCTAAATACATCTTATATGACCGGAAGACCATACAAAAATTAAAATTTAGTATTTTTTTAAAGAAATGTTTTTATTAGTCAAAATCGCTTTTAAAATATTTCTTTACCACATGTAAAACATTTTTTAACTGGAACTACATGTTTATGACTAACAGGGAGTTAGCCAAGGAGCACCGTTGAGAGTGGACACCCTATATTACAATTCAACTTTACTTTAAAATACTTCAGATGTGAGAGAAGAAAAAAAAACATATTCTTTTCGATTACGCACATTTTTTCATTGTGTTATAAAATTTCCTTGAATCTCCTTCTTAAAAACGAAGTTAATAAACGAAACATTTATGTAACCAAACCAGATCAACACTACCGCCAATGTTTGAAGTTATAATTATTTCGAATAAATAAATAAGTGCAGTTATATTAAACAGTAGCAACTTGACGAAAATAATTCAGGGAAAAGTAATCTGCAAGTAACGCTCTACATTTTTTCAATTTACATAAGTTTGCAGACTGCCAGCTATATACACAAACTTGTACATTAACCTTTAACTTCAGATTCAATAAATTAAACGGATTTTAAAACACTTGTAAGTGCTTATTGCGACTTTTTTTTCGACATCTGCAGTCGACTTTCTACTGAGCCAATTTTAGAAATTATTTCTTTAATTGAACGCTGTTTTTTCCGCATGAATCAACCTAACTATGTTTGAAATATTTTCTAAATATCACTTATAGGACCGGGGACCGTATAAAAATTTAAATTTCGCATTTTTAACCCATTAACGCCCGAATTATTTTCTTCGCTAAATTTTAAATTTTGTATTTCCCACCACTTTTAAAATCAAATTAATTTTTATCTAAATTTATCGAGGATTCTGTCTCATGAAAGAAGGTACATATTTATCTTCCTCTTTACTGGTGGGAAAACCGCTTTCTTGCTGTTTTTGTAACCGTCCTCAAAAGAGGACGCTGGGCGTTAATGGGTTAAGGAATGATTTTATTGACCAAAATCGCTTTTAAAATATTTTGGTCATTTTTAGTGTTATATGAAAGGGAGCTTCTTTACATTATCAGTGCAATTAGGAAAATTTTACTAAATATAACTTATAGAACCGAGGAACCGTATAAAAATTCAAATTTCCTATTTTTTAAGAAACGTTTTTATTGAGGCAAAATGATTTTAAAATATTTATTTAATTCATTTAAAACATTTTTGTAATTAGAACTACATGTCTATGACTAACAGTTTAGGAATTGGCTATTGACCACCGTTGAGAGTGAACACTCTGTATTACAATTCAATTTTACTTTCAAATATTTCAGATGCGAAAAAAAAATCTGTTATGTACACTGCTTTCATTTACGTATTAGGATTGGGTTATAGTATTTCCTCCAATCTCATTCTTAAAAACGAAGTTAATAAACGAGACATTTATGTAACCAAACCAGATCAACACTACCGCCAATGTTTGAAGATATAATTATTTCAAATAAATAAATAAGTGTGGTTATATTAAACAGTAGCAACTTGACGAAAATAATTCAGGGAAAAGTAATTCGCAAGTAACGCTCTACATTTTTTCAATTTACATAAGTTTGCAGACTGCCAGCTATATACACAAACTTGTACATTAACCTTCTCCGCTTAAGATTCAATAAATTAAGCGGAATTTTAAAAGCCTGCTAGCTTAGGGCTTCATAATATTTAGAGCAACTGCAGTGATATTGAACTAGAAACTTGACTTGGCCCAGATTGTCGTCGGCGAGTTGAAAAGTAAAATTAATTCGGGGTACAAATTACAAGAATGTCTCACAAGATGTTAGCATCTATTATCAGCGACTCGCATCTGTTCATTAAGCCTCGGGGCAAGTAAAGAGAGAGTGTAAATGTGAATAATAATTCGTTTAATTAGCTTACGAGGAAAGTCTTCGAAGTGATAATAGCGTCGGCTCCAATCTAAATATACTGAACTTCTATTTATTTAACCCCTTTAGCGCCGTCGCGCTGCTCTCGCTAGTTGTGAAAAATGCCGGCGTCGCGATAGCGCTCCTTTCGACAGTTCACTTTTGGCGCGCGCAGTGTTTGATAAAGTGCTATTTAAATTTATTTAATTTATTGTCGCCTAGAAACAGAAGTACCAAAATGTAAGAAGTTTTCTAATTGCAAACGATAAACTGTGAATGAAAGACATTATCATTTATTTCTGCAGTTTTTTCTAAGCCGTGAAAAAATATCTTTGTTTTTCTTGTTGTGGTATAATTTCGAACATTGGATAAACAATGTGAAGGCCGTGTTACCGTGTTCGTATTTTTATTCATTATATTGCATTCTAACTATCTTTGATCGCATATTTATTATATAAACATCGTGATTAATATGTATATATTTTAATATTTCTAATTTTAATTTCAAAATGTCGGACACAAGTGAATTTTTAGGGACAGCACGACGACAGAGCAGGGCGACGGCGCTCCTTGGCACTTTTCAGAGCAGTGCGACGGTGCTCATTGGCACTAAAAGGGTTAAAGATCCTTGGTATGCACAAATGAAAATATTTCTGACAATCGCGTCATTTCCTTTGTCAGCTAGCCTGAGCTTTCTACTGAATTTATATTGATATTTTTTAAATAAAAAATACTTTATGTTTAGATATTCACGCATTTGCCTGTTTTTTTTTTTTTTTTTTTAAATCCTATTTTTATATTTTAATTTTAATTTCAAAAGTATTCTATGATTTTTTTTTCACTGGTGGCGGAAGGGTTAAAATGCATTGTTGAAGAGAGAAAGAAAACAATTGGAATTACCGCATCATTAAACCCATGGGGACGAACGACACATATACGTGCCGCAAAAAGGCTTAAGAATCCTTGCCTATCTCCATCAGTAAAATTTCACTGTAAATTTTACCTTATTTAATCGGAGCATTTTCTCTAATTAACAAGACAGATTTTTTTTTTTTTTTAACTGGTGACAAAACCTTAAAAATTTCGTAAAAGGCTCCCGTCGCGAAGTGGTTAAGGATGTCTTTTTAAAATTACTTTTAACAATGACTTTTAAAAACTTTTGAACAGAAAATGACGTCAGTATATAAATTAACGCATTTTTACTCATAATGCTTTGAGATTTTAATATTTATTTTCATTTCGTGGACACAGAAATTGACATTCTCCTTTCAGACGGCTTCATTTGGTAAAAATACTATCATAGTAAAAATAAAATATTTTTTTTAATAAAACTGTTTTTCTGCAATTGCATTTACAAAAAAACTTTTTTTTTCTTTTTGAATAAATTTGTTTTTTTTTTTTTTTTTTTTTTTTTTTTGCGAGTGCATCCATAAAAAAATTTCTGTATTTTGCCACCACTCAGAGTATAATTTTAAGTAAACAGGACGAATTTTCGCATGCAAAATTGCAGCTGGCAAGCTTGAACATGAAGTTTAGAACAGTATTTATTAAATATTGATTCAATACTACCATTATTTTTGTTATTTTTGAAAATTTAGTCAATCGGATCTTTTAAACGTTTTCATTCGTCGAATTCAACGTGTTTCCACTCGTGTTTGTATTATTTTGGAATTTAACGCATTTGTGATGCGTAGAGAGATTTTGTGTCTTTTATTTAAGCAGCACCATCCACGTATTTTGGTCTTTTTATATGAAATACCATTTTTCAATAATATTAATGTAAAATATATGTATTTTTTAAAACATGCTTTCATTAAAATTCAATTTAAATGTAGAAAAAAATTAATACTCAAATAAATTCGGCACTGTTGTAATAACTTTGCCATTACTGCTTTTCAACAAATACACAATGTTGGAGCTGATACTGATTTTTTCGTAAAAAATCAAGTATAATTCAGTAACCATTAAATTGTTTTATTTGCGACGTTTTTCGAAAACGGAGGGTTCTTGGGGGCAGGACTCAACTTTTGGGACGATTTTTGAAAAATTCATAAATTAGGATAATAATTCGGTTAATTAACTTACAAGGAAAGTGATAATCGCATTGGCTCCAATATTTGTATTATTTTGGATTTTAACGCATTTGTGATGACGTATAAAGAGAGTTCGTGTATGTGCAACTCCGTCCACACTTTTCATATCTATATTATAAAGGCCAAACGTAACGCATACGTCATTTTGCGAATGGCAACACTTTCCGATGAAATTTCACTTTTGCAATTTTCGCTACTGCAATTTTTTAAAATTCTAGACTTCACACATTTTTAATCTTTACACCATCGCATGGGGAAAAAATGTACTTTTAAATGCAATTTGTTTGAAAACTGCATCTATATTTGTTTTTGAGTTTTGTAGTTTTAATACCGTTTTTCTAAGCTCGGTAACAGAAGCACTCCATATGTCTATTAAAAGCAAAGAGAAAAAAAGCCGAAAAAAGTTGATTACTTTATTTTTATGTTGCCATTTTCTCATTAAAAGTGAAAAAAAAATAAAGTAGGTGCTGGTCAAGAGTCTGTTATAATAAAACCCTGTGAATTTTGGTTTTATTTTCAAAATTCCATGTATACTTAAAAGAATATAAATAGTTTAGTATCTATTTCGGTTAATAACACCGAAAATTATAGTTTTGAATTAAAATGATCTAATTAAAATACTGTTTTTTTTTAAAAGATGAATACAGACATAGAAGGTGCATATTTAAAATTTTGATACGGTGAAAATGGTGTTGGGTTTATATTGTACCGGAAAAAAATTCTATGATTGAGTCAAAGTGGAATAAATTCTGCTTTTTTTTCATTTCGGAATACTAGCATAAGAGCTTTAATTGATAACTTTATCATAGTAACAGATTTTTACTATTATTTTTTACTGCTTACATGAACGATTAAAATTTAATTTTGACAATTTCTACAACTGAGTTTTCGAGAAATAATATTTTAACTTTAGGTTAAGTATCTTTTTTTAAGGGTTAGACTTACCAATATAAAGTGTATTTTTATTATAACTAATTTTGTAAGTTTATTAAAATCAATGAAACAGTTATTTTTTAAACATTTTCTTTCGTCGAAATTCGACGGGTTCTGCCTTGTAACGATAACAGCAAAATTTTATGTAACCGAGGAAGGTTACATGAGTTTTTGCTGTTATCGTTCCATGAAAAGTTCTTGGAATACAAATCTACTAGAAAAAAAATCTTAGTAACTGTACATTTTTTCACAGTGCAACTGCTTGCCACAGTATACATTGCTGTAGCATGACATCATCTAAATGTGACATTATTATGTACTACATGTATCTACATTATAAAAATTTTAATATTGTATATCTGTATCATAATTTTTAATTTTTTGTTTGATTTATTATCCCTTTTTATGCTCAAATACAAACAAATATTTTTATAGTGTGTCCATTTAAAAAAAAATTTCATAATTATAATGGAATTTTGGGATGCTTTGATTTATTTTTGTTCTTACAATGCAATTCATTTTTATTCTTAATATGATTACAAGACTGCAAAATTAGATAAAGAATGTTGATATAATAATATAATCCAAATATAGTTGAAAAAATAAATTGATTTTTTAAACATTTTTTTTGCCGAAAACGATACTGGAAGATTCAGCTTAGTTCAAAAGTTGGTATAAAAAGTGACGTGATAAAACCAAAACTAATACAGTGTCAATCAAAATCTAACTTTTTTTCTGACAGAAATCTTTCAACTCTAGTCCCGGATAAAACTTTCATCCAAATGAAATTACTTGTAAAAAAACTTACGCCACCGCAGAAGTTGTTTTACGTCAGGTAAATGATTTATTGTTTATAAACCTACACTGCTATTATCAAAGTGCAGGCGAGATAAAAAACGTACTTGAAAAGTAACAATTCCCGTTAAAAATATTGATGACCGGCTACTTTTGCTTTCAGTACATCGAAAGGTTCAACTATTTTGATCAACTATAACATTAAATATTTTTGAAATAATTATTCGATTTAAAAATTGTCTGCATGACCGTATTTATCAAACATTTCTCTATAACACCACCAATTTTCATATTTTTGTATGCAACATTTTTCTTAATGTTAACGAAGAAATACCACCCCCCATGGTCACAAAAAATTCATTGTCAGCGACGATGACAACTTTAGTTACTTTTTTAAATAAGTGGGTAAGTGTAATCGCAGATCGCACAGAGGATTTCGTTTAATAATTTCTTCAAAACACTTTAGCATTGAAATACCAAATGAAAATTGTCAATAGAAAATTAATCATTCCTTAATTATATTTAGGAATGCGCCTCCTGGATATTATCCACTATCCTATTTAAAATTTTTATACCTGACTAATAATATTTATTGCAGGACCTCTCAAAAACCGCATTTAAAAAGATTCACCAAAGGCGGCTAGTAATTTAATTGAATAGGAATTTAATAAATAAAAAAAATATTTCATTTCACGTATCCAAATAGATGATAAAAATGATGTAATATGAGGAAATAAAAACAAAAAAGCGCATTTTTCCCGTAATTTTTTTATTAAATCAATCAATTTTTTAATATCATCAGTTCACTTTTCTATCTATTTAAGCTTTGTCAACAATTAGAAGGAAAAAACAACGAAAAAATCAACTGATGATATTAAAAAAATATTTTAATTAAAATAATAATCTTTTTCAAAGTTTTATGATTTGTTGTGACGAGAGGTATTCATCTGTAAGTACACAAAATTTGAATTCACTGACATTTATAGTTTTTGTGTACGGACTCTGTGACGGACAGGCAGATAGATAGAGGACAGAGACGAATAGGGTTTCGTCACATAAACGAAACCCTAAAAATAAAGATATTTTCATAAATTTAGTCGGAGAAAGCGTTCATCCAATTGAAATCACTTGCAAATAACTCACTCTACCGCAAAAGTTATTTGACGTCAAGTAAACGATTTATTGTTTGTAAACTTACACTGCTATTATGAAAGAACAGGCGGGGAAAAATCATACTTCAAAGTAACAATTCCCGTCAAAAATAGCGATGACCGCGGCTACTTTTGCCTTCAGTACATCGAAAAGGTTCAACGACTGGCCGAATTGTAAGTTGCCAAAGGGTCAAGTTCAGTGGGCCAAAAGAGTTAAGGTTGTGCATATTCCCTTAATGTTTGATGCAAGTTTTTGAATGTTGGTGTCAAAAACGGAAAAATTTTCCCTCTCCGGTGAAAAAGATAATCATACAAATGTTATAGAGAGAATGAATTAGAGGATACAGAGTTCGTGGAAAAGATTTTCCCATGACGGCTTTTGTGCTTTGAAATTATTTTGTTTTTATGCAATAAGTTTTATACTTTTGTATTTTGAATAAGAGGTAAAGTCATGTGTGAGAATAAGAACAAGGGTCAGTTTGGACTTTAATGGCATATATTCTTATGCAATTGTTGGTAAAATGATTTTTGATGCCATTTTAATAATTTTTAGCACTTTCCAACAAAGATGAAAAGTTTTATGCATTCGCTTTTTTTGTCCATCTGACCGTTTGTCCAAGCTTTAACTCCGGTTAATATGACAACAATTAATAATGCTTATTTAGGGTCACCAAAGCATATTTGGTATTACATAATAAGTACGTACGATTAATGGTTCATTTACAGTGATACTCAAAATAATTCGATTACATTATGATATATGAGAAAAAACGTTTGGAGAGTACTTTAACGGCATTACACTGTTTAAAATGCATTGAAACTGATGTATATCACTGAATTTCACTCCGATCACGTTAAAACAAAGCATTTTTTATTACTTTACAGGGACACACATAAGAAATCTGTTACACTACTGTCTTTGCGTAGTAATTGCTGAAGAGTACGTTTTAAAATTCAGTATGTGCTTTTAAATTTAATTAGCTTTTTTTGCATATTATTCTTTATATATAAATTATGTACCTCATATACAGGTCTTCACAAAAGTATTCGCATACCATTCTTCTTAGAAGAGGAAATTGCTGCAGGGGAATTTTTCAACTGAAATATATGTATGTGTTAAATGAACTAAATTTTGGAATGCATGTTGTTAATAGATACAAATCCCGACATCATATACAAAGATGCTAAAAAATTCGGACAATAAACGATTTTTTTTTTCGATAGCCAGTATTGTAACGATAAACTTTTGATTGTTCTTGTAAATAAACTAATCGTGCTAGAAACATAAATTTGAAATAGCGTTCGTGTTATGGTAAATTTCAATAATGTCCAAAACTTTCAGGACAATCTGAGTTTATTTAGAGGAGTTAGAGCGTGGCCAGACGGACAGACGAACAGACAAACCGAAATCATAAACATTTTTCAAGTTTGTTGGAAATTGTTAAAAAAGAATATTTTCTCAATCCGTTCTTTAATGTTTCTAGAAGAAGTATAATTATTTAGTCGTTTTACAGATTATATTTTCTGTTACATATTCGCTCTAAAGAGACACATACATTACCTTACAAATATTTATAAATATCGATTTGTAATTCCGAAAAATATGCGAAAGATAAAGATATTTATAGTTACAAATATAGAATTCTGCAATAATATTTTCACTTGCACTTACATGTTTAAAATATTGGATTTTTTAAAAAATTATTTTAGTAAGAAACATGGATATAAAACATTATTTTTTATGTATAACAGATTAAAAAGCATAATTTGCCAAATTAAAAAAATAAGTGTATACTGAAATAAATTTATTTAATCCAATAATATTCGCTAAAAATAATATCGTTATAATAAAAACTTGATTTTTTACCGTCATTTTCAGGAGCATTGTTTAAAAAAATACTTTTACTTTTTAAATAAACTTTTAAAAATGCATAAAAATTTTCCGAAAAGTGTAATTTTTTTAAAGAAAATATAGAGCCAATCATAAATTTTAAACCGTCATATTTTTATTCCTCTTACCATTAAATTTTTCTTTCAAATTAAATATTTGCATGCAATAATCATCAAAATCAAAATAAGTTCTTGGTGTTGTTCTCATTTCGAACTCTTTAGCTCTTTTTGTCGTTAATGGTTTTGAGGCAATTCCTTTCAATTTAGCAAGATAATCTTCTAGCAAAAATTTGCCACTTAATTGCTCTAAATGTTTGTCTTTTTCACCGAAATATCTGTTATCTTTAAGCACTGTTCTTTTCTTCATATCACTAACTTCATATAAAGGACTTTTAATAGTACAATTTTTATCTCTAGAGCCCATGAAACCAGTAGTGTTTTTAACAGAATCTTTTTTTGTTTTGGTAGAAGTAACAGTAATGGAAGATAATTTTTCAGAATCTTCTTGTGGCATGCTAGAACTAAAAGATGTGGAAGACCTTGGATAGAAATCATCACTAGGCTTGCTCGAAGTAGTTAAAACAGAAGAATTTTTATGAGAATCTACTTGTGGCTTGTTAGAGGTAAAAGAACTGGAAGATGTTTTAAAAGAATCTTCCAGATGAAATGTCAATTTACGTCTAGCTCTTGCTAAATGCTTCTTAATATCAAACATTTCACTATTAGAATTTGGTTCAACTATTTTTATGTCTTTCTTCATAATTCTAACTTCATCCTTGCCTCTAGTGTATACTTTTCGAGGTAAATTTGCGAGTCTTAATGGTTTTTGCTTTTTACCTCTTTCAAATGGTTTCAAATTAGATCTTTTTGGTGTCTCGTATATATTTATTCTTATTTCCTCATTTGTAACTGAAACTCCACTAATATCTTTTACCATATGATTCTCTGTACCGAGTTTAGAACAATCTTCTACGCCTTCTTCTGACGCAAGATTTTTTGAAGAATATTTTGGATCTATCCAACTGATATTACTCAAAGTTTGGCTAAATGCAGATGAATCCAAAGATATTGCACTTGAATCATAATGAAATCTGTCTCTTTGGCTCGTATTTGCATGGAATTCAATTAGCCTATCAAGTTCTTTGAGATCTTCTACGGAAGAATTTAAACTGTGTTTATCAGAGGATGCGCTGCCTGTATGCATCGTCGTTTCGTTCGAATGTATCACGTACGTATTGTTGCCATTTTCTGAACACAAATGTTTAATATTAGAATAGATTGGTGTAGATTGTTTTGTAGGTGTAACACAAGCTCCAGTTGGTATCTGACGCAATCTGTTTGCAGTTTTCTTATGTCGGAAATTTGTTTTATTAGAAATAGAAGGAGGCATTTCTTAAATTCTAGTGTTCATATTCTTTAGATTCTTATGATGTTCTAATAGATATTAGGTTTTTATTCTTCAGATTTTAATGTTGTTCTGGTAGAAATAATCTGTTCTTTGAGTAAATTATTTTAATATTCTGATAAAACTTAGATATAATTCTTTTAATTAGTTATAAAATGAACTCTTTCCAAATTATTTGAATTTTACTTCAGTCTTCATCAAATTTATTACAATTTATTTGTAACAAATTCCAGGAATGTCAAAAAACACGGAGTACGACATTCTGGATTATATTTATAAGCAAAAATTGAAATTCATCTGGTGATTTGATTTCTCCCACAATTATTTGTAAAAGATTCTAAAAAAAGAATTATATAAATTATTATTAAAACATACTTATTGACATATTAATTACATAGATTGTCTAATGCATTTTAACTATGAAACATTTAAAAAATTATGGAACAAAGCAAGGTACCCCAATTAACTCAGTCAATAGTATGCTGGACACAAAGTGAAGCGACTGATATTTATGCATTTGTAACTGTGATGTTGTAACTATGTAAGAATTTTAAGGATTTTTTTTTTTATAAGGAATACTTATAATTTGAGTACTTTCACTTGAAAAATCCTTTTGAAGGCATCCCTCACACAGCAATATGGCCAAAATTGGTTAATGCTTAACAAAATCCTACACCAAAAAAGACTATGTAATATGAGTGTTAATGTCCTCGGTAGATAACTGGGAAATCCGCAACTTTATCTAACTCATTTTATTCGTTTTCTGATTGGTCTATGTTTAATGTCCAAAAATGGAATACTTCTGTTTTTTATTTAATTCGTTTTCTGATTGGTCTATGCTTAATGTCTAGAAATGAAATACATATGTTGCCACGATGACAAAAAAAGTATTAAAAACTACAAGAAAATTAATAACTCAATAACAAATTTAGATACAGGTTTGAAACAAGTTTCATTTACAAGTTGAATGTAGATACTGCCATTGCAGAATTCAGTTTCGCCTCCGATTAGGGGGAAAAAATCGATAGAGGTTTTTTAGAAGGGCAACCCCGTTTAGAATGCAATGAACTAACTTCATTTTTCTTGTGTTTATCAATATAATAACAAACAGAACGGCGTGAAATACCCAGTTGATTAGCAATTTCTCTCTGAGACTTTGGAAATGCGGAATAATAAAGAGATACAATTTGACGTGCTACTTCTTCATTGACTAGATTCATCAAAAACGGATTTTTTTCTTTAGTTTAAACGCTTTTTTATAGACTCTGGGAAAAAGGAAATGCATTTTAACAATAAAACGAGTGGAATCCCGTCAAATTCAACGAATGAAATGTTTAAAAGACCCGATCGATTTGGCTTTAAAAAAAGCAAAAGTAATTACATTATTGAATCAATATATAATAAATATATTTCCAAACTTAATGTCAAGTTTTCCAGTTACAATTTTGAATGCAAATATTCGCACATCTTCAGTTAAAATTGTAATCTGAGTGCCGGCTAAATCCAGAAATTTTTTTTTATATGCATTCACAGAAAAATAGATTTATTTAAAAAAAAAGCTAATTTCATTTTTACTATGACATTACTTTCACTAACTGAAGTCATCTGAAAGTAAAATCTCAATCTCGGTGTCCATAATGAAAAGAAATATTAAAATGTAATATCGTTATAAGTAAAAATGCGATGTTTTTAATAGTGACGTCATTTTCTCTTCAAATGTTTTTTAAAAGTTACTGTTATTAGTAATATGAAAACGGCGCACAGTGAGGCAAAAAGCCTTCAAAACTGGCAGAAAATCGAAAAAAATGAAATTTTATTTTGAACTACCGACATACGTCACTTTAATAGAGCAGATGTCAGTACACATCTTCCTAGTATTAAAATTTGCGCAAAGTTATTTTGATCGTCACTAGAGAAAGAAGTTAAACTGCATATTGTGCTTTAATAATAAGTGAAAAAAAAATCAATAATTTTGTTTCAACATTCGTTTGTTAATTTCGCTATAATAATTTAAAAATATTTTTTTTTTTTTTTGACTATGGAACCTTTAACTACAAGTATGTAACAATAATTCATTAACTTTCAATTTGTTTTAATACGATTTTTATAGATATACAGACGCTTAGAATATATACTGGTGAAATTTATAAAAAAAATTAACACTGTCTACAAACATTGTAGGTTTTAGTTATGAATTAAGGCGAGTTAAGTGTTAATTATAATTTTTTCTACTAAGTATGAGTTTTAAAAGGACAAATATGCCAGAAAATCTTGCTCCTTTTTGCCACTTTTTTAATTGTATGGTCATTTTTATAGCTAATCATCCTTAAATTTTTGTTAGTGTACGGGTGTGCCAAACATGATTATAAATATTTTCTTTGTTAAATACGAATTTTAATGCATTGTTTATCACAAAACAATGTATTTAAATGAAACTGACTATTATAGAACGTTTTAACAAAAAACTTTTGAAAAGTAATGTGATTTTATGGTATAAGAGCTCCATAATCGGAAAAACTACGAACAAGTAGTTTAAATGAAAAGATTAAATGTTTTAAAGTTTAATATAAATTCCGATGAGCAAAAGCCTGGCGAAACAGGGTAAATGCTTTAGAATTAACAAAGAGTGGCTTGGCAAATCGCTTTCATTTCCTCGATTTGAAAAACAAACAGAAGCGTCAATGAAAAGCAAACGTGCCCATCTTCATATTCCATCTGAATTTGTTCTGGACGATCAAAAATATCAAAAGTAAAACGGTTATACAATTCTAGTTCTACATATTCGTTAGTGTACGTGACATGTATGAGTTTAAGATCTGAAAAACAGGAAAATAAAAAGTGTGTGTTAGCACTAAAACAACAGAAACAGTTTTTCTTCTGCTGTCTTTATAGTAATACGTACATTTTGCCTGAGGGACCGTTCAAGTATTACGTAAGCACTAAAGGGGGAGGAGGAAGTCCAGAGTTTGCTTATTTTTTCTGAGAAGGGGGAGGGGGGGTCACGACAATTCTTACGTAAGCATCAAACAACGAAGCAACTGCAATTCAAATTCAACAAGAAAACAAAGTATTATGGGGAAAGAGCGTTCTACAGTCTGTTCGAAATTCGCCGTTTATTTTCGATTTTATCCTTTGCTTATCCATCGGCAGTCGCGTGACCCGCATCACCTACTCGCCCTTTGTCTTCATTGTTGTCTACGTTGTGTGCCAAGTCAAGTACATTGCAAGACTAGAAAAACACAGGAACCGGTGTGGCTGGGTTCTGTTGCCAGGGTAACTGGTCAGTTGACTTTATTTTAGGTAGGTCCGGTATTTTCTTTTCCATGACTGGGTGGTGGCAGAGCGTCATAAACTCATACCCTCAGTTTACGCTGGCATTGAAATAAAACCGATGACACCTGGAAATGGTGATGAAGACGTTGAGTGGCTGGAGAAAGAAGAAATGGAAGAACAAGTACCGGAAACCTGCAATACCCCAGGTCACTGTTCCAGTGAAAACTTTATAATAGACAATGTTGAAACATGGGTTCAAGGATCCTGGACATCAGATTAAAATATGAACACCAACATTTGTATGATTATGTCAAAAATTTTAGTTATGATGCCTAAGTAAGTTAAGACTCCTTGTATATCTTGTTTTATTATTCAATGTGATAAATAACAATATATTTAAACCATTTTGTATTCTGTGGTTTGTTTAATTCAATAAGCAACAATATATTAAAACCATTTTAGATATTTTGATATCACAATCTCTATATGTCTATATAAATTTGTAGGATTAATAATGTAATTGATTGGTAACTTTTTATAAGTCAAGAAGTATTGATGTATAAACTGTCATAAAATTTTACGTAAGCAAAGGGGGGGGGTCTAGCATTTGCTTATATTTTCTTACAAGGGAGGGAGGGGGTACAAAATGACTAAAAATATGCTTACGTAATACTTGAACGGTCCCTGAGAAAGGTTGATCCAATCCTTCAAAACGAGTCGCTAATATTCATTATAAGGTTTGCTTGAGAATAATTAAAATTACTAATTATGTTTACATTTTTTAATGCGATATTATGGATGATTTATAAATATCTAATTAGTATAAAACTATCTTAAATTCTTGTTTTTAACTCATTTTTCTACAAAAAATATTGAAAAAGGTTTGTAAATTACTTAATAAATTACTATTTCGCTTATGTAAAAGTTTAAAATTTTACTACTTTTCTTCTACAAAAGAATCCGTGATGTGCTTTTTTTGTTCAAAGTAAATTTTATTTTTTGCCAACTTTGGAGGCTTCCTGCCCCACTGTGTGGCGTTCGTAATAATATTGTAAATTCATTTTATCTGGTTGCTGAATGCCATCATTTTCCTCATTTGAAATATTTCTTACTTTGCTTTAGACATTAATTTTTATCATAAATTATTTTCTGTTATTTTATTTACATTATTAATATTATTTCTCAGTAAATATATTTTTTTTACCTCAATTAGTGCATAATTATAAGCAATCATTTTATTGTGGTTAAATTTTACGAAAACAATTAACTTTTTTCTTTTAAATGCGAGGACATGTTCACTGATGAAATAAAGTTTCTGACTTGTGGAAAATAATAATGGAAAATAAATTTTTATTATCGAGAGAAAAGCTAAACTAAGTTGCCACCATTTTGAAGAAATATCGTAAAAAAGCATTTAAAATTAAAAATAAAATATAAAAATGGAAATAAATTAAAAAATAGCTGAAATGAGCACAACTACAAATAAATAGCTTTCATTTAAAAAAATAATTATCAAAATCGGTTCAGTAGAAAATTCAGGGCTGATGACACGACATTTTTAGCTTGTCTGAAAGAAATAGCATCGGAGGCTAATAAAAAGTAATTTGTTTTCTGTTTACGACGGTGTAAAAATAGAAAATGTGCGATGTTTACAAATTTCAAAATTTGTAACTATTGTTTTAAAAATTAGGATAATTTTATAAGCTTTACAGATAATCTGATTCCATTTCTTTTCTACACACTTTTTTTAATTGAAAATATTTGCTAATATTTTCTGTAAAATTTTTAGATCGAGCACTCCTTTTCTCTCTGGTTCCACTAGTTTTTCATATGATTTCACAACTTTTTCAGATTTTTTCAGTTTACATTCAAATTCTTTCAGGTTATTCTTGATCAACCAACTTCAACTAACAAATCTTAACTAATAATAGTATTAGTTTAAAGTTATTAGTAGACATATTAGTTTCACAAAATACTGAAAATAGAGCCAAATTGGAGTCACTTTTGGGTAGAAATTTTGATCGCCAGATTTGGATGTATCCAAGCTGGCGAAAAACTTGGCGATATTTTGCCACTGAATCGCCCCCGCCCCCCTAATAATACTCCCCCTACAGTTTCGCGGTATCTACGCAGATTTTCATTTATCCGTTGGTATCGGCCTAGATTTTCATTTCTCCATTTCCAAACCATTATTTTTTTTTGTATATAGAAGGAATTTTTTTTTCTTAATTATCCCTTTGTAATTGAAATATCTGTACTATAGTAGTTGTTTTGACTTCGAAAACATTCAAATAAAAGTGCAATGTTGTTTTAACAAATATTTAGTTACAGTTTATATGTAAACATGTTTATGAAAAATATGTATTTTGTGTTTCGAATGACGTCAATTTCAAAAATCTATCGGGAGAATCTTAATTTTTATTGACGTATAAAAAAAAGTAAACACTTCACAAAGTAAAAGGCGACATTTCGGACCATTTTTACACGAACCATTTCGGGGCTCTTTTGATCCCTCAATAACTTAAATTCTATTAGACCTACATGCTTGCAATTTTTCGTGTTAATGTAAAACCATCTTCTAATTTCCGAATCCTATTAATTAAAAAAAAAAATCTTTTGCCGTTCACGGGAAATTGACGGCTGAAAACCACTATTTTTATCACTGACTGACTGACTCACTCATCAAAATGTTTGACTACTTCTAGGTGATTTAGGAAGTTGAAATTTGTTGTGGAGGTAGGTTATTGGATCTATAAATAGGAAAAAATCAGAAATCACCATTAATTAAACATTAATGGTTGGTTAGAAGATAAATTATTGGATTACAATGGGAGTTTATGAGAATTACACAAAATACCAGAAATAGTGCCAAGTTGGCGTAACTTTTGGCGAGTATCGGGGCTAATATCTAAAACTATCGAACCGATTTCAAAAGTAATGGTACCAAAATAATGGTATTCGCCCCGATTCAAACATAGACTGTATCTTATGTCTGTGCCACTTACCAAAAGAGGGTTCAGAAGCAAAAAACATTCTAAACATGTGATTTTTGCTTTACTGAAGGGCTTAGAAGCACAAAATTCGGCATGTTAATTATTTATAAGATAAAAATTATCACTAATGATATTTTCTAAAATATAACAAATTTAAAAGGGTGGAAATCCGCGAATAGCGTTCTTGAAACGTTCTAAATAGCGATTTTAAAATAATCTTAGCAAGTAACGATCTGATCTTAAAAGTAATTATATCAAAATGATGATGACAGTCCTTGCTCCAACATAGGCTGTATCTTATGTCGATGCCACTAACCCAAATTGGGTAAAAGAGCAAAAATGTTAAGGGACTGGAAACATAAAGTTTGGCATATTAGAGTTTAAGGGAATTTTGCGAAATATCAGAAATAGTGCCAAGTTGGCGTCCCTTTTGGCGAGTATCAGAACTAATCTCTGAAACTACCAAACCGATTTCAAAATTAATGGTACCAAAATGATGGTATTCGCCCCGGTTCAAACATAGGCTATATTTTATGTGTATACCATTAACCATAAGAGGGTAAAGAAGCAAAAAACATTTTAAAAGTGCAACTTTTGTGTTACTGAAGGACCTAGAAATAAAAATTTTGGCATATTAATTATTTATAAGATATAAATGATCTCTAAGGGCATTTTCTAAAAAATACGGGATTCAAAACGGGTGAAAATATACGAAAAGCGTTCTAAAAATGTTCTAAATTGGGATTTTTAAACAATCTCAGCAACAACTCCGATCTTAAAAGTAATGATATCAAAATGATGGTGACAGTCCTAGCTACAACATAGACTATATCTTATGTCGACTAGAAACATAAAAATGGCAAGCTCATTACTTATACGATAGATATAAATGATCACTAAGAACATTTGTTAACAAATACAAAATTCTAAAAGGGTAAAAATGCGCGAAAAACGTTCTAAAAACTTTTTAAATACCAATATTTAAGCAATCTTGAGAAGTTAGCGAACCGATTAAAAAAAAAAAAAAAAAAAAAAAAAAAAAAAAAAAAAAAAAAAAAAAGATGTCAAAATGATGGTGACAGTCCTTGGTCTAACAAAAGTATTGGATAAATTACAAAATTACAATGGGAGTCTATGGAAATTTGACTAAATACCAGAAATAGCGCCAAGTTAGCATCACTTTTGGCGTGTAATTTTTGTTGCCAATTTTGCGATAAATAGCTAAGTTGGCGACAAACTTTTTTGGTCGACGGGATAATCAAGTTGTACTCAATTACGTAAAAGAAACATCCTTATTAGTGGAATTTAAAGGAACATAAGCAGTCCTAATATTAAAATTTTTAAATTTGACTGAAAAAAAACAGTGAATAAACGCCGGAAAATGCTGTGAGATTAATTAAATAAAATAAAATAATTATGTATTATATAATAAAATAAAATAATTAAATAAATTAATTAAATAAAATATTAATTAAATAAAGTTAATTTAATATTACGACTATTTATTTCAAAAACGAAACAAATACCTGCTTATTTAACAAAAAATTATGATATCCTATCAAAAACATGAATGTGAAAGAATGCCAAGTTCGTTAAAGGTTTCGCTAATAAAAGAAGCGAGATCTAACTCCAACCCAAGTTCTTTCGAAGCTCCTTAAATCATAGATCCTGTTATGCATAATATTCTTCAATTGCTTAAAATGATTTGTTATGTTACTTGTTATTCAATGGAGCTACCTGGCAAGTTTTCAGCCGCCAACTTTAATCTTTGAATCGGAGTACAATTTAATCTAGAATCTGATTGACAAAAATCTAGTCAATCGAGTGTTCGAATAAGTATATCGAAGTTAAGGTATTGATAAGTTAAAGAAGTGATCAACTTTAAGTTCTGATCAACTAAGTAGAAAAATTTGAATAAGATAAAACTTGATAAGTCGCTCTATTTGAATAACAAGTAACATGACAAATTATTTTAAGCAATTGAAGAATATTATGCATAACAGGAGCTATGATTTAAGGAGCTTCGAAAAAACTTGGTTTGCAGTTAGATCTCACTTCTTTTTTTAGCGAATCCTTTAACGAACTTGGCATTCTTTCACATTCATGTTTTTGACAGGATTTATTTATTAATAAACTGTTTGTTTACTTTTATTTTCTTTTTAAAATGATATAAATTGTTTTATTCTATAATTATTAGCTATTTTTTTAATTTATCATTATTTCCTTTTTAAAATAATATAAATTAGTTAAAAAATATGTATGTAACTGGTATTTGAAAACGATGTTTTCACCAAATTGGCGTCAGAAAAATAACGCGCCATTGCGGTGCATATATGACATCTGATAAATCAAGAACTCAGTATTTTTAGGCTAATCTGGCACAGATAATAAATCGCCAAACATTGTACACGTGGCATTTTTCATCCCTTTCACTCATTTCATTTATAATACATAACTTTAATTTGAAACTGAAAAGTTTAAAATTCATGACTTTTATTTATTTATTTAAGTTAAAAGAACAGAAAAAAAAATAATGCTATTTTGATGTTTCATAATTGCAACGAAGATACAAAATATAAATAAATCCAATTTACTACAGCCTAAATCTCACCAAAGGACTTTTGCACAGTAATCAGTAATGATAGCCAATTTCTTGCAATCGCGCCAACATGGTGCTAATAAGACACCTTGCATAAAATGATTTAGTAATATAAATACAGATATAAACAAGAACGAAATTTTTTTACATTAATTTTCATTTCTGAATACATCATTTGCAAACAAATCTTAATATCTGAAACCAAACTTTTTCTTTTTTCTTTTAAAAAAGGAAAAAAATCCGCCAAAATCGCTATGTTGAAAAGAGAAAAAAAATGCGAATACAAAGCAATAATAATAATTTACACAAATAAAATGTTTAAAGAAATAAATACATGCAAATAAATAAAGACAAATTCAATATTTTTGTAAATAGGTTTGTTTTAATCATTTATTTTAATCATTTTTTCCATCATTTCATTTAATAATTTTATATCATTTGGCAACAAACCTTTCATGCTGAACTCCGAATCGTATCAAACATTTAAAAATCTGCCAGATGGCTCCTATACTGGAAAATGTACCCATTTATCTATATATAGCATTTTTTAAATATTTTTTAGTCTATTTTTGATTTATGATGAATTTACTGATTCCTAACTCTATCGTAATTAGAGAGCCACCCGTACTTAGTTTGATTAAAAAACATATACATTACCTCTCAAACTTCCGTATTTCACAAATTTTGTGTGATCTGTAAAAGTATTACTGAAATGCAATAGCTATCTAATGTAGGTGATGCCATTTTCTTATGCATTTTAATTATATTTAAAAAAAAGTAATTTTATGTCTTGTGCATAGTGGACTATATACTAACAGTCGAGCCATTTCGAGGAAAAACGCCGAAAAGGTGAAGCTGGATTCAGCTTTAAACCCTGAACCATTTCATTGGACCACGTGTGAGTCCACGTGACGCAAACCCTGCCCAAATTAGCATTGAATAAGCTGCTTTCTATTCTGTGCACATGTTTGCACACGTGGTCATTGTTTTGGTTCAGGGTTTGCACGATTGGTCAGAATAATTTTAGCAAAGATCAGAGTCCTCTGGCGGGAGACTTCACATATTAATCTCAAATAGACAGGCCTTTAGATATAGTGGGCCATAGTATTGTGCAGTGAGAAAAAACAAGTTTTCTTTTATTACTACGCATTTTACTTACCCATCATACGTAGTATAGGGTAAATCTTGCAATCGTTTTGAAAAACGAAAAAAAAAATTGACGGATTTACACTTTTCAGATATTGAAGATTCTAAAAAATATATTTTTAGAAAAAAAATGCTGCCGTCTGTCTATCTCTCGAACAAATTAAGATAGAGTCTTAAAATTTGGTGTGTACTTAGTATATAATAATGGAAAGAAGCCTATTGAAGATCAGTAACCTCGATTATCGAAACTATTTTTTTTTTCGACTCTCGAAATATTCGTTCTAGTGAAAGGTAAATTCCCAGACTCTTTGATTTTTCATTACTCTGTATTTCATTCAAATTTCAATTCAAATATGCAATTTGTTTATTTAAAATAAAAATTATGCCGATCTGTATACTTTAAGGGTAGTTTGGCGTATTTATATAATTTGTCGAAATGGATCTATGGGATAATCAAGTAGTATCCGTAATTCCGTAATAGAGCATTATTTATGCATTAAAAATACTCAAATATATATTTAAATTTTATTTTGGAATTGCAATGCATTTTATAAATAGTTTACACGTGTTTTATTTTCATGTTTTAGAATATGGATATCCATGATAGGTAAGTATTACGGTGGCCCCCAACGACTGGTTTTTAAAGTAGTAAAGCAATAAGTAATGAGGGAAGTTAACAACTTGAGCACACACTGTTAAAGTAAAAGAGGAAGATATAGATATTCTCTTTCTATCCAATGGATCCTTAAAAAATAATGAAATATAATTCTTACCATAGTCTGATTCAAAACGTATTTTAAAGAATTTGACATTATATTAATTTTATGTTATACATAAACTGAATATTTATCTTTTGTAATTAGCTGATTTATCTTTACTCTGTAAAAAAATTTTACCCTTTTGCTGCATCGTCACTTCACCGCTTTTATAGAAAACGATTACTTGAACCTATTATGGAGCATTCTCATGGGTCAAAAGAGAGAGATTCTATAAAAGCGAGGGAGTGACGATGCAGCAAAAGGGTCTTTTTTTTTTTTTTTTTTTTTTTTTTTACAGTTTAGTGACTATTGCGTTATCTTTTATGCAACGATAACTCTATTACGCTAGCAGCGTATCTGGATCACCAGTAATTGAATAAGGCTTAAAATAGATTTAAGAAATCATAACATTAAAAAAATATTCTGGAGTCTGCAAAACGAAAAACATCCAGTCGTTTAAAAATCAAAAACACATTTTTTTTCACACAAACAAGAACTCTCAAAAAATTTAACTAAAAAAAACCGAAATTGCCAAAATACAAAAACAAAACTTTTGCTTAATATTTACATTGAGTTAGAGTTACAGTGCGCGGGTGTAGATGCCATGAAATAAACAAACAAAATCTCTGAAGACATGACATCCTCCCACCTTAAGTTGTTGAAAGACAACTTAACTTACCAAACATTTAAAAATTTCAAAGAATAACACATACACAATAGACATTTCTAATATAGTCACTAACACGAAAAATATATAAGATATATATACTGAAAGTCACATTTAAAGTTCTGAATAAGTTTGTTTACAAGTCCAGCTTTTGTGGTTTTTTAACAATTCTCCCACTTTTAGTTTTTAAAACATCATCTCTGAAAGTTTCATTGGAAATTTCAAGTGGGAAGATTCTTTGGACTGGTCGTAGAAGTTCTCCTTTTGCTGTTCTCAAACGCACTAATTTGTTAATACCATCCTTTCCAGGTAATAATTTAATAACAACACCTAAAGGCCAGTCATTACATTTTACATTATCACTTCCAATCAACACAACTTCTCCTAGCTTAATATCTCTTTCTTGTTTCTTGTTTTCATTTCTTTGAATTAAAAGTCCCAAATATTCCGATCTAAATCTTTTCCGAATGTCAGTTATCAACTGTTGACGATATTTTATTCTTTTGTTGAGAACAACTTCATCCACTTGATCTAAATCCGGAACACCAATTTGCCTGAAATCTTGCAAAAATGAGTTAGGTGATAAAGGTATCAGTTCAGAATCCGTTTCTGATATATGACTAAGCGGTCGAGAATTTATAACAGACTCTGCATCACATAAAACGGTGACCATTTCCTCATAAGATAAAAAAGCCTTTCCGAGAACTCTTCTTAGGATCTGTTTCATTACTCCAACTAATCTTTCCCAGAAACCGCCCCACCAGGAGGCAGTGGGAGGGTTGAAAAGCCATTGTATTCTTCGTATACTACTAAATTGTGCAATCTCAGCCCAATTCACGGTTTTCAAATAATTTGATGCACCGGCAAAATTGCTTCCATTATCACAATACACAACTGATGGCCTTCCTCTTCTTGAGATGAATCTTCGAAAACTTTGAAGAAAAGCTTCAGTAGTTAATGATGACAGAAGTTCAAGGTGCACAGCTCTGAAAACCGCACAGGTAAATATGCAAATCCAAGCTTTACTCCCCTCCTTTAAATACAGCGGTCCAGCTAAGTCAAAACCGATTATTTCAAAAACTGCAGCATCTTTTATTCTGTTTTCTGGAAGTGATGCAGAGGGGGTAGTCACATTTCTTTTGGCGTGTCTTAAGCAAATAACACATTTTGATAATACTGCTCGAACAGTTTTTCTCGCATTCAGAATCCAATAATGTTCACGTAGAATATTTAAAATCATTTGTAATCCTGCATGTGAATTCTTTTTGTGTTCAGTCATTATCAGTCTCTCAACGACTGGATGATGGGATGGCAAAATGATAGGGTTCTTGAAATCTTCTGAATCCTTCCTATACGTTAATTTTGTCTTCACTCTAAGTATTCCCTTTTCATCTTTGTATGTTGTTAAAGAATTAATTCTCTTTCTGTTGACTTCATGACTAAAATATTCCTCTTGTATCATCTGTACAATCTTTATTTCTGCTTCTTTTAGTTCCGCATAAGATAATTCACCCGTGATTCGAGAAGCGGAATTCCTACAGTTGAAAATGAATCTATTCATCCAAGCTGTCATTCGTAGCATTCGATCATAGCTTGAAAAATTATAGTAGTACCAACCTGAATCTTCGTTATAGTTTTTACTACTACTTTTATTTTCACATTGATTTAAAGAACACACAACTGGAAGATTCTTAGAAGTTGGATTTGTTTTTCTTTTTTCTTTCAGAATAGATGGCTCGTCAAAAACAGGTTTGGTAATAGGCCAGTTTTCTTCAGTTTGTAGAAGCCATATGGGACCCTCCCACCATCTACTGCATAAAAGTTGGTGAGCAGAACAGCCTCTTGAAGGTAGGTCAGCAGGATTTTGTACTCCTGGAAGATGCTTCCACGAAGTTGGATCAGTCAGTTCTCTTATCTCTCGAACTCTATTATTTACAAATACTGACCAAATTTCTTCTCGCTGAATCCAACTTAATACTGTAGTGGAATCAGTCCAGTAGTGTTACTTCACATTGTCCCACTGGAGTGCACTGAGTACAGATCTGCAAAGTCGAGCTCCCACCGTTGCAGCCAGCAACTCAAGACGAGGAATATTGATGGATTTTACTGGAGCAACTCTCGATTTGGCAGCCAAAAGATTTATATGAACAACACCAGAATATTCTATGCGAACGAAAACAGCTGCTGCGTATGCAAATTGGCTGGCATCACAAAATGTATGAATACTTATATTATGTTGATCACTTATAACAGGAGAAAAACAGCGGCTTACAGACAAATTTTTTAAGAAACTTAAATCTTCAAACCATTTTAGAAATTCACGTTTCAAATTATCTTCAACTTCCCTATCCCACGGGATGTTGTCTCTCCACATCTTCTGTAACATTAATTTGGGAATTAACAGAAAAGGACATAAGAATCCAATAGGATCAAAAACCCTATGTGTAATGGAAAGAATCACTCTCTTCGATACAATTTCGAGTTTGTATGTTTTCATCCAATCCAAATTAATTTTCAGTTCATCTTCTTTACGATTCCAAATTAATCCTAGAACCGAAGTAACTTGTTCTGGGTCATCATCTTTTGTGTACTTCCATCCTCGCAAGTTGAATTTTCCTTCAGCCAAGATGTGATGACTCTCCTCGATGAAAGGTAATATTTCTGCTTCATTGTCCAAACTTGTAATTAAATCATCTACGTAAAAACTTCGCAGAAGTATGTCAACTGTTCTCTGACTATATTTCAAATTATTTCGATATTTTTTCAAATGATGTTCAAGCACAGCTTCTAAGAGAAAAGGGCTGCTTTTCACACCAAACACCACACGTGTATGCCGCATTATCTTTGGAACTACATTTTCTTTTCCATTCCACCAAAAAAATTTTAGAAAATTCCTATCTTCCGGTTGCACAATTATTTGTAAAAAAGCTTTCTCTATATCGGCAACTATGCCATATTTATGTTCTCTAAACCTGAGAAGAAGATTAGGGATTAGTTCCAATAAATTTGGTCCGGACTCTAAACACTGATTGAGCGATGGAGAATCTCTAAGTCTGGCAGAGGCATCAAAAACTGGGCGTACTTTAGTTGTTCCATGTTGTTTTACAACAGGTCTGTGTGGCAAATAGTGTTCTTGCAGGGAAGATGGAGAGTCAACTGGATCATCTTCAATTATACCTAACGATTTCCATTCTTTGAACACATCATCATAAGCTGTAAACAAGTTTTCTTGATGCAATTTTTTCGTCGATGATTCTAATCGTTTCATAGCAATCTCTTTATTACTCGGTAAAGGCAAATGATTATCTTTCCAGGGTAGTGAAACTTCGTATCTTCCATCTGTATTGATTCGAACAGTTTCTTCGAAATGCAATTTAGTAAGATTTTCTTTTTCCTTTTTGTTTTTCATTTCAACTGGATCACTTATCCCTAAAACCTCTAAACTAAAAAGATCGGAAATAGTAGCGTCTCGTACAAACATCGAAATTACCATCATAGCTGTATCTTCTTTTTTAGAACGCAATTCAGTTTTCCCCATGAGAGTCCATCCTAGATAGGTTTCCATGGCTACTAATCCACTGGATAGAACTCTTCTCTTTCCAGTAAACAGTCTACCAGCAACATCTGCTCCAACAAGAATATCAATTGGCCCAGAATTATTTTCGATGTCAAACATTTGTATATTCATAGATTGCAATTCTTCAATCCACGGTCCGTACGAAACAGAAGGAACATCATTGCAAATAATATCCTGATCAACTACGTCAAAATTACATTTAAAACTTCCATCTAAGTTTCCTAGTTCAATTTTGTATACGTTATGAAACTTCTCGTTGATCTTTTCTCCTCCAAAAAGTGCATGCGACAAATGTTGCTGTCGTAAAGGTGCTAATCCTAAAACGGATATTATTTCTTTTCTAATATAAGACTTTTGCGATCCCGAATCATACATAGCTCTTACGATTAAATTACAATTTTTACCTTTTATTTTAACTTTCAAAGTCTGCAGCAAAACTTGTGGCGCTTTCGAAATACTCGCCAAATTTAGTGATTTATCCTGCTCTTTAACCTCTTTTTCCGCATTATTTGATGCAGGTTTATTTACTTTTTTATTTGACTCGGTGCACATAACTGCATAATGCTTCTTATTGCAGATCATGCATTTCACAAAGCACCTACATTTTCCTACCCTATGTCCGACTTTTAAACATTTGAAACAATAACTTTTATCTTTTAAAATCTTTAATTTTTCATTATAAGACATTTTTTGAGCCTTAAAGCAATTAGTCGGTTCATGTTTTCCGCTACAGAAAACGCAAAGTTTCTCTGTACCATCTGAAGAGCTCAACAAACTAGCCGAAGTAAATATTTTGTCTTTCTTTAATTTGCTTCCACTTTTATATGACGTTGCATCCGTCAAACCGAAACCTGTCATAGCTAAATTAATCCGCTCTTCTGATTCAACTTCAGTTTTCAAAAATTTTAATAAAGCATCTAATCTCTTTTTGGAATCATCGCCAGAATCAAAATTCAAACCTCGCTGAAAAGCTCTAAGCAAATCCTCTGGCATGCAAGACTCAACTAAAGGATAAAGTAAACATGCACATTCGGCAGTTGTAACACCAAGCGTTTCAAGTGCACGAATTTGGTTTTCTAGATTATCATATAATGCACACAAATTATTTGAGGAAAAATTTGAATTGGCATTTTTTAAAACTAATTTCAATAATTCTCTTACATAAACCTCTACTTGTAAATCATGGCGACCAAAACGACTTTTCAAACAGTCAATTGCTTTTGGATAGTTCTCGCCAATTGGCGGAAAGCTTTCAATCACTTCTCTAGCACGAGACCCTTCAACTGTAGACTGTAACAAATATTGAAATTTATGTGAATCTTCAATACTAGAATCAACATGAATTTTTTCAAATTGGCTCCAAAAATAAAGCCACTCTTTAATATCGCCATCAAATTTTCGTAATTCTAATTTAGGCAATTTAAACTTACTTTTATCAACAGTAATATTTTCGACAGTATTAATTACAACAGAGTCATCATTAGTAGAATTTAAAACACTACTCACGTTTTGTTGACCGTTGATTATTCTTCTTGCTTTCGTTTGAATTCGTATAGCTTTATCCCGAAAATCTTCTACAACTTCAAATTCTGCATCAAATTCTTTATCGGGCAGAAGTTCAAGAATATTTGAATGTGTTTTTTCTAAACGACCAGCTTTCCCATTGAAAACATTCAGTTCTGCTTCCAGTTCGCAAATATCAACACTTTATAAGGCTATCAGATCTTTTACTTTATTATAAGCTTTCGTAAAAGCGGCTCTTTCACCTTTTCTCAATTTCTTAAGATCTTCAATATTAGCCATTATTACAATCACCGGTCTTCACCGAGGGTACCAAAAAATATATTGCGTTATCTTTTATGCAACGATAACTCTATTACGCTAGCAGCGTATCTGGATCACCAGTAATTGAATAAAGCTTAAAATAGATTTAAGAAATCATAACATTAAAAAAATATTCTGGAGTCTGCAAAACGAAAAACATCCAGTCGTTTAAAAATCAAAAACACATTTTTTTTCACACAAACAAGAACTCTCAAAAAATTTAACTAAAAAAAAACCGAAATTGCCAAAATACAAAAACAAAACTTTTGCTTAATATTTACATTGAGTTAGAGTTACAGTGCGCGGGTGTAGATGCCATGAAATAAACAAACAAAATCTCTGAAGACATGACAGTGACAAGATGATGCATTCTGTTGATAATCTAATCTTATGATTTATCTCTCTCTTTCTTTACATCTATTCTTTAAGTTGGTTGAAAGAGATTTGAAAAATAATTCAAGCTTGAAAAGAATTTAATGTCGCTAAATTGTGAATCGATTTTCAAATAAATTTTATCCTAAATATAATTTTATTCCTGTTTTATCATGTAACAATTGAAATTGTACTCTATTTAGATTTAGAAATAATATAAACACGATAAAAGTGAAAACGAGAGTATTGTTCATTGTCACTATCTGTAACTCCTTCACGACGGGAGCCTTTTACGAAATTTTTAATGTTTCGTCACCGGTTTTAAAAAACAGAAATTTGTATTCTATTGAATCGAGAAAATGCTCCGATTAAATAGGGCAAATTTTACGGTAAAATTTTACTGATGGGGATAAACGATGATTCTTTAGCCTTTTTGAGGCACGTATACGTGTCGCTCGTCCCCAAGGGGTTAAACATTTCTAGAAATTGTAATTAAGATTTGGCTGTCGTTCAAAAGTATATTACTACTTTTTGAAGATAACAGAAAATTCCACAATGAAAGGCACAGAACTTTGACGATAATAAGTAACTGTTAAATGAAATTACAATAACCTACAAAAATTATTCCTATGGAATACATGAAATATTTTTTAAAACTGTAAAACCATCCTTTATTAATCATAAATTTCCTGAAATTCTTTACTTTTTTTAATTTTCTTTATTAAAAAATTAATACATCCTAGCTAAAATTATTTTTTTAAGCGAAAGAGAACATGTCATCAAGAGGAAATAATCAATAAAGTCTAAAATTATAATCTTAACAATGAAGAAATAAAAGATCAGTGAAAATTACGTTATTTTGACACCAACAGATCAATTTTTCTCTTTACATGTGTCAAGGTAAAAATTCATTTTAAACTAAGCATGTGGCCACTTTCACCTGAATAAATATTTTACATGTATTTTATATACATATTTTTAAGCTTAACCAATGTGCTTAACCAAATATATTTTCAATTTCATTGTAATGAAATAAATAACATCAATAAAATTAACGTATATAAAGAAAAAAATAAACCCAATAAGCATTGACATAAGAGTAAATATGAACTCGTGACGTCAGAGTAAATATGAAATTTTATTCGCTTATCAATATAAAGTACACATGCGTAAATATTTTTACCGAAATTTAACTTGCGAATTAAAAAATATGTTTAAAAAGTCACGTGTCTGAATATTTTTCATTATTTCTCTTACCTCTGCACAATAGAAGTTAAGTGATTGTTACTGTTTTGAAGAAATTTCATAAAAAAGCTTTTTAAATTAAAAATAAAATATAAAAATGGAAATAAATTTAAAAAAGCTAAAATAGACACATCTACATTATGAACAGATTTTATTTTTAAAAATAATTATCAAAATCAGCCCAGCAGGCTGATTTTGATAATTATTCATCATCAGCCCTTTCAGGGTGAAGCGACCGAAATCTTCATTTGGCACTTTCCTTTGCCTTTCGTGCTTGCGCCCGGAGCACATCTCTCCTCTGCACCCCCTAGTTTCAGCCCTGAATTTAATTTCATAAAATTAAAAAAAAAATGAAAAAAACAGCCGCCACAAAATTACACTTGTCTTTCCCCCTCTCTTTGAAATATCTTTTTTTTTTTTTTTTTTTTTTTTTTTTTTTTTTTTTGCCTTTCAAAGTGTGGTGTTGTATGATTCAAATCTAAATTTGGGCCAGCGTAATAATAAATTATTAAAACGCAATTATTTGTACAAAGTATATTTTCTCTTTACAGAACTAGATGTCGCCACCATATTTTCTTAGTTCATATAAAATGTTCTCTGGTAAATGGGAACTTATATAGTGAGAAGAAAAAAGTTTACTCTTGTATTATTCTATGAGAAAATTACTTATATTTTTCATTCACTTAAATTTGTATATGTCAACTCAACAGTTTTTTTTTCCAGCTCATATACAATTAGTTTCTTTATTCCTCCCTAATCTCTATACTTTTTTATATCTTTTACGAAATCGAATCATAAGTTACAAACGAGTAAAAACTTTGTGTACTTCTCGGAATTTTTAAAAATTTAGCTCAAAATTTAGATAATCATACTTATCTTAAAAAGTACTTTAATCTTACAGAGTGGTAAAGAATCTTCCTATCTACGTGCTGAAAAAAAAAATATATTGTTGAATTTTCCAAATTTCAATGAACAAGAAGGATAAGTATTTTGCACATAGGTTAACATGGAATTTCCCTTTATTATTACAAGTGCGTTCCCTAATTACATGAATACATAGTATATATAGTCATCGTTCAGTCCGTCCGTCTGTCCGCCCGCATATAACAACGCAAAAACTACCCAACCGAATCGTCTAAAATTTAAAGTATAGAATTTTTGCACAATTTTGTTGAGTCATTACAATTTTTTTGAAAATCGGATGTATTGTTCAATTACAGGAACAACCAAAAGTATTTCGTTACATTAGGGCCAATGGGAAAAAATAGTACCAAGTACAGTTTAATGATGTTACACTCTTTCGAACATAATAATATAGATATGAATCTATAAAGTATATACAAATACACGCATTTTGTACAATCTGTGATGCAAAGAATATTTGTTATTAATTTACAGGGCCACGGAAAAATATTCCATTACATAATGGTATAAGGAAAACATTCTTAGGGGCGCGATTTAATTATAATAAACTGTTTTATATTTTTATGAAATTGATGCACGTTGCTGAAATTTACTACAAGTTACTTCCTTTATAATAGAAAGCAGATAATATATTTACAAGGACACACAAAAAATTCCGGATACTTATACTATATTCGAAGTACTGTATTTTATTACAAGAAGATCTGAATATTTTTTAAACTTCGTTATAGTGCGTACGCGCCTCATTTACTGCGCTTGATGTGCAATTTCCAACTTGTTTCTTCCTCAGATGATAAATCCACACAGATAGTTCATGAACCATCATAGGTCGTTTAGTTAATTTTTTGAAATTTTAATTGAACTTCCTTTATTTCTGTATGATTTTGAAAAAAAAGTTATAATTTATTATTTTCAAGTGTCTTGAAATAAACATTTGGAGAAAATATAAAGAGAGAGTAAAACAATTTTTTTATTTATCATATTGAAATCATACGTATATGATAAAATCTCTCTCAATAAATATATATATGTAAGTCAAAGTATGTGTGTAGCTCTTTATGTAAAATATGCAATTTTTCACCTAATTGTAGTACCCGGCGAAAAATTCTGGTTATATTAAACAAGTAAGAAAAATCATGCGTTAAGCATAGATTATAAAGCACTTTCCAACGCTTCATGAAATCTTTAACAAAACTTCGTTATTTAGGTAAATAAGGATACAAAGAAAAATATAGCCAAATATGTATTCCAGTACTATTGAACAGCCCTGTATTAGATATTTCAGCTAATATACATACTATATAACGGGAAAAATTAGTTTAGCAAAAAATGCCTAGTAGCTTGAAATTTCTCTTTCAGGAATTTATTGTAATAGATGGAAACATACTTGAATACTTTGTTCAGCCTTTTAGTTTGCCTGGTACCTTTATTACACATCAGTGTTAAGCTAAAATTTGCAGCATTAAACTAAAACACTCTTAAGACAACTGAAATCACTTTCTCATAAATTATCATTCATAGGCTCCATGTACCCAATTCTTTGCGTGGCCCTGTATATCATTTTATCTATATTCTGCAAAACATTTCTTAGTAAATTTAATGTAGTTCAGCGTAAAAATGCATAATTTATTTAAGAATCACCTTTAAATAATTTATGCTCATATCCAGTAACGTTGGCGTGCTGTTTTGGGTAGCCCTGTATATTAACTATAGCATTTATACACACCATATAACATGCATAAATTTAGTGGAAATTATACGCGCATATCATAATTAAAATGCATTTTATCCATCAGCTATCATCGGATACATATGCAGTAAGTACTTCGGAAAGAATGTACTATTTGAAATATTTTGTGTGTCCCGGTAAATACTGTGTACTTTATATTAGGGAAGGTATAATTTATACTAAGCCTCATTGACATACATCAATTTTATTATGCATGAAACAGTTTAATATATTTAAAATATGTCACACACAATTCCCCTCTTTACCATTATCTAATGGAATTCTTTTGTGTAGCCCTGTAAATGAATAATAGCTACATTTTCACCTTATATTTTATAGAATGCATATTTTAATGCACATCGTAAAAGCATATAAATTTTAATATGTTTGACAGGGTATAACATCTTCATAATTCCTTTGAAACGATTTTTCCCCATAGGCCGTAATGTAGTGGGAAACTTTTGATTCTCCCTGTAGATAAACTAATCATGGTAAAAACTTCATTTTCAATAGGGTTCGTGCTAGGGTAAACGTCAATAACGTCCTAAAATTTCTTGGCAATCCGAGGATATTTACGAGAGTTAGAGCGCGGACAGACGGACAGACAAACCGAATGCATAAGCACTTTTCAACTTTGTTGGAAAGTGCAAAAAAATTACCAGACATTTCTACACCCTTTTTCCCACTTACTCAAGCCATTTAGTATTATCATTAAACAAATTTCTTTTATTAAAAAAAATGATAATAAATAAATAAAAATTTTTCTTTGCATCACATCGTTGACTTGTTTATTTAATTCCAATCTTAAATTCCACTGAACACATTTAACATGTTTATTTTGTTTTTACAAGCCAATAAAAATCAAATCCACACATTATATCTTAACATGCAAAATTCATATCAGTCTGAGTAGACAATAGGCTTCTTTGGAATGAAGTAGTTCCTTCATTTATATGTATTCGGAATTAAAATATCTACTATAATAAAAACATTTCAGTTTCAGAGGGGGGGGAGGGAGAATTAAAGCCTAGAATTTAAAAATAGAGCATAATTGCCATGTACCAATATTTTATTATTATTGTCAAAACTCAAAATAATCTAACATAAAATAAAGACACAGAAATGTGCCGCTAAACTGCAATGGCGTGCTTGCAGGGCGGCTAAAAAACTCACCAAAAGAATAATAAATAAACAAAACTTCAAATTGAAAACCAAAAACAACTTATTAAATCTTAATTTAATGAGTTATTTAATTACAAAACTATCTTAAAAATTACACACAGATTTAAGTTGGAATATAATCCAAAATTTTGAACTATTTACAAAAATTAAATTTAGATAGACACTGAATTATATTTACATTATTTACAAAAAAACATATATATACATACAGAATAAATGAGAAATAATCATACTAGAACTCAAAATAAAACTCACTTAAAATATGTGAAGCCAAATATTCTTTTTTCTCAACTCTTTTGACTAACGAAATACCTGTTGGTACAGCGAATCTCAGAATATATACCTTCCAAGTGTTGAAGAACAAAACACAAAACTTTAGATCGTAAACGCAGCTGGACACTTTGTTTTGTATTCCTAACTAAAACTCATCATATATAAATTTAATATATATTTAAGGATAAAATTATCCTCATCTCAGCGTAAAGATGGCCCAGAAATTTAAAATCTGAGCCTATTTCTTCTTTTTCTCAAAATGTAATTCGCAAAAATATTACCGAAGAACTTCTTTTACCTCCCATGTCGCTGAAAAACCAACAATCGTCTGCTCCCGCTCCAACATCTACTCTCTGACGTCACAACGTCAGGTGACAAAAGGCAGAGAGCGATTTTCATAGCGTCAGCTGGAAAAAAGGCGCGAATTCTCAAAAGCCCCGTTTTCTAACATCCTCCCACCTTGATTTTCTTAAAATCAATTATTTCTCATTTAACACTAAACAATTTTGATACTAAAAATTTAAAGTTAAATTGAACATTGCTAGATAAAATAAACAGACATGAAAAACAAATAGTAGGAACTAAATTGAAATACAGTACATAAATTATACAAAAATTTGAATTAGAGTTCTTATTAACAAAATAAATCAAATAAAAGTCATTATTTACAGTCTTAAATATTACTTCTTACGTGGTTTAATCAACCTTCCATATCTGGATCTATTTTCCGGTGCCAAGGTAAGCACAGGATCTCCAGTTGACACTTCCAGTGGGTAAAGTTTTTGAATTGGTCGTGTCACACATCCGCTGTTAGTTTTTACCTGTACTATTCTGGAAGCACCATCCCTACTGTTGTATATTTTCACAATTTTGCCCATGGGCCACAATACACGTTTTTTTTCTCAAGTTCAATGAGGACAATGTCCCCCACTTTAAGTTCTTGGCATTTAATATTGGCTTTCTGGACAAGTTGTCCCAAATATTCTTTGCGAAAACGATTTCTCAGTTCTTGTCGCAAACTGTTGACATACCTCACACGTACGTTCAATTTATCGGAATCGATAATATCTAAATCAGGCACTCCCACTTGTCTGATATCTTGCAGAAACAAGGAGGGTGTCAAAGCAGGGGTGCAGAAAATGTTTCTATTTCTAACATTTCCCCCAATCCACATGAAAATTTCCCCAATATTTTACAGTATGCTATAATGCTATATTACCGTAGGTAAAGAACATTTATTTTTACAATATTTCTCAACTCATGTGCGAATATACGTGGCAGATTCCATTCTGAGTGGAAAAAAAAAAATCTGAAATTCTCAGCAGTTTTTCTAAAAGGTTAAAGCAGAGTGGGAGAAGGAAGGGAAGCCGCTCTGAGCGCTATGTTTTTTTTCACGAACCTTTGATAGAATTAGTTTTTTGGCGAACTTTTAACGAAATTTGAGTCTTGTAACGATCTTTTAATGAAAATTGTGGTTATTTCAGGATTCTTTGACAAAATTCACTTTTATTTTGCGTTTTTTTTGACAAAATTTGCCGTTCTTTCATGATTTTTGAACGAAATTAGGTGTTTTTGGCGATCTTTTAAAGAAATTTGATTGTTTTGCAGCCTTTTGACAAAATTTGCGATTTTTCTGCGTTTCTTTGGCGAAATTTGAAGATATTTCACCAAAGTTTTGTTTATATAGTATCTGTTAATTTAGTTTGTTTTGATGAAAATCATGGTTATTTTGCGATCGTTTGACGAAATTTGCAGTTACTTTGTGACCTTCTGTCTAAATCTTATTTTGCAGCAATTCTTGGACAAATTTCACGGTACTTTTGTGTCCAATTTTAAGATTGATCACCAATTTATTTATTTTTTTTCTCTCGGAACCGAATGCTTTAAATTTTTAAAAATTCAGAGCAGAATATTCAGAACCTGATATACGATACATATTATTCTGAGATCGATTTTGTGACGGTCGCCAAACAAATTTTTTTATTTGGAGTAAAATTTTTCTAACTAAGGGAAACCTGGAATTCGTTAAAATCAAAATCAATTGTATATATTTGTATAAATTTCCCCAGGTTGTTAAAATTTCCCCCGATCCTAGATCGCCGGATCGGACATATTCTGCACCCCTGGTCAAAGGTATGAGCTCATCAGAATCATCCGAGATATATGTCAGTGGACGACTGTTTATTATGGCTTCAACATCGCACAGGACTGTTAAAAGCTCTTCAAAATTCACTGAGGATTTACCTAAAATTCGTACGAGTAAAGTTTTAATTGAGCGAATAAGTCGCTCCCACCATCCCCCCCACCAGGCTGCAGTAGGGGGACTGAACTTCCACTTAATTGGATAGCATTCAGTGATTTTCTTCCAATCCAGACTTTTCAATGCATTGTCCGTTCCTCTGAAATTGGTTCCGTTGTCCGAGTACACAACTGACGGACGTCCTCGTCTGGCGATGAATCTTCGAAAAGCCTGGAGGAAGGATTCTGTGCTAAGTGCCGTTAGAAGTTCAAGGTGAATTGCTCTGTATACTGCACAGGTGAACAACACAATCCAGGCTTTTCCCTTTGGCTTTAAAAGCAGAGGACCACACAGGTCAGTTCCGGTGACTTCAAAGACAGCAGCATCCCTTACTCGGTCAAGGGGTAAATGTATCGGGGGCGTTGTTAAAGGTTTGGAAGTGAATCTTTTGCATACTACACAACGGTTTATGCTAGATTTTATATTTCTCTTTGATGAAATAATCCAGTATTTCTGTCTTAATTTAGCAGCCAATATCTGCACACCAGCATGACAGTACTTTATATGATATTGTCTAATTAGGCATTCAGTTAAGTAATGCTTGGACGGAAGAAGAATTGGATATAAAAAGGAAAGTTCATCATCTCTTTCGATTATTTTAGTTTTCACCCGAAGAATATCGTCATCGCCACGTACAACCACCAAACCATGAAAGGAATTTTCCTTCTCATGAAAATACTTTTTTTGCTCTATACCCCATAGAATTATCTCAGCTTTAGTTTTTTCTTCCAATGTTAGGGTATTAGTATCATAGGAAGGCTTCTTTCTCAGTTTATTCACAAATCGCAACATCCAGCAGAAAATTCTGACAATTTTGGAAAAACTGGAAAAATGCTCGTACCACTCAGTCCTTTCTATTTTCATGTTTAAGTTAACAATTTTTGTTTTTTTTAATTCTGAAGCGACTAATTCTTCATCTGGGGAAAAATTAAATTTAGGCCACTCCTCGGGAGTTGCTTTCAGAAAATCAGGCCCCTCCCACCAACCGCAACGCTACAACTGTTGGGGAGTACAGCCACGAGAAGCTATATCAGCTGGATTAATTTTTCCTGGGATGTGTCTCCAGCATTCTTTCTTAGACAAACTTCGAATCTCCTTTACTCTGTTATTCACAAAGAGACCCCAGTTTTCTTCTCGTTGAATCCAGCAAAGAGCTACAGTTGCATCCGTCCAGTAGTAGATTGGAACTTCCTCAAACAACAAAGCATTAGAAACGTATTTGGCTAAACGAGCTCCTAAAACACAAGCTACTAACTCTAATCGCGGAATGGTCACTTTCTTCAATGGAGATACACGAGATTTGGCTGCCACGAACCTCACATAAACATCTTCATCTTCTTCACTTCTTAAAAATATAACGGTGGCATAGGCGCTTCTACTGGCGTCGCAAAAGACATGAAGGGACCAAGTATCTGTTTTTCCATAACCTATGCGACGAGGAAATTTAAGTTGGGAAATACAAGCTAAATCTTGGTACCACATTAAAAACCGATTCTTTAATTCATCTGGCAAAGGTAAGTCCCAATTTGTCTTTGTGGCCCAAGCTTCTTGAAGAATTAATTTGGCAGGTATCATTACTGGCACAATGAACCCCAGAGGGTCAAAAATAGAATGAACTATAGAAAGTAATTTTCTTTTTGAAAAATCTGATGATATTTGCTGTTTTGAATGGAATGGAAAAATTGTCATTTATCCGGTCCCACTGAAGACCTAAAACAGGACAGACCGGATCAGTGTTCTGTGAAGAGAACTTTTCACTTTCAGGACCAAATGTCCACATACGCAGTTCCATTTGGGCATCTGCCATAATGTCGGTTGCTTGCTTCCTAAATATTTCAAGTTCTGAGCTCGTATCCACTGAGGTTACGCAGTTATCAACGTAGAATGACTTTGAGAGCTTCAGGGCCACATCTTCGAATTTTGAAGGTACATTTTTAAGGTGGAATGAGATCACTGCTGCCAACAGGTATGGGCTACTGGTCACCCCAAAAACAACCCTTTTATGTCGGAATTCAGAAATTTTGTTAATTTCCCACCAAAGAAATTTTAGATAATTTTGGTCTTCCCGCTTTTTGCCAATTTGTAAAAACGCTCGCCTAATATCAGAAGTTACGCCAATCGCCTTTTCTCTAAACCTCATTAGAATCGCCGGAATTTCTTCTACGAGATTCGGACCTTTAATCAAACAATCGTTTAGCGACAGCGAGTTATCCGATTTGCATGAAGCATCGAAAACGGGCCTAATTTTACTAGTTAAACTATCTAATTTAATAACTGGATGATGTGGCAAATAATGTCCCTTTTCACTCTTTTCAGATTCTGGGATTTTTTCTATTACGTCTTCAGACAGCCATTCCTTAAATATCTTATCGTATTCTTCAAAATTGTTCAATTTTTCTAATTTACGAGCAGTAGCAAAAAGCCTTTTTTCTGCAATATGCCGATTAGAGGCAATGTTAGGTGGAAATTTTTGAACCCAAGGCAGGCTTACGCAATATCTCCCATCTTCGTTTCTATGAAGCCCCTTCAAAAACTGTTCCTCAGCTAATTGATCTTCCACCATTTTGGAAAACGTTTGCGCTTCATCTGCTATGCCAATTGTTTCTAAACTCCACATATCAGAAACTTTCATGTTTTGAACATGTAGATTAGTTACTAACATAGATTGGGTACCCTCAAAACTCTGAACATTTAATCCTGTTGGTTCTCCACATAAAGTCCAACCCAATTTAGTATTAATGGCTGTCAAACCCTCATTAAGTTGAATTACATCACCCGTAAGAATTTGTCCATAAATATCACTACCTATCAAAATTTCTATTTCCGGGTAACCATCGCCCACATCTTAAATCCAAATTCTATGCATTTTTAATTCCTTTAATAAAGGACCTTTAGAGACGAGTGGTATCCCTCCGCAAATTTTTTCCTGATCTAGAAAGCAGAATTGATATTCAGTACGTCTTCCTACAGGACATAATCTCATAGAATATCGTTTATGATTTTTAGACTCAGTTCTTGTCCCTCCAAACAGAGAATGAGTTAAATTCTCAGAGGAAAGGCATTCTAATTTTAAAGCTTTGGCTGTAGATTTCAGCACATACGACCTTTGAGATCCGCAATCCAGGAGACACCTGACCTTTTTCCGTATGCCACCTGACACTACCTCCACCATTAATGTCATAAGGAAGACTTCTTTCATACATGAAGGTGTAGACATAGTAGTTTGTACTGTAGTCGAACCTTTTGCGCTAGCCGTACTCTCATTTTTTTTCTCTTGAATCTCGGGACATAAAATTATGGGGTGCGATCGCTTGCACAGGTGGCATTGTATGAATAATTTACAATCCTTAGCAAAATGGCCAGGCTTAAGACAGCGTAGGCAGCACTTTAATTCTCTTAATTTATCTAACCTTTCCTTCAGGGGCAAAGACCGAGCCGAAAAACATTCTTTACTTTCATGATTTTTCCCGCAAAATACGCATTTTTGTTCCTTAGTTGCTACCAAACTTGCAGCACTCACGGGCGGTTTTTTATTTTTAAATTTGATCTCTTTAGGGCGTTCATCACGTGAAGGAGGAGAAATTTCAAACCCTGACCGTGCAAGTTTGACTCTCTGTTCCCCCTCAACTTCTTTTCGCAGAAACTGTAAAAGATTCGAGAGACGTGGTCCCTTGTCACTAAATAGAACGCTTCTCTGCCATACCCTAATCATTTCAGCCGATAAACATGATTCAACCATGGGATATAGCCAAGCAGTATTGGAGTCTTGGTGTACACCTAAAGACTCGAGAGCTCTGAGATGAGACTCAATTTTATCAAACAATGACACCAGGGGTAACTTATCTTTACCTTGTGAACGTACATTTTGGATAATTAATTTTAACAACTCTCTGATATATATCTCACAAGGAAGGTCTCCATTGGGGGCATACTCAGAATTTTTTGAAAAAAATACGAATTAAACTACTCATGTAGGTAATAAAGGATCAGTGAAAATTAGCGGCGGAATTACATTATTACATATGTAAAAAAATAAAATAGTTTGGAATAATTGGCGTGAAAAGCTGAAAGCGACGCGGGATTTGGCGTACAGTGCATTTCCTCGCCAAAAGCAGACGATTTTAACGAATCTGAAAATTGATTTCAATTGACTTCACTGTTAAAAATCTGCAGCATTTACTGCAACGTCACTCCACTACTTTTAAAGAATATCTTTCTTCTGACCAATGAGAATGCTCCATAGCACCGTGAATTGGCCGTGTCATACACTGTTAAAAATCTGCTGCATTTTGTTGCAACGCACTCCTCCGCTTGTATATAATATCTCTATTCCAACCAATGAGAAAGCTCCATTTCACGGCCAAGTAACCGTTTTCTATGCAAGCAAGGGAATGCGTTGCAACAAAATGCAGCAGATTTTTAACAGTTTATTTTTCAATTTGGAACAATTTTAATCAATTTAAATTGTGTTTTAAATGATAAAATATATTAATTTCATTTTGTTTAAGTACGTATAAACGTATGTGACAAAATTACACTTAAAGTAAAGTAAAATTGCAAAACTAAAATTACTTAAACTAAACTTATATATATAAATTGAACATAGAAAGTTTTTTCTTTAAAAAGTATTCGAAGCGTAAAAGCGTATTTTTCAAAATTTCGTTTTTTCGCCAACCGGAGATAAATCGCCAAATAAACGAAATTTTTATTATTTTTTTACGGACGTTATAAGGAGATTCCGCCGAAATGTTTTTTTATAAACATGTATAACTATATGAGAAGAACATTCTGTAATTTTTTCAGATTTTTCTGAGTATGCCCGTATGGAGACCTTCCTTGTCAGTTAAAATTTCTTTGTTACCAAAACGTTCTTCAAACGCAGAAATGACTTTCGGATAATTTTCCGCAGTTAAGGGGTAACTCTCAATTAACTCATAAGCTCGAGTCCCCGGTAACATTGATTGGGCAAAATAATGAAATTTGTCAACATCATCCAGACTCTTATCCTCGTGGATTTTTTTAAATTGACCCCAGAACGAAAGATAACTTAATAGTTGACCATCGAATTTTTTAATTTGGATTTTCGGCAATTTGTACCTTTTTTCATTACACGCATTTGCATTACTATCAACATTAGAACTCATACTAATTTTAATTTCCGAATTATCCGTTTTTTCTTTTATTCAGCGACTCAGCGTTATAAATTCATCGGTATATTCCTCGCAACTTATAGCTTCAGTTTCTAGATTTTGATCAGTAACATTAGCTGCTATCATTAAATCTAACATTTCCGAATCATAAGATTTTAATTCCTCAGTTATAGATTTTAATTTCACAAACTTATCATCTAAAACGGATTTATCCGCTAGTTCCTTTTCTAATTCGTCTTTTAAAACCTTAGCTGTTCTCGTAAAAGCGCTGCGTGCCGTCGCACGTTTTTTCTTTAAAGTATCAATATTCATTTTTATATAAATGAAAATAAACTCAAAAACTCAATTTATAAACTTATCAGTATTTGTAAATATTACTCATAAATTTTAATAAATTTCAGCTCAACAATCACAATATTATAATTCTAAACAAATAAATAAATAAAAATTAACCGCACTCATGACATATAAAATCGAAAGTATACTCAAAATTTAAATAATACATATCCGGCATAAATTATTTATTCCAAATACGACTATCAAATGGTATGATTATTTCTCAAAAAACAAAATCAAAAGTCTTAATTAAACTCAACAATCCTGTCGCGGACGCCACTTTTCTATGTCAAAACTCAAAATAATCTAACATAAAATAAAGACACAGAAATGTGCCGCTAAACTGCAATGGCGTGCTTGCAGGGCGGCTAAAAAACTCACCAAAAGAATAATAAATAAACAAAACTTCAAATTGAAAACCAAAAACAACTTATTAAATCTTAATTTAATGAGTTATTTAATTACAAAACTATCTTAAAAATTACACACAGATTTAAGTTGGAATATAATCCAAAATTTTGAACTATTTACAAAAATTAAATTTAGATAGACACTGAATTATATTTACATTATTTACAAAAAAACATATATATACATACAGAATAAATGAGAAATAATCATACTAGAACTCAAAATAAAACTCACTTAAAATATGTGAAGCCAAATATTCTTTTTTCTCAACTCTTTTGACTAACGAAATACCTGTTGGTACAGCGAATCTCAGAATATATACCTTCCAAGTGTTGAAGAACAAAACACAAAACTTTAGATCGTAAACGCAGCTGGACACTTTGTTTTGTATTCCTAACTAAAACTCATCATATATAAATTTAATATATATTTAAGGATAAAATTATCCTCATCTCAGCGTAAAGATGGCCCAGAAATTTAAAATCTGAGCCTATTTCTTCTTTTTCTCAAAATGTAATTCGCAAAAATATTACCGAAGAACTTCTTTTACCTCCCATGTCGCTGAAAAACCAACAATCGTCTGCTCCCGCTCCAACATCTACTCTCTGACGTCACAACGTCAGGTGACAAAAGGCAGAGAGCGATTTTCATAGCGTCAGCTGGAAAAAAGGCGCGAATTCTCAAAAGCCCCGTTTTCTAACAATTATTATTATTAGCAGACGAATTCTTGAAGGTATTTTTTCTTTACTCTATGCATTTATTTATTAATTTTAAACGCTATAAAGATTATAACCAAATTTATCACAGGTTTGGATGTTTACTATTTAGTTTATATAAGTTTTCTTTTTTAGCGCTTTCCAACAAAGTTGAAAAGTGCTTATGCATTCAGTTTGTCTGGCCGTCTGTCCGTCTGTCCGCACTTTAACTCTCGTAAATATACTCGGATTGTCATGAAAATTTTGGATGTTATTTAAGTTTAACCTAGCACGAATCCTATTGAAAATGAAGGTTCTGCCATGATTAGTTTATTTACAGGGACAGTCAAAAGTTTTCCGTTACATTACGGCCTATGGGGGAAACCGTTTCAAATGAATTTTAAAGATGTCACACTCTGTCAAACTTCTTCAAATTATATGCATCTACAATTTGCATTAAAATAAGCATTTTGTAAAATATGCAGCGAAAATAATAGTTGTTATTCATTTACAGGGCCACACAAAAGAATACCAATACCTAATAATAAAGGGAGAATATTTTAATTATTGTAAGCGATTTCATTTTTAATCAAATTGATATACGTTGCTGAGGATTAATATTAGTTATTTCGTGCATAATACTAGTGCATAGCATTTACAGGGACACACAAAAGATTTCATATAGGTATTATATTCTACTGGAAGTCCTATTATATTCTACTGGAAGTCCTGTATATTTTGGACGATGGCTATTAGATGGATGATATGCATTTTAATTATGATATACGCTTTTAAGTTTCACTAGATGTATGCATATTACATGGTTTATATAAATGCTAATTGTTGCACAATTTAGATATACAGGATTACACAAAAGATCTCGGAAAGCTACTGAATATGAGCGTATTTTACTTAAAGGAGGTTTTTTAAATATGTTATGCCTTTTTACGATGAACTGCATTTAGTTTACTAAGAAATGTTTGTAGAATATAGATAAAATGATATACAGGGTCATTCAAAGAACTGGATACATGGTCGCCTTCGAATGATAATTTCTAGAAATTTGATTTAAGTAGTTTAAAGAAAATTTATTTTAAACTAAACTTTAGCAAGATACTTCGTGTATTAAAGGTACTATGTATTTTACAGGGCTAAACAAAAGTATTCAAGTATGTTTCCATCTATTAGTATAAATTACTGAAAGGAAAATTTCAACCAGTTAGGCGTTTTCTTGCTAAACTAAAGTTTACCATTACATAGTCTATATATTAACCGACAGATCAAATACAGGGCTTTTCAAAAGTATTGGAATATATAGTTGGATATGAACAATAATACGTTATTTCCCTGGATAACGAAGTTTTGTTAAAGATTTTAAGAAGTGTTGGAAAGTGCTTCCTAATCTATGCTTAATGCATGATTTTTTCTTATTTGTTTAATAATGTTGTTTATCAAAGTAGAAGAAAAATGCTTGTTCTTTGTGTTTGAAGAAATAGTATGTATTATGAAATGTGTATTGATATTTTTAATGAAATAAGCTTAAATTTTGCGTATGGTAGTTTAAAATAATGACGATTTATCATCAGTAAATTCCACTTATTCTTGTGTACATGAATTTATGAAGGCTTTACTTTCAAATCATACGAAATAGAATTTAGATGTACAAAATAGGATTCAAATGTTTTAATCTAAAACATGTTTGCATTTGCATATCATGAAAATGTTTACTTAAAAAAGGATAGATTTCGATAAACCTACATACCGTGTCGAAAAATTTAATTAATACAATATAATTTATTCTCAGTAACGTTTGCTAAAATCTATAAGAATAAATTTCTTAAAAACAAATGCTCTTTTAAATCTCAAAAACATATTGGTTTCTGGTATTTCTAAATATAAAGAGCACAAAAATCTAATGTATGAAGCACAAGAAGAAAAACCTTTATTTTATGGAAAAGTAGACATAGGGAATCTAATGACTCGTGTCTGCCGGAAGTGAAATGGTGCATTGGCCAAAAATCAATACCACAAGTGGATCACTCGTAGGTTTACCATTGTGCTTATCCTAAATCAAACGTTTGAAATTTGGAAGCCTGGGAGTGAAGAATTCAATTTGTTCGAAAGTTTATTTTATTAATATTTTACTCAACTCAAAATTAATTACTCATATCTGGTTTTAAACAGTTTATTCTCATGAGAAAATTCTTCTCAGTTCTTTCGAACGTAGATAATTTAACGAAACACAACTCCAATAAAAAACCGTAACATTTTTTCACATATCTCATTAAAAAACATTCTAATCAAACTCAAAACAAAAAAAAATATTGTTTCACACAGCTTAAGTAAAAGCTGAAGAAATAAAACAGATAATGTATTTATCACAAAAAATCGTTTGCACAGAAAACTTTTTACATTTTGAAATAACTAGGTATATCTTGGTTGCTAGGTGACAAAGTCAGTAGAAAATTAAATAGCCTTTTATCAAACATACCGCCCCTCTTGAAACCTCTGAGGGGGGTTTCAAACTAAAACACTGCAATTACAACCATTGTAAAAAATATAAAGAACAATACAATTAAATACAATATAAATGAGTCACAGTTAAGTTAAATTTAAGCAAATATTTAAACAATTTTACATAATACATAATAAAGAAATTTTACAATAATGTACACTTTCTTATAAAAACTGAATTACTTTTCAAGAGGTAATACAGCAATTTTGGATACTGCTCTTTTATATATTCCATTTGGGGTTTTTATATTTGCAACTCTTATTCTATTATCATTACCAAAAAATACTTCTACAATTCTCCCTAATAACCATTTAGACACTGGAAGATCATCTTCCTTTATTACAACCATATCTCCTATTTTGAGGTTGTTTTTTGATATCATCCACTTATGCCTTTGCTGCAATGTACTTAAATAACTATTTTTCCACTTTTTCCAGATGGTCTGAACCATTTTAGTGGTTCTTTGCCATAAGTTTAGTCTATTATCTTCAATATTACTCAGGTCAGATTCAGCAATGGCATTAAGTGGGCGACCAATAAGAAAATGTCCCGGGGTCAAGACCTCCAAGTCATCAATATCTGTACTCAAGGGAGTAAGCGGGCGCGAATTTAAGATACCTTCAATTTGGACAATTATAGTTAACATTTCTTCATAAGTTAATTTAGAGTTGCCCACAACACGTTTAAAGTGATACTTGAAGGACTTGACTCCCGATTCCCATAAACCTCCAAAATTTGGAGCTTTAGGGGGAATAAATTCCCAAGCAATACCTTCAGATATCAAGTAATTAGTAAGGTTCTGGTCTGGTTTGTTTACCAATTCATGCAACCTTTTAAGCTCTACATTAGTCTTCACAAAATTGCCTGCATTATCACTGAAAATTTTTCGAGGTTTGCCTCGTCTGGCAAAAAACCTCTTTAATGTTGCAATAAAAGCCTCAGATGTTAAATCATTGACTAATTCCAAATGTACTGCCTTTGTTACCATACAAATAAAAATACAAACATAAACTTTATGATAAATGCCTTTACGTTGACCTCTATATCTAATCAAAAATGGACCACAGAAATCAGTTCCTGTGCAATTAAAAACAAAGTCTACATTTATTCTTTCTTTCGGGAGCTCGCCCATAATTTGCTCTAACAATTTAGGTTTGGCCCTAAAGCATGTAATACATTTATGTACAATTTTTCTGCAAATAGCCCTACCGTTTAAAGGCCAAAATTCTCTTCGAACACAATAAAGTAAATTTTGTGGTCCTATATGTAGATATTTTTTGTGATAAAACTCGATAATTAATTCTGTTAATTTGTGTTTAGAGGGCAGTACAATTGGGTGTTTTTGGGCATAATTTACCGTGCTATTTTGGAGACGACCTCCAACTCTGATTAAATTATTTTTATCCAAGAAAGGATTTAATGAAAGTAATCTACTATTTTTTGGTAACTCCTTACCCTTAGATAACAATGTGAATTCAGAACTAAACTCTTTTTCTTGAACAGATTTTATGATAAACTGCTCAGCCTTCTTCAATTCAGCAGAGTTAGCTTACCTGAATACCTTTCTTTTGGCTTCTTGACATTCTGAATGAACCTGAAAACATAGCTAAGAATTCTTATTAATTTAGAATAATTATTACTCAATTGCAAAAAATAGTCAATAAAAAATGAACAGTCTGATATTAAAAGTGAAGTCTCTGAAAAAGTCTTTTTAAGTTCACTTCTGTATAGATCCTTATCATTTTGCTCAAGTTCGACAGTATTTAAAGAAGGTTCAGTTTGTTGTGTTAGGAATAGTGGACCCTTCCACCATAAGTTACTCTGGAGAAGTTTGTCTGGATCTACACCTCGTGACACAAGATCAGCAGGATTATCAGAAGAAGCCACATGTCCCCAATGACTGATATCAGAAAGATTCTGAATCGTAGCCACACGTGATGACACAAAGGTTTTTAAGTCACACGGCTGTTTTCGAATCCAACATAATACAATAGTACTATCTGAATAATAGTAAACAGATTCTTTAGGAACTCTTAAGGTTTTGGCAACCTTATTCATCAATTTGGCTAATAAAACTGCACCACAGAGCTCCAAGCGAGGAATAGTGATTATTTTGATTGGTGCAACTCGACTTTTACTGCAAAGCAACTGAGAAATTTGCTCTCCGGAAGAATTTGAAGACACAGCATACAATGCCACACCGTAGGCTTTCTCCGAAGCATCTGAAAAGCCACAAATTTTAATTTGCACTGGATTATTTGTAAAAATGTATCTAATAGCACTTATATTATTGATGGCTCTTAATGATTCTAAAAACTGCAACCAATCATCAAGCTCAGCTGTAGGGAGATTTTCATCCCAATCAATTTGCAGTCTCCACAGTCTTTGTAGGAAAATTTTTGCTTTCGTCACAACTGGTCCAAGTAGACCCAAGGGGTCGAAAATGCGAGCAATATTTGACAGCACACTTCTTTTAGTTACCTTGGTTTGCTCACTGAATGATACACTAAAAGTAAAAGTATCATCATTGGCATTCCAGCAAAGTCCTAGTGCCTTAGTTTCACTCATATTTTCAAAAGTGTAATTCTCATTTTTAAAGGCTGGCTCCATTAATTCTGGATGGTTACTAAACCATTTATGTAAGTTCATGCCACACGTATTTAATAGTTGAATAAGCTCAATTTGCAGTCTCTTAGCCGATTTTAGGTCAGCTGCTCCAGTCAGGACATCGTCCATGTAAAAGTCTGATTGTATCACACCAGAAGCATACGGAAATTGAGATTCACCATCTATACCAAGCTGTTTAAGGCAGCGCATGGCTAAATAAGGGGCACTAGTTGTGCCATATGTGACTGTACATAGTCTGTAATATTTCATCTCACCATTTACAGAATCTTTCCAAACTATGCGCTGTAAATCACGTTGACTTTTATCGATAAGTATCATGCGATACATCATTTTTACATCTGCTGTAAATGCATAGCGGTGTGTACGAAATCTAAGTATTATGCTAAACAAATCATCTTGAATGACACCTCCATTCAGCTGTATGGAATTTAGGGATTCTCCTGATGAAGTTGCATGTGAACCATTAAAGACAACTCTCAATTTTGTAGAACTTTTATCTGGGCGATAAACAGCATGATGAGGTAGATAATTCGCATGTATTGGCTCATCTGTTTTCTCTACTTCCTCCATATGGCCTAACTCTCTATACTCTGCCATAAATGCGCAATATAACTCTAAAAGATTTGGATTTTTGACTAGCCTATTCCAAAGTGAATTTAATCTATTTTCCGCAAATTGGTGATTCTCCCAAAGAACTAGGATCTTTTTTCAACGGCATTTGTACTATGAATTTGCCCGTTATATCTCTCTGATGTGTGTTTATAAAGTGGGTGTCGCATGCTAATTCTTCTGTATTTCTCAATGGTGTACTTTCTTCTACTCTTTCAATTTCCCAAATTTTTTTCATTTCGAAATTTAAATCTGTTTCAGTAATTAACCCACAATGTATTTGTTCCTGATCTTTACAATCGTAAACACTCCCACTTACTATGCAACCAAACACCGTATTTTGCAGTATTAATTTAGAATTTGGTAGCTTCATACGACCCACCTTTATCAATTCTAGAAATACTTCAGCTCCTAGCAAAAGATCTATTTTCCCTGGTCTATTAAATTCAGGATCGGCAAGAATAATAGACTCTGAAATTCCTAGCTCTGAAATATTAATATATTTCGAGGGCATAATTTGCGAAATCCTTGGTATGATAAGGAAATCTAACTCTCGGCTATAATCTCCCGAATTATTACTGATCAAGGCAGTAGTTTTATTTTTTACCGCTACAGAGGATCCACTTAAACACGATACCGAAATATTACTTTTTTCTTTTCGAATTCCTAATCTTTCAACTAACTGCAATGTTAAAAAATTGCTCATTGAACCATTGTCGAATAAAGCACGCGCCGGAACTTTATTTCCGAATTTATCTCTCATATAAACAATAGCAGTGGAAAGAAGAACTGTTTTAACATTATTCGATCTCACATTTGAAGTACCAGTGAAATTTTGAATTTGGTTATTTAACTCAAATGGTATGGCGTCAACATTTAATGTTGGTTTACTTTCATTCGTCGACAATGCATTTGGCACTTCCTTATCACTATAATTTTTTGTGTTTCCCACCGCATTGGAATTTCGCTCACGCCTATCAAAACAAAGAAGTATATTGTGGCGTTTATGGCATTTTGAACACGAGAATGTTGAGTTACATTTTTTGACGCAGTGGAATTCTGAAAGACAGTTAAAGCACATATTGTTTTTTTTTCACAAAATCTACTCTTTCCTGTACATTAAATTTTTGAAATTTGGGACATTTAAAAACACTGTGATTTTCCTGGTTACATACAACACATTTGCGCATATTTTTCTCATTTAAACTCGCAACCATGGATGTTACCTTTGAAAAGCTATGCTTTGTTTGGCTTTCGTTTTGAAAATTTCGCTTTGTATTTACTTGTTTGGACGCACTTAGTGTACGCGCGTGGTCTCTCAAGAATTCTAGCAATTCAGTTAAACTCGGTAAATTATCCCGCTTAAGATGTCTTTCCCACCACATTTTTGTATTTACATCTAATTTTTGAGCCAAAATATAAGCAAACATAGTAGTAGAAAACCCCTCAACTTTTTGTTCTAAAATCTCTAACGACCTAATACATTCATTTGTTATATCTATTAGATTTAATAATGCTGCTGGGGACTCATTCTGAATAACAGGAATATTTAAAAAACGTTTTAAATGCGCGTAAACTTGTTCTCTCGAATTTGAAAACCGTTCTTCCAAAAGCGACCATGCAACTTCATAATTAGAATCCACGATTGAAATAGATTGAATTATACGAAAGGCATCTCCTCTCAATGAAGACTTCAAATATTGTAATTTCATTGCCCCTGACAAATTAGAATTTTCATGTACAGTAGCCTTAAATATATCTTTGAAAGAAAGCCACTCATGCAAATTACCCGTAAATACAGGAAGAGTTAACTTTGGCAATTTAATGTTATTATCAGCTTTTGTGGCGTTTTCTAAATTAACAGTTTGCACTTTCATTTTTGATAACTTTTTTGTAAATTCAAATTCCATTATTTCTAAAATTTCATTAATTTCTTCGTTTTCCTTAATAAAATCCTCAATTTCATCTTCTTTACTTATCTTATAAATAGACTCAAATAACTCAGAAAAGTTTTTCTCTAATTTATTCCGTTTCTCCTTTATGAGAATTAATTCATTTAATTCTAGCTCAGTATTCGATAATTTTTCTTTTAATTTTGTCAAGTTTGTTTTGAAAATTTTCTTTTTTGCTTTTAATTCTTTCATACTCATTTTTAATGAATAAAAATTAAATGGGTGCACTTATCCCTCTTGGCTCTTTAAAAGATGAGTTCTAACATCGAAGAAATAGCAAAACAGCACAAAATATTCACCAGTTATCCTTCAATCATTGACGTAGAATAACAACTCGCTGATTTTTCTCCGTATAAGACGGACCATATGAAGAATTCAATTTGTTCGAAAGTTTATTTTATTAATATTTTACTCAACTCAAAATTAATTACTCATATCTGGTTTTAAACAGTTTATTCTCATGAGAAAATTCTTCTCAGTTCTTTCGAACGTAGATAATTTAACGAAACACAACTCCAATAAAAAACCGTAACATTTTTTCACATATCTCATTAAAAAACATTCTAATCAAACTCAAAACAAAAAAAAATATTGTTTCACACAGCTTAGGTAAAAGCTGAAGAAATAAAACAGATAATGTATTTATCACAAAAAATCGTTTGCACAGAAAACTTTTTACATTTTGAAATAACTAGGTATATCTTGGTTGCTAGGTGACAAAGTCAGTAGAAAATTAAATAGCCTTTTATCAAACAGGGAGCAGGAAAACACAATGATAAACCTACGAGTAAACCACTAGTGGTATTAATTTTTGATTTATGCACCACTTCACTTCCAGCAGTTATGAGTCATTAGATTCCCGTTTTTCTACTGTTCCATACAATAGACGTTTTAAAAAATAAATAAATAAAAATAAAAAACATCACTATCAGATGATTTCCTAACTTTAAGTGCGCTAACCGAAGAAAACTTGAATATGTCAATTCCTATTTCTTTATTGCGATTGACAACGATTTTCAGATTGCATGCATTCCGTTACTGGGGGAAAAATGGTAACTGTATATTTAAATTGTCAGCGTGCAACAACTGTTGTACTAACAATGGGCATACTCCGAAAAATCTGAAAACAATTATATAATGTTCTTCTCGCGAAAATAATTATGTTTAAAAAAAATTGGCGGACACTCCATAGGGCATCCATAAAACAAATAATGAAAATTTCATTATTTGGCGATTTATCACCAGTTGGCGATGAAATAAAATTTCGAAAATACTTTCTATTTCAAATATTCGTTAAGATAAAATACTTCAAGTTGAACTTATTTAAATAAATTTCATTTAAACAACTTTAGTTTTGTCAGTTTTAGTTTGTTTTAGTTATAATTTTCTCATATATATATTTATAATGAAAAATAACTATGAAATTTTGTAAATTAAAATAAAATTTAAATTAAGTAAATTGGTTTTCAATATCAAAATTAAGTCCAATTGAGCGCTGTCAATGCAATTGTGTTACTATGGAAACAAAAACTTCCGTCTGTTCATATGTAAAAGAGCAAAAACTACCAAACCAAATCATTTGAAATTTAAAATATATAATTGTTGCATAATTTTGTCGAGTCATTTCAAATTTTATGAAAATCGGATGCACATATAGTTTAATTACAGAAACAATAAAAAGTATTCCGTTACATTGCGGCAAATAGAAAAAATAGTTTCAAATGCATTTTAATGGTGTTACTTTCTTTCGAACATAGTAAAATTGATATGCATCAATGAAGTATATACCAAAATATACATTTTGTACAATCTGTGGTGCAAGGAATATTTCTTATTAATTTACAGGGCCAACAAAAGTATTCATAATGGTATAGAGGGAAATATTGTTGGGAGCACATTTTAATAATATTAAACTATTTCAAATTTTATGAAATTGATATATGTTGCTAAGATTTAATACAAATTACTTCCTTTATAACAGAAAGCAGATAGTATTTACAGGGCTACACAAAAGTATTCATAATGGTATAGAGAGAAATATTGTTTGGGAGCACATTTTAATAATATTAAACTATTTCAAATTTTATGAAATTGATATATGTTGCTAAGATTTAATACAAGTTACTTCCTTTATAATAGAAAGCAGATAGTATTTACAGGAAGACACAAAAAATTTCGGATACTTATGCTATATTCGAAGTACTGTATACTATTACACCGAGATTTTAATATTTGTAAAACTTCCTTATAGTACGAACGCGCCTCATTTGCTATGCTTGACGTGCAATTTTCAACTTGTTTATTGGGTCATAACATACCTTTTATAACACTTTCGAACGAAGTTGAAAAAGTGTTTATGCATTCGGTTTGTCTGTTCACGCTCTAGCTTCCGTAAATATTATTGGATTTTCATGCAATTGATAAAACTTATTTAGGGTCTCATAAGCATGTTTTGTATTGTATATGAAGTATGTGCGATTAATATTTCATTTACAATGGTATCCAAAAATTGTTTACATGGTATTTTAATAATATTAAGCTATTGCAAATGCATTGAAACTAATATAAATCACTGAATTCCACTACGATCGTGTTAAAACAGGACATTCATAACATTTTTAATCCATTAACAGGGACACACAAAAGAAATAGATACAATACTGTCTTTGAGTAATGACTGCTGGAAATGCAATTTCAATTTCGGCATGCGCTTTTAAATTCAGGTGCGCCCGTAATTATATAAATAATTAGATGCTATAGTCATCGTCTAATCCGTCCAACTGTCTGCACACTTATAACCGCACAAAAACTATCCAACCAAATCGTTTGAAATTTTAAATATATATTTGTTGCAAAATTTGTTTCTTTTATTTCAAGTTTTAGTAAAAACGGATCTCTAGTTCTAATACAGGGACGATCAAAAGAATTCCGTTACATTACGGCCGATCGAATTAAATATAGTTTCAAGTGCTTTTTCAAGATATTACACCGGTAAAAACACAATGAAACTGATATGCATTTATGACGGTCACTAAAATATACATTTTGTAGAATATGTCGCACAAAAGATATTTATTATTTATTTACAGGGAAAAACAAAAGAACTCCATTACATAATGGTATAGAGTCTGGAGACATTATTTGCGGCATATTTTAATTATACTAAACTATTTCCAGTGGCGTAGCTAGTAGGGGGCGGAGGGGGCGGTCCGCCCCGGGTGTCACCCTCTAAGGGGTGACACCCAATCTTTATTTGCATATATATATATATATATATATATATATATATAAGAGTCTAAAATTTTACACAGAAAAAAAATTCTACATTTAGGCACCGCATTGACTTATGAGAAATACGGGATGAGTTATGAGTCACCCCTGTGGTTTCTAAGAGTAAAGTTTGGCCATTTCCTGCGTTCATTCCCTTCCATTGCTTTTTTTTTTTTTTTTTTTTTTTTTTTTTTTTGTTAAGCGATTGGAACCACATACAACATAATCTATATTAAAAAATAATATAGTCTATACTTTAGTCTGTATATGCACCCTTGAATTCCAAGAAAGCATAAACTTCAGGTTGTAAATTATACAGCTTGTCAAAAGTATATGTACAGCTGATTTTTTGAAATCACAGTTCAAAAATGGAGCAATAAACGCGGAAAAAAAATTAATAAGCATATAGAATCATAACATAAGTTTATTACAATAAAGAAATCTTTATATATATAAATCTTCTGTGCGTGTGTTTGTCACTGAACTCCTCCTAAACGACTAGACCGATTTTAATAAAATTTTGTGTGTGTGTTCCAATGGATTCGAGAATGGTTAGATTCACATTTCATCGAAATTGATTCAGTACGTTTTTAGTAATTAAACAAAAACTAATAGTTAGTGATTTTTCGCTAATTAAAAATGTTGAATAAGTTCACTGAGTAGAATGCGGACGGAATGGCCGAGCGGTCAAAGGCCCCAGATTTAAGCTCTGGTTCTTAAAGAAAGAGATCGTGTGTTCGAATCCCACTCCTGACATCCGTGTACGGTTTGAATAATTTTTCCTGTATTATAATTTTAATTAACCGACTTCAGAAAATCGTTAACTTTTACCTAAAAAGAGAAAAATAAACTTTTCTATCAAAAATTGCACCGAGTTCAAAAACTATTGCAAGGTGAAAAATAATTTTCTTATATAATTGTAATAAGAAATTAAATTAAGAGCGTAGTATTTATCGTGCATATTAATATATTTATGTACATTTATTTGATTTTTTTGGAGTCAGTGCCAGCCAAAATGATTTCAAAATTAAAATTAAGTATCCAATGCAAATCTTTATATACACTGCTCAAAACAATTAAAGGATATTGCAGTTTTAGGTGGATTTTGTATCTGGGAAATTTTTTAGCTGATTGATATATGGTCGTCAGACATAGTAGGTTATAGGGGAATAAATTACACATGTTTGGCAGAAAAAAATGCATTTTAATGCGCATTTGTGTACAAAAAGAAAAAAAACACAATTTGTGCATATGAGAAAAAAAGAGTAAGAAAAGGTGTTTTCTTCAAAGAAAATCATTTTCAATAGGGGGTATGGTTTCCATGGGCGGCCAGCAACGTTGAACACGTTTGAGGCATGGTCTCAATGAGGCTATTAATGACGAGTTGGGGTATTCTGCCCCATTCTTCCAGAAGAGCTCTTTCCAGTTCTTGGAGAGTTTGTGGGGGTTGTTGGCGGCCAGAAACTCGTCTTCCTAGAGCGTCCCAAACGTGCTCGATTGGATTCATGTCTGGAGAACACGCTGGCCATTCCATTCGAACGATTCCTTCCTCGAAAAGGAAATCCTCCACCACGTTTGCACGATGTGGCCTGCAGTTATCGTCCATTAAAATGAAGTTATCTCCGATTGCTGCAGCGTAAGGGACTACAATAGGTCTGAGGATCTCATCCCTATATCGGCGACCGGTCAGAGCTCCATCTCGAATGATGTAGAGGTCAGTGCGCCCGTCAATGGAGATGCCACCATACACCAACACTCCTCCACTGCCAAATCTGACACTTTCGTGCACAACGCAGGATTATTCCTACTGCCACGGTCCCTCCAGATGAAAATACGCCTATTATCCGGATGCACAGAAAAACGGGACTCGTCAGAAAACAGAATATTGCTCCATTCATTTCTCTTCCAGTTGACATGCTCTGTTGCCCACTCCCTGCGGTCGCGACGATGCCTTGATGTTAATCTAACACATACCATCGGTCGGCGAGCATACAGACCTACAGCATGGAGCCGGTTTCGGACAGTCTGAGTTGAAATCGTGGTGCCTGTAGCCGAGCGAAGGTGTTGTTGGAGAAGAGTAGCGTTCATGTTTCGGTGTCTCCGAGCTGTTAACGCTAAATACCGATCTTCATTGGGCGTTGTTGCCCGTCTACGACCTTGCCCTGGTCTTCGGCCTGCACATCCACTCTCCAAAAAACGGTTCCAGATCCTGGAAATGACACTTTGTGACACTCCAATGGCTTGCGCTACTTCGGCTTGAGTTTGGCCCCCTTATAACCTACCAACAATTCTCCAAGCTTCTGAATCTGTCAAATGACTTCGCTGAGACATCATACTCATCGAAACAAAGCAATTACTGAATGCCGATCATCCTTGTCTTCATTCTCTTTTATCCAGTTGAAAGTCATATTTCATTCGCTGCCGCTGAAGCGACGTTTTTGACGTCGAACTCAAAATTTGCATACTCCACAGTTTGAAAACCAGAAAAATTTGCATTTGTGATTCTCTTCTTCTATTTTCGGCAAAAAAAATTTCGTTTATATCTTTATTTTATATAAAACTTCAAATATCTTTAATTGTTTTGAGCAGTGTATATAAATCTTCTATGCGTGTGTTTGTCACTGAACTCCTACTAAAAGACTGGATCGATTTTAATGAAATTTTGTGTATGTGTTCAAGTGGATTCGAGAATGGTTTAGATTCACGTTGAAAAATGAAATGAATTGAAATTGATTCAGTGCATTTTTAGTAATTAAGCAAAAACTAATAGTTAGTGATTTTTCGCTAATTAAAAGGGCGGTTTTCAAATGTATTGCCGTATTAGGTGAAACAAAATTTGAAAAAATAATTTGGTTTAAATATGAATATTTACTCAGGTATGAGTTGCTTATAGTTTACAGCATTCTAAGCAGTTGATTATTAGCGAGTTTTTTATTTATATTTCAGAAATTTCAAGAAATGTCTTGGCCAGTCACTATTTTTCTCATAAGTGTGACCTCTGTGAAACATTCTGTAACTTTTTTGTATCTTCAATAATTCATTAAAAAAATTGCTTAAGGTTATCTTACATACCTATTAATAAATCAAAAATGTATTAGTATTTATTTATTTCATAAATTTAAAGCATTTTAATAGTTGTTTATATCATGAGTGTTATTTTGCTTCTTAAATAAAGGGTATAACTTCTGATAAAAACAAATTTAATTAAAAATTAATTGTTTTCATTGCAGTTATAATAAAGAATTAGAAAGATAATAGACATAACAATTAATTTAAGAGAAATAACAAATGCATTAATAAAATTTTGATTCTTCTTCTTTTCTCATGAGTGTTACTTTTTCCAAGTAACACTCATGTACACTAATTAACTATTTTGATTCTTCTTCTTTTCTCATGAGTGTTACTTTTTCCAAGTAACACTCATGTACACTAATTAACTAACATGTGCTAAATATATGCTAACTAACATGTACTAAATTTTGATTCTTTGTTACAGTAACGTCCATGAAAAATGATAACACTCATGAGAAGCGATAACACTCTTGCAGCAAACAACTTTTTTGTAACTAAGAAAAAAAAAAAAGATTTTTAAAAGTTTAAACTATAATTTGTTTAGAATAGATAGTCCTTTGAAAATTATTTATTAAGAATTAAAATTTGAATCTTAAATAGCACTTACAAAACACTTGTGCAGACATGAAAATCCTTTTACTATTTTTAAATAATTATAAAGATATATAATATGGCAAAATATATCCCTGAATCATGAATCAATTATAATCATAACTTTAATATTATACAATATCTATAGTTGTAGATTTACTTAACTTCTTTTCTCATGAGTGTTACTTTTTCCAAGTAACACTCATGTACACTAACACTCATGATATTTATTAAGGAATTCTTTACTAAAATAAATTCTAACTATTTTATTGAAATTTTAGTTGGGCCTATTGATTCCTTAACAAAAAATACAGCATTCCCTAACTTAACATTTTTATACGTTAAAAAAAAAAATAAATAAATGAGTAACACTCCTGTAAGAAAATAAAAATACTCATCATGTTGAAATGTGAACATTCCAATAAATAGCAATTATAGAACAACATTATCGAGTTCTAAATAAGCGCACTGTAAAGAAGAAACAACAGCGTTTTCTCGCCACTGTTACCAACCATAGTATACAAATAGTTAGAAAACAAATAATATTAACTTCCCTAAGGTAACACTCAAGTTCTGCTTATGAAGGCACAAAATACATTTAAATTTTAAACTCTTAGATGTGTATTTTAAATATATAAATTGTCTATTTGTTTGATTAACACAGGATATTTTACATTTAATCCATATATAAAAAATTTTAAATGTTTGGAAGCATAAAAAAAGATTGAAATTTTGCAAGTTTTTTATTCAGGACAAGTAAATTCCCATTACTTGCTAACTAAAGTGCAAAAAAATATCACTATTTCACAACTCTGAAAAAATTTAATGAATGCATTGAATTAAGCATAAAAAGATGTGCTACTACCTGTTTTTAGAATACCAAAATATAAATTTATTAGTATGAAATTTAGATTTAAACATCAGGACATCAAACTGGCAGTTTATGTGAAATTCACCCAAAAGTGTTGAATAAGTTCGCTGAATAGAGTGCGGACGGAATGGCCGAGCGGTCTAAGGTGCCAGATTTAATCTCTGGTTCTTAAAGAAAGAGATCGTGTGTTCGAACCCCACTCCTGGCATACATGTATGATTTGCAATAATGTTTTCTGTATCATAATATTAATTAACCGACTTCAGAAAATCGTTAATATTTAACTAAAAAGAGAAAAATAAACTTTTCTATCAAAAATTGAACCGACTTCAAAACTACTGCAAAGTGAAAAATAATTTCCTTATATAATTGTAATAAGAAATTAAGAGCGTGTATTTATCGTGCGTATTATTATATTTATGTACATTTATTTGATTTTTTGGAGTCGGTACCAAGACAACGTCTGTCGGGTCCACTAGTACAGTATAAGTTTACACAAATTTTGTTAAAAAATCAAAACCAAAATAGGTTTTTCCATAAATGTATGGACTTTATTAGAATTTTGTACTTAAATTGCAATTTTGTATCCATTTCTTCGAATCATTTATAAAAATCACATCAGGCATGCGAAAAATTTTGAAATTTTATTTGTAATAACATAGAATTGTAATTAAAAGAATATAACGGATTTTTTTTTTTTTTTTTGGGGGGGGGGTGACATCATCGTGGTCAGGGGTGACACCATTTACATCCGCCCCGGGTGTCACCCCTTCTAGCTACGCCACTGACTATTTCACATATAATAAAATTGATACGCGCTTCTTAGGTTTACTAAAAGTTACTTCATGTGTAATAAAAAAAATGCGTTTTCACATTCTTGAATCAGATGTTATATTTTTTAATTTATTAAACGGTGCAAGTTTGTTACATTACTTCGAATGTGTTGGAGAGTGTTTCATAATGAATGCTTGATGTATGATTTTTTCTTTCTTGATTAAAAAAAGAAAAAAAAAATCTTTAACTTAAAGTTTCTTTTTTTCAATTTGGGTTTGAATTTATTTGCAACAAAGTTTGCAGTTTTGAATTTTATGAAATATTGAATAACTTTGAAACCATTATCTAATCTTTTAACACGTTCGTTGCCGCTTACATGAAGATGTGATGATAGTTAATGCCGCACTGTAGAAATGTGTTTTTCCCAGAAGCCGATTTAATTTTTATAACAAAGAATCAGTGAAAGATTTTCCCGCGCCAGCGCGTAACTGGCTATTGGACATCATCATACATCACGCGCTGGCGCGTGAGTGGCTCCTTAACGTTGGCGCCATATCACGCACTATCGAGTGAGCGGCAGCGAACGTGTTAACAGTATTTCATTCATAAACGAAGGAAGAATGTAAATGTGAGTTCTTTAATGGGAGTTATTCTGTCATGCTTATCATCGAAAAACTCCTTTAATTTAATGTAAAATTTACCTTATAACAAAACTACTGAACTTACGCTAATCATACTGCAAAATTTATATTAACTTTTACAACTTTTTTTTAATTCTTAAACCCATATTATCAAAGTGATTTTTTTTCTTAGTTCTCACTAATATCTTGCTTTATCATTCTGATCTTTCCGCAATTTCATTTTTCATAATATCTTTTTACTTACCCATCATACGTAGTATAGGGTAAGTCTTGCAATCGTTTTGAAAATCGAAAAAAAATTTTTGACGGATTTACACGTTTTAGATAGTTGAGATTCCGAAAAACATATTTTTAGAAAAAAAATTTGCCGTCCGTCTGTCTGTCTGTCTGTCTGTCTGTCTGTCTGTAAACGCTCTATCTCCCGAACAAATTGAGATAGAGACTTGAAATTTTGTATGTAGTTAGTATGTAAGAATGGGACGAAGCCTATTTAATATCAGAAACCTCGATTATCTGGAACTATTTTTTTCGGACTCTCGAAAAATTCGTTCTGATGAAAGGTATATAAAAAAGTTCGAATTTTTTTGTTCTAAGGAATGGACGTAAAAGGCAATAAAATAACACACATTTTGCATATAAAACGAAGTCGATCGGATTATTAGTTGCCGAGATAATTGTAATCCTGTTTTCCACATTCTTCGATTTTTCATGACCCTGTATTTCATTCAAATTTCAATTCAGAGGTATATTTTAATTGGAAATGAGACGCTTAATCCGACGCAGTTAATTGTTAGTTAATGGAATTATTATTTTTGGAGTTATAAGGATGCTTCTTTTACGCAGTTCGGTACTACTTGAGTAGTTTGGCGTTTTATATAATTTGTCGAAATTGGTACATCAGCAGTTCTTTAATATAAGCATTACTATGTATATTAACAATATTTAAATTTTGTTTATGAATTGCAATGCATTGTATAAATAGTTTTCACATGTTTTATTTTCATATACATATCCATGAAGGGTAAGTATTACGGTGGCCCCCAACGACTAGTTTATTTTGTAATATTTTCTTCTGAAATGAAAAAAAAAAATTAGAAATTGCATGTCAAGCATACCAAATGAAGTGTGTCCGTACTATTAAGAAGTTTTTAAAATATTCAGATCTTGGTGTAATAATATACAGTATTTCGGATACAGTAGTGTATCCGAAATCTTTTGTGCATACCTGTAAATACTATCCGATTTCTATTATACTGGAAGTAACTTGTAGTAAACTTAAACAATGTATATCAATTTCTTAAAATGTGAAACAGTTTAATATTATTAAAACGCGCCCAAACAATGTCCCCCCCCCATACCATTATGTAATGGAATACTTTTGAGTAATCCTGTAAATTAATGACACATATTCTTTGCACAACACATTGTATAGAATGCATATATTTTAGTATACACTTCATAGATGCATATATATTTTATTATATTCGAAAGAATATAACACCATTAAAATGACTTGAAAAAAAAATTTTTTTTGCCATTGGTCATAATGTAAAGGAATAATTTTGATTGTCACTGTAATTAAACTATGCATCCAGTTTTCAAAAAAATTGAAATGACTCGACAAAACTATGGAAGAATTATATATTTTAAATTTCAAATGATTCAGTTGGGTAGTTTTTGCTCCGTTATATGCGGACAGACAGAAAAACAGTCTGAACGAGGACCGTAGGTACTGCGTATTTACATAATTACGAACGCACCCTAAAACACAATCAGTCATTTATTTTGCAACAAGTGTATAGTTTTGGTTATTATAAAACAAAGAATAATTTTTAAACCCTTATTCAACTGCGTAATCACTTAAAAGTGTTTCATTTATCGAAGGTTTAAGAATATAAATAAAACTTCTGTACTTACAATTATTCTGCCATCTTTATTATCCGAAAAACCCCTTTGATTTATTTTACAGTTTCCATTTTAACAATATTACTCACAGTATGCTAATCCTATTTCACATTGTATTGTTAATTTTTACAACATTCTTTATCATTTAATCCTTAAACAAATTATCAAAGTAATTTTTTTGGCAATTTTCACGAACATCCAGCCTTTTCTACCATGTCACTTTCATAATGCTTTTTTATTGAATCATAGCATCCCATGTTTTCTAAAAATACACTCTTACTTCAGTTTTATCCAACAGCTCTTCTCAGTCAAAGATTTTTTTAACTTGAATTTTTATTTATTTATTATCAATTTTGTTTTTATTTATTTATTTATTTGTTTAATTGCAACAATGTTTACAATTTTGGCTATTATGAAACAGTGAATAATTTTGAAACCTTTATCGAGTTGCGTAATCATTCAGAAAAGAATGAAACATTCAAATGTAAGTTCTCTATCTGCAGTTATTCTGTCATCCTTATTATCCAAAAAACTCCTTCGGTTTACTATACAATTTTCCTCACAATAATCCTACTCACACTAATCCTACTACACAATTTATTATTAACTTTTATAACATTTTTATCCCTCAACCCACAAGTATATCATCAAAAATATTTTTCTTTCTTAGTTATCACTAACACATTGCTTCATCAATTCCGACCTTTCTACAATGTCAGCTATCGTAATGTCTTTTTTATTGGGTCATAATATCCGATATTTTCTAAAAATACACTCTCACTTCAGTTTTATGTAACAAATCTTCTCAGTAAAAAACTTTTTTATTAAATAACTATTTGGAAAAAATAGTTGTTGTTCTCGATAGAGAATTTGGAAATCTAGAGTATATCTGAATCTTTTTATTGGTTGAATTCCGAAACTTATTTCATTTTATTTGTTTCCTGATTGGTCCATGTTTAATGTCCAAAAATGGAATACTTCTGTTGCCACAATGACAAAAAAAGTAATAAAAACTTTAAAAAAATAATAATTTAATAATGAATTGTGAAAGAGATTTCAAATAAATTTCATTAAAAAGTGCATTTTTTAAATTGTGTTTTACACAGTGCATTTTTTGCACTGTGTAAAAATTTAAAATGGGCGACATTTGGAAGTTTGAAAAATTGCAATTCCGAAAATTGTAAAGCTGAAATTTCATTTAAAATTTGTTTGTGATGAGTCTAGGAATATTAATGTTTAATCCATGTCATACGTAATAGGAGGCGTTCAGAAGTCAGTCTGATGAACTCCATCCAATAAAAATGAACATTTTAAACAGTTAATGTTGTCTATCTTTAATCTACTGTTTTTTTATCATTGGTCTAGGAATATTAATATTTAATGCACGGCGCACAGTGGGGCAAAAAACCTTCAAAACTGGCAAAAAATCGAAAAAATGAAATTTTATTTTGAACTACTGACATACGTCACTTAAATTAACACTGTCTAGAAACATTGTTGGTTTTAGTCATGAGTTAAGGCGAGTTAAGTGTTAATTATAATTTTTCTACTAAGTATGAGTTTTAAAAGGACAAATATGCCAGAAAATCTTGCTCCTTTTTGCTACTTCTTTAATTGTATGGTCATTTTTATAGCTAATCATCCTTAAATTTTTGTTAGTGTACAAGTGTGCCAAACATGATTATAAATATTTTCTTTGTTAAATACGAATTTTAATGCATTGTTCATTACAAAATAATGCATTTAAATGAAACTGACTATCATGGAACGTTTTAACAAAAAACTTTTGAAAAGTAATGTGATTTTATGGTATAAGAGCTCCATAATCGGAGAAACTACGAACAAGTAGTTTAAATGAAAAGAAGATTAAATGTTTTAAAGTTTAATATAAATTCAAATGAGCAAAAGCCTGACGAAACAAGGGAAATGCTTTAGAATTAACAAAGAGTGGCTTGGCAAATCGCTTTCATTTCCTCGATTTGAAAAACAAACAGAAGCGTCAATGAAAAGCAAACTTGCCCATCTTCATATTCCGTCTGAATTTGTTCTGGACGATCAAAAATATCAAAAGTAAAGCGGTTATACAATTCTAGTTCTACATATTCGTTAGTGTACGTGACATGTATGAGTTTAAGATCTGAAAAACAGGAAAACAAAAAGTGTGTGTTAGAACGTAAACAACAGAAACAATTTTTCTTCTGCTGTCTTTATAGTAATGCGTACATTTTGCCTGAGAAAGGTTGATCCAATCCTTCAAAACGAGTCGCTAATATTCATTATAAGGTTTGCTTGAGAATAATTAAAATTACTAATTATGTTTACATTTTTTAATGCGATATTATGGATGATTTATAAATATCTAATTAGTATAAAATAATTTAAATTCTTGTTTTTAACTCATTTTTCTACAAAAAATATTGAAAAAGGTTTGTAAATTAATTAATAAATTACTATTTAGCTTATGTAAAAGTTTAAAATTTTACTACTTTTCTTCTATAAAAGAATCCGTGATGAGCTTTTTTTTGTTCAAAGTAAATTTTATTTTTTGCCAACTTTGGAGGCTTCCTGCCCCACTGTGCGGCGTACGTAATATATGACTCATTATGATCATACTAAAAATGATGCTTATTATTATTATTAATTCAAATATAGAATTTATTTATAAGTCTTTAAAATTTGAGTGTTTTGAAATATCATTTTCCAAATGTTCATTGTAATTTGTTAAATTACAATTTTGTTTTTATTTATTTATTTATTTGTTTAATTGCAACAATGTTTACAATCTTGGCTAATTTGAAACACGAATAATTTTTAAACCATTACTGAGTTGCGTAATCATTCAGAAAAGAATGAAACTTACAAATATAAGTTCTATATCTGCAGTTATTCTGTCATCCTTATTATGCAAAAAACTGCTTCGGTTTACTATACAATTTTCCTCATAACAATCCTACGACACAATTTATGTTTAACTTTTACAACATTTTCATCCCTCCACCCACAACTATATCATCAAAAATAAATTGTTTTCGCAGTTCTCACTAACATATTATTTCATCAGTCCGACTTTTCTACAATGTCTGCTTTCATAATGTCTTTTTTATTGGGTTATAACGTCCCACGTTTTCTAAAAATACACTCTCACTTCAGTTTTAAGCAACAAAAACTTAGAACAGTTAAAAACTTTATTTATTTATTTATTTATTTATTTATTTATTTAATTGCAACAATGTTTACAATTTTGGCTACTATGAAACAGGAATAATTTTTAAACCATTACTGAGTTGCGTAATCATTTAGAAAAGAATGAAACTTACAAATATAAGTTCCATATCTGCAGTTATTCTGTCATCCTTATTATCCAAAAAACTGCTTCGGTTCACTGTACAATTTTCCTCATAACAATCCTACTACACAATTTATTATTAACTTTTACAACATTTTTATCCCTCAACCCACAACTATAAGATCAAAATATTTTTTTTCTCAGTTCTCACCAACATATTGGTTCATCAATCCGACCTTTCTACAATGTCAGCTTTCATAATGTCTTTTTTATTGGGTCATAACATCCCATGTTTTCTAAAAATACACTCTCACTTCAACTTCAATAAAAAAAAAAATTCTTTCCCAGTCCACAGGTCATCGACATACTTACCTTGATCTTCCGTAAAGAACGTGGTGGAAAGAAAATGGACATTAACCCAAGCCTTGTATCTGGGACGGTAATCTCCGGAATCTAGCAAGGCGAGATTCAGAACGAGATGGAGAGTTATTGGGGGCTTATTTGGGTTTCAAGTTGCCGGGAGTAAAGAGAGAGAAAGCTGTTTTGTGGTTGTAGGCGTTAAGATGAATATGATTTAGCATTGTTTACTTCCAGACGAAAGGTGTTAATTTTGTTTTTGTAGTGCTAATTGTTTGGGTGTATTCACATTGTTTCGGCTTTAAGCGTAAGTATTTTGCTTATTATCTTATTGTGATAATTGTTATTAGTGATTGGATAATATTGCTTCTAATCGATTGAAGCTTGTAGCGTTACTTTTAATGGCATTATTTGCAATTTTTTTTATTGGTATCTATAAAAAGACTGATAATAAGTATTACATTTACACCCATTTTTATGTATAATAATATGTATTAATGACATCAACAACAGCTGATTCTCATATATTTGAGCCTTTTAGGTTTAAGAATATATTTACTTTATGTGTTAACTCACGATTACTTTCTTCAGTGATTTTTTTTTTTTTCTAAATGCAAATGCATTTTTGTAGACACCAGTTTTATGTAATTTTTTTAAGTTTTTGGGATTAAAATAAAAGAACATACATTTTTAGTTAATTTGTGCTTTTTCCAAAATATTGATGCATAAAAATTACCTGATACTTATCTCTGTATCTGTAAGATATAGTGACTTTTTAAAAAAAGCTGCAAAGACGTCTTTGAAGAAACCTTAGACTTGGAAGCGTAGTCTATCACCTTATCAAGTTGAGGCTTGAAATTGTAGGATTACTCAGAACTCGATTCACATATTAAAATGCAACTTGTCTGCCAAATAATATCTTGATCTTCCGTGAAGAACGTGGTGGAAAGAAAATGGGCATTAACCCAAGCCTTGTATCTGGGACGGTAATCTCCGGAATCTAGCAAGGCGAGATTCAGAACGAGATGGAGAGTTATTGGGGGCTTATTTGGGTTTCAAGTTGCCGGGAGTAAAGAGAGAGAAAGCTGTTTTGTGGTTGTAGGCATTAAGATGAATATGATTTAGCATTGTTTACGTCCAGACGAAAGGTGTTAATTTTGTTTTTATAGTGCTAATTGTTTGGGTGGATTCACATTGTTTCGGCTTTAAGCGTAAGTGTTTTGCTTATTATCTTATTATATAGAAAAAGTAATGATAATTGTTATTATTGATTGAATAATATTGTTTTGTATTGATTGAAATTTGTATCATTTCTTTTAGTGACGTTATTTGCATTTATTTTTAATGGTATCTATTAAAAGACTAATATTAAATATTTCATCCACTTTTATGTATAAAAACCTGTGTTCATGACATCAAGAACAGCTGATTCTCATATGTTTAATCCTTTCAGGTTTGGCAATATACTCTCTTGTGTGTTTAACACTCGATTATTTTCTGTGTATCTGTAAGATAAAGTGACTTTTTTCTCATTACGAAGGCATCTTTGTAGAAACCAATTATACATATTTTAAATTTTTATTTTGATGATTAAAGGCAAAAGAACATATGCATAAAAATTACTCGATAATTATCTTAAAATCTGTAAAATAATGTTTTTTTTTTTTTTTTTTTTTTTTTTTTTTTTTACTGCAAAGGAGATTTTTTTAAAAACCATAGACCTGGAAGCGACTATCATCTCATCAAGTTGAGGGCTAAAATTGTAGGATTACCCAGAACTCGATTCACATATTAAAATGCAGCTGGTCTACCAAATCATTTACTGGAAGAAATCAGTTGCAGACCCGATTTTAGAGTTAATCGGTAGGTTCATCACTGCGTTTTCCTGCACACAAAGGTATGAAAATATGGAGAACTGAAATCAGGAAAACACAGTGTTAAATATACCTTTCAACCACTAAGATCGGGTTTGCAGATTTGTTTTACCAAGTTGTTGCTTGGCAGACTAGTTCCATTTTAATATGCAAATTTTTAAGGTACCTTATTGCATAGGCGTCTTAAAAGATGCCAGTTTAGTTCACGACTTTGGTCTTTGTAATCAATGTCAAAAGTACAAACATTTCTACTTAATTAATAACTTTTCCCTGTGTATCGCTGTATAAAGTGCATGAATTGAAAATTGCGTCATGCTATCTCGTAGATACAACGATCATAATAACGTAAGCTTTTATAGGCTAGTAATCTAATGTTAACGCTTCATAAAACGACAGTTGTGGAAACGTAAAAACAATGAAAAATAAATTCCGTGCAAAATTGAAAATGTATTGGTAGTAAAGTTGCCATCTATTCTCAGTTTTTTTTTTCTCCACAAAACTTCGAATTAAGTGTTCTCTCATTTTCTAAATTTAATTTTTTGGTTAGTAAGAAATTCTTATTAACGCATTTGTGAATGATTATTTTTTTTTTTTTCAAATTTGTTGGGAAAATCACTTTAAAATCTTGCAAGAAAAAAAAAAAAAAAAAAACAGTAAAGTTGTTAGATTTACTAACATTATAAGTAATTTTTGAGTCAAATCCGGATTTCAGCCATAATGCCTATCTCAAATGCCAATAAAACACTTGTCAATATAAAAAATTTAGAATAATATTCAGAATATATATGATAAATTAAAATGGACTTGGTAATTTGTAAATAGAGAAAGGTAAATTTTTTCTTTTCTGTCATAATTGATCCAATCAAAAGTTATCAGTAAGTTGTAGATAATGTTAAGACTCCAGTCTCTGCTATAGAAAACACTCGTGAGCTAATGCTATTCCTATGGAGAGGTTATTTTCTAATAACTCGTTTGCTTCTGGATTATTTTTTATTTATTTTTTTTTTTTCGTCTTGGGTAGGTGAAGGTCCCTCTCCACATCGCTCCTATTTTTTATAAAGTCAGTTTCACTTTCTAAACCGTTTCTTTAAAAAAAAAAGTGTAAAAAAAAAATTCTGCACCTAAAATTGAAAAAGTAAAAATGGAGCAAAGATTAGAAAGACCTCAGCTATCCAAGGCAAAAAATATTATTAAAAATGTCAAAATGCAAACATGCTATTTGAAAATAACCTCTCCATCGGAATAGCATTAGGTCGCGAATATCTTTGCTCGCTGACATAGGAGCATTAAGAAGATTTATAATAATTTTATGAGGATTCGATGCTTTTTTATATCTGTCATACATAAATATTTGTCCCTTTTCCTAGAAGTGATAACTTTGAACTGATTCGATATGTATCATAATTAAAAAGTTATGTTTTTAGCTCACAAGCTATCATAGCCTGAGAGCTTGTGTATCCTCCCGTTCTGTATGTATGTACGTACGTTCGTTCGTGCGTAACGCGATAACTCATGATAAAAATATCCGATCCACTTGAAATGTTGTATATAGGTATATCCTGATAAGGCGCTTCCCTGATTAGTTTTTGGAGTTCATTCGATGTGTATAAGAGGGTAAACGGGGGGCTCACGCCCCTCCCCTTAATTGATATAAATGGGTTTTTCATGCAGAATTATTAGTTTTCGTTCAAAATTTAAATATACGATCATTCTGATGAGGCGCCTCCATGATTGGTATTAGGTGTTCATTGGATAAGTATAAACAGGGGAAACGGGGGCCCTAATGCGCCTCTCCTTAATTTATATAAATGGGTTTTTCATGCAGAATTATCAGATTTCGTTCAAATCTCTGAATAGTTTTGGAAGTTTAATGGTTAAGTATAAAAGAAGGTGAATAACTCCTCTTAAATTATATAAATGGGTTTTTATTGAGAATTTTCCGATTTGCTCTGAATTTTGCATACAGATTTTTTGTATGATAAAGCATGTCCTTGATTAGTTCAGGAGGTTCAATGATTAAGTGTAAAAGTGGGGAAAGGGAAAGCTGTTTCCCCTCCTTTAATTTTTTTCGAACAGAATTAACCCTTGAAAAAAAAAAGGCTGTAATGTACAACTAGTATGCGTAGCCTGTGAGCTCAATACCATCAGTCTAACTGGACAATATTCTTTTTATTTCTTTTTTTTTTTTTTTTCAATTTTCACAAAAACTTTCTCTATATACAGCCCCTTCGTCCGATTTTGTCCCTCAACGAACCTGACCGAGAATTTCTACCTCTTGATTTCATGTTTCAGTTTGGAAGAAATTTTAGCAGACTTATGGAAATTATCGTGAACTGAAAAAAAAAAAAAAAAAAAAAAAAAAAAAAAATGTAATATAGATAGACATGTAAGTAGGACATTTCGGCCCCTCCATTTTGGTCTTGGCGTTTCGGTCTCATGCCATTTCGGTCCCTTTCAATTGTCGTTAAAGGCAATTTTATTGTTAAATTAAAAAAAAAAATTCTCAAAAATTAATTTTTTTTATTAAACGTATTTATTAATAACAACTCAAAATTATTTCAAGTATTAATTGTTTATATATAGTTGATTTATAAATTACATGTCTAAAAGCTATTCTAAATAGTAGTTTTTATAAAGTGAATGCAAATACAGTGGACTCTCTCTATCTGAACATTCTCTAATGTGAACACCCTGGTATTATGAACCCATTCTGACTGTCCCGATGAAACTCCATAGACTTAACAGTGGCCGCGAGGTTCTGACCTCCCAACTGGTAGACGGTAGGTGCTAAGTTCGAACCCAATCGAGACTGTCGGCCTAACCGTTCGGAGTTTTCCGTGGTTTTCTTCGAACCTTGCGTTAATACGGTTAGGTTCCCATAGAAAAGACCCCCACGGAGGGCAACCCACCCCATAGGGCCTATATCCCATAACGTAGATAATTGGCCGAAATAAATACAATCAACCAACCAACCAACCAACCATAGGCTTAACATAAGATGAACTTTCTGAATTTGTATATAGGTATATCCTGATAAGGCGCTTCCCTGATTAGTTTTTGGAGTTCATTCGATGTGTATAAGAGGGTAAACGGGGGGCTCACGCCCCTTCCCTTAATTGATATAAATGGGTTTTTCATGCAGAATTACTAGTTTTCGTTCAAAATTTAAATATACGATCATTCTGATGAAGCGCCTCCATGATTGGTATTAGGTGTTCATTGGATAAGTATAAACAGGGGAAACGGGGGCCCTAATGCGCCTCTCCTTAATTTATATAAATGGGTTTTTCATGCAGAATTATCAGATTTCGTTCAAATCTCTGAATAGTTTTGGAAGTTTAATGGTTAAGTATAAAAGAAGGTGAATAACTAACTCCTCTTAAATTATATAAATGGGTTTTTATTGAGAATTTTTCGATTTGCTCTGAATTTTGCATACAGATTTTTTGTATGATAAAGCATGTCCTTGATTAGTTCAGGGGGTTCAATGATTAAGTGTAAAAGTGGGGAAAGGGAAAGCTGTTTCCCCTCCTTTAATTTTTTTCGAACAGAATTAACCCTTGAAAAAAAAAAGGCTGTAATGTACAATTAGTATGCGCAGCCTGTGAGCTCAATACCATCAGTCTAACTGGACAATATTCTTTTTATTTCTTTTTTTTTTTAAACACCCTCTAATCCGAACACCCCACTATTATGAACGTTACTTTTGGTCCTCATTTCCACTCCATCTCTCTCTAAACTGAACATGTGTTTGCAATCTTAATTTCAATTCTAATCATGGAAAGTCCGAGAAACTGTTATAAATGAATAAAAAGGTTCAACAAACTTGATTAAAAAAAAAAACAGACAAAATCATAGCTAGATTGTAAGCATATACTTGAAATTGCAATTTTTTTTAATACTTCAATTTGTTTGACAGAATCTTCAGTTAAATGTTGAAGCACCTGTTGTCACACTCTTTTTAGCTGCCTGTTGTAACAGAAACTATTTTATGACTTTTTTTTATTAGAAAATGTAAAAATTTAGTTTTTGATTAATTGGAGACAATTCCGGTAGGTTAAAATAATCCACTTCCATCCTTCTTGTTTCAAATAATAGTATATGAAAAACTTTTAATAACATTTTAAGCATGATATTTTAAAGATTAATTTTGGAATTTTTGACTGATTTCTTCGATTGATTAACTACTGAGAAAATGACAATTAAAGAAACTATTTGCTTATAATTTTGTTGCTATTTAATTTCAGCAGATTTCATTTTTGCCTATGATAGAACATTCATTAACCCTTTAAGCGCCTAACTGGGTTTTTCAGTCACATAGTTTTTGAATTCAAAGTTTTATTTAACTCAAAATCAATATTAATGTTAATTTTTTGAATTGCATATGTTAAATAAGTATTGAAGACTGTAAAATACAAATCTCCATATCAATACTTTCCGTAGCTTTTATTTTATAAATCGTTAAACTTGCATGTAAAATTCCGAAAATGATCAAAGGGTTAAGGATTGTAGAAATCATGTCAGTTTACTTTTAAAACTTAAGAAAAAGAAAATTTAATGAAAACCCCATAGCACCGATCTTATTCGATAACTACCTGCTCGGTCACCGTATATAGTAGTAGTAGTAATGCATTTCCAATCTCTCTCTATACTGAACACCCCCATAATCTGAATATTTTTGGACGGTCCCATGAGTGTTCAGAATAGAGACAGTCCACTGTATATAAATTTTTTAATTTATGTTCTTATAATGTAATAAACTTCTTTAGGATATTTAAAATTGATAAAGATTCTGAAGATAAATATGTTGATTATTTATTTATTAGTTAGTTTATAATATTTTTCTTGCTCTTTTAATCTGTAATTAATTAATAATAACTTGCTCTTCGTAAATTATAATGTATAACTGTGCTTAAAAAATTACAATCTACATTTGAACAATAATGTCACCCAACACTGTCAAAAAAAAAATTTCATATTTCTACAATGTTGGATTATTACCGCTATTAATTAACTAATTAATTAATAATTACTTAAACTTTATGCTTTTGACTAATTTTTCAAAAAAAAAAAAAAAAACTGTTTCTTTTTTTTTTTTTTTTTTGGAAATAAAAAATAAAAAACTTTAAATAAAAGCTTTAAAGGATGAACAATTATTGTTAATTAATTCCTAAAACAGTTAGTAATTTTAGTATAAAAATTAAATAATCCTTAAATTATTTTTATTAAATTATTATTATTAAAACATTTTATTAAATTCTTATTATTAATAAAAATTTTAAATTAAATTTAATATTAATATATAAATTATGAAAAAAAATTCTTATTATTAAAAGGTTTTTTAATATATATACACTGTTAAAAATAAAGGTGACAAACCGGTGCCATTTGGGACCCGGAGGTGAAAAGGCGGTGCCATTTGGAACCCTAGGGTGTCATAGGAGCTTGAATATGCGGTTGGGGTGTCGTCAGATCTGTTGCTGGATGATGGGAGCTAAATAAGGTGCCATGCACTTCGTAACCACCTCATCGGGGGACTGCCAACTTGCGCATGCTCTATGACGCGTGTCTTTCTGCTTTCTTTGTCGGCAAGTAAAGTTTACGGGTGTGAGCAAATAAAAACATGGCAGTGTGTAAATTGGCGATATTAATTGAGGACTAACCACTGGGCTACAATGAAACAACAGTGAGGACTTAACGATCCGCTTTGCGCGACCAGTGAACCGGGCAAAGTCTGATTAAAGGTAAGATTTAACTTTATTTTATTTTATTTTATTGTTACGTTAATTTATCGTACATCCTTATAAGTAATGTCATAAAAAAACAGTAAATTAGATTTTTTTGTTAGTATGATTGATTGTTAAGTTTATTATGTGAAGCTACAAGCTACACTCTCACCAAAATACCCGCTTGCTAATGTTAAACCTATGAGGTAGTTATTTTACAATTTCTCGTTTACATGTCAATATTTTTAAATGATTTATCGAGGCCTTAGCTACCGAGGAGCAATTGGAGCAAACTGCTCTAGGCACGGGAATCATAAGGGCGCACAATTAGAAAGAGCGAAATGAAAGATTGTAAAAATATTTACATATTTTTTCATTACAAATCAGTTATTATAGACGAATCTTGTTGCAATCGGAATATTCTATGACCATTTTACCTTGTGTTTAAACTCAACTGTTTAAATTTAACCCTTAACTGCTGTTTGTGGTCTCAGACACCGTGAGTTTTTCAAGTTTCACAGTTTAACTTGTAATTTTTAGTTTAACTATAGATACTGGTCAAATTTTTTTTAGTTTGGAGTCTTATTACTACCTCTAAATACTTTTGAATACCTGAATTTGATTTATAATATTCTTGTACATAAAGTTTAATACATAAATAGTATTCTGAGAATTAATGTAACATTTTATTCATCTTCAAATTAAATGGTCTGACAGACAGCTCACAGTAGTTATGTAACAATTTTTGTCAGAGCAGTTAATGTTAAAATATGTTTTTGCGTCTATATACAGTTAAAAGCAATTAATTTTATTCGCGAAGTTTTAATTTTAACCTTTACACGGGATCTCGGACAGCATCTGGCCGGCTTTGCATATATTGTCGGATAGATGCTATCCGAACCCCTCCTGTAAAGGCTAATTCACACCATATTGCAGCCTCGCGTAACTTCTCTAATATTGTTTCAGTATACCTGATTTGTCTTTATTTGAGAGGGAGGGGGGGTAACTTTTTCATTTAAGACAATTGAATACTTGCAAATCTTAAAGTAATCAAAACTTATTTACAGGGTTTTCATTATTAATATTTTCCTTATTAACCAACATTATTTCCAAAATAATCTTCATAATAAGATTAGATCGGGAGGCGGTAGCACGGACAATCATTTAGTCTCATTTAAGGATAAAAATCACGGATAAAACCTCGATTTGCATATTAAAACGTTATTAGTCAGCCAAGTCATACCTTGGTGGGAAATGCCTAAAAACCCGAATTTAGCGGTATCTTAGGTTTACCATTATGTTTTCTTGCTCCCAATTCTTCATATTTTCATACTTTTGGTTTCATTTTCTTTAAAAAAGGTGAGAAAATGTTAGGGTATTGAATTGAATAAACCTTATGATCTGATTATCGGCTATGCAGATTTACACCCTTTTTTTTTTTTTTTTTTTGAAAGTATTCTTTCGCATTAAACCTTATTTAGTAGCAGAATTTTATGGTTAAATAAAATAAAATATTTTTTTTCAATAATAGTAATTTAAGTTTGATTAGACCGTAATCAGTCCCCCCCCCCCTCTTTCTCAATCATCAACATCATCCGATATGACAAATTTGTAGTCATGAACATTCAAATTATAAAAGGAAAACAATCTGCATTTACTCCACTGAACTTTCAGAATAGTTTACAGAAATAGTGTGTGTTCAAAAAATATAACAATGAATAAAAACTTATATCGTAATTTTACACAAATGTGAAAGTTTTCCGCAGGTGATGAAGATCTCGTGTTTTAAAGGCGATTTTTGCACTGTCATTCATAAATCTTAAACATTTTTCTAATGACATAATTTTTAACAATCTTTCATTCCACCCGTTCTGAAACAAGACCAATAAACAGGGTTGCCTTTTTACCGGTAAAAACCTGGGGAGAAGGTGGTAAAAACCTAAGGATATACAATAAACTATTAGCCCTTAAACTGTATTTTAATACTATTGATAAAAATTCTATTTTCATGTAATTGGTGTATTAATATATAATATCTATATAGGGGTGAGTGGAGTGGTGTGGGTCTTTTTTTACAAAAGTAAGATTTTTTATTTTTATTTTATTTTATTTTATTTATTTATTTATTTTTTTTTTTATACAAAAAGGAAAAATTCAATTTATAGCATGCAAGGTAAAACACTTTTTAATCCCCCTGAACAATATAGAAACATAACGTGCAAATACTATTTTATTTTAAAGAGAACGTAAGTTTCAGTCTCATACCTCCTCATTAAGAGTTATGGGGCAGCAATAATAAAAAAAAAGCTATAAGGCACAAAATAACCTATAGTGTCGGTAAGATAAACAATCAAACAAAGGTTGTAAGTTGATAATGTATATGCCACAATACAGGGCCGGCGCTAGACATTTTGCCGCCTGAGGCGAGCCTTATTTTGCCGCCCCTATTACGTCATCATTTTTTTTCTTCTTACTAACTACTAATACATTTTTTAAAATAAGTACATTAATATAATAATTATAATTTATTTGCATAAATATAATATACTAGAAAAACAGCGGCTTTGCTCGCGTAATAATTGAAATATGCCAAGTGATACTTGCATATCTGATTTTCATTAGAAGTAATAATGTACTAAGGAATAATTCAAAAACCTCCATTTAAATCACAGCTTGACTAAATTTCATTCTTACATGCATTCTTCCGAAATGAGACATAAAAATAATACGAAGAATTAAAGGTAATTTTAAATAAACGATAATTTAGAAAATATTTTTAAACTTTTATGCTCAATCCATAAATTTTTTTCGGTGTTCATCTGAAGTATTTATTCCTTTTTAGAAACAATCTTCGTGTGCATTTACATTTTTAAATTAATCATCAATCAAAATCAAAGTTTCTCTTCCAAGGGTCTCTCGAGAGGTAGTGGTATTACCATAAAATGTCTACGTCAGAAAAGGGACGGTCACCATTAATTTGCAAATGTTGATTTTGAAATCGGTTTGATATTTTCCAGTGCACCAAAGAAACATAATTTAGAAAGTTTTTAAAGGCTTTTATAGAATTATATTGTTTCTGCTTACCTCAAGTGGTAGCGGTACTGGCATATAAGATAGAAGATTATGAGAATGATCTATGTTGGATCAGAGAGTGTCACTGTTAATTCGAAACCATCAATTTTATAATCGGTTTATTGTCTCCTTGAGCTTGCACAGAAATCGTAATTTACGAATTTTTTAGATCGCTTTTCGCACCTTCCTTCTCTTTACAACTTTTAATTTCAATTTTACTCGTATATATTCAACTCCTAATTTCATATTCAACTCCTGAAACTTGAGGTTCAACTTCAGTAGTTGAGCATGAAGGCATATCTGTGTTTCTTTGTGTCGCTTGATCTATTTCTATCTCTTCGTCTAATACATAATTTGGAAGTATTTAGAGGGCTGTATCCGTATCTGAAGTTGAGCATGTAGGCATATCTATGTGTTTATGTTGTCTCTTGATCTTTTTCTATCTCTTCTTCTAATACATCATTTGGAAGAATCTGGAGTGTTGTTTCCGTATCTGAACTAGACTGTTTTAAAATATATTGTTGAATCCATTTGGAAGATTTTGTTTTTCTCAGCTTCTCTAGCTAATCTTTTTTTTTTTTTCTATACATATAACCATTATCTTTCTTCCGTTTTAAATCACTCATTCTAAAAAAATAAATAAATTATTGATGATTGATTTATAAAACACGATTACTAATAATTAAACTAAATTAAAAAAAAAAAAACTGCTACCTCAATGAATATTTTGGGGTACTTTTAGAGTATAGGAGGTTTTTGATTTTTTTCTTTTAAAGCTTGGCGCAATTTGAGTTTCATAAAGTGAGATGTGTTCGCATAAGGTATAAATAGCTATGAAAATAAACCTGGTGAACTTTTATGCTTGTTCATATATGTAAACATTTTATATATATACTAGTTCCGCCCGGCGTTGCCCGGACCCGTGAGTCTTAAATTTCTATAATTTTATGCTTTTAACTCGGTTTTCTCTCATATACTTGCCAGATAACTGTGTGAAAAATTGGTTAGAAAAATTCTGATAATTATATTTAATATAATAATTTTAATTCTGATAATTTCACAAACTCAATATTCTGTTAGACCTTGTAATAAATAAATTCTGAATAAATTTTGGTATTAATACCCGACAGATAATGCTACTTTGCCGCATTTTTCTCGATTTCTGCAATAACTATATCTCAAAAACTAATGCACGGAATTTTATCAAACATCTTAGTCTGTTAGACTTTGAGATAATAAACGCTGATTATGTTTTGGCATAAATCGGTAAGCAGGTGGCGCTCTTATGCCGAATTTTTCCAGATTTCCATAATATATATATATATCTAAAGAAATAACGTACGGAATTTCATCAAATTCCATTCATTAATGATTATAAAATATATAGTTTTTATAAATATATTAGTAATGAGACGAAAGCGCATTATTTGAAACATTATAAAAAAGTAATTTTAATGTGTTTCTAATACAGCACTTGTAATAAAAATGTCTTATTTATGAAATAATGAGACATATGTTATTTCAAAAATCGCAAAAAATGTGTTGTAGTAGCGTTATCTTGTTGAACAATTTACATCAAACTTAATCAGAATCTATTTATCTCAAGGTTTAACAAAATATTAAGTTTGGTGAAATTCTGTTCATTAGTTCTTGAGGTATAACTATTGCGGAAATCGCGAAAAAATAAGACAAACCAGCACCAGCTGTTCTGTTATTTACACTAAAACAAAATCAGCATCTATATATGTCAAGATTTAGCAGATTATGAAGTTTGATGAAATTCCGAACTCTAGTTCTTGAGATATATATCATGGAAATCTGAAAAATCTGCGGCAGAGTATAGCGCCATATCATGCTGATCGATTTAACCAAAACATAATCAAATAATTTATCCAAAATATAATCAACGTTCATTTATCTCATACTCTAACAGACTAAGAAGTTTGGTGAAATTCCGTTCATTAGTTCTTGAGATATTGTGGAAATCGGGAAAAATAGGGAAAATAGCATTATTTGCTGGACAATTTACACCAAAATTTAATCAGAATCTATTTATAGCAAGGTCTAACAGAATATTAAGTTTGATGAAATCTGTGCATTAGTTCTTGAGATAACTATCGCGGGAATCTCGAAAAAATGCGGCACAGCAGCGCAAATTGTTCGGCTATTTACACCAAAAAATAATCAGCATCTATATATGTCATGGTTTAGCAGATTATCAAGTTCATACAAAATTTCATGCATCAATGCTTGAGATATAACTAACGCGGAAATAGGGAAAAACTGTGACATAGCAGCGCCCTTGTTCAGCGATTTGCACCAAAGCATAATCACTATCTATGTATGTCAAAGTTTAACAGAATATGAAGTTTGATAAAATTCGGTGCATTAGTTCGTGAGATATAGCTATCGCGGAAATCGGGAAAAATGTGACTTAGCAGTGCTTGGTGTTTGTTCGGCGATTTACAACAAAACTTAATCAACATCAACTTATAATAAAATACAACTGTAAAACTAGTCGTAAAGGACCACCGTAATACTTACCCATCATGGATCTGTATAATATAATATATGAAAATGAAACATGTGTAAACTGTTTATGAAATGGATTGCGATTCCAAAACAAAATTTAAACTTATATTTAAATATTTTTAATATACATAGTAATGCTCTACAATTGAATTGCTGACGAACCAATTTCGAGAAATTACATAAAACGCCAAACTACTCAAATAGTACCGAACTGCATAAAGGAAACATCCTTATAACTCCAAAAATAATAATTCTATTAACTAACAGTTTACTGCGTCGGATTAAGCGTCTCATTTTTAATTAAAATATATCTTTGAATTGAAATTTGAATGAAATACAGATCATGAAGAATCGAAAAATGTGGAAAACAGGATTATAAATATCTCGGCAACTAATAATTAGATCGACTTCGCATTTTAAGCAAAATTTTTTTTATTGTATTGCCTTTTACATCTACTCCTTAAAATAAAAGAATATAAAAAAATCGAAAATTTTTATATACCTTTCATAAGAACGAATTTTTCGAGAGTCCGAAAAAAATAGTTCCGGATAATCAAGGTTACTGATATTAAATAGACTTTGTCCCATTCTTATATACTAAATACATAAAAAGTTTCAAGTCTCCATCTCAATTTGTTCGGGATATAGAGCGTTTACAGACACACAGACAGACGGACGGACGGACGACAATTTTTTTTTTCTAGAAATATGTCTAGAATATCTCCAGTATATGAAACGTGTAAATCCATATAAAAAAAATTTCGATTTTCAAAACGATTGTAAGATTTACTCTATACTACGTATGATGGGTAAGTAATATAGTACTTGCAATATTGTACATGCTATATTCACACTAATCAATGGATATATGGATACAGCCCCTCATATTTTTGCTTCATTTTAGGAACAGCTGATTTTGAGCTTCTTCTTTCAACAATAATTTTCAGAATATTCAACCTATGTTTTTGAGACTTTCACAGAAGTTGCTCTATAACACATTGGGGGCTGTGTAAATATAACTTTATCATTTCAGAGGGAAAGGGGGAGGTGTCTTTTGATATATGTATCATTTTTGATCCAATCAAAATTTTCTCTTTTTTATTAGCAACATGCTTTTTGGTTCAAAACAATATGTTATCGTTTTTTAGTTTGTTATCTATTTATATGAAAATACGATGTTTTTTTAATCAGCAAATTATTATAAAAATATTTAATTCGAAAATATGGTATACCCCTAAATTGGATATTCCTTTTCTTCTTCATGTATGCATGCATATATAACAATCACTGTTCGAGAAACCATATGTAGAGAATTTTTAAAATGAAGTTTGTGTTTATTAACAAATAAAAGAGAAAAAATGTCGTCAACTTGTTTTGTTGATAAGAATTTCTATTTCACCATCCCTTTTTTTCGTGCTGGGTAAGCGCAACAAGACTTTATTACTGTTGAATGTATTATGTAACAAAAAGCTATTATAAAATACTTAATAACATCAATTTCTTTTAAATGTTACATTATATAGTGATATTTTATTGACTTCTCTTTATTTACATCACTTAAGTATGCGGGGGGGGGGGGGGCAGCGACGGATGATAATGTATATCTGAAGGGAGGGGGTCCAAAATTATCAAAAAACTGATGTGCAGTCCCTTATGCACATTATATTTTGATTGCATTAGCGCATACACAGTAAAACATTATTTAATAAACCTGTTCATTTTTCATATAATGCTTATTATTTTTTAATTCTGGTAACAGGGTATTGTGTACAATGTTGTTTGTAATATTTTCGGAAAAAAAACATTTTTTTATATTAAGAACTCGGCAAATTATAAGCAAAAAACTGGGACTGTTTTAGCGAAAATCTTAATTTTTCTACTAGTATACATGCTATCCACACAAAAAATGAACACATTTTATAATAAGCCACTTAATCATAATTTATAGTTTGAACGCTTTTGCTACATTTGTTTTAACAGAGTTATCCAAAAAAGGTTAGTTCTTTTTCAATCTGTTGACGGTCCCCTATGGGGTTTTGGGAAAAAATCTTCACGGAAATATATGACCTGTACTATTATGTTTATACACCTAGAATTTCAGGATAATTCCTCATGTATTTTTCTAGATATTTAACAAAACGTCTAAAATTGCAACTAACCTTTCACTTTTGTCCATATAGTGTATGCAAAACTAGTGTATGCATTTATACCAATTTTGTATATAATAAAATCTAAAAATAACTTCTAAACACGCCATTTGAAACATGCTAAAATGAAAACTACTACAATTTTCAGTCCTAAGCTTGTAAAAATGTAAAGAAGTTGGTTGGTTGATTTTTGTCGTCCGATTATCTACTCTAGGGATATAGGACCAGTGGGTGTGCCCTCCGTGGGGGGTCTTTCTAAGGGAACCTAACCCGTATTTACGCAAGGTTCGAAGAAAACCACGGAAAATTCCGAACGGTTAGGCCGACAGCCGCGATTGGGTTCGAACCCAGCACCTGCCGTCTACCAGTTGAGAGGTCCGAACCTCTCGGCCACTGGTGGGGCAAAATGTAAAGAAGAACTACCCGGAAGTATCCGGATTTTTCATTAGCAACCGCTCAGGATAATCGGCGCTCTACTTTAATCGTTTTAAGGCGATTCTCAATAAACACTTTCTTCTGCTGAATAAAACAGGAACTTTCTAACCCCGTTTTAAACACAAAAACATGATATTTGCGGGTGTAATTATTGAAGTGATTAAACATTCTTTTCATTTACTGATTTACAGCTTGGATTTGAGTACAGTTTTAAATATAAAAGCAATAAATTACGGAAAGCAGAAAACATTGCACTTCGAAAGTGTCGTTTTATCAGGATCTTATGTTTTTTGGATGGCGTTTTATAAAAATATTAAATAAATATTTCCTCATTCAGATGATGATCCAGGACATTGAGAAATTAATTGTCTATGCGGGTTCAACGCCGTGCGAAAGGGGGGCGAAGGGGGCGGTCGCCCCGGGTGCGGAAGTTTAGGGGGCGCCAAATTTATACTATCAACTTCATTTTTGGCCTGTCATAAGAAAAAGTGGGAAGGGGGAGGGGACGCCAAATTCTAACTTTGTTCTGGACGCAATTTTCTCTTCGCACGCCCCTGTGCGGGTTAATTTTTTAAGCAAGTATTACAAGTACCCCGTGTCAAGTGTCACTCTTAAATAGGAGCTGATTTACGTGGGACATCTGGCAATATTAATAGCATGTTAATGAAATGTTTTAAAGAATACTTTTTTTCAAAATGATCTGCAATCATCATCTTAAATTAAAAGAAAAAAAGATAACATAATATATACCTGAAGCATGAACTATTTTCTCCGTCATTTCTATTAGCACAGCATCTGTTTAACCCTGCTATCCGAAATCTGGTCCTTTACAATCAATTAATGAAAAGAATTACACCATCGAATGACGAACAAAAATAATAGAAATATAAAAAAATAATAGAAAACGAACAAGTAAAATAATAGAAAACGAAATACATGATGCAGCAATATTATGAAAGATGTTTTGGTTTATCTTTGGCGCCATCTGCCCTTTGTGAATTCTGCTGATTTCAGTATGACTTATTTTTGAAAAGAAAAAAAAAGAATGCGTTTGGTTGTTACTGTAATTTATCTCTTAGTGGCGATTTAATTCATGTTTTATAATGAAGTAATGAAGTTAGTGAAAGCTTCTGCTATTACTTGGTTGTAATTATATGAAACGCACTCAATATTTTTATTCAAAAATAAAAATAAATAAAAAATTATGACTTTTTTTTAAAGTTTAGACAAATAAAATAGTAATGAATTTTATGTTCAATATGTATGCCAGGCAGATGCCGCCCTTTAGGCGTGCGCCCTGAGGCGACCGCCTCACTTGCCTCACGTCTGGCGCCGGCCCTGCCACAATATAAAATTTCAGTATCTTCATGACTGGAATGAAAATTCAGGATTTTCTGTCATAGGTGTCATTAAGGCCCCACTCTAGGTTCAGAAAGAGACCCGGATGATAATGTAAAAGTGTATAGGAGTGTTCTTTTGAAATAGCTAACTCAAATTTCAATATTTTTACATGATTCTTTTGAACAAGACAGCTGAGGATGATGCATAACCGGCCTAGTTTTTATTTTTTCGATTTTGCTTTTATATTTTTTGTATAATGATAGTTTCAATTTCAGAACCGGTTTAAACCAATTTCGTAAATTAAAGTAATTTTTAAAAAAAAAATCTGAAACCAAAACTGAAAAAGTAAAAACTACTCCGGTTGCGGATCGCCCTCAGCAATCTTGTGCAAAACAATCACGTAAAAATATTAAAATTTCGGCGAAATATTTGAAAAGAACGCCCCCATAGACTTTGCATTATCACCCGGGTCTTTTTCTGTGCCTAGCGTTGCGCCTTAAATATCAATTTATTTACATTTTGAAGTATGAATGCATACATTATCAATGTTATAATCAATATATTATCCTCTAAAAAATTTGCATGTTAGCAATTCGCATTATTATTAATTAAAAAAAGAAACTGGGCGCGTCTCATTCATCCCTTTTCTGGCATGTCCCATTCCTCGCCACTTCCTTGTTTGTGTTAAACTTCTTGTTCAAACAAAAATGCTGCTTTAGGCTTAGTTTAAATTATGGAAAATATACAGTATAATGTTCCATAAATGGGGAAACTATTAAATTTATACATAAACAAGCCTTTAATATATTGAGAGCAAATAAATCAAATTTAAATTGGATTTTTTAAATATTTTTTTCTTTCATACATTTGCAAGTCTATGCATATCAATATTTTTTGTAAACTGAAGAATGGATTACCATTGCTTCATCTTGTATGCGATCGATGAAATGTTTAGAATAATGCACAAAGAGAAAAACCTACAGTCCCATTCCACCCGACTTTCCCCCATATAGCAAAAGGGGAAATAAAGAATTAGCCAGTTCCCTAAAGCTCCTGATATACACTATATGGCCAGAGATGACCGTCCACTTGCGATTTTAGAGATTTTGTTAAATATCTAGAAAAATGTATGAGGAATTATCCTGAAAATCTTAGTGTATAAATATAATACACTACCTGGCCATTGATTATCGTCCACTTGCGATTTTAGACATTTTGCAAAATATCTAGAAAAATACATGAGGAATTATCCTGAAACTCTCAGTATATAAACAATATAGTACAGGTCATCTATTTCCGTGAAGATTTTTTCCAGAAACTTTCCAGAAACCGCCAACAAATTAAAAAATCTATGAATATCTTTTGGATAACCCTGTCAAAACTAATGCATCAAAAGCGCTCAAACTGTAGATTGTGATTAAGTGGCTTATTGTTATAAACTGTGTTCATTTTTATGTCGATAGCATGTATACTCGTAGAGAAATGAAGGTTTTTATAAAAATACTCCCAAATTCTTCCAAGATTTTTGCTTATAATTTGCAGAGTTCTTAATATAAAATAATAATATTTTCTGAAAATGTGACAAACAACATTGCACATAAAACCCTGTAATCAGAATTAAAAAATAATAAAAATTGTATGAAAAATGAGTAGGTTTACTAAATAATTTCTCACTGCGCATGCGTGAACGATATCAAAATTTCATTTGCATATTATGCTAGCTAAATGTATAGAGCAACTTCTGTGATAGTTGCAAAATCATAGCTTGAAAATTCTGAAAATAATCGTCAATAGAATCACATAAAAATCCGTTATTTCCAAAATGAAGCAAAAACAAGAAGGGTTGTATCCATATATTCATTGATTAGTGTCAATATAGAATACACAATACGGAACTTACTAGTACATTTGGATACAATCCCTCATTTTTTTTTCTTCATTTTGGGAACTTATGGATTTTCAACTTATTATATCGACGATTATTTTTAGAATTTTCAAGCTATGATTTTGCGACTTTCACAAAAGTTGTTCTATACATTTAGCTAACATAATATGCAAATGAAATTTTGATATCGTTGACGCATGCGCAGTGAAAAATTATTTAGTAAACCTACTCATCTTTCATACAATTTTTATTATTTTTTAATTTTGATTGCAGGGTATTATGTGAAATGTTGTTTGTCAGATTTTCAAAAAATATTATTATTTTATATTAAGAACTCTGCAAATTATAAGCAAAAATCTTGGAAAATTTTGGGAGTATTTTTATAAAAACCTTAATTTCTCTACGAGTATACATGCTATCGACATAAAATGAACACAGTTTATAACAATAAGCCACTTAATCACAATCTACAGTTTGAGCGCTTCTGCTGCATTAGTTTTGACAGGGTTATCCAAACGATATTCATTATTTTTTAATTTGTTGACGGTCTCCTATAAGGTTTCTGGAAAAAATCTTCACGGAAATACCTGTGCTATTATGTGTATACATTGAGAGTTTCAGGATAATTCCTCATGTATTTTTCTAGATATTTAACAAAATGTCTAAAATTGCAAGTGGACGATAATCAATGGCCAGGTAGTGTAGTACAAGTCATATATCTCCCTGAAGGTTTTATTCCGAAACTCCAATAGGGGACCGTCAACAAATTAAAAAAGAATGAATACCTTTTGGATATCTTTTGGATAACCCTGTCAAAACTAATGTAGCAAAAGCGCTCTAACTGTAGATTATGATTAAGTGGCTTATTGTAATAAACTGTGTTCATTTTTATGTCGATAGCATGTATACTCGTAGAAAAAGTAAGGTTTTCTATGAATCCGAAAAACAGTCTCAAATTTACCCAAGATTTTTGCTTGTAATTTGAAGAGTTCTTAATATAAAGTAACATTCTTTTCAGAAAATGTGACAAACAACATTGCACACAATACCCTGTAATCAGAATTAAAAAATAATAAAAATTGTTCGAATATTGAGTAGGTTTACTAAATAATTTTTCACTGCGCATGCGTCAAAGATATCAAAATTTCATTTGCATATTATGTTAGCCAAATGTATAAAGCAACTTTTGTGAAAGTCGCAAAATCACATCTTGAAAATTTTGAAAATAATCGTCAATAGAATACGTTGAAAATTCGTTATTCCCAAAATGAAGGAAAAACACGAGGGGTTGTATCCATATATTCATTGATTAGTGTCAACATAGGATACATAATAGGGGCGTACTAATAAATTTGAATAAAATTCCTCACTTTTTTTTATTATTACTGGTATGGAATACCCATACATGTTAGGGAAATTCGTTGCTAATCTGGAATAGACACTTTGTTGCAAGATATGTTTTGTAAATATGGTTAATAATGTAAATAGTTTGTAACTCTTAATGATAATACAGGAAAAGAATATCTGAATGACAAGTATGAGTTGGTCATGTAATTTTCTCGTGCTGTCCGAAAATAGGCAATAAAGAGGAAAGTGCCCAGTTAAACTGATGGCATTGAGCTCGCAGGCTATACATACAACTGTATATTATACTCATATTTCAAAGAATATTGCCCTTCCAAAAATAAAAGAAATCAACTGTAAGTTATTGGACAGTGGATTAACTGCCATCCCTCTTTATACTTAACCAATGAGCCGCTAAAACTAATCAGGGAAGTGCCTTATCAGAGTGAATCTATTAACAAAATTTGAAGAAAATGTGATAATTCTGCATGATTTCTGCATATTTATATAAATTAAGGAGGGTAGCACTCTCTTCTCTCCTCCTTCATATTTAACCAATGAACCTCCAATGATAATCAGTGAAGAACCTTATCAGAATGAACCTACATATAAAATTTGAAGCAAATCTGATATTTATATAAAGAGTTATCACGTTACATACAGAACCTGCGGGCACATTAGCTGTCAGGCTTTGATAGCCTTGTGAGCTATAATTTAAATTTTATTTAAATTTTATTCTTTCTTTTTTTGTTCATCTACCATTTTTGCTGTACTTTGATGATACATTTTAATTGGACTGTCTTGTTGTGTGTTTTCCTTAATGTGTTATTATTATTATTTCAGATAATGAACTTACATTTATAGTACTTACATTACCATGCTTGATACAAGAAAAGTTTCCGACTCTTTATCATGAAGAAGGTGCAGAAATTTCTGTGTTTCAACCTGTTACTGTGCTCCGCAACTCAAGCAACTTGTTAAATTACTCATGCTATGTATTAATTTTATATAAACAGTTAATTACAAAAACTGATAATTTTATAAGCTTAGTTACTTTGTGGTATGCATTATTTTGGTTTAACGTTAACTACAGCAAAAGCCAATTTAAATTTTTATCATTTTTATTAGATACTTATGTCTTCAAAATTTTCTCAGTGGCATCAGTTCCACATAGTGTTACGTCTTTGTTTAATAATATTTAATACATTCTTGGTGTTTATAATAAAAAGATTATTTGAACTAAAAGGTTGTTTTTTTAATTCAGTGTTTTATTCCTTTCATTATAATTATTCTTTGGATTAAAATTTCAGATGCAATAAGTCAAAACACAAAAACAATTTGGCAGAAAGTGTTTTGATGTGGATACAGGACTAGAAATCAGCAGTCGTTAGTCGTCAAATGAAACTAAATTATAGAAAAATTATACCTAGTCGTCAAATCTTGATAGCTAGCTTTCTTTAATTTTTGTTTAGCAAATGCTTTCATTTGTATTTTAGAATACATCCTCCCCCCCTCTACACTATGACATCAGCACGTGTCTTAAGAATTTTGAACCTTTCAATAACCTCTAAGTTAACTTCACTTTCACCAATGACTGATAAAACTGGTCCTTGGATATTACACCCCTGTAAACAAGATTTTCTTTTATTATGAGATATTTCTGCATCCTTATATGTTCCTAAAATAAGAAACTGTATTAAAATTGTTTAAAAAATTTTGTATTCCCTTCCTCAAACAAACAAACAAAAAAAATATGTGTGATTTGGAAATGTTTTAAATGCCACACCATAACTGGCAACCAAAGATTCATTTATTTGCTAACTTTTTATTTTCTGATGTACTGTTAGTCTCAGATTTTTTAAAATTAGCTTATCCCTAGTTATATCTAAAGCTCATATTTTCTCTCTGTGGACATATTTGCTTGATTATCTGTTTTGTATGCATATTAGCTTTATAAAAATAATAAGTTTTTCCAGAATCCAAATATTGTAGTTTAATCAGGTTTCATACTTATGGAAAGTCAGTTTTTATTTTGTTTAGTAAGAAAAAGTGTTTAATATATAAAGCTTCCTCCCCACTTCCCTTCAATACATTAAAATTAAATATACAATGCAATATTATTACTATTAACATGGTTGTGAAAAGAAATAAGAAAATATGAAATGCAGTTGGCACATCGAAAAAAAATTGTAGGCATTATTTTGACACCTTACATACTTAATTTCTAATCCTGTGTGGATATATGCTATAAAATATGGATTTTCATATGTTCACTATAAAGGTAAATACTACATATATTGTAAAAATGATTTTTTTTACTCAATTTCATCTGTGATTTTACCACAACTATAAAATGAACTTATTTTCTATAATTCATTTCATAGCTTGATGGCTAACTTTCTGGAAGAATTTTAAAGAATATGAAGTATTCTTACTAATTTAAAAGTTACACAGCATTTATTACATATTCTTTTCTAATTTGTGTTTTACATTTTTTTAATTAGATACAGCAGGGTAGCTGAAAAAATATTGATGCGTTGTTTGACATTGATATTTCACAACTAAAATCTGAGAAATGCTTATTTTAAAATTTTGTAGCATTTCTTCTATTATATGAAAATCTTAATCCTCCGAAAAGTTCACAACCGTCAAAATGATCAGCAACTAATATGTTCAACGAAGTGTTCGCCTCATGGAAGCAAAATAATTTTAATGGAACTTCCAGCAGTATTGGGGCCTTCACATGGAGCAAAAACAACATTGACCTTCAACACCCATCTGCGTGGATATTTAATAACAGGTGTATTGCCTTCAAACAATCAGATCTTAACTCACTTGACTTCTGTAGAAAAGCTAGAAATAGAAAATCCCCAGTTTGCATAGTGTGTGATGCGAAATTATCAAGGCATAGAATGATTTAAATCAGAATTATCTGCAGCGGACTGTCAATTCTGTGATCTTTCGTTTTCAAACTTGTGTAAAAAATAAATATCAAGCCAATGAACAATTTGTTAAAATATTGTTCTTTCTTTTTTTTTTTTATTAAATTATGGCATATATTTTACAGGATATAGCATTTTTCTGTGTTCCCATACTTTTCAGTTGCCCTGTATGTAAAATAATGAAAATACATGTCAAGTAATATACTATATGTCAAAAAAGATGGTTACGGATTACTTCTGAAACTATAAGAAAATTATAAAAATATTCATATGAAGATAGATAATTCAATTTGTACTTTCTCTTATTTTGGAGTCAAAAAACATCAAATTTTTATAATGTTCCTGCATCTAAAAATCCCCAATCACAAAAATAGTTACTGGCCCTTTCTTAAACATATCCAAAAAGTTTGATCCAAACATATGAGTTAGAGACAGTCAAAAATCATGATTTATTTCATTTTACAATAACTTCAAAACATAAAATTAAAAATCAGGCTTCAAATTGCATGACAAAGTCACAATATTTTACTCTAACTCAGTGATTTTTAGAGGCAGAAAATAGGTGTAGAGGTTGTGTAAATTTTGCGATTTATTCTAACAAAACCTTTTGGGTATGACTAGCAATGCAATAGTTATGACTTATGAGTAGTGATTTTCAAATGCAAAGACTTTATAAAAGTTAAAATTTTGAATTTTTCTTAAAATACTCTCCATGTAAATGAAAGTACAATTTGAATTCTCTGCCTTTCTATGATTATTTTTGTAGTTCATATTATCCCTCTCTGAGTTATAAAAATATGCTACAATTTTTCTTTGGTCACCTGATAATGAGTTTAAAAATATAATATTCCATCAATCTAAAAGAAAAAAAAAAAGACTCAAAATACTGACTGATCATGATAATTTTCTCTGCAGAATTCAATTTAAAAATGGGTAAACACTTTATATTTCATGATTCAAACCAATGCAATTACTTGACAAGCAGGGTGGGGGGAGGGGGGTTGCAACTGTGGGCCGTAGATTGTGAGTGCTATTTCTTGTAGGATGCCACAGGGCACGCTGGATTATGTGTTTCATCCGTTCACCCTCTGGGGCACCCTGGATAAGTGGTATCATTTTTCTCCCCTGAGATGCCATTCTTTCACCCCTTAAGGTACCCTGGATGAGGGGTGTCATTACTCTCCCCTCAGATGCGATCCTTTCACCCTCTGGGGCACCCTGGATAAGAGGTGCCATTACTCTCCCCTGAGGCGCCATCTTTTCACCCCCTGGGGCACTCTGGATAAGGGGTGAGATTATTCTCCCCTGTGGTGCCATCGTTTCACCCTATTGAACACTGTGGATAAGGGGTGCCATTATTCTTCCCTGAGGTGCCGTCCTTTCACCCCCTGAAACACCCTGGATTAGGGGTGCTATCCTTTCACCCTAGTTAAGGGTGCCATTTTAGCTCCTCTAGGGGTGTCACCAGTGAGACAAGCCTTTCACCCCTAAAAGGTGCAATGTGTCACCATTAGTTTTAACAGTGTATATACTAGTATTAAAAAATGCTCTGACGAGCACCGAAAGAGGTTAATATTGTTACAAATTTTGTAAATAGTTAGTGTTTGTACTGTAAAATAATGTAAATAATCTTATTAAGCTCCATTCCAAAAACTAATATTAGTAAAGGAATGGAGCTTAATAAGATTATTTACATTATTTTACAGTACAAACACTAACTATTTACAAAATTCGTAACAATATGTTTTAAAGTATGAAAAAGTATTTGACAAGAGCTTCTAATTGAGAATGAGAAAGGACAAGGGGTCCATTCTTGGCTGCAATTCACTGTCAATGCCAAATTTGAAAAAATCATATTTGCGCTTTTTCCATATAAAAGAAATTTGCGTAAACTTTCTATCTTTATTTTTTAGTAAAACTTTCAATCGTGCTTTACATGTTAACTGCATTGTTGACTCTGCACTACAACTGCACCACAAATCAATTTTCTGTGCTGTTTTACACTGCGATAGTTTATGGTGGGACTGCGTGAATGTGATACGCTGCAGGCAGTGTTGAATGCAGGAGGTGGGCCGGGGGGACATTCCCTCCCGAAGGTATCAAATGCTCCCCCCCCCCCCAATAAAATTTGAGATTTTGTGTTTTTAATGGTAAAAAAGTATAATTCCCTTAGAACTCTATTGTATTCCCCAGAAGGCACAGAAGACCCTCCCGGAGAAAAATGCCTGAATTCAACACTGGCTGCGGCAACTATCGTTTATGGCCCTATTTTGCTTTTCATTCATGTTTAATCACGCTGTGTCTTTTCTAATTATGCCTTTACACTACACAATTTTATCGTAACAGTGGCTGATTTCTTTTATATGGAAAAAGCGCAAATATGATTTTTTCAAATTTGGCATTGACAGTGAATTACAGCCAAGAAGGGACCCCTTGTCCTTTCTCATTCTCAATTAGAAGCTCTTGTCAAATACTTTTTCATACTTTAAAACATATTAACCTCTTTCGGTGCTCGTCAGAGCATTTTTTAATACTAGTCATTTAAATTTTTTGATAATTATATATTATATATAAGAAAACCTCAGTTGCTTTTAAATATTCCCAGTACTTTTTCTTATTTCGCTCAACATTGAACTATTTAATCAATGGACAAAAAACGTGAAAAAACGAAATTAATTTTAATTTGTTCGTACAGAAATTGACAGATTCAATTAATTTTAGATAATACATATTTTGTAGGAAAATAATGCGAATAGAAATTTTTATTCTTTTCGCATAAGATTTGTGGCCTTCTTATCTACTTCTTTTAAAAATCAGATGTTATAAATATGAAATATTTCCGCCATTAGCGCGATTTTTGTGATCATGGCACCCAAAAGTCATTAAACATAATTTTATAGTCAATGAACATAAAAACGAATTTTCCCATTTAAATTTAAAAAAAAAATTAAGTTAAATATTTTTATTCCTCTTTCCTGATATCTATTGGAATAGCTTATTCCAATTATTGAATAATATTCTAGGACATTTTCAGGGAAATTATAGGTTAAATTACACTGCTCAAAACAATTAAAGGATATTGCAGTTTTAGGTGGATTTTGTATCTGGGAAACTTTTTAGCTGATTGATACATGGTCAATAGACATAGTAGGTAATATGAGAATAAATTACACATGTTTGGCAGAAAAAAATGCATTTTATTGCGCATTTGTGTACAAAGGGAAAAAAACACAATTTGTGCATATGAGAAAAAAAGAATAAGAAAAGGTGTTTTCTTCAAAGAAAATCATTTTCAGTAGGGGGTATGGTTTCCACGGGCGGCCAGCAACGTTGAACACCTTTGAGGCATGGACTCAATGAGGCTATTAATGACGAGTTGGGGTATTCTGCCCCACTCTTCCAGAAGAGCTCTTTCCAAGAGTTTGTGGGGGTTGTTAGCGGCCAGAAACTCGTCTTCCTAGAGCGTCCCAAACGTGCTCGATTGGATTCATGTCTGGAGAACACGCGGCGCCACTGGTCATCGATTCTAAACGGTCGTTTCGATTTCGTTCCTAATGGAAGCCTAATTTTCTACGGAATGGGGTAAGCCACATCCTTTTTCTATGCATCATTCTTTTTCTTTCTTTATGAATTTTATTTTGGTATAAGTTTTGTGAGAATTGGTTTAGGGGTTCCGGAGATATGACTATTTTAATCTTTCTTCTTCTTTCGTTTTCATGTCTCCATAAAACCAGGCTTCAGCCACCTATTCTTTTAATATCTGTGCACTCATCTGTACATATACCGATTATTTGTTGTTCTACATACTCTAGGCTATCTTTGGATATATATTTTATGACGTTATATGGTTTATTATTGAAGTTATTTCTTCTCGAAGCTCATGTACTTTTTCTCATACTGGCGCCATTTTCAAAACATTACACTTTTGTTGCACTTTGTATACAGGGTCGGACTGGGTCATTGTAAAGGGCGCAGACCTTGAATTTTTGGAGGGCGCAACTTTTTTAGAGAAACTCATTATTTTATCATCTTATAGGATATAGGAAGCCAATAATATTCATTGATAACAAACAGACTGTAAGAATATGTAATAGAGATTCGCTAATCTGAATTGGGACCGTTGCCTATTTTATGATTACAAAAATTGGGAAAATCCGAAATTTCGATTAAAAAAAAAAAAAAAAAAAAAAAAGTTAGTTATAAGTACTCAGTAGCACAGTAAAGATCTTTTAGTCCGTCATCCGATGGTTCGGCTTGCTGGATAAACCGGCACAACTCTCGGGGGAAAAAATAGTATTCCTTCACTGAAAAAGAAAAGAAAAAAAAAAAGACCCAAACTGGGTTGTAAGATCTCTGCGTAGAGTACTGTTCTCAAAATAATACAGTAGTATTCCCAAAGTAGTCAGTCAAAAATGGTTCAAAAGAGTGCAGATCCTTAATAACATTAAAACAATCGTTTTGATATAATGTATACATTAGCTAAGATGTTTTGATTGTTAATGTTATTAAGGATCTGCCATTTATATATATATATATATATATATATATATATATATATATATATATATATATATATATATATATATATAAAACCATTTTTGGCTACAAAGTGAACTTTCCAATTTGGAACACTTTGCTGTACCAAATCTTGCAACCCAATTTCGGTCTTCTCTTTTTTTTTTTTTTTTTCTATTTTTCTTGCAGTTTTGTTTAATTATCTGATGTTTATAATAATACAATGGAATTGAGAATGAGAAATTATGTAACAACCCATTACCAATTAAAAAAAAATCGGGAATCAATAAATAGCTCATTCACCGCGTCTACAAGGAGGGGAGGGAAGGGGGAACGAGAAACCATTTATAATTTGTGAAATCAAACTGCTGAAAGGAAATTATAATTTTAATCATCTGAATTAAATATTTTTTGCATTTGAGAAAAGAGTTTTTTAGCGATTGACAGACAAAATAATATGAGATTTAAAAAAAAAAAATAAAAAAAAAAATGGCTTTTACGAGCACGCCAACAGTTCATGTTTTTATTTTATATTCGTATACATATGTTGTACTTTTCCATAATTGAGTATATTTTTACTCTTTTCAAGCTGTTTAAAAAATAAAAAAGTTGCTTTACTGCAATTTTTTTGTTTAATTCTTACTTCTACACGACTTTCTCGACATTCATCTTGTAATCTGAAAAACTTCATAAGTTAATCTTATCAATTAATTTGGTCAAATATAAAATCCATTCCGGATTAACCGGAATTTCGGATTAGCGAGTTCTACTGTAATCCGAAATGTCTTTTATCGGTATGTCGGTACGTTTATTTTCTTTATCTTATTATAAATAGCTTAATCATTTAATAGCTTAATCAATTAAATAGCTTAATCATTTTATAAATTAGGATCGATTCGAAAATCTATTAATTTAGTTTGATCAAAAGAAAGAATAAATTTCTGATTAGAAGGGGAAAGCATGTAAATTATATAAAAACAATCGTCAGAATAGCAAAGTAAATTATATATCGAATTCCGATGTAACGAACAAAATAACTTTTAAAACCTTTGAAATAGATTTTTATACGTAAAAACTATTCGGACAAAATCAAATATTCTGCTGTAGACGATATTCCGCCGTATACAGAGTTTATTGTATAATAAAAATCATAACGGGGAACTTGAAAATCATTTTTATGTTAGATTTATATCCGTCTAATGCAAAGTAGAAAAAAAAACCGATTTAGAAAAAAAAAATTAAAAACTGGATAGAATAGAACATGGAAGGGACAGGGCTGTAGCTAAGGGAGCGCTATGGGCGGCTCAGCCCCCCCTAAAATATTTTGAGCCCCCCCTGAAAAAGATTCTAAGGTCACCAAATGGATTTCTGTTCCGAAAATTCAAATGAAATTTTGTTCAAAAGTCTAAATTAGTTTTGAGACCCTTTCACAGTTTTGCAGAGTTACTAAATTGTATCTAAAATAAGTGTTTCAACACTCTTTCATCCTATTTGTACATAGGAAGCTAATAGAATGTTTAATTTTGCACCAATTATACACTCAAAATTTTCATCATCATATACTCTTCTTACGTAAAATGAATTCATTAGAACAGTTTAATAAAAAACATAATACAAGTACAATGTGAATAGGCATGAGTTTATCTTTTTGCGTCAGAGAGAGAGAGAGAAAAAAAAATTATGAGCGCCCCTTACAATCTCTTGACCCCCCCCCCTATTGTTCCTTTCTAGCTACGGCCCTGGGAAGGGATATAAAGAGAACATTCAAAGGTCGCCGGCTGGGTGCGGTGCGGCGTTGATCAGCCCTACTTTACCATATACAGCACTGAGCGAAAGGGGCGATCGCCCCGGGCGCGGTTATTCAATAGGGCGCCAAATTTATACTAACGACTTCATTTTTTGGCCTGCTACAAGAAAAAGTTGACAGGGGGAGGACGCCAAACTGACTCGGGCGCAGTTTTCTCTTCGCACGCCCATGCCATATCCATGACCATGAAAATCCGTGACAAACTTAACGTTTTGATTGTTACATTTAATATACAATATTAAAACAGTTTTGTTTTCATATTAAAATAAAATTTTTAGCAAAAGAAAAAAAAATGTTTGAATTACCTTTTTTTGAAGAGAATATTCTTTCTAAAATTGTTTAGATATATATTTAATAAGAACCACTTATGTTTTATAAATTAAAATCAAAACATTAAACTTTACGGAAACACAAAGCTCCCGTTTTTGAAATGAATGATTTTACTGCAAACTAAATGATAATAATAATAAATGAAATCGAAGCGAAAGTGATGATCTTTGGTGCCAGACAGTCTGCATATTTGTTGTCGCTATTGGTAACATGTAAAATATACTTTAGATTTTAAAAGATTTTGATTGGATGTTGCCCTGAACAAAGAAACTGTCAAGAATAAACAATACAATTATTTTCCTTTGCAAAGGGAATAAATTCTTTTTATTGGTTTTTTAATGCTTACAAAATTATTGTTTTTTAAAAAGATATATAAAGAATATTTTTAACCATGTTGTAGTTATTCCAGTATTTGTCATATTTTTTTTTTATTTATTTATTTTATTTTATTTTTTTTTTGTCTTTTTTAAATTATTAACTTCACGTAGATGAGGGCGCACATTTACTTGACCGAGGGCGCACCGGCCCACTGGCCGGTGGGCCGGCGGGCCAGTCCGAGCCTGTTTGTATATACTTTTTTCGTGTTGATAACCTAAAATTTTTGTTTGATTAATATATATTATAGTATATAGATCATTTTGATACCATATTTATAAAGTTTTTGAAAAGTTTCGATATAAATATAAGTGTTTTAAAAACTATTGTTTTTTATAGTGTATCCTATTTTCCCCATTGAAATAACATGGTGTAAACAATATTTTGTTAAACATTTTAAGATTCTTTATTAACTTTTTAACCCAAATGTATTGTTTATTATGTGTTCATTTAAACATTAGCTTTCTTTCGATACCATTATTGTGAAGATTTGACCATTTTAAGAGTAAAAATATTGTATATTAAAATATGTTCTTTTTGCCTTATCAATCTAATTCTCGCCTTTAGTATTACGTGGTGTATTTTTATTGAGTTGTTTATACTTTAAACTGAGTTAATTAAAACACAGCTTGACCTATTTTATAATTCTTTTACTGTAGAGGATTTAAACGTATTAGTGTCACCAGTATTTTTACTTTGCCCTGTCTTTTGATAGAGGATAGGAATGTTAAAAGCTTCTTATAAAAAAATTATCCTCTTTCTTTTTCCCATAGGTTAACATTGAGAGTACTTTTTTTTTTCAAATAATTATTTAAAATATTAATTATTATTAAACAATTATGTTTTTTATGTCTTTCGAAAGTAGGAAGATTGATCTTTCTGTTGGTGTTAAAATTTTAATTAAATTATTTTTAATAATATCTTTAATTTAGCTTTGAATATAGTTGTTTAATGTTTATTTGAATAAGGATTGATTGATTAGTGAATTTCAATGGAAAAACGAATTTTAATTGAGCTAGTAGTATGGATTAGAATGGAGATTTAATTAATGGAGTGACTAATATCTCACTCATTATTTTGTCAAATTAAAGAAACTGTTCACGAATTATAATTACATTGATGGCTTGTTCATAAAATAAGTTGTTCACGATGGAATTATGGGTTTTGTAAACATAAATATTAGCCAATAAGATTCAGCAAAATTATAAATAACTAAATTTAAAGGTCTTAAGTCATTTTGAGCATAAGATAACTATTTGGTAATTAAAATTAGACAAATCTATGTAATCAAGTATCATCTAAGAATAAACATGAAAAAATTGTGTATTAGTAGTAAATTATTGCTAAAACTTTCAGGTTTATAGCGTATTAGACACCAACGCTTTTACTTAGTTATTAAACACCAGTATTTCAACTAAATATCTTAAAAGTCTTTTTTTTTTTCAAAAGCCATTTACCTGCTCTTCTGTGAGCCTTACAGCTCTGAAAATTTTCCAATTTCAGTCGTGATGATCTTAGGGGTAATTTTCCTTCTGCTTCGCATGGATTCATTCGTTTAAGTGTATTTTCAATAGGGGAGCCCAGTAAAGGGGGCTACTTGGGGTACCTATTATTCTTTAATTAAATTTTTAGTTTTCTGATTCATTTTTTTTTCTTTCACCAGCATTGCTAAAACTTACCAAGTTTATCTTTGATTTTGTCCCCCTTTAATTGTCTTAATTTTTGGCTCTTCTTTTCTAATGGTGCTATCAATGTGCTTTAAAGTTCATTCCGTAAAAGTTTTCAATTTTAGCTTGTCCCAACCTTTTTTTTTTTTTTTTTTTTTTTTTTCTTTCACACCAGCAATTTTTAATCATTTTACTTAACTTTTGGTACTCTTTTGTTTAATAAGTTTTTTTTTTTTTTCAACGATCTTAATTTTATTTGATACGGTTTTAAACTTCTAAATTGTCCTCTTACAGTCTTTATTGTTATTTCTTCAATTCATCTCTGCTGCTCCACCGGTGGGGGATGATTGGGACCTCCTTACTATTACATTTTATTTACTTAATCAAATTCTTACAAAATGTTCCTCACTTGAGGTTTTGTTCTTTTCTGTGGGCCGCACGGCTCTGAAAATTTTCCGATGTCCACCGTCCATACTTTATTAGTACTTTTCCTTCTGCTTTTTTTGGACTCATTCGTTTAAGTGTTTTTTCAATAGGGGAGCCCAGTAGAGGGGGCTACTTGGGGATCCTATTTCTTTTTTAAATTAATTTATAAGTTTTTCTATTCTTTTAGTTATTTTTTTTTCTTTCACCAGCATTGCTAAAACTTACGAAGTTTATCTTTGATTTTGTCCCTTCTCCCAATGTCTTAACTTTTGGCTCTTCTTTTCTAATGGTGCTATCAACGTGCTTTAAAGTTCATTCCGGAAAAAAAAGGAAAAAGATAAAGGGGGGGGAAGGAAAAAAGAAGAAAAAAAGGAAAAAAATCAATTTTAGCTTGTCCCAATATTTAATTTTTTCACACCAGCTTTGACTCTTCTATTCTAATTATACTTCCAACCTTTTTTTTTTTTTTTTTAAAGTTTATTTAGTATAAAACTTTAATTTTAGCTTATCCACCATCTATTTTATCATACCAATAAATTTTCGATTAATTTTTCTTAACTTTTGGTGTTTTCTTGTTTATTAAGTTTTTTCAAAAACTCATTTTTACTTGGTAAGGTTGCAAACTTCTAAATTTCCTCTTACAGTTTTTATTCCTGTTTTTTGAATTTCTCTCTGCTACGCCACAAGTGGTGGTTGATTTGGACCTCCTTACTATTTCAATTTATTCACTTAATCAAGATTTATCTATATGTTGTTCTCACTGGAGATTTTGATTTTAGCCTGTTAGAGTGTTAATTTTGTTTTAGAGCACATGATTTTGTATTCAATTTCCCTAAATTTTTATACTTTTGTGAAAATGGCGCTATTTAAACATTTTCAATTAAAATTCTTTTAAATCAGCATTAATAACATGCTCGTCACAATTTACCATCCCTCATTCTTATCCTACCCTCTCTTTTAAACACCGTTTTTTTTTTTTTTTTTTTTTTTTGAATTAAGGTAATTTAATAATTCAACTTTACTTTTATTCTATTTGATTCCCTATCTATTTAAAGTACAGTTGCAAAACATTTCTCACTTCAGCTTCCCGCCCATTCAAATTACATATGTTTAGTTTTATATTGCAACCTACATGCTATAAGATATCATCTTGAAAGATTATTCATTATTTTGATGCTTTGGATAATACTCTCATTTTTCAAGTGTTCCTAGAATACATCAACTCTCAAGTGCAGCGCGTGCTTTGTTTAACTACAGATAAGTATGCATTTTGTTTGACTGGCAAACTTGCTATCAGGCTCCTTTACTATTTTTCTGCTATGTTATCTTCATAATTTACTGGTTTATGTACCATAATCAGTTCTTTTATGTTTTTGAACTTGGAAACGTGAACTTATGTATGTATGTACAAAGCTTTTCAAGGATTTTAAGTTGTTAAAACGCAGTTTATTATTATTTCTATCAGTGTAAATCTATCACAAATTGGTTTAATGTGTTCATACTTTGGTACATGAGCTTCTAGTGCACAGTAATATTCTCACACTAGCCTTTCCCCTGTTTTAATTTAATTTCTATTTCTATTACTATCTTTTTTTTTTTTTTTTTTTTTTTTTTTTTTTTTAATTTTATATTGTTTGTCCCTCAAAATTTTTATCTTAGTTATTTTCAGTAGTCTAGGCTATTGGTTTTTGCTTTTCACTGTCCTTTTCTCCCTTCTTTCATTGATGTATGGAGGGGGTGTGGCAATGCCTCATTTTCCAGTTTTTGATCTATAATCTAGATTTATAATTAAGAAAGCTGTTATTATTAAATTGTTAATATCAACCTCTGTTAAAAGTAATTGCCAAAAATGGCAAAGAGTGAAATTCCCCCACTTCAAAGACTTAAATTATGGGAATATCAAGTTGTATGCAAATATGATCTTAGCACGCAACTGCTTTTCGACCAGACGTTTCGTCACTACAAAATGCATTCTGACGGGCATAACGATGAAGGTGACTTATTTCAAGAAGCTCTTATTCATAAAGTTAAGTCCATAAAACTTGAGCTCAAAAATTATAGACTAAAAGAGAACACGAACGATTCTCTTAATCAAGAGCACTCATCAACAAATACGTCCGATCTCCAAGAAGATGATACAAAATTATTCCAACAGTTAAATCAACTGCAAGCATGTTTGAAAGAGCATACTAAAAATGTGTCTGAAAATACAGAAGAACTGAAAAATGAAATACAAGCCCATTTAAGATCATTAGATTTTGAACTGGAATATTACTTGATACAGAACAAAATTAAATTAGATAGAGAAAAAAGAGACAATGGAGGTTCATCTATCTCGGATATAGATCAAAAATTAACTTCAAGACCATTCAAAAGCACCCTTAATCTTAGACGCACAACAAGGCGCTCACAAGCTACAAGTGAAGGAGATTTCAATGGAAAAATCCATTATCACTCATGCAGAAAACAGACATTATACAATAAACAAGAAGAAGAAATAGAGGAATTACAAGAAAAATGTCTAAACTTCCAACGCTTACTTCGGAAAGCAGAAGAAGACAAAAACTTACTTAAGAAAGAAATTGAAGAATTGCAACATAGCTTTGAAGATGCAAATAAAGAGTTAGCGCAATTAAGAAATGAAACCACGGAAAAGTTAGTAACTAATATTGATGTAAGTGACTCAATTCACATTTCTCAAGACTCAGACTCATTGCATAAGTGCACAGATGATTCTGATCCAGGCGATTCAATTACTCCATTACAACCAACAGAGAGAAAGAATATCTTCAAAACACTTAAAAACTTGAACACGCAAACGTAATTTGCAAAAGAAGAGAAACACCAATATCTCATGGGGTATAAATTACTTGAAAAAGATTTCCTGAACTTTGGAAGGAAGCAGTGGAACAATAAAACAGTAATCAGCTACATGAAACTACTATGTAAGAAAAAACAAGAAATAAATCATCCAAAGCATTTAACAAATACAGAAAGCACTCTTGATAGTAGAATGAAAGTAACTTCTTCAGTCCATTCATTACAACAGGAAATAAACGTATTGAATACTATATATGGAAACCTATGCATAAGTCTAAAAACAGAACTGGAAACACTTAAAAATTCAAAACTAAAGTCTTTGCCTCTTCAAACATTAATAAATGAGCACCATGTCCTAATACAAGAGAAACTAGATTTATTGGGAAATATCTCAAAAGGTTTGTACGATGAAATGAATTCATATCTACAAGTAAATCCGAAAAATCTTACAGATCAATTAACAGATAATATACAAGATATACTGAAATATTATCTTAAAACAATCCCAACTGTGGCACCAAATAAGGAACATTCTGTGCAAAACACTCAAGGAGAAGAAGAATCACAGATTCGAAAACATTTGAAGAAAATAATTATCATTCCTAATGAAGCTAATCAATCATCCCAAGTATCAAAATGCGTAAGAACGGAGATTAAAAAACCCGAATTACGAGCAGCAGTTAAATCAGTCAGGAAAACAATGAACAATAATATAGAAATTAAAACCACAGAAACAGATATAGAAATCCTAAAACAAGCACTAACTTCATCGGAAGATCTTATATCTCGCTCAAGAATATTAGAACCAGAAAAGAAAAGACTGAGAATCCTCTTGTTAAGAATTCCAGATGATATCACTCAAGATGATTTAAAGAACGAACTGGCCCAGAGAAACTACTTCAGAGATACGCCATTTGAAATATTAAAACATTTTTCGTCGAAACAAAGGCATTATAATAACTGGATACTTCAAGGTAGTACAAATATTTGTCGTCAAATAATTAGTAAAGGCAAGTTAAACATATTTACAGAATCAGTAAGAGTAGTCCATCATCTTCGAATTATGCGATGCTCTAACTGTCAAGCTTTAGATAGCCACGTAGCAACAAATTGTAAATGGATAGCAGAATGTGCAAACTGCGCGAAAGAGCACCACACTTCCGAATGCTCAGAATCTACAGAACAATGTATTAATTGCTTACGGGAAGGCTTTGAATGTTGTGATCACAAAGCCTCATCTCAAGATTGTCCATTATACAAACATCTTAAAAATAATAAATTGCAAAATTACTACACTAATTCAATAGGTAAAATGTCTATCTCTTCAACTAAAAATGAAACTAAAAGAAGCAGACAACTCCCAAGTCCCATTTTATCTAACAACAGCGATTGTCCCAGTGAGGAAGATCTATATGATCATGACTATCCTTCTCTTAAAACAAGCAATGAAATTCGTAGTGTCAGAATTATAGAAAACTCTTCCCGAAAAAACCGAGGAAATTCAAAGAAGACCGCAAGCAGGAATTGGGAGGCTCTGCCTCCCCGTTACCGATAGAGGCACTAAAAGTGAATCTTCTAGCCTTTATTCCAAAGAAAAATCATTGAAAATAGCACAAGTAAATCTGCAAAGGAGCCGAACGGCCACAGCTGATCTTATCAATACTCTTTACTCCGAAAATTACTCTTTAGCTTGTATACAAGACTGTTACATTAACAACAACCGACCACATGGTCTACCAGCAGGAGCACCTTGCTACTCGTCAAATAATAGAAATGCGTTCATAATAATTGTAGATCAGAGTTTAAAACACATTCAACTTGGAAAGTTTGATAATACAGTTGTAGTAAATATAACTATTTCAAAAAATACTTTCACATTAGTTTCACAATATTCTCCGCCATCAGCGAATTTGGAGCAAGATCTTCATTCATGGGATACTTTCCCGGGCTACTCGCCTAATCTCCTCATATTGGGGGATCTTAACGCCCACAGCATTCTTTGGGGCTATCCTTCTGATAACGAAAAAGGTCACCAACTATTTTCTTTTATCAGTCAACATCGACTAATAGTTCTTAATGATCCTCACTGTTTACCAACATTTGAAACGGATCACTCTAGAGGCTGGCCAGATGTTTCCATGTCGTCTCTTCCTTTCTTTTCCAGAATTTCATCCTAGACAGTTGATAAAGACTTAAATTACGGTGACCATAGATTAATTACAATACTAACAGATATTCCATTAACTAAACACTCAACAAGGAGATATCGAACAAAAAATATCTCTTTTAAAAAGTTTAATAAAGAATTGGCCTTTAAATTAACACAAAACAGTATAAATTTCAACAACATACCAAATCAAAATACTTTTGATGAACATTACAAACTTTTCTTAGAATTATTACATACCTTATGTGACAAACACTTGAAGAAAAGAAAAAGTATTTTTACCCCACAAATTACCTGGTGGAATGATAACTTACGAAAGACACGAAACTTTGTGAAGGCCTTGCAAAGAAAATCCAAATTGCCGTCAGCTTCACAAGAAGACAAAATTAGATATAAAAAAGAAAAAGCCATCTACAAGAAAGCGATCATGGATTCAAAAAGACAAGCTTGGTCCAACTTTTGTGGCAATACCAAAGATCCCTTTGGAAATGCTAAGAAAATTGCATTCCAAGAATTCTATCAACAGGAAGTAATGGCGTTGGCAGACTCAAACTATCCATTATATACTAGGGACTTCTTCTACACAGATCTAACAAATAAAATATTCGGCCCTTCAATTAAATTATCTCAAAAATCGTTTGATTCTGATGACTCAGCTCCTCCGTTCGTAGACCAAGAACTCCATGCTGCCATTTACTCTTTCAATCAAAACAAGGCCCCTGGGCCCGACAAAATAGACCATTTCATAATAAGAAATCTTTATAAAACACAGAAGAATTTACTCTTATCAATGTACAATACGCTACTGAAATTGAATTACTTCCCTTCAAATTGGAAAATTGGAGAATTAGTATATTTTAAAAAGAAAAACAAATCTTCTGACGATTATCAATCCTATAGACCAATAACTCTTCTCCCAATATTTGGCAAAATATTAGAAAAAATGCTTTTGAAACGAGTAAATTATTTTTTATCACACTCACAATCTCTACAATCATCTCAACATGGTTTTGAACAAGGTCGTTCAACAGAAACGGCATTACAAGATCTTTTCTCTAATATAGAAATCAAATCTCAAGAAGATAAGTATATCTCTTTAATTTCTATAGATTTTCAAAACGCATTTGATCGCCTGCCATGGGACATAACTATAGAAGAACTTGAACTTTTAAAGTTACACAAACCCTATCTTAATCTGTTTAGGTCATTTTTAACATTAAGAGCAGCCTACTATAATTGGCAATGAAATTCACTACATTGGTTTGGCAGGGGCTGTCCACAAGACTCCTGCCTGGGACCATTTCTTTGGAAAATCTTCTTAAATAAATTATTAAAACTTCTTAAAAGACATGGTTATAAAATAATAGCCTACGCCGATGATATACTATTAGTAATCTCAGGCTCCACAAGGAGAAGCTTAGAAGATTCGGCAAATCATGCTTTACAACTCATCAGCGACTGTTCAGATGTTAATCGTGTATGTCAATTTCCTTCGACAAATGCTCAGTACTTCATCTTAAAAAACCCAAATCTCTAAAACGTCCACCAATTTTTAAGATAAGAAATAAAAATTTAAAATCAAATCCAACATTGCTTTATTTGGGTGTTACCTTAGATAGTAATCTTACTTTTCTTCCTCATCTTAGAAATAAGAAAATTGAAATATTAAAAACTATTCAAAATCTTTTCAAATTCTCTTCCTCGTATCGTCTTCCAAAATATATTTTAAAAGTGTGGTATCAAACAATATTGGAGAAAAAAATATCTTATTGTGCACCAATCTGGTTCCCAAGATTGCAAAAATCCCATGGCTTACGCATTTTATCATCAATACAATCAGAATGTCTCTTGATGATTTCTAAAGCATACAGGAAAACGGCAACCTCTGCCTTATGCACATTAACCTTTTACAGGCCAAATTCAGATCCAGGCATATTTTAAATTATTTTTTTGCACATTATGCCTTCTAATGCTTTAGTTAAGGGATATTAGTCATTTAATATGATGCAAATTTTTTTATATGTAATTTTCAGAATGTTCCCAATTGGGGACATTGGTCACTTCCGGTGGTCATTTTACAGTGTTCATTGGTCATTTTTATCATTTTCCGTACATTTCCCCATAAATGATAGGAATATAATTTCTGTTTAAAAAAAACTTGTTATCTAATTCTAAAAATCTGTTTCAAAAAATCATTCTTATGACTGATTATTTTATAGTGGGCACTGGTCATTTTTTTATGATTTTTTGTACATTTCCTCATTAATGATAGGATTGTAACTTCTATTTCAAAAAATCAAGGTTTCTTTTTACTCTTTCGGCAAATTTTTTCCGAGTCTAGTTTGATTAAATTTAATTTGTAATAAATTTTTAAACTTATGTTCCCAATTGGGAACATTGGCCTGTAAAAGGTTAACTGGAATAATTCCGCTACAATACCAAATAAAAAGAGAATCTCAAGCTGGGCAAGTATTAAGACTTGGCATACCATCTGAAGAGTTCGATCCAACCCTAATACAAACAAGACTAAAAACGTGCCAGATAAAACCATTTAAAAAGTATTTACATTGGATAGAAGACATACCTCCGAATTTAGCTAACTTACAAGGAAGGTCTCCATACGGGCATACTCAGAAAAATCTGAAAAAATTACAGAATGTTCTTGTCATATAGTTATATATGTTTATAAAAAAAAATTTCGGCGGAATCTCTTTATAACGTCCGTAAAAAAATAATAAAAATTTCGTTCATTTGGTGATTTATCTCCGGTTGGCGAAAAAACGAAATTTTAAAAAATACGCTTTTACGCTTCGAATACTTTTTAAAGAAAAAACTTTCTATGTTCAATTTATTTAAATAAGTTTAGTTTAAGTAATTTTAGTTTTGCATTTTTACTTTAAGTGTAATTTTGTCATATACGTTTATATGTACTTATAACAAAATGAAATTAATATATTTTATCATTTAAAACACAATTTAAATTGATTAAAATTGTTCCAAATTGAAAAATACACTGTTAAAAATCTGCTGCATTTTGTTGCAACGCACCCCCTTGCTTGTATAGAAAACGGTTACTTGGCCGTGAAATGGAGCTTTCTCATTGGTTGGAATAGAGATATTATATACAAGCGGTGGAGTGCTTTGCTACAAAATGCAGCAGATTTTTAACAGTGTATGACACGGTCAATTCACCGTACTATGGAGCATTCTCATTGGTCAGAAGAGAGATATTCTATAAAAGTAGCGGAGTGACGTTGCAGTAAATGCTGCAGATTTTTAACAGTGAAGTCAATTAAAATCAATTTTCAGATTGGTTAAAATCGTCTGCTTTTGGCGAGGAAATGCACTGCTCGCCAATTCCAGCGTCGCTTTCAGCTTTTCACGCCAATTATTCCAAACTATTTTATTTTTTTACATATCTAATAATGTAATTCCGCCGCTAATTTTCACTGATCCTTTATTACCTACATGAGTAGTTTAATTCGTATTTTTTTCAAGAAATTCTGAGTATGCCCCCAATGGAGACCTTCCTTGTTAGTGGAAATATACACCGATGGCTCAAAAACTGAATCTGGCACAGCCTATGCCTTCTGTACTTTCTATAACAATCAATTAATTCAAACATATCAAAAGTCCTTAATAAATGACAATAGTGTTTATCAAGCAGAATTGTTAGCTATCCATGACGCAATAATCTGGGCAAATTCAAGCAATTTTCAAAATATATTAATTCAAACAGACAGTTCATCAAGCCTACAAGCCTTAAAAGACATTAATACAAGAGATATATTAGTAACCTCAATCATAATACTATTACAGAAAACTACTAAAAATTTTGTTTTCAAATGGATTAGAGGCCACACGGGCATAAAAGGAAACGAATTAGCGGATACCTTGGCAAAAGAAGCTACACTGGAATCATCACAAATAGAATCAAAATTCTATCCATTACCAGCATCCTTAGTAAAAAGAAAATTAAAGCTAGATTCGCTTCAACACTGGCAAAACTATTGGGACTATGCAGATACCGGCAGATACACATACGAATTTCTACCGAAAATTTCAGAAGACTTTTTACTTTTTCATCGAAATCTATATTTATTCGCTAGCAATCATGGTCCTTTTTCTTCATATCTAGTTAAATTTAATAAAGTAGATTCTGACCTCTGTACTTGTGGGAACAGAAGTACCTCCTTGCATTTCATGTTAAATTGTTCACTAACTTCAACCTTTCATCTGCGAAAGCCATCAAATATGAAATTAAATGAGTGGTTTTCATATGTATTGAAATGTCCGAAATTATTACAGAAAATAATTGACTGCATCACCCTCGTTGAAAAGAATCAGTATATATTTCAACTTGCGCATTAGCAAGCTTATCAAATCATATCTTTGTTTTAAACATTTCTAAAAACATTTACTCAATCATACTTATGATAGTTGAACTTAGTTGAACTTTCTAAATAAAAAGTGCATCTAAAAATTTTTATAGACAACAAACTCTTAATTGTCTTAATTAACTCTTCTATTTTAAATTTTGAAATTTATGCATTTTAATATTGAAAAAACTTTAGGTTCGCCCAGAAGAAATTGGGCAACCATTTGTGAAATAATTGTACTTTTTTTTTTTTTTTTTTTTTTTTTTTTTTTTTTTTTTTTTAATAATAAATGTTAGGTGGGGCTTGTTGAGCTCAAGCCATATGGTAGGCCTCCCCACCTAACTGAATCTGAATCTGGAGAACACGCTGGCCATTCCATTCGAACGATTCCTTCCTCGAAAAGGAAATCCTCCACCAGGTTTGCACGATGTGGCCTGCAGTTATTGTCCATTAAATGAAGTTATCTCCGATTGCTGCAGCGTAAGGGACTACAATATGTCTCAGGATCTCAACCCTATATCGGCGACCAGTCAGAATGATGTAGAGGTCAGTGCGCCCGTCAATGGAGATGCCACCATACACCAACACTCCTCCACCGCCAAATCTGACACTTTCGTGCACGAACGCAGGATTATTCCTACTGCCACGGTCCCTCCAGATGAAAATACGCCTATTATCCGGATGTACAGAAAAACAGGACTCGTCAGAAAACAGAATATTGCTCCATTCATTTTACCTCCAGTTGACATGCTCGGTTGCCCACTCCCTGCGGTCGCGACGATGCCTTGATGTTAATCTAACACATACCATCGGTCGGCGAGCATACAGACCTACAGCATGGAGCCGGTTTCGGACAGTCTGAGTTGAAATCGTGGTGCCTGTAGCCGAGCGAAGGTGTTGTTGGAGAAGAGTAACGTTCATTTTTCGATGTCTCCGAGCTGTTAACGCTAAATACCGATCTTCATTGGGCGTTGTTGCCCGTCTACTACCTTGCCCTGGTCTTCGGCCTGCACATCCACTCTCCAAAAAACGGTTCCAGATCCTGGAAATGACACTTTGTGACACTCCAATGGCTTGCGCTACTTCGGCTTGAGTTTGCCCCCCTTCTAACCTACCAACAATTCTCCAAGCTTCTGAATCAGTCAAATGACTTCGCTGAGACATCGTACTCATCGAAACAAAGCAATCATTGAATGCCGATCATCCTTGTCTTCATTCTCTTTTATCCAGTTGAAAGTCAAATTTCATTCGCTGCCGCTGAAGCGACGTTTTTGACGTCGAACTCAAAATTTGCATACTCCACAGTTTGAAAACCAAAAAATTTGCATTTGTGATTCTCTTCTTCTATTTTCAGCAAAATAAATTCCGTTTATATCTTTATTTTATATAAAACTTCAAATATCCTTTAATTGTTTTGAGCAGTGTATCTTCCTTGGAGAAAATCGCTCTAATTACAGCGTTAATAGATTTGCTTCATACCAAAGATGAAAATATACTGAAAATTCATTTCTAGTATTATTTGTAAAATTGACATTGAAATCACCATCTGTAATTAAATTTTTATATAATATACAGTGGAACCTCAGTTCACGATCATAATCCATTCTTGTATCTGACTTTCTGCATGTGATGTAATTTTTTTGGGCGCTCTATCTCTAGAACTAATGCATGGGATTAAAAAAAATTATATTCAGGTAATCCCAGATATAAATTGATGCTGTTTACATTTTGATTTAAATCGTTCAACAGATGGCTTAACCGTGTTGCATTTTTCATTATTTTCGCAATAGTTCTATCTCGAGAATTAACGCACGGATTTTCATCAAACTTCAAATTCAGTTAATCTTTATATGAATTAGCTTTGTTTACGTTTTGGTTTCAATAACCAAACACATGGCGCTGCTATCCTGAATTGTTCTGATTACCACAATATCTCTATCGCAGGGATTAATGCACAAATTTTCATCAAACTTGAGATTTAGGCACACTTTGATTTATATTATTGCTCATTACATGTTTTGGGTAAATCTCCCAACAAGTGTCGCATATATGCTGTATTTTTCCCGATATCCGCAACAGTCATATTTCAAAAACTAATGTTCGGAATTTCATGTCTTTAGAATCCTCACGGTGAGCATATGATTGCCATTTGATTTTGGCGCTGTAATAATGAATTTTGGCGCATTAAAATGCATGAGATAGAAAATAGTTTTGGGGTTGCCACATCCGACTAGTTCTTTATAATAGGAGTAATCGACGGTTCATCTACACCATATTGTTTAGCTATTTTGATTACACTATCATCGTTCTTAAGTTTTGTCACTACTTCTTTTCATAATTGATCAGTAATTCGCTTAAGCTTCTTACTATAGCTATCACTAAACGCTTTTTCATTATTAGAAGTCATAATAAAGGCTAAAATTTTCGCAAAACTGATTAAAATTAAAACAATAAGTTAAATTTTTTACTGTACTTAAGGTCACAAAGCACTCTGATACGCGCACTTTACTCCAAACTTGACTTATAAAAAGAGTTATGTGAGGGTTGCCAACTGAACTATTCGACAGCTTTGGTCGCGAATCCCGAAAGAGTAAAATTTTGATCACTAAAGTTGGTCATAAACCGAACTTGTCAAAAACAGAGGGGGCCGTAAACCAAAGTTCCACTGTTTTTTGACCGATAAGTTTGCAAATATGGCATTATTTATATATTCATTGGCGATGATCATTATGCAACTTGGCGATTTAGCCGATTAAATTTGCGATTTTAAAGTAGCGTTTGATAATAACGGAAAATTATGAATTTCTATTAGAAAAATTAGGATAATTACTGTAATTTTTATGCACGGTTTTAAGTAAACTCGGATTTTTTTCCATAATTTTAAATTTAGTACATTTGGAAATGGAAGGAAGAGGGAAAGTATATCTTTGCAATGCTTTTTCGACAATATCTCAAGCAAAAATACTTTTAAATGCCAATAATTGCGGATCGTAAATGTTGCATTTACTTCACACCATCACAAAAGTTTTTTGCATCACCATGTGTTTTTTCATTTGATGCTTTCTTGGCACAGATGCCATATATGCACGACATTGTGCGATATTCTTCTGACGCCAATTTCGCAAAAGCTTAGTTTTCAAACTTCAATTACATACATATATATTAAAATACTACTTAGTTATCCCATCAACCAATTTCGCCAAACTATACAAATTGCCAAACTCATAGCGAAATTATACATATAGACATAATTTTCATTTTAAATAACACAAAAAAATAATTTATAGAATCTTAATAAAAAATACAAATAAAAAGTCGAAATAAAAATCCCTTAATGGCATTTTAAACACGTGCATCGTATTTAATGTCATTGAATGCGACATTCACGATCATCCATTATTGGCATATAATAATTTGGCGATGGTTTTTTGGTCGACGAGATAACCAAGTAGTACCTCTATTAACTATTTTCTATTATTTTCAAAAGAAAATAATAATGAATAAAAACCGGTGATAATTGATTATCCCTTCGACCAAAAAATTATCGCCAATTTATAAAATTAAATGCCAATAACGGATTATCATAAATGTTACATTCAGTTTACATTAAATAGGTTACCCATGTTTGTTATGCCATAATGTAATTTTGAATTCAACTTTTTATTTGTACTTTTATTGATGTTTTACTAATTTATTTCTTCTTTCGTTATTTAAAATAAAAATTATGCCAATATGAATTACATGGTGAATAAATTGATGATTTGTACAATTTGGCGAAATTGATCGACGGGATAATCAAGTAGTATTGAAAAGTTTAATCAATAACTACAAAATGAAATGATTTATAAAATTTAACAAAATTAAATGAAGGTAAATATATATATATATTTAATAAACGTTAGCCCGGTTATCATATCAGACAAAATAACAAAATTTTCGTACCAATTAGGTATCCTAATGCGTATTTGACATGACATCCCTATTTAAAATCAATTGAATGCTATTTAAGATATGGACAGAATGTGAAGTTTTTGTTTTACTCTACATCTTTTCCTTGTGTAAATTAGGACGTCATATGATCATAATTAAAAAATCTTACATTTAGTTCCTGAAGAGAAAATTTTGTTTTCCCAGATACTTTTTTCCGATGTACTTGTTTTTTTCCCATTTTTTTCTACTACTAAAATTCAAAATGTTAGGACACTCGAGAAAATCATCCCATGGTCATATAAAATGCATGTTAAGAGAAAAATTAACCATGGATTCGAAAAAAAAAAAAAAAAAAAAAAAAAAAAAAAAACACTTCGTTCATAATTTTATTATTTAAAGAACTGAAACAAAAGCTTCGCAATAAAAACAAATAGCCATGTTTTTCACGTGATTTGTTTAATTTGAATGAATTATGATACATACATGACAATTTTTATATTAAATTTGGTGGCAACGAATAAAAATAAAAACTACAATCGCAACAGCAAAAGACAATATTCAACTGGAGGTTTAAGACATAAATTCGATTTTCTCAAAAACCGTCTAACATACAAAGATGAAAAAAAACTTTTCTAAGTTTTATCAAGACGATACAAATAAACCAAAAACAAAGTTAATCCATCCATAATAACGTTAGCTATTGCTTGTTGAATATTTCGTCTTCATTTTTTCGTTAAAAGTTAAATAAAAAACTACAGTAAACTGCGATAATTTTTTGAATACTATCATTTTATTCGTCTTGTCGAGTTCTATCTTTTGAAAACAAAATCACTGTCGTACGTCAACTGGTTCGCCAGAAATTTCAAAAAGACGCTCGCATTTTCTATTTCTTAAACATATTATATCAAACGCTACCGCGTTTGCTATGATATTAATTTAGTGTATTTTTTATTATTTACATTCATTACATTATAAATATAAATTAAAAATTTTTATTTTAAAATAGACTCAATACATAATATGTTTTACATTCACTTTATCATTATATTTCATAGTAGCTATAAACTGAAATTTATCCTTGATCTGTATATTTATTTCATATTTAAAATTACTGGTATTTTAAAGCTACTAATATAATTAATAATAAACTAAAATAAATATTTATTAAATTTATTTTTTGGGATAGTGAAAGACAAAAGGTAATTCAAAAAAGTAAATAAAAGAGAAACGGTAAAAAAGTTTAGTTTTGTCTGTTAAAAAATATTATTACATATGATTACAAACAATCATCTTATTACAAAGAAATAGGTCCAGTTTCAAGAAAATTTGCTCACAAAAATCGTCTTCAAAAGTAGGGAAGAATGTTTTTAAAAAAATGCAAGCAACAATTATTATTTTTTTTAAGTGATGGTGGGGGGAGTTTTCTAAAAACAAAATATTTTTCATAGCACGCCTAGTTACCAAATCACTATTGTTTTTCCAATGTTTATATGGTAAAATAATTTATGAAAAGAAATTTCTAAGATGCAACTTTGTGTTGTAAAAACTAGTCGTTGGGGGGCTACCGTAAGATTTACCCGTCATGGATATACATACAATAAAACATGAAAATAAACATGTGTAAACTATTTATAAAACGCATTGCAATTCCAAAACAAAATTTAAACGTATATTTAAATAATTTTAATATACATAATTAAAAAATTTATTAATGCAGCTCTATTAATGAATTGCTGATCAACCAATTTCGACAAAATACATAAAATGCCAAACTACTCAAGAAATACCGAAATGTGCAAAAGAAACATCCTTATATTTCCAAAATAATAATAATAATAACTAACAGTTTATTGCGTTGGATTAAGCGTCTCATTTCCAATTAAAATTTATCTTTGAACTGATATTTGAATGAAATGCAGGGTCATGAAAAATCAAAAAATGGGGAAAACAGGACTACAAGTATCTCGGCAATTAATAATCCGATAGACTTCGTTTTTTAAACAACTTATGTGTTATTTTGTTGCTTTTTACGTCCACTCCTTAAAATAAAAAAATTCGAAATTTTTTATGTACCTTTCATCAGAACGAATTTTTAGAGGGTCTGAAAAAAAAAATAGTTCCGAATAATCGAGGTTACTTATATTAAATAGGCTTCGTCCTATTCTTACATACTAAGTACATACAAAATTTTCTCTCACAATTTGTTCGGGAACTAGAGCGTTTACAGACACACAGACGTACGGAGGACAACTTTTCGGAATCTCCAGTAACTGAAACGTGTAAAACCAACTAATAATACGATTTTCAAAACGATTGCAAGGCTTATTCTAAACTATAAGATAATTTCCTTTGCCTTTTAAAATAATAAAAAAAAATATCTGTGCTTCAATAAATTTATCTCATATCTGATTAATTAAAAGAAAAGGTGTAGAAGGATGATTTGAAGAAATTCTTACTTATAGTGGCTTAAGTGTCTAATTAAATTATTGAAAACGTGTATTATTAATCTAATTCGAAGAAAAGACTATTATGTAATTTTTTTTATAATTATTATTAAACTAATGATAATTTAAAAGCTCTAAAAATGTACTAAATTAATCAAAAATATTTATGACAGTTTATAGTACATATAAAATACCTAATACAAATAATAAATAATAATAATTAAAAAAATCCGTAATATTAATAATAAGAAGACAATGTCCTCTGTAAAATTATGTTACATAGATAAAAGAATAATTTTTAAAATTGTTTGTAACTCGGAAAAGGTTATGATATATTTTGGTTCGTAGTTTTATTATTCTTTCGTATATTAAGAAACTTTTGTATTTCTTTACAGTGCACAGCTGAAAATCTCACAGTACTCAAAAAAGATTAAAATCGTACAGAAGTTGCTCCCAAATCACTCAAAATATGAAAATGGTCCTCACATGAGGACAGGTTGAGAAATATTGTGTTGGAAAATTCGAATGTCCATTGGTGATTGGCACTTCATATCACGACTTTTAACATGCATATTATCTATATTATAAAGGCCAAACGTACCTGGGCGTAACGCTAATGTCATTCTGCGAATAGCAACACGTTGAAATTTGATATGAAATTTCGGTTTTGAATTTTTCGCTACTACAAATTTTTAAGCTTTTAAACATCACACATTTACAATTTTTACACCTTCGTATAGAAAAAAAATGCATGAAATTTGTCGGAAAACCGTATCTTAATTTGTTTTTGAGAAATTCATGAATTTGAGAAATTTTGAGAATTTCATGACCGAAATTATTTTTGTAATTGTGGCAACAGAAGTACACCATTTCTATTAAAAGCAAAAAGAAAATGATTGTAAAATGGTAAAATTAAAATACCATAAAAAAAAGGGGGTAAGTGCGGATATAAGAGTTGCAAATGTAAATTTTAAGATGATGAAAATAATGTCAGATTTAGATTTCATGGGGGGGGGGGGGGAAGTCTATGATTGAGTTAAAGTGGAATAAATTTTACTGTTTTTCGTTTCAAAATACCAAGCATATGAGCCTTTTGACCTAAATCATTATAACTTATCTTTATTATATTTTACTGCTTACATATACGATTAAAGATTAATTCTAATAATATCTACAACTAAAATTTTATAGAAATAGTATTTTGTTAATTTTAGGTTGAATATCATTTGTTTAAGAGTAAGACTTGCCCATATAAGATGCATTTTTTATTGTAACTAATTTCATAGATTTATTAGAAATCGATGAAACAGTTCCTACTTAAACATTTTCTTCCGTCGAAATTCGACGGGTTCTACCTTGTCTTACTAGTAGCAGAAATTCGATCAAAAGTATCCAAAAATCTAAATGTTTCACTTTCTCCTTCTGGTAAATCTTTAAAAACACAGTTTTGATTTTATCCTTCATTTTTTTTCTTTCCAGGCTATAAAAAACATGAAATAAAGTAATTCTGTTTTAAGTAACACTGCATATTCCACATTTTAAATCTGACTGAAACGTCATCCATTTATATAACAATTAATCTTCTCCGTACAATGAGTCAGTGGTTTATAACAATGATCTCAACTGTAAGAAAAGTTCTGCCAGTAAAAAAAAAATTTTTGCTAACACATGCTGCAGAAAAGACCTTTGAAGATTAACAACAATGTATCTGAATTTTACATTTCCATTTTTCATTTTCCTGAAAGCTTAATTCTTTAACGCTTCGGTGATCTTCCAGTAAGGAAAAAAAAGAACACTAGTTCCCAGACAAAGTGTGTAAACAAAATTTAACGATCTTTTATTGCAAGTTAAAGTTGTTTTGTTATAATTGAATTTTCTTTTGATGAAAAATAACATTCGTTAATAATTTGAAAGATGTTTCATTTGATACCAAAGCACAATCCTATAAAATAAATAGACAGAATGAGCTAATTTGGCTCAACATTTGCGTAAATGTGGTACAAAATCACACATATATAATAAAATTACACACACACACATATATATATATATATACACACACATATATATATACAAGTATTAAAAATACTCTGGTGAGCAACAAAAAAGGTTATAATGTTTTAAGTATGAAAAAGGTGTTTGACAAGTGCTTTTAATTGAGCATGAGAAAGGACAAGGGGTCCCTCCTTGGCTGCAGCTCACTGTCAATGCCAAATTTGAAAAAATCATATTTGCGCAAGAAATTAGTCACAATTACGATAAAAATTTTTAGTGCAAAGACGTAGCCAGAAAAAACGCAGCGTAATTAAACATGAATGTAAGGCGAAATAGTTACAGAAACTTTAGTTCCTGCAGCGTATCATAGTCATTGCAGTGCCACCAAGCATTCCCGCAGCGTAGAACTGCACAGAAAACTGTTTTGTAGTGCAGTTGCACTGCAGAGTCAACAGTGCAGTTCACATGTAAAGCAGGCTTGAAAATTTTACTAAAAACAAAGACGGGAAGTTTTACGCAAATTTCTTTTATAATGGAAAAAGCGCAAATATGATTTATTTTAAATTTGGCACAGACAGTGAGCTGCAGCCAATAAAGGACAACCTGTCCTTTCTCATGCTCAATTAAAAGCACTTGTCAAACATTTTTTTATACTTAAAAACATGTTAACTTTTTTTGCTGCTCACCAGAGCAATTTTTAATACTTATCATTTGAATTTTTTTGATAAAAACTGAAGATTTTTTTATAGCTTGAGAAGCAAAATCTCTTCTGCTGTCAAAATTTTATTCTTGTATTAGAATAATCAAGAAAGTTATTGCATTGCCATACAAAATGCATGATGGCTGAAAAATAAACCAAGGAGTTGAACAAAAAAAATTAAAGTGCGCTCACAACTTTATTCAAAGAACTGAAACTAAATGTTTCGCAATAAAAACAAATAACCATGTTTATCACGTGATTTATTTAATTTGAATAAATTATGTTACATGCATAAAAAATTTTTTATATTTATTTAAACTTTGTGGTAATGATTTAAAAAAACTACAACAGCAACAACAAGAAACAAAGTTCAACTAGAGCTTTAAGACACAAATTCGATTTTCTCAGCGATCGTCAAACGTACAAAGATGAAAAAAATCTATTTTAAGTTTTACCAAAAGGATTAAAATAAACAAAAAATAGAGTTATTTTATCCACGGGATCGTTAACTATTGCTTGTTGAATTTTACGCCTTCATTTTTTTCTTTAAAAGTTAAATAAAAAACTACAGTAAATTACGATAATATTTTTAATGCTATCATTTTATTAGTGTTATATCTGTTATGATGTGCACTAGATGGCGCCATCAGCGCCAGTCAAAAGGCAGTTCAGCCGCGAACGATGTTCGGAGTTCGTTCGTTGTCAGCCACGATGTAAGACGGTCGGATCTTGGATCCAGGAATAAATTCTTATATCTTAATGCATCCAGCTCTAGTGATCATTTAGTATTTCCATACACCTTTAGAAATGTTTCAGTGGCGACGAGGATAAACTCTATCGATGTTTTTTCAATAAAAAAAAATGTTTTTTGACGCGATTTTGAAGAAAGAGCGTCAGCGGTGGATGGCCGCGTGTTCCTACTAGGCCTAAGCGCCGATCGGCGGACGGACATTACGGCGTTAGCGAAGCAGGCTTAATCGGCGACCGGCGACCCCAGAATTGTTTATTCAAGTTCCGGCATGGCTTCTTTTGGTTGTATTGCAGAATTTAATCCATCGGTCGAATCCTGGAGCGAATACTCCGAAAGATTGGAACAGTTCTTCATCGCCAACGCCATAGTCGAAGACAATAGAAAGCGTGCTGTTTTCTTAACGGTGGTAGGACCTGCCACTTACGGATTGCTTCGGAATCTGCTATCGCCGGCTGCACCCACATCTAAGACATTAGCGGAACTCATCGGCATCCTCAACGGACATTATGATCCAGTGCCTTCAGAGATCGTGGAGCGATTCAAGTTCAACAGCCGCGTACGGCGCGCGGACGAATCAGTGGCCGATTATATCGCAGAGCTTCGGAAATTAGCGAAGTATTGCAATTACGGCGAATCTCTGGATATGATGCTCCGTGATCGGATAGTTTGTGGTATACAAGACGAAGGAATACAACGAAAATTGTTATCAGAAAGCAATTTAACCCTTTTGCGAGCGTCGGAAATTGCCGTTTCAATGGAAGCAGCTGCGAGGGATGCTGTTGATCTGAAGATATCTGCCGTTCCTGAAGTGAAAAAATTACAAGTTACGGCGCAACGGCCGCGAAAAAACGAGATCGTTAAATCGGCGTCCAATTCAAATAACGGCCATACAGGGAAGAAGTGTTATCGTTGTGGCGACTCCAAACACCATTCTTCTGATTGTAAACACAAAAATAGCACGTGTTATAGCTGTAAAAAATTGGGGCACCTGTCAAAAGTGTGTTTATCAAAGAATAAACAAGGTTACAAACCTAAAGTTAACTTAGTTGCTGAATCTAAAGAAGATTTAGGCAGTAAGGAGTATACAATTTTTAATTTAAGAGATAACAAGAGAGATTACCCTCCGGTGAAAATTACTTGTGAGATCCAAGGCCAGCCTGTTATTTTTGAAATTGACTCAGGGGCTCCATTTTCCATAATGCCTGTAAAACTGTTTGATAAAATTAGAAGATTCTGCCCTCCTTTGGAAAAAACGAACATTAAGCTTCAGTCTTACACCAACAATACCATTGATATTTTGGGAGTTACAAATGTGAATGTGGTGTTCCAAGCAAGAACAGAGACTTTACCTCTACTAGTGGTTTCTCAGGGAAGCACTAATTTAGCTGGGCGAAACTGGATTGTTCCATTAAGCCTAATGAATGCGTTTGATGCCAACATGAACCACACATTACATTGTGTAAGGACTGAGCAGCTCAAGCTAGATGGACTTTTAAAAGAATTCCAGAATATTTTCTCACCAGGCTTGGGATTAGTGAAAGGAATTAAAGTTCATCTTACCTGTAAAACTGGTGAACCTCCGAAATTTTTCAAGGCTCGTCCTGTACCATATGCATACAAGGAAAAAATCAACAAGGAAATAGACCGCCTTCTTGCAGATGGCATTTTAGAGCCAGTTAAAACTTCTGATTGGGCAGCTCCTATTGTTCCCGTGCTGAAGCAAGACGGCAGAATTAGAATATGTGGTGACTTTAAGCTAACAGTCAATAAAGTAACAGAATTAGAGCAGTACCCTCTGCCAAATATCGAAGATTTGTTTGCTGAAATGTCTGGGGGTACAGCTTTCACTAAATTAGATCTGCGGGATGCATACTGTCAACTAGAGCTCGATGAAGAGTCAAGACGCCTGGTAGTAATAAATACGCACAGAGGTCTCTTCCGGTACACACGCCTGGCTTTCGGCATTGCTTCCGCCCCGGCTATTTTTCAACGTGAAATTGACAAGATCTTACAAGGGGTAAAAGGAGCCTCTAAATACTTGGATGACCTTCTAGTAACTGGTAAAACCGAAGCAGAACATCTACAGAACTTACAAGAAGTTCTCTCTCGTCTGCAAGCAGCAGGTGTAAAGTTACATCCAGAAAAATGTGAATTTCTCAGACCATCTGTGGAATATCTTGGTCATCGTCTGGACAAAGATGGATTGCATCCAGTTGAATCGAAGGTCAAAGCGATTACAGATGCTCCGGAACCAACAAATGTAGACGAGCTACGTTCTTTTATTGGCCTAATCACATACTATGCGAAATTTTTACCTAACATGTCAACACTGTTAGCACCCTTATACCAGTTGTTGGAAAACAAACGGCTATGGAGATGGGGTTCATCACAACGAGAAGCTTTTAAAAAAGCTAAAGATGTCCTGCAGACCTCATCATTACTAGTGCATTTTGACCAAGACAAGGAAGTGATCCTGGCTTGTGATGCAAGTCCTTATGGGCTTGGTGCTGTTCTGTCACATAAAACTCCAGATGGTGATAGACCAATCGCTTTTGCTTCTCGCTCCCTGACGAAAGCAGAAAAAAATTACAGTCACATTGAGAAGGAGACTTTAGCCTTAGTATTTGGAGTGACTCGATTCCGGAACTATCTCTTGGGACGTAAATTTACGTTACTTACAGACCATCGTCCTTTGGTAACTTTATTATCAGAAGAAAAACCAGTTCCATCAGTTGCTGCAGCCCGTATCCAGCGATGGGCATTGACTTTATCTGCCTACGTTTACAAGATAGAGTACCGAAAAGGGAAGTTGCACGGAAATGCTGATGCTTGCAGCAGACTTCCACTGAAATCTGAAATGGCGGAGCCTCCAGTACCTGTCGAGTCGGTTTTGCTTATCCGACAGTTAAATGATAGTCCACTGACAGCACATCTAATCCAAAGGGAGATAGACAAGTGTCCTGCACTGAGCCGTCTACGATCTCATATTCAAAATGGGTGGCCAAAGAAAGTGACAGAAAATTTACAAGCCTTTTGGCATATCCGACATGAACTGTCAGTTGAGGAAAACATCATTCTCAGAGGTTCCCGTGTTTTTGTTCCAGGAAAGTTTCGTCAATTTGTTTTGGATGAACTGCACAGTGCTCATCAAGGGATTTCTGCTATTAAATCTCTGGCTCGTTCCCATGTCTGGTGGCCTGGTATTGATCGGGACTTAGAAACAAAAGTTCGAAACTGCCTCGACTGTCAAGAAAATGCTGCAGCTCCTCCTTCGACACAAATCCCTTGGCTCACACCTAAAAAACCTTGGGAGAGAATCCATATCGACCATGCAGGTCCTGTAGAAGGCCATTGGCTATTAATTATAGTTGATGCCAAAACAAAATGGCTTGAAGTGATTCCAGTGCCCAACACCACAGCAACTTCAACAATAATAGCTCTGCGTAACCTGTTTGCACGTTTTGGCTTACCAGAGAGCTTAGTCAGTGATAACGGACCTGGCTTCCGTAGTGACGAATTCACAAATTTCTTGAAAAGAAATGGCATTACACCAATTAAAACCGCACCGTACCATCCAAATTCAAATGGTTTAGCGGAAAGAGCAGTGCGTACAGTAAAAACTGCATTGAAGAAAGCTAAAGAAGGCATTTTCACTGAAAGACTGACCAGATTTCTTCTGAATTTTCGAAATACTCCATCAAAGGCAACGGGTATATCTCCAGCTGTGGCAATGTTCGGACGACCTCTTCGCATGCGTTTGGATCTTATCCGCAGTGCTAAAGTTAAAACATCTGAGAGGGGAGATACCCATAATAGCAAATTTACAGAAGGCACTCCTGTCTGGGTGCGCTCTTTTACCCGGGGCCCATCTTGGGTTGCTGGAAAGGTTACAGGAACAATGGGGAATACAATGTGCAAAGTCAAGACAACTTGGGGTATTTGGACACGACACATTGATCAAATTCGTTACAGGCAAGAGGACACTCTACAGGAAATTCCTCCAGCTCCAGAACTACCAGATTCTGTTTCTTCAGGATCAGATGTGTCAGTGTCTACAGTGCAACCGAGAGATGTAGTAGAGTTACCAGCTGTTCAGGTGACAGACACCCTTCTACCTCCTACGCTGTCTCCGCAGGTAAGTGTCCAAGAACACAGTTCTCAGGCAGATCCTCCGGCACTCTCGCCGCAAGCAGTTTTGCAGAATCCAGGAGCGCCACTTCCTAGACGTTCCACTCGTCCAAAAGCAAAACCTGAACGTTTGCAATATTAGACTTTTTGATTTGGACTGTTAAATTTTGAACTGTGTCAAGGACTTTATTTTTTATTGTATTGTGCATGTCTAACAACTTGAATATTTCCTTTAAGAAGGAAGAGAATGTTATATCTGTTATGATGTGCACTAGATGGCGCCATCAGCGCCAGTCAAAAGGCAGTTCAGCCGCGAACGATGTTCGGAGTTCGTTCGTTGTCAGCCACGATGTAAGACGGTCGGATCTTGGATCCAGGAATAAATTCTTATATCTTAATGCATCCAGCTCTAGTGATCATTTAGTATTTCCATACACCTTTAGAAATGTTTCAATTAGTCTCGTTGAATTCTATATTTTGAAAAAAAAATCACTGTCGTACGTCAACTAGTTCGCCACAAATTTCAAAAAGACATTTGTATTTTCCAATTCTTAACCCTTTGCGGCGCAGGGCAAATTCATTGCTTAAGTATTGAAATTAATGATTGACACCGGAATTTGAAAACAACCTTATTTGTAAATAAGATAACGCTATATTTCACTCATTCATTAAACCGTAATTTTTTTTAACAAGATTCTGGTGTCAATGTGGAGTTTGGGAATTAAAATTAAGTGGTATATCTATGAAACCAGCGCGCCACAAAGTGTTAAACATATTATACCAAACGCTACCGCATTTGCTATGATATACAGAGTAATTATAGTTTTTTTTTTTTTTTTTCAGTAAAAGAGGGGTGATAGTACACACCAAGACAAACAATATTAAATAGGAGACCAAGGGTCCCAAACGTTTTCCAAAGGAGATAGCCGCCATTAAATTTTAGGGACCAAAATTTCAAATAAACATAAAAAATGGAAAAATCAATCGATTGATTTGAAGTTTTCACTAAAATGATTCTTTATGGCGGCATTTTTTTAAAAATTAAATTAAAAAGATAAATTTCAAATAGAGGGCGCTTTAGACTTTAGAGTAGCGAACAACAATTTTTTGCCGGTATTTTATGCATCTTATTAAATGTTTTCGTAAGCTTAGACTCAAACTTAAAATTTTGAACTCAAAATCTGAGTAGTTGGGTAGTAGCACAAACTGAGCTGAGTTCAGAGGGTTCAAATTTCAAATGATTATAAAAAACGGAAAAATTTATCGATTGATTAGCGGTTTTCACTAAAACTATTCTTTATCTAGATATTTTCTTGAAAATAAATTATAAAGATAAATTTCAAAAAAGGCCGATAGAGGGCGCTTTAAACTTTGGAGTAACAAACAACTCTTTTTTGGCGTTATTTTTTGCATCTTATTAAATGCTTTCGTAAGCTTAGACTTAAACTTAAATTTTGAGCTCAAAATCTGAATAGCTGGGAGTGGTTAAGTAGACAAACTGAACTGTGTTCTCACCAGAGGGTTCAAATTCCAAATGATTGTAAAAAATGGAAAAATTGGTCGATTCGTTTGCGGTTTTCGCTAAAACTAATTTTTAAATCAGCATTTCCTTGAAAAGCGCCCTCTATCGGCATTTTTGAAATTTATCTTTATAATTTAATTTCAAGAAAATGCCGACATAAAGAATCCTTTTAGTGAAACCCGCAAATGAATCGACCGATTTTTCCGTTTTTTATGTTTATTTGAAATTTTGGTCCCTAAACATTAATGGTAGCTATCTCCTTTGGAAAACGGTTGGGACCCTTGGTCTCCTATTTAATATTGTTTGTCTTGATGTGTAATCTTGATGTGTACTATCACCCCTCTTTTATTGTAAAAAAAAAAATTTAGAATCACTCTGTGTATGTACCTCATTCATTTATATAACAATTAATCATCTCAGTACAATGAGTCAGTAATCTATAACAATGATCTCAACGTTAAGAAAGATTTTGTCAGGAAAAAAAAATAATTATTTCGAACCCATGCAGCAGGAAAGGCTTTTGAAGATTAACAACGATGGATCTGAATTTTACATTTTCACTTTTTTTTTCCTGAAAAATTAATTCGTTATACGCTTCGGTGATCTTCGAGTAAGGGAAAAAAGGAACGCTAGTTGCCAGATAAAGTTTGTAAACAAAATCTAACGATAAATTTCTGAAAGTTATGGGCTGTGCATATATAACGTTATCATTTTAGGGAGGAAAGGGGGTGTGGCACATGATATCGTAAGAAATCTCTAGAGGTAGGGGGGTTTGGTTTGGTTTATTTTTGTCGTCCGATTATCTACACTAGGGATATAGGACCAGTGGAGAATGCCCTTCGTGGGGGTCTTTCTAAGGGAACCTAACCCGTATTTACGCAAGGTTCGAAGAAAACCACGAAAACTCCGAACGGTTAGGCCGACAGCCGCGTTTGGGTTCGAACCCAGCACCTGCCGTCTACCAGTTGAGAGGTCAGAACCTCTCGGCCACTGGTGGGGCCCTAGGGGTAGGGGGGATGTCTTTTGTTATCGATATTGCATTTGATCCAATCATTTTTTTCTTGGTATTTATAACATGGTCATCAAGAAATATGTAATTTTTTTTGTCTGTTAACTATTTACATTAAAATACATAGTTATTATTAAAAAATATGTTTTTGTGAGAAATCTCGATTTTTTCACCGACTCACCAAAACAGGACCCATAGTTTAGGAATCCCTGTTTTAAGTAATAATTCCGGAGAAGCACGGAAATTGTTCTCTATCACCAGTATAGATTAGAACCACTACTACACTAATTTGTACTAAATCATTAATAAACAACATATATTTTGTTCAGAAATAAAGCCTGAAAAAAAAGCATTAAATGCGGTTTAATTAGCTGGAATAAAGTACCGATGGTATAGCTTAATTTGAAAATAACAGATAAAAATTTCCAGGAGATAAAATCAGTTTATTTCTACGAGAGCCTCTAGTGAAAAGCGTAATAATGTTTGTATTGACCGTATTGTGAATATATGATAACTAATCTCGCGATTGAACTCAAATGTTGATACAAGATTATTCATTTTGTGCACCAATATTAAGAAGAAATTCTTTGTGATTTTCTTGCCAGTATTGATATTGTAAATTAAGTATTTCTGTAATATTGACGTTGCTTTGCAAATGTTCAATGAGCAGATACTTTTGCAATAGTTCAGTTTTGTTTTAAATATTCCCCATATGAGCTAGATATTTCCGTAATAATGACATTGATGATAACCTCATCAGCCAGATTTTCCCTCAATCTCACATCAGTTTGATCCCCCCACCTCGTATTACGTTTCCGGTGCTGCCCCCTGTCAAGAAAAATTCTAACTACATTATTTAACGTATTTTCCTCCCCTCTTCTTTTTTAAGCTTTCGAACATTTAAAAAATAGTGAATTTTTCAAGGGAAATATATAATAAAGTTAAACAAGAAAATTTTTTTAAAGATTTTTCTTATTTCATTAAACAATAAAGCATGAACTCGAGGATAAATATGCTGAAAAACAAATAACTTAGTTTATTTAAATTAAGCAAATTTTTTCCGACGATCATTAATAAAATGATATTTTTGATTTTTAAACATTTTATAAATATCTGAAAAAAAATCTTTAAAAAAAATCGAGTTTCCCTATTATTGTATAACCTTGTACAAAAGAAAGCAATTACGTATATCAATGAAAAGTTTCAAATAATAGTTTTTAACAATTAGTTCTGTGATTTTAGTAAAAAAGTGTGTTAGATATTTTAACATAGCATTTTTTAAACGTCACATAATTGGTATTTTCTCTTAGAAAGCATGTTTTTTTCTTTGAGTGTTCATTCTTGAGCAACGAAAAGCAAATTTACAATGCATATTGTAACTGCATAGGTGATGTAAAAGCCTTCTTTTCTCATCAATTTTAGTCCGATTCTATGGTTTTCCCAGAAAAATTAGATGCCAGAATAATAAAAGAAATACTTTTCCGGTTCAACTTCAATCCAACTGTAACACAGAAAACTTTCCCTTAAGTAGGTTTGAGATAGATGTCTCCTGAGCCATTGTAATTTCCCCGCTTTCTATTGTCAGTAAACCGCAGAAAGGAAAAAAGAAAGGATATCCTGGACTTCAGTTGAACTTGGGCAAAATATACGTGTGATCGGAGCCTATGTCCGTCCTTTATAAAAGATCGCATTTTGCATCAAAAACAGATTTGAGAGATGACATGCATTGCAGTGAGCAGCAGTTAACACATGCTTACCATATATCAATCGTAACTTTCTAGAATTAAACTTCACTCGGAATTTCTTTCGCGGCTGTAAGAATGACCTGTCCTTCATACTATGAAGACTTTCCTATGCATTACTATGGTGTTTGAGAAAGCTTATTTAAGTCACTTAGAATTAAGGGATTTAAACTTTCTAGTCTGAAAAGAGGTTTTAAAAACCATACACAGTAATTTTGTCAGAATACATATTACGCCATCTATTTGAGAGAAAAAAAATAAAAAGCTAAGAGAGAAAATTTCAAAAATGTTGAAAATTTTCTACAAAACGTTACATTCCCGTTATATTCCAGTTGAATTATCAATATATTTATCTTTACATATAAAAACATAAATGTAGTTGAAATGCGAAACATTTTGCTTTATTTAAAGGTAGATGTTGTATAAAAAAATACTGATATTATAGATTTTTTTTGTCTAGATAGTCCAGAACCCGTACGAACCCTGATGACGTTTCACTGCATATCATTGCGATGTATTCTGTAACACTGGCATTTCATTCCAATGATTTCCAATGCGAACCGATATTTTTGTAATAATGGCATCTCATTTTGGATATTTCAAATGTAAAGGCGATACTTCTGTAATAGAGTCATTTCATATATATACTCGTATATCCCATCTAAAGCGATATTGTTTGTTATAGTTCAGTTTCATAGCAAATATTTATTATCTACATATTTCTGTAATAACGACGTTCAACATTATGTAACTTCAACGTAAAGCTAGTTTTTCTGTAATGGCACCGTTCATTCCAAATATTTCCAAATTAAAGCCGATATTTTTGTAATAATATCTTTACATTTCTAATATTTTGGTAAAAACATGGGTACAAAAACCTAGGCACTAGCGGGTAGTCTTTCAACACAGAAATTTAAAAGAAAAAAAAAAAAAAACGAAATAAATTTTGCAATGAGAGACTGTCTGCAGGCGCCTAGATTTTGTCTAGATGATTAGAGCCTTTGATTAGATTAGGCCCTGAGTAAATCTATTTTATTTAAAATCGCAACTTAAAACCGATGCTTCTTTGATAATGGCGTTCTCTTGCGATTCAGTCTAATGTAAAGTGCATTTTTTCTGTAATAAAAGCTTGTCTTTGTAAATATATCTAATGCGATAGTATTATATACATATTTGTAATCCAATATTATTATTCATTAGGTAGTATACTACTAAATACAACATTGGACCTCATTACAACCAATATTGGTTTGTTACTGGATCATAATTTAAAATTATCTAGCGTATTTTTTTAATTAAAGTAATGATTTTTTTTCTCTTTACAGGAAATGCTGCTTATCCGAATAAAGACAGGAAAATTTTATTTTGCATTGCTATTGATTTGTTTTCTTCTTCCAGAAATCTCTGGATTTTTGGGAGGCGAAAGCTATTATCATCCTATTTACTATAGACGATTTGGTTTTCCATCAAGACCACTCAAACATGGAGAAACTCCTAAATATGATAAAGATGTGCAAGATCGTATACGGTCATTCATCGATCCATTCTACGTACCAACAACTCCATCATATGAAGATATCAAACCTTATCTAGGAGATATGGGTATAAAAGAATTCAGAAATCAATTTCCAAATATCATTGGCTGATGTGAGATTTTGATCACATATTGTCCTCAGAGTGTGTCAGAGACATTAATTAAAGTTGAGATTTACTCAAACTGCTGAATTTAAACCACAAATTATACCAAATATAAATTGACAAAAAATTGAAGCATGAAGAAATTACAAAATAATTAAGATGTGCAAGATTGTATATGATCATTCATTGATCCCTTTTAAGTATCAACAACTTCATCATATGAAGATATCAAGCCTTATCTAGGAGATATGTGTATAAATCAATTTCCTACTGTTATTGGCTGATGTGAGATTTTGATCCCATATTGTCCCCAGAGTGTGCCAGAGACATTGATTAAAGTTGAGATGTACTCAGGCTGACGTATTTAAACCGCTAATTGTACCAAATATAAATTGAAAAAAAAACTGTAGCATGAAGAAACTCTAAACTTATAAGATGTGCAAGGTCGTATATTGGTCATTCATCAATCCCTTCTACGTACCAACAACACCATCATATGAAGATATCAAGCCTTATCTAGGAGATGTGGATATAAAAGAATCCAGAAATCAATTTCCTAATATCATTGGCTGATGTGAGATTTTGATCCGATATTGTCCCCAGAGTGTCTCAGAGACATTAATTATAGTTGAGATGTACTTAGGATGCCGAATTTAAACCACTATATGTACCAAATATAAATAAAAAAAAACTGTAGCATGAAGAAACTTCAAAATAATTAAGAAGTGCAAAGTCGTATATGATTATTCATCGAGCCCTTCTATGAACTAACAACTCCGTCATATGAAGATACCAAACCTTAATTTAAAAAAATCTTGCTATTTGAAGAAACAAGTATATTGTCCATTTTTTAAAAAGTGTTTTGCACTCCTCTTAAAAATCAATTTAAAAGGAAAATCAGTTATTATTGATGAAATATAAGGCAAATATTTTCTATTTGATTCGAATTCTTGAAAAATTCAGTGTTATAATATACTATAAAGTGTTATAATAGAAAATAACAGAAAAAAAGTAGGGTCTTCTCTTTCTGTTTGAAGTCCTTTTCCAAAATTACAAGTACACTAAATTTATATATTTCTATCTTAGTTGCACCATAGTTACATTTTAAAAGATCGAAATTTATGACTTTTGCAGATTTTTACGATTGTGCTGTTTGACTGGGAGGCGGCAGCACAGGTAATAACCTCATTTAATTCACGGATGAAAATATAGGATTAGTTAAATTTTGATTCGAATAATAAAACTCCATCGGCCTGCGTAATCATAGCTGTGGAGAACACCTAAAAATCCAATTTTAGTGGTTCACTCATAGATTTGCCATTATGTTTTCCTTCTCCCAATCCTTCATGTTTGGGTGCTGGAAAGCACAATAGTAAACTTACAAGCCAATTGTTAAAATCGGGTTTTTAAATGTTTTCCACCAAGATATGACTTTGCAGACTGATTTATTTTCAATATGCGAATCGAGATTTAACTTTTTCTAGAATTTCATCGTGAACTCAATGAGGTGACTGTCTGTGCTGCCGCCTCCCAGTCTATGTTAGATTTGCTATTTTAAACATATTTTCGTGGAGACGAAACGTTATCTCGAAAATATATATTTCTATGTAAAAATGTATCTTTAAATGAAAAAATAATCTCGAAAAAAAACATTAAAATTTATTTTTTTTTATTTTTTTTTTTTGGGGGGGGGGGGGGGGCTTGAGTGAGCACCCTACATTGCTCGGTCTCAGATTTCAAATCTTTCGGTTAATGCCCGGAATAAAAGAACCCGAACACAACTCATCTCTAGTATGAATGTGCTAATCTTAAAATTTTGGAAAATGGCTTTTGAATTTTTGTGCTTTCTCATAATTAGTTAATTTTATTTTCTGAAAAGGTTTTATATTGTTGTTTCAAGACTGGATACCCATTTATGTTTCTGGTCAAACTTAGTAAAAGAAAAAAGACGCAACGAGCTAATAAACCCAAAAAGTGAAAAATTGCACAAGCTTGTTTCTTGTTCGAGCTTTACTGAGAATTATTTTTATTGTTATTATTGTTATTTGTTTCTTAAATCAGGAATCATTTTTTCACCGTGCGGTCTGTAAATAGCTGTACAGTAATAAGATATTTTCATTATATATTGTGACCGTATACTGTCAGATATTATTAACAAAATAAATCTGTGTTTAATTCTTAATTTCTATTCAAGTAAAAAAACTTGAAACGCAGAGAAACTTCAAAGTTTGATAAAAATATGTCCGTGATCATATATCGTAATCACTGTTCATTTCTGTTTCAACTTATGTTGCCAGTAGGTTATTTATTAATTCAGATTTCCTGATTTGCACCACTTTTTTAAAATCGCGAAATTCGTATTATATTTGCATTGATAAATATGCATTAAATAAGATGAATTTTACTAGTTCGAAAAAGTGATGCTAAATAGGAAATTTGAATTAGAAAAAGTAACCCACCGGCAACACTGATACCAACAACTCCGTAATAGAAGTAAATCAAGCCTTATCTGGGAAATATGAATATAAAACACTTCAGAAGTTAATTTTCAAATGTCATTGGATAATGTGATAGTTTGCATAAATATTTTGTTTGTTTTATTAATATGTCACATATTATTTGTTTATCATGTACGTTCTGTAAAAAAACAGCAACGCAGTGATTAGCGTTACCCTTTTCCAGTTTAATTCCGGGTTATTTCAACGCCCTCTAGATTGTAGAAAGCCTTGATATGCTTTGTTTTGACAGAAAAAGTTACAGGTAACAGGGAAAACAAAGTAAAAATAAAATCTAACGACTTGAATGTATCGATTTCGTTGACTTGTAGAATTATTAATTATTAGTAGTAAATAATTCCTGTTTTGCGACATCACAACAAACATGTCAAGGCTTTCACCTTTATTTAGGGGGCTTTGGTTGCGTTCTGATGAAGATTTACTGAAACTTTAATCCCTTGAAGTCAATAAAAAGAGTTTCAAGATCGCTTGGGAATGAAACACTGACAGTCCCGTGCTAGACTGACCACATATCGTAAAAGAACTCCGGCGTGCATGGTCAAGTATACAGAGCTGGCCACTGTAGGCTATGTTCGTCAATGTATTGATGTTTTTTTTTTTTTGTTTTGTAAATATTTGTGCAAAATGTTGTTGTAAATATTGTTTTTAGTTTCATGTTTATAAGTAGTTTCTCACAATGATGCAAAATTTTTGTAAAATTGAAAAATCTGCTTCTTTTTTTCCATTATAATTAGCCTTAGTCATAAACCTATAAATGCTAACAAAATGTAACTTTAAATTGTACCTATCTTGCTTAATTTTTGCCACTAACCTTCTCTTGGTGACGGAAGAGGGGGGGGGGGTTGTCGAGGGCTATTATCACACTATTTATTGCAAAAGATTTTGACAAACACAATGATGAACCTATGAGTAAACCACTAATGGTATTAATTTTTGGCTTATGCACCATTTCTCTTCCGGCCGTCATGGATCAATTCCCCTATTATTACTCTGCCACAAAATAAAGATTTTTTTTCTTGTGCTCGATACCTTAGGTTTTTGTGTTGACGGCTCTTGGACTATAATATTAAATTAATTTTTAGGTGTTACAAAACAGATCGCAATGTGATAATTTTTTAGACATAACTTAAAAACTATTTGATGGAAATGTCTATTAATTTTTATTTTGCATATTTAAACCTTCTAGAAATCATTTTGTGTTAAAAAATAATGCATAGAGATATCAACTCATTGTACTTTTCTAATATCAACTTCAAATCATATATATTTTGAGATTTATATTAGAAAGAGAATTAGGAGTGGCCCTATATCCTTTTTTCTCATTGCTATTTAACTGTATTTATCAACTTCATGATATCAAGATTAAGCATTATGTACGAAATACGGGTACTGTAATTTCTAAAGTCACTTTGCAAATGTCGCTGGATAATGTGAGATTTTGTTTCCATATTTTGTTTATTTAATTTAATTAATAAAACGGACATATTTGTTTTCGCCATGCAATCTGTAAATACTTACCAATAAAATTGTTGCAAATACTGTTGTCGATTTATAAATGCGTCCCTTTACATTATTTTTGTATATTTTCGAACAATTTAAAGCAAACAATTTATTGAGTCGCTCGAAAAGTCTTGTCCGTTTGGAAAGAATCAATTTTCCCAGGAAAATTCTGCCTAATAATTACTAAATATTAGACATCGGAAATAATATCTAATAATTAACTGCTAGAATTTTTCTGTATAAATTGATGTTTTCAATTGGACAAGACTTTCCGAACGACACAATAATATTCCATCAATACAATTAAAACATGGAAAAATTCCAAGGTAGATAATTTTGCGCAAAGTCGTATGGATAAAATTGCCACAAACGACTTCTTTTTACTGTCTACCATGTTTCTAAACATGAATTTTTATCTTCATATTTTTCTAGAAAAATATTGCGGCATTTTTTGTTTGTAAATGGTGGTAGACAAAATAAAGAAAACGTTTTACAATGAAAATAATGAAACATGTGGCAACTTTATATACGGTCATTCATTTGCTTTTCTACGTATAAATAATTTCTTAACATGAATATATAAAAACCAAACCTTATATCAGGTAAATATGGGCATAAAAGACTTCCAGAATTAATTTCTATATGAGAGAATTTAACATTTTCTTAAAAAAAATTTCTGTTGTCATAAATCATTTTATAGCATGTGTCCTGCGAATAATTGTCAATAAAACTATTGTAGGATAGATGCGCCAATAATCGGCCACCTTCCAGTAATGGGCCACCTCGCACTTTTTGGTTTATAAAAAAATAGTAAATAATAGTTAAGCTTTTATTATTTTTTTCTGAACTCTACCTTGCATGCTTTATAAGCTGGATTAATTTTTTACTCTTTTCGTCAAAACAATTAGGAAGCAGAAAATAAAGTTTCACAGTTTTTCTGTTTTTCACTGAAAATCTTAATGAACATACAGCAGATTTTACTTACTTAGTTTTATATCTTTTTTATTTTTCCGTAAAAATTGAATGTTTTTGTTTGGTTAGCAATATAAAACATTTAATATACCAATGACCATTTACAAAATTTTATTTATTTTTAAGATTTTAGGAGGGGTGGCCCATTACTGGATTGCTTATTTCGTGATTTTCCAGTAATGGACCACCCAAGTGACCAATACAAAAAGTGTTATTTCAGTAGAGATAAAATATTTTGATTTAACTGAAAAGCTAAATAATCAAATTTAATACTTAAATTTTACCTATTAGAATTTAATAAAGGCAATTTCTTTATAGATAGTTGTTTTTAAAAAGTCATCCAAAATTGGAACAAAACGCAAGCAGAACATTTGGCAAAATCTAGATGTGCGTTAAAAAGAAGTTGTTTTAAGTTGGTTCAGAAATGTAAAGCCATATTTGGAAGAAGATATTATTAATATTTTCTTCCGAATTCTAAAACATACAGAGAGAATTTTCAATAAGGTTAAAACAAGGTTTCTTTTGTGCTCGTAAAACAAGGAAAATTTTGGGATCAAAATCCGTTAAAGATGTGTATTATGTAATACCAAATAACGAAAAAGAACAAATCACTGTTGCAGGATGTTTTTCAGCAAATAATGAGATTGCTCCATTGGTGATAATATATCCATATAAGCATCTCTGAAGGGAAATTGTGGAATCAATCTGTGCCAAATTGATGGGCTATATGATTATCTGAAAATGGTTGGATAGTGCAAGAACATTTATCATTTTAAATGCATTCTAAAATTCCATATTGAATAGTTTGGACTATCGGAAAGAGATGATAAAATTGAAGATCTGTTATTTATATTTCACAGTTGCACAGCACATCATTTAGATAATGATATGAATGAAGATTGGAGATTTTTTTTTAATGTCTTATTTTATCTAAACTTGATTTCAGTAAAACATTGTCTTTATCTTATAAATCCTTTAAATTTAAATATTTTGTTTTATATCTTTACAATATAAATCCTTTAATGTTAGTTAATAATAAACAGTTAATATTATCATTAATATTTTTTTTATATCCACATTATAAATCCTTGATTATAATAAATTCATAACTTAAATTTAAATATTTTGTTTTATGTTTTTTTATTATAAATCCTTTAATGTAATGAATTTCTAACTTAAGTTTTAATATTTTGTTTTATTAGTATGCTTTCATTAAGTTCTGGAGCAAAATACAATTGAAACAAGTTGGAAATTGCACGTGAAGCGTAGCAAATGAGCTGCGTTCGTACGATGACGAAGTTTTAAAAATATACAGATCTTCCTGATATCGTAGACAATACTTCGGATAGAGTACAGTGGTTGAACTCTTTGTGTTCCTATAAACATACAGGAAGTAAATTTCATTACATCTCAGCAACGTATATCATATTCATAAAATGTGGCACAGTTTAATATAATTAAAACATGTCCCAAACAATGTTTCCCCGTATAGCATTATGTAGTGGAATACTTTTGTGTGGCTCTGTAATTTAATAATAAATATTCTTTGCATCTCAGATTGTACAGAATTTTTATTTTAGTATATATATACGTCATAGGTTCATGTCAATTTTATTATGTTCGAATGAGTGCAACACCATTAAAATGCATTTGCAACATTTTTCCCCATTGACTGTGATGTAACGGAATACTTTTGATAGTCCCTGTAATCGATTTATGCATCTGATTATCATAAGATTTGAAATGACTAGACAAAATTATGTAATAACTATATGTTTTAAATTTCAAACGATGAAACTGCATTTTAATCTTTTTTCCCCATCGACCGTAATGTAATGGAATCATTTTGATTTTCCCTGTAATTGATCTATTCATCCGATTTTCATAAAATTTGAAAGGACTCGACAAAATTATGTAATAATTATGTATTTTAAATTTCAAATAATTCGGTTGGATAGTTTTTGCGTTGTTATATGCGGACAGACAGACAGACGAATAGACAAACGGACAGACAGACGGGCAGCCGGACGGACTGAACGACAACTATAGGTACTACGTATATACATAATTACGAACACACCTAAAAACAAGTATCTGTAATTTTTTATAGGGTGGCCCATTACTGGAACATAGGTGGTCCATTACTGGGCTTTTGGGTGTTTAGATATATTTCTATTATTTAAAATTAAATTTTTATTTCTGTTGGAAAATGTAACTGTGGGATTAGTTAAATATTGTTGAAAGATTAATCTAATATGAAAAAAATTGGAATACAATAATTATAACTATTAATAAAAAAAAATTTTTTTAGAGAAATTCCTTAAGAGGGCCTATTACTGGCACATCTACCCTATATATTGCTTTCATTTTGTTAAGATGTCATTTCTTTATTTTACATTTATAAACATGCCGGAGCATGAGGAAATACAAAAAACAAATAAATAAAACAGTTTAAAAAAACCACTCATTTATTATACTCCAAAAGCCGACAGCGCAAAAACCAAAGGTATCGAGCACAAGAAAAAAACTTTTCTTTAATGGAAGAGTAGTAATAGGGGAATTTAATTATCCATGTCTGCCGGAAGTGAAGTTATGCACAAGTTGAAAATTAATACAACTAGCAGTTCACTCGTTGATTTATCATTGTGTTTGTCTTACAATCACTTCATTTTTGATTGTATGGCAAACACAATGATAAACCTACGAGTAAACCATTAGGTGTATTAATTTTTGACTTATGCACCACTTCGCTTCCGGCAGACATGGTTCATTAGATTCCCCTATTACTACTCTTCCATAAAATAAAGGGGTTTTTTGTGCTCGATACCCTAGGTTTTTCTGCTGTCGGCTCTTGGACTATTAGTGCACTTATAAGTAGAAATATATATATGCATGAAAAACAGATAAAAAGACTGTAAGTCTAGGTAATTTAGAAACTTAATTAAGCTAACAATATGCATAAATTTTCTAATGAATATTTAAACCTTTTTTATGATTTCCAATAAGGATTTTTTTTTTTTTTTTTTTTTTTTTTTTTTTTTTTTTTTGTTTGTCGTACTGTTTTCATTGTCTCACACTTTTAACATTTTTATTTAAATCTCCAAGTATTTTTGTAGTCAAAAACAAGTAACAAACAGTGCCAGCACCGCTGCTGTAATTGAATAAATTGCGACCTTTTTCAATTTCTTAACTCTTAATAAAAACACTATTGCCTGTCAAAACGTGAAAACCAGCATTTATATACAGAAATGTAATACCGGGTGGACAGAAAGTCCGTAGAAACTTTAAAAATTCATAAAAACCGGAAAAATAACCGAAATAAAAAACAGTTTGCAGAGTTAGCATCTATATAGTTCGCTGGATTTTTTTTAAAACAGTCATACAAAAATAGCTCAAAAAATATCCAATAGATGACGCTGAAACGTTTGACTCTTGTGGAAATATGCAAATGAAATAGTTATAAGAACTTGCACTATACTAATCCACATTTATTTCGCGATTGAGACCCGTGTGCTTGTTAAGAATCGGTGGCTGATTCCTGGTTTATGTAAAATAACTTCACCAACTTTATCCTTCGCACTAATTAGCCTTGATCACGTACACGGCTCTCAATCATGAACTAATTGTATATTAGCAACACAAGTTCTTATAACTGTCTCATTTGCAAATTTCCACCGAAATCGAACGTTTCCAGAGCCATCTATCGGTTGTTTTTTGAGTTATTTTATTGCTGTCTAAAAGAAAAAAAAATTTCTCACAACCTGTAGATTTTAACCCTGCAATTTTTTTTTTTTTTTTTTTTTTGGGGGGGGGGGTGTTTTCGGCTTTTATGAATTTTTAAAGTTTTTACGGACATTTTGCTATTTTGGTATACATAATCTGAAGCAGAGAGATTTTAAGACGAAAAATTACTTTCTATCACAACAGTATAATTTATCGTTTCTAATTTCCTAAACCTTCCAAATATTTTATATGCTAATAAATATTTATGCAATTGGAAATAATAAAAAAGGCGGATTAAAGTATGTTGAATTTTATGCAAAGTGATATTAAAAACAATGACTTTGAGCTGACGTTGATTCTCCTGTTCTGAAGATTTGCTGGTTACATAACTGCAGTTCACGTTTTTTCCCAAAAATTCAGTTACAATACATTAGATTGCCGGTAACAAAGAACTCAAGAATGGAAAAGTTACTGTATTTTTACGCTTAGTAAAAGCACAAGCTAGCGTAATTAATAATATACACATACATATGTATGGTTTATTATTTTATTTTCCTATATTCTCTTAGCTTATAGGTATAAATGAACTCATCCATCAGATTTTATACGAAACTTATTACTTATATGAAGAAATGGTACTTCTAGGTTATCCCGTCGACCAATTTCGCCAAATTATACAAATAGACAAATAATACATATTGACATATTTTTTTATTTAAAATAATGAAAAAATCAAATAATTAGTAGAATATTGATAAAAATATAAATAAAAAAATCGAAATAAAAATCACTTAATGACGTTTTAAATACGTGTATCGTATTTAATATCATTGAATGTGACATTCACGATCCTCCATTATTGGCATTTAATCTTATTTTTTGGCGATCGTTTTTTGGTCGACAGGATAACCTAGTAGTACCGAAGAAATATAGGTCATGGAAATTCAATAGTATTAACTGCTTCGTTGATTTGCCTATGCATCACACGGAAAACGCGTTTTTACCAATCAAGATTTGCCCGCACGTGGTTCGGACAAATTATTTCAAATCATAATTTATTATTCTCACCAGTAAATTTTTAATGTAAATTTTGCATTGTTTCGTCCGAGCATTTTTCCGATTCAATTAGGCAAAAGTTTCTATTTTGAAAAAATTGCGGCAAAAGATTAAAAATTCTATAAAACACACAAAATAGAAATCTGTCATGAAATTATCTGTTTAAAAATATTCGTGTTCAATTCGTGGAAAATATGGGAGCTCTGTGTTATCGTTTTCCTTTCATGAGATATAAATTTTCATAAATTGGCTTTTTAGCGGATATTTCATTCTATGAAAAATAAAATAATAATAAATAAGGAAAAAGAAGAAAAAATAAAAGAAAATAGACCGAAAGTAATGATACACACACGGAAATTACTTGATCTGATATGCAAAAGTATGCAGATTTCAGATCTTAAAGAATTATTTGTTTATCAGTTCAACAAAATATGCAAGATTTTATGAACTTTTAAATTACGCAAAACTGTACAAAATCGCAATTTGTCAATCTCAGTTCATTAAAAAGGCTTTTAAAATAGAAATATCTTGAAATTTCAACTTCTTTTTTAATACAGCTTTCTTATACGAAGTATGGGAAAAAATAAATAAATAATACGGGAACCAAAAAATAAAAATAAAATTCCAGAAATTTCGTGAAATGACTAGTAAAGTTTCGTGTATTTCGAATTGACAAAATTCATGGAGCTTGTCTGAACTTAAAGAAAAAATAAATCTTACCATCTTGAATGTCAGATTTGATTTGTATAGGAAAAAAAGTCCCCAAATTAACACTAGAACCGCCATAAGGGGTCATTATGACCCCTGCTAAATTAAAAACAGCCGATTCAAACCAGAAATATCTTGATGAGCTTTGTTAAATGTGTGCAACGCAGAAATTGACAAATTAAATAAGTCAAATAATTTTAAGTAAAAATTCTGGTGTCAAACACTTTTTTATAAAACTTTAATAAAATAACCGGCGGTTCTAGTGTTAACATGACATTTTTTTAACTATTTGGAGAAAAATAGTTGTTGTTCTCGTTAGAGAATTGGGAAATCTGAAGTATATCTGAATCTTTTCATTAGTTGAAATCCGCAACTTATTTAATTTTATTCGTTTCCTGATTGATCCAAGTTTAGTGTCCAAAAATGGAATACTTATGTTTTTCTTGCCACAATAACAAAAATAGTGATGGGTGTAAAACCCCCACATCACTCAAACCAGACAATTCTGTAAAGAAAACTAACTATTGGAAATAAATTATAAAAAAAAGAAAGGAACAGAGGACAGTGGATTTACAACTCAGACAAGAAATTTATAGCGGCAATAAGACTGTGACGGACGCCCATAAATAAATGACAAAACAGAGACATTTTCATTATTGTGTATTTACGACAGGGCAAAAGGGGAAATCTCATCTCCGTGTGTGGTAGTAATTATCAACAACATAGACATTCTGACGACTAGGCCTGTAGAAGCCCCTAGAAAATTAAAATTAGGGGGCGTTCAAGTTAATAGTCAATTTAAGGACAACCAATGAGACTGGAAGGGGAAAAAAATATGTTAAAAAGAAAACTGTGAATGGTCGAAGGATATTCGACTACAGAATAATTAGTATACATTTGATTCTAGAATTTTTGAAATAAGAGTCAGTCAGGCAGTCAGTCTACCAAACGTGCTCGAGTGATAATCTTCGCCAATATGAGCAATAAAAGTGTGCCGGACTTCTACTCATGTGTCTGGATATGCATTTGCCTATGGTGTCAACAACTTTAGAGAAGGTATGCTTTTTACCGACTTATTCCCCCTTCTTTTGCCCACAACTATAGAGTATGATAAAATAATTAAATAAGAGTGAAACACTTGCACGCCAATTGTCCCGCAGATTAATTCATTATGGTGATGATAACTCATAAATTTATGAAAGCAATTTTCAATGTTGAAAATATCGTGCTACAAAGCATAAAATGTAATTATGCAGTAATGCCAACAGCTACAAAAAAATGAATAGATTTTTGATTTGATTATTTTGTATCTTTGTAATTTATTTATGTGCATGTATATATTTAGTGTCTTATGTGTGTTCTGTGTTGTACAAATAAATGTTTTTGTTTTATAAATGACAAAGCATGGTGATGATTTATGGAGTATGTGTCGAAATTACTCTAGGTGCATGCTGATCAACGTTTCATAAGGATCTGATAACGTCAAAAAAAAACACAACGCATAAATTAATCTAATTTTTTTTTTTTTGGATAAGAATATTTTTTTTGTAAGAAATTTTAATTGGAAGTATTTTGTAAGGAATGTTATCATTTTATTAGAATTGTTATTATTATTCCTTAGGCTACAGAAAATATTCTTTTCCCTAATCAGATCCTAGAAACATAATACGATCACTAACAGGTTTAATTATAATTATTGTAAAATAAATAAATTGGTTGATCAAATTGATGCACAATTTTGGGGAGAGAAATATCGGAGAGAAATCAAAGGTACTAAGGAAGCAATATGATTATTACAAAATATTTTTAGGTATGTAAAAATCTCTCCATCATCTCAACCCCCAAAAAAATTGGTTGCCGTGATACCAGTTCCTTAATTATTTATTTTTATGTATTTAATTTAAATGATTAAAAGAACGAACTTGGTTGACTTTAGTACTTTAATAATACGGTAGTATTGTAATTTCTTTTAATTTGAGTACTTTAAAGAACCAAATTATTTTTCAAGAAATTAATTAGTTCCAATTTAAATATTATTACTGCCATATTAGAAGTAAATATTTAATTAATATTGTGACTATTTGAATTTTATTTTTTTTAAAATTAATTTTGTGGTTACTTGAATTCCTTTTGTGAGAAAAAAAAAATGATAATGAAATGAATGAATGATTCTGACAAATAAACATGTTAAAGGAGATAATTAGATTGGAGATAAGATAGATTCTCTTTTGATTATAAGAAAATAGGAGTTGTTGTTAAAATTGGTATATATATGCGTAAAATAATAAAATAAATAAAAATTTGTTTTTTTCACATAATAAATTTTATGAATATGATACTAAACCGAGACATTGGCATGCAAGTGTATTTTTGTTTGAGATAATTGGCACATTTTTCAAAAAAAAAAAGTGTATATATATATATGTTTACACTATTAAAAAAAAAAAAAAAAAGAAAGGTTGTTATTTAATTTTATGTATTTATGTGTCTTATGATAGAAAGGATTTTATTCTAAAATTCATCAAATATTCTGATATTTTATGTTGAGTACAGATGGATAAAGCTGTATAAACTAAAAAATAATAATAATAAGATATGTGGATATATTTATATCAAGTTGGTTATTTTTTAATTAAATCATTGTAGTTTTATTATTTAAAAAATTGAGGATAATTGAATTTATGAGTAAAGGAGGTACGAGGAAATCTCTCAGAAATAGCACGCGTTTAAGTGGCGTTAAAACAAGAAGGCAATTAAAAATATTATTAAATAAAAACGAAGAAATTTCGGGAGAGAACAAAAACGATAAACAAAGAAAAAAAAACAAAGAATTCGGGATCAAAAATTTCTGGGATAGGAAATATGGCAACTCCTAACGCAGAGCATTTAGTAGGATTAATTTATCCGTTTGATGGTAAAAAAGAAACTAATATCAATTATTTCCTACTACAATTTGATAATTTAATTGACAAAACGAAATATAGCGATGAACACAAATTAATAATTTTGAAAGCCAAAATCATAGGATCGGCAAGGGAAACTCTCATGCAGGATGAATCATTATTTTTAGAAGCAGACATAGGAAAATTCAAGGAGAAGTTAAGGGAATTATTTTCCGTTAAATGTAATTTCGGGGGTGCTCAGAATTTATTTTTCAGTCTAAAGCAGAAACCCGATCAAACATTAGCTAATTTTATAAATGAATTTAATGCTACGGCAAATTTATATGTAAAAAAAAGTGGTCAAAAATTAGAGGATAACAGCAACGCAAAATTTTTAGACCAAATGAAATTGGCTAGATTCCTGGATGCAATTCGCGCAGATATTAGTTTAGAAGTGAGAAAAAATGCACCTGAAAATTTTGAGGCAGCATGCAAGTCCGCACTAAGATTGGAAGAGGCTTACAATCAAGCAAATATTCCCGAAATAAATAGCATTACCGTTAATAAAGAGAATGAAATATTGGGAAAATTAAATAAATTAAGTGCAGACAGTGCAGAGCAAATTCAGACACTCGTCACCGAAATAAACAACCTTAAATTGAAATTAAATAATAGATCGGAGAGAGAAAAAACATGCTGTGAGGTATGCGGGAAAGAAAACCATGAGACAAAAGATTGTTGGTTCAGACAAAAATATAGTAATGATAACGCGGCTACGAATATTAACAGATTTCAAATTAATAGAGGGTCGCAGGTCTCACGCACAAGAGGCTACAGAAATAACTATAAACAGCAACAAGGATTCCAAAATATGGGGTATCAGGGACATAATGGTAACAATAATTTTAGCAATTGGAACTATGGCTATGTAGCACCTCACTTTTCTACCCCCCCCTCCCCCCATATACAATTATATGTATCCACAGGAATATTACTATAATACAGGAGCACAGGGGTTCGCACAGCCTTCAAGAGGTCGTGGAAGAGGTGGCTATCATAACAATTTTAACAAATCCCAGACAGATGAGCAAGAGGAAAATTATAATGAACAAAATAGCAAAAGGGAAAATAAACACAGAGGCCATTCCAAAAGAGGTTCATTCAATAACAAAAAACGACACGAAAAACAAAGGTCGGAAAACTAAATCAGAGGCTCGCTGAAAATAAACAACAGTATTTTAGCGACACAGGTGAGTCTCAGTTTGAAGGATGTCGCAAAATAAACAGATTTATTGCCAGTGTTAGCAATGAAGGAGAAAATCAGTTACCCATCATTGACCTAGAGATAAATAACATCAAATTTAAAGCGTTATGCGATAGTGGGGCGGCGGTCTCATTGCTTTCGCCCATTATTTTTGATAAATTAAAGGAAAAAAATGTAAAATTTAAATATCTAGGAAATCAAATACAAATACAAACTTTAACGAATTCAAAAATTTATTTTAAACAGTGTATTAGACTGGTTTTCAGAGTAAAGGGCAGTTTTACAACAGGTACATTTTACATCACAAATAAAGATTTCGGTCGAGAATACCAAATGCTTTTGGGATACGATTATTTAAGGGATAATAATATGATTTTGAATTTCAAAGAAAAAACACTTATTTTCAAAAATATAAAAATTAAACTGAATATTCCAGAAAAGGAAACAGGGATACAAGTTAATAATCTAACTTCAGAAACAGAAGACAAGGATAGGCAAGAAAACAATCCATCAGGGTCTTACGTAAAAGAAAAGAATAATGATAACAAGAAAAAGACACAGTCCATCACTAAGCAAAAAAATATGTATGCTAAGACCATAGCAACAATTTTTATAAATGCAAATTCAAAAAAAATAGTTAATTTACAGTGTCATGATGACATAGCAGAACAGGAGGTAATATTATTAGAACCCTTGAGAGACGACTCGAAATTCACATTTCAAACTTCATTGCATGAAGTGCAACAAAATAGTAGAATTCATGTCATAATAGCAAATAACACTGACAAAAGAATAAAGTTGAATAAAGGGATAAATGTAGGCAAAATAACAAAAGATATAGATTTTAAACAGGATACAAAATCCGAGGACATTGAACAAGGAACAATTTACGAATTAAATAGCTTAAATATCGAAGAGATCAGAAAATTAAGAGAAGCAGAGTTAAGAGAGACAGACTTTGATTTAACACATTTACCCGAAGACCTAAGAGAAAAATTAAAAAACATACTCATGAGAAAAGCACATGCATTTTCAAAGTCATATGATACTTTAGGTCAAACATCTTTAGTTATACCAAAATTTAATTTAAGTCATGACTACCCGATACAAACCAAACCTTATAAACTACCTCAAACAGTCAGACAATATGCGAAAACAGAGATACGGAATTTACTAAGAGCAAAGATTATTGAAAAATCAGACTCAAATTATGCGTTTCCAGTGATTTTTGTTAAAAAGAAACAGAGTAATAAAGAAAAAAAAATGAAACCAAATATAGAATGGCTATAGATTATCGGTTATTAAATCAAATTCTACACACATACAGCTTTCCCATACCGGATATTAAAGAAATTCTTTACTCGATCAGCGGAAAAAGGTACTACACGGTGTTAGATCTCCATAGTGCATTTTTTCAGATAAATTTAAGGCCACAGGATAGGCAAAAACTAGCATTTATTACTGAGGAAGGAAAATTTAACCCTTTAAGGCTCGCTTTTGGGACAAAGAACAGCAGCGCTTATTTCGCAGAATTAATTGATAAAGTGCTCGGACACTTCAACAAGTCCCAAGTGGCATACTTCATGGATGATGTGGTAATTGGTACAAATACAATCCAAGAAATGCTACAAATTTTAGAGCAAGTTCTACAGGCTCTCATTGACCACAATCTGACCATAGAGCCTTCAAAAATGCAAATATGCAAAGAAGAAATAGATTTTCTGGGCTTCCAACTCAACCGATGGGGATATTCCCCAGCAAAAAAAAACATAGACAAAATTAAAAACCTAGTACGTCCAAAAACAAAAAAGGGAGTAAGATCACTTCTGGGTCTAGCAAACTACTTTAGATCTTTAATTAGAAATTATTCAGATATTGTACATCCCTTAGTAGAACTTACAAAAGAAAAAGTAAAATTTAAATGGGGTGAGGAGCATGAACAGGCGTTGAAAAACATACAAGAAGCAATAATACAAAACCCTACACTTAGACCCCCAGATTTTAACAAGGAATTATTTTTGATATGTGACGCCTCGAAGCTAGCCATATCATCAATTCTGGCGCAGGAGTCTAATGGCATTTTATTGCCTATCGAGTTTTTTGGGAGAAAATTAAGAGGGGCAGAAAAAAGCTACCCTAGTATAAAATTTGAATTATTGGCGATTCATGAATCAGTCAATCATTTTAAACATATTTTATGGGGTAGGCAATTCACGATTCTGACGGATTCGAAACCCATTACACAGCAAATGAATTTAGAAGCGCAATCTGACATAGTCAAAAGATGGATGACAGATTTGGCGGAATATAATTATGTTGTCGAGCATATTGAAGGCAAGGTTAACCCAGCGGATTTCGTATCTCGACATATTTGCAATTTAGAAACGGACTTACAATTACACAATACTCTATTTAAAGTCAACGAGGCTTTGTCTAATGACAATATTAAATCAGAACAATATGCAGACGAAAAGTTAAGAAAAATAATTGACAAAATAGAAAAGGGACAAAACAATCGAACAACAAAAAGATATATGTTAAATGATGATAAAATATTAATTCTGAGACCAGGTACAGAAAAAAAGGAACTACTCATTGCCCCTGACTCTTTGAAAATAGCCATTATGGAAGACGCGCATTCCCCCCATTTTGGATTCCAGAAAACTTATGACACCATTAAGGATAGAATATTTTGGCATGGAATGTACAGAGATATCAAAACGTTTTGCGCGAACTGTACAGCGTGTCAAACAGCTAAGCATCACAAAACGATAAAAGTACCAGTGCAAAGGGTGGTTAAAGACCATGAAGTAGGAAGTATATTACATATTGACGTATGTGGGCCTCTAACATTTTCTGTGCGAAAAAATAAATTTATTCTGACTATCACTGACGCAACTTCCAGATTTTTAGAAGCGGTTGCATTAAGAAATGTAGAAACGCAAACAATTCTCAATGTGCTGAATAAGTACTTCAGTACTTTTGGAATTTGCAACAGCATATATCTGGACAATGCAAAATATTTTAGAAGTGATTTATTCAGAGAATATACAAAGGCATTAAATATAGAATTACACTTTACGAGTGTATACAGAGCCAAGGCGAATGCAATTGCTGAAACGGTAAACCGAATTCTGAAGAGCTCCCTAATCGCAATGTCAAAACGCACAACGGAATGGGACATTCGGCTAGATTTTTTTAAACTTCATTATAATAACACAATTCACAGGGCTTTAGGATTCGCTCCCGCACTCATTTTCTTTGCGAGAAAATTGAGAACTCCGTTTACTTCGCATATTCCCACAGAAGAGGTCTCAACTAAAACTTATGTGGCACAGAGAATGGCACACATTAAAGAAGTGAAACTACAAGCACTGGCCAATCAGTCACGCATGCAGGATGAGTATGCTAAAGAAGAGGACTTGCTACATACACCTACTCTGAATTTGGGACAAGTAGTATACTTAAAATGTATAAATCCGGGCGCTCTGGCGAACAAGTTTGACGGTCCTTTTGAAGTAATAAAAAAATTACGCAACAATAATTATTTACTAAAAGACCTAACAGGTAATTATGCTCGGCCTATAAAAAGGAACATTGATTTACTATTCGCGCCTAAAGCAGCAACTCCTCACATAGACGTGAAAGACAGTACGGCAGAGGAGGATTCAGAGGGGGAAACATAACAAAAATTTGAAAAAAAGAAAAAAGAAACATAAGCCCTAAATATTATTTAAAATTTCTAGTGTATTTGTAATATATAGTGATTTGTATTATGTATTTAAGAAACAAATTTTATGTAGATAATTTTTTTTCTTCTCTTTTTGAAAACAATGCGTTTTTAAGACTTCATATAATAACTTGCCTTTTAAAATCAAGCAACATAGAGAGAAAAAAAAGAAAGGGATAGCAAGATGAATGTACTATTTCCCTCTGAGTTACAATTGGGGAAATGTGCAGGCACACTTGAAAAAATCATTACATACACTAAATATTACATAGGTACTTCACGGAACTTCATGTTGCATAAAAAAAAATAAATAAATAAATAAATAAAAAAAAAATAAATAAATAAAAAATAAATAAATAAATAAATAAACAATAATGATAATTATACATTGGATGACTAGGACAAAAGCAATTGCTCAGAATAAATTTGTCTAGTGCATAATCAATGATATAAAAAAAAAAAAAAAAAAACTTTAATTATTTATTCCGCATATTTAAATAAAGTGGAAACAACTTGAAGAGAAATAACTCTTACAAACAACGCATATGAGAAATGGATATTAAAGATATGTATATTGGTACAAAAAAAAAAAAAAAAAAAAAAAAAAAAAAATACAGATTTTTATATAGAAATTTGATAAGAAGTTCGGCGAAGTACGCAATAATAAAATGATATATAACAATGGCAAGGCAAGTTATTGACACAACAAAATAACATGGAAACTCAGCACATAGGATTCACAAGAAAAAAATAAAGAACTCAAAGAAAAAAAAAAAATAAGGTTTTCTCACCAACAGAAGACTTTCCGCTTGACGAGATTGATGGATGGGCGGACAGGTCTCGGGAGTAAACAGTCGAGAAGGGAGAGAGTTGCTCCCGAATCAGAAAGCTTTCCCTAGGCAGGGCATGGCACAAAGCTATAAAATTGAATATCAGATTTAATCGCATGGCAATTTTAAGATGGTATGCTAAAAGGTAAAATGTTAAGATTAGGATTTTACGAAAACGCGTGTGATATAAGCATTCCCAATAATATTTAATCGGCAGAGTAAGATATAAAAAAAAAAATAAAAATAAAAATAAAAATAAATAAATAAATAAATAAGTAAAAAATAAATAAATAAATAAATAAGTAAAGGTTATATTTTTTTGGAGGACATTTTACAGGATTTTTTTTGTCTTTACCTTTGCCTGAAAATAAAAGGTATTACAAATTCTTTTGATGCACGTTAGATATAAGTATAATGACATTACTCACGCAACGTAGTTTCAAAAGAAGGTCTTATAGGAGAGTATACAAAAGAAAGTTATAACAATTAGACTTCATCACAAGGCAATACTTAGTTACATTGGATAAGTAACAGACGCAAAATTATTTTAGAGTCTTATCAGGAATCTTATAAAAGCAAATAAATTAGGAAGTTTTTTTTTAAATGTGAAGAGTAAACGACACTATATATATTATTAGGCATATATATATTTTTTTTACCGACATAGGTGTATGGAAACATAACAATATTTTATAAAAAGGGTACAATTGCACATAAAAAAAAAAAAATTAATCGTAAGTGGCACCGATTTCGCACTTTCACACACTTCATAATAATATTTATATAAGGCATTAAAATACAATAATAATAAAACAATATAAAGGTTCATGTATGGATATCATACGGCAGTGTGAGTACATATATTTATGAATATAAGGAAATCTTTCTGCGGGCAGAGAGTATTTCTAAAACCTGGCCAGGTTATTCACTAAAATGTATATACTCGATTGTCAATAATCCGTACAAATTAATATATATATAAATAGAAATATTTAAGTATTTAAAAAAAAAAAAAAAAATTCAATTCAATTCTAAACAACATAGTAAATTTTGGTAAAAAAAAAAAAAAAAAAAAAAAAAACAAATAAAAAAAAAGATAAATTATTTTAATCAGTATGACATGCTGAATCATTTTAGTAATAAAATTAGATATAGAAGTAAATACATATTTCAAATGATTAAATAATTTTATTTTCAAAATGTTTTTTTTTCCCTCCATACTATAGTGTCTTTTAAAATTTTAAATACTCAAACTACAACAAGAAAAGGTAAATAAATGGATGGTATATATACACACTCTATAAATATTACTTCATTTCACACTTTATAGCATTTACCAGCATTTATGAAAAGCATTTATACTTAGAAATATTCTTTTAGACTCTTCTAATGTAGCATAAGATTTATCAACAAAAAATATTTCAGGGATTTCACTCCCTTTTATTCACGTTTTGCTAGATAACCCCCCCCCCCTCAAATTAAGCATTTAGGAAGCATATCAGATTTTTCTTCCGCTATTTTTTTTTAGATAGATATGTATGGTAAAGATTTACTTGCAGAAAGTTTTTATCAACAATATCACAACCAGTTATGAAAAAGAATTTTTTTTTTAATTTTTTTCTCTGGTGGCAAAATTTGACATTGGTTTTTCAAGTTTAATTGCAATTATCAGCCAGTGAAATGAAAAGGGCACATTGATTTTCGAAAAAAAATTTTTCAAGTTGTGATATTATAATTTTTAGCATTGGATATTAAAATCTTTCAGGCAATGTTCAGAATCATAATATAATTTTAGGAACATTGTTAAACGATTGCATAATCGCGGTATTATTTCCTGAAAGGCAATTGCATTAGGATACTTCTCTGAGACTCCAATATATTCTGAGGGAAATACGAGATTTTCGACAGCAAGCGTCTTCAGCCAGTCTATAAGAAGCCATTTTCCCTGAAAATACAAAATAAACAGTACACAGTACATGGTTTTATAGCGAATATATGTCAATTTTATAGAATAAAGGGGTGAAAATTTACAAGGAAGGCATGCGTAGCAGGTGATAGGTTAATACGGGTTAGTTTCTAATAGTTTAACATAAGTTTCATGCAAAAGAAATATAATTTTTAAGACAAAAATACGAGAAAATAACATACCTGTGTGACTTGCAAAGACCATAACATTCGCTATCCCCGTTACAAACAAGTTTTCCTCTATAGCGGGGTGGCTTATCGGACTTGTTTTCCAGGAAAGCTTATCCATTACGTTTCCAGGGTGTGAGGTACTAAACACGTCATTAGCACCTGTCAATCAAAATGCGCGCTACTGATAGGATGCGTTCTTTTTCGCGCTAGCTCGTTTTTTTTCCTCTTTTTCTCATTTAAGAAAACGTTCGCTTCTCGTGTGAAGAGCAATAAGGTATGCTTTGAGCACATGTGTCTGCAGCGATGTCCTCTATACCTCCTCCACGAGAATGATGAGGAATGTGTATATAACATTACCCATTTTATCAACACTTAACATAATTCAAATTTGTAACATTCAGCTATGATTTGTGTTAATAATCTTGTGAAGTGTAGAATATACACAACAGGGTATATTTGTTTTTTTAGATATTTCATATGATGTACATAAAAAAGGTTTCTCAACATTGTATATATATTTTACTATTTTGATACTAATCCAGATATGTTATGCTAATAACATTGGTGTTGCTAGGAATTTGTGTTGTTTGTATTTTGTTTTGTTTTTGGGTTAATACATATTTTACTTTATGTGTTTAAAATAGTATACATTTAAAATAAACAAAAAAATGTGCCAATACATCTCAAATTCAGGTTTAGATTTTTCGGAGCTTTTACATGTTATTTTTTTTTCTTCCTTAGTGTAGAAATAAATTATTCCAAATTTATACTTGGCTTTGATTACATGATTTGGCATTTAATGGATTAATTTAATTATTGTATCAAAATTTGGGCATGGGGAAATAATACACAGAAGTGAAGATAATCGGACCTTGGAAGTGTTCACCAGAAATGAATCAAAATTCCAATGAATATGGATACAACAGTTGCGGCAGTGTGGTGTGCACAAAAATGATGTCTACAGACCTCATTTTTTTTTTTTAGACCCAGGGGATAGATGATGGGTGTAAAACCCCCACATCACTCAAACCAGACAATTCTGTAAAGAAAACTAACTATTGGAAATAAATTATAAAAAAAAGAAAGGAACAGAGGACAGTGGATTTACAACTCAGACAAGAAATTTATAGCGGCAATAAGACTGTGACGGACGCCCATAAATAAATGACAAAACAGAGACATTTTCATTATTGTGTATTTACGACAGGGCAAAAGGGGAAATCTCATCTCCGTGTGTGGTAGTAATTATCAACAACATAGACATTCTGACGACTAGGCCTGTAGAAGCCCCTAGAAAATTAAAATTAGGGGGCGTTCAAGTTAATAGTCAATTTAAGGACAACCAATGAGACTGGAAGGGGAAAAAAATATGTTAAAAAGAAAACTGTGAATGGTCGAAGGATATTCGACTACAGAATAATTAGTATACATTTGATTCTAGAATTTTTGAAATAAGAGTCAGTCAGGCAGTCAGTCTACCAAACGTGCTCGAGTGATAATCTTCGCCAATATGAGCAATAAAAGTGTGCCGGACTTCTACTCATGTGTCTGGATATGCATTTGCCTATGGTGTCAACAACTTTAGAGAAGGTATGCTTTTTACCGACTTATTCCCCCTTCTTTTGCCCACAACTATAGAGTATGATAAAATAATTAAATAAGAGTGAAACACTTGCACGCCAATTGTCCCGCAGATTAATTCATTATGGTGATGATAACTCATAAATTTATGAAAGCAATTTTCAATGTTGAAAATATCGTGCTACAAAGCATAAAATGTAATTATGCAGTAATGCCAACAGCTACAAAAAAATGAATAGATTTTTGATTTGATTATTTTGTATCTTTGTAATTTATTTATGTGCATGTATATATTTAGTGTCTTATGTGTGTTCTGTGTTGTACAAATAAATGTTTTTGTTTTATAAATGACAAAGCATGGTGATGATTTATGGAGTATGTGTCGAAATTACTCTAGGTGCATGCTGATCAACGTTTCATAAGGATCTGATAACGTCAAAAAAAAACACAACGCATAAATTAATCTAATTTTTTTTTTTGGATAAGAATATTTTTTTTGTAAGAAATTTTAATTGGAAGTATTTTGTAAGGAATGTTATCATTTTATTAGAATTGTTATTATTATTCCTTAGGCTACAGAAAATATTCTTTTCCCTAATCAGATCCTAGAAACATAATACGATCACTAACAGGTTTAATTATAATTATTGTAAAATAAATAAATTGGTTGATCAAATTGATGCACAATTTTGGGGAGAGAAATATCGGAGAGAAATCAAAGGTACTAAGGAAGCAATATGATTATTACAAAATATTTTTAGGTATGTAAAAATCTCTCCATCAAATAGCAATAAAAACTTTTAAAAAAATTAATAATTTAAACACAAATTGTGATAGAGATTTCAAACAAATTTCATTAAAAAGTGCATTTTTTTCTCTATGCAACGGTGTAAATATTTAAAATGTGCTATGTTAAGAAGTTGAAAATTTGCAGTTCCAAAAATTGTAAAACTGAAATTTTATTTAAAATTTGTTTGTGATGGATTCAAGAACAGTAATATTTAATCCATGTCGTACGTAATATGAGGCGTTCAGAAGTCAGTCTGATTAACTCCATCCAATAATAAACAGTTAAAGTTGTCCATCTTTAATCTGTTGCTCTTTTTTTTTTTTTTTTTTTTTTTTTTTTTAATCATTGATCAAGGAATGTTAATGTTTAATGCACGGCGTACGTAATATATGATTCGTTATACTTGGAACTTGGATCTTGGACGAGATAATTGTCAGAGTGCCTGGAGAGATCAACTCCTTACCTCTAGTAGAGAAATGATACATGGAACAATTCAAGTCATAGCCAAAGTCTGACAAACATAACGTCAGAAACAAGTGGGGGGGGGAGAAGCCGGGTCCCAAAAAACAACGGCCCTTTAAGGACACCATACAAAAAAAAAAAAAAAATTGTAATTTAAGAAATTACCCCAACCATTTGAAAAATGTTTCACTCGATACATTCATCTATCATTTTAAGCTAAATACCAGTTGTTTTATTGTGTATTATCCGTGCCACTGCTATAAATGACTTTATACATGCTGCAATTTGAAGGTACGGTTCGTTTAAGTTATATCACTCTATTGTCGCCAAGCATAAAAGTTGGCGACGAAAGAAACATTTCAAACTATTTAACATTGTTGGTGCAAAAGTAATCATTATTAAAATACAGCTTTGGCATATACTGTTATACTTGTAAGACTTTGGCATATATTGTTTGATTTTACAGAGCAGAATTTTGGTGATGGAGGTTTTAAACCAAAATCGATCGCAGCACATGCATCTGTGAATGGGTCCATCAGACATCGAATCAAAAAAGTTTTTTCCCAGTTTTTCCCAAGCCGATTGCTTTTTAGTTTTCTTTTTAGGTGGTGGAAAATCAAGAGTAATAGCTATAACATTTTCCGGCTTGTTAGAATCACTATTGGCACTCAAATTTTCCTGGTTAGAACCGACCGATAGTAAAACGCCATGGCTAGTGGATTGGTCGCCCTGGCGACATGATGTTTTACAATTAATCGGTTCGGCATTAAATTGCTTCCTTTTTCGTGATCGCCTTTCAACACGTAATTGGTTTTCAGCGGCTCAATAATCTTTTGATTTTATCATTTTCTGCATTGAAAGACGTTTTTGCGCCAAACCAAATACAGTATTACTCAGTTATCCCGTCGACCAATTTCGCCAAATGATACGAATCGCCAAACTAATAAGCAACTTATACATGTTGACTAAATTTTTATTTTAAATAGCAAAAGAAGAAATAAAAATCACTTTATGATTGTTTAAGTACGCGTATTGTGTTTAATATCATTGAATGCGATATTCACGTTCATTCATTTCTTTGGCTTCGGCTTTTTCCGTATCTGTTAATTTCCGTCTACCCATTTTTAAATTTGTTAGTTTTCTCCTTTATTACAATGATTTTAACCATTTTAATTTACTATTCAAATAAAAATTCTTCTAAAAGTAAAGAATTTAATTTAAATTCAAATAAAAACTCTTCTAAAAGTAAAGAAATTAATTTAAATTCAAAAGTGACCACATCATTCAAAAGTGGTAACATCATTCAAAAGTGGTAACATCATCGGGTCCATTCTCCCGAAAACAACAACCATTTTTCAAATGGTTAAAAAAGAGTAAAGGAGAAATAAAAATATTTACAAAAATTTACAAAAGTATTTACAAAATAAAGACTAGGAGATGGTGAACGTTTAGGAAGGAAAACCCTATCAATGAGATAAAAACTAGGGAAAATTATCCTGGGTCGATGTTTTATTCGTTATAATCATCCTAAAAATGATGTTCATTATTATGATTAATTTAAATGGAGGATTTATTTATAAGTCTTTCAAATTTTAGTCTTTGAAAATATCATTTCCGAAATAGTAGTTGTAATTTGTTAAATTACAATTTTGTTATTTTCTCTTAATTTCCTTCTTCCAATTTCGAATTTATGCAGTATACAGACTTCTTATATAAGTCATTCTCATATCACATAAGACTATTGTATGTACTATTGTATGAGAAGTCTGGATACAGTAGTATTTGAAGATTCTGTAATGCTGCCATCTATTGACAACAAGTAGCATTTACTAAAAAATGCAGTAGTAATTCGAATTGCGTGAAAATATAAGCTGGTGAATTTAATGTTATAAAAATTCTCCAACAGCAAAAGTGCTTTAACGAAAATATAAAATAAATTTTCAATTTATCCATCTATCTTTTAAAATAAAAAGAGTAAATTCATTAGGATAAAAAAGTTGATAATTAAATACAAAGTAAAATAAATTTTACTAAATATTAATTGTATTCATGCTTTTTCCCTATAATTCAGTTTTTGTTCTTAAAATTGCTGACAGATTTCTATACACATTTTTTTTTTAATATAATATACTGTCTGATGCAGCAACGCCATCTTTAACATCTGCATCATACCAGATATTTCGATTTTTTGTATGATGGCCAGAGGTGTGGGGGAGGTGAGTGTTTAACCCGTTCGGGCTCAATTTTTTTTTTTTTTTTTTTTTTTTTTTTAATTTTTAGAAAAATTATTTTTGCGTTAATATTAACACTAGCTATCTAAATCGATTAATTAGTGTTTAACGATTATTTCACTATCTGGAAGATAACGAATATTGTTATTTTGTGTAACTATTCAAGTAATTTTCATATGACATTAGGCTAAGTAAAAATTTTCGGAGATGTTTAGAGAATACTGCATTACAACATGATTTAACTTATGTTGCAACTTTCTAATACTTTTTACGCTTTATTACACAGGATTATTTCAGGAAAGTAACTTTTATTTTAAATTTATAGCGTAAAATATATGTTTAAAATAAAAGAATCGTAAACAGTAGAAAGAGAATTAAGCAAATAATAATTATTAGTAGTAGTAATGCAATTAACTCATCTACGATACAGAAGGAATTTTTAATTATACAGATTTCATCTAATTAACCACTTTACTAATCAATACTTTTGAAAAAACTTTCAAATAATGCCTAATGTTTCACGTCTTTTACAGAATTTTTAATCTCTTATCACCAGTTTTTCTTAACAAAAATTCTTGTCTGATTGTATCAAATAAGTACTCGAATTAAATAATGCAAAAATTACAATAGAAATTTACTGGTGAGAATAACAAATAGGGATTTGAATATGGATAACCGTATGTGATACGGGCAAATCATGATTGACAAAATCACGTTGCCCATATGACGTTGGCCAAATCATGGAAGCTTTTAAACAATGTTTTTGGTATACACACCTCGATTTATCTTTTATAATGATTTTTATAAATGATCATCTGTGATATTAGAGCGCTTTCCTAAAGTGTATTCGAAATATTTCGGTGGTTTCTAATTTTAAAAAAATCTAATTCAGTTAATTGTGTAGCTTTTAACCCATTCACGGCGGGAGCTTTTTACGAAATTTTTAAGAGCCCAGACTACTGATTGAAAAAGACCCGGATGATAATGTTAAGTCTATGGGGCCGTTCTTTTCAAATATCTCGCTCAAATTTTAATGATTTGACGTGATTTTTTTTTTGCATAGGATAGCTAAGGACGATCCACTACCAGCCTAGTTTTTACTCTTTTGATTTTAGTTATATTCTTTTTATATTAGGATAGTTTCATTTTTTATTTATTTATTTATTTATTTATTTTTATCTGACATTAAAATCGAAAAGGTAAAACTAGGCCGGTTGTGGATCGTCCTCAGCTATCCTATGCAAAAAAAAAATCACGTCAAATCATTAAAATTTGAGCGAGATATTTGAAAAGAAAGGCCCCATGTACTTTACATTATCATCCGGGTCTTTTTCAGTCAGTAGTGTGGCGTCTTAATGTTTTGTCACCGATTTTAAAAAACAGAAATTTGTGCCTTATGAAATCGAGGAAATGCTTCGATTAAATAAGGCAAAATTTAACGTATAATTTTACTGGTAGCGATAAACACGAATTGTTAAGCCTATTTGCGGCACGTATACGTGTCGCTCATCCCCAAGAGGTTAATAGGCACGTGAAACATTTTAGTCATGTATGCATTGCTTACTTTACAATTTATCCTCACTTCTTTAATCAATCATGACTGATAATTATAAACAATAAAGTAGACCGGGAGGCGGCAGCACAGGCAATCACCTCATCACGTTCACGGATGAAAATGTTGGTGTTATTTACGATTGAACATTATCTGCCCGAGGAATATAGGTCCTGGGGAGAGTGCCATCCGTGGAGGCTTTCTAAAGAAACCTATTTAAGCAAGTATTTAACTCGCATTTAAGCAAGGTTACCCAAGGTTAAGAGAAAAAAAACCACGGAAATCTCCGAACAGCTTTGCCGACGGGCGCGATTGGATTCGAACCCAGCACCTCCCGTCTACCAGCTTCGAGAGCGCATCTTCTCAGCTACTGTTGCAGCTCATGGATGAAAAATAAGGATTAGTTAAATTTCGATTCGCATATTAAAAAGCAATCGGTCTGCCAAACATATCCTGGTGGAAAACAAGTAAAAATCCGATTTTAGCGGTTGACTCATAGGTTTACCATTATGTTTTCCTACTCCCAATCAGTGGCGTAGCAAGCGGTGGGGGGGGCGGTCCGCCCTGGGTGTTACCCTCTAAGGGTTGACATCCAATCTTTAATTGCAGATACATATATATCTCATTATAAGATTTTGGAAAGGAATTCTGAAATAAAATGAATTTTTTAACGCACGACGCTTTTTCTTTTCTTTGAGAATGTGAAATTTTATGCAGATTGACGTATTTAAATAAGACATGCAACAAGAAACAAAAACATACCTATCGAATAAGTGAGTAGCAAAAAATAATAAATAAGGTGGTATGGGGTAATAACGCCAGGCGGGGTAATAACGCCAAGTGCTAATATTTTGCATAATTATGAAATAATCTGGTAAATGACACCCATGTGCTCTGCGCAGAAGGGTTTTGAGTCATATAAATCGCAAAAAACAGCTTCAAGTTAATTTGTTTCATTTTTAGGTCTTATTGTTTTTACAAGCAACTAAAATTAACGCTTGATCTAAAATTTGCGAGATACGTTTTGTAATGTGAAGACTACTTTTTTTATCCGGAAATACTTTGTTAATTACATAAATTTGTAGTACATTTCATGGACTTCAAAATAGTGTTGAAGATTTTGGATATCTTCTCGAGGTAATTTGTAATTTAAAATGTACAGCGCAATAACTATAACGGGGTAATAACGCCAATCCTTGGCATTAATATGCCGGTTGATTCCCTACAGTGGCCGAGCTACATCCTAAATACTGATTCAAATAAACACAGTTAAAACTGTGCAATGTTTCTAATAATTCTATTTAAGCGGTCCTTTTTAAGCAAAAAGAAGCTCACAGTCTGATATTCTTTTGCCTCATACTCCCCCCCCCCCCCCCCCCACACACACACACACCACACCTTTATTTTTCTTACACTTTCACAAAAAATTGAACATTTTCAATAGCTTAGAATGCAATTTGTCAATTTCTAAGTTTGTATAGTTTGTATTTTTAGAATTGGGCAAGCTACATGCAATTATTCCATCTTATTTCATAGTTTTGTTTGCATGGCGTTATTACCCATATGGGTGGGTAATAACGCCAAATAGCATTGGTCAAGAAATCACGCCATTACGTTTTATGAATACATATCTGTTAAATTATTTTTTTATATATATATTCAATGAGTTGCTGTATCGAAATATATGTTTGTTTGAAAAATACAAACTAAAACTGAGCCGTGAAAATTGGTCGAACCTTAACGTGGCGTTATTACCCCAGGGTACCTTAAATAAATAAATAAATAAATAAATAAATAAATTTCAAAAGATTTTTTTTGACATATAGGCACCACATTGATTTATTGCGGACTATGGGTTGAATGATGAGACAGGCGATCCTGTGTGTGTGTGTTTTATGCAGGAGGACAAAAGAAAAACAAGTTGGAAATTGCACGTGAAGCGTAGCAAATGAGGTGCGTTCGTACGATAACGAAGTTTTAAAAATATCACTCTCATATATCAATCTCATAAAACTGTAAATAATTACAATTAAAATGCGCACCAAACAATGTTCTCCCTATACCATTATGCAATGGAATACTTTTCCGTGGCCTTGTAAATCAATAACAAATATTGTTTGTACCACTGATTATGCAAAATGTATATTATAATATGTACTTTATAGATGCATATCAATTTTATTATGTTCGAATGAGTGTAACACCATTAAAATGCATTGGAAACTTTTTTCCCCATTGACCGTAATGTAACGGAATCCTTTTGATTGTCCCTGTAATTGATCTATGCATCCGATTTTCTTAAAATTTGAAATGACTCGACAAAATTATGTAATAATAATATATTTTAAATTTCAAACGATTCGGTTGGGTAGTTTTTGCGTTGTTATATGCGGACGGACAGACAGAAGGACGGACTGAACGACAACAATAGGCTCTACATTTATACATATTTACGAACGCACCTAATAAGGATTGGTATGGTCATTTGATCTAATAACTTGTATTGTGTTTGAAAAAATATGGCATATGGGAAGAGGGGTGGCACTATGATGACAGGGGGTGACACCATTCACATCTGCCCCGGGTGTCTTCCATCCTAGCTACGCCACTGCTCCCAATCCTCTATGCTTTCATACTTTTGTGTGCAGGAAAACACAATCATAAACTTTAATGCTACCTAAAAACTAAACTCCTGGTCTAAAATTCATAAAAATAAATAGTCTCATTTGAATCGATATAGTTCAAATCGATGAATAATGTTGAAAATTTCCGAAGGTAGAAGCAAAATTCTTGAAAAACAGACAGTTTTCGGTCCGGCCGAATTTGCAGTAACATTTTCGCCGAAAACGAATTTTCGGTCGATCTCTAAGACCATCTCGAGGCATCCTGATGTGTCCATTTCGCATTGTATAAGATCTTTTGGTTTTGAGGGGGAGCGGGGGCAGAAGGGGGAAAGAAATTTAGATGTTTTTTACATCTTAAAATATATTTGCTATTCATTTTACGATTTTGTATCATTCTTATGTATTATAAGTAGAAAATCATATTCAGGGTCCGATTAACCTCTGAAGCTATGGGAAGCAAGGTGTCAATTTGGGGCCCCCCTTCTAATCGAGAAGAGTTTTCTAAATTTGACATATCCGGAAACTTACCAGTGCTAAAAATATTATTTGAAAGTGTGGCTCAGCTAAGTTCACCCATATTTCATTAAACAACTTTTTCAAGTTCCTCTTATACAAAAATTGCATACAATCAAGAAAATATGCAAAAGTGGTTTTATAATAAAAAATGTTAGTCTGTTAACTGGTTTAATTCAACATGTATGCACAACATAAAATATCAATATGCTGAAATATTTCTCTCAATTTTTGTTACAGCTTAAATTATTAATAATTCACATTATGTATACAAGTCAAATTCAATAATATTAAAATTCCATATCTAAAACAGACATAATTCTAACTTTAAAATTATATATCAGTAAATTGAATATAAAATTTGGGGCTCCCTATTTGCTCAATTTAGGGCCCCTTCAGATATATCTTAAGGAAAGCACATGCTTTTGGTGTTTATTCAGTAATCAGGACCTAATCATATTTATAATTTAAGCAAATAGAAAACAGCATTTCACAAATTATCATATTTTGATTCAACTTTAGTAGAGTGCCTTTAAAAGTGGAAAAAAAAAATAATAACCCGCGACGGTCAGTAAAATTTCGTCGTAAAGGTTTAAAAAAAATGGTTAGCAAATCCGTGTACTCATCGAACTGGACGAACTAAAATAATAAGTGATAATTCGTTGCATTTTTAAAAATTCGTTTATCTTTCGATAATGTTTTAACGATTAACTAACTGTACTTATAAGCAAAAATAAATTAAAAAAACATATTTCAAAATTTTTGTACATGATTAATCTAATTAGCAGAAATATTTTGAGAAATACAGTCGAGTCTCTCTATAACGATACTCCATACATCGAATTTCTCTATATAACGAATTTTTAGTCGGAGCGGTCCCCTTTTCGCATGATTGCATTAAAAATAGTCTCTATATAGCGAAATATCTATCTCCATATAACGAATTTTTTTTATAAATTGGTCTTAATTTATTCAGCTTTGAAAAAGATTCGAAACCATATGGAATCAATTTTCCATCAATTATTTTTGATTTATCGTTTAGTGCTGAGTTCTTTTTAATATTACTTCTCTCCTTGTTTTAAACATTTAACGAATTCACCCCACCTCCCACACATCTTTCGACATCCTTCTCAAAACAGAGTGAATTGGATTGTTAGACATATAAGAGAGGAATCAATGAGAGACACATAAGAGAGGTCTTCAAATGGAGGAATATGTTAACTACAATTTTTCGTTTCTTGCTAAAATTTGAGCCTTTTTTTTTTTTTTTTTTTTTTTTTTTGAGAGCGTAACAATTTAAAAATCAAAACAACAAAAAATTACAGATTTCTTCGTCTGAAATTAATGCAAGTCTTCCTTATTTGATTTTCATGAAGTTTTCAAATAAATATCTGTTCTCTTTTCTGAAACTGCTTAAATAATTAAGCAATAAAATGTTAGATTAATATTTACTTTTAAACGTTTCAAATTCTTAATTAAAAAGATCAAAAATAATATTTGTTCAAAATTTACACATTAAATACGATTTTTAACATCATTCTCTATACATCGAATTCCTCTATATAACGAATTTTTTACTGGAACAATGGATTTCTTTATATAGAGACTCGACTGTATTTTTAAAAATTATAGTGCTGCCATCTATATTCTGTAAGATGGGTTAGAATCTTTAAATTTATCACTGTTCTTTATAATTCTCAGAAAAATTAGAGTTAGATGCTGTGCAAATATTACATATCACTTTAGGGGGAAGGAGGGTCTGGCAAATGATATCGTAAGATATCTCGGAAGGAAGGGGCGGTTTGTCTTTTGATCTCGATATCATTTTTGATCCGATCAAAATTTTATTTTTTTATTTTTAACATGGTTTTTGGTTCAAAATAGTATGTTATCGTTTTTAGTATGTTATTTATTTTATGAAAATTCAAAGTTTTTATTAAAATTACTAAATTTTTATAAAAATATTTAATTTTGAAGTATGAAATAGCACAATATTTGACATTTTCTTTCTTCTTCATCTATACTAATATTATAAAGAGGAAAGATTTGATTGTTTGTTTGTTTGAATTGAATAGACTCCGAAACTACATGACAGATTTGAAAAATTCTTTCACCGTTGGAAAGCTACATTATTTCCGGTGAACATAGGCTATATTATATTAAAAAAAAATAGGGATTCTTACTAAAATGCGAATAATGTAACCCAAGGTGTAGAAAAATGACGTTAAAAAGTCCTTACATCGCATGCGCTGCCAATACTATTGATTATCTGTACTAATATTATAAAGAGGAAAGATCTGATTGTTTGTTTGTTTAAATTGAATAGGCTCCGAAACTACTTGACGGGTTTGAAAAATTCTTTCACCGTTGGAAAGCTACACTATTTCCGGTGAACATAGGCTATATTCTATATTTTTTTTAAAATAGGGATCCTTACTTAAAATGCCAATAACGTAACCCAAGGTGTAGAAAAATGACGTTAAAAAATCCTTACATCGCGTGCGCTTCGAATACTATTGATTATAATCTATATACATAAAACAAAGTCGGGTTCTTTACACCATTTATAACTCAAGAACGGATGGATCGATTTTTATGAAATTTTGTATGAAGGTATCTGACACCTGAGATTATTTTATAAGCTACTTTTTACCTGACTACCTAAAAAGAGCGTAATGTTTTCAGTAGTTGAATTTAATGGGATGAAGTGTTAGGCACGCCACACACTAGCGAGACATGCGTCAAAAATCGTGCAACATGTCGCAGTCAAACCGGTTTTTCCTTTGTTATCAGGGTGAAATTGTCGCATGTCTCATGTTTTTTCGCTCAATGTTTCACAGGTGTGTGGCCTCCCGTAGAAATAATTTGCGGTGTCAGTAGTGGCACGGGACTGGGCGATTTGCTCTACCCGAAGCAAAGCGAGGGTGGGTTGCTAGTATATATATATATACATATACAGTCACTTTTCGAGAAAGCCTATGTGAAGTACATTTGAAATGAAGCTTGTCTCTACATAATAGAGAAAGAGAAAGAATGTTGCCCACTTGTTTTGTTGATGTTTTATGTAAAAATTTCTATCTCTCCATCCCTCCCTCCTTCGTGCGGGATAAGTGCAACAAGACATTATTACTGTTGAATGCTTTGTCTAACCAAAAGCTATTATAAAATATACTTTTAAGTAATTGCAAGAATTTCCTTTAAGTGGTATGTGATATAAGAGGATATTTTATTGACTTTTCTTATTTTGATCAATAAAATATGTAACCAGTTTGTATATTACTCCAAATAAAAGATATAAATTCTAAAGAAAAAGAAAAAAAAAGACATTGATAACAATATTATTACCGGGGGGGGGGGGGGGGTCGAGGACTCTTAAAATATGATATCGGATAAGGGGGGAGGGGGGTTCAAAATTACCAAAAGTTGATAACGTTATATAAGCACAGCCCCTTAACCTTTTAAACGCGTAGGCGTATTGCATTTGTTATATATAAAGATATAGATATTAACATTCTAACAACAAATACATGTATATATATATATATGTATATATATATATATATATATATATATATATATATATATATATATATATATATATATATATATATATATATATATGTTTGCTATCAGCATGTAGAGTATTGCTATCGTAGGCGCCAATGCAGCACTTAACAATTGCAACATACATATACAATTTAAATTTCATGAAAATATTTATTAAGCACTAGGTGCATAATGTATAAACATTTTTAAAAACAGTAAACATTAAAATAACAATATTAAACAATATAAAAAGTCACCCGCAGAATAAAAGCCATCACTCTTCAGCAGGCGGAATGGTTTTAACCTTCCCCCCACTATTAAAATAAAGCTTAATCAGCAGGATTCGTGTAATATGACAGAGTCTTGCATTAAATATGAAAATGACATATTCAAATGTCACTTAAAAATCATTTCAAAGGTCACTTAATATATATATATATCAATTTAAGTTGTTTTTGAAATTATCAAATGATTTAAAATTACACTCAGTCTTTAATTTCGCTGCTTTTATTTCTAAACTGTGATTAAAAGGCCTTTATACAAGCAGTGTGAAAATAACAGTAGTAAGCCTTGAGTACGTCCATTAATAACTATATCATAGTATTACTAATATATATTCCACAACGAAAAAGCATGAATTTATATTATAAATGAATATTTTGCTTATAAGACCGTTGTTGTATATTAATAAAAACACTTAAAATACATTAAGCATTTTTATTTACATGTTTCAACACTTTTTAATCGAGTGATCTTCAGAATGTAAATAGAAAATAAAAATTACAAACATAATGGACGAGTAAAACTGGAATAAATAATTATTGGGCACTACTATGCTATTCCATCGACCAAAAAATTATCGCCAAACTATAAGATTAAATGCCAATAATGGATGATCGTGGAATGTCACATTCAATGACATTAAATACGATTCACGTGTTTAAAACGTCATTAAGTAATTTTTATTTCGACTTTTTATTAATATTTTTATTAATATCCTACTAATTATTTGTTTTTTCGTTATTTAAAATAAAAATTATGTCAATATGTATAATTTGGCTATTAGTTTGGCGATTTGTATAATTTGGCGAAATTGGTCGACGATATAACAGGGTAGTACCAATTATGGAAATTAAATTAAATATATCGCGCGCATTTTAATTTGGATATTGTCTACCGCTAGATCTATATCAGAATCTGGTTTATTTTAACCTTAAGTTACTTTCTAAATGCAGTTTGTTTCTGTACTTGTTTTTCAAAAACAACCAAATAGAAAAAGCACGTTCACACAAGTATGTCGTGTTGAACCCCGTCAAAGACCTCAAGGCTGATTTAAACATTTCTGGATAATTTGCTCATTATATTCCTCCAGAAGAAATCAAGGATTTATCCAGGATTGCCATCACGATTACACGACCACTGGCATGTCTAATAACGATCATCATAGCCCTTTTCCTCCGCAGAGACTAAGAAAACATCTAAAAATTATAATTCTGTATATGTCTTAATTAATAAAATCGACTAAAATGTAATAGAGTTCAATTTGCATATAGATGTTGAAGATATTGTTAACGGTGTATTCGAAAAAATATTTTCCCACCCTCAACAGATCGAAATTTTCTGATACATTTTCAGATTCATTTTTAAAAGTAGAAACATGAAAATTGCTGAGGTGATTTTTGAAGAGGCGTATAACATACCCTGTGATTTTATTTTTTTGCTCAATTCACTAAAATTTGATTTTTAAACAATTACTTTCGTAGTATAATTTTTTTTTTGTTGTCATATCTCTCGTTTCGGAAAATTCAGTTCAAAACGCTAGCTTTGACTGTACTTACCCTTTTTTGATCGTATAAATGTATTTCGACTTACTTCTATAGTCTTGGAACGAATTGCTGACGTAAGTCAAAATATTAATCTACTAATCTTCGTTTTAACCCCTTGAGGGAGATGGAATATACTATATCTAATCTAATTTTAATCCAGATTCACACCAGAAATTTTTATTATATTTTATTCTTTATATTTTGGTGTATATATGTAAAAAAAAAAAAAAAAAAAATGCTTTTCATTAATTTGAAATATTTTTTTTTTTTAATTTTTCCGGTTTAGAATACATCATTACAGAAACGTAATTGCTTCCCTCCCCCCCCCCTCCAAAGAGTTAAATAAGTTCAAAATAGATCGCTCGTGAAGTGTTAAATGTTATATAACTGACAGGTCATTGCATTTTATTCTTTTGCAGAGGAAATAAAGAGTAATAGCTTCATCACATCATAGACCAAATGTAACCCTCGTTTTTCAAAACTTCAAATAAATCGGCAGTGAGATACTGTTTTCAACAAAGCTCCGGGCACATGCATGCTTTGGTCCAGTCATATGAATTCGACGAATTCTTTTGTATTCCTCCCTTCTGCGGTTTAGTCACTATAGAAAGAGGAGAGTTGAACAATGGATCAGGAGATAAAGAGATCAGTCATACTTAAAGGAAAGATTCCTGTTTTGCAGCACACCAGTCCCCTCCCGTAAATGTATTAAACTTTAAAAAAAAAAAAAAAAAAAAAAAAAAAAAAAAAAAAAAACACGTCGCCACAATAAAAAAGCCGAGAATTGTCGACAGTTTGTATGTCCGTGTGTTTGCACCTTAACATCATGCTCTGTGGTCTTTTAGTGTATTTCTTACGTGACAGTGTTGAGGAAGAAGAAGCTATCCAAGCATACATAATATAAAACTTTTTTCTCCTCATTCTCGCACGATTTTAATCAAGACAGGAAGAATTCCGGAAAGTGTGACACAAGTACAGCATTCTTCAAGGTCATCCGTAAAGATAGTCCTGATTTCGCATATATTTTTGATCGACACGGATTGATGGAACATGACAGTAATTCGTCAAGTGTGAAAAGGATTTTAAAATAAATAGCGAAAAAATACCATTTAAGATGAAAACTTATCGATCTACTCCATACATATAAAATGCAAATGGGGATTTCGTTCCGACCGCTTATAATTTGACTTCTGTCAAATGGATTTCGATGGGATTTTCGCTATCTATTCTAATAAAAGAGCAAAATGCTATGTATGTGTGTGTGTATATAAAATAAGACCAATAACCTGCTATAGCGAGCAAAATCTACAGCATGTACGAGGCTCAAAATTTTAGTGAGAGTAGCCCAAAGTCTCTCCTGATGTACCTGACATTCCAACATTTTTCTTTCGGCAATGAATATCCGCATTTTATTTATTTCTTTATTTTTATCTTATTATTTATTTATTTCTTTATTTATGAAATTCTTTACATTTAGAAGAATTTTTATTTGAATTGAAAATCGAAATCTTGTTAATAAAGAAGAAAGCAGAAAAGTTACCAAATGTGTAGATGCAAATTATCAGATATGGAAAAAACCAAATCCAAACAAAGACGCCATATGAAAAATCGTCTTTAAAAAAAAAAAAAAAAAAAAAAAGAGGTCTGATGATCAAGCCCACCGGTTAAAAAATGTGCAACGATCACGAAAAAGAAAACATTCTAATGTTGAACTAATTGATTCTAAAAAACCTTGTTTTTTGTTATATTTTTTTAATGTATAATTTATTTATAAATACTAAATTTCAGTCTTTGAAGAATTCATTTCCATAATGATTTTGTAAATTGTTAAATTACATTTTATTATTACATCAAATTGAAAATGTATATTTTTTAATGCGTGATTTATCACTTGCTAACTAAGCGTGGGAACCAACAAGGTGAAAAATGTCCAAGTAGGGGATCGAACGCGAAACCCTTGGAATAGCGGTCCAAGTGCTCCACCATTTAAGCTACGAAAACGATGCTTAGCGTGGCACTTTTCACTCCCATATGTTGGTAAAGCTGCACTGCAGCATGAGATGGAACCGTCTCCATACATATACAATATTGAGGCGTAACATGAGACAAAAACAAACCCAGCATCGGTAATCACACACATAATTTTTAATTAATTTTCAGAAATGAAATTACGCTTGAAATTATTGAATATTAAATAATAACAATATAATCAGAGTTCTCGCTGTCGCTCGCCAATGCGCCAAATTGCGACTAAATTTTCCATTTGGCGAGTAAACAAGCGATTAGATTCGCCAAATTGCTATACTTTTTTTTCTTTTCTTTTTCGTTTTTCATACATTTGCATATATACATATTTTCATATTCATATACTTGTAGCGGATAGTTGAAATTAAATTAATAACAATCGTTTTCGCAGTTATAAAAACTTAGGTTATTTTAGAACATATTGAAAAAAAAATGGGTATATTAAAGAATTAAAGATTTTTTTTTTGTGCTACACGGCGAATCTATTTGGCTAATACTTTTTTCATTTGGCGAATGTTTTTAATTTTTAATTTGCCAAATTACTAACGTTGGTCAAATGTCAGCGAGAACACTGAATATAATTATTGATTATTCAACTATTTCAGGCGTAATTTCATTGTTGAAAATTAACTGAAAAAATTAATCAAAAATTATTATCTGTCATTTTCCGCATCAAACGCAGAATTCCTATTACTGGCCGCCCTTGGCGATCAGTTTGGTCTCCCTTGAATGTATACTAATCATTAAATCATATTGCTTTTATTCATAATTTATTTTATTTGCTCAATTTTTTGCGAAATTAGAAAATTCTGCTAGAGAAATAGACACAGGTGCCATAAGCGAACCACATTGGCACGATTGCAACAAAATGGCAATTATATGTGCCTCACATGCTAACCCGGCTATTATTATTCAATTATTAATAAACTGTTTGTTTGCTTTACTTTTTTTAAATGATATAAATTGCTTTATTCTATAATTATTAACTAAAACTTTTTTTTAATTATTATTTCCCTTTTAAAATAATAGAAATTATTTTAAAAATATGTATGTAACTGGTATTTGAAAACGGAATTTTCACCAAATTGGTGTCAAAAAAAATAACGCGCTAATGTGGTGCATATATGACATCTGTGCTGATAAATCAAGAACTCAGTATTTTTATGCTAGACTGGAGCAGATAATAAATTGCCAAATATTGTACCCGTGGCATTTTTCGTATTTCATTAATTATTTAAAATATAATAATATAATCCTTTGTGAAAGGATTATATTATTTTAAAACTATTTTCATTTCATTTATAATGTATAACTTTAATTTTAAACTAAAAAGTTTAAAATTCATGACTTTTATTTACTTTTTTTAAGTAAAAAGAACAGAAAAAATAGAAATAATGATATTTTGAAACTCCATAATTGCAGCGAAGGAACAAAACATAAATAAATCCAATTTACCACAGCATAAATATTACCAACAGACTTTTGCACAGTAACCTATGAGATGTGTTTCGTTTGGATGTTGTCATTAAACAATTAACAAATAATCGTGATTTTTGTGCCACATACGTTAGCATAATATATATATCGATATGCGCAAGCACATTTCTAACGAATAAATAAGTTATATGAGAAAAAAATAACTCAGACTTCAATAAAAAAAAAACATCTTCCATAAAATAAGATATACAAATCAAAATCGATCCATTGATAGCTTTCTATTTTTTCCGAAACAGAAAAAAAGAATTTAGTTTATCAGAGCGTCACTCGTTTAAGTGAATGTCAATGTTTATTTAATTGTGTGTTTTGCAGCTGACTTATTGTGAAGAAGTGATGCAGAAGAGTTTTTAATGAGTTAGTGGCTGAAAAACTATGACACCCTTTACTTTTTCACATGTCAATTCCTTTTTCACTTACTGAAACTGTCAATTACAGGAGTGAATGGCTTTCACAAGTGACTGAATTTCGGATTGAAAGAAATTCCGAAATAGTTTTCACTTATATTTGCTTTCTATATTAAATTCTCACTTTTTGTTTAAACTTAAAATATTTTGGTTTCACAAATATTTATACATTTTTCTTTCTATAGACTAACAAATTTGAGAAGGCAACATAATAGTTTAGACTGAAACTGCTATTGAGGTGATAAATAGCTTTCACAAATGACTGGATTTTAGATTAAAAGAAATTCTGAAATAGTTTTCCTCTTTATACACTTTCTATATTGCATTCTTAATTTTTTTTCCAATCTAAAATAATTTTGTTTCGCCAATATTTATACATTTTTTTCTACACATTAACATATTTAAGAAGGCAACATAATAGTTTAGACTGGAACTGCCAATTGAGGTGATAAATAGCTTTCAGAAATGACTGGATTTTAAATTAAAAGAAATGCCGAAATAGTTTTCCCCTATATACACTTTCTATATTGCATTCTTTCTTTTTATTCCAATCTAAAATATTTTTGTTTAACAAATATTTATACATTTTTCTTTTTATTGATTAAGAAATTTGAGAAGGCAACATAATAGTTTAGACTGAAACTGCTATTGAGGTGATAAATAGCTTTCACAAATGACTGGATTTTAGATTAAAAGAAATTCTGAAATAGTTTTCCTCTTTATACACTTTCTATATTGCATTCTTAATTTTTTTTCCAATTTAAAATAATTTTGTTTCGCCAATATTTATATATTTTTTTCTACAAATTAACATATTTAAGAAGGCAACATAATAGTTTAGACTGAAACTGCCAATTGAGGTGATAAATAGCTTTCAGAAATGACTGGATTTTAAATTAAAAGAAATGCCGAAATAGTTTTCCCCTATATACACTTTCTATATTGCATTCTTTCTTTTTATTCCAATCTAAAATATTTTTGTTTAACAAATATTTATACATTTTTCTTTTTATTGATTAAGAAATTTGAGAAGGCAATATACTAGTTTAAACTGAAACTGCCAATTGAGGTGATAAAAAGCTTTCACGAATGACTGGATTCTAGATTAAAAGAAATGCCGAAATAGTTTTCCCCTATATACACTTTCTATATTGCATTCTTTCTTTTTTTTCCAATCTATACATATAATAAAACAGTAGGACCCGGTGTGTCTGTACATTGAAGATAATTGACAAAAATGGAGTCAGGGCGATAAAAGAAAACCAATGAAACACAAAAAATTTTTTTTTGAATTTTTTGTCTGTCTGTCTGTCTGTCTGTCTGTCTGTCTGTTTGTTCGAGGTTATCTTCGTAACTACTGAATGGATTTTTATGCGGTTTTCACTAATGAAGAATGCACACTCCCGGGCAGTGTATAGGCTTTGTTTCATCAAAATCGGACAACAGACAAAAAAGTAACAAAAAGAAACAAAAGAAACTATTAGGTGCGCTGCTCACGTTTTTTAGTACATAACGTTTTTTAGTACATATAAAATCCAATAGATGTCACTGTGCGATTTTAAAACGCGCTATCGTTATGTTTTCGCCAGTCTACTTAAGTATGAGAAAGTTTCAAGCTGGCTGTCGTTCCATGTGGTTTAGTCGGTAGAACGTCAGTGCGCCATACTGATGGCCCGGGTTCGATTCCCAGCATGGAATTTTTTTTCACTATGTTGGCATTAACGCCTATAAGCAATTAAAAGAATTTGAAATATTGTATTCAAGGCGAATTTTCTCTCTGGGAAAATTTCCTTGCATTAATATGTCAGTGTAATTTTTTTTTCGATTTAATTTTTTTTTTCGAAACTTTGTTTTTCTTAAAAAATTACAGTAAATATTTGATATTTCCCAACGTTTTTTGAATGACCGACTTGCTTTTTTTTTTTTTTAATGTATGTCTGAACCTTATCTAACTACTTCTTCAAGATTTCTTTAGATAAACCGACCAGCGTAGCGGGCGAAGGCCGCTAGTCTAAAATATTTTTGTTTCACAAATATTTATACATTTTTCTTTTTATTGATTAAGAAATTTGAGAAAGCAACATACTAGTTTAAACTGAAATTGCCAATTGAGGTGATAAATAGGTTTCACAAATGACTGGATTTTAGATTAAAAGAAATGCCGAAATAGTTTTCCCCTGTATACACTTTCGATATTGCATTATTTCTGTTTTTTCCAATCTAAAATATTTTTGTTTCACAAATAGTTATACATTTTTCTTTCTACAGATTAACATATTTGAGAAGGCAAAATAATAGTTTAGATTGAAACTGCCAATTCAGGTGATAAATAGCTTTCACAAATGACTGGATTTTAAATTAAAAGAAATGCCGAAATAGTTTTCAACTATATACACTTTCTATATTGCATTCTTTCTTTTTTTTTTCCAATCTAAAATATTTTTGTTTCACAAATATTTATACATTTTTCTTTTTATTGATTAAGAAATTTGAGAAGGCAATATAATAGTTTAAACTGAAACTGCCAATTGAGGTGATAAAAAGCTTTCACAAATGACTGGATTCTAGATTAAAAGAAATGCCGAAATAGTTTTCCCTTATATACACTTTCTATATTGCATTCTTTCTTTTTTTTTCAATCTAAAATATTTTTTTTTTCACAAATATTTATACATTTTTCTTTTTATTGATTAAGAAATTTGAGATGGCAACATAATAGTTTAGACTGAAACTGCCAATTGAGGTGATAAATAGCTTTCACAAATGATTGGATTTTAGATTGAAAGAAATTCTGAAATAGTTTTTCTCTTTATACACTTTCTATATTGCATTGTTACTTTTGTTTTCATTCTTAAATATTTTTGTCTTACAAATATGTATACATTTTGCTTTCTAAATATTAACAAATTTGAGGAGGTTAAATAATATTTTTGACTGAAACTGCCAATTGAGTGGATAAATAGCTTTCACTAGTGACTGGATTTTAAATTAAAAGAAATTCCGAAATAGGTTTTCTCTTTATATACTTTCTATATTGCATTCTTACTTTTTTTTTTCATTCTTAAATATTTTTGTCTTAGAAATATTTATACATTTTTCTTTCTAAATATTAACAAATTTGAGGAGGTAAAATAATATTTTAGACTGAAACTGCCAATTGAGGTGATAAATAGCTTTCACAATTGACTGGATTTTAGATTAAAGAAATTCCGAAATAGTTTTCCCCTATATACACTTTCTATATTGCATTCTTTTTTTTCCAATCTAAAATATTTTTGTTTCACAAATATTTATACATTTTTCTTTTTATTGATTAAGAAATTTGAGAAGGCAACATAATAGTTTAAACTGAAACTGCCAATTCAGGTGATAAAAAGCTTTCACAAATGACTGGATTTTAAATTAAAAGAAATGCCGAAATAGTTTTCCCCTATATACACTTTCTATATTGCATTCTTTCTTTTTTTCCAATCTAAAATATTTTTGTTTCACAAATATTTATACATTTTTCTTTTTATTGATTAAGAAATTTGAGAAGGCAACATATTAGTTTAGACTGAAACTGCCAATTGAGGTGATAAATAGCTTTCACAGATGACTGGATTTTAAATTAAAAGAAATGCCGAAATAGTTTTCCCTTATATACACTTTCTATATTGCATTCTTTCTTTTTTTCCAATCTAAAATATTTTTGTTTCACAAATATTTATACATTTTTCTTTTTATTGATTAAGAAATTTGAGAAGGCAACATAATAGTTTAGATTGAAACTGCCAATTCAGGTGATAAATAGCTTTCACAAATGACTGGATTTTAAATTAAAAGAAATGCCGAAATAGTTTTCCCCTATATACACTTTCTATATTGCATTCTTTCTTTTTTTCCAATCTAAGATATTTTTGTTTCACAAATATATATATATTTTTCTTTTTATTGATTAAGAAATTTGAGAAGGCAACATAATAGTTTGGACTGAAACTTCCAATTGAGATGATAAGTAGCTTTCACAAATGATTGGATTTTAGATTGAAAGAAATTCCGAAATAATTTTTCTCTTCATACACTTTCTATATTGCATTCTTCCTTTTGTTTTCATTCTTAAATATTTTTGTTTTACAAATATGTATACATTTTGCTTTCTAAATGTTAACAATTTTGAGGAGGTAAAATAATATTTTAGACTGAATCTGCCAATTGAGGTGATAAATAGCTTTCACAAATGACTGGATTTTAGATTAAAAGAAATTCCGAAATAGTTTTCCACTATATACACTTTCTATATTGCATTCTTCCTTTTGTTTTCATTCTTAAATATTTTTGTTTTACAAATATGTATACATTTTGCTTTTTAAATATTAACAAATTTGAGGAGGTAAAATAATATATTAGACTGAATCTGCCAATTGAGGTGATAAATTGCTTTCACAAATGACCGGATTTTAGATTAAAAGAAATTCCGAAATAGTTTTTTACTATATACACTTTCTATATTGCATTCTTCCTTTTGTTTTCATTCTTAAATATTTTTGTTTTACAAATATGTATACATTTTGCTTTCTAAATATTAACAAATTTGAGGAGGTAAAGTAATATTTTAGACTGAATCTGCCAATTGAGGTGATAACTTGCTTTCACAAATGACTGGATTTTAGATTAAAAGAAATTCCGAAATAGTTTTCTACTATATACACTTTCTATATTGAATTCTTCCTTTTGTTTTCATTCTTAAATATTTTTGTTTTACAAATATGTATACATTTTGCTTTCTAAATATTAACAAATTTGAGGAGGTAAAATAATATTTTAGACTGAATCTGCCAATTGAGGTGATAAATTGCTTTCACAAATGACTGGATTTTAGATTAAAAGAAATTCCGAAATAGTTTTCTACTATATACACTTTCTATATTGCATTCTTCCTTTTGTTTTCATTCTTAAATATTTTTGTTTTACAAATATGTATACATTTTGCTTTCTAAATATTAACAAATTTGAGGAGGTAAAATAATATTTTAGACTGAATCTGCCAATTGAGGTGATAAATTGCTTTCACAAATGACTGGATTTTAGATTAAAAGAAATTCCGAAATAGTTTTCTACAATATACACTTTCTATATTGCATTCTTCCTTTTGTTTTCATTCTTAAATATTTTTGTTTCACAAATATTTATACATTTTTCTTTCTATAGATTAATATATTTGAGAAGACAAAATTATATTTTAGACTGAAACTGCCAAATAAGGTGATAAAAAGCTTTCACAAATGACTGGATTTATAGATTAAAAGAAATTCTGAAATTGTTTTCCCTTTTAAACACTTTGTATATAGCATTCTTACTTTTTTCCAATCTAAAATATTTTTATTTCATAAATATTTATACATTTTTCTTTCTATAGATTAACATATTTGAGAAAGCAAACTAATATTTTAGATTGAAACTGTCAGTTGAGGTGATATATAGCTTTCACTAGTTACTGGATTTTAGATTAAAAGAAATTTTGAAAAAGTTATCCTCTATATACACTTTCTATGTTAGTCTCTTTTTTTCAATCTAAAATAGGGTTCGCACAGCTGTACCACTAAATTTTTATAATATTTTCAATGTATTTCACTGCAGAAAAATATTGTGAAAATTGTGAATCGAGGGAATGATTGCGAATAATGTTTCTTAAAAATTAAATGTAATTTTTCTTGTCATTAATAGTGGTGCCAGAGTCCTTACAATATATAAGGAGTGTGCGAATCCTGTAAAATGTTTTTGTTTCGCAGATATTTATATATTTTTCTTTCCTGACAAAGCAAAATAATATTTAAACTGAAACAGTCAATTGTGATAATAAATAGTTTTAACAAGTTATACTGAATGCCTCATGCGTATTTTTCTTCCCGTACATTAACAAATTTGATAATTTATAATAATATTTTAATCGAAATTGTAAATTATAGGAGTGACAAACCTTTCATTCAATTGTAAATTATGGGCGTGAAATAGCTTTAGTGAAGAGCTTTCCACAAATGATTAGATTTTGGATTAAAAGAAATTTCTAAACAGTCTAGATAGTTTCCCTCATGTACGCTTTTTTTATTAAATTGTTACTTTTTTCAATCAAAAGTATGTTTCATTCATAGATATGTATATATATTTCTTTCTGTAGATTAACAAATTTGGTAGCGCAAAATAATATATTAAAGTGAAACTTTCTAGTTTTAACAAGTTACCGAATGCTTCACAGACATTTTACTTTCTGTAGATTATCAAACCTGCTAATTTAAAATAATAGCTTTAATTGAAATTGTAAATTATGAGAGTGAATTTAATTATAAGAAATTCCGAAAAATTTTCATCCATAAACAATATATTATATTCTTATTTTTTATATAAAACTAAATATTTTTATTCCACATATACCACACCTACTTACACTTTTTTCTTTTTTGTAGAATGACAAAGGGTATAGCCGGGTTTCGTAGTAAAATATGCCCTTGAGTCAACCACATAGAGTCCTACATGAATCGATAGTCCATAAAAATAAATTCATTTCTCCCCAATTTCAAGTTTATATCTCAGGACCACTGGGGGTTATGACCCTAAATGCCTGTTTTGGAAAAGATTGCATTGTGACGAAACTATTCAGTGGATTTCAACGAAAAAAATAAGGGATGTATAAAACCACCATCCAAATATTTGACAATTTTTTCAAGTTTTTTTAACAAAAGAACAAGTTTTCTAATATTTTTCTTGTTTTTGAATGAACATTTTAATTAAAAATCTACTGAAATTTCTCAGTGACCACCTTAATTTTTTTGCATGAAATACTATGAGATATGATGCATATTCACTATCAATTTTAACTTTCTACGTAGGATTCATCATATTAAAAAATGATAAAATCATATTCCGGCGGTGATGGGGGGCGTGTCTCGCAGAAATCCCACATATTAGGTCTATCGAAAACTCTACCGTACAATGTTATTTCACGCCTTCTTTTTAAACTACCGTTTGAACTAATATGTTAGATTTGTGCGAGACACGCCCCCCAACTCCACTGGAGTATGATTTTGTCTTTTTTTAATTCTACGTAGAAAGCTGGAATTGATAGTGAATATGCATCATATCTCATAGTTTTTCATGCAAAAAATTAAGGTGGTCACTCAGAAATTTCAATAGAATTTTAATTAAAATGTTCATTTAAAAACAAGAAAAATGTTAGAAAACTTGGTCTTTTGTTTAAAAAAATCTGAAAAAATTGTCAAATATTCGTATGGTGGTTTTATACATCCCTTATTGTTTTCGTTGAAATCCGCTTAGTAGTTTCGTCACACTGCGCTCTTTTCCAAACAAGCATTTAGAGTCACTACCCCCCGTGGTTTTGAGATAAAAAATTGAAACTGGGGAGAAATGAATTTCTTTTTATGCTCTATCGATTCATGTAGGATTCGATGTGATTGACTCAAGGGCATATTTTACTAAAAAACCAGGCTATACCCTTTGATAACGCAAAATAATATTTTTACTAAAACTGACGATAGTGTTAGTAAATAACTTTTACAAATTTCTGAATGAGGCAGATATATTTTTCTTTCTATAGATTAACAAATTTAGCAATGAAAATTATTATTTTTAACTGAAACTGTCGATTATTAGAATGAATAGCTTTCACAACGAATGGATTTTGAATTTAAAAAAAATTCCAAAACAGTTTTCCTCATGTACATTTTCTATATTTGATTCCTACTTTTCTTTTAAATGAAAAATATTTTTGTTCTACAGATATTTGTGAACTTTTCATTCTGAAAATTAACAAACGTTAGAACGCAAGATGATATTTTAAACCGAAACTGTCAGTTTTAGAAATAAATAGCCTTCACCCGTGGCTGAATTTTAAATTAATCCTGAAGTAATTTCTCTTATACAAACTTCCTCGATTATATATATTTTTATACTAAAATTATTTTCGTTTATTAGATATTTATGCACTTTTTTTAATTGAAAAATTTTGACAATGTAAAGTAATATTTTTAGCTGAATCTGTTCATTACAAAAATAAATATCTTGGAAGTGTGGCTGAATTTCAGATTGAAAGAGGTTCTTAAACAGTTTCTCTCATACTAACTTTCTACATCATATTTATTTTTCAACTTAAAAATATTTTTGTTTCTTAAATATTTATGCATTTTTTTTTTTTTTTTTTTTTTTTTTTTTTTTTTTTTTTTTAGATTGATAAACTTGAAAAAGTTACATATATTTTAAACTGAAACCATCTTCAAGAAATAAATAGTTTTCAAATTTTGCTGAATTTTAGGTTAAAAGAAACTTATAAACATTTTCTACATTACATTTGTCTTTCAATATAAAAATATTTTGTTTCTTATACTTAACACGTAATAATATGAAATATATTGTAATATATTATAATACGCAATATTATATAAATATATAATAAAATAGGACAATTATGTATTTTTATGTATATACTTTTATTTTTGCTAAACAAGATAAATATTTGATAAAGAAGAAGATGGAAAATAATATGTTTAATAGAAACTTTTAATTGTAGAAATTAATAGTAATGTTCAAGTGTGAAAGAATTTACTTTTAATTTCTAATTTCTGTATTAGCTTTGCTTTCGTTATAAAAAGTAAAAGGCTACCTACTGCAGTCGTCCGGAGGAAAGCACGTCCGAAAAATTTTGGTATATTTTCACCGATCATGACCACCAGACCTCAAAACGACCTTCCGTCCAAATAGTGACTTATATCTACCCTATCTGTATAAAATCCTAATGAAACGAATTTATGAAACTACTGATATGCTTTACGGCGATTTCTCCTAAAATATTAAATATTATACGGTAAAATTAACACCAAATATTAAATATTATACGGTAAAATTAACACCAAAAATCCGCATTGATCCGCAGATCTCTAAACTGGCATTAGAATTTTAAAATTTGAATTAGTTTTCGACACATTTTTTTTTTCTAATTTGAATTAATTTCTCTAATAATGGCAACCAAATGTGTCGAAAATTAGTTTTCGACACATTTTTTTTTTTCTAATTTGAATTAATTTCTCTAATAATGGCAACCAAATTACTCTATTTTTGTTTGAAAAGGGAGAAGAGGGATGACGATAGGTATTATTAGATTTATTTTTCTTCTGCCATTTTCAAATTGAAATCGAAATTATCTTTTATTTCAAGCAATAGTGAAGCCAATATATTTTCTAAAATATGGAATATTATGCAATGAAATTAACACCAAAAATCCGTACTGATCCCAGATATCAAAACTGGAATTAAAATTTAAAAATTTGAATTCGTTTCCGAGATATTAATTTTTTTCTAATTCGAATTAAATTTCTTAAATAATGGCAACCAAATTACTCCATTTTCGTTAAAAAAGGGAATAAAGGGATAATAAAGGGATAGGTATCATTAAATTTCATTTTTTTTCTGTCATTTTCAAATTGAAATTGAAATCAAAATTATTTTTTATTTCAATCAATAATGAAGGCAATATTATGATTAAATTGTATTTTCCAAAACTATCTGACAAAATCTTATTTTTACATATTAGTACTCCAAGTATCAATTTATGTTAAAAAACCAAAAATCGTCTGTCATTTTAATTGTCGACATAAATTCCATTATTTTAATGATTCTGTCGTAGTTTTTTTTTTTTTTCCAAATGTCAAATGGCATAGAGTAAAAGTAAAGAATAGATATGAAGTACTGTGGCTAGTGGTGACATCAAAAATGTATTTCTCACAAATCCACTACATTAGGCACAAACACAACCACATGCTTCAAAAAAAAAAAAAAAAAAAAAAAGAAAGAAAGAAAGAAAACTTTTAGTAGTACAGTTTTTAATTCAAATATACAAAGAAATAACTAAATATAGTGATTAAATATAAGCAAATCCTTTTGATTTAGAGAACAAAAGCGCGGCTGATGTCAAAGAATTCTGCCTCTGTTCCACACTGTAAAAAAAATTCTGTAAAGGTACTAAACTTTTTCTAGGAAACTGGGATTCCAAGAACTTTTCCTGTAACGGTAACAGCAAAAATTCAAGTTTCAGAATCGGTTTCATGGATTTTTCTTGTTACCGTTACATGAAAAGTTCTTGGAATCCCAGTTTCCTAGAAAATGTTTAGTACCTTTACAGATTTTTTTTTACAGAGCACGTGATTATTTTGTTTGGGTCGAATGAAGGCATTTAATTTTAAGCGATAACATGCATCCTATTGCAAACCATTTTGCATATTGCACCTCTGTTTAACACTTTTCTCCATGGACAAAGGCGCATAAACCCAAAATGGTTTAGAGAGAAAAATACTATTTTGTAAGGATTTATCTTAATTTCTATATTAGAAATATTCTGAATAATCTTTCAAATGACGTCTTTTATGTAAACACCAAAGAAAAGGGAAAAGAGAAACTAATAGGGACTTCATATCATTTTGTCATTTCCATCTGGAGAGAAGTGTTGTTTTCATGAAACGAATTTATAAAAGCACTACACAATAATAAAAAAATTTGTAAAGATGCTAATTTTTTTCTAGGAAGCTGGGATTCATTACATGAATTTTTGGTGTTACCGTTACATGAAAAGTTCTAGGAATCCCAGTTTCGTAGAAAATGTTTAATAACTGTACATTTTTTTTTTTTTTTTTTTTTTTTTTTTTTTTTTTTTACAGTATAATTTAGATAAGTGAAACGAATGTATGAAATAATAGTTGCTCAACTGTCTAAGGAAGATAAAATTTCCTTTTTGAATTACTTTTCAATTTTAAAGAGCAAATGACATTAATAATGCGAAAATAACATCATTAGCATTTTATTTTATTTATTTATTTTTGAGCTATTAGAGAAATGTTATTAAAATTTTTAACAAATTAATATTTCAATAATTTTTTTTAATACTAGGGGGGCCCCGCCCCCCTGCTCGCTATGCTCGCCAACCCCCCGCGTAATCGCTTCGCGATTCCAAATTATTGGCTACCCCTGCTTGCTGCGCTCGCCAATACCCCATAGTAAGAATAAGCAGCTGCAGACCTCTCAAATGATATGTCACACGACTGGTGTTGTAAAGAAATTAAAAATGTGCCCCCCTGGGGGCAGAGTGGGGGTGACACACAAGACATCCATAAAATGAATAAACAGTTGCAGACCTTTCAAATGATGTGTCACACAATTGGTGTTGTAAAGAAATTACAAAATGCGCCCCCTCTGAGGGCAGAGGGGGGGGGTTACACACAATATATCTATAATATGAATAAGCAGTTGCAGACCTTTCAAATCTTGTGTAACACGACTGGTGTTGTAAAGAAATTAAAAATGTGTCCTCCCTGGGGAGCAGAATAGAGAATAACTGACAAGACATCCATTATATGAATAAGCAGTTGCAAACCTCTCAAATGATGCATCAAACGACTGGTGTTGTAAAGAAATTAAAAATTTGGCGAAATGTTACAGTTATCGCCAAGTTGGCGTCACTTTTGACAACTAATTTTGGTCGCCAAATTTGGCGATATATCGCCAAGTTGGCGACAAACTTGGCGATTGTTGGTGATGGTAACCTTTCCTCTCTTTATGGTAACCCATACGGCGATGCATAGACGGAGTCCTTTCCTGTTTGGTCTATTCGACTCATGGAAGGAGTGGACAACCCGGATTCGTTAGTTCCGGAAATCTTCCACATCAGCATCATTCCAGGAGTCATTCCTTTTAAGGCTAGTTTTTTTTTACTATAGAAGGATTTTGTATTTAGAAATTAAAAAATATATTTATTTCTCTTGGAACTATTCGGATATCTGAAACAACTATATGAAATAATAATCGTCCAAATAACTGCTAAGAGAAAAAAAAAATTGTCCTTTGGTTTTTTCTTTTCAATAATAAGAAAATAACATCAATAATGCGAAATGACATCGCTTGCTCTTTTCTCTTGAACATTTGAAAGAATGCTATTAAAATTTAAAACAAATTAATATTTTAATAACATGATTTAATTATATATTTAAAAGTAAATCTCAAGAAAAATAAAAACTTTAATTAAATTATTTCACTCAAATCAAATTTGAGGTAGAAATTAGGCTATAAATTAAAACTATTCATTAAAAATGATTTAGTTATGGACAATATTCTCTCGATGTCATATTGGGAATCACATAGTATAAAAGAAGCACGACTAACAAATTGCTTTCAATTACGTCATGAAACAAACGAGGCATACATGCACCATAAATGAATATATGCCTGCATTTAAGAAGCAGCATAAATGCAAGTTGCCTGCGCGAAATAGTTTCTATTTATTCAGTACGAATTCGATATTTCTTAGAAAATTAATAAATAGCTTAATAAATAAAATAAATATATAAAATTTTGAAAAAAATGTGCATGATGGTGCATTATAATGGAGCAAAAATGACTAAAATCTGTTACTGAAAATATCTAAAAATCGATCTAAACATAATGTATAAGCGCAAAAGTTCTATAAAAGATGCTTTTCCGTGATTATAATTACTTTTCCCTTGCTAATTCGAATTTTTTTTCACTGTGATTGAACTCTGAGACCTCGGTTGTTGTACTTTACCTTATTCTTGTAGAATATTCACATCCTAAATGGCGTTTTCTTGAACTATAGCGATCACTAGGGGCATATGGCCAACTCTTTTTATAATAACCCTGTATGTATAGTTTTAAATCGAAGTTTTAACATGATAGAAAATATAACTATTTTAAAGTACAGTCGGCTCTCGTTAATTCGAAATCGGATAAATCGAGTCTTTGCTTAGTTCAAACTAAACATGAAGTCCCGAAATTTTCAGTAGTAGAATAACATTAAAAATTTTCATTTATTCGAACTCATTTTTTCTTGACTTCGTTTAATTCGTCTAACGAGATTCCGTTTTTAACTTTTTCCTTACTTTCTCCCGAACTTAATGTCCTTGAAATAACTTTCTTTCTTTTATTTTTTGTCCGAAAAAGTTCTGAAAAAGTATACATATAGTCCCAAGCATTTGATATCCGCTTTTTAGTGCCCCGTCTGTCCATCAATGACACCTCCACCCCATCTTCGATTGTGTTTGTTTCTATAATCCCTTAATTAGTTTATGTATTTATGCCTTTCAATTTAATATTAAGCCATATTCTAATGATAACGGCCGGAATATATTTAAAAAATACTTTAACCTTTTTTTTTTTTTTTTTTTTTTTTTTTTTTTTTTTTGTTAATAGAACACTTTTAAACACGTTTCCCTCTCATACTTTCCATAATTCGAACTCTGGATAATTCGAATATTTTTTGTGGTCCCGACGAGTTCAAATTAACGAGAGCCGACTGTACTAAGAATATATTACATTGTATGTTTATTTAAACGGACTCGACTGCGTTTTCCATACTTTCTTCCTATCCTCCCAGGTCCGATGTCGCCTCTAGAAGATACTAAATAACATCATCTAAATTATTTTAAATGCTACTAGAATTACTAAATTTATTTCTAGGCTATTTTATTAAATGCGTGTGATGCCTATCATAAGAAATTAGGGGCACAGATATTATATGTTCTCCAGATTTGCTTGACTACAACAAAATGGCGATTTCATGCCTCACATAGTAAAACTGCTGTTGTTGTTTATTTATTAATAAATTGTTTATTTCCTTTTATTTTCTTTTTAAAAATGATATAAATAGTTCTATTCCATATTTATTAACTAAACTTTTTTTATTTATTATTATTCTCTTTTTAAATTAATAGTAATCAATTTAAAAATATATATGAAACTGGTATTTGAAATCAAAATTTTTGTCGAATTGGCGTCAAAAAAAATCGCACCAATGGGGTGCGTATATGGCATTTGTGCAGAAATGGAACTGATACATCTTTGCAGATGTTGTATGGTAATTTTAAATCGCTTTTGATGGTCCATCGTAATATTTCTTTCAGGAATGAGTAGGTTAAATTTATTTGTAAAATATCTCAATAATGATTTTTTTAACCGCTAACACATGCTTCCATAGTCTTGGCGACCAATTTTTACTGACCAAAGAGGTTGTTTTCAGTTATTATTACTTTGGGATAATGTTTTCTGAAAAACATTTTTATATTACTAATTTCTGAAAATTTGAGATTTTTTAAAAAATGAAGCAACATTTTATCTTATAAAGTGCTGATGACCAAATTAGCTGATTTTGCATGTTCTCTACAAAATATATATTGAGCAAAAAGCCTTTAATTTGGACGGCACTTTCACTGACAAATACTATTTTTAGCATTTTTTTAAATACTGAAATATTAAAATTACATAAAAAGATTTTTTTTTTTTTGTATAAAAATACTGGTGTCCAAATTGAAGGATTTTGTGCATTTTATATAGAACTTATAAAACTTAAATTTGGATATCAATACTTTTGCACAAAAAAATAGCCTGTTCGAAAAACAGAATTTCAGCAATTAAATTTAATGTAAAAAAAGCTTGTAAAAAAAAATAGTTTAAAAAAGATTAAAATGCATGTAAATGATGCTTTTGTCGTGATAGTAAAATAACACAATACAGAAGCCTTTCATTCGTTAACCCTTTCCGGCATCCTGTGTCCGGTCTGGACACATCTAATTTTAATTCCAAACTTGTAATTGGCACCAATAATATTTTAATAAAATCTTTCTTTTATAATACAAACTTAAATTGAGGAGTTCTTGATTTCTTAAAAAGTCGTTTGTAAATTCCGGTGTCGATAATTTCTGATTTTACTAACAGAATTTGTCCGGAAAATGGAAAGAAAGTATTAAGGAAAGGGTTAGGACGCCTGTCCTTACGAGCGAAGATACTCGCGAGCTAATGCTGCTCCTATGGAAGGTTATTTTCTAATAACACGCTTGCATTTTGACATTTTATTTATTTATTTTTTTCATTGAATAGCTGAGATCCTTCTCCACATCTCTCCTTTTTTACTTTTTCGATTTTGGTTGCAGATTTTTTTTTTTTTTTTTTTTTTTTTTTGGGGGGGGGGGGGGGTTAATGACACTTTTATTTTCGGAACCGGTATTGAAAGTGAAACTAATTTTATAAAAAATATCTGCCGCCAAAATCGAAAAAGTAAAAAGTTAGCGATGTGGATAGGCACCTCACCTATTCAAGGGAAAAATATTTTAAAATATCCAAATGCAAACGAGTTATTATAAAATAACTTCCCCATAGGAATAGCATTACCTCGCGATTTTCTTCAATAGTAGGGACAAGAGCTTTAAATGTTAAATGTTTGAAGGAAGCCGTAATAGAATTTTCTTATCCCTTAAGCCGACAAACAATGTAATCAATTTTCACTAACCATATGATCTTCTGTCATATTATTTATTAAAAGTGATACCAAAGGAGTAATAGAACGGAACCACTTTTTATTATCTGGGACAAGCACTAAATTTTTATGTGTCGTTTTCGAAGAGACATCAAAAATCCATCACGCATATTTGCTGTGTCAAAACTGTTCATCACTGTCTAATTTCATACAGAAAATTGATTCCGAAAGTAGGGTAGTAAGTCTAGGAATTGAATTCAAGGTTGTTTCTGTTTCTTTTTGGTGGATAATTGGCTTTTTGTTTCCTTCGGTAGAACATCTACTGTAATGGTTTTATTCAGTGGTGAAGTTGAGTTGAGTATACGCAAGGCTGCTCCGCCAAGTAGACCAAAACATCCTGTAGGCGATGTACAGCGCTAACAAAAACAAATTCATTTTTATTTTTAGTCTAAGTTAATCTAGTGAGCGGAGAGTATACCGCAATTTCTGCATCAATTAGTGTTTGACTTAATTACTTATTCATGCTTCGATTTCTTCTAGTTTTTACAACTGCATTTACGTTTAAAAAAAGATTTTTTAATGTTGTATTTTAGCTTTGTATTTAAAATTTACAAAACTAAATTAATTTAGAATCTAGTTTATCTTGTAGATAGAGCGCCATGGTGCCATGATACCTACATTAATTTGTATTAGACATTTTTATTTATTCTTGTTTTCAGGTATTTATAGGATTCGTGATTGATTATGATGATTAATGCTTTTATAACTGTATTTATGTCCAACACACTAGAGGTCTGCACGGGCCGAAATTTCTAGGCCCGGGCCCGGCCCGAACGAAAGAAATAGTGGCCCGACCCGGCCCGGCCCGAAAGTTAAAATTTCGGCCCGAACTCGGCCCGGTCCGGAAAAAAATTTAAAATTCGGCCCGAACCCGGCCCGGCTCGAGTGAATTTCTACAGTACATTGATCTTTAATCTTATGGAAGAGTTCTGACCAGAAAAAATTATATTAGTATTTTTTTTTCCATGTTTATAATCTCCATTTATGCAGAAGTGCCGTAGGCTGAGATATTTATGCTTTTAAATGAATCTTTGTTTGTTGTATGTAAATGTTTCAGTTATCACTAGTATTATTAATCCATATTTCCTGTAATGGAGACAAAAAATCGAAAAAGCGGTATATGGTAAAATTTCCAAAGACGAAATCGCTTTGGAACGAAAAAAAAAATGCATTCCCTTCTTAACAGATGTAAATGTTTAATATATTTTTTTTCTCCCGTATTGTTGTATTCATTTTGCATGGATGAACATTTTAAAAGACACTTTCAGTTTTCAGTTAAAAAAAAAATTCCGTCATAATCATGTTTTTTTTTTTTTTTTTTTTTTTTTGTGTGTGTGTGTGTGTGTGTGTCTGTGTGTTTAATTCTATTTTAAAATGCCTAGTAATCTACGATTCTTTAAAAGGAATAAATTCTCATGTTTAATTGTAGAATAATGACGGCTTAAAAGTATATGCTTTTTTTTTTTGCAGAAATTTTTGGACAAAGCCAAATATTACTGATTTATAAAAAGTCGAGAAAAGGATTTTCATATAGGAAGATTCAATAGAACTGATTATTTTGGTCCATGAAAACTAGGAAGAATGGAATCAGTCTCGGCTTCGTACGGAAAAAAAAAGTTAGGCCCGGCCCGATACTCCAACAAAAAAATTAAGGTCCGAGCCCAGCCCGGCCCGAAAAGATTAGTGACTAGGCCCGTCCCGGCCCGGCCCGAAAGGATTAGTGACTAGGCCCGGCCCGGCCCGAGTCTTCAGAAGTAAGGCCCGAGCCCGGCCCGGCCCGAATGCCATTATTGAAAATCGGCCCGAGCCCGGCCCGCGGGCCGGGCCGGGCTCGGGCTTCGGGCCGAGGCCCGGCCCGTGCAGACCTCTACAACACACAAAAATTTTAATTTTGTCTTTTCATCGTTTTGTTTAAATATTACTGAAATAAATTCATTTTAATCAAATTTAATCTTTTGAACAAAGCATTTCACGATATATCTACAAAATATTGTTCGAGCTAACTACATACTCGTGCCTCGATTTCCTCTAATTTTTACAATTGCATTTACGTTTAAAAAACAGTTTTTTAATACTGTATCTTAACTTAAAATTTAAAATTTTCAAAACTAAATTAATTTGTAATCTAACTAGGGGGGCCCCGCCCCCCTGCTCGCTCTGCTCGCCAACCCCCCGCGTAATCGCGATTCCAAATTATTGTCTACCCCTGCTTGCTGCGCTCGCCAATAACCCATGGTATGAATAAGCAGTTGCAGACCTTTCAAATGATGTGTCACACGACTGGTGTTGTAAAGAAATTAAAAATGTGTCCCTGGGGGCATAGTGGGAGGCGACACAAAAGACATCCATAATATAAATAAGCAGCTGCAGACCTCTCAAATGATGTCACACGACTGGTGTTGTAAAGAAATTAAAAATGTGCCCCCCTGGGGGGCAGAGTGGGGGTGACACACAAGACATCCATAAAATGAATAAACAGTTGCAGACCTTTTAAATGATGTGTCACACAATTGGTGTTGTAAAGAAATTACAAAATGCGCCCCCTCTGAGGGTAGAGGGGGGGGGTTACACACAAGGTATCCATAATATGAATAAGCAGTTGCAGACCTCTCAAATGATGTGTCACACAATTGGAGTTGTAAAGAAATTAAAATGTGCCCCCCTGGGGGGCAGAGTGGGGGATGACACACAACACATCCATAATATGAATAAGCAGTTGCAGACCTTTCAAATGATGTGTCACTCAACTGGTGTTGTAAAGAAATTAAAACTGTGACCGCCCCCCCCCCCTGGGGAGAGCAGAGTGTGGGGGTGACACACAAGACATCCATAATATGAATAAGCAGTTGCAGACCTTTCAAATCTTGTGTAACACGACTGGTGTTGTAAAGAAAATAAAAATGTGTCCCCGCTGGGGAGCAGAATGGGGGATAACACACAAGACATCCATTATATGAATAAACAGTTGCAAACCTCTCAAATGATGTATCAAACGACTGGTGTTGTAAAGAAATTAAAAATTTGGTGAAATATTACAGTTATCGCCAAGTTGGCGTCACTTTTGACAACTAATTTTGGTCGCCAAATTTGGCGATATATCGCCAAGTTGGCGACAAACTTGGCGATTGTTGGCGATGGTAACCTTTCCTCTCTTTATGGTAACCCATATGGCGATGCATAGGCGGAGCCCTTTCCTGATTGATCTATTCGACTCATGGAAGGAGTGGACAACCCGGATTCGTTAGTTCCGGAAATCTTCCACATCAGCATCATTCCAGGAGTCATTCCTTTTAAGGCTAGTTTTTTTTTACTATAGAAGGATTTAATCTTGTAGACAGAGCTTGCCACGGTGTCACGATATCTGCATAAACTTGTATTCTACATTTTATTTATTCATGTTTTGATTTATCAGAGTGTTTATCTCCAGCAGACAATTTATTAATATTGGATTTTCATCGTTTTATTTTATTATTGAAATAAATTCGTTTAAATCAAATTTAATCTTTTGAACAAAACCTTTCACGATGTATGCATAAAATATCGTTCAAGTTAACTACTTCCTTGTGCCTCGATTTCCTCTAATTTTTACAACTGCATTTACGTTTAAAAAAACAGTTTTTTTTAATGTTGTATTTTAGATTTACATTTAAAATTTACAAAACCAAATTTATTTATAATCTAATTTAATCTTGTAGATAGAGCTTGAAGGGAGGTCTAACATACAGTTTTTATGTTGTATTTGGAAGGAAGTGAAGTGTCCAAAGTTTACACGAAATCGGCCCGAAGATTTTCGAGAAATTTTGACTACCGACTTTTAAAAAAATGTTTTGAGAAAAACACGATTAAAGTTTGATCCATGAATGAAATATAGAGTTTATTTTCTTTTTAACTTACATAGAATCATTCATTCCAGCTCCATAAAGCAACTCGTGTGCAGCTGCTGCATGATCCAAAGCATCCTTTTGTTCCATCCTACAAATCCAATACAAAAGTATCGCTTTTAATGACTTAGTGAACGGTCGGAGGGACTGAGCGCCTGGAGACTCAACTGTCTACAACTCGGAAAGTTTTGCTCCTAATGACTTCAAAATTTCCGAGAATATTTCTTATAAATTGTTGCATAAAAAAAAAAAAAAAAAAAAAAAAAAAAAAAAAAAAAAAATCGATTTTTTTACTTTTTTTTCTTTAAATAAATTTCGAGTGATTCATATTTATTTGTAAGTTCTTGGGCTCCTGACCTCTCAGCTTGACGATATCAGGGTTCATACGCTTCAATGACTTTCAAGCGCCTTTTACCAAAACTTACATAAAGAAATATTTGCCTTGTTTAATGAAAAAAAATTCTACCTTCAGATATAGCGCCCATATTGCATGTACTGTACACTTATACATATATACATATGATTATTATTATTATTACTTTTATTACTATAATTTTATATGCAAATTACTTCTATTTTTATGTAAAAATAGCTACTTTATGTTAAATTGTATAAACAGTGAAAAGAATTGAATAGATCATTTCAAAAAACCATATCAGTAAGTTTTGAGAAATAATAATAATAATAATAATAAACTGTATTATTCAAAAGTAAGGGAATTCTTATAGATTTTTTTAGAATGATTCCAAAGTTCGGACTTCAAAGATTGTAAATATTGAATAATTTATAATTTATGATTAATAAAAAATAGTATAAAACAAAAAAGCATATATGAAAAAACTTGACTTATGTGGTTTTAAAAATGATCGATTCAATTTCTTTTGTTCATTATATAGAGAAATTGCCATAAAGCCTTGTATGAAAAATTTCCTATAACTACAAAAATAACCTTCTCTATGTCGCCAAGTCTCCTTTTATAAACAAGTACCTTAAAAAGTAAATCAATAAAAACGTAAAACTGAGAAACAGATTTGATAAGAGAATATTTACAACAAACATTTATTTGGCGACTAGCGCCATTTTATCAAAATATTCTTTTGCAGATATTATACAAACCAGAGCTTCATCTTCTATAGCTATTCTGGACATAATAGTACTACTCATCATTTAAAACGTTCTTATTACACAATTTCATTATCATCCAATCTAACTAAATTTGGTGTAATAGTTCACTTTTTTGTACTTGTGCGTTAGTTCAGATGAAATGAAGCGTGAGTTTTAACAATATCTGAACTTTTATCTTTTGTTCATAGTTTTTAATAAGTATATAATTTAGCAGCAAGTATATAACACGCATCACATGACGTGTTGTCGAGATGGTAAGCTTCTCCCCAAGGAACCAAGTGAGGTTTTTTTTTTTTTTTTTTTCACGAACAAAAATATCTCATTCTTCGGTATAAATCCAGTTAAATTTTTGGATTTTTTCCCTTTTTTTAATTTTCTCCTTTAATTAAAAAAACAAAATGAAAAATAAATCTTAATTTCAAAATTGGAATCATATGTAAGCAAATGGTTTAGTTGGAACAGAAAGTTGTCCACGTTAAAGTGCTATTACATATAAAAATTTCAAGTGACAAAAATCGCCTGAATTTTTTCGTTATCTAAGAATTTCATTGGCTGTTCTAGAAAAGGCTTTTCCATCATCCGAAATTCCAAGCATTTGATTGGCTATTACAGGTCACTCCCCTGATTTCAGGTGCCGAGCAACTTCCCTGGAGCCACAGGATTACATGGAGACGCCTGGAATTTGAAGCGACTTTGTCCCTCTGGTGTAATAGTACTTTTACATACGTAAATGCATTCATTACCGCCGATATTTTTGATATAGCCACGGCAGCGTAAATTATTGATATAGATTCTTAATCTTTATATAGATCTCATTATATAGTCTCATCCCTAACTCATTATTCAACTTTGGAGGTTTGCAGTTAAATCTAAGACGATTTAAAAGGTTGTCTAGGGAGAAATCCTTAACAGAACTTGGCATCATTTATAATGTGTGAAGCAATTATTACAAGCAATTATTACAAGTCTTTGGTTTCAGTTAGATCATTTCCAGTTCCTTCAGCTTTTCTTTGTCAAGGATGAATCTGTATTCAGGCTTATGGCTTCTTTATATTCATCTGTTTCACTTATGGCTTCTTTATAAACTGTGTTTAAGTCACTCGCAGATGACTCATATGGAGGTCTTACCGGAACATACGCATCAAGAGATGTCTGCAAAGGCTCAGCAGGATCTTGATAGGATGGTGCAGGGACGATAGTCAAATCTTCACTACTATACTGTGCTTTACTATTGCCATCCGAATCTAAAGGTTGAAAAAATGTTGTAGATTGAGACGATCCCATAGCTTCCGGATCCATAAAAGAAAATGTTTGTCCATTGGTATCGCTCATGGAATTGGGAGAATTGGTATAAACATTAATAATAGAACTAGCAGATGATTGTATATGCCTTTCCATTTCATCGATTTTTGATTTCGCACTTTGTATATCAGCTTCAGTTATCTGAGGACTGTATTGTATGTTACTTGAAGATGTTTGAAGTTTATCCTTATTTTGTTGTGCTTTAATATTATTTTGGGAATTAAAGCTAGGTTTAGTTGCTTCTTTTAGGATCATGTATGTTTTTTCTGGCTTACTCTTTTTCTCAGTATAGCTATAGGAAAACGACGAGGAGAAAGATGGCTTCGAAAGGGAAGAACTATTTGACGTTGCTACTGATGTTTCTTCTTTATTATTCTGATTATTATATGGTAAAGGAGCTTCGCTTTTTTGCTGTTGGTTGTAATTGCTTTCGGCTGGAATATTATAATCGTTGTTAGAAACATCACTAGAATATTCAGATAAAGATATTGTAGGTGGGCTAAAACTACTTGAAGAACTTACATAATTTGAATTACTTTCTTTCAGTAAGTTTTGATAATTATTGTTATTTTTGAATGCTGGCTGTATTTGTTGCAATTGATTTATGTACGATTGGCTGTTCAATTGATTCTGGCCATTCATTTGATTATAAATACTAAGCTGATTATTATTATCATTATTATTAGGCTGAATTGGGGAATTCAATGGACTTTGTGAATTATACTGAGGACCATTGTCATGCTTTTGATTTTGAGTATTTATCTGACTTGAAGAAGTAGTAAAGTGATTAGGATCAAAATCAGACATTTGAGGACTAAACTGATTTTGAGAGTTTAGCGGATTTGTAGGATTATACTGTGAAAATTCATTTAGTTGACTTTGGAAATTCATCTGACTTGCTGAATTACTCAAAACTGGACTCGGTCCTGTTTGAGCAAAATTTTGGGGATTGCTGTAACCATTTCCATATGCACTGCTGCTGTAAGATACTGATGTACCGGAATCTGAATACATTCCTGGTACTGCAATATTTGAATCCGAAGTATAAGTGTTTTGGGTAGCACTTTGGTCAAATTTTTCATTTTGTTTTAAAAAGGTATTTGAAGCGCTAGGCATCTGAAATCTTGCGCTTGGTGGTGGTGATATACTTTCACTGAAGCTCGAGCTACTTGAAGAGGATCCGGATGGTACGTAATTATCAAAATTAGCTTTATTTTCAGTATTTCCGAGAGATGTTTGTTGATACCCTTCAGGAACGTTATTATAACCCATTGGATTTGAATTATAATTGTTGAATCCTTGGTTATAGTTCAAATTATTGTTCTGAGTAGGTGTTTTTGGCAATGCGGATGGCTGTTGTTGGTTATATTGCTGCATTTGAGGCATAACATTTGCATTCAAATTCTGATTATAGTTGTTATTAGGCCAAGTCGATTGATACTGCTGATTAGATTGAAATGTTGGCGAAATTTCTTCTGAATAAGAGGGATTATGTTTCATATCTTGGTTATATTTAGCAAAATTGTTATTGCTATTATATGCACTATTATAATCGAAATCGCCTTTTCCTGGATAAGGAGATTTTTGATTACTATAAGCATCATAATCTGGTATGTTATGAATATTATTTGCACCATTGGTTTGATAATTCGAATTATATCCTACACTATAAGCATTCTCCGGGTGTTGATTATAATACTGAGACTTTGGTGCTTGAACCATCATACTCTGTGGTAACATTTCGCTTTGCGAACTTTGTTGGTCAGTATAAGGTTGTGAATAGTTATGATGAAACTCTGATGATTGTTGCTGTTGTTGGTTCATGGTTGATGGATGTTGCTGATTCATTGCATATTCCGCATAAGCAGAAGGGTCATATAACGGTTGAGAAAATTGTTTATTAATATTCTCTAATGGCAGTTTTAACGTTGGAGTTGAAACAGTATTGGCTGAAGACATTTGATTATTCATATTATTATTTTGATAATATAAATCATTATACCCATTTGTTTGGCCTTGGTTATAATTTGAGCTCTGTTGCATACCTGTATTGTAATTGATACCTCCTCCAGCATTGTTTGCGGAATTCATATCAGTGTTTAATCCAACAGCGGGAGCAGGAGTATTATTACTGTAATTATATCCTATCATAGCTTGTTGTTGCTGATAATTAGCAATCATGTTGTTCATATTATTCAGATAATTTTTATCTGCCATCGCTTGTTGCTGAAAGTTAGCAATCATATTGTTCATATTATTCATATTTTTCTTATCTTCCATCGCTTGTTGCTGATAATTAGTGATCACACTGTGCATATTATTCATATTATTTTTATCTTCCATCGCTTGCTGTTGATAACTAGCAATCATATTATTCAAATTATTCATATTATTTTTAGCCTCCGTCTTAGTAGGTGTTCTATGAGCCCTAGGATATGATAAAGACGGAATCTGCAATTTTTGAGAAACAGCTTGCATTTGTCGTAATCCATGCAGCTGGTTTTTGGTTAAGAAAAACGGATTGTTGTAAATCAGGCTGTTTTGTGTATTGCTGTATTCTTGTTGTCCGTATTCAGCGGCATTTCCTTTACCAAAGTCCAGGCCAAGATTGCTGAAAGGGTTATCTCCTTGATGTGACATACCCTGAGAGCCTCCAAACAAATCTTCGGCGCCATATTCAGCTCCATCGAAGTTATCAAAGCCCATAGAACCTCCATAGTGGTTGCTGTAGGAACTACTGCTCAGTGATGAAGTCGGACTATTTGAAAATCCTGGCGTATGTTCATCCACACTGAAAAAACAAGAAAAAAATTTGCACAACAGAAATGTTTATCACATAAAGTAAAGACATTTTACAGCAAACAACGAATAATTTTGACAAAATCAAGGTTTAATACTTCATTAATTGCTAAAAGGTTTTAAATAGTACAACAACAATTTTTATACAAACTGCCTAAATGCTTTGATTTTACCGAAATCGTAATAACCAAATTCCACTGAAGACAAGACTATTGTACAGATGCATAATTTCCATTGAAGTGATTTTAAACTCCATCAAACACATTTTTCACGTTTTTTCTCAGAATATTCACGTTATTTTATGTTATTTTTACTTTTATATCGTGTACAAAAGTTACAATAGAACAACCGATATTTATTTCCATATTCGTGACCACGAAATAACTTAATTTTTGTAAGTTAAATGATACAGTGTTGTTATATATTGAATTTTTAAATGTTGCAATTTCAATGGCTTTTATTATAATGAAAAAAAAGCTTTTTAAATCATTGGATTAAAAATTGTGCATCCATAGAAAATTTTCAAATTTTCTTGAAAATAGATTTTGCCTTTTAGCGATTATTCAACATAATTTTAAAACTATTAAAATAAAATTATTTTTACATTTAAATTGTGTACAAAAGATACAATAGAACAATTGATATTCATTTTTATACTCGTAACCATGAAATAACTTAATCCTTAATTTTTCTCAATTAAATGATGCTATGTCGTTAATTTCAATGGTTTTTATTATAATGAAAAAAAGGTTTGCAAATCATTGAATTATAAACTGTGCACCGGTAGAACATTTTCAAGTTTTCTTGAAAAAAAATTTTGTCTCTTAGCAATTACTCAACACACTTTTAAAATTATTAAATTAAAATTATTTTTGCTTTTAAATTGCGTATAAAAGGTACAATAGAAAAACCGATATTTATTTCTAAACTCGTAACTATGAAACAACTTAACCCTTCGGACTCCTATGCCTCTTACACAAATTTTATTTGATTAGCACCACTTTTTTAAAAGTACTTTCCTTGAAGTAGACCATTTCAAAAATTCTCTGATAAAATAAGGAAAATTTTATTTTCCTTTATTACTGGTGCCAAAAAAAAGAAATTTTGGTAAGAAAGATGATGTCTCCACAGCGGAGACAACGGAATGCCAAGGGTTAACCCTTTAACGCGCAGTGTTGCCGGGTCGGCAACACCCAAAGTTCCCCCTGTTTAGAGACACAAAAACTCCGTGAATATTTCAAAAACTACTCTAATGGCTACTTTAAATCTTTCTTATGAGTTCTAGATGGCAGCACGACAGAGATCAAACTCTACTGTTTTTAAATAATAGGTAAAATGTTTTACTGTAATACGCGCTTCACAGCAATGCTCTTCTCACTGCGCTTATCAATGCTTTACTTATGGGAGGTTACCACTTCGACAACAGCTGTATAATTAAAATGGTCAGTGCAATCTTTACAAAACAATACCTGTGTACTCCTCTAGGCCTAAATAGATTGCCTAATTTTTTTTTCTTTAAATTCCAACTTTAAAGAGTAGTGCGCCGGAAAGGGTTAATCCTTAATTTTTCTCAGTTAAATGATGCTGTGTCATTATATAAAAAATTTTTAAATGTTACAGATTTCAATGTTTTTTATTATAATTGAAAAAAAAAAAAAGCTTTCGAAATCTTTGTTTTATAAATTGTACACCTGTAGAACCTTTTTATTGTTCTTGGAAATAGTTTCGTTCTCTCATCGATTTCTTACCGTAGTTTTATAACTGACGCATAAATGGATCAATGACGCGTATAATTTTAATATACAGTGAAATCTCCCTGTGTGACCATCTCATTCAACGATCATTTTTTCGCGAAACGAAATTTATTCCCATTGACTCACAAAGAAGGTCTCCATACGGGCATACTCAGAAAAATCTAAAAAAAATTATAGAATGTTCATCTCATATGGATATATCTGTTTATGAAAAAATTTTGGGCGGAACCTCGACAGAGCGTCTGTAAAAAGTAAAGAAATTTCGTTTATTTGACGATTTATCACCGATTGGCGATGAAACAGAATTCCAAAAAATGCATTTTTATGTCGAATACACTTTAACCTCTTCGCGACAAGGGTCGTTTGTTTAATTTAAAATCTTTTATCACCAGTTTTTGTAAACAGAATTTTTCTTTTAATTGAATCACGAAAATGCTCTAAACAAATAAGGTAAACTTTACAATAAAAATAACTGCTGGTAATAATGAAGGTTTCTAAGCGACAATTAACAAGTAATTTTCAGATGCATTAGAATAGTTTGCTTTAGTCGAGGGAAAATCCTGCTCGCCAAATCTCATGTCGCTTTCATATTTTCGCGCCAAATATTCGAAAATATTTTACTTTTTTACAGACTTTCTACTGAAATTCAGCCGCTAAATTTAACTGATTCTTTATTACGTATGTAAGTAGTACAAGTGACATTTTTTCCAACATATTCTAAGTATGCCCAGTAAGGAGATCTTGCTTGTCAGTATTAATTTTACCTTCATTCAGAGGCCATCCCAGTTGAACTCACTCCATGAGTGACAAATTGATTTGAAGACAATGAAACAAATTCCATTTTTTCCTGATCGCTTGAAAAAACATTTTTTTTTTTTTTTTTTTTTTTTTAATAATTCCGGAGAGCGCATTATTCATCAAACTTCTAAACCAAATTTAGATTTTTAAATTATTATTCCGGTGACTTTTAAGTGTTTAAATCCCTTTGTTGCCTTTTCAGGCAATGAATTTAACTGTGATGACAAATGAAGAATGATGGTCTCTAAACTCCCCTGCCCGATTCTGTCAGAAAGCTGTCAGAGAAATAGATAAATTAATGAAATTGTTATTATTTGTTCCCGTCCAGAAAAATAATTACATTTATTTACTGAATTTTGAAAGGACTTGAAAAGAAAAATTATTAATTATAAAACTGCAAAATCAAAGCAAAAGTCAATTTATAGAACTTTTAAACTCTTCAGAAATTAACTTGTGCAATTACTTTTTGTTTTGATACTTAATTTTTTACATTTTTTCTTAGTATGAAAAATAAATGTTAGTAACATTAATTGTTATCTTTTTCCAACAATTAAAATCCAGATTTAAACACGACTTCGATTAACCACTTAACTGTACAATATTTTTGAAAAAAAAGAAACTTTCAAATAATTTCTTTTTTTTGTGTGTGTCTTTTACATAATTTGTATTCTTTTATTACCAGTTCTTCAAAACAGAAATGTTTGCCTAATTGAATCCGAAAAATGCTCGGATTAAATAATACAAAATTTACAGCATAAATTTACTGGTGAGAATAATAAATCCCGGTTTGAAATCGTTTGCCTGTACTTGGTACGGACAAGTCACGATTGGATTTGTATTTGTATTTATGTCGGCCAATTATCTACTACACTATGGGATATAGGCCCTATGGGGTGGGATGCCCTCCGTGGGGGTCTTTCTAAGGGAACCTAACCCGTATTTACGCAAGGTTCGAAAAAAACCACGGAAAACTCCGAACGGTTAGGCCGGCGGTAGCGATTGGGTTCGAACCCAGCATTTACCGTCTACCAGTTTGGAGGTCAGAACCTCGCGGCGGCCACTGGTGGGGCCAAGTCACGATTGGAAAAAACACTTTGCCCGTATGACGTAAGTGCAAATCAGGGAAGTAGTTAGGAGATCACTTCTCGGAGCGACCAATTTTTAAAAAGTTTTTGTGAAAATCATGAAAATGCACTAAGTTCACAGTACTGCAGGCAACAATACAATACTGTGAAATCTTTCAGTTTGAAAATGAAAGGCTAGGTAAAAAAAATGGTAACTGATATTTTTTATCTTTTTCTGATTTTCATGTAAAACTATTTAATTGTATACTGAAAATTTTTAAAAATACAATGTTTATCTTTTACACAATACAGTAGCTCCCTCCAATACGCATAGCTTGGGGACAGAGGTTGCGTAGATTTTAGAATTTTGCAGCTTTCTGATCAAGTGATTAATTTGCACTTTTTAAATAGCAATTTGAATGTAATGCGTTAGAAATCATATTAAATGCTTACAATACAGTAAAATATTAAAATAATTAAGTAAAGTAATAAAGTAAGATAATACGAATTAAAAAAAATTATTAAAAGTAAAGTTCAAGAAATAATTAATGATGCTCTACTAAATGGGCATAAGAATGATGAGATAAACGTTTTTGAATTATTTAGTGAAATTATCCTCGTAAAAGTACACTATTTACGTTAAAATAATAAAGTAATGAACTTTTGTTGCTTAATTTAATTACATAAAATATTTTATAAAAAAGATCGTGATCGCCGCAGATATCACCTCTAATTTAATCTTTACGGAAATAGATTTATACTCAATATTGTATTCGTTAAAAAAGCAGAGAGTATATGCAAGAGTCATGAACATTCATAGCTAGGGTAAACGCAATAGCTTTTCTGAGGAAAAAAATGGAGTTTTTTAAGAAATCCAGAATGTTTACGGCGTATACCTGCGTATAGCCTCCAGTACACCTCTGTATACTTCAGTTGTGTGAAAGCAATTCCGTCATATTAACCCGAATAACATATTAAAATGAATACGAAATGATATAAAAATTTAAAAAGTGTTCCCCTCCCTTACATTTTAACTGAAAGTTTCACTATTTACGTCCTTAATGATTTGTGGAATTAAGGATTGCGGATTTCATGGAGTGAACTGTATATGGTATGAAAATCAAAGATGAATTTTAAACATGAAATTTTGTAACGAAGGCTTTTTGCGAATATATCCAAATAAATTAACAATTAAATTAAAAATAATTTACTGGTGGAAGCTTGTTGCATCGGCGGTAATCAGGCCTTGCGGAAACGGTTACAGTTTAAGCCTCATCATTTTAGGATTTGTCAATTCCTCTTTCTTCGTAGTTCCATGATGCGGAGTGCTTTAAAATACAGTCAACTCTCGTTAATTCGAAATCGGATAATTCGAACTAAACATGAAGTCCCGAAATTTTCTATGGTAGAATAACGTTAAAAAATTTCATTAATTCGAACTCATTTTCTCTTTACTTCATTTAATTCGAACTAACTAGAATTACGATTTTCATTTTTTTTCTTTTTCACGGATTTCAGATCATTTGAATAACTTTCTTTCTTTGATTTTTGTGAAAATTGTTCCGAACGAGTATACATGTAATCCAATGCATTTGATATCCACTTTCTTAGTGTCCCGTCTGTCCATCAGTGACGCTTTAAATTTTTCTTCCATTGTGCTTGTTTCTAATCTTTTAATTGGTTTATGTATTTATATATTCTGATTTAATATTAAGTCTTATTCTAATGATAACAGACAAAATAAATAAAAAAAACACTATAACTTTAATTTCTTTGTAATAGCACCATATTAAACATGTTTTCATTTAATATTTTCCATAATTCGAACTTCGGATAATTCGAACATTTCTTGTGTTCCCGACGAGTTCGAATTAACGAGAGCCGACTGTACATTAAAATATTGAACGAAAACAAAAGTGTTAAGAAACGCCGCAAGTATTAAACATAAATTTTAGTGCGATTCTTGTTGAGATATACAGAAAATAAAATGATTAAATTTTTCATTCTGCAATATTATGTAGTTAAAATAAGTGCTTTCAATTATGTTTTACTTTTATTGCGAAAAGACTTTCTGTAACATACATATAGTTTTACCTGCAATATAAGCACTCGGCAATTGTACAATTCACGATTCCAGATACTTTTCAAACGCGATATATATAATTTATACATAAAATTTAAACGGGAATTTCCTTCTGAATATTTATTACTAATGCTCTTCAAAACGGATATTTATAGGATTTATATTGTCAGTTTGAAGGAGAGGCGTTGAGTGGGAAAGTTAGAAGTGGGCTTAGACTAGAATATAGCACATTGTTCTATGTTGATTAGCTATGGAGCTATGGGAGAAAGTTATATAATTAAACTACTTATCAAAAATAATTTCATTCTTTTCATGACGATTCTTTTATGCCTCAGATTCTTTTAAATGTATTTTTCATAGGATTTATATTGATCATTTAGATAATCATTGGTAAAAGGTTTCAGTGTATACCACGTTGTTCTTTGATGCTTAACTATGGAGCTAAGGGAGAAAATTCAATAAATTTAGGTGAACCCGATTATGAAAATTATCTTTTTAGAATGTTCTACTGAACCGATTTTGATGGAATTTGCACTATTAGATAAAGCACACAAAAAACAGAAAACACTATACAAATAATATTTAAAATCTGCATTTGCATTCAGGATTGTAAAACATGCATTCTACGTGATCTGAGCTATGTGCAGAAGCTTTATGGAAGTTGCACTATTAGTTAGATAAAGTACACAAAAAACAGAAGACAATGTACAACGAATATTTAAAATTTGCATTCCAAATTGTAAAACATGCATTTTACGTCAGATGAGTTATATACAGATTCTTTATGAAAATTGCACTATTGGTTAGGTAAAATACACCAAAAACAGAAAACAATATACAGATAATAATGAAAATTTGCATTCCGAACTGTAAAACATGCATTTTACGTAAGCTGAGCTAAGTGCAGAAGCTAGTATAGTTTGTAAAACAGTCTTATTTTCTACTTACTAAACAGGCACTGGTTTCTTGACATATTGTGGTACTTCTTTGATGACATTGATAATTTTAGGCACCTTATGTGGCACTGGTATTGGAACATTCTTGTAAATAGGAACAATATACGGCTTTGGAATATTGACAGTCACGGGAACTGGTACTTTCTTGGCAACAGGTACAATCTTGGGTACATGAATGAAAACAGGCCTAGGTACCCTTACGTGCACAGGCAGGCCGATGAATTTAGGAACTGGAACATTGTGCCTGATTGGTATGGAAGCGAAGAAAGGTATTGGCTTTTGGATTTGTTTTATCACTGGAATTACTTGTGGGACAGCAATTGGTTTGGCTGAAAAAATTAAAAACAATTTTTAAAACATTAATTATCAAAAATAAGAATAAGCAATCGGGTAAGATCTCTTTCAAGATTCTTTTTAGAAATTTTCATTCTCATAGTCAAAATTCGTTTAAATCATTTGTAAAATGTGAAAACTTGAGAGAGCACTCGCTAGTTTGGTTACAGTATCTAGAAGTAGATAGTGTGAAAAATTACAAGCCAAACGTTATAAAAAAGAATTACATTTTCACCAGAGGGCGCTATGATCGAGTTTATTGCTAAGAATAACCCTTTAAGACAGTGTTGCCAGTGGGCTACTTTTTTTTAATTCAGATTTTTTTTTTTGACTGGCACCACTTTTTTTAAACGTTAAATCACCTTTAGTTTTCGCCTTAATTATCATGTCATTGAATGAGGCACATTTTAGCATTTGTAAAAAGTGATGCCAATCAAAAATTTGTCTTTAAAAAAAGTAGCCCGTCTGGCAACACTGCTTTAAGACCGCACGATTTGAAATTTAATTGAATGTCTAACCTGCACGATCGTGTGGGTTAGACATTCATTTAAATTTTAGATCAAAATCGTATGTAACAAGAATCAGTATCAAATGATCGTTCTGGTTTGCCTAAAGAGTAAAGTACAGTGAAACCTCCAAATAAGGGACACTCCGAATAAGGGACACCTCTATTTAAGGGACAAAAGTTACGGTCCCATAGATGTCCCTTATTTGGAGGTTTCACTGTATAAGAAACTCCGAATAAGGGACACCTCTATTTAAGGGACAAAAGTTGCGGTCCCATAGGTGTCCCTTATTTAGAAGTTTCACTGTATAATTTTTTTATCAACAGATAGCATTTTACTTTCAGCCGGCGTGACTAGCTTTGTTTACAAGTACAAGGGATGCAACTCATCGAGTCTCAATGCAGCTGGTAACTCGCTTTCCGAAATCCCTTCCGTAATGTTAAGTCCATGAGTATTTGATACATTCTTATATTTAAAATATCTCGCAGGAAATTAATATTTTTAACTTCTTCTTTCGGTGTACTCGTATTAAAGGATGTCACTTTTTCTCTTCGTTTTAAAAATATATCTAAAATCTATGCTTAGTTTAATATTTTATGTGTTAAGAACTGATGAACTGAGAGTAAAATTTTAGCACTTCATATAAAATTAGGCATAGATTTTAGAAATATTTTGAAAACTAAGTTAAAAAGGTTACATCCTTTAAGAAGTGATCACCAAAAGAAGAAGTTAAAAATATTAATTTCACGAAAAGATATTTTAAATGTAAGAATGCTATAAACGTCCATAGACTTTACATTACGGAGCGTAGGGGGAATTCGGAAAGTAAGTGATAAGTTGCCTTAACCTCGTCATTCCTAAAACAAATATTACATGAGACCAGTGTTGCCAGTGGGCTACTTTTTTTAAATTCAGATTTTTTGACTGGCACCCCTTTTTTGAAACGTTGAATCACCTTTTGTTTTCGCCTTAATTATCATGTCATTGAATAAGGCACATTTTAGCATTTGTAAAAAGTGATGCCAATCAAAAATTTGAATTTAAAAAAAGTAGCCCGTCTGGCAACACTGCGTGAGACCACAAAAATCAGATTAAAATTACTGTAAAACATTTCCAAAGAAGTACTAGTCTAACTATCGAGAATTATGATACAAACGCATTTATTAAAAATAAAAAACGTCAGAAAAATTAACCCTTTTCACTCCAGAGGTGACTGTCACTCCCCACTAGTGTTTTCAGACGTCCCTCATAAATCGGAACGTCAAATGCTTTGGAAACCACTAATATCTTACAGTTTATTTCGCCATCTTTTATCACAAAGTATCTGACCATTAGATGAGAAAGTTAGTTCAAAATACTGGTGTCCAGAGCATTTGTAGCGCTCATCTACGCGAGACACTAGTGGTCAGTGAGAACAGTGTTGCCAGACGGGCTACTTTTTTTAAATTCAAATTTTTGATTGGCATCACTTTTTACAAATGCTAAAATGTGCCTTATTCAATGACATGATAATTAAGGCGAAAACTAAAGGTGATTTAACGTTTCAAAAAAGTGGTGCCAGTCAAAAAATCTGAATTTAAAAAAAGTAGCCTACTGGCAACATTGAGTGAGAATCACCCTTCGAATGCAAAGCTTTAAAGTAATTTAAAAGGCATTTTTTTGTGTCTCCTACAGGTGACATCAGGATCGAGGAGGTTAAGTGATTAAAACTCAGATACCACAAAACATACCCTAAACAATGTGTTACGGTGTTTTCTTGTTTCTAACATCCTTGCATAAAAAATATGCATAAAAAATATGCTTTTTGACATTTTAGGTAAATTTCATATGCAATACTAGCTATCGCGGTCGCTCCTATTTTGGAATCTCTGACAAATGCTTGCAGATATATACCTACCATGAACCCCTAGAACCCCCAAACTACCATCAGTAAAAAGTTTATATATATATATATATATATATATATATATATATATATATATATATATATATATATATATATATATATATCACTTTTTTATGGATACGATAACTTCTAAAATTCTGCTCAAATGTCTTCCAGAACCAATGCATAAAATCAAGGCGCATAAAATATCGGTCAAGTTCGTTACAGGGTAAAATCGGACCAAAGAGGTAGAAATAGGGAGGGGTTTTGTGAAAAACGAAGAAACTCCATAACTTCTTAGTTAAACTTCTAAGAAATGGGCTAAAAGTTTATGCAAGACAGATTTAAGATAAATTTAAAAATGGGCTTAAGGAGTGAGAAAAAATAGAGGTTTTGGGAGTTAAAATTCATAACTTTGTTACTTCTCAAAAAACCAAATACAACTAATATTTTATAAATTCTCTTAATAATATCTGAAACTTTTGTATTTACAAGTTTTTGATAAGAGCAACTCTTATTGCAATAAATAAATAAATAAATAAATAAAATAAAAACGGAAACAAAAAAGGAGGGTGGAAGAAGAAAAAATCCATAACGTCGTCAATTCTTAAAATATTAAATCCGATTGAATTTATTATATATTTTCTCAATAATATATACAACTTTTATATAGACAGGTTTTTGATACGACCAATTATTGTAACAAAAAGTAAATTAAACAAAAACGGCAGTTGGAAGAAAAAAATTTCAAATCCAAACTGCTTATATTCCGACTCATTTTTAAATTAAATTTTGCTCTCAAACGCAATTAATTGACAGTTTTTCTTATTTAGGAACAGTATAATGTGCTGTATTGGTTGATTTTTTGATAAAATCAGAATATATTTAAAAAAAAGCTGTCTAAGTGGACATTTGAGCCAAATTTCTCTTAAGAAGATTCTGATAAAACCAGCTCTTACAGAAAAATGAAATAAAAAATTCTTCAAAAGCGGCCAAATAAAGTTGTTAAACTTGGTTTATCTCTAGTCAAATCTTATTTTTTGTTGTTGAATGAGAACTTAACTTCAAAATCTACCTCCAGCTATAGGCCAAGTTGACAGGGACTTATTTGTAGTTTAGACATTGGCTCGGAATGCAAAAGAAGAAATAATAAACTTTTACTTTTAATTCAATACTGCATCCATTAAAGCGTATGTCTTTACAAGATCTTTTTTTAATAAACTGTCACGCTCTTGTTGTTATTAAAGGAGCCTTTATATCGACAACACTCTATTGACATACATGTTTAACAATTAGTTGTTAGAATAATGTAACAAGGCTTTTAGATACAATGGAAGATACAGTATGCGTTCATTAGAGCATAGAGAAGTTTCTTTTACACACTAATGACATCTTCATTGAAAAAGTTTATTTTACGTAATCGAATTTATCCAACCATGAAAGCCAAATAAAAAAAAAAAAACTTTTGTAATTAAATATTCTCATTGTCTTGCTCATCTCATCAGATAACAAAAGTAGCAGTTGTAATTAAAATATTATTTACTTCAAACCTTCAATAGAAATTTATTAAATATATAAACTCAGATATCATGTTTCAAGATTTTCATAGTCTGTCTTTTTGTAATTTGTCTTAAATTCTTGAACAGAAAAGGAACAGATAAAATAATCATGGGGAGTCTCAAGTATCTTTGAAATTCCAAAATCTACCAGAGCTAGACTTACATATTAATTTGGAATCCAAAGTCCCAAGTTCCACGGATTTTTCCTACCACAAAAATTTAATAGAAAATTTTATTTAAAGCAAACACCGAAATTTACCAATTTCCAACAAAGAAACAAGCCAAATTAAAAAAAAAAAATTGTGGGAAAAATCGGTATAATTTGGCAGTTACGCAAGGTGCATCATGAATTTTGGGGACCCTATACATACATTTATTTGCGTGTTGTATATATGTAGGTCGAACCCGGTTAAGACACGCTTCAAGGAATGGACAAAATTCGCGTATTAAGAGAGATCGGATATTAAATGTGATTTGTATAATGTTGAACAGAACTAATTTATGCATCTAAGTGAACGTTAGAGATTTCCTTTCGGCCGGAAATTTTGTCTTTTACGTATATTTAGATTAAAATGTAACTGTATTTAACTCATTCTTTCTCGTCCTATTACCAAATAGAATAATATCTGAAATGAAGTATGGAAACAAACATGACTTTATTCCCTATTAATACGCTACAATCAAAATAATAATAATAATAATAATAATAATAATAATAATAATAATAATAATAATAATAATAATAATAATAATAATAATAAGAGTAAAGAGATAATAGTAAGATAGATTAATTTTTTAACAGAAAAAATATTAAGTAGTTGCAGCACAATCGATTTGTAACTTGGAATTGTGATAATGCGTATAAATTTATTCTTTTTTTCTTTTATTCTTTTTTTAATATAAGAAAGAACTATTTTATTAATCAATGGGTAGCATTAGTAAAAACTAAAGAAAAAAAATTATAATAAACCGCAGTATTATTTATTTAAGTTTTACGAGTTTCGTTTTTTGTCTATAATATGCATTATAAAGCATAGTAGTTAATAGTTATACATCGTACATTTCACCAACAACGGATATAATCATCTATATTCATACAATAATTTTTACGGCGTATCTGAATAACATAAATTCGTCTATGTCTCTCTACTACACTAAAAACATAAATGAAGGGAGATATAAAGAATGTTAGGATGCAAGTTCAAAGAAGAATCGCGGTGTTACTATTTTTGGAGGTTATTTTTATGTAAATATCTACCACTATTTTCGATCAGTAATATTCATCTTTATTAATCTGTAATAAACTAAATATTATTATAGGAAAACTGTGTTTTTTATCTGAATGATAAAAAAAAATCCATTTAATTTGCCACACATAAGTAGAGAAAATTCATTTGCATTTTGCAACGTATTTGCGTCTTAACCCTTTCCGGCACACTGTGCCCGGTCTGGGATACCTAATTTTTATTCGAAACTTGCAAACGGCACCAATAATATTTTAATAAAATTTTGCTTTTACAATAATAAAAGCTTAAAATAGGGATTTCAAAGTATCTAAAAAATTCGTTTGTGAATTCCGGTGTCAGTCGATAATTTCTCATTTTACGTCAGATTTTGCCCGTGCCGGAAAGGGTTAACCCATTAGTGCCTAACGTCCCTTTTTAGGGACGCTTCAAAAGGTGCATTCAGCACTGTTTTCGGCATCGGTAAAAAAGAAAAGCAATAATTATTTTATTTAAATGATGCATTTTCGGGATTACTGAACTAAACTTAAATCTTCTAAAAATAGTGGTGCCAACCAGATAAAATTTACGCAAAAGATGCTGGGCACGAATGGGTTAAGCGTGAAATATTTACTCGAAGGGTAGAAAATCTATCGCGTATTAGATGGGATCGCGTACTAACAGTGCACAGATTGAACGTGAAATTTTTGCTTTCGACTTACGGGCGATGTTCGACAAGTCCAAAAATTTAACGAATTAATTGGGATTGTATATTAGCAGTGAATATTTTATACTAATTCGACTGTATTTTAATGAATAGTCCTATATATTTTAAATCTGGATGTCCGTAATTTGAATATGATGTTCTGAGGATTATTGAGTACTAGCTGTTACACGTGACTTCGTTCACATATCATTTAAAGAACAATAAATTCATCAATCAAACAAAAGATTTCAATGATTAGAAGCATGTGTAATTAACCTTTTATCGTGTTTTATAATAGAAACACTTCTGATGATCCCAATCTGCTTATGTTTATATATCTATTACAGATCATTTAAATTTCTTTCGCGAACTCGAAATTTCATACTCGTTTTCTAAGATAAAATGTGGAATAAATTACCATTTTCGTTATTCTAATTTTACTATTTATATTTATTCAATTTTATATTTAATCTGTTCATGGATATTGATTTATGTTTTTGTGTGAAAGAATGTTATTTAAAGAGATATATTAGCAAATACTTTTTAACTAAAGCTATTATTAACAAAAAACTTTAGACGTGTCTTTGAATTGATTAAAAATCGGCATACGACATTGTTTTTATTTAAAAAAAAATCCAATCGTTTAAAATAGGTGGGATAGATTCCGTCCACCCTCAATGGGTTAAAAATTAAAATAAAAAGGAAGTTACAAAAAAATTCTATGATATTTTAATACTTCTTTTCAATGTATTTTTTTTTTAAATAACACTGCAATAACTTAAAAATTATCTACTACTACATTACTACAAATAAAGAGCAATGGTTCTTGTGAAAATATATAAGTAAATAATTGTAGCACAAAAATATCAGAAAAAAATTAATGAAATATCTTGTATAATTTTGAAAGAACAAATTAATTTTTGTAGAAAAAATTAATAATATACTAAAAGCATTCCATAATGTAGGATTAATTTTGCTACCCTTTCTTAACCTAGACAGCTTTTTAATTTGTTCTGAATGAAAGAAAAGTTCGAAAATATTCTTTCAAGACCAGCATTATTTGCTCATAATGGCATTATTGAAAATGTAAAATTAATAAATTTTTCATCTTCACCGGTATCTGTTCTTAAAGGTGGCCACACACAGAAGGCAAGACATTTTCTAGGGCTTTCTTGGGGAAATACGTTTCTGGGCAAGGAGTCGATTTTGCTACAAGAGGTTATGGCACAAGATTTAGATTACTATTAAAAAGCAATTTCCTTGTCCTTCCTTTATGCTCAAATGTCAATTGTGACCCCATATACTTAGTATGAAGTAAATAAGCTAGCATAAATGTTACCACTGTATTAAATTACATTTGACTTTTGCATTTGTGAATTTCCATAATATTTTCATCATTAAATAAAGTTAAGCAAATTTTATGAGCAGCTGCAATAGAATAGTCATTTTTGTTTTTTACTTTTATCTAAAGCATCAGAAATAGATTTTAACATTTGTAACAAATATTTAACTTCCTTAATCATTATATTTATTTACAATTTTAACAACTGCTATGTCCTTAATATGATTTTAATTATTTTCAATTATTTGCAAATAATATTGTAGATTCTTCGTGAAAGATTCAAAACTATCATATTCTGATGCAAATTTATTTATTTTTTAATTAAAACTATTCACAATATCTTATTTCTTATTTGTCCTGAATAAAATGTATATAAGCAATTTAATACTAGTAAATCTGCAGATCAGGAGCCTCAACGTCAGCTTTGCACATCATTTTTTTTTAACACACTTTGGGCAAAATTCAATTTTCTGGAAACTGTAATTTAAAATTTTCAAATTACGTAATTATTTATAAGAATAAAATAAGAATAAGAAGTTTTCAGCCATCAAATCCGTTAAATTAAAATTTTAGTTATGTTAGGAAATTCTGAAATTTTCATGATCTATTATTTTTGTTTTTTTATTATAACATACAGTGTTGCCAGACGGGCTACTTTTTTTAAATTCAAATTTTTGATTGGCATCACTTTTTACAAATGCTAAAATGTGCCTTATTCAATGACATGATAATTAAGGCGAAAACAAAAGTGATTTAACGTTTCAAAAAAGTGGTGCCAGTCAAAAAATCTGAATTTAAAAAAGTAGCCCACTGGCAACACTGATAACATAGTCGATCTCTTCAGGGGGGCTCCGCCCCCTGAACCCCCCTTAGTCTCATTAAATTTAAATTTTAAATTTTCGATTAATTGTGCTAATGGTTATCGTATATCTTGCATTTCTTTATACATTTTGATTTATTAGGATAAGTAACAGTTTGGAAAAGCATTTTTCATTAACCTCATACTTCTACATGCCTGCCAACCACAAACTTCTAAATCTGATGTATAAGGAACTTTTTAAACTGTAAAATTAGTAAGCTAGAGTTTTACAATTTTTTTTTACGAAAACAAAAGTTTGATTGCATTTTGCAGCAGTTATCACGGAACAGACTGACAGACGGAATAAACAATAAGCTCGGACTCGAACCGGGAACCAGCGGTGTGGGAGCAGCTGCCGCTACCAACCACGCCAGTGGGTCGGCTTCTATTCCGAAATTTCTAATAGAGATTTTTGCTTTATTTGATGACATACATCTCGTGATAAGCATGTATTCCGGCGAAAGCTTTGGCTCAGAATGCGCATCTCTTTTAGAAGCAAGCTTTCGTGAAATTTCCAGCATAACAATGCAACACTTTAAATAATACTGTTGGACTAGATGCTATCGGTGACCAGTTTGGTCCCCCTAAATGTCTACTAAGCAATTTATCATGTTGCATTTATTCGTAATTCAGTTTACTTACTCAATATTTTGCCAAATCGGAAGATTCAGATATATAAATGAAAAGTCGTTTATTTTTATGTCGAGGGGCGCAGGTGATAATTGCCAAACATTGTCCCCATCACATTTTTTTTATTATTATTATTTCATTAAAATATAATTCGTTCACTCATTTCATTTAAAAATATGATTGCACTTTTATTTAAAAGTGAAATATCTAAAATTTACAGCATTCACATCTTGCTTTCTTTTTCTTTTTCTTTCTTTTTTTTTTTTTTAAGAAAAGAAAAGAAAATATTAAATAATTGTGTTCGTTTGCACCCTGAGTTTACGATGAAAATCTAGGATTGGTTAAATTTCGATTCGCGTATCAAAACGCAATCGGTCTGCCAAGTCATACTTTGGTGGGAAACACCTAAAGACCCTATTTTAACGGTTGACTCGTAGTTTTACCATTGTGCTTACCTGAACCCAAAAATATAAAAAACATAGATGATTGGGAGTATGAAATCATAATGGTAAACCTTTGAATCAACAGCTAAAATCGTGTTTTTAGATCTTTCCACTATCATATGAATTGACAGGCCGATTGCGTTTTAATATGTGAATTGAGATTTAACCAAGCATATATTTTCATCCGTAAATTTGATGAGGTAATTGTCCGAGCTACTACGTCCTGGTCTATATGTGAGATTTTCTTCTTTTTATATTTTCTACTTCCTACCAAATTCTGATGATCTATTCTCATACACTCTGCATAACATCAAAATACAGTCGAGTCTCTATATAGCGAAATCCACCGTTCCAGTAAAAAAATTGTTATATAGAGAAATTCGATGTATAGAGAAAGATGTTAAAAATCGTATTTAATGTGTGAAATTTGAACAAATATTATTTTTGATCTTTTGAATTATGAATTTGAAATGTTTAAAAGTATATATTAACCTAACATTTTATTTCTTAATTATTTAAGCTGTTTCAATAAAGAGAACAGATATTTATTCGAAAGCTTAATGAAAATCAAATAAGGAAGACTTGCATTAATTTCGGACGAAGAAATCTGTAATTTTTTGTTGTTTTGATTTTAAAGTTGTTACGCTCTCAAAAAACAAAACAAAAAAAAAAAAAAAAAAAAAAAAAAAAAGCTCAAATTTTAGCAAGAAATGAAAAATTGTAGTTAACATTTCCCACCATTTGAAGGCCTCTCTTATGTGCACCTCCTTGATTACTCTCTTACATGTGTATCAATCCAATTGACACTGTTTTGAGAAGGATATGGAAAGGTGTGTGGGAGGTGGGATGAATTCGTTGGATTTAACAAGGAAAGAAGTAATATAAAAAAAAACTGAGCACTGACGATAAATCAAAAATAAGTTATGAAAAATCCATTCCATATGATTTCGAAGCTTTTTAAAACAGAATAAATTAAGACCAATTTATTAAAAAATTCGTTATATGGAGATAGATATTTCGCTATATAGAGACTGTTTTTAATGTAATCGTGCGAAAAGGGGACCGTTCCTACTAAAAATTCGTTATATAGAGTAATTCAATGTATGGAGTTTCGTTATAGAGAGATTCTACTGTAGTTATCATTTGAAAACGCTGCATTAAGAGAAATTTTACACACAGAAAAAGATAGTATTATAATGTTGTTATTCATGCAAATATATTTGCATTTTTCTGATAGTCTTTAGAAGTTAACAACATTTTACTCGTTATAGGAAAAAACAAAAATAATTTTGTTTCTATAACTTATTTTTCATTTTCGAGTGCCACAAAAATCGCCGTGTATGCCACCTCACATGTGCCAGATATTTACCATTTCTGCAATAAGATATTTTCAAAAAAAAAAAAAAAAATCTCGTAAATTATGGTAGATTTATTTTAAAAATAGTCACCAGCTTTTTCCGCCGTCAAAAGGTTAAACACAACGGGAGATAATGTTTTAAAACTCAATAAATTGTTCTGAAACATTTTTGCACAATTAGCTCAACGGAACAATATAAACAGTTCAGGAACAATACGGACTGTTAAGTTTGGGTATTAGTAAATTCATAAGTTAAATCCAGCTCTAAGTTAGATACATGGGGGCATTTTAGTGAATTTTTAGGAAAAAAAGTTTTACAGCCTTTAAATCTTTTTTAGAGGAAAAAAAAAACTTTAGCACCATAAAAAGGAATATTGCTAGCAATTATTCGAAGAAACTTGTATTTAAAACAGGACAATACTACTTAAACCTACCATAAAATTTACAATCCTCTTTATTTGAGAAAACACGAAATCTTCAGCTTCTCGTCTAAATAGTACACACTTGTTTGGCATTATCACACCTGATTTCAAAGCGAGAAAATATTTTCATGTTTAACGATCTGGAACTAAAGCGTTTTGTACTTAAAAGGTCTTTAGTTTTCGTGTGAAATATTTTTGAAGATCAATTTTAAATGGCCGTTATTTTGAATTAGTCCAATGTTTAATGACCTTATCTATTTGTTTGCCTTTTTTACTTTAAATGCGGAAGTTCTCACACCACTATTGTGAAGGGAATAGAGGTGAATGTAGTGGATTAGAGATACTTATTTTGATTCTAAGAATTTTTACAAATTAGCCCTTTTTTTTCTTTCAGTTTGAAATGTATAAATAGTTTTAATATACATGTGGGAAAAATTAAAAGAATAAGTATAAAAGTTCGTGTAAACTGAATGATTTTAACCCATTAGTGCCTAGCGTCCCTTTTTAGGGACGCTTCAAAAGGTGCTTGTAGCACTGTTTTTGACACCAGTAAAAAAGAACAATAATCTTTATTTTATTTAATTCAAACATTTTCGTAATTAATGAACTAAACTTAATTCTTTTAAAAATAGTGGTGCCAACCGAATAAAGTTTGCGCAAAAAGTGGTGGGCACGAATGGGTTAAAGTTAAACTAGCCTAAAATATTTATTTTTCCATGCTGGAATAACTTCAAAATGCATAATATCGTATTTGTGCAAATCTATATTATAAAAGACAAACGTATTTGTTCATAACTCTGGCTTCATTTTGCGGATGGCAACAGCAGACGATCAAATTTAACTTTTAATTACTTTTAATACAATTTTTTTAATTTCTATATACCACACATTTTCAATTTTTGCACAGTAAAAAAAAAAGAAAAAATTTACTTTCAAATGCTATTTGTTTGAAAACTATACCTCAATTTGTTTGAAAACTGTATCGCAATCTACTCAATTTCTATTGTTTTTAAACTAGTTTCCAACCATTAATACTTTCTTCTACCTTTACAAGAAGAAATTATTGGATTCGTACAAATTTTCGAATTCCGGTTTTTGAAAGCTATACACATTTTAAGGTTCAGAGAACCCAAAAACATGTTTTTACAAAATTTCTGTCCGTGAGTCTTTCTGACACTCTCTCACTTTATCATTCTGTAGGTTACAGAAATTTTGTGGGCTCTCTGCCTCAAGAACTAATGAACGGAATTTCAAAAAACTTTAGATTCTGTTAGACGTTAATGTAAACTGGAGCTGATTAGTTTTTGGTGTACATCTTCGCGCAGATGACTTTGCTATGCTTCCTTTTTCACGATTTCAGCAATAGCTATCTCAAGACCTAATGGACGGATTTTCAAAAAACTTCAGATTCTTTTATTCATTGATATAATATGGTGCTGATTACCTTTTGGTGTAAAGAGCCCAACAGGTGGTGCTGCTATGCAGCATTATTCAGATTATCGTAATAGCTCTATCTCAGAAACAAAAGTACGAATTTTCTTCAAACTTCAAATTCAGTTAGTCCCTAATATAAAGCAATATCCTTTAGCTTTTGGAGTAAAACGTTTAACAGGTGACACTTCTATCCAGATTTATTTACGATCTCTGCAATGATTCAAAAACTGACGCCGGTATTTTCCTCAAACTTCACATTTAACTAGAACATAACACAAGTTGTTACTGGTTAAATTTTGGTGTAAATCATCTACCAGTGACGCTGCTATTATCCGTTTTTAAGGGAGTATTAACAGGTATGAGATAGCAGAAAGTTTTGGAATTGCCACATCCGACTAGTTTTTATTAATATGTTTCTTTCAGACAGACGATTAAAAAAGATAAATATGTTTGCAATTAAATTAATATAAATAAAATAGTTCAGAATTCGTTTCTCCTTTGTATTCCATAATAAATTTTAAACTTTATCAATCCATAAATTATATATATATATATATATATATATATATATACAAATTTAAAACATGTAAGTGAACTACGCTTAAACCACGAAAATTATCAGAATTAAAACAGACACGATCTTTGGCATTTTCTTGGGCTATTCAATCGAATACAAAAGAATCAGTTTAAATAAATTTCAGATTTTTCAGATTTTTATTTGAATACAAAACTGACTAAAATATAAAAAAAACTCTTGGTATTGTTAATTTGACATCTAAAAAATATAAAATAATGAAAGAAAAAAAAGAAAAAAGAAAAAACTTACCTATAGCAAATGGCTTAAAATACTTTATATATTTTGGCACGGGCACATGTACTGGAGCTGGAATCGGATAAGGCACTGCAATATTCTTCGGGATATGTTTTACCACAGTTTTCACAGGCTTCTCCCATCCCTCGTTAGACATTCCGTTGGATAGTCCTCCTCCATAAGCATCTCCTTCTCCAAATCCAATACCTCCGCCCATACCTACTCCATAACCGTCTCCATAACCACCACCAACTCCCCCGCCGCCGCCACTGTTGCTGTAGCTAGTCGATGTATGAACATCTCCTCCATAACCTCCACTTAGGCCCTGCTCTGCTCCATAACCTGCACCAAGCCCTTGCTCGGCTCCATAACCTCCATTCAAACCTTGGTCTCCTCCATAACCATTGTTGCTTGCTTGGTCCGCCCCATAACCATTGTTGCTCACTTGCTCTCCTCCATAACTGTTACTGTTCACATGATCACTGGCGTAACCGTTACTGCTGATTTGCTCTCCTCCATAGGCATTGTTATTGACTTGATTTGCGTATGCTTGGTTTGATGTGCTGTAGCTGTTACCACTATCCGAATAACCGTTATTATTGTTAATTTGTGCACCATAATCATTAGGATAGCCGTTATCGTAAGCTCCAATGTCACCGCCAGAATATTCGCCACCTCCTTGATCATAAGAACCTATATCGGCACCTGAATACTCTGCACCCGCAGCCGCGTTATTCTCGACTGGTACGTCTTGCCATTGTTTGTCTCCAATCTGTTGAGAAGCCTGGGTAGACGAAGATTGTGACAGAAACAGCACGACCACGGTCAAGAGGGATAGTTTCATTTTGAAATTTTAGATCGCCTGCAATATAAGAGAAAAAAAATATAATCTTGTATCTAATATATTTAATAATAAATTCATTAATTGAAACTATTTGTAGATATTATTAAACATAAAAAAATAAAAAATTATCAAACATAAGATATTAAAATTAACATGTTTAACAAAGTATAAAAATTAAAATAAAGAGTAAAACTACAACAAATGCTAATAAATAGTTCTTTAAAAAAAAGTTTAAAAAGTTAATTTTTTTGTAATTTTGAAGGTATTTTAATTACTGTTTTAACCACTTCATTGATTTGGTACGTCATACGGGCATGTGTTTTTGCCAATCATGATTTACCTGTACGTCATACGGGTAATGTGTTTTTGCCAATCATTTTTTACCTGTACGTTATACGGGCAATGTGTTTTTGCCAATCATTTTTTACCTGTACGTCATATGGGCAATGTGTTTTTGCCAATCATGATTTGCCCGTATCACGTACAGGCATCCATATTCCAATCATGATTTATCATTCTCACCAGTAAGTTTTCATTGTAAATTTTGCACGAGTATTTTTCCGAAACAATCAGACAAAAATTTCTGTTTTGAAAATCCGGTGATAAAAGATTAAAAATTCTGTAAAAGACATGAAAAAAATAATCATTATTCGAAAGTTTTTTTTCAAAAATATTGATCAATTAAGTGGTTAATAATTGATGACATAAATAGAGCATCTATCTCTTTGTATTTGAATTTAATTTACCTCAATCCTTAAAATGTGGAAAAAATATTTTTGATATTAGAAAAAGGCTGACTAGGTATTTTTTTTTACGTGACAAATTTTACGTGACAGCAATATTTTTTTATTAAAAAATAGAATTTATGAGTTGCAGTAGTAAGACACCGTAAATGTCTAGATTCTTTAGAATTCATCTTAAATTTTCTGATTTTTTCTCTCTTTTTAATTGTTTGCATCTTTATGATGATTTTTTGAGAAAATAATAAATGAACTGTCTTTTTTTCCATTTGATCGGAAAATTGTCCAATAAAGGGCATCTACTCATTCGTCATAGAATAGAAAATATATATATAGTCGAGTCTCTCTATAACGAAACTCTATCCTGCAAATTTCTCTATTTAACGAATTTTTTGTAGAAAAGGTCAATTTTTTTCATGATTACATTAAAAATAATCTCCATATAGCGAAATATATGTCTCCATTTAACGAAATTTTTCACAAATGTTTTTTTATATGTTCAGAAAACGCTTCAAATTATTTGTTGAATAATTTTTTTTCCGTTCATTTCTGGTTTATATTTCATAGTTACATTCCTCTACCTTATTCCTTATGTCCAAAAAAAGGCATTCAACTTCCTTCCCCCCCCCCCCCTAAAAAAATTGCATGATTACACTTGACTTTGTTTTAGCCAAGATGAGAATGCGTTCTTGGAAAAGAGTGAAACATTTGCTTGCTACTTGAGCGATTTGAAATTATCACAAAGCATCCTAAAAGATAAAACTATTCCATTGTCATCTTAAAAATGTTTTTTTGTTTCTTGGTCTGGATAGTAAGGCAGGAATAAGGAAGGGATAAGGGAGCAATTCCAGAAAAAGTTCGTTTTTTTTCAGCAGGTTTTCATGTACGTAAACTAACTTTCATTACTTTTAAAGTTTAGAGTGGATGTTTGTTGTTTGTGGCAATGCGGAGCATTTTTTGTTGTGAGAAATAATTTAAACGGAGAACTGTTACTAAATGTCAGCTATGCTGGTGTTATCTTCTACTGCATCTGCCCAAAATCGCTTTTATGATAAGCATAACTCTTTCTGATAAAGTAAATAATTTTGAAAATAAACAATAAGACATTGGAAAAAAAAAAGGAAGTGGCGAAAATGTTTCAGATTCTGGAAAAATTCAATTTAATATTTCAAAAACTTAATTAAACGCCTCAAAAACAGTTCTATTTCAAAATTTAAACATGAAATGAAATTTTTTTTGCCGTTCTCTATTCAACGAATTTTTCTATGTAACGAATGTTTTGACTGAGCGATGGATTTCGTTATATAGAGGCTCCACTGTATATATCAATTTTTTGTATGTAGGAAACTCACAGAGATATAAAAATCCAAAATTCGTGACTTATATTACTTAAGCATACTTCTGAGCAACGGGATATTGAGGCAATTGGAATAAAAGATAGTGAACATCCATAACTTATACGTTATTAATAGCCCTTCGCCCTGACGTCCTATCAATAAAACACATCTTTTAGCGAAAAAAAAATTCTTCCTTATACTATTGTTATAAGAAAAGTACTCAAAATACCTGCATTCGTTAGATTTCCGTGAAGAACACATTCATTAAAAAAAGTAAACTGTAACTTCTGTGATTTCGATAGCTACTTTTAATTTTGTTGACAAAAAGTAATTTTTTCCCGAAATTAGACAGAAATTCAGGGCTGGAAGAGTTAAGACGGGTTCTCTCTTTTCAAACATAAAAATATCAGCGTTTTGTTTTTACATTAAATGTGCTTATGAAATGTACTGGGAATATGCACTAGAGATCCGAAAATGCCAAAATAATCAAGCCGAAGCCTGGTTGGAACTATAGAAAAAGTTTGGTCCGACTAGATATAAAAACTAAAAATCCGGTCTGAGAACGGCCAGGCATGGAAGAGCCTGGGCCGGTCAAACTGAATTTCAACAAAACATGGATTTTTACATCCATCTCATTAAAAATAGCTTTGTACGATAATTTCTGAACATAAATACGTATTTTCATAGCTACCAACTTTTACGCAGTTTTCCTACCACAAAAATTTTATAGTAAATATTGTCTTATTTAATCGCCGAAATCTTATGATTAAACAAATGGAAAATATCTGTATAATTTTAGTGGTAGCAAAAATGCGTAAAAGTTGGCAGCTATGGTATTTCAATTTTTATTAAAAATTAAGGCTCAAGCACATTCCGATCAGGAAAGACAAATGTCTAGGTACATCTCTGCCCGAAAAAAATTATGGCTCAGGCCTAAATGAAAGTAAGTCTTGGGTGGGGAATAAGGCTTATAACCGGGTCGAGCCAGTATAATAAAATCATACTTTAAATTGGACCGTACCGTCAGAATAAAAACGTTGTTTAATGGGCTAAGCAAGGCCTATAAAAAATCTGAAATTTTTGGAACTAAAATTATGAAAAAGCTCAAAATCGGCATGTTAAAAAAAAAAAAAAAAAAAAAAAAAAAAAAAAAAAAAAAAACTTTTGAAAAACAACTGAGACACTTAAACAGCACAGAAAGACGGGGGAAATGACAAAAGTTAAATTGAATCACAAGTTTAAGCTACTGGAAGGAGTTACTCGCAGGCAAGCTTTTAAAAGGCATTTAAACATTATATTAGGAGACAACCTTTGTTTAAAACTGTAAAAGCATTTTTTTTTTTTTTTTTTTTTTTTTTTTTTTATCATTTCTCGTTTTTAAATTGTTATAGATAAAGGGTCGTTAAAAGATAATGGTACACATATTTTACGATTATTTTACATTAATTTTATTTGCCAAATTAAAAAAAAACTTACTTCTGAAAAGATGATTTAAAAAAAAATAAATTACATGATTTTATATTATTTTTTTTCCTATTTTAGATTTAAAAAAAAAATTTATTGAAATTTATATCTTTTCTCTTTAACTAAATGAAAAGAAATAAAAAAAAAATATTTCGAGTTATAATATTTTAAATTATCCCACTTTAATAAAAAAATAAGTCAATTTTAATATATTTTTAAAGCTTTATGATATATTTTAAAATGTGGTTTTGTTTAAAAATATATATAGTCAACCATCACAAAAACTTTCAAAATTCTAACCCAATATTTAAGAAATATCTGTCTACCAGACCCATTAAATTAACTTTGTTTGTTGAATTGCAAGCATTTCAATTTATGTCTGAACCCTTATATCCTGACGAAATTTTTATACAGAGATATTTCTATGAATTTTGCAAATATCAAAATAAATTTTTTTTTAGTTCAATTGAGATACAGAAAATTTTATCCTGCTGAAACCATACGAAATTTTAGTTTTTGTATTATCTCAAATGGACTCTTACGGGATTGCAATGTTTGTCATCAAATTTACAAATGTTTTTTTTTTATTTGGAAAGAGGGGTGGATTTTGCAATTGGAACTATGGATCTAAAAGCAATACTTAACCCCTTCGCGACGGGAGCCTTTTACGAAATTTTTAATGTTTTGTCACCGGTTTTTAAAAACAAAAATTTGGCTTTTGCTAAATCGAGAAAATGCGCTGATTAAATAAGGAAAAATTTTAAGTAACATTTTACTAGTGGGGATAAACGAGGATTCTTAAGGCTTTTTGCGTTACGTATACGTGTCGCTCGTCCCCTGGTGGTTAAAGAAATAGACTGTTGTTTCGACTTTTCCTAATCAAATCACACTGTGTATCTGAACATTAATGATCTTATATCCGTTCATTTTTCCAACATGAAAAATGAAATTCGTTAGAAAGATGTGATAGATTATTTTTCTACAACTGCATTAAAGTGTGTATCAATTTTTTATATTTCGGGTACAATACGAATTCTGATTTAAAAATTTCGGTTTCGAGCTAATTTTTTGTTGTTGTTTGTTTCGGGTTATGTTCCGGGTTGACTTCATCCGACCCGCATAGAGCTTTAGTCGGGATTCTTCTGAACCCAAAATTTCTTGTATAGTTTTAATAAAAATAAAGATATTGGAACGAATTTTGGAACAGACTTGCTGATTCGTATTTATTACTAAAGTCAAAATATTACATTCATAATTTATAGGTCTTTTACATAAATGATCAAAACAATACAAAGACTCGTTAACCATAGTCATTAATTATACTATGAAAACTATACATTCTCAAACTGAATGAAATTTCAGGATACTTGAAAATAAGACTGCCCGTTTGGCCTCCTTTCTTTTTCGGAAAATCCAAATACATACCAAAAATTACCAATATTATTTTCAGTTTGATTTCATAACAGACATAACTAAAAAAATGTCTTTCATAAATTATGGTATGATATCGAAATTTCGAAATGAAAACGAAGGCCAAACTGGCAATCCTGTGTGATTGTTGTTTATGTGTCCATCCGCGACCAGTGACGTACAAGAACAGCTCATGACTTTCACGCGGGTAGATCATCTTTATATAGGTGAAAATTACCGGTCGCCGCTCGCCATATGGCAATTACAAGTGTAAAAGTGGCGATTGATAAATCAGCAATCTATCGCCACAATTTTCGCCACTCGCCCTGTGGCGATTAAAAAAATCTGTTATCGATCGTCAAGTGAAATACAGCTTTTTTCATGGAAATCTGCTAAATAGATATAATCAAAGTTAGAAGTGCAAACTGATTTATTCTTTTAACTACCTAACTTACAAACAGATTTCACCGACTTCGCTGTATTTTCAATATTAATGGCTTTTAATCATGTGCTTGCACTTCAGTTTGATTATCTTCTTCAAGAAATACATTTTATTCTACAAAATATATTCAACAGGATTCCACATGCATTTCAAGCAGTTTATTCCCTTTTTCCATCGGAAGAAAGCAGACTTTAAGGGCATTGCAGTATCTTCAATATTTCGACTCTTGCCACATGTGCATCAGTTATTTTTCTTCAAGAGATACTCTTTAATTATTCAAAGCACATTTAACCAATTTAGATTTCAATTATATGTATAGTGTGTTAAATCTTATAAAATAAAATCCAAATAACATTTTATATGTTTTCTGGTGGAAAAAAATATATATTTATATAACGACTATAGTTTATCTAGATGTGTCAAGAAAGTTTGCAAAATTATTGTGGCCACTAACTTTAATAAGTGGTCATAAATAAAACTAAGTCTACTGGCCACTGGCTACTAATTTAATTTCTCCGTTTTCACCTATACATTTTTACACAACGATAAAGGCTCCCCGACGACGTACCAATCACCGTGTAAAGATGATAGAGTCCGAGTGACGTTTTAAACCTCATGAACTGGCTTTTATATGTCGTTGGTCACAGTCATTCAATTTACGTAAATGCGACATATGTCGCATTTACGTCATACTTGTCAACATCCAAATGTAAAAAAAAAAGGGTTTTGTATAATATTTCTTTCAAGACGATTTATCATTTAATTCATAAATCCAAATAGTTGATTTATAATTATTAAATTCTTACATAGATGGTAGAATCAATAAATGTAATTTCAAAATAATTATAAAAGAAAGTTGTTTATGATAATCAATTTATGTTAAATTTTTTTAAATAAAATCTAAAATTATAATTCTTTTGGAAATACAAATAAAAAAAAAATAACGGAGATATAAATAAAATTTTAAATTCCTAAAAGTAAAAAAAAAAAAAAAAAAAAAAAAAAAAAAAAAAAAATTTAAATAACTTTAAAATACTGATAATTAATAAACTGCAACGATTTTAAAAATAGAAAGAAAACTGAGTTAACAATATATATATACATATGAATGTGAGATAACGAAATCTTAATAATATAAACCCTTAAATTAGCCAAAAAATACGAAATTTCTTCGTATTAAATCCATGATAATATGAAACTTTCAAGTTCCAGCATCAGGATTCGAACTAAGAAACTTCTGTTCACAAGCGAGACGCTTTACCGCCAAGATATTATGTCTACACGAAAAACGTTGAAATTAAGGTTCTCTTTTAAAATTTAATTCGCAAAAATGAATGGATGATATTGACAAAATTATTTTAATTAAAATAATGGACTTTTTCAAAACTTTTTGATTTATCATGTGACACTCGAGATCTTCAAATGGAAATACACAAAATTTAAAGTCTCTGATTTATACAGCTTTTGTGTATGAACTCTGTGACAGATGGACAGACAAAGGACAAAGGCGAATAGGGTTGTGTCAGATGAACGAAACCCTAACCCCTTATAGGAAATACTGCCGAGTTAAAAAAGGTTAATCATAAAATCTATTGAGATAAAAAATTACTTAATTTTTTAATGATTAAAAAATATGTAAAAAATGTGTTTTTCGCGAAGAGATTAATTGTTTTAATTCATCTCTACGATCGCTTTCAAGTCTGATTTTCACATTCCGAGTTCCTAGGTGGGTAACAATGCTTGAATCGCTACGAAGTTGAAATATGCCACTGAGATAGATAGCTAAGAATAAATTTAATATGAAAATGGTGATTTGAACAATTATACACTGTTAAAAAGTTATCTGTGAAATTACAAAGAATATACGGGTAATCCATTATCTTAACCTCTTCAGACCTGAGCATAAAATAACGCTACAAATATATACTTATTGCTTTTGCGTAATCGAAATGACACCATAGATGACAGAAAGAGTCATTTTTATGAAATCAGTACTTTAGGTTTACAAATATGGATATAAAAGTACTAATCCCCTTAAAACACCAGTGTAACTAGCAGTAATATAAATTTACGCAATAACAAAATTAAGGTCTTTAAACAAGTAAATATCAGCAAATCCTCAATTTTTTTTTATTATAAAGCATTTAAGTTAAATAAGCATGAATAGTTCTTACTTTCTTGTCCACAATGTTTTGAAGGTATTTTCAAAACTCGGATGAAAATAATGTTTATTTTATGAGCTAATATTCATCAGTGCTGAAGTTTATTGGTTTTGTTTTAAAGCAAAAAGTATTCGGCTGCACAGAAGTAAAGTAAAAATGCAAAAAATTCGAACAGTTTATTTTTTATAAGGAATAGAATGGAGGTACACATTTGTGTACCTCAGGTCTAAAGAGATTAAGTCTCATGTAAAATTACAGAGATTAGAAAAACAGAGATTCTGTTAAATAACAGAGAAGTTGATAGGTAAATTTAGAATAGACTGTAAAAATTAACATCATTAAAAATACATAAGACTCTGTACATTTATTTTTAATGATGATAATTTAGTTTAGTTTTTTAAATTAGTAAATCACTCAAACTTCCATGAGCCTCAGAGAGTTTGAATTTTTCGAATAAATTTGAACTGGTGTATCATTTAATTTAATTTTTACACAATTTTTTCTAGCCATCGTGGAGTTTGAAACCGAGACCTTTTGACACTAGATGAAAACCTTACTGACTGAGCTATAAGAGGCATTACAGTCGTGTCTAAAATATGTCTTTTACGATTCAGCGGATAAAAATCTATTGAGATTTCCATAGATTTCTTTTCGAATACATACCATAGAACATTCTTAAAAGTATTATTTCAATTTATTTTAGGTCGATGCATGATACCTATTACTTTTTAAAAAAAATTAATTTGTAAATACTTTATGTAATAAATTAAAAATTTCTTTTTCAATGAAAATTTTTAATGTCATTTTATACAACAACAATGTTAGAGAGATTTTTTTTAAATTATCGCACTCTAGTTATTTTTTAATGCGCTATTTTTTTAAATTATTTTTTAGTAAGATATAAAAAGAAAGGGCTAAAATTGCAAATCGATTGTCGATAAAAATTCCTAGTAACTCCGAGGAAATGATTTTTTCCTTTCTAAATTATTCTAGATTATATCTATTTCTATATTATTCTAACTTAAATAAATAAACTAAATTTTCTTCATAAATATTTTTAAAAGAATTGAAAAGAATTTTAAAAGCGTGTATTTTGAATAACAAAATTTAACAAAGATAAAAAATATCTTCAAATAAAAACATGAAACTCCTCTACAGGGAATTGGATGTAATATAAGAAAATTTGTCTCTAAAATGATAGTCGAAAAACTCGACGGAATGCATTTAAGGGGACAGTTCCCTTTCAACGGTCAAAAATGCTAGAAAACCGATTCAATTTCTATACCGTTTCACAAATTAATTTATAAGGCAAATTAAATATTTCGGACTGTTAAATGTAGCATTACTTGTTACAATAAGCTAAACAGATTCATGAAAAATATTTAAATTAATTATAAAAACTTAATTTTATTACACTGGTGTTTTTTTTTTTGTTTTTTTTTTTTGTTTTTTTTTTTTTTTTGAAATTACTGTACACCACCGCGCGCATGATATGGCGTGTACATTTTAATTTAGGAACTTTAAATAGATTTTAATTTAAAGATAGCACGTCGCTTAACACAATAAACAAGAATCTTTTAATTACCTTCATTTAAAATATATTTATTTAATAATGAAAATTAAAAAAAGAAAATTTAAAAATTTTCTCACACACTTTTTCAAATTAAATCTTTACTATTTAAGATAATGCTAAGAGTTTATTTCGTTTTATGAAAAAGTATAATATACAGAAAATTTCAACCCATTATATTTAATAGTTTTTGAGAAATCATGCGCGCAGTGATATATCGTACAAAAAAACACTAGGTTACTAAATTAAGTTTTCCTAATTAATTTAAATATTTTTCATTATTCTCTTTTATTTATAGTTACAAGTAATGCTAGGCTTAATAATCCAAAAAAATTCATTGAATTTCTTTTTCATTGGTTAGCTTGTGAAAAGGGATGGAAATAGAATCTGTTTTCTAGTATTTTTGACTGGTTGAAAGGGAACTGTGCCTTTAACCGAGAACTAAGGTAAATTTACCGAAAGTCCCGCTTTTTTTCCTGTCTTTTTACAGAAAATTTTAAGTGTATTCCTTTTTTAGGCCTGCTTAAAAATAATTTAAAACTACTGCGGTACATTTACGATCATTGTTTAAAGAGCATTTTCATAGTATTCTGGTGGGATAAATTAAAGGAGCAAATTGAAAACCCATATAACTTGAAGGATTTTAAAACTAATAGTAATATTAAAATAAAATTCGGAGCAAATTCCATGTTATTAAAATGGAAATTGCTCACAAATTGTATTTTAATACAGTGAAACCTCCAAATAAGGGACACCTCTATTTAAGGGACAAAACTTCTGGTCCCAGTCCCTTTGTATAGGACGCGTAATGTATTTACCTCTGAATAAGGGACACTATTTAAGGGACACTTGAAAATGAGATTAAAAGGACTGGCTTTTGAATTTCAGATAATGAAGTAGTCTGAGATTAAAATGAAAATACAGATTTTTGTGAACTTATTAAACTGACAGACAGTCATGTTGATACAGAGGCATACGACACAATTGACAAGCATTTATTAACCCACAATTTTGATTTGACTTCAGTGCGTTTATCCCCATTGAAAGTAATGCTGAAAATTAAGAGGATGATTCTGAAAGTGGAGAAAAAAGGAAAATTGTGAAATAAAGAACTCTACAGATGTTTTAAGGCTATTCTCAAATCCAAAAGGGCAAATTTTATGACAAAAGTTTTAATTTATTTTTATTCAGAAATGCCTGAAACTAGCAGGCGTTGTTGTTCAGTGTCAACTATGTAATCGAACTCTTTTTAGTGTTTTTTCTGGTTCAAAAAAAAAAAAAAAAAAAAAAAAAAAACTCAACAGATCTTTTTTAAACGCAATAGATCTTTTAGATAATATTGTCAACCTAAGTGTTTTGAACAGAGTTTATACGCGAAAGAAGAATAAGTACTCAAGAAGGGGTGAAAAATGTCTGTCACATGATCAAAATCGCTTAACTCAATAGGTAATTTATTCAAAACTTGAAAATACAGTTCGATTCCAAATCGCTTCCATAGTCAGAAGTTCCAATTTTATACCTTTCTGTTAAAAAAAGAATTTGCAAATGTGTCAAAACGTTTTCTGCTTACTGAGGTGAATAAGTTGAGGGATTTGTTGCCTTAAAATATCCAAAGCAATTAGGTATGATTCTTTTAAATGATTTTATACTTTTTGCATGTACACAGTTTGCATAAAAAATACAAATCAATAATTCTACAAATCATTTAATGATTTAGTAATCAATTAAAAGTTTTAATTAATTCTCTATACCTTTTGTGTCTGATTAATGTAATTTATACGCTTTGAATACATTTAAACTTCACCTTTAATGTATTGTTATTTTCATATCTTTCAGGACGATTAATTAAAAAAAAATAATAAAAACTCCGAATAAGGGAACCTCTATTTAAGGGACGAAAGTTCCGGTCCCAAAGGTGTCCCTTATTTGGAGGTTTCACTGTATACATTTTGTATAATCTGTGGTGCAAAGAACATTTGTTATTGATATACTGGGCCGCACAAAATTATTCCATTACATAATGGTATAGGGAGAACATTGTTTGGTGCACATTTTAATTGTAATTAACTAGTTACAATTTTATGAGATTGATATATGAGAGTGATATTTTAAAAACTTCGTTATCGTACGAACGCATCTCATTTGCTATGCTTCATGAGCAATTTCCAACTTGTTTTTATTAACTTAAATTAATTCACAAATAATGAGACTGTTTTTGAAAATAGCTGGCAGTTTTCAGATTAAAATAAATATATAACTAAAAGTAACAATAACACAACAAGAACAAAAAAAAAAAGTACACGCAGAAAATTTATTCCACAAAATTAGCTCTTTTTTTTTAATTAAACAAAATTTCTGGGTTTGTTTGACTTGAAATTGAGGCTGTGCATATAGAATGTTATCACTTTAGGGTTTGTGTGTGTGGGAGTTATTTTGTTTGATATCGTAAGATATTTTAGAGGGGAGGGGGGGGATGATACCATTATCATTTTAGATCCAAACAAACTTTTCTTTTTTCAGTAACTTTTTCTTTACATCCAAATAATCTGTTACCTTTATTATTATTTTACTTACCCATCATACGTAGTATAGGGTAAGTCTTGCAATCGTTTTGAAAATCAAAAAAAAATTTTGACTGATTTACACGTTTTAGATAGTGGAGATTCCGAAAAACATATTAAAAAAAAATTGCCGTCCTCCGTCTGTCTGTTTGTCTATAAACGCTCTATCTCCCGAACAAATTGAGATAGATACTTGAAATTTTGTATGTGCTTAATATGTAAGATTGGGATGAAGCCTATTTAGTATCAGTAACCTCGACTTTCCGGAACTATTTTTTTCGGAATCTCGAAAAATTCTTTCTGATGAAAGGTATATAAAAATTTTCAAAATATTTTTTTTAAAGAAAGGACGTAAAAGACAAAAAATAAAATAAAAAAAAATAAAATAAAATAAAAATAAATAAATAAAAAATAAAAAATAAAAATAAAAATAAAAAAATAAAAACCACACAAATTTTGCATAAAGAACGAGGTCAATCGGATTATTAGTTGCCGAGATATTTTTAATCCTGTTTTCCACATTCTTCGATTTTTCATGACCCTGTATTTCATTCAAATTTCAATTCAGAGATATATTTTAATTGGAAATGAGATGCTAAATCCGACACAGTAAACTGTTAGTTAATATGATTATCATTTTTGGAGTTATAAGGATGTTTCTTTTACGCAGTTTGGTACTACTTGAGTAGTTCGGCATTTTATGTAATTTCTCGAAATTGGTTCATTAGGAATTCATTAATAAAGTATTACTATGTTTATTAACAATATTTAATGTATGTTTAAATTTTGTTTTGGAATTGCAATGCACTGTATAAATAGTTTTCACATGTTTTATTTTGATATATTATAATATGCATATCCATGATGGGTAAGTATTACGGTGGCCCCCAACGACTAGTTTTAAAATATGTTTTTATTAAAAAACAGAGCTGTATTAAAGCCATAAAATGTTTATGAAATCATTTTGTTCCAAAGTTTGGAATTCTCCAACGTTTCACATTCCTGCTCTTCTGCCATATTTGCATATGATTCTTTGTTAGAGAAATCAGGAGTATAATTTGTAGAAAATGATACCTAATCCTTTCTTTTACGTTAATAAAAGTAACGATAGCCATCCAAATATATTGATAAGTATTTTAATATTTCATTGTCTCATAGACAATGAATGTTGCTGTTTTGCGTACTATCAAATTAACATTTATATGACAATAGGCTAAAGAAAGATTTTGGGAGTTATTTAGAAAATATTGTATTACAGTAAGGGGATTTAACTTATATTACAGCTTTCTAATACTTTTTCGCTTTATTATACACGATTCTTTCAGGAAAGTAACTTTTATTTTAAATTTGAAGAGTGAAATATATAGTCCAAGGACCGACCACACAAAACCCTAAATGTAATGCTGAAAATTAAGAGGATGATTCTGAAAGTGGAGAAAAAAGGAAAATTGTGAAATAAAGAACTCTACAGATGTTTTAAGGCTATTCTCAAATCCAAAAGGGCAAATTTTATGACAAAAGTTTTAATTTATTTTTATTCAGAAATGCCTGAAACTAGCAGGCGTTGTTGTTCAGTGTCAACTATGTAATCGAACTCTTTTTAGTGTTTTTTCTGGTTCAAAAAAAAAAAAAAAAAAAAAAAAAAAACTCAACAGATCTTTTTCAAACGCAATAGATCTTTTAGATAATATTGTCAACCTAAGTGTTTTGAACAGAGTTTATACGCGAAAGAAGAATAAGTACTCAAGAAGGGGTGAAAATGTCTGTCACGTGATCAAAATCGCTTAACTCAATAGGTAATTTATTCAAAACTTGAAAATACAGTTCGATTCCAAATCGCTTCCATAGTCAGAAGTTTCAGTTTTGTACCTTTCCGTTAAAAAAAGAATTTGCAAATGTGTCAAAACGTTTTCTGATTACTGAGCTGAGTAGTTGAGGGATTTATTGCCTTAAAATATGCAAAGCAATTAAATAGGTTTTTTGGGGGTTTACTGCTGATAATGAAGAACTAAAATCTATAAGTATGGTAAATGAACACTTGAAAAATTTGTTGTGAAAAATTGAAATTTGCAAAACAATAATTTTTGATTGATTACTTCAAGTATGATTCTTTTAAATGTTTTTATACTTTTTGCATGTATATAGTTTGCATAAAAAATACAAATCAATAATTCTACAAATCATTTAATGATTTAGTAATCAATTAAAAAGTTTTAATTAATTCTTTATACCTTTTGTGTCTGATTAATGTAATTTATACGCTTTGAATACATTTAAACTTCACCTTTAATGCATTGTTATTTTTATATCTTTCAAGACGATTAATTAAAAAAAAAATAAAAACTCTGAATAAGGGACACCTCTATTTAAGGAACAAAAGTTCCAGTCCCAAAGGTGTTCCTTATTTGGAGGTTTCACTGTATATACTATTGGTATACGGGGGTGTTTCTAAATGATTATCGGGATTTTAACACTTGGTAGAATTTATTACATAAAACTTAAAATTATAACTAATACATGAAATGAAAGAGCAACTCAAACAGCCTCTCCCACAATCTTACAAGTGTTCAATGTGAGCATTTTTCGTTAAACGGTACACATCAAGTTGATAGCTCAGTTCTTCCTAAGCGTTGGTTTGTGTTTGTGGGATCACTGTTGCAAAAGCTGCAATAGTCAGCTGGTAATGAGGTACACATACACGATTTTTTATGAATCCCCACAGGTAGAAATCGCATGGCGTCAGATCAAGTGAGCGTCTGAACAAAATGCCTTTGCTAAACAATATATAGGAAGAACTGAGCTATCGAATTGATGTGTGCCGTGTGACGAAAGATACTCACATTGAACACTTGTAAGCTTGTAGATAAAACTGTTTGAGTTGCTGTTGCATTTTATGCATTAATTATAATTTTAAGTTTTATATAATAAATACTACTAAGCGTTAAAACTTAGATATTCATTTAAAAAATCCCGTGTTATGAATAAATTGGATTATGTAAATAAAAACTGTAATAATTGCATTAATTTTTCCAGTTGCATAAAAATTATTCGGAGCTATTGCGTTGAAGTTTGCCGTTTTTGTTAATAGATTATTTTCATAGTACAGTAGAACCCCGCAAATCCGGACCCCGTAAATCCGGATCTCCGGATAATCCGGATCGGTTTGGTCAAGCGATTGAGAAACGATTTGGTTAATTTCCACAGCCTTAACTTGTTTCATCATCGTATTCTGAATAAAAAAAAACTTTTTCTCAAATCTTTTCGGAAGAATACCTTAAGCTTTCTTATTTAAACTCTTATTTAAACTACACCCAACAAACTACTTATGCTCAAGTGGGTAAGCGTGACCGTACGGCTCACAAAAGGTATAGAAAACTGGCACAGCAAAAAATTACAAACTTTTTTATTACAAAGTAAACATTTTTACTGTCTGTAAATAATCAATAAGTTAAACATAAAGGTGATTTTCTGTGCATATGTTTTATTTTATTTCATTTTTTCTTATTCTCCGGATAATCCGGATTTTCGATAATCCGGATTGGGTCTGGTCCCAATTAATCCGAATTATCGGGGTTCTACTGTACTTTGAAAGAATAAATTAAAGTTATAAATATAAAAACACGCATCACCGTGAAGCATCTTAGAGCTAAAAATATGAAATTTGCTCAAGAACTTCGAGCATTTTCATAGTATTCCGACGAGACAAATTAAGGGAATAAATATAAGAATCCACATACATAAGCTTGAACGAGTTTATAGTTAATAACATGGAACCTTCTCAAGAGCTGTATTTTAATTATATGCCATTGATATATGTAAGAACAAGTTGGATATGGAAATGGAAAAAGTAACAATATCATTCGATTTTCAGAACTTTATGAAAATTATTTGAAACTATTCAATGAAATTTGCTATTCTCATTTATAGAACATTGTAAACAGTACTCTGTCGGGACAAATTAAAAAAATATCTATAAAATTCATATAATACTTATCCGGAATAAAAATAACACCTCTCTCAAAAATTCATTTTACTTTTATTTTCTTAATAGGTGCGTCTATTATAGGTGCTTTTTGGTACACAAATTGTTTCAAAGGTGCAATTATACGGCAAATCACTTTATTACGCTATATGGCCATTTGTGTGCACAAAACAGGGCTGTATTACGCTGGGAGGTAAAACTACCCAACCCTCCAAACCTTATTTTACGTCTTCATTCTTAAGGGCTTTACGCTTTTATGCACGTTTTTAGGTGCGTTCGTAATTATGTAAATACGTAGTACCTATAGTTGTCGTTCAGTCCGTCCGTCCGCATATAACAACGCAAGAATTACCCAACCGAATCGTTTGAAATTTAAAATATATAATTATTACATAATTTTGTCGAGTCATTTCAAATTTTATGAAAATCGGATGCGTAGATCAATTACAGGGACAATCAAAAGTATTCCACTACATTACGGTCAATGGGGGAAAAAAGTTTCATATGCATTTTAAGGGTGTTACACTCATTCGAACATAACAAAATTGTTATGAATCTATGAAGTACATATTATAATATACATTTTTCACAAACTGTGGTGCAAAGAACATTTGTTACTGATTTACAAGACGACACAAAAGTATTCCATTACATAATACTATACGGAGAAACATTGTTTGAGGCGTGTTTTAATTATATTAAACTATTTCACATTTTATGAATATGATATACATTGCCGAGGTGTAATAAGAGTTACTATTCCTGTATATCTACAGGAACACAAAAAGATTTCGACCACTACACTGTATACGAAGTACTGCGTATTATAACAGCAAGATCTTAATATTTTTAACTACGATATTGATAACTTCGTTATCGTACGAACGCACCTTATTCGCTACGCTTTAAGTGCAATTTCCAACTTCTTATTCCTGCATGCAGAGTTAGATGCTATAATTTCATTTTATAATAAAATCATGCAAACTTTCTTTTGTCTTTCCTGTGAAATTCATTTTTCTCGAGATTGTCACTTTTCTTACGGGTGAGCGATATAACGTGAAGTATTTTACAACTAATAACATGGAGCGTACCCCTTAAGAACTGTATTTTAATATATGTCATTGATATCGGTAACAGAGCTGCCAACTACTACGCCTTTTTAAATCACATAAAGATGTTTGGAACCACAAAATTCTTTTCGTAAAATGCATGCCATAGATATGCAGGTTTACGTATAACTGTATAAATTGTCAATCATTAAGTAAAATTTCCGTTTTTAATATATTTATCTGATTTTAAATAGGCGTAGAAGTTGGCAGCCATGCTGTAATATTAAGTTGGACATGGAATAAAATAAAGAAACAAATATAAAACATAACTTGAAGTATTTTATAAATAATAACATGGAGCTTGCTCTCAAGAACTGTATTTTAATATAAATGGAAATTATGGTATTGTGGATTATTAATAATGAAAATTATAATTACATTCATTTTTCACGTATGCTTAAAAATAATTTAAAAGTTTTTAATGAACTTTGCAATTAAAATGTATAGAGGATTATCATAGTACTATAGCGGGAAAAATTAAACAAACAAATGTAAACCCGTATAACTTAAAGTATTTTGCAGCTAATAATATGGAACTTGTCTCAAGAACTGTGTTTTAATGTATGCCATTGATATATGTAAGAATAAGTTGAACATGGAAATGGAAATTGGGACAGTTACATTACTTTTCTCAGGCATGCTTAAACAGAATTCGAAGGTGTTTAAATGAATTTTGCCATTAGTTTATAGAACATTTGCAATTTTGTTTATAGAACATTTTCATAGTACTGTGGCGGGATAAATTAAAGAAACAAATATAAAACCCATATAATTTGAAGTATATCACAGCATGAAATTTGCTTTTAAAAACTGCATTTTTAATGTATATCATTTATGTATGTAAGAATAAGTTGGGCATGGAAATGGAAATTGTAACAATTACATTCGCTTTTCAGGCAGGCTTAAAAAGTTTTTGTTTTTATTTCATCATATGACATCATATATTTATCATTTATTTTGGCCCGCGAAGTGAAATATTTTTTTATATTTTTTACATAATGCGTTTTAAATGTGTTTTTGACGAGGTCCTGCTATAAATATTATTAGTTAAATATAAAAATTTGAAGTAGGATAGTGGATCATTTCCAGAAGGCGCATTCCTAAATACAATGGTGCTGCCATTTATGCAAGAAATGCCTATAGTCGTCGTTCAGTCTGTCCGCCTGTCTGTCCTCATATAACAGAGCAGAAACTATCCAACCAAATCATTTGGGATTTAAAATATATAATTATTACCTAATTTTGGCGAGTCATTTCAAATTTTATGAAAATAGGATGTATAGTTTAATTACAAGGACAATCAAAAGTATTCCATTACATTGCGGTCAATACATAGCTACCAACTTGTACGAATTTTTCCTGCCACAAAAATTTAATTTACAATTTTGTTTAAAGCAATCGCCGAAATCTAAAGTTTTAAACGATGGAATAAGACAAAAATTCCTTTTAATTTTAATGGTGGGGAAAATCCGTATATGTTGGTAAATAATGTCAATAAGAAAAAATTGTTTCAAGTCCATTTTAATGATGTTATACTTTTTCGAATATAATAGAATTGATATGAATCTATGAAGTATATATTAAAGTATACATTCTGTACAATTTGTGATGCTAAAAATATTTATTATTAATTTACAGGGCCACACAAAAGTATTCCGCTACATAATGGGATACAGGGAAACGTTGTTTGGGGCGTGTTTTAATTATATTAAATTATTTCGCATTTTATGAAATTAATATACGCTGCTGAGGTTTAATAGAAGTTACTTCCTGTGTAACAGAAAGCACATAATATTTACAGTAACACACAAAAGATTTCGACCACAGTACCGTATCCGAAGTAGTGTATACTATAACAGCAAGATCTGAATATTTTTAAAACTTTGTTAGAGTATGAATGCACCACATTTTCTACGCTTAACGTGCAGTTGCCAACTTTTTTTTCTTTATTTTTATTTGAATTATGATTTATTTAAAACAATATGAAACAGTTACATTGTTGCTAGTTAAATAAAAAAAATGTGGTAACTTTAGCAATAATAGAGAATAAACATTCTAAAACTACCAGATTTAAAATTCTGTTTTAGACGGATTTCTGTCCTTTATCAAGTATTATTTTTGGCGGTACTATGAGATTGCCTACTTTAAGGCAGGACTGCGTTACAGACAAAAGTTTTTTTCACTGGTTTTGCTGTTCCTTTTCTTCACTGGTTTTACTGTACATTGTTTGACATTTTTAACTGAATCTTTTGTAATATGCCTTTTTTTAAAAAAAATTGTTCATCTTTTATTTTCATTTATTTATTTATATTTTTTGTATTTTTTTATTATTTCATTTATTTATTTTTCATTTTATTTATTTATTTATCTATTTTTTTTTTTTCATTACCTTTTGCTTTAAAATCTTCTAAGAATTTCAAGAGATCGTAAATAAAATTTCATTTGTTCAGATTTCTGTGTTTTAACAAGCATCATTTATAGCAGGACTTTAAAAATATTCAGTTTAACTACTTAACTGATCAATATTTTTGACAAAAACTTTCATGTAATGCCTATTTATTTCTTTTCTTTTACAGAATTTTCTATCTTTTATTGCCGGTTTTTAAAAACAGACATTTTTCCCTAATTGAATTAGAAAAATTCTCGGATTATATAATACAAAATTTACAATAAAATTTTTCTGGTGAGAATGTAAAATAATGATTTGGAATGTGGATGCCCGTACGTGGCATGGGAAAATCATGACTGGCAAAATCACATTGCCAATGATGCACAGGCGTATCAGAAAAGCAGTTAAGTCCAGATTGTGTTACAGACAAAAGGCACTTTCATTAGTTTTACTGTACACGTTTGTCATTTTAACTCATTCAATTATACTAATACACCACATTTTATATTTTTTCTTTATTTTTTTTTCAGAAACGATTACTTTTACAATTCCGGAATTAATTGATATTCTGTTTTTAGTAGCATTTTGAATAGCATAAAAAAATTTATAAAGAACTATCCTTAAACATTATTAAAAATTTTAATTTTTAAAGAAATCATTTTAATAGAGAAATTAGTAGCGATATTTCAATTGCTATACAAAAATTTAGGATGAACAAATGTTGAACATTTGTTCATACTTAAGGGATCACAGGAATCTTACATTTTTCTTGGCGATGCAGTTTAGCAGAGTGTCACATTTAATTTTTTTCTCAGCCCCTATAAAGCATAAATGCATAAAATTTTTCATATAGACAACTTAATATAATTTCTGTTTGTTTATTTATTTTTAGCATTCTATATTGAAATTTTTATTTAATTTTTTTATGTTTGATTTTGATTTTAAAAAAAAATGTTTTTTGATTTGCATATCCACTGCGTGCAAGACTGTAGAAAAACTATTGGTTGAAGAGCCCCCCCAAAATATTGATAATGATATAAAACTAATGTATCTAGGACTTATATCTCATTTGTAAGCAATTTATTTATTTAAATTTTGCAATTTGTTTTAATAATAAAAGGTTTTTTAATTTTATAATTTAAATTTAAATTTCAAATAAATAAATTCTTTACAAATTAATTATAAATTCCAGATACATTATCTTTACATAATTATCAATATTTTTGAGGACTTTTGAACCAATAGTTTCGTTACAGTGTTGAGCGCAGTTAATGCAAGTCAAAAACAATTTTAAATTTTTCATCAAAATTAAACGTAAAAAAAAAATAAATAAATAAAATTTCAATATAGAATTTTAAAAAATATATTTTAAATAGAAGAGATATTCAGTTGACTATATTAAAAATTTTATTCATTTATATTTTATAGATATGTGAAAAAAATTAAATGTAGCATAACATGTTACTAAATTGCACCGCCAGGTAAAACGTAAGCCTCCTCAGACTCCTTAATACTTTACGTAGAATTTTGCGTTATGTCTGTTGTGTGTTTTGAATGCTACGATGCTTAAATACGCAAAGTATACAATGGCTTGTTTAATATTTTATTGAATTCTTTAATTACTGGAAAAGTTATATTTTATATGCTTTAATTTCCCTCGTATCTCGTATTGGAGAATTTTTAACATTATATTTGAATTAAATTGAAACACCACTATAAAATATACTGCCACATATATCAAATTATCGTTATTGTATTATTTATTAATTCATAAATAAGTTATAACCTATGCTTATTCTGTAATTTAACAGCCATTCTCTTTTTTTGTGTGTGTGTGTGTATGTGAAAAATTGCTCTTTTGAAGTAGTAAAATTTAACTAATATCCGATATTTTAAAAAATATAAAATATCTGAGAATCAAACTATATTTCATAAAATTGTTTTACATTTATTTCCTTATAAAAAGTACGATTTTTTTTTTCTTTTTGTATTTACTAGAGAAATTTACTTTTTGAAATTTAACTAATATCCAATATTTTCAAAAATAATAAAATATACCAATGAAATACTTGAGAATAAAATATTTGTGTATTGTAAAACGAAATTTTAATTATTAGCTTATTTATCTTTCGTGTATATATATATATATATGTATACATAATGGGACAAAAATTCTCTTTTGAAGTACATAAATTTGATATTTTTTCTAATGTGAAAATACCATTAAAATGTTCAAGGAAGAAAATGCTTGTATTTTGGAAAAAGTATTTTAATATCTTATTTAGTATCCATCTATCTTATTATTACTATTATTATTATTAATGTAAAAATTATCCTTCTGAAATGCTCAAAATTACTGATATCCAATACTATTAAATAGCCCGAAATATATCACTGAAAATTTTTACAAAATCAAATTTCAAACTCAACTCACCTCAGGTGTGATCTCTTTTTAATCCAGCATCTACTATATCCCGTTACTGTGCTGCTGCCACAAACCACGTGCTAAAAGTCAGTTGAAAAATCCAATTTCCCAAGTTTCTCTCAAATGCTATGGAACATGCTTCTAGGCGTGACTAATTTGAGACTGCTAAGAAAAGTCAGATTCTCAGTTTATTTACTGGGGATAGTTTCGAAAAAGGGAGCAAGAAGATTTCGGAAGGGGGTTAGCAAGAAAAGAGTTTATTGTGTCGCCAAACGGTTGGCGAGAAAAAGTACTGCTAGGTTAGAGCTAGCTTCCATAAGAGGAAATTTTGTTAGCCGGTTTTACCTAATTTTGCTGCTTGAGTACATTTATATGACTTTCTCATGCATTTTCTAAGATGATAAGTATATTCAAACTAGCTTAGTTTTTTTATTAAATAAATGTGTAATTACTCATTTATATATTTTTCTTTTTTTAAAAACAAAGGTATTTCTGTTTATTATTTTTGAAAAATTTTTACAAAAACTGTAGGACACTTTTATTATTAGAAATTTTTCAAAAATGTGTATTTATTGATTACAGATTTGTTTCTTTTACACATCTGCCAAAGTATTGTTGTATGTATGTATGTATATATGTATGTATGCATGCATGTATATGTGATGCATGTATGTATGTGAAATTCTGAAAAAATACCCAATGCTAATTTTGTCACAAATATTAAATAATAGGTAAATGATACCGGTAGCAGTTGAATGGTAATAATAATGAAGTTGATGAAAATCAGTTGAATGGTAATAAAAAGTATCTGTTATAGACATATACGAGAATACTTTCAAGAGTAATCTCCTAGAATAAAACTTTTTCCAAATTGTGATGCGAGTGAATATGAAAATTGTAGCCAGTCTAGGAAGTAATCAAAAGGTTAAAAAAAATTAAAAAGCTCATTGAGGGATTTACTCCAAATAAAAATGAACATAAATGATAGTTTGTACAACAAGTAACCTCCAATTTTGACATAAACTGTACATTACAATTAGTCTAAATACAAATTTTCAGGATGATCCTTCGATTGTTTTCAGATTTTCAAAATTATTAAATTGCGAACTAAGTCATTGGCATTTATTTCCAATGCTAGATTTTTTGCATGATTTTTTATTTATATATTTATTTTGGTCATTGAAATTAAATATCAAATCGTGAAATATATGCAAATTTCTAATAAAACTTTGCAAGTAATTTAATTCATATTTAGTTCTTATTTGTCCTTCCTTTTGTTCAACAAGTTTTTGATTCTCCTGGTGTATTAAACCAGCTGATCTTGAGCTTGACGCTCGCTAAGGCATCTTCCAACTAAATTCTCAATTTTCACAGCAGTGTTGAATGAGACGCTGCATATTTTGCTGGGGGGGGGGGGGGGTATATCGTAAAAATAGAAATCCAAGGAATCTAAGGTGAATCAACGAATGTGTCAGGTCTTCGAAAATAAACGTCTGGGTGGCAGCTTTTATCAAATGAAGATTGCTTGAAGCCGAGCGTTGTCGAGATGTACAAAGTATCCGTAACGTTCTTAGTCTTGCTGCTGCTTTCATAGTAGTAGCATGTCTTCTTTGCGCCTAGTGAAGAAAGACTGGTCTTTCGAAAAGTCTAGAGCATTTATTTTTTTAAGAAGTTTTTTTTTTTAGTTCTTAGAAGGATCATATTCCGCAACCGAGACCGTGCAAGTTTCACACGCTACCGGTATTATTAATCACAATATGATGTCACAAACCACCCTTTGGTAGTGTATCGAAATTTGAAAATGATGCAGTATATATAATAAACAAGTCGAACAGTGCACATCAAACGTATAAATGAGGTGCGTTCGCACTATAACGAAGTTTTAAAAATATTCTGATCTTGGTGTAGTAGTACAATCCTTCGGATGCTGTATAAGTATCCGAAATCTTTTGTACGTCTCTGTAACTATAATCTGTTTTCTATTATACAAGGATTAAATTGTAGTAAACCTTAATGATGTAGTAATTATGTAGTATATTAATTTATTAAAATGTGAAATAGTTTAATATTATCAAAACGCGCTCCAAACAACTTTCCCCGTGTACTTTTACGTATTGGAATACTTTTGTGTCGCTCTGTAAATGAATAAGAATGATTCTTTACACCGCATATTGTACTGAATGTGTATTTTATTATACTTCTAACTTACATATCAATTTCATTTTGTTCAACAGAGTGTAATATCATTAAAATGCACTTGAAACGATTTTTTCCCTTTAGCAGTAATGTAACGAAATAATTGCCGAAACGTCAGTGAAGGCTTACTTTGGAGACACGAAATTGTATGGTTTCTGTCTGTCTGTCTGTCAGTCAGTCAGTCTGTCAGTCTGTCTGTTCCGCGATAACTAACGCAAAAAACATCCGATTGACTTGAAATTAAGTGGGTATGTTAGTGAGGCACTGGGATTAAGCTGTATAGTTTTTTGTTAGATTTGGTTCATTCGTTCGTAAAATATAGAATATTTTATTTTGCGCAATAATGCTTTTCTATGGCAAATTCAATGAATTTCAATTTTTTTTTCCTTGAGAGAAAATGACACATTTCATTAATGGAATTCAATGATAAATGGACACTGAAATTTACCAGTTAAATTATTCATCTTGTTTTGAAATTTTGTCTATGCATTTGTCAGATTTTTAAAGTTATTACTGTAAATTTTGGAGATTTTTTATAAATGTGTTTCAATAATATAAACTAATTTGTTTTAAAGATTTACTTATTTAAAATGTATTTATTTCATTTTCTTTATTTTCTCTTAATGGTTGCTAAGAAACCATTCATCTTAATCCTTATTATATTTTGATGCTATAAATTTGAAAGCAAATACGAAAATTTAAATGAAGTCAACGTCAAAACTGATGAATTAATGTCTTTGTATCTTTGCGGATAAATATAACATAGCCCTGAAAAGAATATAGGCTATGTTTTATTAATTTTATTCAAATATTTTCCTTAATAATTCAAAATTTCCTTCTTTTTCATACAGAATCAAGAGCGATTTGTTAGATAAAATTTAACCAATTTCCTTTATCGTTGCCAAAAAAAAAAAAAAAATCTAAAATAATTTTTCAACTGCAATAAGTTTCAATAGAGCAATTTCCATTCGAAAAATTAAACTAAGAAAAAATAAATATGACGTCAGAATTAAAATAAAAATAAAAATAGTACTTTGTTAAATATTAAACGCGGAAATTTGTTTCGTTAATAAGAATTTTTCTGACAAAAATGGGGGCATAATTAGAAGTAAAAGAAATAAAAAAAAAATATGTTTTTAACAAATATTTCAATTGATAAAATTTGGCGTCATAATTGAAATACAACAGGTATTTTATAGTTGTCGTTAAAAATACATGAAACATAGACAGCAATAACTCATGAATAATGACGTCATTGCCGAAACTTCGGCGAAAGCTTATTTTGGCGACGCAATATTTAATGTTTTCCATCTCTCAGTCTGTTCTTCTGTCTATCTGTCAGTCCCCGATAACTGCCACAAAATGCAATCAAAACTTCTTTTTTTCGTAAACAAAATTGTAAAACCCTAGATTACTGAGTTTACACTTTCAAAAGTTCCTGATACATCAGATTTAGGTGTTTTTGGTGGGCAGGTATCTAGAAGTATGAGGATAATGAAAAATGCTTATTAAAACTGTCACTTATCCTTATAAATCAAATATAGAAAATAATACAAGATATACGATAACCATTAGCAGATTGATAGAAAGTTAGAAATTTAAATTTAATGAGACTACAAGGGGTTCAGGGGGGCGGAGCCCCCCTGAAGAAATCTACTGTGGTATAATAAAAAACAAAAATTATAGATCATGAATTTTTCAGAATATCCTAACATAACTAAATCTTTAATTTAACGGCTTTTGATGGCTTCAAATTTCTTATTCTTATTTTATTCTTATAAATCATTACATAATTCGAAATTTTTAAATTACAGTTTCCAAGAAGTTGAATATTACGCTAAGTGTGTTTTAAAAAAAAGAAGTGAAAAGCTTACGTTGAGGCTCTTGATCTGCAGATTTACTAGTTTTAATTGACCCTGCAATTAAACTACACATCCAATTTTCATAAACTTGAAAAAATTTTCATAAATTTTGAAATAACTCGACAAAATTATGCAATAATTATGTACATTAAATTTCAAACCATTAGGTTGCATATTTTTTGCGCTAACTGTGGACGGACGTATGGACATACGGATGAATGGATCAGACAACTATAGATATTATGTATTTATATAATTAAGAACGCCTCTAAAAACGCTTGTTCCACGATTACAAGAAAAATGTGGCAATAATTTAAATAAATTTAAATTTTATAAGTCCAATAATTTATTTGTATGGTTTGTTTGTCCATAATATTAAAAAACACTAAATTAAATAAACGTTTTTTCCATTAACATAAGATTTTAAATACCGTAATTTCGGGTGTATAAGCTGCGGACCAAACAATTCTTTTTGGACCCAGAAATCTTATTTAGTGATTGAAGTCAAATATTTACGGCGATCTAACTAGTTATATTTGTTTCTTAAAAAATTCTGGTTCGAAAAAGAATTGTTTGATCTGCGGCTTATACACCCGAAATTACGGTAATTTGTTTTCTGAAAGTATGCATGAAAATCACTTTTAAGCAATCAAACTAAGCTAAAATTGCAAATAGTAACATCATTATTAGCAATTTTTAGCTTAGTTTGATTATTTCGTTTTGTTTTTCGAGAATTTCAAATGGCAACAGCCTTTTTTCATTGGTAAATGAAACTAAGGCATACGGAACAAATAATAATACAAAATATATACAAAACAGTACACGGTTACAACTAAACAATCTAAGGCATACGGGTCGTAAGTAAAGATGTTTGACGTGGCTTGTGGTCGCTTAGGCAGCAACAGCACTTCGCGCAAGAGAGTGGGACTATTCGGTACGTAGGTAGGGGTCGCCGACGAAGAAGGGCCGCTCACAGCGGCGATTGATCCACCCACCCATCCCCAACCGCTGCGCCTTCCGAGAAAAATATATCCGGGACATAGGCTAGGTGGTTCGCCAATTTCTTCGCTTGACCCACCCGCTTACCGTTTTTCAGTGTCTTTGTCTACTTTCTCTTTAGTCTTTCTAACAAAATATACAAAACATAATGCTTAAATTTGGTGTTTGCAAAACCATATTTAAGCTTACTTGTAATACCAAAAACAGTAACTTGAAACAAGTGGAAGAAAAAGAAATGAACTTTATATCTTTACTGAAATTAATCACTTAGGCGCTTGGTAATTTATAATTACAAACTCCCTTAAAACATCCATTTAATAACCACTAATCTAAATTAACGCAGTCAGAAATTTAAGAGTTTTAAACAAGTAACTAATCTACAAATCCTCAAGAAAATTTTTTGAAAAAGATTTTAATTAAATACTCTTGAAAAATTATCACTTTCTTGGTCACACTGTTTTTTGGACATTTTGAGGCATTTTGCAAACTGAGATGAAAATAACTTGTATTTTATGACTGATTTAGCTTAGATGCAGTCATTTATTTGTTTGCTTTCAACACAAAGAACATTCAGCTATTAAGAAATGATGTGGAAATGTAAAGAAATCAAACATTTAAATTTTTATAAGTAAAAGAACAGAGGTTCCCGAATTGTAATCCAGGGACCGAGGAGGATGTATATATCATTTTTAGTGAGTACTAATTTTATAAATGTTATCATATAACTAATTTTCTAGGTTTATATACTATACCATATGCGCCTCAGATATTCCGACCAGACTTCGAGTAATCGTAATCGTGTAATCGTAGTCGATTATAATCGATTACAAAAACCGTGTAATCGCACTGTAATCGTAATCATAGATTTTGGTTTTTGAAATAATCGCAACATAATCATAATCAAGAGATTTCATCTCGATTATAATCATAATCTAATCGTAATCGAATCCTAATGTAACTGCAATGTAATCGTAATCTTAAATAAATATGCGATTACGTTAGGATTACGACTTCTTTTTTCCCTTCCTTTCTCTTCCAAACCAAAATATACTTGGTTGGTTTGCTAAACATTGTACCACCGGAAAAGGAAAAGTTCGGTTCATGTTTTCAACTCATTAAATGGCCCTAAAGTAGGAGTGTGAAGGTCAGAGGTCATAAGAGATAGAGATAGCCTTTAATGGGGTAAAGTGAAACAGAATGTATACCGCACACTGTAATAGGATATAGGAATAGTATTTGACGTGAGTTTGTCAGTAATATGGGAAGTGAGAAAATAAAACAACATGTGGTCAATCCAGAGGTATGGGTCATTGATTGGAAGTAGTGAAGGATAAAGAGTAAAAAAGAAAAGAAAGAAAATAATTTTATTTATGGTTTTACTATTGAACATTATATCCTGCATTCCCACACCCCTTAAATTCTGTCCTACCAGAAGACAATGCGCTTTTTCTTCCTTTAAATGTTCTTGTACAGAGTCATAGCCGGGGGGAAGATCCAAATGCTCTTCATACAATTAAAATCGAAAAGTTGATTTCGCCTTGACTAATAGCTTCAAATTCTCTGATTAGATATGGCAAAGAAAACTTTATAAAATTAGTGATACCAGTGCATATGTATCCCCCCCCACACCATCTTCTACGCCGCTGTTCATATAATTGAAATTTATTTTAAAATTTATGAAATTTGAAAATCATTAATATCAGTACATATTTTTTAGTTTGTATTTCTTTATTTTTTCTCCGAAAGCAATGTAATTATTAAAGGGTTACTTTAATAAAATCCCAAAACACCCCTTCGCTAATGTTAATTTTATGGGCAAAAAAATTATGATAACAAATTTACGATCACTTGCATTTCAATATTTTTAAATTTTAATTGAACAACTAAAGTCGATCTGTATGATAACGGATTTTTTTTTACCCTTTCAATTTCCACTACGGTTTTTATTTATTTATTTTAATGAGTATATTTACATTTTCAAAACCTGTTCCTAAAGTAAAAACATCTTAAGGGTGTTCTCAAGCGCAAAACATTTTGACACATTTACAAATTCATTTTTTAACAGAAAGATAAAAAATTGGAAGGCTGACTATGGAAGCGAATTTGAATCGAACTGAATTTTCCATTTTGTGACAATTAAATTACCAACCGAATTATGAGATATTTTGGTCACGTGATCTCACGATTGTTTCCCTTTCATTGACTGTTTTTTCTGCTTTCGCCGGAAAATGCGTTCGAAATATAAACTTTGATGGCTTGTTCTGAAATATCCATTGCGTTTGCCAAAAAAAAAAAAAAAAAAAAACAGATAAATGAGTGCAATTAGATAGTTTCTGAATAACAACACCTGCTATTTTCTTGCATTTTGAACAAAAATAAATTAAAACTTATGCCGCAAAGTTTTTCTTTTTGATTTAAAAACACCTATACTAAAAAGAATGCATACAAAATCAAAGAAGTAGAAAACGGTCTTTATATGGGTGATTCTACGATAAGAGGTAATTTGTAAGGCAATCCGTTTAAAACAGATTTTTTATTCTATATGTTGCTATTTTTTGCAATGAATCGCATCATCTTAATATACTTTATTAAATAACATCACGATTGAATCCCTAATTAAACACATTTTTCTGAAATTTTTTACAAAGTCTAAAAAAGTCTCTCCCATGTCCCCTTGCCGGTTTCAATTTAACTTTCAAACAATACATATATTTTTTCCATCAGATACTTAGCTAAAGTATGTTTAATTGGAATTTAAGTAATTATACTTACGTATTATAAAATAAAAAATAAAATAATTTTGTTAATTTCAAATAATTTTTAAAATTAACTTTTGTCCCGCTTTTTTTGTGTATTTACCCTGTCAAATTTCGTTCCGCTGAAACAAATATAAATTCAAGGATGGCTATATCGGAAGTAGTGCTTAAGGACATCTATCGGCTTGAAGTTAGCAATACTAAACGCGCAAGCCATTTAAGCGTCGCAATTTTTAGTTGTTGCGACGCGACCGTGCGGTGTAGTTGTTTCGCACGGTGATCGTGTATCTCCCCTGGTAAGTCATAAAACTTATAATATTCATTTAATTCAATTGCATTTACTGCCCTAATTAAACAATACGTTAATAATTAAAGTGAATTACACGATTAACCCAAAAACTAATTCAGTCAGTTAAAAAAATTGAATTCACATGAAAATGTCCTTCCCCTGCCGTATTTCCCCTGGCAAGATAACTGCCAGGGGAGCGAATCACTGACCAGAAAAAGTTATAAAATATGTATAAAGTGACTTGCCCTTATATGAAAAAGTAAATAAACGGGACAAAAATCATAATTTAAATGTTTTTGACCAAACTCAAACTTTTCTTTTTGGCCGAATCCTCTATGTTTTTGAACCTCTTATCGTAGAATCACCCATATACATCGATCTGAGCTAAACAATGCAGAAAAAAACGTTTATAAGACTAAAATGCGAAGAAAATATTTAAAAAAATTTCTTCCAAAGGATTAACATTAGTGAATGGGTGTGTTTGCCTTACTGAAGTAGCTTCTGTATGCTATGCACTGCATATTAAAAGGCACACATATAGAAATTTATAAAAAGAAGAAAATTTAATGTTTTATAATGTGAATGAGAAGGTTTAAAACAAAACCTCAGACTACTTTAAAGAGGTATTTTCCCAATATCGAATAATAATATGAAAAAAATGTGATTTAGGCTGAATTTTTCTTAGGAAATCCGTAAAGTTAAATCATCAAAATTCAATAAAAATAATAATAACCATAAAAGATGGGAAATTTGAAATGGTTTTAAATTGTATTACAAAATGTTAATATTGCATATAAATTGTCAAACAATGAATTCGAAACAAGAGTTGTTCGTAATAGAACTCTGCACAACTCGGGTTAAACCACATCAGAGTCTTGGAATTTTATTTTTAATCAATCCGAAACCCGATTCAAATTCAACATACTTCCACTCGAAACTGATTCAGACTGACTTTTTTATTTAATGCAATTATGATATTAGCCTGTAAGAAACTAATAAGAAACTCTAATAAGAAATTACTATAATAAGATGCTCGAATTCAGCGGTTTCCAATCTATGAGTCGCGACCCACTGGTGGGCCGCGGCAGTTGTTTTGGTGGCTCGCGAAACAATCTAAGTTTGTCATAAAAATACTTTATTTCTGTTTAAAAAGATAAGACAATTTCGAAATGAAATAATGGGAGTATCCTTATTTTCCTTTTAGATTAATATACGAACAGAATATCTAGAAATATTTAAATCAACTTTGAAATCCTTGATGAAATTCAACACTTTGTGCTAATGAGAACGTGTTTTTTCTACTTTGCTGTTTTTGAAAGACAAGTACTGAGACAAACTGTGAGTTAATATATGTTCTCACATTGGTAAACAGCAATTAGAAATCTCATTCATTACAAAGTTATGTTTTCATGATAATTAAACATACTTTTAACCATCTTTATAGTTTGTGTATTGTTTTAATCCATATTCATTTACACACATTGAGATTACCGATTCTGGTTTCTATTGATAATTTATCTTCCGTACGAAATTTTGCGTTTTTCTTAAGATAGGATAGCTGAGCGTATAGAGATCGTACAGAAATTGCTATACTGACATACAACTTTATCTTGGGTGGGTCGCGAAAATTTTTTTTTACTGAAAAGTGGGTCACGAAAGTTTTTTCCCTGAAAGGTGAGTCGCGTACAAAGAAAATTTGGGAACCGCTGCTCTAATTAATTACTCTAATAAGAAATTTATCTTTTTTATAATGGAAGAAATGTACGCGATATTGCGCATATACATAAATATAATATACCTTAATATTTAATAATATACAATTTTTTCTCCGGAAAAATATTTTGTTTTGTGAAAAATTGGGTAAATCCTAATAAGAGTCACAAATGGCTGAGACACAAGCCAACAGATTTAACACTTAACTGCTGTAACAAAAATTGTCGCATAACTACTGAGAGCGGTTTGTCAGACCGCTTAATATAAAGGTGAATAAAAAGTTAAATTAAATCTCGGAATACTATTTTTGTATTAAACTTTATATATAGGACAATTATAAATAAAATTTAGTTATTCAAAAGTCTCTAGAGATAGTAAAGGCTCCAAACGAAACAAAATTTGACCAGTATTTAAAGTTAAAATAAAAATTACGAGTTAAACTTCAAAACCTGAAAAACAGCGGTCTATGAGACCGCTAACAGTAGTTAAGGGTTAAACATGGTACGTATTCTGGAAGCACCTTGTAAGGACCTTTTACCAGAATTTTTATAATGTGATATTTGTTTTATTTAACGAAAAAGAAATCCTTTTTCAGATGTAGCAACCAGTACTTTAAAGAATTTTTGATATTAAAAGAATTAAAATCCTCTGAGTTTCTTGATGACTACGCACCCTGGTTAAAGTCAACATGACCTGCAAAAATGTCAACCGTAATCGTAATCTAAATGTAATCGTAATCCAACAAAAAAATTGTAATCGTAATCTAAACGTAATCGTAATCCAACAAAAAATATTAATCGTAATCTAAACGTAATCGTAATCCAACTGGCATAAAAAGAGACATAATCGTAATCGGTTTTTAGAAATTGAAAATAATCGTAATCATAATCGATTACAGTCCTCTGTAATCGACTCGAAGTCTGATTCCGACCTTTATAGAAAATTCTTGTAGCCAGTTTCAAATAAATTTGCTGTTAAAGTACATTTATACGATCGACTCAAAAAGCACTACTTATAATTGGCATATCACACTCGAAAAATGACTCTAGAAATTAGTATTATGTTGGTGGCAAATGTTTTCAGTTTCCCTTCAAAAGATATTTCTGTTAATGCTAATAGTGCATAATGCCAAATTATTTATCCTTTTTTATCATAATAGTTAAAACAAAGCTGAAGAGAGCGGGAAAATTATCTGCTGTACATGGATTTACTTTATAGAATAACCTCCTCAGTCCAGAGACAAATATTACGAAATACCACAAAAATCAGTTTAAAATTACTATAATACATCTCCAAAGATGTATCAGTCAGTATGTGTATGCTTATGTCATGCAAGCATTAATTAGAAAAAAGGCTTAAGAATCCTTGTTTATTCCCACCAGTAAAATTTTACTATAAAATTTGCCTTATTTAATCGGAGTATTTTCTCGATTTAATAAGGTACAAATTTCAGTTTTTGAAAACCGGTAACAAAACATTAAAAATTTCGTAAACGGCTCCCGTCGCGAAGGGGTTAAAAAGATCTAGAAGTAAGTTTAACGATTCGAAAAGCATTTAAATTAACTTAAATGGTGTTCTTTAGTATCTGCTCCTACAGGCGACATCAGGACTGAGGAGGGGTTTTTTTTATGGTGCAATGCGATTTACTTCGAATTATTAAAAAAATCCTTTTTATTTGATACTTTGATTTATTTAATCCTGTATTATCCAGGTTCTGCTGTATTTATTTTACAAAAAAGCTTATGACAAGATGCATTCTAACTCAACACTTTAAAAAAGAACACGAACCTCATCCGCGCATTTTAGGATTAGACCTTTTAATCATTATTGTGGGAATTTTCCTTTAACAACGGATTACGGATATGATAACAAGTTACTCATGATCGTTTATTATGTTCAATCTTTCATTAAACATAATGCTAATAAATCTTTTCTGTAGAGTTAAATTTAAAAAAAAAAAAAAAAATTCTAATTCTGCAATCAGACACCAAACTGACACATCTGAGACCAATACAAATAAATAAATAAATAAATGAATAAATAAATAAACCAATGCAAAAGACCTTTTAGCCATTATTTTGTGAATTTCCCTTTAATTACGGAATTCAGATACGATAATAAGTTAGTCGTCATCAATTATTATGTTCAGTCTTTCATTTAACGCAATAATGGTCAATCTTCTACGCAGAGTTAAATTTAAAAGATTATTTTTTTCTAATTCTGGAGGCAGACACCAAACCGACAGATCCGGGACTAATACAAATAAATAAATAAACCAATGCAAAAGACTTTTTAGCCAATATTTTGGGAATTTTCCTTTAATTACGGAATTCGGATACGATAATAAGTTAGTCGTCATCAATTATTATGTTCAGTCTTTCATTTAACGCAATAATGATCAATCTTCTACGCAGAGTTAAATTTAAAAGATTATTTTTTTCTAATTCTGGAGGCAGACATCAAACCGACAGATCCGGGACTAATACAAATAAATAAATAAACCAATGCAAAAGACCTTTTAGCCATTATTTTGTGAATTTCCCTTTAATTACGGAATTCAGATACGATAATAAGTTAGTCGTCATCAATTATTATGTTCAGTCTTTCATTTAACGCAATAATGGTCAATCTTCTACGCAGAGTTAAAATTAAAAGATTATTTTTTTCTAATTCTGGAGGCAGACACCAAACCGACAGATCCGGGACTAATACAAATAAATAAATAAACCAATGCAAAAGACTTTTTAGCCAATATTTTGGGAATTTTCCTTTAATTACGGAATTCGGATACGATAATAAGTTAGTCGTCATCAATTATTATGTTCAGTCTTTCATTTAACGCAATAATGATCAATCTTCTACGCAGAGTTAAATTTAAAACATTATTTTTTTCTAATTCTGGAGGCAGACATCAAACCGACAGATCCGGGACTAATACAAATAAATAAATAAACCAATGCAAAAGACCTTTTAGCCAATATTCTGGGAATTTTCCTTTAATTACGGAATTCGGATACGATAAAAAGTTAGTTGTCATCAATTATTATGTTCAGTCTTTCATTTAACGCAATAATGATCTATCTTCTACGCAGAGTTAAATTTAAAAGATTATTTTTTTCTAATTCTGAAGGCAAACACCAAACCGACAGATCCGAGACTAATACAAATAAATAAATAAACCAATGCAAAAGACCTTTTAGCCAATATTTTGGGAATTTTCCTTTAATGACGGAATTCGGATATAATAATAAGTTAGTCATCATCAGTTATTATGTTCAGTCTTTCATTAACGTAATACTAATCGACTTTCTACGCAGAGTTAAAATTTAAAGGTTATTTTTTTTTCTGAAGGCAGACACCAAACTGACACATCCGTGACCAATACAGAAAATATATAAATAAATAAACCAATGCAAAATATCTTTTAACCATTATTTTGGGAATTTTCCTTTAATGACGGAATACGGATATAACAAGTTAGTCATCATAATTTATTATGCTCAATCTTTCATTAAACGTAATACTAATCAATCTTCTACGCAAAGTTACAATTTAAAGATTTTTTTTTTTTTTTCGTATTCTGCAGGCGGATACGAAACTGATCCATCTGAGACCGATACAATAAATAAATAAACCAATGCAAAAGACCTTTTAGCCATTATTTTTAGAATATTCCTTTAATGACGGAATTCGGATATGATAACAAGTTAGTCATTATCCTTTATTATGTTCAGTCTTTCACTAAACGTAATACTGATCGATTTTCTACGCAGAGTTAAAATTTAAAGATTATTTTTTTCTAATTCTGCAGTTAGACACCAAACTGAGACATCCGAGACCAATACAAAAATAAATAAATAAATAAATAAATAAAATAAAATAAACCATTGCAAAAGACCTGTTAGCCGTTATTTTGGGAATTTTCCTTTAATGACGGAATACGGATATGATATCAAGCTACTCATCATCCTTTATTATATTCAGCCTTTCGTAATACTGATAAATTGTCCACGCAAAGTTAAAATTAAGAGATTATTTTTCCTAATTCTGCAAGCAGACACCAAGCTGACACATCTCAGACCAATACAAAAAAAAAAAAAAAAAAAAAAAAAATCAGGTGAAAATTTCACCGTCGCCAAAATTAGCGATAAATACATGGAACAGGTGTGCCTGCCGTTGTTCCGCCATCCAGTTTGAATCTGACAAGCAGAAACTGAATGATCCCTTTGGAGCAGTCGGATGGAACGAACCACCTACAAAAAGACGACACCACACTACATTGGAACTGTGCATCTAATGATGCAGCAGGCTTGTTTCCTTTGCAACGCTACAATAACAGTACATCGCTCCCAGCAAAATATCGGATAAGTAGCGGAATTTTTATTTAATTGATGGGTTTCATTTCGTTTTCTTATCAGCAAAGCCTTCATCAGTTGCTCTGTGTGCATAAATTTGCTTAATGAATCTTTACGCATCTAATTACGTCAAGTTTCATGGTTAAAAGTAACTAGCTATATTGTAAAGCAAAAACATATCTGTGAGTCGATAACGAAACTAAGGGGGTAGACGAGGCAATTGCCGAGGGTGCAGGATTTAAATGTCGAAAAAATTAGGATTTACATAAAGGATAAAAATAAAGGAGGGTTGAATTTGTGTACATGAAGATTTTATTTTGACTTTAGCATATGACTGTAAAAATTTACTTTCGTTAGAACAAGTACAGAAACAAAAGGAGGAAATATATTTGAATTGGAATTAGTCAGCTGTTAATCCCCTCTGCCTTTGTAATTGATCAATATGCAAACAAGACCTGCTTTATAACCTAGAAAAATGTACATTTTATTTAAAAAAAAAAAAAAAAAAAAAAAAAAGAGGGTAGAAAGGAAAAATTTACTGTATTTAAAATGTGTCGAAAGTTTTGAGTGTGAATCTGCTAACACTGGAAACATCGGAAATCTTAGACAAGTTTTATAAAAATATCTCATACCAGAATTTTAATTTAAAATAGTTTAAAATTTTTATTTAACGCTTTTCTTCTTTGTATCTTTTAAACTTATTTTATGATGAAGTTTCTGTTTTGAACCGAAATATATTCATATATATAACGGTCAAAATGACCGCTAACGGTCGTACTAGTATTACAGCAAATAAATTTAAAAATATTTAAAAAAAAAATTTTTTTTTAATTTTAAAACATCCTACAGACAGGGTTCTCGCTGCCACGCACCATTGCGCCAAATTACGAAAAAATGCGACAAAAAATTTTATTTAGCGAAAAATAATCGAACAATCAAATTCGCCAAATTGCGAGTGCTCAATTTCTGCTCTTTTTGCGTGATTGTGTGTGTGGTATGCCATTCCATTACAAAGGAGATTCTTATCAACGTTACTGGATGATTGATGTTGCTTTACATGTTCAATCAAACCGTGTGAGTTACATCGCACTATAAAGATATTAACTCAACACCAATTCATTTTGGCAACAGCCAAAAACACAAAAAGGATTATGCGACAGGCATTTCTCTATTGTCACTTAATCGCTATTTATACTCCGGTAAAAACACAAAATTACCTTCATCAAGCGCCGAGTAGGGAAAACTTACGCTGGAATATGGTTTTAAAATTAACCATTTATCATACTATTTATTAATTGTATGCAGAGTAGGGTAACATCCCCAGTAATTGGCTCATTAAGGATTTGTCTTTAAACTTACTTCTATTTTCATTACCAAGAAATAAAATATTTACTTGCCAATATTTTTAAATCAAAGAGTGCATATCTGTGCATCTATTTTGCCCACAAAAAGCAAAAATATTTGAAAAAGTATTTTTATAAAAATATATTTATAAAAAGTTGCTGTAATCACCAGTAATTGGCATTTAGACTTTTACCCAATTAAAATAACCCTTTTCAACTAAACAAAACTGTTGTCAATTAAAATTTAAAATATACCATAAATCAGATAATAATAAATTGAAATGCATGCCTTTCTTAAGCCAGAGAAGAAGCATTTGCAACAAAATTGGCTAATTTGATACAAGCCGTAATTGTTTCTCTTTCCTACACACTATTGTCATCTAGTAGCATAAATGAAAGTTGTAATCTGTAAAGTAAATGAGTATATAACTGGTATATGGTCTTGCATTTTTAAAAGACTGGATATAAATCTTATGTTAGGACATTTTTGTAGGATGTGCCAATAACTGGTGCCTGCCAATTACTGGGGATGTTACCCTATCATTGGCTGGTAAAATTTTTTCTATCTAAGAATCGAAATCTGTTGGTAGTGTATGCAGTGGCGCCAACTTATATGGGCCCGTGGGGCCTGAGCCCACCCAATAATTTTGAATTCTAGCGTGCCCAATTTTCATTGTTCTAGTCATTTTTATCTCAGTAAAATTTATTTTGCCAATGACCGCGCGTTTTAATTCTCCGACTGGTACCCATATATCCAAAATGACTAAAATGTAATTGTTTCATTTTTGCTCTTTTAATTTGTAGTCATGTTCATGATATAATGATATTACAATAAATATAAGTGTCTTTATAAGAAAAAAAGCATAAAAGTATAATTTTAAACAATTGCAACTATCTTAAAACATGACAGCTTGACTTAAAATCTCATGTTTCACCAGCTGTCGACCTTTCACAGAAAAACAAATTGGTTGTACCATTTTACCAAAATATCTTTGAGCCCACCCAATATTTTTGAGCCAACCCAATATTTTTTTTAAGTTGGCGCCACTGAGTGTATGTATTTACAACGGTAAATCCAAGGCAGCTGTTTATATTGTTTAAAATGTTAAAATTTATTGTCATCATAAATAAAAAAAATCTGAGAAAATTCTTAGTTATTTGAATGAATTTACATTTCTAAAATGAAAATTTGCCAAAACATAAAACAAGTTTTTTGCTTAATAACGAAGCAAAAATTATATGAAAAATATTTTACTTTCAAATATTTATATTATGAAATAATGCTTCGCGAATCCAACCAAAGCATGGTTTTAGCTAGTTTTTAATACAAATAACAGGCGCGTGTATGTTTAAGCAAGGTTCGTACACTCCTTGGAATTTCCAAGGACTCTGCCCCCACTATTAAAAATAAGAAAATTTACATTTAATTTTTAAACCACAACATTCGTAATCTCTACTTTCATTCACAGATTTTGCGATATTTTTCTGCAATGAAACACTTCGAAAATATTCTTAAAATTTAGTGGTAGAACTGTACGGACTCTGAGTTTAAGTCATAAATTCCTTGTTATTTAAAAAAAAATAAAATTGTTCAAAATTTACCTAATGCTTTCGAACTTTCGATTATCTGTTCAGTCACCTATTCACGTTTTTGAAACAACAGGATAATTTTCGTTAAAATGCAGTATTTATCCTGATTTTATTTAAGAAAACAAGTTTCCGGAATAAACTAAGTAAGTTTGATTTCATTATGATATTTGTTAATTGCTGAAACTGTGTCTCAGTCTTACAATTTGCGAAAAACCTCAAAAGCACCGCTAAAATTGGCGGCAATTACAAGTGACCCGAGACGATTTAAAGGCGAGTAACTTTCTTTTAGACTCAGGAAGTGATGGTTAAGTTTGGGACAGGAATCTCCTTTTAGCTTCGATTATTACATTAGATGAATACGCTCTATCGCATAAGTAACTTATAATTATAGAACACAATTGATTCGTTCCGTAAGAGCTATAACAAATCGTCACCTGATAATAATAAGGTTCTATCTGTGTTTTTTGAGAAAAAAAAAGAATTACTGATATAGAAAGATTCTATTGGTACCTACGAAGACATTTCAGGATTAAAATAATATAATTTTATGATTGTAAGGTCATATGTAAATTATATATAGCATCATTTTCATGCAAAAATTCCTCCATAGATACAAATGGAACCTATCTAGATCGATAAGTCAATTTTTTCAAAAACGCAGATAGAACTTTATTATTCTCAGGTGACGAAATGTTAAAAGACATTGTGTTACTTTCTAGTTAGATGCGTTCAAAATTATGTAAATACGTAGCACCTATAGTCATCGTTAAGCCCGTTCGTCTGTCTGCATATAACAGAGCAAAAACTACCCAACCGAATCATTTGAAATTTAAAATATATAATTGTTGCATAATTTTGTTGAATCATTTTAAATTTTATGAAAATCGGACGCGTAGTTTAATTAGAATAACAATCAAAATTATTTCTTTACATTACGGCCAATGAAAAAAAAAATAGTTCTAAATGCATTTTAATGGTGTTACACACTTTTGATCATAATAAAACTGATATGAATATGAAGTATGTACTCAAATACATTCTGTACAATCTGTGGTGCAAAGAATATTTGTTATTGATTTACAAGGTTACACAAAAGTATTCGATTACATAATGGTATAGGGGAAAACATTGTTTGGGGCACGTTTTGTAATATGAAACTATTTAACATTTTATGAAATTGATATACTTTGCTGAGAATTATAACAAGTTACTTTCTGTATAATAGAAAGCAAATAGTATTTACAGGGATACAAAAGATTTTGGATACTCTACTGCATCCGAAGTACTGTATACAATTAGGACAAGTTATGAATATTTTTAAAACTTCCTAATAGTACAAACGCACCTCATTTGCTACGCTTGACGTGCAATTTCCAGCTTGTTTCTTTTTTATGCACGTTTGTTTGAAAGATATTTTTAACTTGTTTCAATCACTAATCAGTGTTGTAGTGATATTTAGTTCAGTCCTAGCCTACTTTCCTTTAGATATAATAACTTCATTAGTCAGTAAATTTCAGATTAAAAAATTTATGTGGTGTACTAACTGATTTATTCAAATAACAAATGATTTCAGTTAAAAAATATCATTATTTTATAAAAATTCATTTTACTTGGTTATAATACCAGCTAGTGACAAATAATATGTTGACGCCAGCTGGTAGCTGTTAACAAAATAACACCATGAAGCCCGCTGCACACAAAAGCTTCATGAGGCCAGTTAGGAGTTTAAAAACTACAAAATAAACAAACAAGAAGATTTTTTAAATTAAACGAAAAAGTCTAATTTCAAGTCTAATTATCTAAATATTATTAAAAAAGTGTAGTTTTAAGTTTAATTTTTATATTTAGGTAATACTTCTAATAAGACATTTAAGTGTTACTGGGCCATAAGTTGCTAATGAACTCGGAAGCCCCTCAAAATCTTCACTCTGTCAAGTTCTTTAGGTAACATTTTTACAAGATTTTATTAATGATTAACGAGCAAAAATAAAATTCTAATTTCCGCAATTGACAGAAAAATAAATCAAAGTGGAAGAGGCACTTAATACTTTTCCTCAAAAGCTAGACCCTGTTTTTCAGTCTACTTAAATTACGAGAAAAAGTCTTGTTTCAAGTTTAGTTATTACATCTTTGTGATATTGTTCATATGCTTTTCTAAATCCTCGTAATAATTAGAGAGCAAAAATCAAATTTCCATAGTTAATCTAAAAATTATTAAGGTGTCAGAGCCGCTATATTTTGCCCCCGGAAGCTAGACCTTGTTTAATCTAAGTTCGTGTTTTATTATTATGCCTTTAGATGACATGCTTCCCTTGCTTTTCTAAATTCTCATAATAGACTGAGAAGCGACAGCATGGACAATCATCTCATCGAGCTCACGGATGAAAATCTAGGATTAGTTAAATCTCTATTCACATATTAAAACGCAATCGGTCAGCAAGTTATATTTTAATAAAAAACATCTAAAAACCCAGTTGAATCATAAGTTCACCATTATGCTTTCCTGCTCCCATTCCTCCATGTTTTCATACTTTGGGTGCAAGAAAGCACAATGGTAAACCTACGAGTCAACCGCTAAGATCGAGTTTTTAGGTGTATTCTACTAAGATATAACTTGGCAGGCCGATTGCGTTTTGATATGGGAATCAGTAATTAACTGATCCTAGGTTTTCAACTGTGAACTCAATGAGGTGATTGAGACTACCACTTCACGGTCTATTTGGTCTGTTTGGAGAGCTAGAGTAAAGATCAAGTTTTCACGATTAGCATAAAAACAATCAAAACAGGTACCAACTTTCATTCCTCGGAAGCTAGACCCTGTTTAGTTGGTTGATTTGACATTGCTTTGAAGCCTATAGTTGCTATGACTGTCGCCTCGATTGATCTATTACACGCAGAAACAGAGACAACACAGAACATTATTTTTATTACACATATCCATTAGGTATTTTATTACACGACTACAAAGGAACCACACACCATCCATGTCCGTACCCGTATTCGAACCAGAACCCCTCGGTGTGGCAGCAACTGTCGCTACTGACCACACCACGGGGCGACGACTCTGTTTTACAATCGACTTAATTACATACAAGATTAAACTTTTCTGAAATCCATTAATTATTTATTCCTTTTCTCAGTTTTTTTTCTTTTTAAGAATGCTTGTATTTGTAGATGTGAGTAATGCACATATCCTTTGCAGTGTAGTCAATCAGGGTAACTTTGCTTCACCTTTCGAAACTTTGATCCATTCTACCATGATGGAATAGTGACGAATTATTTCCAATAATCTGCCGAATTCATACAAGTGCAGCTATTTATATTTTGAGACCAGCACTTTGCTGTTAACACAAGTGATGTAGCAGATTTAATCTTTTTTTCTTTCTTGACCCAAAGTTACCCTGATTGAGGTAATCGTGAGAAAGTGTAGATAAGGATAACACAGCCAATTCATGCAAATGTTTTGGGTTTATCTGCAATCTCTGATGATAATAAAGTTCTCAATCTTTGTGCCGCCTGCTGTTAAATAAAATATTACTGATCAGTAGATTCAGTATCTAAATTAAAACACTTGTCATTTGTATATGAGGGAGAAACAGACATCCATCTCATCGTGTTTATGCATGAAATTCTCGGATTAATTATTTCTTGATTCACATATTAAAATGTAATCGGTCTGCCAAGTCCTGTCTTGGTGTAAAACACCAGAAAATCCAATTTTAGCGGTTGACTCATTGGTTTACCATTGTGCTTACCTGCACCAAAAAGTATGAAAACATGGAGGAATGGAAGAAAGAAAAACACAATGGTGAGACTATGAGTCACCCGCTAAAGCCGGGTTTTCAGGTGTGTTTCATCAAGATATGACTTGGCAGACCGATTACATTTCAATGTATGAATCGAGTTTTAACTCATCCTGGAATTTCGTCCGTGAGCTCGAGGAGGTGATTGTCTGTGCTGCCGCCTCCCAGTCTAAATCAATAAAAAAAAATTAGAATAACTTAAGAAGTTTAAGTCAGAAGTCGATAATTTGCTTGTATACGTGACCGATGGACCTGCGACCAGTACCAGCTTTCTAGAGTTTATCTGCTTCAGCAAGTTCCCATACTTTTTGAAATACACTTAAAAATAAAAAAATGCACGTCAAAAGCACTGTTCTTCTTATCCGATTACAAGTATACAGAATCAGGGTTTAGAACAATATTTAAAAATATTCGCCATGTCTTTTCCGTATATTCTTCATCATATTTCCAAAAAATGTAAAACAACTGTAGAAAGTCCTCAGAATCACTGAATGTGTGAATCGGTTTAAGGGAGTCCGAGACACAAAAACCTTAAAATTTTCTAAAAAACTTTGATTGTATTTAAAAGAAAAAAAATCTGTTTTTTATGTTTAAAATGACGTTCAAATAATATTTTATCTTAATTAGATGAGGAAATATTATTTTTTTCGTTTCGGTTTGTTTTCAAAATGTAGTTTTCAAGCAATGGTTGACATGAAATGACTTCTCGTGAAAATGCGTTTTTCTTCATGAATGGTTTTTTCACAATTTCTCGGATTTAAATTATTATAACTCAAGAACCATTAAGTATAAATGCTTCAAACTTGGAACATGTCTTTTGTTATTCTTTTACTTTAATTTTTATTTACCAAATTTGCAAAAAATATTTACTTTTGAAAATATGATATTTTAAATAAAAGTTGCATCAGTCTTTTTTTTTTTTTTTTTTTTTTTTTTTTTTTTTTTTTTTTAATTTAAATTTTTTTTTTTTTTTAAATAATATTTTTAAAAATTCTGAATAAATATTAAAAATTAAATAATTTTGTTTATTTAAATGTAAAAAAAAAATGAAATTCTTCGAATAGCGCTTTGAGTTATAACGATTTTAAACTACCCCACTTTTTTTTTAATAAATTTTAAATTTTGAAATAAAAAAAAGATTATGAGAAGTTTTATCATGTAATTTGTTTACAAATAATTTGGTTAAGCATCGCAAAAAATTCAAATCTTTAACTCAGTAAATAAAAATTATTTTAAAAGTGTCTCGGACCTCCTTAAACAAGGATAAAAATAATACATAAGGAAGTTTTTTTTCTTTTTTAATTAAAGAGCGTATATTTTAATTTGTGCAGAGGTGATTGAGTAATTAGATTTAAATCTCATAATAGTATAAAATTAAAAGGAAATTAATACCATAAAAATTAATTAAACTTATAAATATGAATTGATAAGTATAATTTTTGCCTCCTTAAGGTTTTGGAATACAGCTATTCTTATACAGGGCATTAACATAGTATCAACTAGGAAGTCTAGTAAATATCTGTCTAAAGTTTTACAATTAATAATACTAGCACAATTACAATTAATTACAATTAATTTACTAGCTTAATAAATGTAAGCTAGTAAAATAAATTAAAAGTATATCTTTCCTTATTAAATAATTGCTTACATGTTTTTCTAAACCAATGTCAGTAAACAGAATCAAATCAGAGAGAATTAAATAATTTTTATTTGACAAGATGAAATGTGGCTGTTCAGATTGAAGGTTATTATAAACATCATAATTCAGTATTTTGCTTCAAAATATGTATATACACACATAGAAACTATTAACTATAAAGGGGAATAAGTACATTTATATGCACCTGTGCTACATCGAACTGAGCTCTATAGAACCTAATTTTGTCATATACAACACCCCCATCCCAAAAAATATCATCAAGACTTTCAAAAAGCTTCAATATTTTTGTAAGAAGTGAAGATCTACAGTGCTTACAAACGCATGTTTGAATATTATACCCGTCAAAGTGAATAATTACTATTTGTAGAGTCAATAAAAAATTTTCAGCTTTTTTTTTTTTTTTTTTTTTTTTTTTTTTTTTTTTTTTTTCGGCGTTTTTCACCGTTTTTTAGCGACTAAAAAAAAACTAAAAATATTCTTGCTGTTTTTAATATATTCAAAGTTTACTTAAGCAGAGTTACAGCTCATATTCAAAATATTAGAATAATTACCTTTTTTTTAGAAATTGAAAATATCGTTTGGTAATTTAATGTCTTTTAATGAAAATATGCAAACGATATTTTTATTAAGAACTTATTGTTGATTAAACTTACTTGTTATCTTAAATTTAATATCATTTTTGAAAAGATTAATTGCAAAAAAAATTATTTTGAAAAGTCAAAATATTAGAACATTTATTCAAGTGGTTCAAAATATTAGAATATTTCACATTAATTCTCCTTTAATTATTACCAATTCTTAACTGGTGGCATCATTGATTAAATTCAGACTATTTTATTTAAAATCAGTATTCTTTTTTGCAGTTTGTTTCTTTTTCGTCTTAAAATGGGCCGTGTGAGTGATATTCCTGAATCTACTAAACTTCGTATGGTTGATTTGTATCGGCACGGTAAAAATCAATGTTTTATAGCGAATTATTTACATTGTTCGCAATCGAGCGTTAGTAAAATACTAACACAATATTCAAAAATTGGAAAATTTCAAAATAATCGCCGAAATGGTGGCCGAAAACCAAAAACATCTGCTAGAGATGACAGGAAACTGAAGCGTATAGTTAAGAAAAACCGTTTTAAAAGTGTGCGATTCTTGCACCTAAAATGGAAAGAAGAAGGAGTTGAAGTTTCTACATCGACAACATTAAGACGTCTCCATAAATTTAAATTTGAATCTCGTGCACCGAAAACAAAACCTCTCATGACTGCAAGACAAAAGCGTAAAAGATATTAACTCAACACCAATTCATTTTGGCAACAGCCAAAAACACAAAAAGGATTATGCGACAGGCATTTCTCTATTGTCACTTAATCGCTATTTATACTCCGGTAAAAACACAAAATTACCTTCATCAAGCGCCGAGTAGGGAAAACTTACGCTGGAATATGGTTTTAAAATTAACCATTTATCATACTATTTATTAATTGTATGCAGAGTAGGGTAACATCCCCAGTAATTGGCTCATTAAGGATTTGTCTTTAAACTTACTTCTATTTTCATTACCAAGAAATAAAATATTTACTTGCCAATATTTTTAAATCAAAGAGTGCATATCTGTGCATCTATTTTGCCCACAAAAAGCAAAAATATTTGAAAAAGTATTTTTATAAAAATATATTTATAAAAAGTTGCTGTAATCACCAGTAATTGGCATTTAGACTTTTACCCAATTAAAATAACCCTTTTCAACTAAACAAAACTGTTGTCAATTAAAATTTAAAATATACCATAAATCAGATAATAATAAATTGAAATGCATGCCTTTCTTAAGCCAGAGAAGAAGCATTTGCAACAAAATTGGCTAATTTGATACAAGCCGTAATTGTTTCTCTTTCCTACACACTATTGTCATCCAGTAGCATAAATGAAAGTTGTAATCTGTAAAGTAAATGAGTATATAACTGGTATATGGTCTTGCATTTTTAAAAGACTGGATATAAATCTTATGTTAGGACATTTTTGTAGGATGTGCCAATCACTGGTGCCTGCCAATTACTGGGGATGTTACCCTATCATTGGCTGGTAAAATTTTTTCTATCTAAGAATCGAAATCTGTTGGTAGTGTATGCAGTGGCGCCAACTTATATGGGCCCGTGGGGCCTGAGCCCACCCAATAATTTTGAATTCTAGCGTGCCCAATTTTCATTGTTCTAGTCATTTTTATCTCAGTAAAATTTATTTTGCCAATGACCGCGCGTTTTAATTCTCCGACTGGTACCCATATATCCAAAATGACTAAAATGTAATTGTTTCATTTTTGCTCTTTTAATTTGTAGTCATGTTCATGATATAATGATATTACAATAAATATAAGTGTCTTTATAAGAAAAAAAGCATAAAAGTATAATTTTAAACAATTGCAACTATCTTAAAACATGACAGCTTGACTTAAAATCTCATGTTTCACCAGCTGTCGACCTTTCACAGAAAAACAAATTGGTTGTACCATTTTACCAAAATATCTTTGAGCCCACCCAATATTTTTGAGCCAACCCAATATTTTTTTTAAGTTGGCGCCACTGAGTGTATGTATTTACAACGGTAAATCCAAGGCAGCTGTTTATATTGTTTAAAATGTTAAAATTTATTGTCATCATAAATAAAAAAAATCTGAGAAAATTCTTAGTTATTTGAATGAATTTACATTTCTAAAATGAAAATTTGCCAAAACATAAAACAAGTTTTTTGCTTAATAACGAAGCAAAAATAATATGAAAAATATTTTACTTTCAAATATTTATATTATGAAATAATGCTTCGCGAATCCAACCAAAGCATGGTTTTAGCTAGTTTTTAATACAAATAACAGGCGCGTGTATGTTTAAGCAAGGTTCGTACACTCCTTGGAATTTCCAAGGACTCTGCCCCCACTATTAAAAATAAGAAAATTTACATTTAATTTTTAAACCACAACATTCGTAATCTCTACTTTCATTCAAAGATTTTGCGATATTTTTCTGCAATGAAACACTTCGAAAATATTCTTAAAATTTAGTGGTAGAACTGTACGGATTCTGAGTTTAAGTCATAAATTCCTTGTTATTTAAAAAAAAATAAAATTGTTCAAAATTTACCTAATGCTTTCGAACTTTCGATTATCTGTTCAGTCACCTATTCACGTTTTTGAAACAACAGGATAATTTTCGTTAAAATGCAGTATTTATCCTGATTTTATTTAAGAAAACAAGTTTCCGGAATAAACTAAGTAAGTTTGATTTCATTATGATATTTGTTAATTGCCGAAACTGTGTCTCAGTCTTACAATTTGCGAAAAACCTCAAAAGCACCGCTAAAATTGGCGGCAATTACAAGTGACCCGAGACGATTTAAAGGCGAGTAACTTTCTTTTAGACTCAGGAAGTGATGGTTAAGTTTGGGACAGGAATCTCCTTTTAGCTTCGATTATTACATTAGATGAATACGCTCTATCGCATAAGTAACTTATAATTATAGAACACAATTGATTCGTTCCGTAAGAGCTATAACAAATAGTCACCTGATAATAATAAGGTTCTATCTGTGTTTTTTGAGAAAAAAAAAGAATTACTGATATAGAAAGATTCTATTGGTACCTACGAAGACATTTCAGGATTAAAATAATATAATTTTATGATTGTAAGGTCATATGTAAATTATATATAGCATCATTTTCATGCAAAAATTCCTCCATAGATACAAATGGAACCTATCTAGATCGATAAGTCAATTTTTTCAAAAACGCAGATAGAACTTTATTATTCTCAGGTGACGAAATGTTAAAAGACATTGTGTTACTTTCTAGTTAGATGCGTTCAAAATTATGTAAATACGTAGCACCTATAGTCATCGTTAAGCCCGTTCGTCTGTCTGCATATAACAGAGCAAAAACTACCCAACCGAATCATTTGAAATTTAAAATATATAATTGTTGCATAATTTTGTTGAATCATTTTAAATTTTATGAAAATCGGACGCGTAGTTTAATTAGAATAACAATCAAAATTATTTCTTTACATTACGGCCAATGAAAAAAAAATAGTTCTAAATGCATTTTAATGGTGTTACACACTTTTGATCATAATAAAACTGATATGAATATGAAGTATGTACTCAAATACATTCTGTACAATCTGTGGTGCAAAGAATATTTGTTATTGATTTACAAGGTTACACAAAAGTATTCGATTACATAATGGTATAGGGGAAAACATTGTTTGGGGCACGTTTTGTAATATGAAACTATTTAACATTTTATGAAATTGATATACTTTGCTGAGAATTATAACAAGTTACTTTCTGTATAATAGAAAGCAAATAGTATTTACAGGGATACAAAAGATTTTGGATACTCTACTGCATCCGAAGTACTGTATACAATTAGGACAAGTTATGAATATTTTTAAAACTTCCTAATAGTACAAACGCACCTCATTTGCTACGCTTGACGTGCAATTTCCAACTTGTTTCTTTTTTATGCACGTTTGTTTGAAAGATATTTTTAACTTGTTTCAATCACTAATCAGTGTTGTAGTGATATTTAGTTCAGTTCTAGCCTAGTTTCCTTTAGATATAATAACTTCATTAGTCAGTAAATTTCAGATTAAAAAATTTATGTGGTGTACTAACTGATTTATTCAAATAACAAATGATTTCAGTTAAAAAATATCATTATTTTATAAAAATTCATTTTACTTGGTTATAATACCAGCTAGTGACAAATAATATGTTGACGCCAGCTGCGTAGCTGTTAACAAAATAACACCATGAAGCCCGCTGCACACAAAAGCTTCATGAGGCCAGTTAGGAGTTTAAAAACTACAAAATAAACAAACAAGAACATTTTTTAAATTAAACGAAAAAGTCTAATTTCAAGTCTAATTATCTAAATATTATTAAAAAAGTGTAGTTTTAAGTTTAATTTTTATATTTAGGTAATACTTCTAATAAGACATTTAAGTGTTACTGGGCCATAAGTTGCTAATGAACTCGGAAGCCCCTCAAAATCTTCACTCTGTCAAGTTCTTTAGGTAACATTTTTACAAGATTTTATTAATGATTAACGAGCAAAAATAAAATTCTAATTTCCGCAATTGACAGAAAAATAAATCAAAGTGGAAGAGGCACTTAATACTTTTCCTCAAAAGCTAGACCCTGTTTTTCAGTCTACTTAAATTACGAGAAAAAGTCTTGTTTCAAGTTTAGTTATTACATCTTTGTGATATTGTTCATATGCTTTTCTAAATCCTCGTAATAATTAGAGAGCAAAAATCAAATTTCCATAGTTAATCTAAAAATTATTAAGGTGTCAGAGCCGCTATATTTTGCCCCCGGAAGCTAGACCTTGTTTAATCTAAGTTCGTGTTTTATTATTATGCCTTTAGATGACATGCTTCCCTTGCTTTTCTAAATTCTCATAATAGACTGAGAAGCGACAGCATGGACAATCATCTCATCGAGCTCACGGATGAAAATCTAGGATTAGTTAAATCTCTATTCACATATTAAAACGCAATCGGTCAGCAAGTTATATTTTAATAAAAAACATCTAAAAACCCAGTTGAATCATAAGTTCACCATTATGCTTTCCTGCTCCCATTCCTCCATGTTTTCATACTTTGGGTGCAAGAAAGCACAATGGTAAACCTACGAGTCAACCGCTAAGATCGAGTTTTTAGGTGTATTCTACTAAGATATAACTTGGCAGGCCGATTGCGTTTTGATATGGGAATCAGTAATTAACTGATCCTAGGTTTTCAACTGTGAACTCAATGAGGTGATTGAGACTACCACTTCACGGTCTATTTGTTCTGTTTGGAGAGCTAGAGTAAAGATCAAGTTTTCACGATTAGCATAAAAACAATCAAAACAGGTACCAACTTTCATTCCTCGGAAGCTAGACCCTGTTTAGTTGGTTGATTTGACATTGCTTTGAAGCCTATAGTTGCTATGACTGTCGCCTCGATTGATCTATTACACGCAGAAACAGAGACAACACAGAACATTATTTTTATTACACATATCCATTAGGTATTTTATTACACGACTACAAAGGAACCACACACCATCCATGTCCGTACCCGTATTCGAACCAGAACCCCTCGGTGTGGCAGCAACTGTCGCTACTGACCACACCACGGGGCGACGACTCTGTTTTACAATCGACTTAATTACATACAAGATTAAACTTTTCTGAAATCCATTAATTATTTATTCCTTTTCTCAGTTTTTTTTCTTTTTAAGAATGCTTGTATTTGTAGATGTGAGTAATGCACATATCCTTTGCAGTGTAGTCAATCAGGGTAACTTTGCTTCACCTTTCGAAACTTTGATCCATTCTACCATGATGGAATCTTGACGAATTATTTCCAATAATCTGCCGAATTCATACAAGTGCAGCTATTTATATTTTGAGACCAGCACTTTGCTGTTAACACAAGTGATGTAGCAGATTTAATCTTTTTTTCTTTCTTGACCCAAAGTTACCCTGATTGAGGTAATCGTGAGAAAGTGTAGATAAGGATAACACAGCCAATTCATGCAAATGTTTTGGGTTTATCTGCAATCTCTGATGATAATAAAGTTCTCAATCTTTGTGCCGCCTGCTGTTAAATAAAATATTACTGATCAGTAGATTCAGTATCTAAATTAAAACACTTGTCATTTGTATATGAGGGAGAAACAGACATCCATCTCATCGTGTTTATGCATGAAATTCTCGGATTAATTATTTCTTGATTCACATATTAAAATGTAATCGGTCTGCCAAGTCCTGTCTTGGTGTAAAACACCAGAAAATCCAATTTTAGCGGTTGACTCATTGGTTTACCATTGTGCTTACCTGCACCAAAAAGTATGAAAACATGGAGGAATGGAAGAAAGAAAAACACAATGGTGAGACTATGAGTCACCCGCTAAAGCCGGGTTTTCAGGTGTGTTTCATCAAGATATGACTTGGCAGACCGATTACATTTCAATGTATGAATCGAGTTTTAACTCATCCTGGAATTTCGTCCGTGAGCTCGAGGAGGTGATTGTCTGTGCTGCCGCCTCCCAGTCTAAATCAATAAAAAAAAATTAGAATAACTTAAGAAGTTTAAGTCAGAAGTCGATAATTTGCTTGTATGCGTGACCGATGGACCTGCGACCAGTACCAGCTTTCTAGAGTTTATCTGCTTCAGCAAGTTCCCATACTTTTTGAAATACACTTAAAAATAAAAAAATGCACGTCAAAAGCACTGTTCTTCTTATCCGATTACAAGTATACAGAATCAGGGTTTAGAACAATATTTAAAAATATTCGCCATGTCTTTTCCGTATATTCTTCATCATATTTCCAAAAAATGTAAAACAACTGTAGAAAGTCCTCAGAATCACTGAATGTGTGAATCGGTTTAAGGGAGTCCGAGACACAAAAACCTTAAAATTTTCTAAAAAACTTTGATTGTATTTAAAAGAAAAAAAATCTGTTTTTTATGTTTAAAATGACGTTCAAATAATATTTTATCTTAATTAGATGAGGAAATATTATTTTTTTCGTTTCGGTTTGTTTTCAAAATGTAGTTTTCAAGCAATGGTTGACATGAAATGACTTCTCGTGAAAATGCGTTTTTCTTCATGAATGGTTTTTTCACAATTTCTCGGATTTAAATTATTATAACTCAAGAACCATTAAGTATAAATGCTTCAAACTTGGAACATGTCTTTTGTTATTCTTTTACTTTAATTTTTATTTACCAAATTTGCAAAAAATATTTACTTTTGAAAATATGATATTTTAAATAAAAGTTGCATCGGTCTTTTTTTTTTTTTTTTTTTTTTTTTTTTTTTTTTTTTTATTTAAATTTTTTTTTTAAATAATATTTTTAAAAATTCTGAATAAATATTAAAAATTAAATAATTTTGTTTATTTAAATGTAAAAAAAAATGAAATTCTTCGAATAGCGCTTTGAGTTATAACGATTTTAAACTACCCCACTTTTTTTTAATAAATTTTAAATTTTGAAATAAAAAAAAGATTATGAGAAGTTTTATCATGTAATTTGTTTACAAATAATTTGGTTAAGCATCGCAAAAAATTCAAATCTTTAACTCAGTAAATAAAAATTATTTTAAAACTGTCTCGGACCTCCTTAAACATGGATAAAAATAATACATAAGGAAGTTTTTTTTCTTTTTTAATTAAAGAGCGTATATTTTAATTTGTGCAGAGGTGATTGAGTAATTAGATTTAAATCTCATAATAGTATAAAATTAAAAGGAAATTAATACCATAAAAATTAATTAAACTTATAAGTATGAATTGATAAGTATAATTTTTGCCTCCTTAAGGTTTTGGAATACAGCTATTCTTATACAGGGCATTAACATAGTATCAACTAGGAAGTCTAGTAAATATCTGTCTAAAGTTTTACAATTAATAATACTAGCACAATTACAATTAATTACAATTAATTTACTAGCTTAATAAATGTAAGCTAGTAAAATAAATTAAAAGTATATCTTTCCTTATTAAATAATTGCTTACATGTTTTTCTAAACCAATGTCAGTAATCAGAATCAAATCAGAGAGAATTAAATAATTTTTATTTGACAAGATGAAATGTGGCTGTTCAGATTGAAGGTTATTATAAACATCATAATTCAGTATTTTGCTTCAAAATATGTATATACACACATAGAAACTATTAACTATAAAGGGGAATAAGTACATTTATATGCACCTGTGCTACATCGAACTGAGCTCTATAGAACCTAATTTTGTCATATACAACACCCCCATCCCAAAAAATATCATCAAGACTTTCAAAAAGCTTCAATATTTTTGTAAGAAGTGAAGATCTACAGTGCTTACAAACGCATGTTTGAATATTATACCCGTCAAAGTGAATAATTACTATTTGTAGAGTCAATAAAAAATTTTCAGCTTTTTTTTTTTTTTTTTCTTTTTTTTTTTTTTTTTTTTTTTTTTTTTTTTTTTTTCGGCGTTTTTCACCGTTTTTTAGCGACTAAAAAAAAACTAAAAATATTCTTGCTGTTTTTAATATATTCAAAGTTTACTTAAGCAGAGTTACAGCTCATATTCAAAATATTAGAATAATTACCTTTTTTTTAGAAATTGAAAATATCGTTTGGTAATTTAATGTCTTTTAATGAAAATATGCAAACGATATTTTTATTAAGAACTTATTGTTGATTAAACTTACTTGTTATCTTAAATTTAATATCATTTTTGAAAAGATTAATTGCAAAAAAAATTATTTTGAAAAGTCAAAATATTAGAACATTTATTCAAGTGGTTCAAAATATTAGAATATTTCACATTAATTCTCCTTTAATTATTACCAATTCTTAACTGGTGGCATCATTGATTAAATTCAGACTATTTTATTTAAAATCAGTATTCTTTTTTGCAGTTTGTTTCTTTTTCGTCTTAAAATGGGCCGTGTGAGTGATATTCCTGAATCTACTAAACTTCGTATGGTTGATTTGTATCGGCACGGTAAAAATCAATGTTTTATAGCGAATTATTTACATTGTTCGCAATCGAGCGTTAGTAAAATACTAACACAATATTCAAAAATTGGAAAATTTCAAAATAATCGCCGAAATGGTGGCCGAAAACCAAAAACATCTGCTAGAGATGACAGGAAACTGAAGCGTATAGTTAAGAAAAACCGTTTTAAAAGTGTGCGATTCTTGCACCTAAAATGGAAAGAAGAAGGAGTTGAAGTTTCTACATCGACAACATTAAGACGTCTCCATAAATTTAAATTTGAATCTCGTGCACCGAAAACAAAACCTCTCATGACTGCAAGACAAAAGCGTAAAAGATATTAACTCAACACCAATTCATTTTGGCAACAGCCAAAAACACAAAAAGGATTATGCGACAGGCATTTCTCTATTGTCACTTAATCGCTATTTATACTCCGGTAAAAACACAAAATTACCTTCATCAAGCGCCGAGTAGGGAAAACTTACGCTGGAATATGGTTTTAAAATTAACCATTTATCATACTATTTATTAATTGTATGCAGAGTAGGGTAACATCCCCAGTAATTGGCTCATTAAGGATTTGTCTTTAAACTTACTTCTATTTTCATTACCAAGAAATAAAATATTTACTTGCCAATATTTTTAAATCAAAGAGTGCATATCTGTGCATCTATTTTGCCCACAAAAAGCAAAAATATTTGAAAAAGTATTTTTATAAAAATATATTTATAAAAAGTTGCTGTAATCACCAGTAATTGGCATTTAGACTTTTACCCAATTAAAATAACCCTTTTCAACTAAACAAAACTGTTGTCAATTAAAATTTAAAATATACCATAAATCAGATAATAATAAATTGAAATGCATGCCTTTCTTAAGCCAGAGAAGAAGCATTTGCAACAAAATTGGCTAATTTGATACAAGCCGTAATTGTTTCTCTTTCCTACACACTATTGTCATCCAGTAGCATAAATGAAAGTTGTAATCTGTAAAGTAAATGAGTATATAACTGGTATATGGTCTTGCATTTTTAAAAGACTGGATATAAATCTTATGTTAGGACATTTTTGTAGGATGTGCCAATCACTGGTGCCTGCCAATTACTGGGGATGTTACCCTATCATTGGCTGGTAAAATTTTTTCTATCTAAGAATCGAAATCTGTTGGTAGTGTATGCAGTGGCGCCAACTTATATGGGCCCGTGGGGCCTGAGCCCACCCAATAATTTTGAATTCTAGCGTGCCCAATTTTCATTGTTCTAGTCATTTTTATCTCAGTAAAATTTATTTTGCCAATGACCGCGCGTTTTAATTCTCCGACTGGTACCCATATATCCAAAATGACTAAAATGTAATTGTTTCATTTTTGCTCTTTTAATTTGTAGTCATGTTCATGATATAATGATATTACAATAAATATAAGTGTCTTTATAAGAAAAAAAGCATAAAAGTATAATTTTAAACAATTGCAACTATCTTAAAACATGACAGCTTGACTTAAAATCTCATGTTTCACCAGCTGTCGACCTTTCACAGAAAAACAAATTGGTTGTACCATTTTACCAAAATATCTTTGAGCCCACCCAATATTTTTGAGCCAACCCAATATTTTTTTTAAGTTGGCGCCACTGAGTGTATGTATTTACAACGGTAAATCCAAGGCAGCTGTTTATATTGTTTAAAATGTTAAAATTTATTGTCATCATAAATAAAAAAAATCTGAGAAAATTCTTAGTTATTTGAATGAATTTACATTTCTAAAATGAAAATTTGCCAAAACATAAAACAAGTTTTTTGCTTAATAACGAAGCAAAAATAATATGAAAAATATTTTACTTTCAAATATTTATATTATGAAATAATGCTTCGCGAATCCAACCAAAGCATGGTTTTAGCTAGTTTTTAATACAAATAACAGGCGCGTGTATGTTTAAGCAAGGTTCGTACACTCCTTGGAATTTCCAAGGACTCTGCCCCCACTATTAAAAATAAGAAAATTTACATTTAATTTTTAAACCACAACATTCGTAATCTCTACTTTCATTCAAAGATTTTGCGATATTTTTCTGCAATGAAACACTTCGAAAATATTCTTAAAATTTAGTGGTAGAACTGTACGGACTCTGAGTTTAAGTCATAAATTCCTTGTTATTTAAAAAAAAATAAAATTGTTCAAAATTTACCTAATGCTTTCGAACTTTCGATTATCTGTTCAGTCACCTATTCACGTTTTTGAAACAACAGGATAATTTTCGTTAAAATGCAGTATTTATCCTGATTTTATTTAAGAAAACAAGTTTCCGGAATAAACTAAGTAAGTTTGATTTCATTATGATATTTGTTAATTGCCGAAACTGTGTCTCAGTCTTACAATTTGCGAAAAACCTCAAAAGCACCGCTAAAATTGGCGGCAATTACAAGTGACCCGAGACGATTTAAAGGCGAGTAACTTTCTTTTAGACTCAGGAAGTGATGGTTAAGTTTGGGACAGGAATCTCCTTTTAGCTTCGATTATTACATTAGATGAATACGCTCTATCGCATAAGTAACTTATAATTATAGAACACAATTGATTCGTTCCGTAAGAGCTATAACAAATCGTCACCTGATAATAAGAAGGTTCTATCTGTGTTTTTTGAGAAAAAAAAAGAATTACTGATATAGAAAGATTCTATTGGTACCTACGAAGACATTTCAGGATTAAAATAATATAATTTTATGATTGTAAGGTCATATGTAAATTATATATAGCATCATTTTCATGCAAAAATTCCTCCATAGATACAAATGGAACCTATCTAGATCGATAAGTCAATTTTTTCAAAAACGCAGATAGAACTTTATTATTCTCAGGTGACGAAATGTTAAAAGACATTGTGTTACTTTCTAGTTAGATGCGTTCAAAATTATGTAAATACGTAGCACCTATAGTCATCGTTAAGCCCGTTCGTCTGTCTGCATATAACAGAGCAAAAACTATCCAACCGAATCATTTGAAATTTAAAATATATAATTGTTGCATAATTTTGTTGAATCATTTTAAATTTTATGAAAATCGGACGCGTAGTTTAATTAGAATAACAATCAAAATTATTTCTTTACATTACGGCCAATGAAAAAAAAATAGTTCTAAATGCATTTTAATGGTGTTACACACTTTTGATCATAATAAAACTGATATGAATATGAAGTATGTACTCAAATACATTCTGTACAATCTGTGGTGCAAAGAATATTTGTTATTGATTTACAAGGTTACACAAAAGTATTCGATTACATAATGGTATAGGGGAAAACATTGTTTGGGGCACGTTTTGTAATATGAAACTATTTAACATTTTATAAAATTGATATACTTTGCTGAGAATTATAACAAGTTACTTTCTATATAATAGAAAGCAAATAGTATTTACAGGAATACAAAAGATTTTGGATACTCTACTGCATCCGAAGTACTGTATACAATTAGGACAAGTTATGAATATTTTTAAAACTTCCTAATAGTACAAACGCACCTCATTTGCTACGCTTGACGTGCAATTTCCAGCTTGTTTCTTTTTTATGCACGTTTGTTTGAAAGATATTTTTAACTTGTTTCAATCACTAATCAGTGTTGTAGTGATATTTAGTTCAGTCCTAGCCTACTTTCCTTTAGATATAATAACTTCATTAGTCAGTAAATTTCAGATTAAAAAATTTATGTGGTGTACTAACTGATTTATTCAAATAACAAATGATTTCAGTTAAAAAATATCATTATTTTATAAAAATTCATTTTACTTGGTTATAATACCAGCTAGTGACAAATAATATGTTGACGCCAGCTGCGTAGCTGTTAACAAAATAACACCATGAAGCCCGCTGCACACAAAAGCTTCATGAGGCCAGTTAGGAGTTTAAAAACTACAAAATAAACAAACAAGAACATTTTTTAAATTAAACGAAAAAGTCTAATTTCAAGTCTAATTATCTAAATATTATTAAAAAAGTGTAGTTTTAAGTTTAATTTTTATATTTAGGTAATACTTCTAATAAGACATTTAAGTGTTACTGGGCCATAAGTTGCTAATGAACTCGGAAGCCCCTCAAAATCTTCACTCTGTCAAGTTCTTTAGGTAACATTTTTACAAGATTTTATTAATGATTAACGAGCAAAAATAAAATTCTAATTTCCGCAATTGACAGAAAAATAAATCAAAGTGGAAGAGGCACTTAATACTTTTCCTCAAAAGCTAGACCCTGTTTTTCAGTCTACTTAAATTACGAGAAAAAGTCTTGTTTCAAGTTTAGTTATTACATCTTTGTGATATTGTTCATATGCTTTTCTAAATCCTCGTAATAATTAGAGAGCAAAAATCAAATTTCCATAGTTAATCTAAAAATTATTAAGGTGTCAGAGCCGCTATATTTTGCCCCCGGAAGCTAGACCTTGTTTAATCTAAGTTCGTGTTTTATTATTATGCCTTTAGATGACATGCTTCCCTTGCTTTTCTAAATTCTCATAATAGACTGAGAAGCGACAGCATGGACAATCATCTCATCGAGCTCACGGATGAAAATCTAGGATTAGTTAAATCTCTATTCACATATTAAAACGCAATCGGTCAGCAAGTTATATTTTAATAAAAAACATCTAAAAACCCAGTTGAATCATAAGTTCACCATTATGCTTTCCTGCTCCCATTCCTCCATGTTTTCATACTTTGGGTGCAAGAAAGCACAATGGTAAACCTACGAGTCAACCGCTAAGATCGAGTTTTTAGGTGTATTCTACTAAGATATAACTTGGCAGGCCGATTGCGTTTTGATATGGGAATCAGTAATTAACTGATCCTAGGTTTTCAACTGTGAACTCAATGAGGTGATTGAGACTACCACTTCACGGTCTATTTGGTCTGTTTGGAGAGCTAGAGTAAAGATCAAGTTTTCACGATTAGCATAAAAACAATCAAAACAGGTACCAACTTTCATTCCTCGGAAGCTAGACCCTGTTTAGTTGGTTGATTTGACATTGCTTTGAAGCCTATAGTTGCTATGACTGTCGCCTCGATTGATCTATTACACGCAGAAACAGAGACAACACAGAACATTATTTTTATTACACATATCCATTAGGTATTTTATTACACGACTACAAAGGAACCACACACCATCCATGTCCGTACCCGTATTCGAACCAGAACCCCTCGGTGTGGCAGCAACTGTCGCTACTGACCACACCACGGGGCGACGACTCTGTTTTACAATCGACTTAATTACATACAAGATTAAACTTTTCTGAAATCCATTAATTATTTATTCCTTTTCTCAGTTTTTTTTCTTTTTAAGAATGCTTGTATTTGTAGATGTGAGTAATGCACATATCCTTTGCAGTGTAGTCAATCAGGGTAACTTTGCTTCACCTTTCGAAACTTTGATCCATTCTACCATGATGGAATCTTGACGAATTATTTCCAATAATCTGCCGAATTCATACAAGTGCAGCTATTTATATTTTGAGACCAGCACTTTGCTGTTAACACAAGTGATGTAGCAGATTTAATCTTTTTTTCTTTCTTGACCCAAAGTTACCCTGATTGAGGTAATCGTGAGAAAGTGTAGATAAGGATAACACAGCCAATTCATGGAAATGTTTTGGGTTTATCTGCAATCTCTGATGATAATAAAGTTCTCAATCTTTGTGCCGCCTGCTGTTAAATAAAATATTACTGATCAGTAGATTCAGTATCTAAATTAAAACACTTGTCATTTGTATATGAGGGAGAAACAGACATCCATCTCATCGTGTTTATGCATGAAATTCTCGGATTAATTATTTCTTGATTCACATATTAAAATGTAATCGGTCTGCCAAGTCCTGTCTTGGTGTAAAACACCAGAAAATCCAATTTTAGCGGTTGACTCATTGGTTTACCATTGTGCTTACCTGCACCAAAAAGTATGAAAACATGGAGGAATGGAAGAAAGAAAAACACAATGGTGAGACTATGAGTCACCCGCTAAAGCCGGGTTTTCAGGTGTGTTTCATCAAGATATGACTTGGCAGACCGATTACATTTCAATGTATGAATCGAGTTTTAACTCATCCTGGAATTTCGTCCGTGAGCTCGAGGAGGTGATTGTCTGTGCTGCCGCCTCCCAGTCTAAATCAATAAAAAAAAATTAGAATAACTTAAGAAGTTTAAGTCAGAAGTCGATAATTTGCTTGTATACGTGACCGATGGACCTGCGACCAGTACCAGCTTTCTAGAGTTTATCTGCTTCAGCAAGTTCCCATACTTTTTGAAATACACTTAAAAATAAAAAAATGCACGTCAAAAGCACTGTTCTTCTTATCCGATTACAAGTATACAGAATCAGGGTTTAGAACAATATTTAAAAATATTCGCCATGTCTTTTCCGTATATTCTTCATCATATTTCCAAAAAATGTAAAACAACTGTAGAAAGTCCTCAGAATCACTGAATGTGTGAATCGGTTTAAGGGAGTCCGAGACACAAAAACCTTAAAATTTTCTAAAAAACTTTGATTGTATTTAAAAGAAAAAAAATCTGTTTTTTATGTTTAAAATGACGTTCAAATAATATTTTATCTTAATTAGATGAGGAAATATTATTTTTTTCGTTTCGGTTTGTTTTCAAAATGTAGTTTTCAAGCAATGGTTGACATGAAATGACTTCTCGTGAAAATGCGTTTTTCTTCATGAATGGTTTTTTCACAATTTCTCGGATTTAAATTATTATAACTCAAGAACCATTAAGTATAAATGCTTCAAACTTGGAACATGTCTTTTGTTATTCTTTTACTTTAATTTTTATTTACCAAATTTGCAAAAAATATTTACTTTTGAAAATATGATATTTTAAATAAAAGTTGCATCGGTCTTTTTTTTTTTTTTTTTTTTTTTTTTTTTTTTTTTTTTTTTTTTTTTTAATTTAAAAAATTTTTTTATTTTTTTTAAATAATATTTTTAAAAATTCTGAATAAATATTAAAAATTAAATAATTTTGTTTATTTAAATGTAAAAAAAAATGAAATTCTTCGAATAGCGCTTTGAGTTATAACGATTTTAAACTACCCCACTTTTTTTTTAATAAATTTTAAATTTTGAAATAAAAAAAAGATTATGAGAAGTTTTATCATGTAATTTGTTTACAAATAATTTGGTTAAGCATCGCAAAAAATTCAAATCTTTAACTCAGTAAATAAAAATTATTTTAAAAGTGTCTCGGACCTCCTTAAACATGGATAAAAATAATACATAAGGAAGTTTTTTTTCTTTTTTAATTAAAGAGCGTATATTTTAATTTGTGCAGAGGTGATTGAGTAATTAGATTTAAATCTCATAATAGTATAAAATTAAAAGGAAATTAATACCATAAAAATTAATTAAACTTATAAGTATGAATTGATAAGTATAATTTTTGCCTCCTTAAGGTTTTGGAATACAGCTATTCTTATACAGGGCATTAACATAGTATCAACTAGGAAGTCTAGTAAATATCTGTCTAAAGTTTTACAATTAATAATACTAGCACAATTACAATTAATTACAATTAATTTACTAGCTTAATAAATGTAAGCTAGTAAAATAAATTAAAGGTATATCTTTCCTTATTAAATAATTGCTTACATGTTTTTCTAAACCAATGTCAGTAAACAGAATCAAATCAGAGAGAATTAAATAATTTTTATTTGACAAGATGAAATGTGGCTGTTCAGATTGAAGGTTATTATAAACATCATAATTCAGTATTTTGCTTCAAAATATGTATATACACACATAGAAACTATTAACTATAAAGGGGAATAAGTACATTTATATGCACCTGTGCTACATCGAACTGAGCTCTATAGAACCTAATTTTGTCATATACAACACCCCCATCCCAAAAAATATCATCAAGACTTTCAAAAAGCTTCAATATTTTTGTAAGAAGTGAAGATCTACAGTGCTTACAAACGCATGTTTGAATATTATACCCGTCAAAGTGAATAATTACTATTTGTAGAGTCAATAAAAAATTTTCAGCTTTTTTTCTTTTTTTTTTTTTTTTTTTTTCGGCGTTTTTCACCGTTTTTTAGCGACTAAAAAAAAACTAAAAATATTCTTGCTGTTTTTAATATATTCAAAGTTTACTTAAGCAGAGTTACAGCTCATATTCAAAATATTAGAATAATTACCTTTTTTTTAGAAATTGAAAATATCGTTTGGTAATTTAATGTCTTTTAATGAAAATATGCAAACGATATTTTTATTAAGAACTTATTGTTGATTAAACTTACTTGTTATCTTAAATTTAATATCATTTTTGAAAAGATTAATTGCAAAAAAAATTATTTTGAAAAGTCAAAATATTAGAATATTTATTCAAGTGGTTCAAAATATTAGAATATTTCACATTAATTCTCCTTTAATTATTACCAATTCTTAACTGGTGGCATCATTGATTAAATTCAGACTATTTTATTTAAAATCAGTATTCTTTTTTGCAGTTTGTTTCTTTTTCGTCTTAAAATGGGCCGTGTGAGTGATATTCCTGAATCTACTAAACTTCGTATGGTTGATTTGTATCGGCACGGTAAAAATCAATGTTTTATAGCGAATTATTTACATTGTTCGCAATCGAGCGTTAGTAAAATACTAACACAATATTAAAAAATTGGAAAATTTCAAAATAATCGCCGAAATGGTGGCCGAAAACCAAAAACATCTGCTAGAGATGACAGGAAACTGAAGCGTATAGTTAAGAAAAACCGTTTTAAAAGTGTGCGATTCTTGCACCGAAAATGGAAAGAAGAAGGAGTTGAAGTTTCTACATCGACAACATTAAGACGTCTCCATAAATTTAAATTTGAATCTCGTGCACCGAAAACAAAACCTCTCATGACTGCAAGACAAAAGCGTAAAAGATATTAACTCAACACCAATTCATTTTGGCAACAGCCAAAAACACAAAAAGGATTATGCGACAGGCATTTCTCTATTGTCACTTAATCGCTATTTATACTCCGGTAAAAACACAAAATTACCTTCATCAAGCGCCGAGTAGGGAAAACTTACGCTGGAATATGGTTTTAAAATTAACCATTTATCATACTATTTATTAATTGTATGCAGAGTAGGGTAACATCCCCAGTAATTGGCTCATTAAGGATTTGTCTTTAAACTTACTTCTATTTTCATTACCAAGAAATAAAATATTTACTTGCCAATATTTTTAAATCAAAGAGTGCATATCTGTGCATCTATTTTGCCCACAAAAAGCAAAAATATTTGAAAAAGTATTTTTATAAAAATATATTTATAAAAAGTTGCTGTAATCACCAGTAATTGGCATTTAGACTTTTACCCAATTAAAATAACCCTTTTCAACTAAACAAAACTGTTGTCAATTAAAATTTAAAATATACCATAAATCAGATAATAATAAATTGAAATGCATGCCTTTCTTAAGCCAGAGAAGAAGCATTTGCAACAAAATTGGCTAATTTGATACAAGCCGTAATTGTTTCTCTTTCCTACACACTATTGTCATCTAGTAGCATAAATGAAAGTTGTAATCTGTAAAGTAAATGAGTATATAACTGGTATATGGTCTTGCATTTTTAAAAGACTGGATATAAATCTTATGTTAGGACATTTTTGTAGGATGTGCCAATCACTGGTGCCTGCCAATTACTGGGGATGTTACCCTATCAATGGCTGGTAAAATTTTTTCTATCTAAGAATCGAAATCTGTTGGTAGTGTATGCAGTGGCGCCAACTTATATGGGCCCGTGGGGCCTGAGCCCACCCAATAATTTTGAATTCTAGCGTGCCCAATTATCATTGTTCTAGTCATTTTTATCTCAGTAAAATTTATTTTGCCAATGACCGCGCGTTTTAATTCTCCAACTGGTACCCATATATCCAAAATGACTAAAATGTAATTGTTTCATTTTTGCTCTTTTAATTTGTAGTCATGTTCATGATATAATGATATTACAATAAATATAAGTGTCTTTATAAGAAAAAAAGCATAAAAGTATAATTTTAAACAATTGCAACTATCTTAAAACATGACAGCTTGACTTAAAATCTCATGTTTCACCAGCTGTCGACCTTTCACAGAAAAACAAATTGGTTGTACCATTTTACCAAAATATCTTTGAGCCCACCCAATATTTTTGAGCCAACCCAATATTTTTTTTTAAGTTGGCGCCACTGAGTGTATGTATTTACAACGGTAAATCCAAGGCAGCTGTTTATATTGTTTAAAATGTTAAAATTTATTGTCATCATAAATAAAAAAAATCTGAGAAAATTCTTAGTTATTTGAATGAATTTACATTTCTAAAATGAAAATTTGCCAAAACATAAAACAAGTTTTTTGCTTAATAACGAAGCAAAAATTATATGAAAAATATTTTACTTTCAAATATTTATATTATGAAATAATGCTTCGCGAATCCAACCAAAGCATGGTTTTAGCTAGTTTTTAATACAAATAACAGGCGCGTGTATGTTTAAGCAAGGTTCGTACACTCCTTGGAATTTCCAAGGACTCTGCCCCCACTATTAAAAATAAGAAAATTTACATTTAATTTTTAAACCACAACATTCGTAATCTCTACTTTCATTCACAGATTTTGCGATATTTTTCTGCAATGAAACACTTCGAAAATATTCTTAAAATTTAGTGGTAGAACTGTACGGATTCTGAGTTTAAGTCATAAATTCCTTGTTATTTAAAAAAAAATAAAATTGTTCAAAATTTACCTAATGCTTTCGAACTTTCGATTATCTGTTCAGTCACCTATTCACGTTTTTGAAACAACAGGATAATTTTCGTTAAAATGCAGTATTTATCCTGATTTTATTTAAGAAAAGAAGTTTCCGGAATAAACTAAGTAAGTTTGATTTCATTATGATATTTGTTAATTGCTGAAACTGTGTCTCAGTCTTACAATTTGCGAAAAACCTCAAAAGCACCGCTAAAATTGGCGGCAATTACAAGTGACCCGAGACGATTTAAAGGCGAGTAACTTTCTTTTAGACTCAGGAAGTGATGGTTAAGTTTGGGACAGGAATCTCCTTTTAGCTTCGATTATTACATTAGATGAATACGCTCTATCGCATAAGTAACTTATAATTATAGAACACAATTGATTCGTTCCGTAAGAGCTATAACAAATCGTCACCTGATAACAATAAGGTTCTATCTGTGTTTTTTGAGAAAAAAAAAAGAATTACTGATATAGAAAGATTCTATTGGTACCTACGAAGACATTTCAGGATTAAAATAATATAATTTTATGATTGTAAGGTCATATGTAAATTATATATAGCATCATTTTCATGCAAAAATTCCTCCATAGATACAAATGGAACCTATCTAGATCGATAAGTCAATTTTTTCAAAAACGCAGATAGAACTTTATTATTCTCAGGTGACGAAATGTTAAAAGACATTGTGTTACTTTCTAGTTAGATGCGTTCAAAATTATGTAAATACGTAGCACCTATAGTCATCGTTAAGCCCGTTCGTCTGTCTGCATATAACAGAGCAAAAACTACCCAACCGAATCATTTGAAATTTAAAATATATAATTGTTGCATAATTTTGTTGAATCATTTTAAATTTTATGAAAATCGGACGCGTAGTTTAATTAGAATAACAATCAAAATTATTTCTTTACATTACGGCCAATGAAAAAAAAAATAATTCTAAATGCATTTTAATGGTGTTACACACTTTTGATCATAATAAAACTGATATGAATATGAAGTATGTACTCAAATACATTCTGTACAATCTGTGGTGCAAAGAATATTTGTTATTGATTTACAAGGTTACACAAAAGTATTCGATTACATAATGGTATAGGGGAAAACATTGTTTGGGGCACGTTTTGTAATATGAAACTATTTAACATTTTATGAAATTGATATACTTTGCTGAGAATTACAACAAGTTACTTTCTGTATAATAGAAAGCAAATAGTATTTACAGGGATACAAAAGATTTTGGATACTCTACTGCATCCGAAGTACTGTATACAATTAGGACAAGTTATGAATATTTTTAAAACTTCCTAATAGTACAAACGCACCTCATTTGCTACGCTTGACGTGCAATTTCCAGCTTGTTTCTTTTTTATGTACGTTTGTTTGAAAGAAATTGTTAACTTGTTTCAGTCACTAATCAGTGTTGCAGTGATATTTAATTCAGTCTAGCCTACTTTCCTTTAGATATAATAACTTTATTAGTCAGTAAATTTCAGATTAAAAAAATTATGTGGTGTACTAACTGATTTATTCAAATGACAAATGATGTCAGTTAAAAAATATCTTTTTTTTTATAAAAATTCATTTTACTTGATTATAATACTAGCTAGTGACAAATAATATGTTGACGCCAGCTGCGTAGCTGTTAACAAAATAACACCATGAAGCCCGCTGCACACAAAAGCTTCATGAGGCCAGTTAAGAGTTTAAAAACTACAAAATAAACAAACAAGAACATTTTAAATTAAACGAAAAAGTCTAATTTCAAGTGTAATTATCTAAATATTATTTTTTAAAAGTATAGTTTTAAGTTTAATTTTTATATTTAGATGATACTTCTAACAAGACATTGAAGTGTTACTGGCGATAAGTTGTTATGATCTTGGAAGCCCCTCAAAATCTTCACTCTGTCAAGCCCTTTAGGTGACATTTTTACAAGAGTTTATTAATAATTAACGAGCAAAAGCGAAATTCTAATTTCCGCAATTGACAGAAAGATAAATCAACGTGGAAGAGGCATTTAATACTTTTCCTCAAAAGCTAGACCCTGTTTTTCAGTCTACTTAAATTACGAGAAAAGTCTTGTTTCAAGTTTAGTTATTACGTCTTTGTGATACTGTTCATATGCTTTTCTAAATCCTCGTAATAATTAGAGAGCAAAAATCAAGTTTCCATAGTTAATCTAAAAATTATTAAGGTGTCAGAACCGCTATATTTTGCCCCCGGAAGCTAGACCTTGTTTAATCTAAGTTCGTGTTTTATTATTATGCCTTTAGATGACATGCTTCCCTTGCTTTTCTAAATTCTCATAATAGACTGAGAAGCGACAGCATGGACAATCATCTCATCGAGCTCACGGATGAAAATCTAGGATTAGTTAAATCTCTATTCACATATTAAAACGCAATCGGTCAGCAAGTTATATTTTAATAAAAAACACCTAAAAACCCAGTTGAATCATAAGTTCACCATTATGCTTTCCTGCTCCCATTCCTCCATGTTTTCATACTTTGGGTACAAGAAAGCACAATGGTAAACCTACGAGTCAACCGCTAAGATCGAGTTTTTAGGTGTATTCTACCAAGATATAACTTGGCAGACCGATTGCGTTTTGATATGGGAATCAGTAATTAACTGATCCTAGGTTTTCAACTGTGAACTCAATGAGGTGATTGAGACTACCACTTCACGGTCTATTTGGTCTGTTTGGAGAGCTAGAGTAAAGATCAAGTTTTCACGATTAGCATAAAAACAATCAAAACAGGTACCAACTTTCATTCCTCGGAAGCTAGACCCTGTTTAGTTGGTTGATTTGACATTGCTTTGAAGCCTATAGTTGCTATGACTGTCGCCTCGATTGATCTATTACACGCAGAAACAGAGACAACACAGAACATTATTTTTATTACACATATCCATTAGGTATTTTATTACACGACTACAAAGGAACCACACACCATCCATGTCCGTACCCGTATTCGAACCAGAACCCCTCGGTGTGGCAGCAACTGTCGCTACTGACCACACCACGGGGCGACGACTCTGTTTTACAATCGACTTAATTACATACAAGATTAAACTTTTCTGAAATCCATTAATTATTTATTCCTTTTCTCAGTTTTTTTTCTTTTTAAGAATGCTTGTATTTGTAGATGTGAGTAATGCACATATCCTTTGCAGTGTAGTCAATCAGGGTAACTTTGCTTCACCTTTCGAAACTTTGATCCATTCTACCATGATGGAATCTTGACGAATTATTTCCAATAATCTGCCGAATTCATACAAGTGCAGCTATTTATATTTTGAGACCAGAACTTTGCTGTTAACACAAGTGATGTAGCAGATTTAATCTTTTTTTTCTTCTTGACCCAAAGTTACCCTGATTGAGGTAATCGTGAGAAAGTGTAGATAAGGATAACACAGCCAATTCATGGAAATGTTTTGGGTTTATCTGCAATCTCTGATGATAATAAAGTTCTCAATCTTTGTGCCGCCTGCTGTTAAATAAAATATTACTGATCAGTAGATTCAGTATCTAAATTAAAACATTTGTCATTTGTATATGGGGGAGAAACAGACATCCATCTCATCGTGTTTATGCATGAAATTCTCGGATTAATTATTTCTTGATTCATATATTAAAATGTAATCGGTCTGCCAAGTCCTGTCTTGGTGTAAAACACCAGAAAATCCAATTTTAGCGGTTGACTCATTGGTTTACCATTGTGCTTACCTACACCAAAAAGTATGAAAACATGGAGGAATGGAAGAAAGAAAAACACAATGGTGAGACTATGAGTCACCGCTAAAGCCGGGTTTTCAGGTGTGTTTCATCAAGATATGACTTGGCAGACCGATTACATTTCAATGTATGAATCGAGTTTTAACTCATCCTGGAATTTCGTCCGTGAGCTCGAGGAGGTGATTGTCTGTGCTGCCGCCGCCCAGTCTAAATCAATAAAAAAAAATTAGAATAACTTAAGAAGTTGAAGTCGGAAGTCGATAATTTGCTTGTATACGTGACCGATGGACCTGCGACCAGTACCAGCTTTCTAGAGTTTATCTGCTTCAGCAAGTTCCCATACTTTTTGAAATACTCTTAAAAATTAAAAAATGCACGTCAAAAGCACTGTTCTTCTTATCCGATTACAAGTATACAGAATCAGGATTTAGAACAACATTTAAAAATATTCGCTATGTCTTTTCCGTATATTCTTCACCATATTTCCAAAAAATGTAAAACAACTGTAGAAAATCCTCAGAATCACTGAATGTGTGAATCGGTTTAAGGGAGTCCGAGACACAAAAACCTTAAAATTTTCTAAAAAACTTTGATTGTATTTAAAAAAAAAATCTGTTTTTTATGTTTAAAATGACGTTCAAATTACATTTTTATTTTAATTAGAAGAGGAAATATTAATGTTTTCGTTTCGGTTTGTTTTCAAAATGTAGTCTTCAAGCAATTGTTGACATAAAATGACTTCTCGTGAAAATGTGATTTATTGATTGTATTTTTTAAAAAAATCTGTTTTTTATGTTTAAAATGACGTTCAAATTACATTTTTATTTTAATTAGAAGAGGAAATATTAATGTTTTCGTTTCGGTTTGTTTTCAAAATGTAGTTTTCAAGCAATTGTTGACATAAAATGACTTCTCGTGAAAATGCGTTTTTCTTCATGAAGGGTTTTTTCACAATTTCTTGGATTTAAATTGTTATAACTCAAGAACCATTAAAGATAAATGCTTCAAATGAACATGTCTTTTCTTATTCTTTTACTTTAATTTTTATTTAGCAAATTTGCAAAAGATATTTACTTTTGAAAATATGATATTTTAAATAAAAGTTGCATCGGTCTTTTTTTTTAATTTTAATTTAAATATTTTTAATTTTTAGAAAAAATAATATTTTTAAAAATTCTGAATAAACGTTAAAAATTAAATAATTTTGTTTATTTAAATGTAAAAAAATGAAATTCTTCGAATAGCGCTTTGAGTTATAACGATTTTAAATTACCCCACTTTTTTAAAAAATTTTTAAATTTTGAAATAAAAAAAGATTATGAGAAGTTTTATCATGTGATTTTGTTTACAAATAATTTGGTTAAGCATCGCAAAAAATTCAAATCTTTAACTCAGTAAATAAAAACTATTTTAAAATGTGTCTCGGACTCCCTTAAAAATGGATAAAAATAATACATAATGAAGTTTTTTCTTTTTTAATTAAAGAGCGTATATTTTAATTTGTGCAGAGGTGATTGAGTAATTAGATTTAAATCTCGTAATAGTATAAAATTAAAAGGAAATTAATACCATAAAAATTAATTAAACTTATAAGTATGAATTGGTAAGTAAAATTTTCGCCTGCTTAAGGTTTTGGAATACAGCTATTCTTATACAGAGCGTTAACATGGCATCAACTAGGAAGTCCAGTAAATATTTGTCTAAAGTTTTACAATTAATAATGCTAGCACAATTACAATTAATTTACAATTAATTACAATTAATTTACTAGCTTAATAAATGTAAGCTAGTAAAATAAGTTAAAAGTATATCTTTCCTTATTAAATATTTGTTTACATGTTTTTTTCTAAACTGATGTCAGTAAACAGAATCAACTCAGAGAGATTAAATAATTTTTATTTGACAAGATGAAATGTGACTGTTCAGATTGGAGGTTATTATAAACATCATAAGTCAGTATTTTGCTTCAAAATATGTATATACACACATAGAAACTATTAACTATAAAAGGGAATAAATACACTTATATGCACCTGTGCTACATCGAGCTGAACTCTATAGAATCTAATTTTGTCATATACAACACTTTCATCCCAAAAAATATCATCAAGACTTTCAAAAAGCTTCAATATTTTTGTAAGAAGTGAAGATCTACAGTGCTTACAAACGCATGTTTGAATATTATACCCGTCAACGTCAATAATTACTATTTGTAGAGTCAATAAAAACTTTTCAGTCTTTTTTTCGGCGTTTTTCATTGTTTTTTAGTGACTAAAAAAACTAAAAATATTCTTATTGTTTTTAATACATTCAAAGTTTACTTAAGCAGAGTTAAAATAATTGGTTAATTTCTTTTAACTTATCCATGGGTTACAATCAATGAAATGCACTTAGGTTCAAATAAAAAATTGTTAGGTTGACGTTATCCTTATAAACTAGAACTTTAATTTAAAACTCGTCATTAGGGACCACCGTAATACTTATGCATCATGGATATGCATACTATAAAATATGGAAATAAAACATGTATCAACTATTTATAAAATGCATTGCATTCCCAAAATAAAATTTAAAAGTATGTTTAAACATTTTTAACAAAATGGGACCCTATTGGATTGCAATGGAAGTCTATGGGAATTTGGCGAAATACCGGAAATAGCGTCAAGTTGGCGTCACTTTTGTAGAATAATTTTTGCAGCCAGATTTGGCAATACATCACCAAGTTGTCGAGAAACTTGGCGACATTTTTTTGGTTGACCAGACAATCAAGTAGTACCGAATTACGTAAAAGAGACACCCATTTAAATCTAAAGGTTGAAACCATATTAACTAACAGTTTACTGCATCGGATTAAGTGTCTCATTTTCAATTAAAATACATCTTTGAATTGAAATTTGAATGAAATATAGAGCCATAAAAAATCGAAGAATATCGAAAATAGGATTACAAATATCGTAGCAACTAATCTACTTTATTTCTTTTGCAAAATTTAAGTGTTTTTAATGTATTTTATATTATCTACTTGAAATACAAAATTTCGCAATTTTTTTTATACTTTTCATCAGAACGAATATTTCGAGAGTCCGAAAAAAATAGTTTCGGATACTTGAGGTTATTGATATTCAATGGATTTTTTTCAATTACTACATGATAGTATACACACAAAATTTCATGTCTCAATCTCAATTTGTTCGGGAGATAGAGCGTTTACAGACGGACAGACTGGCAGACAGATATACACATAAACAGACGGAAGACAATTTTTTTTTCTAAGAATATGATTTTCTGAATCTCCAGTGTCTGAAACGTGTAATCCGCCCAAAAATTATTTCGATTTACAAGACGATTGCAAGACTTACCCTAAACTCGCTATGATGGGTAAGTAAAAATGGAAAGAAATATGTGCACAACTATAGAGTCCATTACTTAACGCCCCTGACTAAAAACAGTTCCAGGATAATTATGTGCAACTTGTTATTACTGATAATTAGCTATTTAATCAATTTTAGTCTCTTTTTTCATCTATGTAGAACTTATTAAAAGTTGTTCATCATGATATTCTTTTATCAACATCGTGAATTCATTTTTACGTGATAAAATAGAGAGTGATTACTCAAACAGAATAAATCAAAGCACCATAACTGAAAATAAAGCCAAGTGTAGTGATCAAAAGCTCACGATTTAGTTTCAATAAACCCCACGCAGTGAAAGATATTTCGATTTTCGAACAATCAAAAATCACCAGCAAATAAAGAATTTCGGATTTTCGTCGACGACTTTTATTATTCAGAAAGTCTACGACTATTTCTCTGTGAAAATCATTGGTGCGATTTGCAGCAATAGAAAGATAAGAACCAGCTAAAATTAAGCAAAATACACAAAACAGTGTCCAAACGAAGGTGAAAACAGAATAAGCTGTAAATTCTGTTTCATAAGGTAAGTCTGGTGGATGTCTTCTTAAACTTACCATTGATAAAAAACTCATGAGAGACAATGCATATGCCAAGAAAGTTCCAAGAGATAAAACATTTTCAATTTCTTCATAAATTTTTAACACATCCTCTATGGTTTGTATTGATTTTCTAACTGTTTCAACTCCAAAATCGAGTTTTAAGTCATTTTTTACCGTCAGCAACACATGTTTGTATATTTCATAAAATACAAAATAAATATATCCGAAAAGTATCATGCTCAAGCTAGGAACAATGAAATATTGTGCTAACATTATCCACCCCATAAAGAGAAGCAAATATCTAGTTAAAAGCTTGTTTTGGAGAGGTTTTCCAAAATAATATATTGTTACTGCTTTTAAGTTTTCGTTGTTTTCCGAGCATTTAAGGAACATCAGTGTATTAAAAATAAACGGAATCAAAACACCGATGGAACATATAAGTAACATATATTTGTTCCTTAATTTATAATCCTTCATTTCGTACTTTAAGAAATCCTTAATTTTGCTCAAAAATTTTAATATGCTATTTTGCTTAACCGCAATTGATAAATACAGACATAACGTTAAGATATTTACAACCACCGCAAGGAATACTGAATATGTGTTACCTTTAGGAATATTAATATATGCTACGACAACGGTGTATATGCAAATAAGTAGGATAATAAAAATATTCAAAACTCTTCTAATAATATTTCTTATGTTTTTCTTTCCTCTGGAATCAGCTGAAAGTTGTTCCATAAACGGTAGCCCAAGTAAGAAAAAACAGTTTAAAATGATTTTTATGTCCTTTTCAAATGAATTCATTTTTCATAAATAGAACACTATTTGAATGAAAAGAAAATATTTTCCTCGTGATTGATGTAACCACATGAAAATTATACTTCTTTCACAGAGTCTTGACAATAAGTTACTATAAAATTATTTTTGTGTCCTTTTCAAATGAATTCATTTTTCACAAATCTTACACTATTTGGAAGAAATGAAAATATATTCGTCAGGAATGATATAACCATTTAAAAATAATAGTTTTTCTACAGAGTATTGAAGACGAATTCCTAAACTCTTTGGATGCAATGTAAAGTACATTTCTCTTGTTTGATTCCGAAATATTTCAATACAGAAATTAAATTTTTACTTAAAATTTATGTATCGTGCCTGTGCGATTTTAAAAGATTTTCACTGAAGAAATATATTTATTGAGCAATTCTTTTTTATATAATTATTTTATTTCTAACTGTTTCACATGATTATGCACATCGTGATACATCGTTAATTGTTTTGACATGAAATGTTCAAAAAATCACCAAAACATTCAAAATAATGCATTGATATTTTATTCAACAAATCTTCTGATGTTCTATTTTCTGAGCATTGTAAATTCCAATCATTCATTTTCTTAAAATATTTTTTTTATTTATTTATTTTAATACCAATTAGTTTGAATTAATAAGTATATTATTCACAAATCGAATTTTTTTCCACCGTTAGTTGCTTGATATAAGCTTGGTAGATCTCGAAAATATTTTTTTATCATAAAATATTTTTCAGATAGTTGACAATCGGCATAATTATTAAGTAGTTTCATACATTACGATATAGTTTTCTTATTAATCCTGAATGGGGTTTCAGTTTGATTAAAAAAGTCTTTCCTTTTAAAACCACAAAACGAAATATTAGTTAAGCGGTTGTTCCAAAACTCAAATAATTCTTTCTGTAATGCCTATGGTTCTTTAAATCATGGGATTCTGATTTATTTTATACCGTTAAAATAAACTTGTGTGATTTTCTTCCAATGATATATTATGCAAAATTAAATTGAGGAGCACTTTTTCGAAGCTATGTAGAAAATAACACAACATTAACATCCTACCATGAAAAGTACCAGATTTGTCTTAAGCAAGCACATGTCGAAATTAGAGGCAAATTAATTGTGCAATTCTTCCGCTGTTCAATTAGTTTCTTATAGCTTGCGTATATTTCTCTCAGTAATTGCATACTAAACTGTTTTATTTCTTTAATTTAAGCTTGTATGCTTTTTCTGCAATGAAGTGTTTTGCAGTATAAATTCACGAATAATTTAAACACACAATCAGAAAATCACACGACATTATCATAGTATTATTTTAAGTACCAAATTTTTTGAGCAAGAATATGATGAAATTCGAGATTGATTACTTTTGCAGTTCTTCCACTATTCAAATAGTTTCTTAAAGGCTTACGTATATTTCCTTCAATAATTGTATATTTATCTATTTCATTTCTATAATATAAGCTTGTATGCTTTTCTTGCAATGAAATATTTTGCAAAATTGAATTCCTGAAAAATAACACAATCAGAAAATCACACAACATTAACAATGTATTATTGGAAGTACAAAACTCATTTATGAACTTTAAAAGAGTTATTTTTTAAATATTATTGAAAATCCCTTACAGGGTGCTGTGAATCAAGACGATTGTACTAACATTATTTTAAAAACTTGTGCACTTAGAAGATTATTTTCAATTGTAACACACTTTTGTAACTTTAATAGGAACACAACAGTCTAAAACGTTGTATATATGCATTAAAAGATAACAGAGATAAATGAATGGAAATTTTATGTTTTCAAGTGGTGGGAATATTTGCACTAGCCTAAACTTGTCATTTAATAGTATGACTTAATCTTTATCAAGCAAGTGCAATATAAACAGTTTTATTTTAATAGAGTGCAACAAGAAAAATAAAAATGAGCATGATAAAATAAACATCGCTCAATGAGTGGCATAAAGAAAGTTAAAAACATTTCTATACAATTATTAAGCAATTTATATCCCGAATTGGGAATTTAAACAAATAGGTAAGTGTGGTCGCAGATCGCATAGAGGATTTTGTTTAATATTTCTTTCAAAACAACTTATCCTGTAATTAATAAATCCAAATTGTTATTTATTAACTTCTTACTTAAATGGTAGTATCAATAAATTTTATCTTAAAGTAATTATAAAAGGAAGTTTTAATTTAAACTAGTTTTAGTTTAAATTTTAATCAAATTAAAAATTTTCAAATCAAATTATTTAAATAAAATATAAAATTCCATTTTTTTTAAATACGAAATAAACAAGTTGGAAATTGCACGTGAAGCGTAGCAAATGAGGTGCGTTCGTACGATAACGAAGTTTTAAAAGTATTACTCTCATATATCAATCTCATAAAATTGTAAATAGTAAATTACAATTAAAACGCTCATCAAACCATGTTCTCCCTATACATTATGTAATGGAATAATTTTGTGGGCCTTGTAAATCAATAACAAATGTTCTTTGCACCACAGATTATGTAAAATGTATATTATAATATGTACTTTATAATTGCATATAAATTTTATTAAGTTCGAATGAGTGTAACACCATTAAAATGCATTTAAAACATTTTTCCCCATTGACCGTAATGTAACGGAATACTTTTGTTGTCCCTATGCTTATACTTATGCTTACCCTATGCTTGTCCCTATGCTATACTTTTGTTGTCCCACTATCTATGCATCCGATTTTCATAAAATTTGAAATAACTCGACGAAATTATGTAATAATTATGTATTTTAAATTTCAAACGTATAAAATACATTTGAAACTTTTTCCCCATTCACCAGAATGTAATTTAATAATTTTGATTGCCCCTGTAATTGATCTATGCACAAGATTATCAAAAAATTTTAAATAACTCGACAAAATTATGTAATAATTATGTATTTTAAATTTCAAACGATTAAAATGCATTTGAAACTTTTTCCCCTTTGACAGGGGTCGGAGCATATGGGACAAATTTTATTGTTCTTACCAGAATATTTTATGAATAATCTTTAAGAGACATTTTGTAAGACATACAATAGCTATTTATCATGAAGATTAGTCATAAGAAATTTTGGTCAGAACAATAAAATTTGTCCTATATGCTCCGACCCCTGCCTTTGACCGTAATGTAATGGAATACTTTTGATTGCCCCTGTAATTGATCTATGCATCCGATTTTCATAAAATTTGAAATGACTCCACAGAATTATGTAATAATTATGTATTTTAAATTTCAAACGATTCGGTTTGGTAGTTTTTGCGTTGTTATATGCAGACAGACAGACGGACGGACAGACAGACGGACGGACAGACGGACGAACAGACAAACGGACAGACAGACAGACGGACGGACAGACGGACGGACTGAACGACTACTATAGGTGCTACGTATTTACATAATTACGAACGCACCTAAAAAAAAGTAGCGGAGATATAAATGAAATGTTGACTATCTAAAAACGAAAAAAAAATTTTAACGAAATTTAAAATACTGAATCATTAATAAATCGCAATGGTTTTTAAAAAAGAACAAAAATTAAATTTTATAGAATGTTATGATTGTGAAAAAAAGAAATCCTAATAATATAAATTCTTAAATTGGCAAAAAATATTAAATTTCTTTTAATTGAATCCTTCTTAATGTGAAAATTTCACTCTCCAGCATGGGGAATCGAACCTTTTGTTTGCCTTCATGAGGAACCTTTTGTTTACTAGCATGATGCTTTGCCTCTAAGCTATGGTGTCTACGTTGAAACTAAGATTCTCTTTTAAAATTTAAATCGCGAAAATTAGCAGTTGACATTGAAAAAATTAATTTAATTTAAAAAATAGATTTTTTGAAGATTTTGTGATTTGTTGTGTGACACGAGATATTCAGCTGTAAGTACACAAAATTTGAAGTCTCTGACTTATACAGTTTTTGTGTACGGACTCTGTGACCGACGGACAGACGGAGAACAGAGACGAGTAGAATTTCGTCAAAGGAACGAAACCCTAAAAATTATGATCACTATTTGCTTACAAACTAATGTTTGAATTTTATGGAAATGAATGCTTACCATTAGTGTAAAGTCAGCAATAAATTTGCAGCTTTATTTCAATGTTCTTCTTTAGTTTTTTTTTTTTTTTTTTTTTTTTTTTCAGATGTTAAAAGAACTACAAAACACTTTAGTTGTTTTAATTATGTTCAAAGTTTATCTTAATAGAGTGAAAATATTTTTAAAATTTATGTCGTTTTTTTCTTGAATAATAATGAAAAAATGGTCCCAGGATCCAATAACAAAAATTTTAGCCTGACAACTCCAATCTTTAGATGCTATTGCTCTAATCTTGGAAATTGCAAAGGTATATGTTTATAAGTATATTTAAAATCCACTTCTCAATACCACTGATCGTTTACAGTTTCAGGATATTCACATACAAAAATTTTCTAGTTGACACTGGCAGTTAACAGTTTTTACAGTTTATTACATCTAATAAAACTTATTAAGAGTTGCTCTTAGTAGAAAAAATATTTTTACCATCATTTCATACACATCATTGCATAATTTAAAAAAAAAAAAACAGTTTTTTAGTGATTACTTAAGTAGAGTAAATTAAATCACCATAACTGAAAATAAATCCAAGTGTAGTGATCAAAAGCTCACGGTTTTATTTTAATAAACGCCGAGCTATGAAATATATTTCAATTTTTGACAAAAATAAATAAATAAATAAATAAATAAAATAAAAAAAACAAGCAAATAAAGAATTTCGGATTTTCTTCCACAATTTCCATTCTGCAGAAATCTGGCAACTATTTCCCTTTGAAAATCTTTAATGCGTTATGAAGCAAAAATAACAAGCAAAAAAAGTAAAATAAATTAAAAATTGTTTTGCGTAGAAAAAATTCTTTTAATGCCATTATTGCATGATATAAAAGATGTTAGCCAAAGATTACTCAAGCAGAATAAATTAAAGCACCATAACTGATAATAAAGCCAAGTGTGGTTATCAAAAGCTCCCGGTTTAATTTTAATAAACCCCACGCTGTGAATGATACTTCAATCTTCGAACAATCAAAAAACAACAGTAAATAAAGAAATTCGGATTTTCTTCGACGACTTCCATTTTGCAGAAAACCGACAACTATTTCTCTTTGAAAATCTTTGGTGCGATTTGACGCAATAGAAAGGTAAGATCCAGTTAAAATTAAGCAAAATACCCAAAACAGTGTCCAAACGAAGATGAACGCAGAATAAGTAGTAAATTCTGTTTCATAAGGTAAATCTGGTGGGTGTCTTTGTAAACTTACCATAGACAAAAAATTCATGAGAGACAATGCATATGCCATGAAAGTTCCAAGAGATAAAACATTTTCAATTTCTTCATAAATTTTCAACACATCCTCTATAGTTTGTATTGATTTTTTAACTGTTTCAACTCCAAAATCGAGTTTTAAGTCATTTTTTATCTGTAGCAACACATGCTTGTATATTTCATAAAATACGAAATAGATGTAACTCAAAAATATCATGCTCAAACTAGGAACAATGAAGTACTGTGCTAACATTATCCAACAAATGGCGAGAAGCAAATACAAAGCTAAAAGCTTGTTCTCGAGAGATTTGCCAAAGTAATATAACGTTATATCCTTTATACTCACATTGTTTTGAATAGTCTTTAGAAACATCACTATATTAAAAATAAACGGAATCAAAACACCGATGGAACATATAAGTAACATATATTTCTTCTTTAATTTATAATCCTTCATTTCGTACTTTAAGAAATCCTTAATTTTGTTCAATAGTTTTAATATGCTATTCTGTCTAAGTGCGATAGATAAATACAAACAAAACATTAAGATATTAACAATCAATCCAAGGATTATTGAATATGTGCTAGCTTTAGGAATGTGGATGTATGATATGGCAATAACGTATATGCTAAAAAATGCAATAATGGAAGTATTTAAAACTTTTCTAACGATATTCTTAATTTTTTTCTTTGGCATGGCATCTGATGAATGTTGCTCAAAAAATGGTATTCCAAGTACTAAAAAGCAATTTAAAATAATTTTTATTTCCTTTTCAAATGAATTCATTTTTTACAAATGTAACATTAGTTGAATGCAATGGAAATTTCATGAATAGAATAACCATGTGATGACCCTATATTTTTAATATTGTCTTGACACAAATATAGTCTTGACACTTGAAAATTACAAAATTATTTAGTCAACTTTCTTGTAATGAATTATTAAGTGAAATGAAATTCGGGAATAATTTAATCACCTAATCATAAGATCACGTAACATTAACAATGTATCATTGGAAGTACCAAATTTTCCTTGAGTGAGCATATGATGAAATTAGAAGTTGATTTATTGTAGAATTGTTCTACTACTCAATTAGTTCCTTATAGCATGCATATATATCTTTAAAAAATTGTAAGATGACGCATTTTTTATAATAAACTCTTATGATTTTCTTCCAGTAAATTTTTATGCGAAATCATATCCAGGAATAATTTAAGCGCACATTCATAAAAAAAATCACACAGCATCTTAGTATTGGAAGTGCCAAACTTTTCTAGAGCATATGACCAAGTTAGAAGCTGATTTACTATGCGGATGTTCCAATTCTCAAATAGTTTCTTATATCATTCACATTTTTCTCTAAAAATTCGCAGACAAGTGTATTTTATTATTAAAAAATAATTTTGTATGATTTCCTTGTAATGAATTATTATGTGGAATCAAATTCAGGAATAATTTAATCATATAATCAAAAGATCACATAACAACCTACATTGGAAGTACCAAACTTTTTTTCAGTATATGACGAAGTCAGTGTCTGTTTTATTGTCTTCTAATTCTGAAATAGTGCCTGAGAACATGAATATATATTTTTTTTAATCATATGCAAATATATTTTATTTCTTTAAAATAATCTTGTATGATTTTCTTGTAATGAATTATTATGTGAAAGGAAATTCAAGAACAATTTAATCACATAATCAAAGTATCACATAGCGTTAACAACGTACTATTGGAAGAACCAAACCTTTCTTGAGTATATGACGAAGTTAGAAGCTGATTTACTATGCGCTCCAATTCTCAAATAGTTCCTTATAACATGCATATATTTCCTTAAAAAATCGTATGCAAATGTATTTTATTTCTTTAAAATAATCTTTTATGATTTTCTTGTAATTAATTATTATGTGAAATGACATTCAAGAATAATTTAATCACATGATCAAAGGATCACATAGCGTTAACAACGTACCAGTCGAAATACCAAATTTCCCTTGAATGAGCACGTGAGGAAATTTCAAATTGGTTTATCGTGCGATTGTTCCAGTACTCAATTAGTTCCTTATATCATGCATATATTCCTTTAAAAATCATAAGCTAATGTATTTTTTTAATAAGGTCATATGATTTTCAAGTAGTAAATTATTATACGAAATCAAATCCATAAATAATTTAATCACACAATCAAAAAACAATCATACAACATTAACATCATAGTATTGTAAGTACCAAACTTTTCTTGGGTATATGACGAAGTTGAAAGCTGATTTACTATGCGGATGTTCCAATTCTCAAATAGTTCTTTATAACATGCATATATTTCCTCAAAAAATCGTGTGCAAATGTATTTTATTTCTTTAAAACAATCGTGTATGATTTTCTTGTAATGAATTATTATGTGGAATTAAATTTAAGAATAATTTAATCACATAATCAAAGGATCACATAGCGTTAACAACGTACCATTGGAAATACCAAACTTTTCTTGAGTACAAAGTTAGAGGCTGATTTATTGTGCGGTTGTTCCAGTCCTCAAATAGTTCTCTATAACATGCATATATTTCATTAAAAACGCATTTGTCAATGTACATCAGTTCTTTAAAATAAAATTGTAGGATTTTTTTGTCGTGAATTATTATTCGAAATTAAATCGAGAAATAACTTAGTCACACTATAAAAAAATATCACACAACATTAACATCATACTGTTGGAATTACCAAACTTTTCGTGAGTATACAGATGACGAAATTAGAAACTGATTTATTATGCGGTTGTTCCACTGTTCACGTAGTTCCTTATAGCTTACATACACTTCATCTGATAATTGTATGGTTATCTGTTTTATTTCTTTAAAATAAGCTTGCATGACTTTATTCCGATAAAACACTATGCAAAATCAAATTTAACTACTTTAAACAAGTTTTTTTTTTATTTGTTTAAATATTTTCTAAAGCCACTGCGAACTTGTGTTAAATCTATATATATATATATATATATAGACTTGTGCATTTAGAATTTGAAATCTCTTTTAAAACTATGATATGAACATGACAGTCTAAAACGCAATATTGCTAAAATAAAGGTATTGGCATTAATAAGTAAATGGAAAGTTCGTGTTTTAAAGTGATTGTATGTCTAATGTTATCAAGCTTGTCATTTAACATTATGACTTGATCTATATCAAACAAGCGCAATGCAAACAATTTTATTTTAATCTTAATGCGATGCGAATAGCAAATTTATATCGATAATTAAGTAAACATAGTTCATTGCAAGGCTTAGACAAAATTTTCAAATGCTTTAATATAATCATTCCATTGAGAAATGTTAGTGAAAAAAAGCACAATACAGTAAAACTTCATCAAATCCGCACAGTCTGGGATCAGATGTTGTGCGGATTTTGGAATTTTGCGGATTTCTGGTCATTGCGATATGTATATTTTTTAAACAGTAATTTGAATGTAATTAATAATACAATCGAAATTATAATAAATGCTTACAATATAATAAATTATTAAAATAAATAATAAATTAAAATAATGAAAATTTAGATAATTTTTAAAGTGATTAAAATATTAAAAGCAAATGTCGTATTAATCAATAATGTATGATTAAATATTATTCATTATAAAGATGAGGTGTATTTTTCCTAAATTATTCAATAAAACCTGTCTCATAAAGGTGTATTACTAATTCCCATAAAAATCCTAAACAGGGAAGTTTTATTTCAGGTTTAGCCAGACTAAATTAAAAAAAAAAAATCTTGATAAATACATAAATATATTTTGAGAAGATTGTGATTACCAATGATATAAGCAATATCTTGAAATTTTTCAGTATAATAAATTTTTGAAGGATTTAGTAGGATTAATTAAATTTGAATTTACAGTGATTTTGTGCAATATTTATAACCCCACTCAAATCTTTTATTTTAAATTGTTTTCTTTGTATTTATAGAATTATAAAATGTACAAATATGATGTTCTTACAACATAAATATAGAAATATTTCCGAATTGAAATATCCCCATCTCCCTCCCCCAACACCAAGAAAGCTGAAAAGATACAAAGGCAAAAGAAATCATCCTTTTTAAAAATATTTTTGTTTTGTTTAACCAATAATGCTTTTGTGACAAAATAAAGTAATGTATCTGTAACTAATTCTAAACAGTATTACAGCTAATTGACTTATTAACCTTCCTACCCCGAATGGGTCTAATCGACCCATAACTGTAATTTGTTTTATACGATTCGAACGAGAACGTTTTTTATAAAGAAAGTTAAATATAATAGATTCAGACGAATAGGTCAGTTAAATATTTTAAAATATTTTAAATAACGATTCTGGTGTGAAATGTTTTTTTTTATCAAGATTGAGTAAAATTTGAACAGGGTAGGAAGGTTAAAAGAATTTCATAATAAGTAATTTTTATAGTACTTATAAGTACCGTTGGTAGATAAAGGGTTAAAATGTATATGGAAATGATATAAAGCAAAAAAAAAGTCAAATTTTGTCCCTATATCTGAACTGAATGTTTCATTGTGTACATACGTAAATTATATGTGGATGTTAGAGAGTTGCGGATTTGAGGGAGTTTACTGTAATACAAACAAAAACGAGAATGCATGCACCAGGCATAGATAAAAGAATTCTTTTAAATTGCGGAGGATATTTTTAAGAAATTTAATATTTTTATACATTGAAATGAGATTTAATACGTATTTTTTAAAAAAAGCACATAACTTAGCAAAAGTTCATTTTCAGCAATCGCTGTTTTCATGCGGTATTATGTGCAAATATCAGCGTGTAACCGTGTATATGATACGATGAATATAATTCATCAGTCATTGTTAGTAATAACCAATTATTATTAATAATAACCAAATAAACCAAATATTAATAATATCCAAATAACTAGCTTAATATGAAAAATTTATGAGAGTTTTTCAAACTAACCAGTTACTATTAATAATTAGCAATCGAAGTTGGTAAATATAATAAATTTCAACTCGTTTAGCTTGAGATTTTTATTTCGTATGCATTTTTTTTATAAATATTCATTTTTAAAAGTATGCATTTCCAAGCTTCTTAAATTATTCTTTGAATATTTCTGTGTTTAAAATGTTTATACAATTCATTTAATAATTATAAAAATAATTATTTTAAACTGTTTATTTTTTGTGCCTTATTAATAGAATACTTCCTTTGATTGAGTATTAATGTCATTAGCAATTATTTTTGTTATTAAATTCAAATATTTATGATAGTCCATATTTTTGTAAAGTTACTAAGCGTTACTATTCGTTACTAAGCTTAATTAATCATATTGACCGAATTTCATTGGTAATTATAATTCATAATTAGTAAATTTGGTTCATATGCAACATTTATCAAATTTACCAAAAGACGCAATTATTATTAATGAAACAAGGAATTATATATAATAACCATAATACTCTAAAAATTAGATAATAATAAAAATACATACCACAACGAAAATGCAATACCAGCAATTATAAATCATAATCAGTCTTTTAGTAAGCATAGTTATCAATAATAATCAAATTTTTTTGCGTATCTCTGTAAATCAAAAATAAATGCCACAGATTTCATAGTCTCTTGAAAGCATAATGTAGAACACGTGTAGGCTACTTTTTAATTTGATTGTGTTTGAAGGATCGTAACATCATTGCAATTCGCTGCAATCAATTTTTCTACATTGATCATTATATAATGGAATTCTGTTATGCGTGTCTGTAAACGAACTATAAATGCTACTTATTCTATCCTTTTTAAAAGAATGTTGTATTTCTAGCCACAGAAAAATACCCATAATGACAAATAATGATAAATAAACAATTTGAACATAATGTAACATACGTAACATAAAAAAAAAAAATCTCTGTAAACGATTTATCCTGTGATCTTAGTGCAACGTAATTCTTTTGTGGGCTCTGTAAATGAGCTATAAAAGTAATGCACTACATTTACATTTTTATACTAAACCTCAATAATATGTAAAAGTTACATGGAAATGTGAGTGTATTTAAGAGAGTTAGAGTACAGATACTCGGACAGACAGACAAACTGAATTCATGAATAATTTTCATAAAAATATTGAGTTTCATAACAGACTGTCATCTATGTTTACTAGGAGGGCATTTTCCACTGAGGTGTGCATTTTTAAAGCTATATAATTTTTTGTATTTTAAATAATTTGCATATATTTTTTAAATCCTATACAGGGCCGCGGAAGAATTTATTCAACAAGTTTGCGAGAGAATTCGCAAATTTGCTGCATATGGACACTGGACAATAATAACAAATAATGTAGTTTTACTGATTTATCTGTTTTTAAAATTACTTTTTTAGGTATTTCATTTCATTAGACGGAAAAAAAGAAACTTTTTTGTAATATTTTGCTAGTATTGAAAAATATTTATAACTTATATTTAATGTATGTTTTTTTTTTCATTCTTTTTTCAATAATGCAGTGTAAATACAATAATCCAGATATTGTTTTTCAGACACGCAGAACTGCGAGTTATTGGAGAAATTAAAAAAAATGTTTAGACTGTGAAAAATATTAAAAATTGTTTAAAAATAAGTAAAGAAAAAAGGGTAGGCCTTATAAATATTACAAATAAGACAGTGGCGGATCCAGAGACTAGTTTTTTTTTTTTTTTTGGGGGGGGGGCGATCTCAAGTGACATATAATCAATACATTCATAGTTTCTATTAGTTATGTCATTATTTGCAGTTAATTATTAATGGATATGGATTAGTTAATGCGAATAAAATACTATAGAGTAAGATGAAGGTAATTTTCCATCTGAAAAATGCACCATTCGCTGCTAGAGTGGTAGCAATAAAGAAAGTTTACAAACAAACATTTCTGTCATTCAATCTACGATTTCTGTCATTCAATCATTGTCCCTTTCATTTCGAGAACTTCTCAAATCAAACTCGTAAATTTTGGGGAGGGCGATCGCTCCATTGCCCCCCCCCCCTCGCTGGATCCGCGCCAGAAATAAGATGACTTTTAAATAAAAATCAAAAATACTGCGGAACACAATTTTCACCTTGTTTTAAACATAAAATATGTAATATGAATTTTAACCCTTTATCTATCGCATTATGAATTTATGAAAACTTTACATTCTAAAGCATTTTACATAAATTGCTGAAACTAAATTATAAGATTTACATAATCATTTAATAAATATTCCAAAGATTTTAGAAGAATTGGAGAATTTAGAAGGATTAATTAAATTTGAATTTACAGGGATTTTGTGCAATTTTTAAAACCCCACTCAGATTTTTTATCTTTAATTATTTTTTTAGTATTTTGTAAAATTATGAAATGTACAAATATGATGTTCTTACAATATTAATATAGAAATATTTCCGAATTGAAAAATCCCTATCTCCATCCCTCAGCCCTAAGAAAGCTGAAAAGATGCAAAGACAAAAGAAATCATCCTTTTAAAAATATTTTTGTTTTGTATAACCAATAATGCTTTTGAAACAAGATAAAGTAATGTATCTATAACTCACTCTAAACAGTATTACAACTAACTGACGTATTTAAAAAATTTTATAATAACTTATTTTAATGGTACTTATAAATACCATTGGTGGATAAAGGGTTAAAATGATCACTGATTTACTTAGAAGACGATAAAAAATAATCAAAGATATTAAAAGTTAACTGCTTTTAAAATATCTTAGCACTTTCAGGCCTTATTCAGGCTCTTCAACAGGGAATATATTTATAACTAACTGTAAGTTTATTTATACAAATACATGATTTCGTTTTGAAAATGAGCGAGCCAATAACTATTACACTTGAAAGTAGGAGTAGTTTTTTGGATTAAACTTAAAGAAGTTAATTTAAATTACCTCTCATTAAGTTTAATCCAAGAAACTACTTCTACTTGTATCATCTACATGTATAAATAAACAATAGTTAGTTATAAATATATTATCTGATGAAGAACCTGGATAAGGCTTGAAAGTGCAGAGATATTTTAAATAAAATTAACTATAACACATCTTTAATTATTTTTAATCGCCATTTAAGTAAAACAGTGAACGTTTTAAATTGCGTATACATTTTTAAATAACTTGTATTGACTCCAATCGATTTATCGCAGTGAGAAATTGTATGTAGCGTGACACCCTAGCGGAACCCTTACTGATTTTTTCGGGTTCTGATTACTATTACAAAGTTTTAACCCTATTTCATACTTATCTTTGTTTGTTCAAAGTATAGTAGAGTTACATTTAAAAATTATTGGTGAGAATTTTTTTTATAAATTATACTCTTTATTATATAAAAAAAATCATAAATATTGTAGATAATTGATACCATTCCTTGAATGATTTCAAAATTTTCCTATTAATCGTTTTCAATCACTTTAAATTGATATATGACTTATAAAAATAAAAGATATGTAAATAATACAAGGAAATGTTATATTTTTCATTTCTTAAATCGATGCCAAATCTTATAGATATGTGATTTGTAAAAATACAAACCCTTTAAAACGATACAAAAAATTCGTATATTTTACCTTTTCTTTCATCGATGCCAAATCTTATGCTCACAAAAATATAGAGAAAAAAACCTGTAAGAATTATTTTAAAATGAAGCATTAAACAACCGCTTCGATAATTGAAAAAATAAACACAAAAACTTTATCAAAATTGCTATACTAACCCGCTTCAATTATTTTTTAACTGATACTCTGAATTTTAAAATAAAAATCTTTTAAACACTACAAAGAAATTGTTTACTTTCTCTTTTCTTTTACCGATGCCAAATCTTACGCTAACAAAAGTAGAGAAAGAAAAAGGTAATAATTATTTTTCAATTAAGGATAAGCGTTGCGATATTTCAAAAAAATTATCATTAAAACTTAAAATATTACCAAAACATTACCAAAATTGCTATACTAACTCCTTTTAATATTTTTTAAATTGTATATCCGAATTGTAAAAATTACAAACCTTTTAAACAATACGAAAAAATTGTATATTTTCTCCTTTTAGTTACCGATTCCAATTGTTATGCTCACGAAAAGAGAGAAATAAAAATTTAAGTGGTAAGAATTTTTTTAGAATAAAGTACAGTCGAACCTCTATATAACGAAACTCCATACATCGAATTTCTCCATATAACGAATTTTTAGTAAGAACGGTCCCCTTTTCGCATGATTACATTAAAAACAGACTCTATATAGCGAAATATCTATCTCCATATAACGAATTTTTTCATAAATTGATCTTAATTTATTCAGTTTTAAAAAAGCTTCGAAATCATATGGAATCAATTTTCCATCACTTATTTTTAATTTATCGTTCAGTGGAGAGGTTTTTTTTTTTTTTTTTTTTTTTTTTTTTTTTTTTTTTTTTTTTAAATATTACTTCTCTCCTTATTCTTTAAATCTAACAAGTTCATCCCACCTCCCACACACCTTTCAACATCCTTATCAAAACACAGTCGATTGAATTGTTACACATATAAGAGAGGAATCAATGAGAGCACATAAGAGAGACCTTCAAATGGAGGAAAATATCAACTACAATTTTTCATTCCTTGCTAAAATTTGAGAATTTTTTTTTTGAGAGCGTAACAATTGTAATTTTAAAATCAAAACAACAAAAAATTACAGATTTCTTCCTCTGAAATTTATGTAAGTCTTCCTCATTTGATTTTCATTAAGCTTTCAAATAAATGTCTTTTCTCTTTTTTGAAACTGCTTAAATAAGTAAGAAATAAAATGTTAGGTTAATATATACTTTTAAACATTTCAAATTCTTAATTAAAAAGATCAAAAATAATATTTGTTCAAAATTTACACATTAAATACTATTTTTAACATCATACTCTATACATCGAATTTCTCTATATAACGAATTTTTTACTGGAACGATGGATTTCGTTATATAGAGGCTCGACTGTATAAGCATTTCGATATTTTAAAAAAAATGTGCTGAAAAACATTACCAAAATTGTTGTATTAACATTTTCAATCATTTTTTGAATTGAAATCTCCCTTTTAAACAATACAACCCTTTTAAACAATACAAAAAAATGTGTATACTTCTCTTTTCTTTTATTGATACCAAATCTTACACTAACAAAAAGAGAGAAAAACTAGTTAGATGCGCCATCCCAAAACTTTCTTCTATGTCATACGAACATTTTAATATTTCAAAATTTAGTTACACATGTTAATGCGTTAATGTTATTAATTCAGTACTACACCAACTATGATTTGCATTTTAAATTTCTGCTTCTGTTAATTAATCGGAGTAAAAATGAGTTTTTGTGTCTGCACGAGCCGATGAACAGTAGTACGATAGTCAGATTTTTTCAAATTTAGGAAGGATCTACTCGCCATACTAAAAAAAAAATCACAAAAAACACACACAAAAAATTTAGTTCAGTTCAATGCATAACTTCAAATACTTTTTAACGGTAAAATAATAAAAATGGCACACACATCGCGATTATAGCGCCTCCTTCCGGCGGATTTTTTTCAAATTCAGGGAGGGTCTGCTAACCATAGTCAAACACTTATACAAAAATTCTATCATTCAATTCTATGCATAATTTCATATACTTTTCTGTGGTAAAATATTGAAAATGGAACAAGAATCGCTATTGCAGCGCCCCCTTCAGGTGGATTTTTTTCAAATTAATGGAGAACAAACTATCTATAGCGATACACTTACACAAAAAATTTGGATCAATTCGAGGCATAACTTCATACACTTTTAGTTGGTACAATATTGAAAATGGCACAAAAATTGTTATTGCAGCGTTTCCTTCCGGCGGAATATTTCAAAATTGAAGGAGAACCTGCTTGCCACAGCCAAAAACATTCACAAAAATTTTAGTTCAATTCTCTGTATATCTTCATACATTTTTTGATGGTAGAATGGCGACATACGGACACACGTAAAGACACACGGACAGACAGACATTTTGTAAAACATGTTTTTTCGAATCTCTAACCCCTAAAACGTATAAATCCGTCAAAAAACGGAAGTCGAAAAAATTTTCGATTACAATACTTTCTTCTATTGAAGATAAAAGAAAGTAATAAAAAAGTTAAGTGGTAAGAATTATTTTAGAATAAAACATAAACGTTTTGATATTATAAAAAACGTACGCAAAAGATATTACCAAAATTTCCATACTAAACATTTTTAATCCTTTTTTAAATTGATATGTGAAATGTAAAAATAAAAATCGATTTAAACGATACAACGAAATTCTATATTTTCTCTTTTCGTATACCAATGTCAAAAAATAAATAAATAAATAAATAAATAAAGGTTTAAGGATAAGAATTATTTGAAAATGAAGCATTAAAAAATAACTGTTTCTATAATTGAAAAAAAGTACCCAAAAACTTTACTAAAATTTCTATACTAATCCTCTTTAATTATTTTTTTAACTGATAATCTGAATTACAAAAATAAAAAATTTTTAAACGATACAAAGGAGTCATACATATTTTTTCTTTTATCGATTCCAACTCTCACCTTCTAAAAAACAGGGAAAGAAAAAAATAATAGAAAACAACCATTAAAAAATGCAGTTTTAAATATGTATATAGATAATTTTAAAAATATGCATTAAAATGATATCAAAATTATCATATTAATCGGCTTCAATCCCTTTTAAACCGATTCAAGAATTATAAAATAAAAAATCAAATAAACAGTACATTCAAATATTACATTTTTCAATTCTTTAATCGATGCCAAATCTCACACTCACAAAAAGAGAGAAAAGAGTTATTATTTTCCTCTTAAACACCAAACCGCAGACGATTTCAATCCTATTTATGCTATCATATAATCAAGCCGCACTTTCCATTCATTAAACTTTATTCAAAAGGAAAAACTGAATAAAAGCTTGACCGATATTCTTCCATATTTTCTAAAGTAGGGCAAAACGCTTACAGTGTGAATGAAATCTGGCTTTCACTTAACAATTTAGAGTTGGTGTTGCGGTTGAAATGAACAGTTTGATGGAGAAAAAAAATTAAAATATTTATATATTCGTCTTCATTTTATGCAGTATATGTTTTTCATTATCGTTCAAAATTTATTTAGTTTAGTGCTATTCAATACGTTTTATTTTATTCAATATGTCAAAAAAAAATATTTAGATTGAAAAAAAAAAATCATGTATGTAAATTATTTTAGAAAATCGCAAAAGCCATGCTTTGTTTGGATTCGCGAAGCATTATTTTATAAAACAGATATTTGAAAGTAACAATATTTTTTAATGTTATTTTTGCATCTTTATTTAGAGAAAAAAAAAATAAAAAAAACGTTATTTTATGTTTTGGCGCGTTTTAATTTTTTATTTATGATGTAAGACTGGCATAATAAAATATTTTCGAAGCAAACTATTACAAAATATTTTTTAATTTTCAACTAAAAGCTCTTTTAAAGATGTTTTTGCAATTTCCAGTAGCTACTGGTGTTTTTTAAAGTTGTTGGAAACATGCATGTTTCCAATCTTTGTAATTAACATGAAATAATCTTTGATATCTATTTTAGAATAATATATTTGAAGAGAGCTTGAAGAAAGTTACTTCTTCAAAATCCTATTTTCTGGAAAAACATTTGAAATCTGCTCTCGTTGATACTATGAATTTTTAACTGTATAAAACTTTTTATTCTAATTTCTTCGTTTTTATACATATTAGCGTATGATTAATTTTTGATATTGTAGAATTTTTCTTAAAGAAAATTTCTATTGAATGCTTAATTTTGAAAGATTTTCACTCTCGACAACGTTACGTACGTTTTTAAGCCAACTGGTGTCTATATATCCTCAATATTTACAACTGCTTCATCTAATGTTAAACCTTGGTATTTATGAATTGCAACAGCAAAAGCTAACTGCAGAAGAAATTCTTTCCTTGAGCAATTTATGCTTCCATTTTTCCAGAATTTAATTATTGGGGGAATTGGTACGCACCAATTCTTATAAGTTAAATTACTGTAGAATTCAAATTTATCCATGATTATTCGCGATATCTGGTCTGGTGGCTTGTGATTTTCTTTAATACGTGCACAAAGTCTAAAGTCTCGTTCACTAAACCTTTTTCGGCCTACAAATAAAAACGTAACATTACTTTAGATCCAAATGGTAAAGTAAGAAATGGTTAAAGTCCATTTGTCGTTTCTGAATTGGCCAACTTTGCTTTAGTACATTTATAAAGAGCTTGAATCAAGGCAACAACTCCACACAATTCTTTTAATTTTTCACTTATATAAAAAATTTAACAATTAATTTTATTTGTTTACTTTTGTTGCCACTTTACAAAAAAAAAAAATATCCATAATACAATTCTTTTAAAATGTTTAAGTGTCATCTGTGCAAACGATTTTGCGGAATAATGAAAACATATTTTATTTATTAAATTAATCATGATTCTATCTATAATCACTTACTCCGTGATTTATATTTTTTTTCTGAAAATGTACGCGTTTCATTTTTTATTTATTTGCTAAAATACGTCCGTATTGGAAATGCATGTAAAATAAATTAATTAAAATAATACTTTTTTTAACGTTTTACTGTAAAAAAAAAATTTATTCTGCAAATCTTCAGATCATAATTTATTTTTATGTTTAATTTGAAGTTAAAACATTGAATAGTTTTTTTGTAAAGTGTACGACAAAATGTAATTTGAGTGGGCTAGTAGAGGATTCGCTTCGTTCATTCTAACAATAGAAATTGAAGAAGTGACGATACATTGTTAGACAAACTCCAATATAGCTTTCGGAGAAATTTCATTTGTAAATGCATTTTTGCCACTACAGTGAAACCTCCAAATAAGGGACACTCCGAATAAAGGACACCTCTATTTAAGGGACAAAAGTTGCGGTCCCAAAAGTGCCCCTTAATTGGAGGTTTCACTGTGTAAAGAACTCCGAATAAGGGACACCTCTATTTAAGGGACGAAAGTTGCGGTCCCAAAGGTGTCCCTTATTTGGAGATTTCAATGTATTTGGTAGTGTAAAAAATTAAGATGTGCAAAGTTTAGAAAAACTGCAGTAAAAATTTAATTTAATCATATGTTGTACTGGTCATGGTAAGTGTTGTCAGCGTCATGCATGGACGTGTTTTTCCTTTCAAAGATTTCAAAAATCAACAAGTCGGAATTAGAAGGTTAAACTTGGCAAATGAGTCCATTCTATATTATCATTCTATACAGGGTGTCAACTCTCAAGGATGTCCAAAGACTAATTTTTAAATCGTTAGTGATACACATACAGTTCCAATTACACAAAATGTTTTAAATGGGGTAAAGAAATATTTTAAAACGATTTGGGTCAATAAAAACATTTCTTAAAAAAAGAAATTTAAATTTTTGTATGATCTCTCAGGGCTATGAGTTATATTTATTAAAATTTTACGTCTGGTGAATTTCGTGGCCAAGGAAGTACCCTAATGTTGCATTGGCTTTGCCAACTCTCAGTTGACATAGCGGTATGATGTGACGCTAAATCTTGTTGAAAGATGAAATCATCTCCAAATAAATCTTCTGGTGATGGAATCATGTAATATTCCAAACTTTCTTGATATATCTGGGAGTCAACCTTTTCGTAGACGATGCTTTCCGGGTCCTTCTGCACTCATGAAACCCCAAATCATGACACTAGCAGCAAATATTACGGAACGATTAAGGAATTCTTTATCAAATACATCTTGCTTCAATCTCTAAACTTGAATACCTTGAGTACCATATGAAACACAAATTATACTTTCATGACTAAATAATACATATTTCCAATCGCCTTCGCTCTATAAACGTCTTGATTTACACCAAACCAATCTTAAACACTTTCGTTTTGCAGTCATGAGGGGTTTTGCTTTCGGTATACGAGATTCAAACTTAAATTTAGAGACGTCTCAATGTTGTTGATGTAGAAACTTCAACTCCTTCTTCTTTCTATTTTCGGTGCAATAATAACAGACTTTTAAAACGGTTTTCATTAACCTCGTCCGGCACATTGTGCTTGGTCTGGGAAACCTAATTTTAATTCCGAACGGCACCAATAATATTTTAGTAAAATTTTGCTTTTACAATAAAAGCTTAAATTAAGAATTTCAAAATATCCAAAAAATTCGTTTGTGGATTCCGGTGTCTGTCGATAATTTCTCATTTTACTAACAGATTTTTTCCGTGCCAGAAAGGATTAACTATACGTTTCAGTTTCCTGTCATCTCTAGCCGATGTTTTTGGTTTTTGGCCGCCATTTCGGCGATTATTTTGAAATTTTCGATTTTTTTTAATATTGTGTTAGTATTTTGCTAACGCTTGATTGCGAACAATGTGAATAAATCGCTATATAACATTTTTAACGTTCCGATACAAATCAACCATACAAAGTTTAACAGGTTCAGGAATATCACTCCCACGACCCATTTTAAGACGAAAAAGCAAACAAACTGCAAAAAAGTGTACTGACTTTAAATAAAATCTTCTGAATTTAATCAATGATACCACCAGCTCTGAATTGATGAAAATAAAAGGCGAATTAATGCGAAATATTCTAATATTTTGAACTAAATGAATAAATATTCTAATATTTTGACTTTTCAAAATATTTTTTTTTCAATTAATCTTTCCAAATATAATATTAATTTTAAGATAATAAATAGATTTAATCAACAATAAGTTCTAAATAAAAAATATCGTTTGCATATTTGCATTAAAATACATTAAATTACAAAACAATACTTTCGATTTGTTTTAAAAAAAGTAATTATTGTAATATTTTGAATATGAGCTGTATTTAAAAATATATGACTACAGAAACGGTGGATGGAGTCTCAATTTTTTTCCTTTAATACCACTTTGTCTCCAATGGCTACATGCAATTAGCGCTTTCATGTACAATAATTAACTTTAAAGCATCTTTTTTATGACGTCACTATCATGACACCCAGTTACCGTCAGGTGAATTTTCGCATGGTAATGACAATGAACGAAAAAAATTAATTTGGCAGATCTGGAACGACTGGTAGTTTCTATATTATTGATATTTAATGATTTTATATGCTAGTTTGAATTAAATTTTTAATCATTTTATTTAATAATTAAATAATCAAAATAATAATAATTTTGTCATTTTAATTACTTTATTTTAATTAAATATTTAAAAATTAATTATTATTTATTAAGGAATTTTTATTAGTATTAAAAATTTAATAACTAGTATTAGTATTTTAATATCACTTATTAATAATTTTAATCAATAATTAATATTAAAATAGTTGTATTAATCATTAAATAATTATTTTTATTAATCATTAAATAATTAAAATCTTCTGAATTTCTTGATGCCTTATGAATCATTGTTATTGTAAATTTTACCTTATTTAATACGAATATTTTTCTAATTTAGTTAGGCAAAAATTCCTATTTAAAAAAAAAATCTGTGATAAAAGATTCTACAACACACGCTCGTTCCAAAAGGCTATATGCAATGAGCTCTTTCACGTACAATAATAAACTTAAAACATCTTTATTATGATGTCACTGCCAATACACTTCGTTACGGTCAGGTGAATTTTCGCATGGTAATGACAATGAGCGAAAAAAATTCATTTGGCAGATCTGGAACGGTTTCTAGTTTCTATATTATTGATATTTAATGATTTTATATGCAAGTTTGAATTAAAAAAAAAAATCATCAGCTCTAAAGATAGAATCTTTTCCTTCTCTTGATCATATATTTACAAGTTCGATGAAAGCTGTCGGCAAGAATGAATATGATTAAGGAAATTATGTTTTTATTTCGTTTAAAGGCAATAAACGCGATCGCTTATTATTATTTTTTTTTCTTGAAGTATTATGACCGAAAAAAATGTACAGCATTAGTTATTCAAAAGTAAAGATACAGGGATTATATGCACTGCATTCGCCATAAAACGTATTTGAAATAACAAAAATAAAGAACAATAATTCTGGCCCAGGTCAATATCCTTTAATGACTTATTCCCGCCGTAAAATAGGAATTTCCACCAGAAAAAAAAAAAAACGTCAAATTGTCTTTATATTTATCAGAATAAAAGAAAATTTATAAAAAAAAATAAAATGAAAAAGCTTATAAAAATTTCAAAAAAAATTATAAAATTCCAAAAATGTGTGATCGGGAAGCAGTAGCACAATCGATCAACTCATCGAGTTCACGGATTAAATTCTAAAATTAGTTAAAACTCGATTCGTATATTAAAATGCAATCAGTCTGCCAAGTTATATCTTCGTGAAAAACATCTGAAAACCTGATTTTAGCGGTTGACTCGTAGATTTACCATTGTGTTTTCCTACACCAAAAAGTGTGAAAACATGGGAGACTGAGATAAGGAAAACACAGTGATAAACCTACGAGTCAACCGCTAAAATTGGATTTTCGGATATTTTCCACGAAGATATGACTTAGTAGAAAGATTGCGATTTAATATGCGAATCGATTTCTAACTTATTTTAGAATTTCAGCCGTGATTTCAATGAGGTGATTATCTGTGCTGACGGCTCCCGGTCTGTATATTTTGTTACTGAAATGCTGTACATAACCTTCCTTATAGAATTTTGTATTTATTTTTTTTCCATGAAATCTTTTCCCTATAATTCTTTTGTATTTTATACGTTTGCCCTCCCTTCTCACAGCTGTTTGAGTTAATTACCTTCGAAAAAAATTCAAAAAATCAAAATAGACACATATTCGGTTTAAACTTTGTTGGCTTTTTAGCTCACAGGGTATCAAGCCTGACAGTTAATGGGTCTGCAGATTCTCTACAATGTACAAACGTATGTAAGTACGTAACGAGATAACTCTTTTTAGAAATATCAAATTTTCTTCAAATTTGGTATATCGTTTCATTCTGATAAGACACTTTCCTATAAAGTGTCTGATTAGTTAAACTTTCCTTATTAGATTTGCAGGTCCATTAGCTAAGTATAAAGGGGAGAACTGGGATCTAATTTCCCCTTAATTCAGATAAATGTGTTTTCCGTGCAGAATTATTCGTTTTGCTTCAAATTTGATATACTAGTTTATTGGTATAAAGTTTTTCTATAATTAGATTTGAAGGTTCATGAGTTAAGTATAAAGGGAGGAAATGGGAGAACGAATCCCCCTCCCTTAATTTACTTTTCGAGGGGCATTATTGTTTGAAATAAAGATATAACATACAATTAGCATAAATAGCCAATGAGTTCAATGTCATATGTTTAACAGGGCACTTATCTTTATTTTATTTTAGGATATTGGCTATTTCTAATAATTTACAGTTTAGTTCAAAAGTGTTTATGATTTTCCTGTGCCCAAAAGTTTGAATACATGGAGTATTGGAAGCAGGAAAACATAATAGTAAACCAATAGGTCAACCGCTAAAATATGATTTTTAGGTGATTTCCACCAAGGTATGACTTGGGACTGATTACGTTATAGTATGCGGATCAAGATTTAACTAATCGTAGATTTTTATCGATGAACTGAATGAGGTGATTATCTGCATTGCCGCCTCCCAGTCTATAATGGGAAAAGCATAAAATTGTTCTTTAAATACATTATGGTAATGCGTTTTCCAAATATTTTATTTAGATATCATTTTTCACCTCAATATACTGCTAAATTTTGTTTTAATATAGAGAATGTGTTGAAAGTGTTCCATAAACTATGCTTTATGTATGATTTTTCGTCCTTGTTTATTCTTCTAGATGTTAATTTCTGTCTAAAAATAATCCATGTTACTGAAATAAAATTTTAACGATTAGCATCATTTAAGTAACATCCATCTATGAAAATAGAGAATTGTATATAAAGACTAATTCTTCGCCCCCGGCAGTGACAATTTCCTTTTATTTATTTATTTTTTTTTTTTTTTTTGCAAAATGATCTGATTGTTTTTATTATCTAAACTAAACTTACTGGTTATATGATTTAGTTTCGCCTAAAGGCCAATATGAAGCTCTGATAACACCAATGTAGTTTTTGCATGAGTTAGCGTTTAATCAATAAAATAATGAAGATCTTAAATATGGTATTTGGCTCGTGATAGTTTTTACGTTTGACAGGCTTATAATATAAGTTATGAATAAAATTAAATTTGCATTCTTTTTTTGCTTAAAAAATAGGACATAGCTTACTTCACTGTCGCTTTGGGGTGATAATATGCTCAAGTTCTTCTGAAAGTAAATATGGAGCTTAACTCAAATGTCATTTCGTAAAATAAGACCAAAGAAGATCGATATCGTAAATACCTAAGCCGGTTTGTAGTAGTTTTTAGGATTAAGGAGACATGGAAAATTTCAACAAGTAAAATGGAGCAGTTTTTGCGAAATATTCAACATCATGTATTTTATTTAAAAATAAAGACAGAAATGATTTTTTTTTTTTTTAACAGTAGATATATACATTATAACCCATATATGAATCAAAAGAAATTAATTTCTAGCATAAATTAGTTTTAAAGAATTAATTAACTTTTTACATAGTTTTTGAACAATATGTCGGTTTTGGTACACTTTTCAAAAAAAACTGTTGAATATATCACCTTAAAATTTGTTTTGGAATCTAAATTCATATTATATGAGAATACTGTGTTGCCAATGGGCTACTTTTTTAAAATTCATATTTGTTGATTGGCACCACATTTTTGAACTGGTAAAATTTCCATTATTTTCGCCTTTATTAATACGTCATTAAATAAGGCAAATTTTACCATTTCAAAAAAGTGGTGCCAATGAAGAATTTGAATTAGAACAAGTTGGAAATTGCACGTGAACGTAGCAAATGAGGTGCGTTCGTACGATAACGAAGTTTTAAAAATTATTCAGATCTTGCTGATATAGTAGAGCGTACTCCGGATACAGTATAGTAGTCGAAATCTTTACGTTTCTGTAAATATGCAGGAAGTAATTTTTATTACACCTCAGCAACGTATATCTTATTCATAAAATGTGAAATAGTTGAATATAATTAAAACACGTACCAAACCATGTTTCCCCGTATAGCATTATATAGTGGAATACTTTTGTGTGGCCCTGTAATTTAATAATAAAAATTCTTTGCATCACAGATTGTACAGAATGCATATTTTAGTATATATTTCATAGATTCATGCCGATTCTGTTATGTTCGAATGAGTGTAACATCATTAAAATGCATTTGAAACTTTTTTCCCCATTGACCGTAATGTAACGGAATCCTTTTGATTGTCCCTGTAATTGATCTATGCATCCGATTTTCATAACATTTGAAACGACTCGACAAAATTACGCAATAATTGTATGTTTTAAATTTCAAACGATTAAAATGCATTTAAAACTTTTTTCCCTATTGACCGTAATGTAACGGAATCCTTTTGAATGTCCCTGTAATTGATCTATCCACCCGACTTTGATAAAATTTGAAATGACTCGACAAAATTATGTTATAATTATGTATTTTAAATTTCAAACGATTCGGTTGGGTAGTTTTTACGTTGTTATATGCGGACAGACAGACAGACGGACAGACGGACGGACAGAGCGACAATAATAGGTGCTACGTATTTACATAATTACGAACGCACCTAAAAAGTAGCCCATCTGCCAACACTGTGAGAATAAGAAGAAGTAACTTACATTTCCGATTGAAATAAATACAATTAAAAATGTTTTATGAAAAAGCTTTGAAAATTATAAAAATTTTAACAACATATCCTAAGCTAACATACTCAAACATACTCAAACCAAAAATTTTAGGCATTTTTAAAGAAACGAGTTAGTTACACAATTTTGGAAATTTTAACTGTTTACCTAATATAGAATTTTAGAAAGATTACCAAAGCATAAAAAAACATATTTAACCCATTACCCATTGATGTTGCGTTCAAACAACGACCAAAATAAATGCACATATTTAAGTTATTTATATACCTACCACTATTTTTCTTTTACAAAATTGAGTTTACGCTAAAACATACAATTTTGAGACGATATAAAGCGAAAATTATTTTTCAGAGTTCGTGGTGGCAAACACTGTTCAGCTAAAAAGTTGAAATTTTCTACTTTATAGTTTTGGCGATTAATGGGTTAAAAAAGTACAAAAATTTATGTACACATTCGCAATGCTTAAAAATATTTTTTAGACCTTCCAGCACGCATAATATTTTAGGTCTATAAACATATAGCACAATAACCTTTTAGATCAATTTCTTAATCCGATAATTAAAAACTCAAAAATTGTAACGATTTTATGCTTCACGTGCACTTAACAACATCAGTTTTAATAGCCATTTTTATATCCTTGTAATATGAAGCTATAAATAGAAAAAATTAAATTTTTGCAAAATACATAATATGATGAACTTTAACTCATTATGCTTCGATAGGACTGTCAATAATCATTAATGTAAATTAAATGCATAAAATATATGTAATTTGTTCTGATTCTATGATTTAGTTTTACCTAAAGACGCTCTGATAACACCAATGTAGTTTTTGTATTAGTTAATGGTTTAACATTAAAATAATCAGAGGATATCAAATATGCTGTTTGGCTCTTGATAGCTTTTTAATTTTACAGGCTTATAAATATAAAGCTGCGATTAAAAATAAATTTATATTCATTTTTTGTTTAACAAATAGGACACAGATTATTTCACTGTCGCTTTGAAGAGGGTGGAGGGAGAAGATATACTCAAGTTCTTCTCAGGGTAAATATCTTTCTGTAATCTGATGTAGAATATCTGAAGTCTCATTTCAGGAAATGAAACCAAAGATCATATACATATAAATTATTTAACCCTTGCGGGTCAACATCTCTTTTAATTGAACATTATTTTCTTTTAACAAACACTTTTGTTAATCTTTACTTGTAGTAAGTACTGTATATCTATGCATTTACTATATGACTTCAATAACGTTTAGTTTAGGCATTTAATTAATAATAGTAATAATAATAAATGTTTATTTAATTCGCTTTGCACGGATCTTTTATTTTAAATCAGGGTTGGCACGGTTTAAACCAATTGGTTTTAACCATGGTTTAAACAACGGTTTAAACCAACTGGTTTTTTCCTCAAAAAAACCAATTGGATTTTTTTTTCAAAAAAATCTAATGATATCTTCTCATTTTTCTTTACAATTTAAGACTTACAAATTATTGGATATAAATATTTTCTACTTTTAACACTTTATTTCAGCAAAAAGTATTAAATATAGTGATTCTAGGTTGTTGTTTTTTATGTATAGGATGAAATTCAGTATGCATTAGTGAACATATTTCATTGCTCTAAAGAAAAATCTTATAATATGTGAATTTATCAAAGATAAAATGGATTAAAAATATTCAGTATTTAGTACAAAATATTTTCATTAAAAAAATGCAGATTATTTAAAGCAATCTATCATAACATGCACAATGCTTTTGAATATGGAGCTACAGAACTGGATGATCTTTAAGATTTTGGTGAAACTATAAAAGAATTTTTTTTCTATTGGGGAGATTATCTTTAAGAATTAAAATCAAAATATGAAGCTGAATGAGTATTCAAAAATTGGGTGCTAATTATAGTATTTTAATAATAACAAATTATTTTTCCCCCTCAATTATTTGATTCATATAATGACCATAAATGTTGATTTCAAATTGTCTCTCTAGCACAAACCCCCAAGAACAATTTCAATTTTTTTTTTTTTTTTTTTTTTTTTTTTTTTTTTTTTTTTTTTTTTTTTTTAACAGTAGAAAAGAATATTCATAAAACTACATCAAATGTTTATTATAAGTAATAAAAAGATTATTTATAAAGATTTTCAAAACATCAATGTTTCACTATGTAGAGTAGCTTATTGTTTGAACATAAGAGTTTACTAATAACTATTTAAATTAAAATAGGATTTTTTCAATTTTCTACATAATTAACTACAATTATTTAATTTAAATTATTTTCAAATGCATTTTTACTACTTATAATTCAACAATGTCTATTTTTATCAATAAATATGCATGTATACGTAATAAAAAAGGATGTTTAAAAAAAAACCCGGTTTAAATAAAAAAAACCTGGTTTTTTTCCAACCCTGTTTTAAACATATATTTCACTCTTTAAATTTAAAATAAAGATTACTTTCCTGAAAGAATCAGGTGTAAAAACGCGCAAAAAGTATTAGAAAGTTGTAATATCAGTTGAATCTTGTTGTAATAGAATATTTTCTAAACATCTTCAAAACTTTTCCTTAGCCTATTATTGCCATATGATATGAATGGAATAGTACACAAAACAACATTTTTTATATTTTAGACAATGAAATAATCGTTAAACTCTAATTAATCTATTTGGTAGGTAATGTTAATGTTAATAACTAAACGTATGTTTTTCTAAAAATTGAAAAAAAAATTGTATCTAAAAGATATAAGTTGGCTTGTAATAATTTTTGAGCTTGACAGCGTCAATTTTAATACCGTTTTTTATATCCTTGTAATATGAAACTACAAACAAAAAATTACATTTTTTACAAAATACACAATAGGAGGAACTTTAATTATTTATGCTTCGACAGGACTAATAAGACCTATTAATGAAAATGAAATGTAAAATTTATTTAATTCGTATTGGTTTTATGATTTAGTTTTCCCTAAAGACGCTCTGATAACATCACTGTAGTTTTGCATAAGTTAATGTTTGAACAATAAAATAATCAAGATCTTAAATAAGCAATTTGGACCGTGATGGTTTTTAAGTTTGACTGGATTATAAATGTAAATCTACTAATAAAAAGAAATTTGCATTCATTTTTGTTTAAGAAATGGGACGTAGCACATTTCACTGTTGCTTTTGGGATGATGATATGCTCAAGTTCATTTGAAAGTGTAACTCAAATCTTTATTTGAGAAATAAGACCAAAGAAGATAGATATCTCAAATGTTTACGTTGGTTTGTTTGAGTTTGAAAATGTCAATTTTAACCACTTAATTGTCATGCCCGAGACATTCACGGGCTGCAAGCTTCACGGCTTTTATTCAGAATTGCTTGATTCTCACCAGTTTTATAAAATAGTGTAATTGGTTTTATTCTGGTATCACTTTACTTGTCACTGAATTAGATCAATATTTTTTTTCAAAAAAGTGGTGGCAATAATGAATTTGAATTTTTAAACTGTAATTTAATGCGACCATGAGGAGGCTAATACGCTGTTTTAAATGTGATATCTAGCTACAAGTAAAAAAAACTTTTTTTTACAAAATATACAGTATAAAGTTTAAAAAGTTCACCGTTTTATTTTAATTCGACAAAATAATAATAATTATATGTTAAAAATATGCATTTTATTTAAATTTTCTTGATACTTTTGGCTTTATATCCCGCGGCCATCATCTGCGAATGCTTTTTATTATTAATTGCTGGTTCATTCATTCAAATTCGCCACTTCGTTTGAAATGGGAGAGTCTAAAAATGTTAGTAAAGCTGAAAATATAAATAGCATTGGATTAAACATATGTTTGAAGCTTATATCGTAGAGGACAGACACCCCCCCCCCCCTTAGTTTTAAGTATAATCGTGAAACTCTTTCAGCTTTTTCTTTTAATTTAAATCAGTAAAGTATACGAATAATAAATGTAGAACTATATCTGCATATCATTTAAAATATAAAAACTAGTCGCTGAGGGTCACCGTAATACTTACTCATCATGGCTATGCATAATAGAAAATATGAAAATAAAACATGTGTAAACTATATATAAAATGCATTGCAATTCCAAGATTAAAATTAAGCAAGATTTAAATTTTTTTTAATACATAGTAATGCTCTATTACAGAATTGCGGGCACTACTTGATTATCCCATCGACCTATTTCGACAAATTACATAAATCACCAAACTACTCGTAAACTATATAAATTTGCATAACTTTTATTTTAAATAACGAAAAAAAAACAAATTTGTAAAAGATTAATAAAAATACAAAAAAAATATCGAAATAAAAACCACTTGACGTAACAAACATGTGTAACGTGTTTGATGTTAAGTGAATGTGACATTTACGATTAGCCATTACTGGCATTTAACTTTAAAGTTTTGCGATAGTTTTTTGATAGACGGAATAACCAATTAGTACCGAATTGCGCAAAAAGAAGATCTTTAAAACTGATAATCCTATTATCCGACAGTTTACAGCGTCGGATTAAGTATTTAATTTCCAATTAAAAAATATGTTTGAATTGAATTTTGAATGAAATACAGGGTCAAGAAAAATCGGAGAGTGTGGAAAATGCGATTACAAATATCTCGGAAACTAATTATCCGAACGACTTCATTCTTTATGCTAAATTTGTGTTTTTATTGTCTTTTATTTTCACTTTTTAAAATGCACAATTTGAAAGCTTTTATATACCTTTCATTCGAACGAATATTTCGAGACTCCAAGAACAATAGTTCAGGATAATCGAGGTTACTGATATTTAACAGGCTTCTACCTATTATTACATGCTAAGTACATATCAAATTTCAAGTCTCTATCTCAATTTGTTCTCGAGATCGTGTGTTAACAGACGCACACACGGACAGTCGCGACAGGCATATTCACAGTATCCGCAAAGAAACTGTGCCAATATCAATCATTATTTTATTTTGCCAAAACTACAGACTTTACGTTAGTGCGTGTACTTTTTTTTTTTTTTTTTTTTTTTTTTTTTTTTGTCGTTTATCTTCATTTATGAAAGTTCTCTTTTAGCTTGACCGTCAATTTTATAAAATTTTGCTGCCATAAAACTTTAGTGTAATCAGAATGCAATTTGCAAACCCTGCCTTTATCCGATTTACATCTTTTGACAGACGGTAGCCAAGTCATTTCCCGCCAAGTTACATGATACAAGTCGGCCAATCCCCATCAGAATTCAACCCTCCCGAAGAGTTTCTTTGCGGATACTGTGAACATGCGTCTGACAGACGGGAGGCAATTTCTTTTTTTTCCTAAAAATGCATTTTTTGGAATCTACAGTGTCTGAAACGTGTAAATCCGACAAAAAAATTTTCGATTTTCAAAATGATTACAAGATTTACCCTATACTACGTAAGATGGGTAAGTAATATACTAATATAATATAATTAATTTAATTAACCCTTTAATTCCCTCGATAGAACACGTTCCAGAAATTATGTAGTTCAGAAAATCTGACTTTACACCAGAAAGTTTCAATGGCTATATTCGGTTTATTTAAATCCGGAATGTCTGTAATGAATTAAAGTCAATATTGTTAGTTTAATTTTCTGATTGTAATCAGGATATATGAATTAAAATATCCGAAAATGTCACGGGCGGTGTCGGGTGGTTTGGGATCTAAAGCGCTCCCTTTGAGCTCTAGAGCAGCGGTTCCCAATCTATGGGTCGCGACCCAGTAGTGGGTCGCAACGGATGTTTTGGTGGGTCGCGAACAATTGAGGTTTGTCACAAAAATATCTTATTTCACCTGTTTAAAAAATATAAAACTTTAAACAGTAGATAAAATTTCTAGGGAAAATCCTTACTTTTCTTCTGGATGTATATACGAATAGTAAATGCAGAAATATCTAAATCAGTTTTGAGATCCTTGATTGGGTTCAACATGATGTACATACGTGAACATTCTTTTTCTACTTTGCTGTTTTTAAAAAATAAAGTACACAAACAAACTGCATGTAATAAGTGATTTAAGTTTAAAATTAGCCAGTTTTAACCCTGATATAGATGCCCTCGCATTTAAACATCAGTGCAGAAATTTCACTGATCCTACAGTTATGTTTTAATAAAAATTAAACATATTTTGAATTATCTTTACAGTTTGTGAGTTGTTTTAATTATCAATCCACTTACCCACGTTGCGATTATCAATTCTTATTTTTGTTAATAGTGACGAAAAAGTGCCTTTTTTGGAGAATAGGATAGTTGATAGCTTGAAAGTGACATAACGACTAATATGCACCTTTATATTAGATGGGTCGCGAAAAATTGTTTTACTTAAAAGTGGGTCGCGTACGTATAAAGTTTGGGAACCGCTGCTCTAGAGGGTAAACTTCTTCAAAATGCCAAATATCACATTGGCACCAGTATTTTGCAAAGAAAAAAATCGGTTTACCATATACTCGGAAAACAGCATTAACTCGTTTTCATGTAAATTTGGTCGAATATTCCGGTGTCATTGTGGCATTTCGGAATTAAAATTAAGTGGTAAAAAATTCAACCATCAGAGCTCAAAGGGTTAAGAAAGATATCTCGTTATTTACAGCATTAAAAAAAATTGAATTTTTTACATTCTTTTCTTTTAAGAAGTAGGGTACAGTTCTTATTTCACTGTCGCTCTGGGGAGATATTATGTTCAGACTTTTTTTGAAAGTAAATACCTTTTTGCATTCTATCTCAAATCTTCCTGCTTCAGTACTCATTGATGTCCAACATGTAATGCCAAAACGAAAGCCATTTTTCGCTCGCAGCAAAGAAGTGAACTGAAGATCCCGGATTCCAATGTTTAAAACTGTCTCTGACGATCACAACGCTATTCGACACGAACGATTTAGCACGATTTACCCAAATTTAGAGGAGGGATGATGGCAACAATACCAGTTATGTGTGTTACTAGTACTCCTATTCCTTCCACTTTGTTTGTCATAATAAATGTTTGCTAGACATGGCAATGCGGTATGTTGCCGGAGTCATTTAATGATGTAATCGTATAAAAGAGAATTTTAGGAATCACTTTTACAATAATTTGTTTTGTTTTAAGGTTAAGTAGGCAATATGAACAATCAATGTTTTTGTTTTGAAAGCTAAAAAGTTAGCTTACGTAAGTTATTAAGTGAGTAAAGTATTTGCCTACGGTTGGGAGTTTAATTTCAATGAAAATTCGCATTATATATGTATATATATATCTACATAATGAACAGGTTTTTTATATCTGTTTTTATTTTCCATATACACCTATTAGAAATGAAATTGGACCTTTTTTAATGAAATCAGACGACGTTAATTTAAACCGAAGTTGAAAACTTTAAATGCGTTATCTGAAAAATTAGATTTTCATCGGAAAAGTAAACGGCTATCGCTCTAACTCAAAATTTTATAATCCTATAATCATAAATTTTTTTGTGTAGATTTTCGTTAAGAGTGTAATGAATAAAATAATTGGCTCTAAATGACTTATTTGTTGATATATAGCTATTTTTATGAAGAGCGTGTAAAATTAATGGAATTTTTAATGTAATAGTTTATAATCAGCTGTATTTCTTTTAGATTTCCATACAGTGACTAATTTTTAGTTCATTACACACTCAAGAGTGTCCAATATGCATCGGTGGAAAGAAGATTTGCGTTATATGCATTTTTTGTTTTTCATAGAACCGGAGCATTTGGCAGTTTTTTCATACAAAAAATGCTAAAAAATGACAAAACTTTTTCAAAATTTTAAAATGTAGCATAGATGTCATTTATTTTCTTTTAATTTTTTCTTTATTCTGTGTTAGATTACACTGAAAAATACCAAAAAATGTGTCAAGAGTTTAAAAAAAAGTCTCTGAACGTAATCGGATACCTTAAAAGATGATATGCCTTTATAAGACTTTAAAATATACAAGATTTTTTGAGAGTTATTTTACTACATGGTAAAATATTTTTGCAGATTTTTTTTAATATAGTGGAACTTCCATTTAACGAACTCTCATCGTTACATTTAAACACTTCGTTAAGAAGATAATACATCAAGTTAAAATCAACTGAAATTCTTGAAAATCGTACAATAAAATATACAGTCGTCTCTTGTTAATTTGAAATCGGGTAAATCGAATCTTCGCTTAATTTGAACTAAACGTGAAGTCCCGAAATTTTCAATGGCAGAATAATGTCGAAATTTTTTCATTTATTCGAACTCATTTCCTCTTGACTCCGTTTAATTCGAACTAACCAGAATTCCGATTTTTCATTCCTTTTACTTTTTCACGCACTTATGATCCTTGAAATAACTGTATTTCATTTTTGTCAAAATTGTTCTAAAGTAGTATACATCCCATGCATTTGAAATCCGCTTTTGTATTACCCCGTCTCTCTATCAGTTCCACCCATTTTTCCTTTGTGCTAGTCCCTAGACTTTTAATTTGTTTATGTGGTCATATCTTTTAATTGAATGTTAAGTCAAATTTTAATAAGAAATGCTGAATTTTTTTTTTAAATACTGTAGTATTTTCTATGCAATAGTACTTTTTTAATCAAGTTTTCTTCGAACTAACGAGAGCCAATTGTACATGCCTAAAAGAAAAAATATACATAAAATGGAAATATTGGCAAAAAGGAAAATTTTTATTACGTCACTGGTGGCACGTTCTTTATCTTCAATTTTCTATCTTGAACTCACAGGAATGGACAGTCAGAATCCGAGAAAAGCGATTTATGTAGTTTCGGGATTTTCCAACTTTTGGCTCTGTTCTTATAAAATTCTCGAAAATTCCAGATCGCGAAATCATCGATATTTTCATTTTCGCGAAAATAAGAGCTTTTACAGTGCAAATTTTATTATGTTTTAAAATGTGTAACACTGTTAAAATTCCCCGCAAATGATTTATCCCCATAAAACATAACTTTACGGAATACCTTTGAGTACCCCTGTAAATAAACTACAACTGCTACTCACTTTAGTTTGAATACCGAACATGCCATTGTAAAATCCAGTAACCGTATATCTATTCCATATTAACCCAAGTATATTTACGCGAGTTAGACAACAGACAGACAGACGTCAGGAAGACAAATCGAAATCTTAAACACTTTTCAACTATGTTAGAAAGTGTTAATAAGTCAGAAATTGTACATTAAATGTAGTAAATAAGGTGCGTGGGTACTATAAATAATTTTATAAATATGCAGATCTTGCAAGCATTTTAGAAAGGCATGTCTAGAAAATTTATTGAGAGTCTATATATTATATTCAGTGATACGAAAAAAATCTGACTCCATCTTAAATAGTATGTAATAGTTAAAGTAACCTAGAATAATTACATATCTTCGGATATCCTTGAATGAATTATGTATGATAGGATTTAATAAAACAAGCACCATGGTAACCCTAAAACCATTACTTATCATGCGATATCATTGAATTAACTATGCATGATAGTATTTAATAGAATGAAGAAAACTTTTATTAATATACACTCAGGAACATTGAAAATAGCGACCCAAGAAGAAAGCATCGGATTGAAATGAAATTTAATACACATAATGATACAGATGAGAGATTCACTTGATCTGAAAATAAAGAAAATTAAACGAATACAGGGTGTGCAAAGATACAAATACAGGGCAATTTCAATAGCGCGTTGGACCACCTCCAGCTGCAATACATGCCACCACACGGTCCGGCATAGAGTTGATTAGACACCTGATGTTGTACTGAGGCAGATGGGTCCACAAATCTTGCACAGCCAACTCCAAATCATGCACCGAATGACACGATGGCATCTGGCGTTTTACCTGATCCCACACATGCTCTATAGGGGACAAGTCGGGGGAGCGGGCAAGCCATGGAAGAGCCTGTAAGAGACGTAAGGACGTAAGAAGTCTTGAGCAGCTCTTGCTGTATGCGGACGAGCATTATCTTGCTGGAAAATCGCCCTTGGGAGACCATTTAGGAAAGGTCCTGCATGGGGTCGAAGAACATCATCAACATAACGTTGACCCGTTAAATTTCCATGCATCACAATTAAAGTGGACCGGCTATCATAGGCTATGCCCCCCCCCAGACCATTACACCAGCTTTGCGGGCAGTGTGACGTAGAACATTGTGGGAGGAATTGTACCGCTCATCTGGGTGCATCCACACCCGTACACGGTTCTCATCTGTCCCCAAAACAGACCGGGATTCATCACTTAACATAACGTTTTGCCAATCTGTGACATCCACATTGATCTGGCTTGGCAGCACTGTAGACGCAGTCGCCGATGTTCCGGTGTTAAAGAGAGCGCACGAAAAGGCACTTAGATTTTAGATCTGCTTCTGCAAGGTGTCTGGATTTTGTTTGTGGAACAATTGCTACGCCTACGTCTGCTCGAATCGTTGAACGAGTCACTGTGAGGTCCACGAGTGCTTGCCGCACGATCCTTCGATCCTCTCTCCTCGTGGTCTTTCTGGTCGCTCCAGGCCCGGTTCTCCGCAAGTGGGTATCTTCTCGTGTCCACTGCTCCCAACATTTTCTAACGGTACACTCCGAACGATCCACTTGGCCAGCAACACGGCGTGTCGACCAACCTGCAGTTTTCATCCCGATGATCAGGCCTCTCTCGAACTCGCTTAACTGTGAGAAATGTCTTCTAGCACGTTTACCTGGCATGTTTCGCTTACCAAAGTCTTCCTTCAATCGGCAGGTAATCGTCGGGTTTACGAATCTTCGATTTTGCGTTGGCTTATATAGCACCCTCTTCCTGAATTTTCTTGAATTTCAAAATGTAGTTCCATCTCGGAGTGTATGAGCAAGCGTATTGGCACAAAACTTGGATCATTTGCATATCTTATTACGCTGTACTTATTTGCAAAATTTCGCGATTGTACATAGCTTTCTTCTTGGGTCGCTATTTTCAATGTTCCTGAGTCTATTTTAAGTTTCTGTTTGATTTTTTTTAAATTTTAAATGAAGCAACAAAATTTTGCAACGATTGTAAATACTAAATTTCAAAACTTTCTTTTGGGTAGTTTTTCAGCTTTTCCTGGCAGATGGATGGACCGACGACCACTACTGTAGACACTAAGCATTTATATAATTATGAACGCAACTAAAAATGACATATAGCAAAACATTTTTTAGATAAACACCTATTGTCAAATTAATTATTATCCACTTTTTCTAACTCTACCGATTTATGTGACACAATTCATTAACATTTGTGATCACATATCTGAAAAATGAAAAGTTTTAAGACTTCTTTGCGTCTTCTTGACATATGGATTCTTGCCAGATTAGAGCACATATTACAAGCAGTAACTGGAAATTATTTTGTACCACAAAAGCAGTAAATATCCCATTTTACTTTCTTTCTGAAACAGATTCGTGGTTAAAAATGAAAAGAGAAAAATTCCAAGGTCATGCAGAACGTTTAAATTAAGGATTTTATAATTTATTTGTGTGCTTACTTTTTGTAATGTAAAAGAATGCCCGGTAAATGAATGAAGCTTTGCATACTATATATTATAGAAAGCATGTATCAGTGCACCTCATAAATTCATATCAATTTCATTATGTTCGTAACAGATTAACACTATTAAAATAAGCCGCAAATGATTTTTCTTCATAGAATATAATAAAATGAAATACATTTGAATCCCCGTGTACGCCTACTGTAAGTGCTACACAACATATTCTGTTCTAATCATCTTCTAGTATACCTCAATTACGCTTATAAGTTTCCTTATTGTTAAAATTGAGTAACTGTATTAAAATTCGCAGCAAATGTTTTTCTTTCCATAGACCATAATTTTAAGGATTATGTTTTAATAACCCTGCAAATGAAATTATAACTTCTACGCATTTAATTTTGAATATTGAACGTGACACGGTAAAATACAATAACGTGTATCAATTACATATTAATCCTAGTACATTTACACGAGTTAGAAAGCGGAAAGACAGGCGGCAGACAGACAACTCAAAGTCATAGACACTTTTTAACTATTTTGGAAAGCGTTATACAGAAAAAGACTTTTTAACCAAACATCCATTGCCATTTTTTTTCATTTCCATCCCCTTTTCCTAACTCTACCAATTTATGTGACACGATTTATTAACATTTATGATCGCATACCTGCAAAAACAAAGAGGATTACGATTTCTTTGCTTCTCGACATATATATTCCGCCAGATTACAACGCATGTTACAGGCGGTTCCTGGAAATTATTTGGGGCACAAAAGCTACAAATGTTCCCTTTTACTTTTTTATCTGAAACATATTCGTAATTAGAGATCAAAGAGAAAAATTCAAAGGTCGTGTAGAACGTTTCGCTTAAGGATTTTAGGCTTTATTTATGTGCTTATTTTTGCAACGAAAAAAATTGGCTTGCAAATGTAACCGCTTCCTTGACCTGCCCGCAGTGTTCTCCCTGACATTTGACCAAATTTAGTAATTTGGCTAATTAAAAATAAAAAATATTCGCCAAATGAAAAAGTATTAGCAAAATAAATTCGCCATGTAGCACAAAAAAAAAAAATATTTTTAATCCTTTAATGTACCTTTTTTTTTTAAATATGTTCTAAAATAACCTAATTTTTTATGACTGTGACAGTGATTGTCATTAATCTAATTTCAACTATCCGATAAAAATATACAAAACATGTATATATTAAATATATATATATATATATATATATATATATATATATATATATATATATGCATATGTATGTAAAAAAGAAAAAACAAAAATTGAGCACTAGCAATTTGACGAATCTAATCGCTTGTTTTACTCGCTAAATGAAGAATCTAGTCGCAATTTGGCTCATTGGCGAGCAACAGCGAGAACGCTGCCTGCCCGTCGTCATACGGGCATCATGTTTTTTCCAATTATGATTTGTCCATACCTCGTATCCGCAAATCATTATTTATTATTCTGACAAGTAAATTTTTATTGTAAATTTTGTGTATTGAATCCGAGCATTTTTCTGATTCCATTACACAAAAATTTCTGTTTTGAAAAACCGGTGATAAATGATTAAAAATTCAGTAAAAGACTTGAAAACAGTAGGCATGATTTAAAAGTTTTTTTTTTTTTTTTTTTTTTTGAAAAATATTGATCAGTTAAGTGGTTAAACTTTAAAAAATGAGTTATTCACAATTATATAATATCCTCTTCAGACCCCATGGTTTATTTATATACTTTTTTAAATTTCAGTTATGGATTTGTATTAACAAACAGATAACTAAGAAAGATTGAACAGCGAAAAAAATTAAAATTTATTTTTTTAATCTAAAATTTGATGATACATTGAGGATTGAAAAGGTAAATTTTTTTACAATTTCTTAGGATTTTTTTCAAATTAATTTTACTGTTTTTGAATTCCAATACTATTTAAAATCATAAAATCAATATACATTCTAGTGGACTCGACAAATGGTATCATAACGTACAGTAAAATTATTTACGTTTTCATTTTTGTACAACTCGCTGAAAAAGCGGTATAAGAAACAAATTGCTATTTCGTTTTGTTCTGTTATCTGTTAGGCTCCATTCACACCAATTTCTCTTTTAGCCTCCGATGCTATTTCTTTCAAACAAGCTAAAAATGTCGTGTCATCAGCCCTGAATTTTCTACTGAACCGATTTTGATAATTATTTTTTTAAATGAAAGCTATTTATTTGTAGTTGTGCCCATTTTAGCTATTTTTTAATTTATTTCCATTTTTATATTTTATTTTTAATTTTAAATGCATTTTTACGATATTTCTTCAAATGGTGGCAACTTAGTTTAGCTTTTCTCTCGATAATAAAAATTTATTTTCCATTATTACTTTCCCATGGCTGCCAACTACTACGCCTATTTTAAGACGAATAAACATATTAGTAACAGAAATTTTAAAAGATAATGAAGAATATAGAGTGTAATTCATAACCCTGAATATATTTGGCATACATTTTATTAAAATATTTTTGTGGTTCCAAACATGTTTATGTGATTTAAATAGGCGTAGAAGTTGGCAGTTCTGCTTTCCACAAGTCAGAAACTTTAATTCATCAGTGAACATGTCCTCGTATTTAAAAGAAAAAAGTTAATTGTTTTCGTAAAATTTAACCACAATAAAATGATTGCATATAATTATGCACTAATTGAGGTAAAAAAATATATATATATATATTTACTGAGAAATAATATTAATAATGTAAATAAAATAATAGAAAGTAATTTATGATAAAAATTAATGTCTAAAGCAAAGTAAAAGAAATATTTCAAATGAGGAAAATGATGGCATTCAGCAACCAGATAAAATGAATTTACAATATTATTACGGACGCCTTTTTCATATTACTAATAACAGTAACTTTTAAAAAACATTTGAAGAGAAAATGGCGTCACTATTTAAAACATCGCATTTTTACTCATAACGCTATTACATTTCAATATTTCTTTTCATTATGGACACCGAGATTGAGATTTTACTTTCAGATGACTTCAGTTAGTGAAAATAATGTCATAGTAAAAATAAAATTAGTTTTTTTTTTTTTTTTTAGGTTTTCTTTCATCTGACGAAACCCTATTCGCCTCTGTCCTTTGTCTGCCTATTTGTCACAGAGTCCGTACACAAAAATTATATATGCCAAAGAGTTCAAATTTTGTGTACTTACCGCTGAATACCTCTTGTCACACAACAAATCATAAAATTTTGAAAAAGACTATTATTTTATTTCAAATGAAAATCAAATTTCAAATTCTTTTAATTGCTTATAGGCGTTAGTGCTAACATAGTGAAAAAGATTCCATGCCGGGAGTTGAACCCGAGCCATCAGTATAGCGCACTGACGTTCTACCGACTAAACCACATGGAACGACAACCAGCCTGAAACCCTCTCACTATTGTGTGTTGGCAAGGCTACAATCGCAGCACAAGATGGAATATATTCTGAGAGCCACCGATTTTGGGGCAAACACAGAACTCAAATAGAACCAGCATCGTTGAATATATTAATGCATGGAAATTTTTCCAGAGAGAAAATTCGCCTTGAATACAATATTTCAAATGAAAATCAAATTTCAAATTCTTTTAATTGCTTATAGGCGTTAGTGCTAACATAGTGAATGCATGGAATCTTTTTCACTATGTTGGCACTAACGCCTATAAGCAATTAAAAGAATTTGAAATTTGATTTTCATTTGAAATATTGTATTCAAGGCGAATTTTCTCTCTGGAAAAATTTCCATGCATTAAGACTATTATTTTAATTTAAATATTATTTTTTAAATCACCAGTTCATTTTGTTGTTTTCTCTCTTCTAATTGTTGATACGCAAGTTTAAATAGATATAAAAATTATTTCATTTTCAACCCTTAAAAGAGATGGAGTACTTCTGTTGCCACAATATCTCAAAAATAAATTGAGATAAGGCTTTTAAACAAAATGCATTTAAAAGTGCATTTTTTCCCCTATACGATGGTGTAAAAATTGAAAATGTGCGACATTTAGAAGCTTAAAAATTTGCAACAGTTTAAATTTCAAAATTTCATTTCTTCTAGTTGTTGCAGGCAAGTTTAAATAAAATTATTATGTACTAGCAGCCTCCGCCCGCTACGCTGGTCAGTATCTCTAAAATAATCTTGAATCAAACGAAATATATTTAAATAAACAATCTTAATATCGAATCAAATACCAACAATTTTTGTCTGATTTATGTAATCTTACTTTGGTCAGTTCAAAGGTCATTTTGACGACAAAATACCTCTAAAATGACTAAATAACTGACAAATTACAAAAGTACTAAAGTAATTAAGATTTTTTTTTAGTAGGTTTTTTTTATCTTGAATTCCACTTGAATTGCTTCTACCTGAATTTGCTTCTGAGGTATGGTGAAACATGTTATTATTTTAGACCATCCGATGAACTTCCTAAAGGAAAGATTTATATATATATATATAGATAGATAGATAGATAGATAGATAGATAGATAGATAGATAGATAAGGATTCAAAATTTCAGGTTTTTGCACCGAAGACATCGCCAAATTAGGAAAATGTGAAGTATCTCACCAAGTACTGGATTTAAAAGAATTTGCTTAGTACCATTCAATTAAGCATGAAAAAATGCACTAAAATATGAACAAAAAACAAATAATTAGTAAAATATTAATAAAAAGTCTAAATAAAAATCGTTTCATGACATTTTAAACACGTGAATCGTATTTAATGTCATTGAATGCGACATTCACGATCATCCATTATTAGCATCTAATCTGATAGTTTGGCGATAATTTTTTGGTCGACGGTATAACCTAGTAGTACCGTTTTTTATTAGAATGAATGATAAATTAATTGCAAATGTTTTTTCATGATAATGATTTTTCTTTCCCATTCAAAATATTTCTTTTTTAGGTACTTCTAGGTTATCCCGTCGACCAGAAATTATCGCCAAACTATAAGATTAAATGCCAATAATGGATGATCGTGAATGTCACATTCAATGACATTAAATGCGATTCAAGTGTTTAAAATGACATTAAGGGATTTTTATTTCGACTTTTTATTAATATTTTTATTAATATCCTACTAATTATTTGTTTTTTCGTTATTTAAAATAAAAATTATGTCAACATGTATAATTTGGTTATTAGTTTGGCGATTTGTATAATTTGGCGAAATTGGTCGACGGGATAACCTAGAAGTACCACTTTTTAGTGATGGTAAAATAATTGCAGATGAAAAAGATATAATAGTGAGGCTAAAACACGATTTAATGACTGCTTGGCATATGACTTGGCGGAGACTCGATAAGTACGCTAATTCTATCAACCTAAATATCCATATAGAGTGTAAACAAACAATTGGTACCATTTGATTATTCCGTCGATCAGTTTCGCCAAATTATACAAATGGATATAATTTTTATTTTAAATAACCAAAGAATTAATAAATTGCTAAAATATTAATAGGAAAAGAGATAAAATATCGAATTAAAATTAGTTGACGACGTAACAATTTGCAAAACATATTTAATGTCAAAAGAATGTGACATTTACGATAATCCATTATTGATATTTAACCTTATACTTTGGCGACAGTTTTTTGGTCGATGGGAGATCAAGTATTGCCAAATAATGTAATATTGCCAAAAAATGTAAACAAATTATATAAACAATAATATTGCCAATAATATTTAGATGCAGATATCATCTACGGATCACGTTGGCACGATTACAACAAAATTGCAATTTTATGCCTCACGTGGTAATCCAGTAATAGTCGTTTATTTATCAGTAAGCTATTTCATTATTTTTCTTTTCTATTTTAAAATCATACAAATTGTTTTGTTCCATAATTACTAATTGAATTAATTAATTTATTATTAATATTATACCAGATTACATTTTCTTGGCAACGGGAAAGAAAAATGGTTATTTTTTATCGGAAAAATATTAATTGATTCTGTATGAAAAATAATGAAATTTTGAATTATTAAGAAAAATATTTTATTAAATCAATTAAAAATTGGCCTATGTTCACCGGAAATAGTGTAGCTTTCCAACGGTGAAAGAATTTTTCAAATCCGTCAAGTAGTTTTGGAGCCTATTCAATTCAAACAAACAAACAAACAATCAAATCTTTCCTCTTTATAATATTAGTATAGATGAAACATAAATTAATGAATTAAACAGATGTAAAAACGGGCTTATTTGTTTTTATTTCATCATATTAAATTATATTTTTCAGCTATTTTCATATGTGAAATTAAATATTTTTTTTATATTTATTAAATTATTATTCACTTAAGTTAAGAGCCGCCTCTGGTGACCAGTTTGGTCTCCTTTAAATTTATGCTAAGCTTTGCAATATTTAACTTTTATACATAATTTTATTTTCTTCCGTACCTTCACTAAATCTGCTGATTCTGATAGAGAAATCAACAAATCTATGCGATCAAGGCAACATTTAGGGGAAGATTCTGTTAAAATTCTGTCCGGATTGGCGCGATTGGCGAAAAACCGTTTTTCATTTGTTAATTTAATGAAAAAAAATGTGTTTTGAAGGAGATATTAAAGGAAACCATCTGGGTGATCTCCGATAACCCTTACCCACTTGTTTTAATATTATTTATGTACTGGAAAAAATATAAAGATGTGTATCTTATGGGATACATTAGGTCTGAAAGGGATATATATATTTATATATAGTATATTTATTATAATACAATCGTGGAAAAAAATATTACACTCCCTATTATTTCTGCAACAATGTAGTGTAGAAAAATGTTACTGATGCCAAACGATTGAAAATCTTCTGTTGACCACTGAACTGTCCATCATTTAAAGACTTTTGATACCACTATTTTTTATTGCAATTTTATACTATTTAATGGCAGAAATATTTAAATTAAATATAAAGAATATTTTAGCTTAAAAATAGTGGTGTTTATTCTACAATTTAAATTTATTGCATTAAAAAATCAGTTAACACTAGAACCGCAGGTAATAATACTTAAATTTTATAAAAATATTTTACACTAGAATTTTTAATAAAAATACGTAGATTATTTATTTAAACTATTTTAATTCGTAATATACATAACTTATTCTACGAAGAAATTTCTGGTTTCAATCGACACTTATCCATTTGCAATGGGTCAAAATGACCCGTTAACGCGGTTCTAGTGTTAAGTGGTTAAATGATGGATATAAAATTTGCCTGGGGCGTCGTCGTCTATCTATCAAAACAAGCCCAAACTTTTTTTTCGACATCAATGTCCAAGTTAGATATCATAGATAGATTTTACATCCTTCAATTAACGTAAATATGAATTTTCAAAAAATTCATGTAATTAGTTTTGAGGAAATTTGTTTTCAAAGAGCATATTTGGGGACTGTATCCAAACTGAAATTCGGCACTTGATTGTTGAAGTTCTACAGAATGATTATATCACTTCGATTAATGTATTCTTTCTTGCCAATATGAATATGTCACTCGCTTAATATGTTTCGATTATTGCCAGCCCACATGTTTCATTAAAATGAATAAAATATATATCTTTCTGTCGTTTTTTACTCATCAATAGAAAGGTTCTTTAGAAGAAAATTTTGAAGTTGAGATTTAACATAAAGTGGGACATAATAAATATAAATCTATCAAAAAAATTCTAAGTTGGTTCATATTCTTTTCGAATATTCATTTCATAACTCAAATTATAAAGTTTTTAAAATTACAGGTTCAGTGCGTTCGTATTTCAATTCTTTAACAATATAATTAAACAAAATTATCACATGAGGATTATAATTTCAGGCGACGTTAATAAGAATATGGAAATTAATTTAATGATAGAAGCTCTAAATTTTTAATGTTTATAATTCAAACCCATATAAAACAACTTACTTGAAATTTCATTTCTAGGTATAGTTTGAACTGAAGATTTAAAATATAATGCCAAAAATCAGTGATGCCATTGAAAAAAACAAAATTTGGTCTGAATTTGATTTGTATAATTTTTAGGTGCGTTCGTAATTATGTAAATACGTAGCACCTATTGCTGTCGCTCAGTCCGTCTGTCTGTCCGCATATAACAACGCAAAAACTACCCAACCGAATCGTTTGAAATTTAAAATACATAATTATAACATAATTTTGTCGAGTCATTTCAAATTTTATGAAAATCGGATGGATAGATCAATTACAGGGACAATCAAAAGGATTCCGTTACATTATGATCAATGGGGAAAAAAGTTTCAAATGCATTTTAATCGTTTGAAATTTAAAACATATAACTATTACGTAATTTTGTCGAGTCATTTCAAATGTTATGAAAGTCGGAAGCATAGATCATTTACAGGGACAATCAAAAGTATTTCATTACATTACGGTCAATGGGAAAAAAGTTTCAAATGCATTTTAATGATGTTACACTCATTCGAACATAATAGAATTGAGATGAATCTATGAAATATATACTAAAATATGCATTCTGTACAATCTGTGATGCAAAGAATTTTTATTATTAAATTACAGGGCCACACAAAAGTGTTCCACTACATAATGCTATACGGGGAAACATTGTTTGGGGCGTGTTTTAATTATATTCAACTATTTCACATTTTATGAATAAGATATATGTTGCTGAGGTGTAATAAAAATTACTTCCTGCATATTTACAGAAACACAAAGATTTCGACTACTATACTCTATCCGAAGTACGCTCTACTATACCAGCAAGATCTGAATATTTTTAAAACTTCGTTATCTTACGAACGCACCTCATTTGCTACGTTCACGTGCAATTTCCAACTTGTTATTTATTTGTCTGTATGATGTTGAAATACAAAAGATTCCCTCTGGTGCACTCATTGATGGAATTCATTGAGAGTATAGAAAACTTCCAAACTCAACTTAAGGCCACCGAAATAAAGCCACCTTGATTTTGTACCGCAATTAGACCATGGGACAAAACACTGAGGATGAAAGAAATATTTTTAAAAAGCCTATATACAAATACATATTTACAAGGAGTGATTCACTCTCTCCTCCACTTGAGCAAGAAAAAAATGAATGTGTAAAAAAAGAGAGGGAAAAAAGTATCCTACCGAAATAAAGCCACTACTGTTGGTTGCTGATACAGGGTGTCCGGCAAATAACACCCTGATTTCAAAATTAAATTTCTCAAAAACAAAGATCAATAGAATTATGCAGTAAACGGTTTGTTTATCAGGTAAGCTGTAAAAATCTTATGCAAAAGTTTCGAACGGTAAATATTTTGAAAAGATTGTGTTCTGATTGCAAAGAATGCTTTGATTTGACATTTTTCCTGCTTTAGATTGCTGCCAGAGAATGTGTTTTTCGGCTTAAAATGCCATATTTCATAGTTTTTTTAAATTAAATTTTTGAAATTTCGAAATTTTAAAAATTTACTTCGAAAAATCTTTAAAATATTGCACTGTAAGCTAAAAAATTATTTCTCTGCAGGCAATCTAAAACAAGAAAAATGTCAAATCAAAGCATTCTATGCAACCAGAAAGCAATTTTTCAAAATATTCACTGTTTGAAATTTCTGTATAAGATTTTTACAGCTTGCCTAATGAAAAAACCGTTTACCGCATATTACTATCGATCTTTGTTTTTGAGAAATTTAATTTTGAAATCAGGGTGTTATTTGCTGGACACCCTGTATATCCGCCATGCTTATTCTTATATAAGACTTAGAATATATGATATGGTATACTATTTACCAGACAGTAACATCAATATTATCTCAAGGCTCAAAGATGGTGGTCTCCAGTTCTACCACAGATTTAAAATGTCTGCCATTGACATATATAGATCTACTGAGGATACTCCATAGTTTTTTGGGGGGTTGAGATAAGAGTGCAGGCTAGGTCATTCCATGGCATGCACCCAATTAACTAAAAACCATTCATGGGAGGGTTTTGTAAAGCTTATGGGTGCGTTGACCTGCTGGAAAATCCAATTTAAGGCTGCGTGCGAACAGCACTAGTTTTTATTACACTAAAAGAGCAATCAATCAATCTTTGTTTCCGAACGAAACAAGGGTAAAATCTTATTAAATGATTTTTGAGGGACTGACCCTGCCAAATTGACAAAGGAAGGGGAACTTTTATCTACCCAATCTTCAGTCGTAAAGCTGTCAACTGATGTCGAGTTAGATTCCTCTCTTGAAGTTCGGATTCAAGTACACTGAAAAAGCACTTTTAGATCAAAGCGCCGACACGAAAGATCAAAGATAGTGCAAGAAGTTAGTGCTATGTGCGTGGACCTTAAGCCTCCAATTCTCTCTGCAAATGGCAGTAAATGGGTTTTTTGGCCTTTATTGGTAATTGATAGCTTACATTTGGTCTGAGGAAACGCCAGGTTTAGTTTATCACCATAGCGAAGCCTCCGAACACTATTAATAAGCTTTCATATTGCTGTTTTTCGGAAAAAATTTCTTCTTCTTTCCTCATGCCATGCCAATAAAAAGCAAGGCTGTCTGAGCGATCCAAACTAATTTTTTTCTCATCTGGGAATGTAACACGATGCCACTGGTCTTTGCATATTTGATGTTATTTGGCCCCATCGACTCTCTTTTGCTTGTGGATAGCTTTCAATATGAGCTGCTAGCAGTGTTCTCGCTGACATTTGACCAACTTTAGTTATTTGGCTAATTAAAAATAAAAAACATTCGCCAAATGAAAAAAGTATTAGCCAAATAGATTCGCCGTGTAAGCGAAAAAAAAGAATGTTTAATCCTCTAATACACTCCCTTTTTTCCGTAAGTTCTAAAATAACCTAAGTTTTTATAATTGGGACAACGGCTGTTATTAATCTAATTTCAATTATCCGCTAGAAATATAAAAAATATGTAAATATTATATATATATATATAATGCATATGTATGAAAAACGTAAAAGAAAAAAAAGAAAGGAAAAGCAAAAATTGAGCACTAGCAATTTGGCGAATCTAATCGCTTGTTTACTCGCCAAATGAAGAATTTAGTCGCAATTTGGCGCATTGGCGAGCGACAGCGAGAACACTGGCTGCTAGATGGAAGCTTATTAATGCTGTTTGGATACTTCATCTATGGTGATAAAGTAAATCTGGGTTTTCCTTCAGACCGCATGTAAGCTACCGATAACCAAGAAATTCTAGATACCCATTTACTGCAATTTGCAAAGAGAATTTGTTGCATAACTTGGATTTTCCAGCAGAACAATATCCCGCATAACCCTGGCAAAATACTCCTAGAAATGTTTTTTTGGATAACTGGGATACATATCCTGGGATATACATCTGGTACATATCATGGAATGGCCTACCCTCTACCCTGATCTGAACCTCCAAGAAAATGTGTGGGGAGGTATTCTCAGTAGACCTCACCTGTATATGCCAATGGCAGGCAGTTTAAGTCTATGGCAGAACTGAAGGCCGATATCAATGAGGCTTGGGATAATACTGAAGTTACTGTCTGCCAGGGATTGGTAAATGGTCGTATATAAGTATAAGCATGGCGGATATATCCGCTATTAGCCGATTAATATTTGTTTATATATTTGTTTCGTTTTAATTGATTTGTTTCGGGATCATTTACGGTACAAAATCGTACATTTTTTTAAGGGGACAGTGGACCTTTATTTGAGCAAAACAGCCTATAGCAAAATTGTCGCAAAAAGGTCTATTTCAGCAGGTTGATAGTACCAAAACAGTTTTTTATTATTAAAATATCATTCATGAAGAAGTTTAAGAAGTAAATAATAAAGGTAAGTGTATTTATATACTTTAAATGTGTTTTTCTCAAAACTAATTTTTCAGCGTTTTTAGATTTTTAAAATGCTCCTTGCTACGTAATTTTTTATCAACATTTATTAAATTGATAAGGAAGTATCCTGATATTGTTTATAAAAAAATTGTGTAAGCTTTTTAAAATTCGTCTTTATTAAGATAGTCAAATTTTATTTTTTACTTATTAAAAGGCAAAATTTTGATGAAAATCGATATAGAGTTAAGAAAGAAATCTGTAAAATATTGACTATTGAAGAGATTAAAAAAATCTTACACAAATTTGTTTATAATAGATTTTTTAAGTGATAAAAATGCATAAGCAAGAAAATATCTCAAAAATTAAAACGCAAGGAGCATTTTAAAATTTCGTTTAAAAAATTTTTAAAAAATTAAAAAAATTAATATTTTAATAATAATTGAAATTTTTTTGAAGGTGTTCTATATTCTTTTGGTGAAATTTATATATGCACAAAATTTCATATTGCTATGATGGAAATTAAAAAAAAATAATAATAACGTTCACCGTCCCCTTAAACAAGAGAAAGGGAATGCTTCTCTTTGATTGCAGGTAAACAAACGTCAACTCCAATGTTAGATATTTTCCAGGAAAGGTTTTAATACACAAAATATCATTCTATATTGCTTAGTTACAGAGCTATTGGGAAAATTCAGTAGACAGGTGTCTCCGATTATCAAAGATTAGCTTTTTTAAGAAATTTTAACAAATGGTTTTTGAAGAAAATTGCCCTATTAATTTGATAATCTTTCAAAGAAAGTTTTAGTATGTAGCATATCACTATAAGTTGCTTATTTATAGAATTATGAGGAAAAGTTCTATAATCAGGTGAACCAGATTACGAATGATTGCTGTGTCAAAAAATTTTACTGTGCGGGTTTTGAATCACATTGCTAAATAAGAAATGTTTTAGGAATAGCTTTAACACATGGAATATCGTCCTATGTTGCTTACTTATAGAATAATGGAGAAACGTCCTATGAATAGATGAATCCGATTTTGAAAGATTAGGCCGTTTAGAAGCGGGTTTTGATTTGGGTAAACCGAACAGCGCAGCGGACAAAGACTGTTCGATGTAAAATTTTGTCTAAAAATAAATAAAATTTTACCCAGTAATCCTCATTCAACAGAACGAAGTTCAGACCCTGTCCCTTGCTCGTTTTTTGGATTTCGCTGGCATGTCCGGCCTTAAATCCAGAAGTTTTAACACAAAAATGTATTTAAATACCGCCCATTGTCGCAGTTTCTGGCGGTATCAGCTACGGCTCATATCTGTATTTTTTTTCTATTTTTAAAGACCTTCATAAATTGTAGCGGGAGGGACATCATACTCTACGGACTTGGTTTCCTTGTCTGGGCAGTCCCTCTTAGACAATCAAATCAAATCAAACAGTTACTATAAAATACTTAAATTGTGCTAGTGTGTACTATTCCGAGTTGAAATTTATTCAGAAAGGAAAAGTTTATGGTAAAACCGTATTTAATGATTTACAAAAGTACATTTTTGTTATATTTGTTATATTGAGAGAATTATCGAAACGTTCTCTTTTTTTTTCATAAGAATAAGAAAACAGTTTTATAAAAATCTGCAGTCATGCAATATTGAAGACATTTTTTTGATTGCAGATTTAAAAAATATATATTCAGAAGTTATTATTCAATAGTATGTGGTTAACAGTTACTATAAAAATGTCGAATTATACACATTTATTCTATTCCGTATTGAGGTTTATTAAAAAAGAAAACGTTTATACTAAAACTATATAATTTTAATCCTACCATAAAACATTTAATATTAGAAACATTTTTTCAAAATTGCAGATAAACAAAGCCTTACTTAATAATCATTATTCAATAGTATGTGGTTATCAGTTGCTTTAAAATAGCCAAATTATAGTCGTGTATACCATTCTGTTTTGAGTTTTGTTGAGAAAAAAAAATTATAATAAAACCACATAATTTGAATCCTAACGTATAAATATTTAATCTTAGATATTTTTTTAATCGCAGATAAACAAATCATTATTCAACGGTTAACAGTTAATATAAAACAATCGAATTATACTCCTGTTTACGACTCCAAAATAAATTTTTCTTAGAAAGAAAGCGTTCCTAATAAAAAGATATAATTTGAATCCTGACATATAAACATATATATTTATAGATCTTATTCCAAGAACTATTGTTCCTAATCCATCTTCGCACGAAAATTATATGACATTAGCTTCACTGTCATATCACACCGGATTCCCCTAAGGGCATTTTCAAGCCATTTTCTCACGATTTAGTTCACAAAATTTGATTTGATTCGTAATGATTTCTATTACATTCTGTTTACTTGGATTAATCTGAGAAAAACGATAAAAGTAGAAATTGAAAAGTAACATACCGTAAAATGGGGTGAATCGGAACACTTTTCAACTTTAACGTTAAAAAAAAGCAACAACTGATTTTTTATTATTTTTATTTTTCTATTAGAAACTTCGGTCTTGTTTTGTTCTTTACTTTTAAAGCAAAAGCCAACCATTTTTACTGTTTATATATATATTATTTATTTTTTTAATGGTGTTTCGATTCACCCCGCAGATAGGGGTGAATCGGAACAAATGCTATAATCTTTATTTATTCCGATTCAAACTTTAATAGGGTTAATAAAAACAGGTAATAATGATAAGGGAGGACTAGGAACACGTAGTTACTGTGAAACCAAGCCTTTATTTTATATACGAGTAAAGTTATGCCTTTTTAAAAATTAGAAAACAACTTTTAAATCAAGAAAAATTAAAATTTATTTTAAGAAATTACATTCGAATTGCAGAAGTAGGATTTAATACAAATTTGGCCCTGTTCTGTGTAATCCTTTTACTAGTAGTCGTTGGGTAAGTGAATCTATTGAGTAGCCCCAATCGCTGCATGTATCAATACGATCTACTATTATGCCCTCATCCCCAGCCTTTTAGTACTGTTTCAATCCCTCTCTTTTTTAATTGGTTTTTCATTTTGAGATGTTTGTGTAATGTTGTGGATGTCAGAGAATAACTCTGTGCAGTTTTTCTAACTAATTTGCTATTTTTGAATTCTTTTATTGTGTGTTCCATGTCTGTTGGATTAGGCGTTGACTTTTTTGTTTAACCAAGTAATTTCTTGGCACCTTTACACTCTTTAAGTAATTAGAAAAAACAAAATATTGTTACAATACACATTCATATTTATGTTTTCAATTATTGCATGAAACTATTACTGTATAGAAAAATAAACCATGAGAGAAAACGTGTTCCGATTCACCCCGTAAACCTTAAACCTCTGATGTTACAAGCCATTTTTCATTTTTTCATTATATAGTTTAGAAATAAGTAGAATTTAATACAGACTATCGTTTACAGGTCTATCATTAATTAAAAATCCTCTCTCTTCGGTTTAGGATACGAAAAATACTGTAGTTACATACAAAGTTTTGAATACGTTGAAAAAATGAGGTTTTTGAGGATACTCTTGAAGTTTTTTTATATACCCCAGTAGTTGAGCAAACATGTCAAAACTGAACTCTTAAATCCGAACTCTTAATGTTATTACCTTCTTATAAAAAAATTGGCAACTAAAAATATCATCACATATATTTATAATGAATTTATTTGTATGACCGGGAAGTTTTGTTCCTATTCACCCCGCTGTTCCTATTCACCCCATTTTACGGTAGTGTATGAAGGAATGTGCAATAAGTACGGAGGTCAAAGATTCCGTTGGAATTGATTTTCCATGCTTTTGATTCAACAAGGAATTCCATAGTTAAAGAAAAATGTTCCGCTTTCTGTTCTATTTTTTAACGTGTATGTGCGTATTCAAACGAATTTAGAAATTAAATTTGAAACCATATTCTGAATAAGAAGTTTGAATATTAAAATGTTTATAGTGGATATATTTCCTTACCTTTTAGATGAGTTAGTAATTATATACGTAATTATATAATTATATACGAATATTGTACACTATTGATTTTACACACTTTTGCACGTAATAAAATTGACATGCATCTTTGAAATATATACTAAGAAATACATTCTGCTAAATCTGTGGTACAAATTATATTATGAATAAATACGTAGCACCTACAGTCGTTGTTTAGCCCGTCCACCTGTCCGTCCGCCAGTCCGTCCATCCGTCCACCTGTCCGCATATAACAGGGCAAAAACTACCCAACCGAATCATTTAAAATTTAAAATATATAATTATTGCACAATCTTGTCAAGTCATTTCAAATTTTTTGAAAATTGGATTACAAATTACTTCCTGTATAGTAAAAAACAGATAGTATTTACAAAAAAAAATGAATATTTTACTGTATCCGAAATACTGTATACTACACCAAGATCTGAATGTTTTTATAACTCCCTTATAGTACGAACATACTTCAATTGCTACGCTTGACGTGCAATTTCCAACTTGTTTCTTCAGTAAAAAAACTAATGTTCTGCAATGAAAGTAAAAGTATATCAATGCAAATTTTAGAAAAATTAAATGAGAAAATATTTTTTTTATTAAATTTTATAATTGCTAACTTGCTTTGGGTCTATAATATATATAACAATATCGACATTTTGTTAATTTTGGATATCATTCTCCCCTTTACGATATCATATGTTATCACCCGCCGAACTACCTCCCTCTTCCCCCCAGCCAATCGTTATCAATCATAGTGTAAAAAGAAAGAATAGAGGTAAAGTTTAGTGTTTGGTGGTGATGCCAAAAATGTAAACCTAAAATTCGCTACATAAAGCCTATTAAGAACAAACACAACCACTTAGGGCGTGTTCAACACAACTTACCAAAGTAACCAATGTTAACGACCGATTGTAGGGCAGTACGAAAGCAAATTGTGGCACCAATGAAAACTATTATGCTATATTTGCTTTTTATTTATTTATTTATTTATTTTTTGTAAATACTATCTGTTTTTTACTACACAGGAAGTAATTTGTAGTAAACCACAGCAATGTATATAAATTTCACAAAATGTGAAATAGTTTAATGTTATTAAAACGAGCTCCAAACAATATTTTCCCCTGTACCATTATGTAATGGAAAGGAATACTTTTGTGTAGCCCTGTAAATTAATAACAAATGTTCTTTGAATGATAGATTGTACAGAATATATGCAAGGTCCGGCTATTAATTTTCAGGACTGACTTAACTGTACGAGAACGAATACTTACGGAAGATGGCGCTAATGATTGCATATTGATGAGCGTTTTCTTGCGCATGTGCAGTGCAGCAGGCGTCATTCTGAAATAAGTGGTTCTCGTGGAAAAGCGGATTAAAACGTAGCTCTTAAATTTCTATTGTCGAAGTGAAAATGGAGCAAAGTCAAAATGGAGCCCACACGTTGCGTTGCCTGTGAGGCGATTCTTAACCCAGCATGGTGTCGTTGAGATGCAGCATCCACCATACTCTCCCGATCTAGCACCCACAGACTTTTTATTGTTGCTTAAGCTGAAAAATTCGCTGAAGGGAACAAGATTTCAGAATGTCGAAACCACCAAGAAAATTGTAACGTCAATATTAATGAGCATTCCAAAAGAGGACTTTAAAACTTCTTTCCGAAATTTGTACAGCCGAGCACAGACGTGTATTAGAGCTGATGGGAATTACTTCGAATCATATTATGGTTATGGGTTACCTTTATTTCTTCTGAGTTATTCCATGAGTCCTGGAAATTAATAGCCGGACCATGTATTTTAGTATATACTTCATAGATGCATATCAATTTTATTTGAATTGTAGCTGACGTCACACTTCGCCTTGATTTTCATTTCGTACTTTACAATCGGTAAGTGACCAGTAAATGACCGGTAAGTTGTGCTGAACACGCCCGTACTTTCGCAAAAAAAAGAAGATAATACAGTTTTTAATTCATAATACAATATAATACTATTTTAGAATACTTAAATATAAGCAGATAATTTTCATTTAAAGAAAAATGCACAGCTGATGTGCAAGAATTCGGCCTGTGTTCCACTCGATTCTTTTATTCGTGCCTAATGAGGGCATTTAAATTTCAACGATAACGCGCATCATATTGTAAACCGATTTCACGGTGTACTACACCTCCATCTACCTCATTACTCTATGGTTATCATTGTTTAAAAATTGTTTTATTTTTAGATTATTTATCTTTCGTTTTATATACTTGCAGTGATGTGCAAATTACATTTACTAACTGCATACGTTACGGGTTCATGTCAATACATGAAATAAGTTTATATCAAAAAACTTCTAAAAGAATTAGTTACTGTTTAAAAATATTTAATAATGCTTTATTTTTACATAATATGTTCGAAAAAAATATTGTCCTTGCATTTGCCCCCTGGCCGGGGAGGCCAAAAAAAGAACTTATCAACAAAACAGTGGACAACATTCGTAGTCTTTCTTTGCTAGCAACGCAAGTTAACCTTTTCGGGTCTGGTGTACTATTAATAGTACATGTCCTTTAATGGAGTATTATTTTGTTTTAAGAAATAGTTTTGGTACTATTTACGTGCGTTAATGTTAGTATATGTCTATGCATTTACTATATGTTTTTGCAATTACTACTACTAATAATTATTATTATTTGCTTAATTCTTTTTCGCCGCTTACGATTCTTTTATTTTAAACATATTGGTCCAAGAGCCGACCGCACAAAACCCTAAGTCATCGAGCACAAGCAAAATTCCTTTATTTTATGGAAGAATGGTAATAGGGGAATATAATCACCGGTATCTGCCGGAAGTGAAATGGTGCATAAACCAAGAATTGATACCACTAGTGGTTCACTCGTACGCTTAACATTGTGTTTGCCGTATAATTAAATGTATGAAAACATGTAAAATTGGGTGCGGGAAAACATAATGCTAAGTCTATGAGTCAACCACTAGTGGTATTCATTTTTGGCTGATGCACTACTTTGCTTCCGGCAGACATGGATCATTAGATTTCCCTATTACTACTCTTCCATAAAACTAGTCGTTGGAGGCCACCGTAATACTTACCCATCATTTATATGCATATGAAAATAAAATATATGAAAACTATTTATACAATGTATTTCAATTCCAAAACTAAATTTAAATGTTGTTAATACACATAGTAATACCCTATTAAGGAATTCCTGATGAACCAATTTCGAGAAATTATATAAAATGCCGAACTACTCAAGTAGTACCAAACTGCGTAAAAGAAACATCCTTATAACCCCAAAAATAACAATCATATTAACTAACAGTTTACTGTGTCGGATTAAGCATCTCATTTCCAATTAAAATATATCTCTGAATTGAAATTTGAATGAAATACAGGGTCATAAAAAATCGAAGAATGTGGAAAACAGGATTACAAATATCTCGACAACTAATAATCCGATCGACTTCGTTCTTTATGCAAAATTTGTGTTTTTTTTTTTATTTTATTGCCTTTTACATGCATTCCTTAAAATAAAAATATTCGAAAATTTTTGTATACCTTTCATCAGAACGAATTTTTCGAGAATCCGGAAAAAATAGTTCCGGATAAACGAGGTTGATGATATACAATAGGCTTCGTCCCATTCTTACATACTAAGTACATACAAAATTTCAAGTCTCGATCTCAATTTGTTCGTGAGATAGAGCGTTTACAGACAGACAGACTGACTGACAGACAGACAGACAGACGGACTTCAATTTTTTTTTTTTTTTTTTTTTTTTTTTTTTTTTTTTTTTCAAAAAATATGTTTTTCGAAATCTCCAGTGTCTAAAACGTGTAAATCCATCAAAAAAATTTTTTCGATTTTCAAAACGATTGCAAGATTTACCCTATACTACGTATGATGGGTAAGTAATAAAGGAATTTTTCTTGTGCTTTATGATTTAGGGTTTTGTGTGGTCGGTCCTTGGACTATATATTTCACTCTTTAAATTTAAAATAAAAGTTACTTTCCTGAAAGAATCGTGTATAATAAAGCGAAAAAGTATTAGAAAGCTGTAATATAAGTTAAATCCCCTTACTGTAATACAATATTTTCTAAATAACTCCCAAAATCTTTCTTTAGCCTATTGTCATATAAATGTTAATTTGATAGTACGCAAAACAGCAACATTCATTGTCTATGAGACAATGAAATATTAAAATACTTATCAATATATTTGGATGGCTATCGTTACTGTTATTAACGTAAAAGAAAGGATTAGGTATCATTTTCTACAAATTATACTCCTGATTTCTCTAACAAAGAATCATATGCAAATATGGCAGAAGAGCAGGAATGTGAAACGTTGGAGAATTCCAAACTTTGGAACAAAATGATTTCATAAACATTTTATGGCTTTAATACAGCTCTGTTTTTTAATAAAAACATATTTTAAAACTAGGCGTTGGGGGCCACCGTAATACTTACCCATCATGGATATGCATATTATAATATATCAAAATAAAACATGTGAAAACTATTTATACAGTGCATTGCAATTCCAAAACAAAATTTAAACATACATTAAATATTGTTAATAAACATAGTAATACTTTATTAATGAATTCCTAATGAACCAATTTCGAGAAATTACATAAAATGCCGAACTACTCAAGTAGTACCAAACTGCGTAAAAGAAACATCCTTATAACTCCAAAAATGATAATCATATTAACTAACAGTTTACTGTGTCGGATTTAGCATCTCATTTCCAATTAAAATATATCTCTGAATTGAAATTTGAATGAAATACAGGGTCATGAAAAATCGAAGAATGTGGAAAACAGGATTAAAAATATCTCGGCAACTAATAATCCGATTGACCTCGTTCTTTATGCAAAATTTGTGTGGTTTTTATTTTTTTATTTTTATTTTTATTTTTTATTTTTTATTTATTTATTTTTTATTTTATTTTATTTTATTTTTTTTTTTTTTTTGTCTTTTACGTCCTTTCTTTAAAAAAAATATTTTGAAAATTTTTATATACCTTTCATCAGAAAGAATTTTTCGAGATTCCGAAAAAAATAGTTCCGGAAAGTCGAGGTTACTGATACTAAATAGGCTTCATCCCAATCTTACATATTAAGCACATACAAAATTTCAAGTATCTATCTCAATTTGTTCGGGAGATAGAGCGTTTATAGACAAACAGACAGACGGAGGACGGCAATTTTTTTTTTTTAATATGTTTTTCGGAATCTCCACTATCTAAAACGTGTAAATCAGTCAAAATTTTTTTTTCGATTTTCAAAACGATTGCAAGACTTACCCTATACTACGTATGATGGGTAAGTAAAATAATAATAAAGGTAACAGATTATTTGGATGTAAAGAAAAAGTTACTGAAAAAAGAAAAGTTTGTTTGGATCTAAAATGATAATGGTATCATCCCCCCCCCTCCCCTCTAAAATATCTTACGATATCAAACAAAATAACTCCCACACACACAAACCCTAAAGTGATAACATTCTATATGCACAGCCTCAATTTCAAGTCAAACAAACCCAGAAATTTTGTTTAATTAAAAAAAAAGAGCTAAATTGGGGTATAAATTTTCTGCGTGTACTTTTTTTTTTGTTCTTGTTGTGTTATTGTTACTTTTAGTTATATATTTATTTTAATCTGAAAACTGCCAGCTATTTTCAAAAACAGTCTCATTATTTGTGAATTAATTTAAGTTAATAAAAACAAGTTGGAAATTGCTCATGAAGCATAGCAAATGAGATGCGTTCGTACGATAACGAAGTTTTTAAAATATCACTCTCATATATCAATCTCATAAAATTGTAACTAGTTAATTACAATTAAAATGTGCACCAAACAATGTTCTCCCTATACCATTATGTAATGGAATAATTTTGTGCGGCCCAGTATATCAATAACAAATGTTCTTTGCACCACAGATTATACAAAATGTATACAGTGAAACCTCCAAATAAGGGACACCTTTGGGACCGGAACTTTTGTCCCTTAAATAGAGGTTCCCTTATTCGGAGTTTTTATTTTTTTTTTTAATTAATCGTCCTGAAAGATATGAAAATAACAATACATTAAAGGTGAAGTTTAAATGTATTCAAAGCGTATAAATTACATTAATCAGACACAAAAGGTATAGAGAATTAATTAAAATTTTTAATTGATTACTAAATCATTAAATGATTTGTAGAATTATTGATTTGTATTTTTTATGCAAACTATATACATGCAAAAAGTATAAAATCATTTAAAAGAATCATACTTAATTGCTTTGGATATTTTAAGGCAACAAATCCCTCAACTTATTCACCTCAGTAAGCAAAAAACGTTTTGACACATTTGCAAATTCTTTTTTTAACAGAAAGGTATAAAATTGGAACTTCTGACTATGGAAGCGATTTGGAATCGAACTGTATTTTCAAGTTTTGAATAAATTACCTATTGAGTTAAGCGATTTTGATCATGTGACAGACATTTTTCACCCCTTCTTGAGTACTTATTCTTCTTTCGCGTATAAACTCTGTTCAAAACACTTAGGTTGACAATATTATCTAAAAGATCTATTGCGTTTGAAAAAAGATCTGTTGAGTTTTTTTTTTTTTTTTTTTTTTTTTTTTGAACCAGAAAAAACACTAAAAAGAGTTCGATTACATAGTTGACACTGAACAACAACGCCTGCTAGTTTCAGGCATTTCTGAATAAAAATAAATTAAAACTTTTGTCATAAAATTTGCCCTTTTGGATTTGAGAATAGCCTTAAAACATCTGTAGAGTTCTTTATTTCACAATTTTCCTTTTTTCTCCACTTTCAGAATCATCCTCTTAATTTTCAGCATTACTTTCAATGGGGATAAACGCACTGAAGTCAAATCAAAATTGTGGGTTAATAAATGCTTGTCAATTGTGTCGTATGCCTCTGTATCAACATGACTGTCTGTCAGTTTAATAAGTTCACAAAAATCTGTATTTTCATTTTAATCTCAGACTACTTCATTATCTGAAATTCAAAAGCCAGTCCTTTTAATCTCATTTTCAAGTGTCCCTTAAATAGAGTGTCCCTTATTCAGAGGTAAATACATTACGCGTCCTATACAAAGGGACTGGGACCAGAAGTTTTGTCCCTTAAATAAAGGTGTCCTTTATTCGGAGTGTCCCTTATTTGGAGGTTTCACTGTATTATAATATGTACTTTATAGATGCATATCAATTTTATTATGTTCGAATGAGTGTAACACCATTAAATGCATTTGAAACATTTTCCCCATTGACCGTAATGTAACGGAATATTTTTGATTGTCCCTGTAATTGAACTATGCATTGGATTTTGATAAAATTTGAAATAACTCGACAAAAGGACTGAACGAAAATTATAGGTGCTACGTATTTACATAATTACGAAAGCACCTAAAAAGAAAAAGATTAGCACTTGTTAGGCAGCATATTTTCATCCTTTTAACAGGCAGGCCCTCCGATGAGTGTTACTCTTGCATATTGCTTTGTTTAACAAAAGTATTTTTATGCATTTATATTTCTATTATTAATTTATATTTCTATTACTTTACTTTTTTTTTTTTTTTTTTTTTTTTTTTTTTTTTTTTGCATTTATATTTTTGTTACTAATACTTTTTATCTAATAATTATATTATTTCTCATTGATGCATTTATATTCATATTATATTTACTACACAAAAAAGAGTGGCGTACATATTTTTGAGGACAATATAACACAGAAAATAATAAAGAGAGTTTGAGGTACCCAAATAATGTGAATTCAGGTTAGCAAAAAGATTAGTGTAAACGACTAACTGAACGACGACTATAACTGCTACATATTTATGTAATTACGAACGCACCTAAAAAGACATGATTTCCAGTCAAATATTGTAAAAGTAAAAAAGCAGTTTTTTTTTTTTTTTTTTTTTTTTTTAATCGAAAGTTTGACGGTATCTTTTGCGGAAATCTTACCAAAAGGAAGAATTAAATTAGATGTACATTTCTTTTTCGAAATTGAAAGATAGCTTTGCAATGCGAATTCCTATCGTCTTTTATCACTAGATAATACATTAAGCCGTAATCATTTTAAAATTTGAATCGTAAATTGACATTAGCATAATTATTTCGGAATAATTAATAAGCTGCAAAAACGGAAAATAGAATAAAAGAAACATATTTTTCTCCTTGTGGAATTCATCTTCATGGGAAAATTCCATCATTCGAAACGTTTCTCTTCTAAAAATCTTTTCATCCGACATTTCTAGGTCGAGAAATAAAGTGAAGCGAGCAATTTTGCTATCTATTTTTATATCAAAAATAGAACTCTAACTGTTCGTTTTCACTGATATTGTCAAACGTTAAGAAAATAATAATAATAAAATAGAAGGAAACCAACTTTCAGAAAAAAGAGAAAGAAAAGGGGGAATGGGTGAGACATGTTACATAATTTTTTTTTTTTAAGTTCGAAATCAGGATTTAGAAAATATAGTTCACATAACTATTTGAAAAAAATCGTTTCTTTTTTTCGTCCATTTAAAAATAAAGTGTTACAAAATTATAAGACGACTCAGAATTTTACCTTCTTTCAACAAAAAAAATATATTAGTTTGAATTTAAAAGTAGTATGAAAAGAAATAACTCTAGAATGATTATTTAGCTGAGAGGGAAAAAGTTTGTATATAATTTTTGTTTCATGCTAAACAATTTTACCCAAATTTATTGTTTAATAAATATAAGACCATTCTCATATTATAAAAAGCAGACGATTTTCTTTTGAACTCAGAGTTTGACTGTAACCTAAACAATCTGTAAAATTTAAAAAGAAGAAATAAATGCAAAAAATCTGATTCTTTGAATTGATCAGTAAAATGCCACGTCGGAGTAAGCTGTCTTAAATCGAAGTGAGAAGAGTGTGGTTCTACAAAGGAAAAGGAAAGTCTGAACGTGAAATAAGTAAGTTTCTTAATCGTTCTAAATCTATAATTCATAATGTTTTAAGTAAAAAAGAATTGTATAGAACGCATAAATGATTTGGTCGTAAAAAGAAGTTATCAGATTGTGATAATAGGTGAATTGTCAAACTGGTAACTAAAAAATATCACTCCATTCGTAAAATAGCACAACTGATAACTAAAAAGGTATTATTTGCAACCGTGTGGCGAAGTTTGAAATTTAATGCTAATGTTATTTTTTGCAAATTAAATAGTAAACCATTACCACTAAAATGTCACAAAGAAGAACCATGGTATCCATTTATCAATATAGAATACACAATATGGCATGTACTACTATATTTGGATGCAACCCCTCATTTTATTGCTTCTTTTGGGAAACAAAGGATTCTGAGCTTATTCTATCAACGATCACTTTCAGAATTTCGAAGCTATGTTTTTTAGAGACTTTCAAAAGTTTATAAAAGTTACTCTATACATTTAGCTTATACAATATGTAAAGGAAATTTTAATAGCGTTCACACACGGGCAATAAAAATTATTTAATAAACCTGTTCATTTTTCATTCAACTTTTATTATTTTTTAAATTCTGATTACAGGGTATTGCGTACAATACATTTTGTCATATTTTCTGAAAAGAAAAATCTTTTATATTAATAACTCTATAAATTAGAAGCAAAAAGCTTGAAAAAAATTAGGATTATTTTTATAAAAACAGTGTACATGCTACCCGCATAACAATTAGCACGGTTTATTACAATAAGTCCCTTAATCACAATCTACAGTTTGAATGCTTTTACTACATTAGTTTTGTCTGGGTGATCCAAAAAATATTTGTTCTTTTTCAATTTGTTGACGATCCCCATGGAGTTTCGGGAAAAAAATCTTCATGGAAATATATGACCTTTACTATTATGTTTACACACTTAGAGTTTCAAGATAATTCCTCATGTATTTTTCTAGATATTTAACAAAATGTCTAAAATTGCATGTGGCCGGTCACCTTTGGCCATATATACTGTATTCCATCATTCGAAACGTTTCTATTCAACTTTAGATCAAGAAAAAAAGCTAAGCAAGCGATTTTTTCTGTCTGTTTTTATGCTGAAAATAGAACTATAACTGGTCGTTTTCACTGATATTGTCAAACGTTACGAAAAAAATAAATAAATAAATAAAATAGAAAGGAATCAACCTGCATAAAACACAATAAAAGAACAATCGGTGAACCGTATTTGATAAATTAAAAAAGAAGTTTCAAATCAGAATTTAAAAAAAAAGTTCACGTAACTATCTTGAAAAAAATTATTTTGATCGATTTTTTTCGTCGGCTTAATAATATAGAATTATCGAGGAGAAAACTAACCATTTAGAATACACATAACTATTTAAAGAAAAAAAGATTTTGATCTATTTTTCTCGTCTTCTTAATAATATAGCATTATTAAGGAATAATTTGTGCAAACGTAAATTCTCAATTCATTTTTTTTTTCTTTTGAATCATGAAATTATAACTGCTTTAGAAGCAAGGAATATAATAACAAATCAAGTGAAAAGTTTATTTCTTTTTGACGTGTATCGTTTAGTCATGTATTCTAAAAAAATCACGATTACTGGTTGATAGTTTATTAGACGATTTTGCAAAAATAAACTATATCAAAAAAGGAAATCATGTTTGACAAGCTCGATTGTGAGTATATTCATGAATTAGGTTAAAATTATTTTGCATGACTGTTCAGAAGTACTTTTTATATTTTTATTTTTTCATTTAACTCATACAGTCGAAGAAATGTGAAATTAAATTTTGTTTTTACAGGTAAAATGCTTTCATTTCTGTTATAGGGTCATTTTTTATTCGATGGGAAAATAATTGCAGCTCTTAATTTAGAATAGCATCTTTATCAAGTTAGAATTAGACTTTTTAAATACAGAAATGAATTATTTATTTAAGAAATCATAATGTTATCTGAATAAAGGGCACACTTGAATAGCTACGTTGAGAGGGCACGGAATTTATGAATTAGGTAACAATTTATTTCACCATTACTTATCTATGTATTTTCTCTTCATTTCATATTTAGAAGAAAATACGAAATTACATTCCGTTTTTACAGGTGAAATTTTCCCTTTCCTGGTAAAACAGTACTTTTTTAAACGATAAGAAGTGAATAATTGCAGCTCTTAATTTAGAATATAATCGTTCTTTTGAATAAATTTTATATATGTAAAAATACATTATTTATTTAAGAAATCAGAATGTTTGAATGCAGGCGTTATTTGTGTATGAATGTGTGTTTTGATATACCGGGTGTCCCAAAAATGACTGATGGATTTTAAAATTCAATAACTTGCAAACGGTGACAGCTATTTAAAAAAATTTTGCAGGAGGGTTATGTATAATGTCAGGAGTTTTTTTACCGTAATTTTTTATTTTAGTTCGAATTTCAAACAATAGGTGGCGTTGACGGCAATTGAAGGCCAGGTGATCAGTGCTGAGTGAAACGTCGACCTGGCCTTCAATCGCCATCAGCGCCACCTATTGTTTGAAAATCGAACTAAAATAAAAAATTATGGTAAAAAAACTCCTGACGTTGTACATAACCCTCCTGCAAATTTTTTTTAATAGCTGTCACTGTTTGCAAGTTATTGAATTTTAAAATCCATCAGTCATTTTTGGGACACCCGGTATATTGTAGATCGATGGAATAGTAAATCTATTCATCGTTGTCCCGTTACCCTAGGTTATATTAAGAGGTTATATTAGGTTATATGGCTGAAGACTTTCCCCAACTTGGCTTATTAGAGGGAAATTGTCGACTAAAGCATGTGTGGTTTAGGTCAGTACTTAGAGCAACGATGTGTTATGCTGTAGTCCCGGGTTCGATTTCTGTCTCTGGCTGTTTTTTCACACCAGTTGGGTTTATTGAAATTATTGTTTGTATCTCTGTATATTATTCGTATGTGAGTCATTCTCCATATACAGGGTAATTTGGAAGTTGCAAAATGCAAATTTATAAACTATAAAATAAATGACTTTTTTCTTCATATATAGCTTTAAAAAGTGAAGTTGTATTAGAATTATCACCCATCGTTCATAATTCCTAAAATTTAATATTTTATTTATATTTAAAAAAAACATTTTCCAGGGGAATGATGGTAGAGAGCAGGGGAATGATATTTTGAAAGAGAAATGAATTACCTGCCAGTTGAATTATTCAATAATCTATAAAGCACTGTAGTCAACTATTAATGATAAAAAAATTCATATCAATGAATATTTTTAATCATAATAATATACATAATTATTTAAATTACTGTACATAGTTTTCACAATAATGAATTTTTAATAATACTGAATTACACTAATGAAAACATTTTGTTTAAAAACTTTGGGAAAGAAAAATATATTGCTTCATTGTCGCTCCTTTTCTTTTTGTATTTTATATGCAGCTGGGTCATTTTTTACCCTTTGATAGCTTTTGCGCTGAGCTTCTCTTTTAATTTTTAGTTTCTTCTCTCTATGTCTCTCCTCTCTCCTCTTTTTCCTTTACTTTTGGCATCTTCCTGAAAACAAAGAGAATTTTTATTTAAAAAAAAAGCATTTTGTTATCAGTTTAATTTTGACTATTTTTATTAAATTTTAGCATTGATCTTAATATAAAGCATTAATTTTTACATTAATAATTTAAATGCAAACAGGATCCTGGTAAAGTAAAAGCTAATCTTTTTATTTTGTAGGTATAGACATTCTTGGTAAAAAAGTGGTACTTAAAAAAAAATTTAAATTTAAATTAAAAATAAGAATGATATACATTCAAATTTAATGAAGAGTCTAAATTTTATCAGACATTTAAAATAAAAATCTTAAACAAACATTAATTTCTTTTTTAGTTATGAAAATTGAAAAATACAGATTTCATATAAGTTACATTGAATTCTCCTTGAAAGAAAACTAATAAAAAAAGTTTTCAATTGAAATTAAGTAACAATATTAGTAAATAATTACATACTGTTTCAAATTAATGCAAAATATTGTCAAATTTTATGAAATATTTGAATAGTAATATTAACTGAATTAAACATTTTTCTATCTTTTTTAAATTTCCTAAATTGTAACAAACTAATACATAAAAAATGTAGCGTCTACATTTAAAGATTACCTAAAACTAAAGTATTTCAATTTTCATAAAAATCACATTTATAGTTAACAATACTAAGGATTTTTGAATATTTCAAATTTAACAACATTTAGTTTCTTTATTAATGTACAATTAGTGTTTACAGCCAATATCTTAATAACATTTCTAAAATTTCATCATTTCAATAGCTAAAGTCATTCCCCTGCTTTAAGAACAGGCAGGGGAATGATGTTTTCTTAGTAATATCTACCTTAGAATCACATGGGGAAACAAAAAAACTTTAAAATGATTATACACATTAAAAAACTTATATTAAAAATATAAAACAAAATAAAAAAAGCTTATCTTTAGTTTATCCAGAAAAAACTGATCCAGGGTAATGATGGCTAATAAAAATATTCGTTTTGCAACTTCACTTTTCAACCCCTGCATTCACAAACAAAATGGATACAGACTGCAAACTTTTAAGGTATCTCTTCCAAGCAAGTAGTTAAAATTGGATCAATGCCAAATTTGAGTCCAGCGGCATCTATTGGTGTTCTTTAGAACTATTTTTTTTTAAGTGCAGGGGAATGATGCCCAAATTCATGGACATACTTCATTGTGTTTTTTCACAGAATTGCATTATAGTATACCTCTACATATGTACTTCTCTTATAAAGGAATAAATTGTGATAATATATTAATAATTGTAATTTTAATAAATCAATATTTAATAAATATTTAGTGGGTTCAAAGTCTAATTTTGGGGTTGGGGACCGTCAGGGGAATGATATTTTACATACATTTTATTTTATTTTATATTGTTTAGAATTATTTTTTAAGTAAATAATATGAGCAGTAGATGGCAAAAAATACAGATTTTAGTAAAAATAAACATTATTGGTAAAATAGTTTAAAAAAATTATAGAATCAAGTGGGACTTTGTTTTTTCCTATTCAGTGAGATCCATGTACCTTTATGATTTGAATGTATGTGTTATTTATGTGTGATGTGTGTTTTAAAATCAGAATGTTGTTTGGAGAAAAATTTAACAAGATTTTTCATTGTAAGAACAGGGAATTCGTGAATTAGGTTAAAAATCCATAGCTGCTAAATGTTATCATTTTTTATCACCACTATTTTCGATTAATAATCTTTGTATTATTTTATCGCAGGCGTCTTTGTGCCGAGATAGCCAATTCGTAAATAGTGGTAAACAATAATCACAGTAGTTAGTAGCTAAGAAAATAGTTTGTACCATTGTTTAGTAATATTTTTCCTAATTTCTTATACATCTCATATTTCCGAGCAAGCATCAAATTACATTATGTATATAACTCTGTAATTTTCATTTTTCTAGCATATTTTGATTTTTTTTTATTCCATAAAGGTAGAATAAATGTAGCTCTGTATTTAGAACATCTTGGTAAGTTAATCAGATACTTCAATAGACATTGAATAAATCAGAATAAAAATAATATATTATTTCAGGATTTTACAAAAGGTCTATCTCAATACTTCAATACTGCTCATACAACCTATGTATTAAGAGTGTTGGGGAAAATAATGATACTTTAAAGTGGGTCAAGTAACGATTTAAATTTGGTAGAGTCGAACCCCATTGTAGCGAACCCGGTATATAACGAACGAAAAATTTGGCACCGCCGTTTTTGTAAGATATTTAATGCGAATTTATCCTTTTATTGTGAACCCCGAAATCTTAAGAATCGGCTATAATGAAAAGAACATTTTTTTCAGTCAACCACTGTTTTTTTTAAACACTTTTACGCAGTTATGAAAACAGGTCTTCGACTCTGATTTCATAAGAAAATGCATGCCGCACAGTGACAAGTAATAAAAGTAAATTAAAATGAATCATTTGGAAATAGAAGGCGAAATTTTTTTTTCCAAGCACCTTCGTCGCTCCAAGCCCAAGCTCGCACTCTGATTGGTTGTTGCTCTCGTCACTGTTTTCACGTAACTTGGCGATAACCATACTTGGCGAAAAATACTTCGCTCGTAAGTGAACGAGTAAACCTAAAACCTAACCTACTCATTCTTATTCTTCCTTCATTCTTATCCTCGTGGCCTTGTGCTCTTGTATGTAAAAACTTTTAAAGAGTACAGCTTTCAGTAAGACACGTTCCATCCAATCCAATGCTGCAAGAGAAAAGTTACTTTGTACTCGGTTCGGAAGGAAATCAAACTCGACCGAAGCATCTATCGCTACGCCAAGTATGATTATCACCAAGTTACGTGAAAACAGTGCCGAGAACAACAACCAATCGGAGTGCGAGCTTGGGCTTGGAACGACGAAGATGCTTGAAAAAAAATTACGCAAATAGAAGATTCTACATCTGATGCCGATATAGAGGGGCACATAAATAACAAAATGCCTCCATATCAGATGTTACAGCAGTGTAATTAATAAACAATTTTCTGCGCAAACAGTGAAAGGAAGTGTAAAAAAGTAAAAACTGTAAAAAAGATTAGTTAAATTTATGGCAAAAAACTGCAGTAAAATTAGATACAAATTTATTTATTACATCTAATTTTACTGCAATTTTTACGACAAAAACTGCTGGCAACATTGCTGCCAGCAGTTTTTGCCATAAATTTAATGGATTTTTTTTTTTTTTTTTACAGTGTTGGAGTCATCTGATGTTGTGGACAAAAAAATTTGTAACGTATTTTCGAAATCGGTTTCGCGTTAACAGAAGATTACCGATTACTTTTGTATCAAAACATCTGAGCAACAGTTAAAAGGAAAATGAATTTAGTTTCATTTGTTTTCATTTTAGTTACTCTCTTAAAAATTCAGCCACAAAATAGCTCAAGTTGAGCTGAAATCCACTCATCTCATTGTTGAAAGGCAGCTTCTCAAAAAAGAGTTGAAATAACTCGAGTTTTAACCAATTTAAATGAAGTTGAGCTATTTAAATAACCAATTTAGATCAAGAAGATTTAATCGTTTGAAAAACAACTCTTTTATGATCGAAAAAATTACAGCTCTTTCATGAGAAGCCAAATCAGCTCTTTCGTTTTAACCTCCTGACTGCCGCCGGCTGATTTTTTCACACACTAAGCTGCAGGTTTCACTGAAACATAAGCGATATTTAAATTAGTATAATTCCACAAAAAAAATCCAGTTCTGAAAAATTAAGTTAGGATTGATGCTATCAAAGATTATACACCGATACTAATAACATATTTTGTATCAGGTTGAAAAAAACATCTTTTTTTTAATATTTTTATTAAATTACTGAGAAAACAACATTACAATATTACCCTTTGGCTGGCCAGTCAGGGGGGGGGTTAAGAGTGTAACTTAATAACTATTGTGTAATTTTAATGCAATCGATTTTAGTCAATTCATTAATGATCTCATTAACAACCCATTAACAATAATTCTTTAATAATCATTTTTAACAGATTTTAACATTTTTAATACATTTCTATTGATACACATAGCAATTAATGAGTTATATATTTTATGAACTTTAAGATTTTTCTTAATGGTTCGGATATAATGAACCACCGGAAATAGCGTGCAAAATTTTGAATCCCTTAAAGTTCGTTATAACGGGGTTCGACTGTAACTGCTGGTTTATGATATTTCCAATGATGTCTATGTGAAAAAAATAATGAGGGCTCAAATCAATTACATATGTTTAAGGGGGCTCAGGGGTTGAAAACTTTTCAAAAAATCGATTTTTTTTTATGATCTAATTTGATTATTCATTGAATTCTTAACTCAATGCAAAAAACCGCATAAAAATATTTGCTTTTTTAACGGAATTATAAGCATTTATGTATCAACACTTACATAGCCGCATCCATATAATTTCAACTTTAAGTCGCGTTTTCTCAAAACTTGATTTTTGATGACTAACACCAAGATTTAAAAAAAACTATTTGATGGAATGGCTTAAATTTCTTTTTGCATGCATATAACATCATTATCTAGATAATGAATTAATATATTTTAAATAGTTTAATATTTTGAGTATTTTTAATGGAAAAAAAGTTGTATTTTTTAGGGTTTTTTAAAATTTTCAACTTTGAGAGATTTTTTAATAAAAAAATTTTTAAGTGATAGTTATATCCTCAATTCATAATCTAGATAATGATGTTATATGCATGCAAAAAAATTAAGTCATTCCATCAAATAGCTTTTTTTTTTTTTAATCTTGGTGTTAGTCGTCAAAAATCAAGTTTTGAGAAAACACGACTTAAAGTTGAAATTATATGGATGCGGCTATGTAAATAAAGATACATAAATGCTTATAACTCCGTTAAAAATGCTAATATTTTTATGCAGTTTTTTGCATTCAGTTAAGAATCAATTGAATAATCAAACTAGATCATAAAAGAAAATCGATTTTTTGAAAAGTTTTCAACCCCTGAGCCCCCTTAAATATTATCTAACACACATAATACTGAAAAACAGGATCCATACGTCACCAAAAAAATTAATCTGACATTGCAATCATAGACCGAATTACATGCAGAAAAATTATGAAAACAGAATTGTTTTTAACACATTTTAAATAGATTTTTTTAAAGTTACGGTTTTGTGTTATAAAGTCTCAAGAAAAAACATAAAATTGAAAAGTTATCAAAATGTTATCTTAAAATATACAGGGTGTTGTATAAATTTAGGAAAATGGCCAAATCCACTGTTGCTGTGATATTTAAGGATCGACCAAAACAGGTTTTTAAATCCGAAAACGAAAATGAAACCTAATTTCGGCAATGTTCCTATGTTCCGTCAAAAATGAAAACGAAAGTGTCCAATTGTCTTTAGGTAATTTACCCATACATAAATATATGTAATTCATAGTTAATTATACATGTGGCTTAAGTTAAAAAATTATACGTGTGGATTTTCATAAAACTTCAGATTCTGTTAGTCCTTGATATAATATGGGGCTGTTTACTTTTTGATGAAATTCGCCCAACAGGTGGCGCTGCTATGCGGCATTATTTATGATTATCACACAAGTTCTGTCTCGGGAACAAATGCACGGAATTTCACAAAACTTTAAACTCAGTTAAGCCTTAATATTAACTAGAGCTGATAAGTTTCTGGTGTATATCATCCAACAGATGACACTGCTATGCTGCCTTTTTCACGATTTCCCCAATAGCTATACCTCAAGAACTAATGGACGTATTTCCATAAAACTTCAGATGTTAGTCCTTGATATAATATGGTGCTGATTACTTTTTGGTGTAATCCGCCCAACAGGTGATGCTGCTATGCGGCTTTATTTATGATTATTGCTCTAGTTCTATCCAAGGAAATAATATAAGAATTTTCATCAAACTTCAAATTCAGTTATTCCTTGATATAAATTAATAGTCTTTAATTTTTGGAGCAAATCTCTCGACAAATGGCACTTTTATTCAATTTTTTTTTTTTTTTTTTTTTTTTTTTTTTTTTTTTTTTTTTTTTTTTTAGATTTCTCCAATGATTCTCTCAAAAACTAAGGCACAGATTTTCATCAAACTTCAGATTCAGTTAAAACTTGGCATAAATTGTTGCTGATTAGATTTTGGTGTAAGTAACCTAAACGGTGACACTGGTCTGCATCTTTTTTTTTTTTTTTTTTTTTTTTTTGGGGGGGGGGGGAAATATTAACATTATGAGATAAAAGAAAGTTTTGGGATTACCCTATCCTACTATTTGGAGTTATAAGGATGCTCCTTTTACGCAATTCAGTAATAGGGGCAATGGCATTTAAAGGTTTTTAAAGTCACCAAGCCACAATTTTAAATACTGTACCTATAACGAACAAATTGACATGGAGGCTTGGAATTTGGTATATACTTAGAATGTACTAGTGAGACAAAGCCTATTAGACTTCAATAATCTTAGTTATTCCGAATAATTTTTTCGTATTTGAGAAATATTCGTTCTGATGATGCGTATATAAAATTTATATTTTAAATTATATATATTCATGTCGGATAAGTATTACGGTAGCGCCCAACTACAAGTTTTTTCTTTGCATTTATACGATTTTATTTTCCAAAGCAAAATTTCAATCAAAAAAATTGATAATTAACACAAAACTCTCCGTGTATACCACTGTTTGTGGAAACCTCTGTTCTAGAAAAAGCCTTCATCCAGTACCTTTCTTCTAAATCCAGTAAAATTGATATGCATGAAATTTGCATGTTTATTATCCTTAAACTTTCTTTGTTTATACAATATCTTTTTGTATTTTTAGAAATCAAGATTTCCTCGGAAATTTAAAAGGAAATGCTGAAACAAATCCACATACAACAAACTCAGTATGCTTATAAAAAATGTACCATTAAACTGAATATTTAAATTATATTAAAACATATATGGATATTTGTTGATTCCAAAATAGCAGACGATAATATTTCCTCCTTTGTATCAATTCCAAACAACTACCATTAAATTTAATATTTAAATGATATAAAAGAAAATTAATAATTCAAAAATAGCAGACGATAATATTTTTCTCCCAAATCAAAGTTTTAATCTAAACTTTTTTCCTTTAATCAGAGATTCATATTCTATAATCAAAGATTTCTATTCTACTTTTCAAATAAAAGTTATAAATACGAATAAGATTCACACGACCATTAGTTTTGGATGAATGTACACGTTTTAATGTCAAATACCGCATCGAGATGTCCTCCATAAATCTTTATGGGGTGATTTTGAGTCTACCTGAGATGAAGAATCATTTTTAAGAATTGATTCTTCAAGCTTGGACGATTTTTCCTTCCACAGATAGTTTTCAGTTGCGTCCACATTTAGAACAAAGTTTACTTTTTGTAATAATTTTCCTCGTGATTTCATCTTTGTGGCTTTATAATAGTGTACAGGAAACAAATTACATAATTTTATTTTGTTTACTATTTAAAAATAGTGATGAATACAATTCAGCCATTTTTTTAGCCCCGATATGCTATTTCTTTTAGGCAACCATTAATATTTGTCACTAAAAAACATCGTGAAATTACATAAGATGGCCGCAAAACGAAGCTGATGTATGAAAAAATTTTACGATTCGCGAATTCGAAAGTACATTAAAATAATACTTGAAAATGGAGTCTTTTTACTTGTTTATTTTGGACAACACACACTAAACACAACTACAAAACACTTAAACATAAAAACATAAATTTTACATGTATAATAAGCGAGAGTTACTATTTCTCTCGTCGAGAAAAATCCTTCGAGCACATCTGGTCTTTAGAACATGATTTCGTAACAGAGATCGGCCCAACGGCGCCGAAAAACAATCACGTGACTGGATAGCAGGTGCTACGATTCGTAACACTGCCCACCCATGAACATATGGATGTTCATCACAAATTATATATCAATTTAATACAACATGAATATAAATATGGAATATTATACATACTTCAAGGACAAAACTTCAACTAAATACAACAAAACTTCAACTAAAATAAGAAAAAAAACAAGATTAGTATATACAAGTTAATCAGTTCAAATTTCCATGTGATACAATAACTGTACTGGTCGTCTGAGAATAGATTTCTCAGTTTTTATCTTGCAGGCCCTCACCTTGCCGTCTCTTCCAGGAAATAATTCAATAATTTTTCCTAGACTCCAGAAATTTCTGGGTAATTTATCATCTTTGATTAATACTATGTCATTCAATTTAAATTGAGGAAAATTAGTTTTGTTCGAACTTAAATGAGCTGACCTCAAATTTAACAAGTATTCCCCTTTCCATCTAGTCCAAAACAAGCGCATTAATTTCTCACGATAGTTAAAAGATTTAATTAATTCTTTCCTGGAAGAGATATTCGATTCAAGATGAAGGCGAACTGGTGGCAGAGAAGAAATTCTTCTCCCAATTAGGAAATGAGCAGGCGTTAATGGTAGGGGGTCTTGACCTTCTGGCGAGGCATATGTTAAAGGTCGAGAATTGACCATTCCTTCAATTTCAACTAAAACAGTATGTAGTTCATCAACAGTTAGCGATGATTTCCCGAGTGTCTTTCTTAAAGCAGTTTTTATAGTTCTAACCATTCGCTCGTAAAATCCCCCCCACCACGCTGCTCGTTCAATGATATATTTCCACTGTATGTGATGAGAAGCAAAATAGTCTTGCACATCTGGATGAGTCATAATCCGCCAAAGGTTTTTCAAGTCATTGTCCGCACGTTTAAAGGTCTTGGCGTTGTCCGAATATACTACAGATGGTAATCCTCGCCGAGAAACAAACCTACGAAAGCCTAGTAAAAATGTTTGTGTCGACAAGCTGCCGACAAGCTCCAAGTGGACATTTCTAGTAACTGCACATGTAATCAATAAAATGTATTGTTTGTTATCACAGTCTTTTACGTATAATGGCCCTGCAAAATCCCATCCTATCTCACTGAATGGACTGGTCTGTTCTACTCGATCATTAGGCAATGGCGCTACCGTCTGATCGCCTGGAGTTGAAGAAAATCTTTTGCAAATAATGCAATTTTTAAGCACAGCTCTCACAAATTGTCTAGCCTTTAATAACCAGAATCTTTCTCTAATCTGCACAAGTGTATGGGCAACAGCAGAATGAAAAACTCTGTAGTGGGCATCCCAAATTATAAGTTCTGAAAGTTTGGTTTTTGACGGAAGAATTATTGGATGTTTCTCATCCATCGAATAATTTGCGTTATGGAGTCGTCCTAAAACTCGCAAAACTCCATCTGAATTGAGGTAAGGGTTCAATGAAAGCAATCTAGAGTCTCTAGGAATTGGCTTGGAATTTTTCAGGCTTAAGATTTCTTTTTCGAAAATTTCAGCTTGACAATTTTTTATCCAGAAGATTTCGGCTTCTCGGATTTCCTCCGCCGAAAGTGTACGTATTGGTTCACGATTTTTCTTTAGTAATCTGATAAAACGAAATACATAGGCTGTTACACGCAATAATTTTCTCAAGCTACTAAACTTTTGTATATCAATTAAATTCTCCTTGGCAATAATTGTATTAACAACAATCTTACTTCTAGCTTCAATTTCAGGATTGACTGGTTTTAATTTTAAATTATCGTCCTTAGGCCAAAATTTTTCAGATTTACCGAGCCATTCCGGCCCGTACCACCACTGATTGGAGTTTATTAACTCTTTCGCTGACAGTCCCCTAGTTAGCATGTCAGCAGGATTATCCCTGATATTTACATGCAGCCAAGAACTAGGGTCGCTTAAGTCCTGAATTTGCATCACTCTGTTAGCCACAAACGGCTTTCATTTGGATGCAACTCCTTTGATCCAATGTAGTACTATAGTCGAGTCTGACCACAGTACTATTTTTTCTAGATTCGTGAAAATGAGTTTAAGGTGACTAGCTATTCTAGCAGCTATTAGAGCCCCTAAAAGCTCTAAGCGTGGTAGTGTTATTTTTCTCAATGGGGCTACTCTGGCTTTAGACATAAAAAAACATGTCCAATAATTTTCCTCGGATGTTTGAAACCGGAAGTAGGCTACCGCTCCATAGGACTTCAAGGAAGCATCGGAAAAAATGTGTAGTTCTACTTTGTCGTGCACTTCACTCGAGTGATAATAATACCTGGGTATTTTTAATTGGTCTAGCAATTCGATTTCCTGATACCATGTTCTGTATTTAATTTGAAATTCTTCGTTAAATTCATCGTCCCAGTCTAGCCCACTCTGCCATAATTCTTGAAGGAAAATTTTTACCCTTATCAAAAAAGGTGACATAAATCCAACTGGATCAAATATTTTAGCGGCAGTCTGGAGAACATGCCTTTTGGTGAATTCCAAGTTGTCACCTATTGACACTAAAGATGCCAAATCTATAGCCAAAAAATCCCCTTCAACATTCCAATTTAACCCCAATACCTTTGATTCGGCGCAGTTTTCATTAATCTCTATAACCGGGTTACCATTCCAAGCTTCTTTTAATTCTGGAGAATTAGTAACGAACTTTCGCAATTGCATATTGGCATCTTTAAATATAGAAACTGCAGTAGTTGTTAGTTGCATAGCCTGCTCGACTGTAGATGATCCGTAAATTAAATCATCTACGTACAAATATTTATTAATCATTTCATAGGCGGCGGGTTCCGTATCCTTATAATTACCAATATGCTTTTTAATTGTAGAGGCTAAAGCATAGGGAGAGCTGGTGACGCCGAAACAATGACGATTAAAGTGATACAAAATACTGTGTTTATCTATGTCGCAGTCATCGAAATACAAAAAACATAGATAATTTCTATCATTTTCTGATACCTGAATTTGTAGAAAGGCCCTAGCAATATCCCCCGTGAAAGCAATTTTAAACTGTCTGAAATTTAATATCACATCTATGAGATTAGGATTCAAATTTTGCCCCGCAAAAAGACATTGATTTAAACTTTTCTCCCCCATTTCCCGACTGCTCGCGTCAAAAACAATCCTTGTTTTTGTTGTAGAAGAACTTGGCCTAGAAACAGCAGAGTGTGGCATCACGAAATTGACAGAACAATTATCACTACATTTTTCAATAATTCCCTCGCTTAATTGCTCTTTCATAATTTCATTATATTTTAAAAACAAAGATTTATCATTCTTTAACCTTTTCGCCAAACCTAAAAAACGCCTTTCTGCTACCTCGTAATTATTAGACAAATTCTGTTTATCTAATTCACTACGCCATAACAAGGGCGTCATATATCTATCATTCTTAAAAATGATTTTTTTCTGGAATTGATTAATGACCTCATAAGTCTCCTCTTGCATTTGATCATTTGAATCGACTAAAAAAGACTCAATTTGCCATAAATTTCTAAGATCATTTTCTGAAGGGAAACAAATTACATTCATACAGGAAGTTGGCTGCGAATTATTACTATTAACTTGACCGACAATGGTTTTGCCAAATATTGTTGGCTGCATAAATAAATTATGATTAATTTTTTCGACATTACCTATTATAGTTTTGAACAGATAGTCCGCACCTAGCAAGATCTGGACCGGTTTCGAATGAATAAATGTATCGGCCAATTCATGTTTATCTAATCGTAATTTATCTATTAACTTATAATCAACAGAAGTCATTATCTTAGTACCGCTAATTATTTCAGAAACCAGCGCTTTTACAGTTATTTTTTCATAAGGATGATGACAACTAATAATAGTTAAATTTACTACATTAAACTCCTTTTCTATGGCATCGCGATTTGCAAATGTATAAACCAAAAGCGTTTCCTTAGCAACAGGTTTTAATTTCAACGCCGAGGCTAAACTTTTTGTAATAAATGTTCTAGAGGATGCCGAATCATATAAGAGTCTCGTGCATAATTTATTACCAGTACCCTGCACTCGTACACAGGCGGTTTGCAACAATGTTGCGTACTTTTCGGGAGAATTATTAGTTTTAATTACATATGAAAATACGGATTGACTTTCTTCATTTTTAGAATCATCGGCTTTTACTGAGCTTTCATCGTGACGCGCTTTTGTCGATTTTTTTGTCGGACAAAATAAATAATTATGCTGGTAACTTTTACACAATTCACAAGGAGGTATTTTTACCTTACACAAGGATATTACGTGCGATTTCAAGAAGCAACGATAGCATCTTCCATCTTTTTTCAACTTATACCTTTTTTGTTCATCGGTAATTTCATTACACTTTAAGCTTAAATGATTCGTGTTACAAAATATGCAAGCATTTTTTACAACAGTATTAAGCGCGATTGAAGAGGGAACATTTGGTTTAGTTCTAAAATTCCTTTTTTCATATCGTGCTACTTCCTGATTTTTTAAGGAAATCCCTGACACTGCATTTGCTGCTTCTCGCGATTCTATTTCAAACTTAATAAATTTTATCAGTTCATTTATGTCACCAGCTTTTTCCGCATTTTTCTTTCTCTGATATTCTACAACTAAATTATGGGGTATCTGTTTTAAAATTATCGGTATCAATAAATATCCGAAATTGTCCGACGCGACCCCGATAGCTTGTAAATTACGAATGCTTACTTCGCATTCGTCATATAAATCTCGTAATGACTTAATATTCGTGCTCGACCTAACCGGTTCTAGTTCTAATAATTTGTTTATAAACCCGCTTATCAAAATTTCTGGTTTACCATAACGATTCTGCAGCAAGTCTAAAGACTGCTGGTAATTCGCCTCGGTCAGGGCTAGACCGGAAATTGATTTAAGTGCTTCACCTGACAAAAAGGATTTTAAATAAATAAGTTTATCCACCTTGGATAAATTTTCATTAGCATCAATGCTGCTTTTAAAACTATTCATAAATTTCAAAAACATATTCGGATCCCCTTTAAACGTCGGGATGTTTATTTTTGGTAAATTTATTGTTGTTGGTCTAGCATTGAAATAAGGAGTTGTACTCGCGTTAAATAAAGAACTAGTATCAGGTTTATCAGAATCAATTTTAAATTTCTTCAAATTCAATTTAATTTTAAATTTTGTATCATTTATTCCATCGTCATATTCAATAGATGACTGAATATCGTTCTCGAAAATTGTTCCATCCGATAATAATTCCTGAACCTGATTATTAACAGTTTTTAATTCGTTTTGTTTATCATTAATATTAGTTAAATATTCTGTTAACTGCTCAAAATGACTTTTATCATTAAAATTGATACTTTCTATATAAGCCTCAATTTTTGTAATAAATTTGGTTATTGCGGTTTTCAATACCTTTCTTTTACTTTTAATTTTTTCAAGATGCATAATAGTGAAAATATAGATAAAAAGAATAAATCAAAATAATTTTACAATACCTTTTCTATCCGCGATGACAATACCTTTTCTATACGCGATGTGAAGACGCGATGTATTATTCCGATAAATTCAGACCGAGAAATCCAAGAGCGGCAGCACAAATCACAGTCTTGAAATTTATAAGCACATTCTTGATATTCAGATATCCTTAAAGGAGTCACTGACACTTATAAAAGTCTTAAATTCGAAAGTCTTGAAGTCATTAACACAATCACTTCCCGGGTTGAAATGTGGCACCATGAAAAAATTTTACGATTCGCGAATTCGAAAGTACATTAAAATAATACTTGAAAATGGAGTCTTTTTACTTGTTTATTTTGGACAACACACACTAAACCAGGGCACGAAATTTCCACTCGCCAGCTCGCCATTGGCGAGTAAGTATTTAAGGTTGGCGAGTAAGTTTCGTCTTTTAAAATGTCGTGCTTCAAACCAAACTATGCACAGCGATACACAGAAATATTTCAAAATGAAGCGATATTATTTATTTTCCAAAAGAAGTAAAAATGCTCCTATTTCTTCGTATTTCCTACTGAGGAATGAAATTCGCCTGTTTGCATTCATCATTGTAAGTCATCTTGAGAAAGTGGCCCATGGAAAAGACAATGACAGTTCTAAAGCTACGGATTTGCTGAAAAATTTGAAGGATTATAAATTTCTTAAAGTTCTGCACTTCCTCTTGGATTTCTACCGGAAATTGAACCTTTTAAGTGTTGCATTACAAAACAAGAAACTTCTCATTTCATCTTTGAAAATAAAAATTGAACATTGCATCTCAGTTCTAACAGATCTCGAATCTAATGTTGGACCAAGCGCACAGGAATTTTTAGACCAACTATCCATTTCAGGGATAATTAAGGTGTGCAGCTGACAAATATAAAAAATGGAGATGAAATGAGATTTTAAGAGGGCATTAATTAAACTCACAAAGATATACATTACAGAAAGACTGCAATCTATGTCATCAGATGTGTTAGCATGTCTGCATATTTTTGACACTGTGCATTGTCCTCGCCCAAAGGAAAAATTCTTGAATTTGGGATAGAAGAAATAACCCAAATCTCTTTAACGAAAAAGTAGATATTGTATTGGCAGAGTGGGCAGAATTTAAATTTATTTTACTATCACTGATACTGAAAGAGATGCTGGAGAAAGTTTACACTGAAAAATGTTCAGGAAGATTCCCCAATTTGCTCCAGATCCTAACATTTTGTGCTGTTCTACCAGTAAACACAGCTTCATGTGAGGGAGGGTTCAGCTGTCACAACAGACTCAAGACAGCACACAGGAACTCTCTGAAGACTGAGAGAATGAATGATTTGGTCAGAATTTTTGTTAATGGACTCACCCTGACAGAGTTTGATCCTACAACTGCAATTGATGAGTAGTATTTCTGAGCAGAAAGGCAGAGCTACACAAACATGAAGTGCTAATAGGACAGGAACTTACTATTGGTATGTATTTCTGTAACCACTGAAATCTTCTAGCAAGCTTATTTTGAGATAATGTTATTTTTTTTTCTTTTTGCAGTAATGTTTCGTTTTATCAATTTTTGCATTTTTTTTCGGTCAATAGAAAGTTTTTTATACTACATCTGTTAATATTTTAAAATACACCATATTTTTCATAAATGTAAAATATTCTGGATTTAATAGCCATTTCTTTCTAACAATCGACAATTTAAATTAAATTTGACATAAATATTTCATTTTCTGCGCAGGTGTGGGGGCTGACAATGTTATCTGAATGAATGTAAAATAGTGGCGAGTATAACAAATTTTAGGCTGGCGAGTAACTTTTAGGCTGAAATTTCATGCCCTGAACAACTACAAAACACTTAAACATAAAAAATAAATTTTACATGTATAATAAGCGAGAGTTACTATTTCTCTCGTCGAGAAAAATCCTTCGAGCACATCTGGTCTTTAGAACATGATTTCGTAACAGAGATCGGCCCAACGGCGCCGAAAAACAATCACGTGACTGGATAGCAGGTGCTACGATTCGTAACAATGTATCACTGTACTGTGAAATAAAGAATATCTCTACAGCAATTTTTTTTTAATTCTAAGCATCGCACATTTTCATTTTTTCACCTTCGTATAGAGCAACGGTTCCGAATCTTGTGTGAGCGCACCCCTGGTGGTAAGTGGCGCGCGTTTTTGGGGGAATGTGAAAATAATGTTGGTAATGGCAGAAATCAGAGGAATGGTCAGTAAAGTCACAAAATTTTTAGAAGGGTATGAATTGTAATCTATGATTATTTTTTACACAAAACAATACTTGAAAACTTCAAATATTCAATTTCAAAATTACCAGTCGATCTGCTATATAGCTTTTCAGTTATTTTTTTTTTTTTAAACTAACCACATTGCAGTCTGTTTTGAAACGATTAAAAAAGAATTTACAAGGAGTTTCAAACTTTAAACCTGCATAAATCCTAAATTAACATGACCGATTAACTTTCCAATTCGTAACCGAAAAAAATTAACGGAAAATACAAATATGATGTATAAATCAGAATTTAGTATTGAAATTTTTCGAATTTTTATCGCGTCTTAGTCTTTAAAGGAAAAAAACGACCAAGCACGAGTATTACTCGCTCACAGAAGGTTCCGTACAATAAATATATGACTTATTAACTTATTATTTTAAAAAAATCTCTGCTAATAGAATATTAAGACTTTGTAAAAAAATCTAAACAACATAGGGTTGGAAATACTTAAAAAGTATGAATGGGTATAACATCAAAGTTCATAATGATATTAATCTTAAATAACATCAAATATTACTTTTTTCTATAACTCTTTTGTTTTTATCTTATCCTAATAGGTCTTTTACGAACTTAATTCGGTACGGACAATAAAAGTTGTAGTGAATATTTAAACTTCATTTGGCATTTCATAAAAATAAATTCAACTTAGTAATAATCTTTTCTTTTTATAGTTTAGCTAAAACAAAACCTTTGTTAAAAGTTTACACTTGGCTTTGTGTTAAGGGCGCTTAGAAAGGAGGTCGCAAGGTTTCAACGCCACGTTGGTATGTGCCGTGTTTTATCAACTAGGTTTTTAATTAATTTTTAAAGAAATATGCAAAAAACATTTTGGGAGATCCGCAGAATGCAAACTAGTTGCGAATTAAATAATATTTATGTGACTAATTTTAATTAAATTAGTCTGTTTTTAACAATTTGACGTTTATTGCTTTTATACTTTTATAGGGCATTTCTCTATATAAATATATCATTAATAGTTGTTATTTTGGCTTTAAATTCCGATGATACATAGAATAAGCCGCCCCTATCATTATAAGTGTCCAAACCGTCCGTGTCTTTAAGAGTTAATATTTCGGCTAATTACCGACAATTTTTTTAGAAAATAATTATCAAGAATGCTTTTATACTTCTGCTACGATATGTGCCTCCGGTGCTCGTCAACACCTTAGCTGAATGCACGCAAATCACACTTTGAGTGTAAATTGAATAATGCGCTTTTCTCAAATACTATAGCATTTAAGGTAATCGTTATAATTTTCCTGCAAGGCTTAATTTAACATCTACGTCTACTACTTTTTTTAAATTTTTAGTTTCAGTAGATTCGAAAGTAATATGGTGAGAACATATATTTGCACAACATTTTAGATGACATCGCTGAAAGTATAATACCTAAAATTAAAAGATTTTTTTTTTTTTTTGAGTTCAACATTACAAAAGTTTCACACAATATACATTTTTTTTTTTTTTCAAGTAACTTAATTAGACCCTCTACATTTTTCCTGGGTATATTTGTGAATCTTTAATAATCTGAAAATATGGGGATCAATAGACTTTATTACTTCGACCTATTTAAATTTCCCACGTTCCATAGCTTACGAGTAACATGTCTATGATAGACAGACTCAGGAGTGATCTTATAATTCTTCCATTTTTAGGTGCGTTCCTAATTATGTAAATACGTAGCACCTATAGTTGTCGTTCAATCCGTCCGTCTGTCCGTCCGCATATAACAACGCAAAAACTACCCAACCGAATCGTTTGAAATTTTAAATATATAATTATTACATAATTTTGTCGAGCAATTTAGAATTTTATGAAAATCGGGTGCATAGATCAATTACAGGAACAATCAAAAGTATTCCGTTGCATTATGGTCAATGGGGGGAAAAGTTTCAAATGCCTTTTAATCGTTTGAAATTTAAAATAGGTAATTATTACATAATTTTGTAGAGTCATTTCAAATTTTATGAAAATCGGATGCATAGATCAATTGCCGGGACAATCAAAAGTATTCCGTTACATTGCGGTCAATGGGGAAAAAAGTTTCAAATGCATTTTAATGGTGTTATACTCATTCGAACATAATAAAACGTATATGCATCTATGAAGTACATATTATAATATACATTCTGCACAATCTGTGGTGCAAAGAACATTTGTTATTGATTTATAAGGCGACACAAAAGTATTCAATTACATAATGATATAGGGAGAGCATTGTTTGGTGCGCGTTTTAATTATATTAAATTATTTCGCATTTTATGAATATGATTACGTTACTGATGTGTAATAAGAGTTACAATTCCTGTATATTTACAGGGATACAAAAAAGATTTTGGCCACTACACTGTATCCGAAGTACTGTCTGTTATAACAGCAAGCTCTGAGTATTTTTAAAACTTCGTTATCCTACAAACGCACTTCATTTGCTACGCTTTAAGTGAAATTTCGAACTTGATATTTTTTAAGTACGAAACACTAAAAAGTACCGGAATTCTAATATACTGCAGTAATGACATCCGTAGTGTATGCCCCCTTCCCCTCTACTCCAGGAGTTCATTTCTAAAAAATAAGTTCCGGAGCTCTAATATTCTGCAATAATGACAGCCGTAGGTTTTGCCCCTATTTCTTTTACTTCAGGGTTTAACTTGGGAGAAAAAGTGTCGGAGCTCTAATATTCTGCATAATGGCATCTGTAGAGTATACCCCGTTGTCGTTATACTCCTGTGTTTCATTTCTAAAAAAACTAGTCGTTCGGGGCCACCGTAATACTTACCCATCATGGATATGTATATGAAAATAAAACATGTGAGAACTATTTATACAATGCACTGCAATTCATAAACAAAATTTAAATATTGTTAATATACATAGTAATGCTGTATTAAAGAACTGCTGATGTACCAATTTCAACAAATTATATAAAACGCCAAACTACTCAAGTAGTACCGAACTCCGTAAAAGAAACATCCTTATAACTCCAAAAATAGTAATTCTAGTAACTAACAATTAACTGCGTCGGATTAAGCGTCTCATTTCCAATTAAAATATACCTCTGAATTGAAATTTGAATGAAATACAGGGTCATGAAAAATCGCAGAATGTGGAAAATAGGATTACAAATATCTCGGCAACTAATAATCCGATCGACTTCGTTCTATATGCAAAATGTGTATTATTTTATTGTCTTTTACATTCATTCCTTAGAACAAAAAAATTCGAAAATTTTTATGCACCTTTCATCAGAACGAATTTTTCGAGAGTCCGAAAAAAATAGTTCCGGATAATCGAGGTTGCTGATATTAAATAGGCTTCGTCCCATTCTTATATACTAACTACATACAAAATTTCAAGTCTCTATCTCAATTTGTTCGGGAGATAGAGCGTTTACAGACAGACAGACAGACAGACAGACAGACAGACAGACGGACGGACGGCAATTTTTTTTTTTTCTAAAAATATGTTTTTCGGAATCTCCACTATCTAAAACGTGTAAATCCGTCAAAAAAAATTTCGATTTTCAAAACGATTGCAAGGCTTACCCTATACTACGTATGATGGGTAAGTAAAAAGTACTGGAGCCCCAATATTCTGCAGTTATGACATCCGCAGAGTATATCCAAGTCCCCACTGATCCTGGATTTAACTGCTAGGGGGAAAATCCCGGGTTTCTGGCATTCTTCAGTAATGATATCCGTAGTTTATACCCCCGTCCCCTCAACTCCAGGGCTTAATTTCTGAGGGAAAAAAGTACCTAATATTTTGCGTAATGATATCCATAGAGTATACCCGCGTCTCCAGATTTTAATTTCCAAGAAAAAGTACTGGAGCTCTAATATTCTGCTGTTACGACATCTGTAGTATATACCTTCCGTAGATTCTACTACAGGGCTTAATTTCTAAGAAAATTACTGGAGCTTTAATATTCTGCCATAAAGACTTTTATAGTATACATCCCCGTCCCCTCTAACCCAGGGCTTAATTTCTAAGGAATACAATTCTGAAGCTCTAATATTCAGGAGTAATTACATCTATAGTGTATATCCCCTCCCCCCCCCACACACACACACCAGCATGATGTACTTGTTTAATACAACCCATAATCAAAATTTAAGTATGCATTTGCTAGTAGACATTATTGCTAATTGATTGTTATCAGTTAAATTTTGAATCTTATATTTTGGAAGATATTCTGCGCGAAGATTTCTGTTTTGAAAAGTGATGTCGCATTCGTTGGAAATTCAACAAAGTGATTCAACACTTTGACTGCGGGATTTTCATTTTTAAATGCAGTTTCTGATTCACAATATATGAAATGATTTAACTTTATAGTATTCCTGCTCCTGGATAATCGAATTTGAATAATTAATTTGTTAAAAAAAAAACTTATATGCGAGGAAAATTTATTTCAGCAAACGGAATCGACTATAAAAAACTTCACATGACAGATGCTGACATGCAATTGAAACAAATAAAATCACTTTGAATGATTCATTCAGAATCGACCTACATTTCGCAGACGATAATTCAGTTTAAGTGAATCCAGCTTTCTTTTTTATTTATAAAAACGTCACAGATGATTTAAACCGAAAAACACATCCACAAATATAATTTTAACAAAATTATTGCATAAACTGTTTGAAAAAGAAGTGAAACGATTACCTGGTAGATCGCATCCTTAAGTATCGTACCATTGCATGACATAACGACAGAGTTTCTTGTTCTAAAAATGCAAATTGTATATTTATTGAGCTTCTAAAAACTATGATGCCATTAACGTAAAGATAAAAATCATTTTGACTTGTTTTGAATTTTTTAACTATGCCGTATATTGAATAAATAAATGGGATGTCGGCATATTATGGTGCCGTATTACAATTTATGAGTAGTTATTGATATTTTTATAAACTTGCTTTTGAAGAAAAAAGTGGAAATTCAGGGTAAATAAAATTAAGTTCAAGAAATGAATATTTAATACCTATAATTTAATATCTATAAAAAAAAAATAACTGAGTTTGCTTAGTACTAGTATCTCTTAATAGATTCTTAAAAAACATTTTGATGCAATGCTTTCTATTTTATTTATTTTTCGTGTATAAGATTAGTACTGAAAAATAAAATTGTTATCCTGATTTCTTCTATAGAATTTTTTAGTGTATAGTAGAATTGAAGAATAGTTCAAAATGTAATTACGTATTCTGTAGAGTACTTCATAATAAAAAGTTTCGTATGAGTCCTTGAATTTCCAGACCTGGAAATTTTTCGGTAACAAAATTTTTGGTAGAATTTTTTTCTTCAAATACGAAGAAATTTCTCGTACTTGAACAATATATAAATGTATATTTAAAAAAAAAAAAGTAACCCTGAAAATAACGGGAACCGTACGAATCCTGACAATAGCTGAAGTTTTAAAAATTTTATATTATTACAGCAACTGATTATTTTTACCCCTTGAAAATTTTTAAGTAAGTCGTATATTGAGTATTTTGACTGGATATAAGATGCATGTGTGCAAAAGGCATTTAATGATGTATTATATTTCTCAACTTATTATTATTATTATTATTTTCTAAGCCATTTCTTAATCAAAAAATGAAGTTATTTTAGGTTGATTAAATTTAGTTTGAGAGAATCTCAGATAAGAGAAATTTGAAAATCTATGCTAAAAATTGTTAAAAATATATAAATTTAGTTAATTAGTACGTAATAAATATACATTTTTAGGTGCGTTCGTAATTATGTTAATACGTAGCACCTATAATCGTTGTTCAATTGGTCCGTCCGTTTGTCCGTCTGCCCGCATATAATAGAGCAAAAAATATCTAACCGAGTCATAAGTAGGATATAATATATCCCACCAACCCTCAAGGGCTTAATATATGATTATATTGAGTTTGTTTTATATATTTTATTCATGTTTCTGTCAATAATAATAATAATAATAATAATAATAATAATAATAATAATAATAATAATAATTTGATTTTGAAAATTATATAAATCCTGTAAAACCTCATAAATTACAAATACAGTCGACTCTCGTTAATTCGAAATCGGATAATTCGAATCTTCGCTTAATTCGAACTAAATATGAAGTTCCGAAATTTTCAAGGGCAGAATAACGTTAAAAAATTTCAGTAATTCGAACTCATTTTCTCTCGATTTCGTTTAATTCGAACTAACGGGAATTCCAATTTTTCATTTTTCTCTTCTTTCTCACGGATTTCAGATAATTTGAATAACTTTCTTTGATTTTTGAGAAAATTGTTCCGAACAAGTATACATATAATCCAATGGGTTTGATATCCACTTTCTTAGTGCCCCGTCTGTCCATCAGTTACGCTTTAAATTTTTCTTTCATTGTGCTTGTTTCTAATCTTTCAATTAGTTTATGTATTTATATATTTCAATTTAATATTAAGTCATATTCTAATGATAACCGACGAAATAAATTACAAAAATATATTATTATATTAATTCCTTTGTAATAAGCATGTTTTCATTTCATATTTTCCATAATTCGAACTTCGGATAATTCGAACATTTCTTGTGGTCCCGACGAGTACGAATTAACGAGAGTCGACTGTACATCTCCCTCTCAAATTTTCTATATATTTTTATAAAAGTTCCAATTATAACCTTCCTTAATATCATTATAATTTTCTATCTGCCAAAGCTTGGCTTATTCTCGATACTTTACAGTAACTTCACAATTACACGGAGTAATACTCTAAAACAGCGGTTCCCAAACTTTATTGGTACGCGACCCACTTTTGAGTTAAAATATGTTTCACAACCTACCTAATATAAGGGTGTATATCAGTTGGAAAATGTTGTTCGACGTCTATAATCTATCAGTTATCCTATCCTATGAAAAGTACAAATTTTCATACGAAGGCTACATTATAAACATAAACAAGTTGGAAATTGCACGTGAAGCGTAGCATATGATGTGCGTTCGTACGATAACGAAGTTTTAAAAATATCCCTTTCATATATCAATCAATTGAAATTGTCATATTTTTTTGAGCAGATGAAAAAAAAGATAAATTTTTGCGACAAACCTCGATTATTCCGTGACCCACCAGTAGGTCACGACCCATAGTTTGGGAACCGCTGCTCTAAAATAAGTATGCGAAAACGTTTATTATTACTACATTACAGTCAGGGATGTAGTGGAGGGTATAAGCCGTATACCTTCTGGATTTTTTAAAGAAACACCGGATACCTTCTGTTACCCTCTGCCTTAAGCGTATACTTTCTACTTAGAGCGTATACCCTCTGCCTTAAGCGTATACTTTCTACTTAGAGCGTATACCCTCTGTTTTTCCTACGATTACACCACTGATCACATCACAGTACGAGTACAAAATGTTAACATATATTACAGACTTATTGCAGTAACAGGGAAAATAGTCTCATAAAAGAGTAATTTTGAACCATTCTCTCCACATTCCTGATCTAACAAGGGGATCACCAGACATGGTGCTCACAGATTTTGATGATTTCAAAGTATGTTGTAGGGGTCATACCACTAATAATTTTGGTGAAAGGATTCCTTCAAATGGACCTTGGTTTTTGAGAAATTGGGGGGGGGGGTCAAAGTTCAGCGTATATTTTAAATACTTATTAGTATACCAAAGCTGTATGTCAATTCGTGGCGTTGTGCCAAAGCGCATGTCTGTGGATCGAAAGGTTGTGTGTTCGAATCCATCCTCGGCTTCTATTTTGTTTTTTACTTATATTTATATTTTTTACATGTTACAAATTTTAAGCAGAATTGGGAATTGTACAGCTTTGACCCTTTTGATATTTTCGGAAGAGGACAGTTTACTTTTTCAATATTTTATTATTACTATTAATACTACTTACTATTCTTACTTATTTATTATTTCAAAAAATATGGCTCAATTGGTGAACTGACTGCAGTTCAGGATTCAACTAAAAGTAGATTTTGCAACAAATAATTAAATTAAAATGCGTATTTAATTAAAATTTTGAAAAAATATAAGAAAATTTTAATATTTTAGAATCTTCACAATTTTAAATAATAATATTTTTAGATTAATCAATCACTTTTTTTTTTTTCAAATGTGTATTACACAATACTGTGCATTGATTTTTAGATAATGTAATGTAGTGCTGTGAAAATAACGGCAAAATGAATACCTGTATAGTAACGTTGATTTAGAATTCTCTACCCGTTAAAAAGTATTCGTTTCGCTAGTCTTTACTGTTCAGAAACTGGGTATTCGCAGTCATCAAGCATACGGCATACATCGTATAGATTATAGAATAATCTTTGGAAGAATTCGTATTAATAAATAAACTAAAAACCTTTGTAAAATCACCATGCCGTTATTGTTGAAGCTCGAAACGCGTCATGCTTAATTTTTCATTTTATGGTGATTTTACAAAGTTTTTTAGTTTATTTATCAATTTATCGCCAGTGATTACGGCGTTTTTCACAAGAATTCGAATTAGTTAGTGCTGCCATCTATCCGTAAAAGTTACATTTATTGAAATTTTGAACTTTTATTTTAAAAATGCAAATAGAATATTAAAACCAGGGCCTTAACGAGAAGTCAATAATTAGAGTGTGTGTGTGTGTGTGGGGGGGGGGGGGGGGTCAAGAAAATGTAGTGGGATGACTCATATATTTTTTTCTCTCTCTCTCTGTGACGCAGAAAGATAAATTACTGCATATTTACACCGTAGTTTAGTTATATGATTCTGATTAAACTGTTGTAATAACTTCATTTTATGCTAAAAAAAGAATAGGAATGGAAAATTCGAGCGCATAACTAGTGCAGTATTAAACATAATGTTGGCTTCATATGTGCAAGTAAACTGAGCAAGTGTTGAAACACCTGTTTTAGTTACAATTTAGTATTTTTTCAAAACGATGAAAGGTTCTCAAAACTAAATTAGATTTTTCAATAGAATTTCATTTGGGTTTTTGGAACATAAATTCATTTATTGACCTGGGAATCTTTTCGGGGGGGGGGGGGGGGCTCAAAATATTTTAGGGGGGCTGAGACGCCCGTAACACCCCCTTAGCTACGCCCCTGATTAAAATTCAATGTATAATTGTACACAGAGCTATAATTAAAAATGAGTAATGGGAGGGGAGGCGCTCAAGAAAACGTAGGGTGGAGCTCATATTTTCATATGCGTAGTTCAATAGCGGGTTTAAAGGTGAGGCCACGGATTCATGCCACCCACCCCACACACACACACACACGCGCGCGCTGTACAGCAGAAATATTCTAAAAATTACTTTAAAAAATAAACATACCTTAAATCCTTATCCCCCCTTGTTCAATAATGCGAATCTTTCTGATTCTGAAAAAGGTCTACTGAAATCAAAATTAGGTAACATGTGATACATTTGTGAAAGCAATTTTAATCTCGAGAAATTTGCAAGTGTACTTATTTGGAAACCATGAGATTGAAAAATGTTTTGAAAAATCTATGAAATGAAAAATGTCAAACATTCTATGAAATTCGGCATTTATATTAAATTTCCGTACGCGACTGCTGATTGCTTCCTCATGATGACATTTCTGTGTTTGTCAAGTCTTACAAAATTATCGTAAAATGATTAATAACATTTCTAAATCACTTTATGCATTTATAAGAATAATTTTAAAGGCATAAAGTAAAAAATATAGATAATATTTAAGAAAAAAAAAGTTCTATGCTTAAATTAGTTTTGCTGTGTTATCAAAAGAAATATTAGTTTAAAAATTGCAGAAAAAAAAATAAATTTTCATGAAAAAATTCAAAAATGTAAATGCATATTAAGAAAACTTTTATATTAAGAAAATATAAAAGTTATAGCAATTGCTCTAGAAATAAAAATACCTAAAATTTGTAACGTGTAAAAAATATAAATATAAGTAAAAAAGAAAAAATAAAGCCGAGGATGGATTCGAACTCACAATCTTTCGATTCACAAACACATGCTTTGGCACGACGCCACGAATTGACATGCATATATTGCACAATTAGGTATTTGAAACATACGCTGAACTTTGACCCCCCAATTTCTCAAAAACCAAGGTCCATTTGAAGGAACCCTTTCACCAAAATAATTAGTGGTATGACCCCTACTACATACTTTGAAATCATCAAAATCTGTGAGCACCATGTCTGGTGGTCCCCTTGTAAGTTTTGAACATTACGTACTTTTGGTGCTGCCATCTGCAGACTTCTTATCAAACTAAATATATGACGAAACCTAATTTAAAATTTCTAGCTCCAACAATATCGCAATTTTAGAATTTGTTTCTCTTTCAAACTTTTCGGAGTTATTATACAGCAAAAACCTCTAAATAACGGACACCTTGGGAATGCAGAAGTTGTCCGCTATTCGGAGGTGTCCGCTATTGGGATAGAAAGAGAAGAGAGATAGAAAGCGCCTCAGCGATAGAAAAATTGCTAATGAATGCTTAATGTTTCATTAGTCGATTTTAATATGTCCTAAAGCCTCTATTATATGATTAACCAGAAATTAAAAAAAATTTTAAAGCAATAAAACTGAAATAAAATTGTGCATACCTTTATCCTTTGTTTATTACATACTTGCAATTTTTTTTTTTTTTTACAAAAGTTTGTTTTTATTTGCGATTACATGTAATTTGTTTTTCAATGTGAAGTTTTAACTCCGTCAGTAGTTTTAATCCTTTTCAATCATCTTTTTCTTTAAAAAAATTGTATAACTGTTTACAGTATTTTTCTGCTTCTTAAAAGTATACAATCTCAAATCATCCGAGGCAGAGGGGGAGAGCTTGTGATAACAAATAAATTTAGGGGAGAGGAGATTTTCTTCAGCTCATCCCCACATTTATCTGTGATCACAAAATTTGTGACACATTGCCCTGGTAAATTTAGAAGATTTTTATGGGGGTTTTTTTCCCCGTTAAAAAATAATTTTTCATTATTTTTTGCCAAAATTACTGTCCGTTATTCAGAGGTTAAGCAAACAAAAATTTAAGTTTTGGGAATGGGGATTTGAAAATTGTCCGTTAAATAGAGGTGTCCGATATGGAGGTTTTACTGTATAATAAAGGAAAGAGATTGAACATAAATAATAGCATATGTTGGAGCACGTATATTCACAAGCATTTTGCCAACTTTATTTTTAAAATCGTTTTGGTCGTTACAAAAATTATTTTCGACAAATAAGCACAGAACCAAATACAGTCGAGTCTCTATCTAACGAAATCCATCGTTCAATCAAAAAATTCGTTATATAGAAAAATTCGTTGAATAGAGAACGGCAAAAAAAAAGAAATTTCATTTAATGTTTAAATTTTGAAATAGAATTGTTTATGGGGTGTTTAATTAAGTTTTTGAAATATTTAATTGAATTTTTCCAGAATCTCAAACATATTTGCCACTTCTTTTTTTTTTTTTTTTTTTTTTTTTTTCTTTTTTTTTCCCAGTGTCTTATTGTTTATTTTCAAAATTATTTGCTTTATTAGAAAGAGTTATGCTTATCCTAAAAGCGATTTTACGCAGATGCAGTAGAAGATAACACCAGCATAAATGACATTTAGTAATAATTCTTCGTTCAAATGATCTCTCAAAACAAAACTAGTCGTTGGGGGCCACCGTAATACTTACCCATCATGGATATGTATATGAAAATAAAACATGTGAAAACTATTTATACAATGCATTGCAATTCATAAACAAAATTTAAATATTGTTAATATACATAGTAATGCTATATTAAAGAACTGCTGATTACCAATTTCGACAAATTATATAAAACGCCAAACTACTCAAGTAGTACCGAACTGCGTAAAAGAAACATCCTTATAACTCCAAAAATAATAATTCTATTAACTAACAATTAACAGTGTCGGATTAAGCGTCTCATTTCCAATTAAAATATACCTCTGAATTGAAATTTGAATGAAATAGAGGGTCATGAAAAATCGAAGAATGTGGAAAACAGGATTACGAATATCTCGGCAACTAATTATCCGATCGACTTCGTTCTATATGCAAAATGTGTGTTATTTTATTGTCTTTTACGTCCATTTCTTAGAATAAAAAAATTCGAAAATTTTTATATACCTTTCATCAGAACGAATTTTTCGAGAGTCCGAAAAAAATAGTTCCGGATAATCGAGGTTGCTGATATTAAATAGGCTTCGTCCCATTCGTATATACTAACTACATACAAAATTTCAGGTCTCTATCTCAATTCGTTCGGGAGATTTTATATAAGAGCGTTTACAGACAGACAGACAGACAGACAGATGGACGGCAAAAAAAATTTTCGGAATCTCCACTATCTAAAACGTGTAAATCCGTCAAAATAAATTTCGATTTTCAAAACGATTGCAAGACTTACCCTATACTACGTATGATGGGTAAGTAAAATGCTCGGAGTCGCCACAAACAACAAATACCCACTCTAAACTCTAAATGTAATGAGAGTTAGATTAGGTAAATAAAAACCTGCTGAAAAAAACGACCTTTTCTGCAATTACCTCCTTATCCCTGCCTTACTATCAAAACCAAGAAACAAACACCATGACGACAGCGGAATAGTTTTATCTTTTAGGAAGGTTTGTGATTATTGCAAATCCTTCCAGTAGCAAGCAAGTGTTTCAATCGTTTCCAAAAACGCATGTTCATTTTGAATAAAACAAAGTCAAGTGTAATCATGTAAAAAGGATGATGTTTTTTTTTTTTTTTTTTTTTTTTTTTTTTTGGGGGGGGGGGGGGGGAGGTTGAATGCGTTTTCTGGACATAAGGAATAAGGTAGATCAATGTAGCTATGAAATATAAACCAGAAATCAACGAAAAAAGGTTTTTTTTTTACAAATAATTTAAAGCTTTTTTTGAACATATAAAAGAACGTTTTTGAAAAAATTCGTTAAATGGAGATATATATATATATATATGGGGATTATTTTTAATGTAACCATGAAAAAAATTGACCGTTCCTACAAAAAGTTCGTTAAATAAAGAAATTCGCTGGATAGAGCTTCGTTGTAGAGAGACTCGACTGTATTACGTCTTTATAACATTGCTATTGATATGTATGGTGTTTTAAGAAACCTGTTAATGAAAAAAATTATGAAGACATATTGATAGAAATATTCTCAGCTTAAATTCATGTATGCATCTGATACATGAGAAAAAAATTTGTTATTGGTTTGATAACGGCTGCTACAGGAAATTATTTTTATATTCTGTTCGCACCCCTATGTAAAATACAATTTTTAGTATATTTTTCTTGGAGGTATTAGCAAAGCTTATCTGAAACATTTTCGTTCTAAAAAGGTGGTGCGATATAGAATTAAAAGAATTCGTTTGAGGCAGTACTGTTTGAGGTGACTTTTCGTAGCATAGAAGATTTATACAAAATGTCTCAGAAAAATTGGGACAAATTTTAAAAAGAAGTAGGGAACATCACAAGGATTCAGATTTGTATAGCAACCCATAGTCGGAAACGTTTTTCTGGCGCGGTAGTGACAACAAACACAAGGAAGATAGGACATAAATAAGAAGAGAAAATATCTTTATTATCCTTAGTACAGCAGAAAGCTAAGAAAAGAAAAACCTTAAAGAGACAACAATCATAGTCAAAATAGGTGTTCGAAATTATGACCCAGGCCGTGAAGCATAGAGGCACATCTCCAAATGTAAAATCGAATGTTTTCTAAAAAATACAGCAAATGTCCAAACTTCCCCAACAGCTGCCATGATGAATGCAACAAGTTCCTCAGCATTTTCCAGTGTTCTCCCGGGATTTTGTTTCAGCATTAATAATAATGAACATGTTTTGTCTTCCTGTTTGTGTCCTTTCTTTCTTGTGTTTTCTGTCGTCATTACCACACCAGGAAAATGTTTCCGACCATAGGTTACTATGCAAATCCAAATCCTTTTGATTCCTTTGAATATTTTTGGGAGACCCTGTAGAATAATTCACACAATAGCTAAATATTTTGTAGGATTAATTTTACCGAATAGCTGCGATCTATCTAAAAACACCGCGGAAGATACAAAGGCTAGCTTAATAATTTATATTTCCTCATTCTCGTTTCATTACTTCTAAACTATAGCAATAGAGTAGGATACAGTTGGCTCGCGTTAATTCGAAACCGCTTGCACCTCAAGAAATGTTCTAAGTATCTGAAGTTCGAATTATAGAAAGTATGAGAGGAAAATATGTTTAAGAGCACACACTAGTCACGCGGTAAAAGCCGAACGCTAATGTAAAGTCTATGGGAGCGATATCAAATATCTCGCTCAAATTTTAATATTTTTACATGATTTTTTTGCATAGTATAGCTGAGGACGATCTACAACCGGCCTAGTTTTTACTTTTTCAATTTTTGTTTCAGATTTTCTTTAAAAAATTACTTTAACTTTCGAAACCGGTTTAAACCGGTTCTGAAACTGAAACTATCGTAATTTAAAAAATATATAAGCAAAATCGAAAAAGTAAAAACTAGGCTGGTTGTAGATCGTCCTCAGCTATCCTATGCAAAAAAAAAGCATGTAAAAATATTAAAATTTGAGCGAGATATTTGAAAAGAACGCTCCCATAAACTTTACATTATCATTCGGGTCTTTTTGTGTACTTTTTCTGTGACTATTGTGGGGCTTTAAGGGAGCTCAGGGGTTGAAAACTTTTCAAAAAATCGATTTTTTTATGATCTAGTTTTATTATACAATTAATTCTTAACTCAATGCAAAAAACCGCATAAAAATATTTGCATTTTTAACGGAATTATAAGCATTTATGTATCAACTCTTTCATAGCCGCAAATTTCAACTTTAAGTTGTGTTTTCTCAAAACTTGATTTTTGACGACTAACACAAAATTTTTTTTTTTTAAACATTTGATGGAATGGCTTAATTTTTTTTCCTTTTTTGCATGCATGCATATAACATAATTATCTATAGAATGAATTAAGGATATAACTATCACTTAAAGAAACCATATTAAAAAATCTCTCAAATTTGAAAATTTAAAAAAACCCCTGAAAAATACAACTTTTTTTTCATCAAAAATACTCAAAATATTAAACTATCTAAATTATATTAATTCATTCTGTCAGGTTCCTAGAAGACATCTGCCCTGAATTAGAAAGGAATAACATTTCCTTATCTGAATATTTTATGTATTGTGGGTTGTGTATCCGTGAAGCTCGAAATACCTTTCTTTCTTTTCTATAATAACGAATGACAGATGTTGACACAGGTGTGCAGATGACGCACTCGTTGATGAATGAAAGTGATGGCCGCGGGGCGTGCCTCAGCTGTCATCTAGCTATTGGAGTGATGTGTAAACAGTAGATGTCATGACTCAAGGTTGGTATGCGGAATTGAACCAATGGAGGAACTCTAAGAGGCCCTGCTGGGGGAAGGAAGATCTCTGAAGGTCAACTCTGGACTGAGAGGTTGGGGACAGTTCTCGCTTGGCGTTGAGACCGATAGGTCGCTCAGGATTTGTGGTCCTGTTGGATAGTGTATATTTTGAGCGTGGGACAAGGCGTCCCGGTGGATAGTGTTATAGGCCGAGAAGTGAGGCCTAGTACCCTTGTGTATTGAGATTCTGCAGTAATCTCTGATAAAGCGTATCTAACGTGCGTTGAGTGTGAGGAAGAAAGTATAAGTTGAACGGTACACAACCAACGTTTATTGTAGTTAATTTAATGTTGAACCGGATCATCTATATCCGAGTTGTAATTGTAGATAGTTGTAAATATTGTTTCTTGTGTACATATCTATATCTTAAATAAACTGTTAGTTCAGTTCATTAACAGCGTCAGTGTTATTTTACCCAATCCTCACAGCCGACCGATTAATGGGTAACCGATATCACCCATTAATATCAGTGGTGGCAGCTAAAACTACCTAGGACATTCTTCAAAGTTTTGTGGACTGAGAGGAGCGTCCGACAAATTGGTGGCAGCGGTGGGATAGAATCGCCTGAAACCAGTGACCAGCGAGCCGTGTTGCAGTCTGTTAATGCCAGAGTATCCAGTGGAATTCTTGTGTGGTCGTGCCATATCGTCGAGTATGTGCTAAAGCATCGTGCCGGATCGTCGATTGTATGCTAAAGTGTCGTGCCGTATCGTCGAATGTGTGTAAAGTGTCGTGCCGTAGCGTCGAATGTGTGTAAAGTGTTGTGCCGTATCGTCGAGTATGTGCTAAAGTATCGTGCCGGATCGTCGAGTGTGTGATAAAGTATCGTGCCATATCGTCTAGTGTGGACTAAAGTGTTGTGCGTATCTTTATTAGAAAGAACTAAACTGAACTGTTGTGCCATATTACCGCTACATCGTGGAGCTATCTGTGAATAGAAGAGTACCCCACCAAATAAAGTATAAGGTAAGGTGTTTTGATCATTCATTTCTTCTGACATCTCGAACCAAATTGTATTGTTGTATAATTAATAGTAATTTAAGTAAATTGTCTATGTAATTTATGTGCAATGAAATAATTGTGTTCAGATAGGTGTAAAGAATTAGTAACCATATTGCTATTGTTTTAAAGAAAGGTCATAATAATTTGAGATGATAATGATATGCTATTTATAATGATATTAGTGAACTAAATTAATGCATTAAATCTAAATTATTGTTAAAGTAATTGTTAAATGAAGCAATACTGTTTAAATTTTAAGAGTTACATTATCAAAATTCTAAGCAAATGAAGATTTTAATTGGCCAATACTAGTGAGGAAAAAAAAAAAGGCTCAAAAGAGAGCCATAGTGAAAAAAAGGCCCAAAAGAGAGCCATAGTGAAAAAAAAAAAGGCTCAAAAGAGAGCCATAGTGAGTAAAAATAAAAGTAAAGATTTTCAGTATATTTGTTTTAAGTGTAAGAACCAGTATTGAGTTCGGAAATATTTTATGAGGATAATTGTAGAAATTTATATATGCATGTTGTACAATTTTTCTTTATGTGGATTTCTTGATTGACATCAATACTTCTATTCAATATCAACGTATCAGTATGATTATGTAAATTGTATGTTGTTATCTAAGTGTATACATTGAGACCTATATTGCATAGTAATCAAATCGAATTACTCTTTTACCTTTTGTTTTATGGGAAGTATATTGTGTGATATCAATGGTTGAGGAAAATTAGAGTATTCAGTAGGTTAATTAGAAATGAAATGTATTGATTATCTGAAATGGTATTAATTAGTATAATAAGTGGAGAAATATCTATACTAAGTTAGAAATTGAGGAAATAATAATTTGGTAGGTTTAACTATTCTTGTGGGGTGGTAATAACAATCGGTGAAGGTATGGCTTTCTTATTAAAACTAAAAAAGGTTGATCTTCAGGGGATAGCCGAAGAATTGGGTGTTGAATTCACGGAAGATGATACCAGAATTCAGCTTAAGAAAAAGATAATGGACAGTGATGAGTATGACGAGGAGGTTATTAAGGAATTATCAGACACTATTGTTGCAGAACGATTAGAACGCGAAAAGTTAGAAAAACAGGAAAAATTAGAACGCGAAAAGTTAGAAAAACAGGAAAAATTAGAACGCGAAAAGTTAGAAAAACAGGAAAAATTAGAACGCGAAAAGTTAGAACTCGAAAAGTTAGAAAAACAGGAAAAGTTAGAAATGGAGAAATTGAGGATGGGACATGAATTAGAAATGGAAAGGCTCAGAGTTCAAGGTTCAGCAAATAACTCTAATGGATCTAGGGAATCTAGTAATGAAAGTAACATCGAAAAATTGATCAAAAGTGTTAAAACTCTATCTATCAAAGTACCAGAAGGGACTGAGGGATGGAATTTATTTTTCAACAGTTTAGAAAGGGCATTCCAAACTAAAGATGTACCGGAAAACCAGCAGGCCGAAATTCTACTAAATATGTTAGGAGATAAGGCGGATAATTTGTTAATTTATACCAGTAAGGAACAAATGGAGAATTATGAGGAATTAAAGGAGTTAGTCCTAAGGGAACATGAGCCAACCCCGAAGGCATGTTTAGAAAATTTCCGGAAAACTAGGAGAAATCCGAACGAAACCCATGTATTATTTGTATCGCGTTTAATAGCTACGTGGGAAAATTATTGTAAAATTAGAGGTGCGGACACTTATGAAAAGGTCAACCAGTTAATAGTTACTGATAAGCTAATGAGTACGCTAGATGAGGATACTGCAGCATATATTAGTTTAACTCACCAGGGTAAATGGTTAGAAGCTCCTAAAATTGCTAAAGAGTGTGATAATTATTTTGATGCTAAACATAAGTCTTATGCGGTTACGCATAAAAGCTTTAAAGGTAAAGATAAGTACGTAAACAATGAAAAAATGAGACCGAGGGAGGATAATAAATTTAGTGGTAGTTGGAGGCAAAATGGTAGTAATGAGTGTAATTCTTTTCCGGATAGGAAAACAGAGTTTAAGAAGACGAATGATGCTTCAGGGCCTAAATGTTTTAAGTGTGGTTTGAGAGGTCATTACCAACGTTTTTGTAATAAAGTGGGTAATGAGAGAACTAATAATGGCAATAAAGGGCGAGACCAGAAAGCAGGTGTTCATAAGATTATGGTGAAAGAAAATCAAGAGTTACCTAATGGGGCTATTGTGGCTAGAATATCGGCAAAGGCCGAGCAGAAAACTAATGTTATTGGTGAGAAATTAAATAAACTTGAGAAAATTGAAGTTAGTGTTAATGGGCAAAAAGCAAAGGGATTGGTTGATTCTGGATGTGAGATTAGTGTTGTTCATAAAGATTTAGTACCGGAAGAGAAATTAAAGGGAGCGGGTAGTATTTATTTACAAGGGTTATTTGGTGAAGCTGTTAAATCACCGTTAGTTAAACTACCGCTAGCTATTCCGCAATTCGGGCAAACTAATATTATTCATCAGGAAGTACTTTGCGCAGTAACTGATAATATTAATGAGCAAGTAATTTTACATCCCGAGGTGATTAATGAGTTGTCAGGTGTCAATCTTGAGGAGCCATTGATAGAGTCCGAAGAATTAAAAAGTTCCGAAATTATTATTGATAACTCGAATGAAAAGGAAGATGTAAGTAACGATAGCTGTAATGTTTACGTAATAGACGCGAGATCGCAAAATGTACAAAGTCAGGATCCAGAAAAAACTGAAACGGAGGAAAATAATGAATCTATTGTTAGTAACTCAGATATGTTTAAGAAATCCCAGTTGGAATGTAAAGAATTAGAGAAAGCTTGGGAGTTAGCTAAAAAGGAAAAAGGGGATTATTATATTGTAAACGGATTATTGTATCATAAAGAGAAATTGTTAGGCGAAACTATAGCGCAATTAGTAGTACCCAAGGTAAGAAGGGAAGAAATCTTAAAATTAGCGCATTCATCGGTATTTGGAGGGCATCATGCAGCCAAGAAAACGTTGCAGAGAATAAGGTATTCTTTTTATTGGGAGGGAATGGCAAAAGAAGCTAAACAGTTTTGTGAATCATGTTTAGAGTGCCAATTGACTAGAGGGGTTAAAGTAAATGATAGAGCTCCTATTTCCCCAGTGTCGCGGCCGGAACTTCCATTTCAGGTTGTTAATGTTGATTTAATTGGGCCTATTGATCCTAAAAGTTCACAAGGGCATCGGTATATACTGACTTTAATTGATCAGCATACCAGATGGGCGGATGCGATCCCTCTAAAAAGTTTAACTGCTAAAACCGCGTGTGAGGCGTTACTTCAAATATTTATGAGAACAGGAATTCCTAATGTAATTGCCTGCGACAATGGAACCAATTTTACTGCCGACTTAACGAAAGAATTTGAGAAAAGGTTAGGTGCTAGTCCAAGATTTTCGACTCCACAGTATCCACAGTCCAACGGACTTGTGGAACGATTTAATCAGACTCTTAAACGTATGCTACATCATACGATTAGGGAAGAAGGAAAAAAATGGCATGAACAAATACCATTTATGTTATGGGCGTATAGGGAAGTCCCAAATTCTACGACGGAATCGCACCTTTCCAGTTATTATATGGTAGAGCGCCGGAGGGTCCGTTATCGATTCTTAAGTCGTCATGGGCAGGAGAAAATAAGGGAGCGCAGTTAGATACTACGCCGATTCATGAGTACTTGGATAAACTTAAGAACCGCTTAGAAAGAGCCGCAAATGAGGCAAAATTGTCGTCTGAGGTTCAACAAAATAGAATGGCGTATCATTATAATTTAAGGTCAAAAGAAAAAACGTTTGAGCTAGGCGATAAAGTTATACTGTTAATCCCCGATTCGACTAATCAGTTATATTCTAGGTGGCAAGGGCCGGCAACTATTGTAGAAAAACGAAACCAGCATTCGTTTATTGTTGAGTTAGCCGACGGGAGTAGGAAACATGTGCACCAAAATAAGATAAGAGAATTTATCGCTAAATGTAATATAGTTAATATTGTTTTCGAAGGTGATGAGGAATTTGGAGAAGTTGGGGAAATTCCTATTTTGAACCGGGATCAAGAGATAGAACGGGATATTGAGAGGTTTGAAATAAAAGGGCTATCTAATAGTCAAGTCAAAGATTTAAAGTCCATTTTGAGGGAAAATAAAGAAGTGTTTATGGGTCCTGTACGACCAGCGGAAGTAGGGGAACATCGTATTGATCTGAAACCGGGTATAGAAAGGAAAAAACCAAAGTTATATAGCGTGCCGGTAGCTTATAAAGAGGAAGTGGATAGGCAGATTCAGGAGTTATTAGAATTAAATCTAATCGAACCGTCGAATGCTGAAATTAGCCATCCAATTGTTTGCGTTGCGAAAAAAGATGCAACTGTCAGAATGTGTATTGATTACAGAGCTTTAAATTCTGTAACGCAGGTTCCCACCTTCCCGATGAAAGATTCCCAAGAAATTATGTATACCGCAGGGGCGGCTAAATATTTATCTTCAATAGATTTATTGAGGGGTTATTGGCAAATTAAAATGGCTGAGGATTGTAAACCTCTGACAGCTTTTACGACGCATAACGGAACTTATCAGTGGAGTACAATGCCTTTTGGATTATCAGGGGCTGCTGCTACGTTTCAAAAAGACATGAATGAGGTTCTCCAAGGTCATCGGAGGTATGCAGAAGCATATATTGATGATGTCATCATTTTCTCCGATACCTGGGAAGAGCATTGTGAGCATGTCAGGGCTGTCATTGAAGAGTTGAAAAATAGAAATTTTACGATTAGACTAGACAAATGTAAATTTGGAGAGAAATTGACTAAGTTTTTAGGTCATGTTATTGGGGGTGGAACTCATGCACCTGATGAGGAGAAAATCGGAGCAATAAGGGACTTAAGGAGACCAAAGACTAAAAAGGAAGTTAGATCAGTTTTGGGATTAATGGGATTCTACCGATCTTATATTCCAAATTATGCTGAGATAGCTATACCTTTAACCGAATTAACCAAAGGAAATGTCAAAAATACTGTACCATGGGATGAAAGGGCAGAAAAAGCATTTAATACTCTTAAAGATGAGTTGTGTAAAGTGACGAGTTTGGCTACACCTATCGTAGGCCGGGAATATCAGCTTCACGCCGATGCTTCCGACCTTGCAGTAGGATGTTGTCTTACTCAAAAAGATGAAAAAGGTCAGTTTAAACCTATAGCTTTTGCCAGTCAGAAATTGTCAGGGGCTCAGCGTGCTTGGCCGAGTATAGAGAAAGAGGCTTGGAGTGTTCTCTTCGGGTTGCGGAAGTTTGAAAAGTGGACTTATGGATCTCAAATCGAGGTCATTACCGATCATAATTCATTAAAATTTCTCACGGAAACAACCCCAAGGTCGCCCAAACTCACTAGGTGGGCTCTAGCCTTGCAACGCTGGAACCTGAGCATTTCTCATCGTCCTGGAGTTCAACATTTGAATGCTGATGCAATTTCGAGGCTACAGAGAAAGAGCTGGGCAGAACAACCAGTTACTAGCCCATCAGTATCAATGTCAAAATAGTAGACAACCTTAAAGGATGTCATCACATGTCTAATTTTTTTTTGTGTGTGTGTAAATATTTTTTTTTAAGTTTTGTGTTTATAATAGTAAATGAGCATGTGTATTGTTTATGCAATAGTAGTATTAGTATAAGGTTCAGTAGAGATGTCAGTAGAGAATGTTCAGACACCTGAAAATGCCTATGTAATATTTAGAATGAAGAAATCTGCAAAGAGACTATTGAACTCTTCCGTAATATTATTATATATTTGGGGAAAATTAGCCCCTAAGAGGCATATTTTCCGCTAAGGTGGGGGGTGTCAGGTTCCTAGAAGACATCTGCCCTGAATTAGAAAGGAATAACATTTCCTTATCTGAATATTTTATGTATTGTGGGTTGTGTATCCGTGAAGCTCGAAATACCTTTCTTTCTTTTCTATAATAACGAATGACAGATGTTGACACAGGTGTGCAGATGACGCACTCGTTGATGAATGAAAGTGATGGCCGCGGGGCGTGCCTCAGCTGTCATCTAGCTATTGGAGTGATGTGTAAACAGTAGATGTCATGACTCAAGGTTGGTATGCGGAATTGAACCAATGGAGGAACTCTAAGAGGCCCTGCTGGGGGAAGGAAGATCTCTGAAGGTCAACTCTGGACTGAGAGGTTGGGGACAGTTCTCGCTTGGCGTTGAGACCGATAGGTCGCTCAGGATTTGTGGTCCTGTTGGATAGTGTATATTTTGAGCGTGGGACAAGGCGTCCCGGTGGATAGTGTTATAGGCCGAGAAGTGAGGCCTAGTACCCTTGTGTATTGAGATTCTGCAGTAATCTCTGATAAAGCGTATCTAACGTGCGTTGAGTGTGAGGAAGAAAGTATAAGTTGAACGGTACACAACCAACGTTTATTGTAGTTAATTTAATGTTGAACCGGATCATCTATATCCGAGTTGTAATTGTAGATAGTTGTAAATATTGTTTCTTGTGTACATATCTATATCTTAAATAAACTGTTAGTTCAGTTCATTAACAGCGTCAGTGTTATTTTACCCAATCCTCACAGCAGGTGACCGATATCACCCATTAATATCGGTGGTGGCAGCTAAAACTACCTAGGACATTCTTCAAAGTTTTGTGGACTGAGAGGAGCGTCCGACACATTCTATAGATACTAATGTTATATGCATGAAAAAAAATTTAAGTCATTCCATCAAATAGTTTTTTTTTTTTTTTTTTTTAATCTTGATGTTAGTCGTCAAAAATTAAGTTTTGAGAAAACGCGACTTAAAGTTGAAATTATGCGGGTGCGGCTATGAAAGTGTTGATACATAAATGCTTATAACTCCGTTAAAAATGCAAATACGTTTACTCATAGGTTATTGGCCGATATCTTTGTGATTGTCCAAGTATTACTAGCTTGTTTTCTTAGAACGCTCGTCTATGTTCATAACCGTAATAAAAAAAAAAAAAAAAAAAAAAAAAAAAAAAAGGAATTAGAATTGGTGTGTTTAACAAATTTAACATTTACGGTAAATTCTCTAAGTATATTCAGGATTCGTGCTAGTCCTGGTATTTTCCAGATAAAATATCTTTTTTTGCGAGAAAAATAAATCTAGTTCAAATGCGCGGTATTTCTTCTTATTTAATTCCTTGGGGACGATTATACCTTGATCCCTTGAGCCACAATTATACATGCCGCAGAAAGGCTTAAGAATCATTGTTTATTCTTACCAGTAATATTTTACTGTAAAATTTGCCTTATTTAGTAGGAGCATTTTCTCCATTTTATAAGGCAGAAATTTCTGTTTTTAAAAACCGGTGACTAAACATTAAAAATTTCGTAAATGCTCCTGTCATGAAGGGGGTTAAAGAGAGATTATTTTATTTAAAAAAAAGTACTGGTACGAAAAAATTTGCTACATGGAAAATTCCAAGATCCTACGAATCCTTGATCGGGACTTATGTATTACATCATCTAGTATGAAACTTGTGAAAACTGGCCAAATTTAAAGTGTATAATTTCGAACTTGAGCTAGTTGTAGAATCCGTTATTGTATGAAGAATACACCATCAGAGCCTGATTAAGAGTGTTGGGGACCCAAGCCTTATCACATTTTCAGGCGGCCCCTCGCACAAAAAATAATAGCTAGATTCTTTTGTATTGGGAGTATTTCAGAAGAGTTTTTTAATATCTTTTATTTTGTTCTAAAAAATCTTTCGATTGCCCACAGTTCCTGGCGAAACGACGCTAGATCCAGATTGAGTCACATATTACTTCGAGCGACACACAGGGAGAATTATTTTCATTTTTTTCCTCTGTTTAAAATTTCGTATTAGATAAAGACACGTTTTCTAGTAAGGCTATTATAACACGATTACTTTAAATTGAGAAACAGATGTCTACTTTTTTTCAACTGTAGAACAGAACATTGTCATCTGGTGGCTAAGGTTTTTGGTGAGTGAAATTCCATTGAAAAAAGAACATCTTTCTGTTTTATTATAGCGAAATCTAGTCTTTACGAAGTTTAACCTGGAATTATTAGTGGAATTGTTTGCCATATTGTAAACACGAATAAATTGAATATATTTGCTATATTGAAAACACGAATATTTGGCAATCAAATCACATAATTTTACTCTTAAAAAAAAAAAAAAAAAAAAAAAAAAAAAAAAATCATGTTTATTTATTTACATTATTTATTTACATGGTTATTTTTTATTATATATTTCCAGTAAATTTAAATATTGTAGATGCTGATCAAGAAAAGAGGAAATAAAAAACTAATAATAAATAATAACTTTTTTTTATGTTTCATTATTTTAAAAAATCAACAACTCATTTTTTTTTTTCTTTCAACAGCTTGTACTCAAAATCTGAAGGATATTCACGAAAATAAATTTCTGGTTTCTTTTAGCGAATCGTAAGTGCACTATGAAACACAGCAATGAGTCCCCGCCCTCCTTTTTTTCCAAAAAAAAATAAAAATCGCAATTTCAGTTAAGTTTTACTCAACAAAACAGAAGCGCGCAAAGTAAATTCTTCATTAGACGCAGTCGGTAAAAGTGCCTCTATGATTCTCCGGAGCCAAACATCGATTCCCCGAAAACAAACGGGTTTCGAATTTTTGTTACGGCCGTATGAGGGTGATCGAGTTTGACCGTGATCATCGTGGCAGTACAATCCGCTGGGGCAGGTTATTATTAAGTTACCTCTTTTAAGAAGCAACTGATTTACGTAAGTTTTCTCTACAATTTTCTCGCCATTATATGACTTCTTTTATTATATAAAGACATTGTTCTTTTATTTTTTTCTGGTGTAATGTTTTGAATATTTTGATATCTTTATAAAAAATTTTGAAAATACCAACTCGTAATGTAGAACTAGTAGCCAAGTTCTTTTTGAATTTAACGTTTAAATTTGAATATTTTTAAGCGATTTTTTTATTTGTGCGTGTGCATAGGGTAGCTGAGCTCAATCTTTAATTGTATTATTAGTTTTTACTTTATCGATTTTGGTTCAAGATTTAGTTTAAAAAAGTACTTCCAGTTTTAAAACCGGTTCCGAAAGAGAAAATATCTTTATAAAAAAAATCTGCTGCCGAAATCTTAAAAGCAAAAGATAGCCATACAAAGCCTCAACTATTTTATGAAAAAAAAATTAAAAATTTAAATTTAAACGAGAAATTTAAGAATGCCCATTGGTTTATCCTTCCCGAGCAGGTGTTTTCAAGTGAGTGAGGCGTCCCCTTGAAGTAGTTTGATAGCGTTGAGAATGATATCTCATATGTTTATCTAAAATTGAACACAGGAATCAACACATTACCGGTTAACTTTATTAATAAAAAATGTCCGAATTTGAGTTGCTCCGCCCAAATCGTTGTGAGTACCTCCTTCAATGATTCCTGAGGGATCAAAAGTACCTCCTTCATATGATTCCTATGATTTTTTATACGCATGTGCATTTATATGTTATACCAACTCTCAATTCTTGTATTTATATTTATTATACGCGCACATATGAGTAACATTACCAAATATACATATATCATAGCTGCCAACTTTTACACATTTCTGCTACCACTAAATTTGTACAGAGATTTTCTATTTGTTCAATCATAGGATATCGCCAAGTTAAATAAGACAATATTTACTATAAATTTTTTGTGATAGGAAAAATGCGTAAAAGTTGGCAGCTATGCATATATATATATATATATACAGGGTGATTCCAAATTTTTTTCCAATTTTTTTTTACAATAAAAGAGGGATGATAGTACACATCAAGACAAACAATATTAAATAGGAGACCAAGTGTCCTAAACGTTTTTCAAAGGAGATAGCCGCCATTAAAGTTTAGGGACAAAAATTTCACATAAACATAAAAAACAGAAAAATCAGTCGATTGATTTGCGGTTTTCACTAAAATTATTCTTTATGTCGGCATTTTCTTCAAATTAAATTATAAAGATAAATTTTTAAAAAATGCCGATAGAGGGCGCTGTGACGAATCCATGTGATTAAGTTTCCACTTTAACTCCCGCCTAAAATTTCACAAGAGGCTATCGCAACTGTTATCCTGAATGCGGAATGCTTCTTTTGGTTTTGCCAGACGGCGCTAATGTTGAATTGAGTGATGGAGGCGAGGGGAGACGAAGGAGTGTGTGGGAGGAATGGGACGTTGACTTGAAGAGAGACTGGTGATTTTAATGTTTAAAATTTTCAGTTTTTTTTATGTGTGTGAGGTTTATTTGTATTTTTAGAAAGTAAATGTTGATGTAGAGTATTGTAATAAAGTGCTGTTGGACATTATAATGAGGAATTATTGTGCTACCCTTTCACAAGTGAACCAGACTGGAGACAGATTCGTTACAGTCTTAAAGTGGAGGTTCCACCGAGATTGGACTTCGAGTTGCAATGAGAAGGAACGTAGAGTCACAGGTATGTTTTGATTTCATTGCAGCATGTTATATGATTTAAGTTTAAGGTATTGGGAATGTTCATTTGATTAAAATTTGTTGGCTTTCTTTTATAATATTATAATTGTATAATAATTGTTGTAAAAATTGTTTTTTTTAATATATATAGCGGCCGCGATATCAGATTTGTATTTTCTGGTTTTTATAAAAGGTGTGAATGTGAAAAGGATTATTTAAAACCAAGCTGGTTTATCGATTAAATTAAGTCAAGCTGACTTTAAGTTAATATGTTTTGTCTCGAAGAGTGTATTTTAAAACCAATCTGGTTTGAGTAAATGAAATTAAACTGATTTATTGTATTTTGTATCGAGATACTTCATGTTTAAAATCAAACTGGTTTGATTGAGGTCAAACTGATCTTATGTTTATTATATTTTGAAAAATAGTGTTTTAGACCAGGCTGAGTGGTGGAAATGTGACTTTTCAAAGGTTCAAAAAAATTTATTAAAGTTGTGTATTATTTTTGTTAAACAGAAGGTATGCAAGTATTGATGTTTTGAACCGGTATATAGATACATTTTTTTTGAATAATTAATTATAGTTATTTGTATAATGTATATTTATCTATTGTTTTGATATAGTGAATATATAGATTATTGGTGTATTGATTAAAATTGGTCAGTTGGTTGGGTGCCGGTCGCTCTTATAAAGTGTTTAACCGGCGACTTACCCGTCGGTGAACGTATTTGGAAATGGCTTTCCTGGGGAAAGGCCGAAGAGCAGATTTGAAAATCGTTGCTCTGGAATTGGGGGAGGAAGTCGATGATAGTATGAGAATAATTGATTTACGTAATTTAATTACAAAGAGTGTTAATTATGAAGAGGAATTTGTTAGAGAGATTCTTACAACTGTGATAAATGAAAGAATAGGTCGAGAGGAAGTGGCCGAGAGAGAGAGGGTGGAGAGACAAAAAATAGAGTTACAGTTGAATGAGGGAAAGAACTTAGACTCTGTTCAATCTAGTATAGGTTTTGAATCGAGAGTGGATATTCAGAGATTGATGCCCAGATTCAATGTGAAAGAGGATGATATTAGTTTATTTCTGGAATTGTTTGAGAGGCAGGCTAGGGTGCTTGGGATTTCCCCCCAAAAATGGGTTACTCAGTTAATTGGTGTTTTACCAACTGAAATTTCTCAATTAATAGCTCGTGAGCCTGAACAGCAGGCTAGTGAATATCAGTATGTCAAAACAATGTTGCTGAAGCGGTTTAAATTGAGTCCAGAGAGGTTTCGTCAGAACTTTGTGAAAATTCAGAAAGCATCTGATAGTACGTGGTATGATTTTTATTATGAGATAAAAAATTATTTAGAAGGTTGGTTGAATGGGTTGAAGATAGAAACTTATGATCAGTTGAAAGACTTGATGATAGTTGATCAAATAAAAAAAAGAGCGCCGCCTGATTTTAGGGAGAGTTTTTTGGATCGGTGGATAACTATAGTTTCACCCACTGAGCTTGTTACTAAAATGGATGAATTTGAAGATGTAAGAAATTGCATTCAGCTTAAAACTTCGATAAGTAATAGGGATCGAGGTGATAGGAATCAATGGCAAATGAGATCATGGAAGGGAAATAACTTAAGAAGTGAATTTATACAAGATGTAGAGGATAAGGGAAATTATTTTAGGGATAGAAAGCCTGATCCCAGTTTTGAGAGGAGGAAACAGTTCCGTTGTTTTGAATGTGGGGATTCAACGCACTTTAGGCCCGATTGCCCTAAGCTTAAAAATAAGAGCGGTTTAGACAGCGTAAATCACGTTAAAAATAAGGTTGACGAGGATTTGTTGGCACCATATACAATTTTTGGGAAGATTAATGGAACTAGTATTCCTATTTTAAGAGATACTGGAGCAACTATCGATGTGGTGTGTCAAAAGTATGTTCCACCTGAAAACATGATAGGAGAATATGTGTGGGTGCAGCATTTGTTGGACCAGCGGATGTCATGTTTGCCTATGGCCGAAATTGAGATTGAGTGTGAATTGGGCCATGTTATCACTAAAGCAGCCGTCCTGGGAAATGAATTAGATCAGGGGAGGTATATCCTTGGAAATAAACTGCGTCTCTATTAAAGGAGATAGAAGCTGATGGTGATAAGAGAAAAGAAATTGTGAATGTGGTATTGACACGATCTCAGAAGCGGTTACAGCTTGCTGAGAAGGAGGCGATAGAGGGTCAGGAAGAAGAATTAAGATTAACTGAGAAGTCGCGGGAGGAAGAAAATGATTGTTCCGGTGCAGACTGCAAAATTTTGCCGGAGGTTGAAGAGACTGAAACTATTTTTGACTTGGTGAAAGTGGATTCGGATACATTTGCAGAAGAGCAGCGGAGGAGTAAAGAATTGGCTCCCTTATTTACTTTGGCTAGGGGGACAGAAACAGAACCTAAGGATTTTGGAATAGTTAAGGAAAAATTATTGGTTAAGAGGAAAATTAATAAGATGGGAGAAGAAATGGACTTACTTGTAGTTCCTGAATGTTTCAGGGACCAAATTAAAAGAATGTGTCATGAGGAGACCTCGGGACATTTAGGTGTCGCCAAGACAAAAGATCGCTTGGTGAAGCATTTTTTCTGGCCAAATTGTTTTAAGCAAATTGAGGAGTTTGTGAAAACTTGTGATGCTTGTCAGAGAGCTGGGAAATCTAATGACAGAAAGAAAGCCCCATTATCTTTGGTGCCCATTGTATCTGAGATATTTAGTAGAATAAATGTTGATGCTTGTGGACCATTGCCTATTGCACCAAATGGAAATCGGTATTTGATTACAGCTATGTGTATGTCATTTTATTATGTATATTTATGTATATATTTTATTATTTTATGTGTATGTAATTTATATTGTAACTGGTATTGCGGGGTGCTATATTGCCGCGTATTCCAAATTTGTAAAAAGAAAAAGAAAAAAAAATTTAATAGAATTAGGACAGTTGGTCAGGGTAGTACCATGCTGTGATGAATTTTCGGGAAATATGCCTGTGGCACATTGCAACTACTCGTGGACACTGTGCTTTGAAAAGACTTTCTAGCGTTCTTTGGAACTGGCACATTATTGCTCCTTTAGTGGGGACTTTGATTGGACATGTCCAAAATTTGGAGGGGGGAGGAGTCTGTGACGAATCCATGTGATTAAGTTTCCACTTTAACTCCCGCCTAAAATTTCACAAGAGGCTATCGCAACTGTTATCCTGAATGCGGAATGCTTCTTTTGGTTTTGCCAGACGGCGCTAATGTTGAATTGAGTGATGGAGGCGAGGGGAGACGAAGGAGTGTGTGGGAGGAATGGGACGTTGACTTGAAGAGAGACTGGTGATTTTAATGTTTAAAATTTTCAGTTTTTTTTATGTGTGTGAGGTTTATTTGTATTTTTAGAAAGTAAATGTTGATGTAGAGTATTGTAATAAAGTGCTGTTGGACATTATAATGAGGAATTATTGTGCTACCCTTTCACAAGTGAACCAGACTGGAGACAGATTCGTTACACAGATTCGTTTAGACTTTGGAGTAACGAACAACTATTTTTTGCCGGTATTTTTTGCATCTCATAAATGTTTTCGTAAGCTAAGATTCAAATTTAAATTATGAGCTCAAAATCTGAAAGTGGAAGTGGTTAAGTAGCACAAACTGAACTGTGTTCAGAGGGTTCAAATTTCAAATGATTTAGAGAAAAAAAAAAAAAAAAAAAAAAAAAAAAAACGGAAAATTTGGTTTATTGATTTGCGGTTTTCTCTAAAATTATTCCTTATGTCGGTATTTTCTTAAAAATAAATTATAAAGATAAATTTCAAAAAATGTCGATCGAGGGCGCTTTAGACTTTGGAGTAACGAAAAACTATTTTTTGCCGTTATTTTTTGCATCTTATTAAATGTTTTCGGAAGTTTAGATTTAAACTTAAATTTTGAGCTCAAAATCTAAATAGTAGGGAGTAGTTAAATAGCACAAACTGAACTGTGTTTAAGGGGGGTTGTTCAAATTTCAAATAACTATACAAAATGGAAAAATTTGTTGATTCGTTTGCGGTTTAAAATAAAACTATCATTTAAGTCAGTATCTTCTTGAAAATAAATTTTAAAGATAAATTTCAAAAAAGACCATTAGAGGGCGCCTTAAACTTCAGAGTAACCAACAATTAATTTTAACCATTATTTTTTTGTTCTAATTAAATGCTTGCAAAATCATATTAAATGTTTTCGGAAGCTTAGATTTAAACTTAAATTTTGAGCTCAAAATCTGAATAATTAGGAGTAGTTAAGTAGTGCAAATTGAAGTGTCTTCAGGAGTTGAAATTTAACCCTCCCACCTCCTGGAACACAGTTCAATTTTTCGCTACTTAAACACTCCCAACGATTCAGAATTTGAGCCTAAAATTTAAGTTTATGCATTTGAAAGCATTTAATGAGATTAAAAAAATAATAGTTAAAAATAGTTGTACGCTACTCCAAAGTCTAAGGCGCCCTCTATCGGCATTTTGTGAAATTTATCTTTAAAATTTATTTTCAAGAGAATGCTTATTTAAAAATTAGTTTTAGCGAAAACCGCAAACGAACCGACCAATTTTTCCGTTTTTTTTAAATCATTTGAAATTTGAGCCCTCTGAACACAAATCAGTTTGTCTATTTAATCACTCCCAACTATTCAGATTTTGAGCTCAAAATTTAAGTTTAAGTCTAAGCTTACGAAAGCATTTAATAAGATGCAAAAAATAACGGCAAAAAAGAGTTGTTCGTTACTCCAAAGTCTAAAGTTCCCTCTATCGGCATTTTTTGTAAATTATCATTATAATTTATTTTTAAGAAAATACCAACATAAAGTATAGTTTTAGTGAAAACCGCAAATCAATGAACCAATTTTTCCGTTTTTTATAATCATTTGAAATTTGAACCCTCTGAACACAGTTCAGTTTGTGCTACTTAAGAGGGCTCAGGGGTTGAAAACTTTTCAAAAAGTCGATTTTTTTATGATCTAATTTGATTATTCACTGAATTCTTAGCTCAATGCAAAAAACCGCATAAAAATATTTGCATTTTTAACGGAGTTATAAGCATTTATGTATCAACAGTTACATAGCCGCATCCATCAAAACTTGATTTTTGATGACTAACACCAAGATTTTTAAAAAAAACTATTTGATGAAATGGCTTAATTTTTTTTTTTTTTTTTTTTTTTTTTTTTTTTTTTTTTGCATGCATATAACATTATTATCTAGATTATGAATTAATATATTTTAGATAGTTTAATATTTTGAGTATTTTTAATGGAAAAAATTGTATTTTTTAGGGTTTTTTTAAATTTTCAACTTTGAGAGATTTTTTAATGTTTTTTTTAAGTGATAGTTATATTCTTAATTCATAATCTAGATAATAATGTTATATGCATGCAAAAAAAAAAAAAAAAAAAAAAAAAAAATTAAGCCATTTCATCAAATAGTTTTTTTTTTTTTTTTTAATCTTGGTGTTAGTCGTCAAAAATCAAGTTTTGAGAAAGCACGACTTAAAGTTGAAATTATATGGATGCGGCTATGTAAATATTGATACATAAATGCTTATAACGCCGTTAAAAATGCTAATATTTTTATGCTGTTTTTTGCAATTGAACTAGATCAAAACTAGATCAAACTAGATCATAAAAAAGAATCGATTTTTTTGAAAAGTTTTCAACTGCTGAGCCCCCTTAACCACTCCCACTTTCAGATTTTGAGCTCAAAATTTAAGTTTGAGTCTAAGCTTACGAAAACATTTAATGAGATGCAAAAAATACCGGCAAAAAATAGTTGTTCCTTACTCCAAAGTCTTAAGCGCCCTCTATCGGCATTTTTTTAAATTTATCTTTATTATTTAATTTCAAGAAAATGCCGACATAAAGAATAATTTTAGTGAAAACCGAAAATCAATCGACCGACTTTTTCCGATTTTTATGTTTATTTGAAATTTTGGTCCGTAAACTTTAATGGCGGTTATCACCTTTGGAAAACGTTTGGGAACCTTGGTCTCCTATTTAATATTGTTTGCCTTGATGTGTACTATCACCCCTCTTTTATTGTAAAAAAAAAAAAAAAAAAAAAAAAAAAAAAAAATTAGAATCACCCTGCATATATACAGGGTGTCCGAAAACTCTGGAGACGGTCAAATAACTCGAGAAATATATATCAGATTGAAAAACTACGTATTAAATATTTTTAAATAAGCTACTCAGTGATACTACATTTTACCAACGCAATTGAGCCCTTGGGTGTCAAAAGGGGGTCCAACTTTGAAATCTTAAATTATAACCTCCATTTTTTACTGTACATTCGGAATCTACAGATAAAAATACGTAACTTTTGTAGTTAATGTTTATTTCAAATCCTCCTTGAACACAATGTAATCGGGCATATTAAACAGATACATATTTCGGTTTTGCCAACCATCTTTCGCCTTCTCGAATCCTGATTGGCCAGAACTTTTGACGTCAAATTCCCCGTCTAGTGCAGGAATGCCGTTTCTCGAAAACCGCGAGTGGCGATTATTTCGATAGTGCTATAGTCTTTTATATGATTTTCTCTACAAAAAGTCAGTGAAATACATTATATTAGTTTTCTATTCTGATTTTTATTTTATCTTGAGAAATATTTCTACCTAAAAACTTGCGTATTTCGAACTTTTAACGTAAAAATAAGCACCTCCCCTCCTGAATTGAAATAGGATAATCTTCATTATTCGGGGGCGGGATGTGTGTATATTATGCGTTTCAATGGATTCTGCTGAAAAAAAAAAAAAAAAAAAAAAAAAAAAACTAATAAAGCTGATAAGGGTGATTTAAAAAAAAAATTATTACTATAGAAAAACACAAAACAAAATATTAAAAAATAAATACATGAAATCTTTTTATGTTGGCTATTTTTAGTAAATTAATATATTCTTTTAAATCAAAAATTGTTTTTCATAAATTTAACCACTTTACTGGTTTTTCATTTTAACAAAAGCATTCAAAGAATTCCTATTTTTGCATGTATTTTACAGAATCTTTTATCACCGGTATTTCGAAACAGAAATTTTTGCCAAATTGAACAGAATAATGTTCGGATTAAATAACGTAAAATTTACATTTGAGAATAATAAATTACGAATGGAAAATGGATGCTCGTACGTGATATGGGCAAAACATGATTGGCAAAAACACGTTGCTCTTATGAGGTACGTCCAAATCTGGAAAACGATTTATCAATGAAAAACAATTGGTATTTTAATCTTTTTAATGTAAAATATATTTTAATTCCTTAGTACTTTCGGGACTTGTGATGCATATGTGCATCATCAAAAGTTGATAGCACCATTATATATATATATGATATAAGTTATTAAATTCAATGGTTAATTTCAAATGGTTAATATTGTTTACTATTAATGGTCTTATATTTATTTATTTAATTAATAATTTTTTTCGTTTTTTAATCAATGTGTTTCTCGAATTATTCGACCGTTTTCCGATTTTTCGTTCACTCTGTGTTTTGTCATATTTGTTATTTTATCGCTATAATGAATAAATAAATAATATTCTACATTAACGTTCCGTTATAAAAACTAATAGGTCATCTCCGTCAACAAAAAATCATTTCGTCTAAAGTTTTCCGAGACCACTTACACGTGTATTTTTTTTCTGGGGGGGGGGGGTGGAGAATGCACCGTGTTTTTTAACAGTTTCCTTTAAGGTCCACGCACATAGCACTAACTTCTTGCGCTATCTTTGATCTTTCGTGTCGGCGCTTTGATGTATAAATTGCACTTCTAGTGCACTAAATCTGATCTATCAAGAGAGAAATCTAACGCGAAATCAGTTGACAGCTTTACGACTGAAGATAAGGTAGATAAAAGTTCCCCTTCCTTTGTCAATTGGGTAGGGTCAGGTCAGTCCCTCAAAAATCATTTAGAGAGATTTCACCCTTGTTCCGTTCGAAAACAAAGATTGATTGATTGCTCTTTTAGTGTAATAAAAACTAGTGCTGTTCGCTCCCAGCCTTACTTGTGAATTACCAACGACTATTATAATTAATAATTATAATAAAAATTCAGTTAATAATTTTTATTTATTAATGGTGCCATAAATAATTTACACATGCACCTTTTGATGATGCACATATGCATCCGAAAATACTAAGGAATGACTATATTTTAGATTAAAAAGATTAAAATACCAATTTTTTTACTATTGATTAATTGTTTTCCTGATTTGGACGTACCTCGTAAGAGCAACGTGATTTTGCAAATCATGATTTGCCCATATCACGTACGGGCATCAGTATTCCATTCATAATTTATTATCCTCATCAGTAAATTTTGCGCAGTTTAATCCGAACAGATTTGCGAACAGGTTGTTTTTCGTTTCATGGGATGTCTACATTATTCTGATTCAATCTGACAAAAATTTCTGTTTCGGAATACCGATGATAAAAGATTAAAAATTCTGTAAAAGACATGAAAAAATAGGAATTATTTGAAAGCTTTTGCTAAAATATTGATCAGTAAAGTGGTTAAATTTATGAAAAACAATTTTAAATTTAAAAGAATATATTAATTTACTAAAAATTATAAGTATTTCTAAGAACAAAAATTTTCTGCCCTACTTGTTATTTTGAAGTTGCAGCAATTAATCAATCATAAAATCCCACTCCAACCTGAAATTTAAGGGTTCGTACGTATCCTGGAATTTCTAGAACAGAAAATTTTCTTGTTAAAAATCACTGGTTAAAAAAGGAAAAAATACGAGTATGTGAAGTACATTTATTTATTTTATTAAAAAAATACTGATATTTCACTTGGAAAATAACGACACCTATCAGTACCCTCAATTAACGATGCTCCTTCATTCGTTGCACAGCCAGCATAAAAAGATTTCATATGTTTATTTTTTAGTGTTTTATCTTATATTTTTCTATAGTAATAGTTAAAAAAAAAAAAAAGTCCTTCCGGCAATACCGGGAGGAAGAGGTAGCTTTCATATACTTATAAATTTATTTATTTATTTTAAGGTAAGTTACATTGTTCAAAAATACTAAGCTCAAATTAGTGGAAATAATCTTATAAAATTAGTGATTTTATAAGATTGAATACTAGTTTTTGTCAAGACTGAATATTAATAGGAATTTTTAAAAATTAGTCATTTTTATTCAACCTGATTTTATTTTAAGCGATTTAGAGAGTCACCAAATTCCACGATATCATGAAGTGTATGCCATTTTAAAGCAACATGGTGGATTGTTCAGATCAGACCATTTCAAAATGTCAGCCATAAGCAAAATTAAAAGTGCTATAACTCAATCATTTTTTTAAGATATAGACAAAATAAAAAGTGTTCTGGAATCGTTGTTTTAAGTTTTAACACGTAAAAGAAAAATATTTTTCAACTTTTAATTTTTTCGCATTTAAATTTAAATTTAAAATTTTTTTAAAAATTTAAAATGACCACCATTTTGAAACAAAATGGTGGATGATGCTGGCCAACGAACTCGGTTGAGACATTTGTATGTACTATGTACATCCCAAGTTTCATTGAAATCGGTTTATAAATACGCGTGTTATCACGTGACAAAAATCAGATCGTTTCAAAATGTCAGACATAAGAAAAATTCAAAGTGCTATAACTCAATCATTTTGTAAGATATAGACAAAATAAAAAGTGTTCTGGAATCGTTGTTTTAAGTTCTAACACGTAAAAGAAAAATATTTTTCAAATTTTGATTTTTTCGCATTTAACTTTAAATTTTAAAATTTTTTAAAATTTTAAAATGGCCACCATTTTGAAACAAAATGGCGGATGATGCTGGCCAACGAACTCGGTCGAGACATTTGTATGTACTATGTACATACCAAGTTTCATTGAAATCGGTTCATAAATACGCGTGTTATCACGTGACAAAAATCAGATCGTTTCAAAATGTCAGCCATAAGAAAAATTCAAAGTGCTATAACTCAGTCATTTTTTAAGATATAGACAAAATAAAAAGTGTTCTGGAATCTTTGTTTTAAGTTCTAACACGTAAAAGGAAAATATTTTTCAACTTTTAATTTTTTCGCATTTAATTTTAAATTTTAAATTTTTTTAAAAATTTAAAATGGCTGCCATTTTGAAACAAAATGGAGGATGATGCTGACCAACGAACTCGGTCGAGACATTTATATGTACTATGTACATACCAAGTTTCATTCAAATCGGTTCATAAATACGTTAGTTATCGCATGACAAAAATCAGATATATATATATATATATATATATATATATATATATATATATATATATATATGGTTATATATATATATATATATATATATATATATATATATATATATATATATATATATATACATATATATATATATATATATGTCAACATATAAACGGAGGGTGGTTTTGGCGTCTGGGGGTCATGATCGGTGAAAATATACCAAAATTTTCCGGAAGTGCTTTCCCCCGGACGGCTGCAATAGGTAGCTTTTTACTTTTTGTAATGAAAGCTACCTAAAAATACATCCTTATCAGCCGTATTAGATAATTTTTTTAAAACAGCATAATCTATTGAAACGTACAATATACACACATCCCGCCCCCAAATAAAGAAGTTTATCCATTTTTAATTCAGGAGGGGCGGTGCTTATTTATACGTTAAAAGTTCGAAATACGCAAGTTTTTAGTTAGAAATATTGAAAATATAATATATTTCAATGATATTTTGTAGAGAAAATCATATGAAAGACTATAGCACCATCGAAATAATCGCCACTCGCGGTTTGCGAAATTCTAAAATGGAGGGCCAAAATCACAGTCCGGTGAAATCCAAACACCTCATTGGTCATTGAGTTTTGTCCTTTTTAGAAAACAATCTCTTAGCGGTAAGGAAAATATCACCTTACTCCTTTTTCGGCGAAAAAAACGTAGCGGCAATTTTGAGGTAAATCTTATCTGTTTTCATTTATAATCTAAATTTTTCACACTCATTTTATAAAATGTCATCAAAATAGCTTAATTGAGTTTATCGTAAATAAGAACAGACGTTAACAATCGCTTCAAAATGACTTTACCCCCGTCTCTTTTTCAAATGGAGAAACAAGTTGGTGATTTTCACCCTTACCACACGACCAATGAGGTGGATGGATTTCACTTGACTGTGATTTTTGCCCTTCATTTTAGAATTTCTCTAGCGGTTTTCGAGCAATGGTATTCCTGCAAAAGACGGGGAAATTGACGTTAAAAGTTCTGGCCAATCAGGCTTCGAGAAGGCGAAAGATGGTTGGGAAAACCGAAATATGTAACTGTCGAATATGACCGATTACACCGTGATCAAGGAGAATTTGAAATAAGCATTAAATATAAAAGTTACGTATTTTTTGTCTGTAGATTCCGAATCTGCAATAAAAAATGGGGGTTATAATTTAAGATTTCAGTTGGACTCCCTTTGACCCTCAGAGGCTCGGTTGCGTTGGTGAAATTTAGTATCACTGAATAGCTTATTTTAAAATATTTAATACGTATGCTTTTGTTTTTCAATCTGATATGTATTTCTCGAGTTATTCGTTTCCAGACTTTTCGGACACCCTGTATACACATATATATACCGGGTGTATCTAAACTCTTGGGCAAAAATTTAAGTGATGATATTACACATCAAGAGAAACACTATTAAATGTGAAACCAACAGTCTCAAACGTTTTCCGAAGGTGATAGCCGCCATTAAAGTTTAGGGTCGAAAATTTCAAATAATCATAAAAAACGGAGAAATTGGTCAATTGATTTGAGGTTTTCACTAAAACTATTCTTTATGTCAATATTGTCTTGAAAATAAATTATAAAGATAAATTTCAAAAAATGCCGATAGAGGGCGCTTTAGACTTTGGTGTAACGTACAACTAATTTTTACCGTTATTTTTTGCATCTCATTAATTTTTTTAGAAGCTTAGACATAGAATAAAATTTTGCGCTCAAAATCTGAGTCGTTGGGAATGGTTAAGCAGCAAAAACTGAACTGTGTGTTCAATGGGTGTGGGGAGGTTCAAATTTCAAATGATTAAAAAAAAAAAACAGAAAAATTGATCGATTTGTTTGCGGTTTTTTCTAAAATATTCTTTATGTCAGTATTTCCTTGAAAATAAATTTTGAAAATATATTTCAAAAAATTCCGTTAGAGGGCGTCTTAAACTTTAGAGTAACCAACAACTATTTTTAACCGTTATTTTTTTTATCTAATTAAATGCTTGCAAAAGCTTACACTTAAATTTTGAGCTCAAATTCTAAATCGTTGGGAGGGGTTAAGAAGCGCAAACTGAACAGCGTTTAGCAGTTGAAAGATTACCCTCCCCCACCCCTTGAACACAATTCAGTTTTTCGCTAATTAATTACTCACAACGATGCAGATTTTGAGCTCAACATTTAAGTCTGAAAATTTACAAGCATTTAATTAGATGCAAAAAATAACGGTTAAAAATAGTTGTTGGTTACTCTAAAGTTTAAGGCGCTTTCTAACGGAATTTTTTGGAATATATTTTCAAAATTTATTTTCAAGGAAATATCAACATAAAGAAGAGTTTTAGCGAAAACGCAAACGAATCGACCAGTTTTTCCGTTTTTTATTATATCATTTGAAATTTGAACCTTCCCAACCCCATTGAACACAGTTCAGTTTGAGCTACTTAACCACTCCCAACGATTCAGATTTTCATCTAAAAATTTAAATTTATGTCTAAGCTTTATTTAATGAAATGCAAAACATAATGGTAAAAAATAGTTGTACGTTACTGCAAAGTCTAAAGCGCCCTCTATCGGCATTTTTTGAATTTATCTTTATAATTTATTTTCAAGATATTACTGACATAAAGAATAGTTTTAGTGAAAATCGCAAATCAATTGACCAATTTTTCCGTTTTTTATAATCATTTGAAATTTGAACCTTAAAATTAAAATTGAAATTAGTAATATCTCAAAAGTAGTTTTTGAGAAAATTGTTTTTGTTAAAACAGAAGAACCAATTTTATGCCATAATATATCAATATTGATCGGATTTTAATAGGGAAATAAACTGCTAAGTATACACATACGGGAAACAGATGACGAAAATTAATTAAAAAGAATGTGGTCTATGGTGACCTGCTATTGCTTTTACAGAGCTCCCAAATGGTCTGCTAATTGAACATCAGAATTTTCTTAGAGATATTCCTTTTTTAGATTTTTCTTGTAAATTGCCGAGAAACCATCTTTGGAGTTTAAGTCTAGCGTAAATTCTATCGGAACACATCATGAAATTTTCTGTTACAAAATATTGATGTTCAGTTCGCGAACCATTTGGAAGCCTTGCTTTTACGAACTTACGAACATTACCTAATCTTGAGAAACTATGAAATATCGTAAAGTAAGAACAAAAAAAGATTTCCACATATATCTTACTCTTACTTTTAAAAATTACCTCTACTGAGAGATAACTTACTTACATGAAGTGCATAATATGTAAGTTGCTTAAAACTGTTTTACTTTTGTAAAATTTATATATACAAGGTGTATCTAAACTCTTGGGCAAAACTTTAAGGGGTGATAATACATATCAAGACAAAAAATATTAAATAGGAAACTAAGGGTCTCAAACGAAATAGGGTCCGAAATTTCAAATTATTATAAAAAAAACGGAAAAATTGGTCGATTCGTTTGCGGTTTTCACTAAAACTATTACCGCAAATCAATTAACAAATTTTTCCGCTTTTTATAATCATTTGAAATTTGAATCCCCCACCCCCATTGAACACAGTTCAGTTTGTGCTATTTATTCCCTCCCAACGATTCAGATTTTGAGCTCAAAATTTAAGTTTATGTCTAAGCTTCTAAAAAAATTTAATGAGATGTAAAAAATAACGGTAAAAAATAGTTGTTCGTTACTCCAAAGTCTAAAGCGCCCTCTATCGACATTTTTTAAAATTTATCTTTATAATTTAATTTATTTTCAAGACAATATTGACATAAAGAATAGTTTTAGTGAAAACCGCAAGTTGACCAAATTTTCCGTTTTTATGATTATTTGAAATTTTGGACCCTAAACTTTAGTGACAGCTATCTCCATCGAAAAACTTTTGGGACTCTTGGTTTCCCATTTAAAATTGTTTGTCTTGATGTGTACTGTCACCCCTTAAAGTTTTGCCCAAGAGTTTAGATACATCCTGTATGTGTAATAAAAAAAATCGCCAGTTATTATTTCCAACTGCTTATAATACCTAAATTTTCGCTGTCTCTTAATAATATCTTAATATATGTATTATATTTTAATTCGATATATTTAATCAACGCTTTCTTTCTTTTATTTTATTCTACAAAACTTTAATCCAACACTTTCCTTAAAACCCCATTACTCTGCTCGCACTGGGATTATTGGGACTACACCTGCTCGATATTTGACCAAAATTCGGGTACTACTGTGGAATTTGTAAATTATAATTAAGTGGTTTCGAAAACATACTGCCGCCCCTGAAAGGGTTACGTTACATCATCGAATACCGGCAGGTGTCGTAAATTAGATGTACAACATTCACCGGTTATTGAAATATTGGCCAATATTCATAGGTTTTTGGCCGATATCTTTGTGTCAGTCTAGGTATTATTAGCTCGTTTTCTTACAACGCTCGTCTATGTTTATACCGTATAAAAAAATAAACAAACTTCAGTTTGTTTAACAAATTTAACACTTACGGTGAATTCTCTAAATACATTCAGGGTTCGTACGGGTCTTGTTATTTTCCAGATAAAATATCATCGTTCTTTTAACAGAACTAGTTGGATGCGTCAATCCCGAAACTTTCTTCTATCTCATAAATACACTTTAATATTAGGAAAAAAAAAAAACGTGGTGACCCCAAAGTTACCAACTATCGAATTTCCTCGAACATTTGACCTAGCCTAATGAGATTCTGGTGTCCGAAAAGCCTAAAACGCAAAATTTAATTAATATTCTGAGAAAAAGAGCTTAGTAGTGCCGCATGTTGGGTAATTTATACTAAAACCTAATAAGCATCTATTGATGTCAAGACCTAACAGAATCTGAAATTTGATGGAATTTCGTCCATTAGTTCTTGAGATATAGTTATAACAAAAAATTTGCAAAACGTAGCACAGCAACACCATATCTTGGACAATTTATGCCAAAACGTAAAAAAGCGTCTACTAATTATGTTATGGTGTAAAAGAATCTGAAGTTTGATGAAATTCTGTGCATTAGTTTTTGAGATACAGCTAGTTTAAAAAGAACCGTGTAAAATATAGCACAGCAGCACCATCATTTGAAGGATTTATAACAAAACGTAATCATCGTGTAATTATGTTATGTGTCATTTTGTAACAAAATCTGAAGTTTGATGAAATTCTGTGCGTTGGTTGTTGATATATAGCTATCGGAAAAATCGTGCAAAATGTAGCATAGCTGCACCACCTGTTGCAAGGTTAATACCAAAATGTAATCAGCGCCTAATTATGTAATATATTCTAGTGTAAAAGAAACTAAAATTTGATGAAGTTCTCTGCATTAGTTCTTGAGATATATCTATCGCAAAAATCGTGCAAAATGTAGCATAGCAGCGCCACCATTAGGGCAGTTCACATCAAAACCTTATCAGCGGCTATGTATCTCAAGATATCGCGGAATCTGAAGTTTGGTGAAATTCCGTGCATTAGTTCTTGAGATATAGCTATCATGAAAATCATGAAAAACGTGGCATAGCAGCGCTACCTGCTGGCCAATTTACACCAAAACTTAATCAACGTCTATGTATATCAAAGAACAGAATCTGAAGTTTGGGGAAATTCTGTGCATTAGTTCTTGAGATATAGCAATCTTGAAAATCATGAAAAACGTAGTATAGCAGCGCCACCTGCTGGCCAATTTTCACCAAAAACTAATAGGCACTAATTCATATCAAGGTCTAACTGAATATAAAATTTTATTAAATTTCGAGCATTAGTTCTTGAGATAGAGCGCCCACAAATTTTTTGTCACATACAGACAGACTCACAGACAGACAGACTGACAGACTCATAGACAGACGGACAGACTCACAGACAGACATTTTCTAAAAATAGTCAAAACGTGTTCAGGACCTTCTAAAACGTATAAATCCGTCGAAAACCGGAAGTCGAAAATTTTCATGAATCCAATACTTTCTTCTTGTAAAGATAGAAGAAAGTAAAAATGAATCCTGTTCAAATGCACGCAATTTATTCTTATATAAAGAAAGATTTTTTTATTTTAAAAAAATACTGGTACTGAAGGATCCGTATGTACCCTTGGTTGGGAGGAATGTATTACTTTATCTAGTATGGTTTGGTTTGGTTTAATCAATGCGTGGGATATGGGCCCTAAGGGGGAAAAGTGCCCTCCGTGTGGGTCTCTCTAAGCGATCATGACTAGTATTTATGCAAGAAATGCGAGGGGTCATCTAGTATGAAACTTGTGAAAATGGCTAGATTTAACTTGCTATAACTTCGAACTTTAGCCAGTTCTAAAATCCGTTACTGTATAATTTAAAGAATACAGTGCAGATTTCCATACATATCTTACTGTTACTTTTAAAAGTTACCTCTAATATGAAGCAACTCATTAATATGAGGGCCTACTACATGCTTCTCTTCAGTGAAACGTTTCCTTCTAATATTGTAAAACTTATCATTCGGACAAATCCAACATAAGTTCAAACGGTAGTTTAAAAAGAAGTCGTGAAATAACACTATACGAGAGAACTTTCCTGTAGACTTCATGTGTGAGATTTGTGCGAGATACGACCCCCATTTCCGCCGGAATACGATTTTGTCTTTTTTTAACATGATGCACTCCACGCAGAAAATTGAAACCGTTAGTGAATATACATCATATTTCATAATATTTTATGCAAAAAAATTAAGGTGGTCACTCAGAAATTTCAATAGATGTTTAATTAAAATGTTCATTCAAAAACACGAAAGGTGTTAAAAAACTTGTTCTTTTGCTTTAAAAAATCTGAAAAAATTGTCAGACATTCGTATGGTAGCTTTATACATCACTTATTTTTTTCGTAGAGATCCGCTTAGTAGTTTCATCACAATGTGCCCTTTTCCAAAATAGGCATTTAGGATCATTACCCCCCGTGGTCTTGAGGTACAAACTTGAAACTGGGAAGAAATGAATTTCTCTTAATGGGCTATCGATTTATGTAGGACTCGATGTAGTTGACCCAAGGGCATAATTTGCTAAGAAACCCGGCTATACCCTTTAGTAGTACTTTACGGCTTATCTATTGAGAGAATTTCTCAATTTTTATTAAGGTGCACAATACAATAAAAAATTAGAGATGTCAATAGGCTCCACCTCTGCACCAATTTTCCACGACTGCTCTAAGTCCTACCATTAGGAATCCTGCTTTCGATAGATGCTAGTTGCGATAATCATGCCCTAAGCAGCAATGCCATTGAATGTACATTTAAGGGCTTTGCTGTGCAGTACACATTTCCACATACCTGTCTGTTACCTTACAACAAAGAAAGTAGATGGATACAAGAACCACAGCTTCGAAAACACGTAACTAAACCATCTGATAAAACCGTGCTACTCGTGCATAGTAGGAAAGCAAACATTACAGGATAAAACATGAAGCAGCGCGCGCCAAGGACGAAAGATAGTTTCCGTTGATATGCGCGCGCATTTTAGATGAAAACAACTCAGGGAACGCCCCTTTTTTCCACCGATCGAAAATTTCAACATAAGCCGGAAATTAATACTACTAGTGGTTTACTCGAAGATTTATCACTGTGTTTGCCGTACAATCATTTCACACCTTTGATTGTACGGCAAACGTAAAGTTAAACCTACTAGTAAACCACTGGTGGTATTAATTTTTGGCTTATTTACCACTTCACTTCCTTTTCTTGTGTTCGATATCTTAGGTTTTTGTACTATCGGTTCTTGGACAATAAGCAGGGCTCCCAAATGCTCCGCCAACTGAACACCAATATTTTCTTACAAAGATTTTCGTTTTATATTTTGCTTGCAAATCGCGCAGAAATCGCCTTCGGAGAATAAGTTTAGCACAAATGTTGTAGAAACTAACTATGACATTTTCTGTTAAAAAATATTGGTGCTTAGTTCGCGGGCCATTTGGGAACCCTGACTATCAGGCAAAATTGCCCATTTCTTTTCCAAAGTGGGAATGTGCCCTGATTGTAATCAGACTCTTATTGTATATTTATTCTGATTCCCATAAGGTACAAAAAGAATTCGAACGTTTGAGATGACGTTCGAAATCACTTTGAAAACACTTTTTCGTATCATATGCTAACTTGCATTTTCAAAAAAGTGCTATTCTGGGATCAGGTTTTCGAACGTTCGAAAATGATTATGTATATTGGAGGTCGTCTGAAAAAGCTGAGATGGCTCCTCCCAAATCTATGTCTCTTTTACTGATTACAATGATCGATATTACGATATATCCAATGGGAATCCATTACATAGAAATTGAAATAATCATTATCGAATCGTAGTTTCATCTTAAACGTTATTAATAACAGCTTGGCAGTGTTTGTAATTGACGTAGCGAGGATACTTTTTGCTGTGTAAGATGATTTAAGTTTTACAATCTTAATGAAATTCTTATTACGAAAAGATTCTTCCAGGATGTCTGCAAGTATAGTGTACTTAGTATTTTGTTGCTGAATTAATATTTTGACTGAATAAATATTACGTCATGTATTTGTAAATTAAATATACCACATACTTTGACAATAATAATTCAGTTACTTCTATTACTGACCAAATGTGAAAGAAATGATCTTCCAGCACCAGGAGCAAGTCTGATATAAGTTTGCTCTATACCATTATACAAGAAGTGCTTGTTAGACTTTTGCATTTTTGTGTATGATTATTTTTTGGTATGGCAAATAGGTCCTCTCTGAATTTCAAATAAATAATAAATAAATTTTAAAAAAAATCTGCCTATTATTCTATTGTTCATCGGCTCGTGCAGAGACGTAAACTAATTTTTACTTCGATTAACTGACTGAAGCAGAAATTTAAGATGAAAATAAAGTTGGTATAGAATTCAATTGAAATTTTAAAAGCATTATCATGTGTAACTATTTTTACAATAAATGTATGCAAGCCAATAAGTTCAAATTTTGTGTACTTACAGCTGAATTCCTCTTATCACACAACAAATCATAAAATTTTAGGAAAAAACTATTATTTTAATTGAAATATATTTTTTAATATCATCAGTTTATTTTTGTTGTTGTTGTTGTTTTCTTCATTTTATTTATTCTGAAAAAAGAATTGAAATACCGCTTTTAAACAAATTGCATTTTAAAGAACACTGTTTTGCTATACGATGGTGTAAAAATGGAAAATGAGCAACATTTAGAAGCTTAAAGTTTTGCAGTAGCGAAAATCTCAAAACTGAAATGTCATTTCAAATTTCAAAATGTTATCAAAATGAAGTATGCGTTACGCACAAATACGTTTAGCCTTTATAATATAGATAGTTATATATGAACATGTTTAATTTGATTAAAATAAATAACTTCCTTTTATATTTTTTCTTCTAATTGTTGCACGCAAGTTTAATTGATATAAAAATCATTATATATGTAACATAAATTAATGGATTAAATAAATCACGTGCAAAACGAGCTAATTTGATTCTATTTCATCACATTACATCATATTTATCATCTATTTTGACACGCGAAATGAAATATTTTATTTCTTTATTAAATTCCTATTAATTTAAACTAGCTGAGATGCCCGACGTTGCCCGGGCCCGTAATTATATTCTAAAACTAACCTGAAATTTGTATTGCAAAATGTCATAAAAAGACCCAATCTCGTACCGAATCCCCGGTGCCTATGGTACCATTTAGCAGAAGTGCTGTGCACACACGGCAAGAAAAAAAAAAGATGGTGGAGAGAGGAGGGATTTTCTGGAATTTTTTAGTTTCACATTTAACCACCAAGGGGCGAACTCAACAAAACTGTTTCTGAATTTAAGAAAGATATTTAATGAAATTTTTCTATCTTGCTTTTATACCTCTGGACCGAGTTGGCGCATTGCCAAGATTTGCTTCCTCTGGACCGAGTTGGCGCATTGCCAAGATTTGCTTTCGCCTGTGCCTCAATTATCCTCAGAATTCCTTTTATATATATAGATTACTTGCCACATCTGTGACCCAGTTTGGTCTCTCTTAAATGTATGCTAAGCTTTGCAATATTTTTACTTTTATTCATAATTTTATTTACGTGCAGGGAATGATTAAATTTCTAGTAAATTTTTTTTTTTTTTTTTTTTTTTTTTTTTTAATGATAAAGTGTTTTGAAGGAGATACTAAACGAAACCTTCAGTGCGATCTGTGATCACACTTACTCTCTTGTTCTAAATGCTAGTTTATATTTATAATCGTAAAAAAAGGAAGTTGCATTGGTGTGTCTAGCAATTTTAACACATACAGTAAATTCTCTAACAAGGAAGGTCTCCATACGGGCATACTCAGAAAAATCTGAAAAAATTACAGAATGTTCTTCTCATATAGTTATATATGTTTATAAAAAAAAAATTTCGGCGGAACCTGCTTATAACGTCCTTAAAAAAATAATAAAAATTTCGTTTATTTGGCAATTTATCTCCGGTTGGCGAAATAACGAAATTTTGAAAAATACGCTTTTACGCTCCGAATACTTTTTAAAGAAAAAACTTTTTATGTTCAATTTATTTAAATAAGTTTAGTTTAAGTAATTTTAGTTTTGCATTTTTACTTTACTTTAAGTGTAATTTTGTCATATACGTTTATATGTACTTATAACAAAATGAAATTAATATATTTTATCATTTAAAACACAATTTAAATTGATTAAAATTGTTCCAAATTGAAAAATACACTGTTAAAAGCGTTGCATTTTGTTGCAACGCACTCCCTTTCTTGTATAGAAAACGGTTACTTGGCCGTGAAATGGAGCTTTCTCATTGGTTGGAATAGAGATATTATATACAAGCGGTGGAGTGCGTTGCAACAAAATGCAGCAGATTTTTAGCAGTGTATGACACGGTCAATTCACCGTGCTATGGAGCATTCTCATTGGTCAGAAGAGAGATATTCTATAAAAGTAGAGGAGTGACGTTGCAGTAAATGCTGCAGATTTTTAACAGTGAAGTCAATTAAAATCAATTTTCAGATTCGTTAAAATCGTCTGCTTTTGGCGAGGAAATGCACTGCTCGCCAAATCCCGCGTCGCTTTCAGCTTTTCACGCCAATTATTCCAAACTATTTTATTTTTTTACATATATAATAATGTAATTCCGCCGCTAATTTTCACTGATCCTTTATTACCTACATGAGTAGTTTAATTCGTATTTTTTTCGAAAAATTCTGAGTATGCCCCCAATGGAGACCTTCCTTGTAAGTATAATCAGGGTTCGTGCTGTTCCAGTTATTTTCCAAATAAAATATCATTGTTTAAAAGAAAAGTAGATTTAGTTTAAGCGCACAAAATTTTAACTAATTAATTAAAAAATCTATTTAAAAAAATGCTGGTACTGAAGATTTTCCTGGGCAGCAAATTCCAGGATCCGTACGAACCCTTAGTTGGGACATAAGTATTACGTCATCCAGTATGAAACTTGTGAAAATTTGCTAGATTTCACTTGCTATAACTACCAACTCTAGCTAATTGTAGAATCCATTCCTGTATAAACAAAGCAATACAGATTTCCACATAAATCTTAAGGCCCAAACAGATCTGAAGATTTCTTGCGATTCGGTGTCGGCTTATTTGTTATGGAGACACTTTGTTTTTCATCTTTAATGAGTTTTGCAGGAAAAGGATGGTTGTCCGGCAAAAGAAAAATCTGTTCGTCAAATAGGGTGGATTGCTTACCTTCCGATTCTTTTGATCGTTCCCCTCCGTTCTACTATGAAGAAACCGCAATGGGCCCTATACAAAAAGCTCTTCCAAGAACTCAGTTGAACTGAAAGTAAAGTAAGTATTGCAATCTGAATGCGGCCTAATTGTCACTTTTAAAAGTTACCTCTCATGCGAACTTGCAATTTAGGTAACAATTAATTCCTTTTGTTTTTGTAAACATTGTTGTTCTATTTTTTTCTGGTGTGAATTTTTAAATATTCTAATACTTTTATAAGATATTTGAATACACCCACTCCGTAATCTTGGCCCAATGGGCAAGTTGTTTTCGAATATCCTATGTAAATTTGAATATCTTTAACTCTTTCCGGCAAGGGTAAATTTTGTTAGTACAATAAGAAATTGTCGACTGTCACAAAAATTTACAAACGGCTTTTTTGGAAAGTAAGAATTCCTTAATATAAGTTTTCAATGTAAAAGCAAAATTTTGTTAAAATATTATTGGTGCCGCTTGCAAGTTTGGAATAAAATTTAGGTATCCCAGGGAATCCGACTGGGCACACTGTGCCGGAAAGGGTTACGATTTTATTATTATTATTATTATTATTATTATTATTATTATGTGCTTAGACAACTGAGTTCAATCTTTAATAGCATTACTTTTTTTTTTTTTTTTTTTTTTTTTTTTTACTTTTTAACGATTTTGAATGCAGATTTAGCTTAAAAAGGTACTTTCAGTTTCAAAACTGGTTCCTAAAGTGAAAATATCTTTTAAAAAACTGCAAAAAATAATCATACTAAAAATCGACCTCAAAAAAAAAAAAAAAAAAAAAAAAAAAAAAAAAAAAAAAAAAAAACTTTTAAAATATTTATTTTTAAACGAGAAATTCAAAAATAACCCGCCCATAGGTTTGACATTACGGAGCAGGTGTTTTTGATTCGTATGGACCCTTGGTTGGGACGTATGTATTATGTCATTCGTCATCTACTATAAAACTTGTGAAAATGGCCAGATTTTTCTTGCTATAACTTCGAACTTTAGCTAGCTGTAGAATCCGTTTCTGTACAAACAATGAAAATCCAGATTTCCAGATACATCTTGCTGTTACTTTTTAAAAGTTGTTGTTACCTTTCATGCGAAATAACTTATACACATCAGCGCGTACTATACGCATCGACAGGGTTGTTGACACCTTCTTCTATTAATTTAAAACTTATTATTGTACTTGTTTCTGATGTGAAATTTTAAATATTCTGCGGTTTTTATGAGAAAATTTGAAAACACCCGTTCGGTAATTTTGAAACAATGGGCAAGTTGTTTTCGAATTTCACTCAATTCTCACTTAAATTTCAATGTTTTTAAACGATTTATTTTTTAGTGTGCTTCGGATAGTTGAGCTAAATCTTTAATTGCATTGCTTTTTTTTTTTTTTTTTTTTTTCGATTTTGGTTGCAGATTTAGTTTGAAAAAGTACTTTCAGTTTCAAAACCGATTCCAAAAGGGAAAATACTTTTTAAAAAATGTGCAACCGAATGCTAAAAAGTAAAAAGTAGCCATATAAAAGATCGAGCTCAATTATTCTATGGAAAAAAGAAATATTTAAAATATTTAAATTTGAAAAAAGAAATTCAAGAATAACCTGTCTATTGGTTTGAGATTACGTAGAAGGTGAAAGAATTACATTTGAAACGATTTTTTGCCATAGGCCGTAATGTAACAAAAAGCTTTTGATCATTCCTGTAAATAAACTAATTAACCTGTGAGAGACATTTTATTGTTCGTGAACACCTACCAATCATTATTCATTTCAATAATAAATTTTTTAAATATTGTGGTGTGACTTTTAATTATATATGAGCATTTCTACGTTTATATGTTTGCCCCACCAGTGGCCGAGAGGGTCTGACCTCTCAACTGGTAGACGGCAGGTGCTGGGTTCGAACCCAATCGCGACCGTCGGCCTAACCGTTCGGAGTTTTCGTGGTTTTTTTCGAACCTTGCGTAAATACGGGTTAGGTTCCCTTAGAAAGACCCCCACGAAGGGCATCCCTCCCCATAGGGCCTATATCCCATAGCGTAGATAATCGGCCGACACAAAAATACTACAACAACGTTTATATGTTATTCTATGATTATAAAATTTTACGTATAAGATCGTGTTACAAAAACTTTTTTAACAAAGCCTTTTCTTAAGAAACTTTGCCATTAGATTCTTTATAAAAGGCTTACTGTTAAATGTGTTTATAATATTTTTAAATATATGAAAAAGCAGCTCAAAAATTTCAATTTATTATGAAATATTCTAATATTAATTTCTACAAACAAGTTTCGAAATGAAGAATTAAAGAATCCATTGTTTTTTTTTTTTTTTTTTTATCTCAACCTAAACCTCGTTCATAGAAAATTTCAAACACATGAACATAAATCAAACGGGAGCGAGAAAAATATGATTTATAGAATTTCTGTAAAAGTAATTAAAAGTAATGATAAGTATTTAAATATGCAAACCAAAGAACTGTACAGAATGAAAGTAATTTATTGAATAGTTTTTTTTAAGCATTAAAAATCCATCATTAATTCCATTGGTATAAGGAAATTTTCTCTAATATTATTTGAATGTTCCCAGAATTAATAAATTGCTTCTTATATTGTTCTTAAGAACAGATTTTTTCTCTTTAAAATAAATATAAGCATACATGGAGCATAGTGTAGTGCAAGCATAGTGTAGTGCCTTTTACGTGGACTTTTTTTTTTTTTTTTTTTTTTTTTTTTTTTTTTTTTTTTTACTTTCTTTTAAGAGCCAGTTGAATGTTGACATTATTATTGAGAGAAATTTTCAATACGAAAGTAGCAATCTGTCGCAGTTGCATTTGTTAAATAATTAATAAAGCTATCGAATTATTTTCGTGTGAATTTTCTGAATTTATAAACGTTCCTAATTTTCAATATTCTAGGAATACAAAATTTCAGGTACACGATGCTCATGTATATGATACACGCATGCTTAACTGTTATTTTAATTGTTTGCTCAATCATTTATTTAATAACCTATAAGTTATCTTTTTTTCTCTCCGAGATAATTTATGTATTCTTTTAAAACTGAATCATTTTTTACATGGAGAATCAAATATTTTAATGCGTGCTATTTTTTAATAGAGATTCAGGTAGAATCAATTTTTAATAGAAAAAGATAAAATCAGATTTTTTTTTTTTTTATTTATTTTTTTTTTTTTATTTTATTTTATTTTTTTATTGTACGAAATTTTTTAAATGTAATTTAGTGATTGAAAGTGTATATAAACATATGTAGACATAATATATTCACATGACATAATATATTCTAATATTCATATATAGACATAAGGAGCATATATCTTTATTACAAAAAATATATATATTTAACTTTAAATAAACTATTGTAATTAAAATATTTATATATTAAAAATACAACTCGAACAAGACTAAAAGCGTTTTTGACACATATGAAAGGAAATCTATAAATACACTGCTCGACATTGAAAATGCAACACCAAGAAGGAGTGGTCAGAAATTTATGCAAATTTCAGAGTAGGCGCATGTCACTGAGTTATTCAAATTATGTGAAATGCGTAGGTCTCTGACACACGTGATGTAAGATATAAGGGAAGAAACTTGTAGAATGGTCAATATTCGTGTCGCTATTTCTGCCAGACGAACTATCGAAGAAATTTTGTTTTTGACTCGGAGGATGCGTGTATAGAAGAGAATGCCAGGCCGCCGTCAACGAAGGCACTTCCAGCAGATAGACGATTTTACGAGAGGTATGGTGATGGGACTGCGAAGGGGGGGTTGGTCTGTAGGTCAAATCGCAGCTGATACCCACATGGATGCGAGCACGGTGCATCAGGAATGGCGAACATGGTTGGAACAAGGAAATGTGGCAAGATTGAGGGGTGCAGGTGCAGCCAGAGTGACGTCAGCACGCGTGGATCGACGCATCACCCAACAAGCTGTGGCGGGCCCGCAAGTCACTTGTACCTCGATTCTGCAGCATGTACAAGATACCCTGGATGTTTCCGTGTTGACCAGAACCATTTTCCGTCGATTGGTTGAACATAGCCTGCACTCACGGCGTCCGTTAAGAAGACTGCCATTGACTCGACAGCATAGACGCCAACGTTTGGAATGGTGCCGGACTAGAGCGACTTGGATGGCAGAATTTCGAAACGTTGTTTTCTCAGATGAGTCACGCTTCTGTTTATCCAGTGACAGTCGCCGCGTACGTGTGTGGCATCTACGTGGATACAGATCAAATCCGGCAATAACTGTGGAACGCCCCACCGCGCGACAACGTGGCACAATGGTTTTTGGCGCTATTGCGTATAATTGCATGTCACCTCTAGTTCGTATTTAGGGCACTATGACGGCCCAACGATTCTTGGATTATGTACTGCGGCCAGTGGCAATCCCCTACCTTCAGGGCCAGACTAATGCAATTTTTCAGCAGGATAACGCCCGACCACACAGTACTCGCAAGTGCCAACATGCTCTGCAAGGTATACAGATGCTTCCCTGCCCGCCGTACTCTCCTGATCTGTCACCAATCGAACATGTGTGGGATGTGATTGGACGCCGTTTTGCGGACTCTGCCCCTGCCTCGTTCAGAAGATGAACTGTGGCAAATGGTTGAAAGGGAATGGAAAGCGATCCCTCAGGACACCATCCACGCTCTTATTGACTCGATGCCTAGACGTGTTTCTTCGTTCATCGCAGTTCGCGGTGGCCCTACGTCCTACTGAGCCGACGCCGTTCTCGTTCTGTATTCTGACTATCATTTTGAAATAAAGATCACTTAATGCTCCTTGCTGTCTCTGTCTTTTCCCCAAATTTCATCACTTTCTGACCACTCCTTCTTGGTGTTGCATTTTCAATGTCGAGCAGTGTATATCATCTAAAGGAGATTAATAATTTTCGATTAAACAGTCATATCTGTAAAATTTCTAGGGAAAATTACCAAAAGTGATGTATGGTAGTTTCTATTTATTATTATTATTATTATTATTATTTTAATACGTTAAATTTCAAAAACAATACTTTAAGAAACAGTTTCACACTTTGACTACAATTCATAATTATCTTTTTAATATTTTTCCCCATTCGAACCACATTTTGAAAAATAACCACAGTCATATAGCTATACTAAGTTATTTTCATTAGAAACTATGAGAAAGACAAAATTTTCTTGATTGTTAAGATTGCACATTTAAAATTAAATAATAATAATAATAATAATAATAACACCTTTTCTTGCCCATAATTAAGGAGTTAAATTAAGTGAATATACATCCTTCAAACATATAAATTATATCAATTATTTAAAAGTTGATATATAGAATCTCTGTAAAAGTAATTCATCTATGAGAAACATCATGTGTTATATTCCTTTAATTGTTATGCCTTGTTGTATAAATGTAAATGTTTACAAATCATCAATGTTCGTATTTTATCTTTTCATAATATTGTTTCTAAAAGTTATTTTTCTGTAATTCTTACAGATGTATTAGAACACATCTTATGGATTGAATGTTTTACACGCTTACTTTACAATATTTTATACGCGCATTTGTAAGAAATTTACGCCGAAAAATGTATTAATACATTTTTTGTTCTATCCGCAATCTCAATACATGTTATATCTAAACTCCGCCCATTTTTAGAGTAACGTATATGTAAATGTAATGCACGTTCATACCAGTGCAAAGAATTTTTCAATATAAAGTTGAGCAAGTGTTATCTTTAAACTTGGCTAAAATTAAGGCTAAAATAAATTTAATGTTAACAGTGAAAATATTTTTGTGACATACTACTTGTACACGCCCAACTTTACACTCAGCCTTTTGAGTCACTAGTAGGATGTAACGTAACTGAAAACACATTTTTTTTTTTTTTTTTTTTTTCTTTAAGAGTTCTTTGGCGTTAATGTCAAATTAATTTTAAAGCTGAAAAAAAAAAAACAATTAGCTATGAATCATTCCGGGGAGGTAAATAGTAAGTTTCTTTTTATGTGTGTATATATTTACTTTTCACACTTTGTACATCTTTTTACGTGTTCCAGACTCGCCACTGGTTTCTCTTCTCTTTATACAATGGAGCCAGGCTTTAAGCTGACTCCATTTCAGGAATGCTGCGTTTGAATTTGAATAAAAGTAGCCGTCACTGATATTTTATTTGAAAACTGATACTGTTAGTATATTGTGGTGTGAGTATTATTAATGTGTGAACGTTTTTGCATTTAGTTGATATTCTATGTCTGTGGTTATAAAATTTTAAGAATGAGATCGTGTTAAAATAACTTTTATTGGCAAAGCCTTTTATTACAAAACCTTTGTCATTAGATTCTTTTTTAAAAGGTTTATTGTCAAGTGTGTTTATAATTTTTCTAAATACATGAAAAAGCAGCACAAAAATTACAATACATCATGAAGTATTATAAAATAAATTTCTACAAGCAATTTTCAAAATGAAAATTTAAAGAATTCATTTTTTCGCCTCAATCTATCCCCCGCTTAAAGAAAATCGGAAGCACATGAACATAAAACAAACGGAAAAGAGGAAAATTTGATATGTCGTATATCTATAAAAGTAATTCAGTCATCAGGAATATCATGTGTTATAATCCTTTCATACTTATGCCTGATTGTGTAGATGTAAATATATGCAAATTATCAATGTTAATGTTTTATCTTTGATAATACTAGTAATTTAAAAAATTACATTTCTGTGATTTTTACAGATGCATTAGATAACATTTTATGGGTTGAAAATTTTACACGGTTACTTTATAATATTTTTACGTATACTTTTAATAAATATATGCTGAAAAATCTATTAATACATTTTTTGTTCCATCTGCAATCTCAATACTTCTTATATTTAAACTCCGCCCCACTTTTAGAGTTACGTGTGTATAGATGGCTATTTCCATGCGAAATTGTTTGTCTGTTACGTACTACGATTTTTGACTACCAGTATTTTATAGCGAGAAAATGTGACTTATTTTGTCGAAGATATCTCATCAATTGTATAAAATGAAGCAAATTTTTCCAAAATAACGGTGTCCAAGAAGTAAAACGATTTGAAGCTGCGTAACAGACAAACAAATTCGCATGCAAATAGCCAGATGTAATGCACGTACATACCAGTGAAGATAATTTATCAATACAGGTTGACCAAGCGTTATCTTTAGACTGGGTTAAATTAAAGCTAAAATGAATTTAATGCAAACACTGAAAATATATTTTTTAACATAGTTAAAAGAAATTGAGAATTCCTTTAGAGATATACTATCTTATGCTCGCCCAATTTACACCCAGCATTTTGAATCATTAATAGAATTCATAATTCAATTGAAAACATATTCAAAACAAGTAAGGAAGATCATGCGTTAAGCATAGATTTTATGAAACACTTTCCCAATACTTCCTAAAATCTTTAACAAAACTTCGTTATTTAAGAAGTAAGGTGTTACTGTCTGTTGAAAAATATGTATTCCAATACTTTTGAACAACCCTACATTTGATCTGTCGGTTGATTTACATACTACATAGTAGAAAAATTTAATTAATCAAGAAAATTCATAACGAGTTTAAACTTCTGTTTCGACAGTTTATACTAACTAGCAGGGAAGACCGAGCTTAGCTCGGTCAAAATTAACTTTGTGTTCAACTCGATATAGTATTTTCACTGTATCGTTAACTCTGTATTCTTACTGTAAAACATGTTTATAATAGTATTATTTAGAAAAACAATCAATAAGAAAACTATGTTTTTATGCGCATGTTTATAAATTTTACTTTATTTTAAAATTTACAACGAAAGGACATCGATCTAAATCACTTTTTTAACTCGACTCTGATTGGTTTAACCATGCATCTCGAATCCTCTTAAGAATGTATAAAAAAAATTCTTTACATTCTGAAAGACAATACTTTTTGCTAGATATAGCCAAATTTGGAGGCATTCTTTCGTTTGGCTCCAAATACGTCCTTTGGTTTTCGTAATTTTTATAGTCGATTTTTTGGCCATATGTCGCCGATATTTTGTCAAATATCACCAAGTTATTGGCTTTTGCCATATTCGCGTGACCCTGACCCGTATTACCCAGAATGAGCCACTAATCAAATTTGATCAAGCATGTGACATAGCTCAATTGTCTTCAGGTAATCAAAAACAGTAGAATATAAAATTGAATCAAAATCGTTTAAGCCATTTTTTAGGTAAAATTAGCTTGGCAGCATTCAGCGATGAAGCGAAATGACCCACTAATATAATTTTGTTTAACATGCGACTCAGCCCAATAGTCTTCTCGTGACAAAAAACGTTTTGTTTCAAAATTTAGGTAAAATTGATTGAGTCGTTGTTATATATAATTAGAATGACCCTAGCTCATTAAGACCCAAAATGACCCACTAATCGAATTTTCGCGAGAATGTGTCCAAGCCAAATGGTTTTCTCTTGCTCAAAAACGATATAATACAAGGTCAATCAAAATGGTGAGTACCATTTTCTATATAAAATTAGCATGACCCATCATGACCAACAAATGACCCTTATAATCGAAATCTGTCGAACGTGTGGCCTAGCTCATTAGTTTTAGCATGCCGAAAAACATTAGATACAAAATTTAGATAAAATCGATTGAGCCGTTTTTTAGATATAGTTAGTTTGACCCTGACCCCTTATGATCCATAAGGACCCATTGATCGAATTTTCTCAAAAATCTGCCATAACCAAATGATTTTCTTGTGCCCGAAAACGATAAAATACAAAATTTAGTCAAAATTGCGCGAAACGTTGTCGAGATAAAATTAGAATGACCCGAAAGTGTCCCACTAATCGAAATTTCTCGAACATATGACCTACCCCAATGATTTTCTCATGCCAAAAATATGTTGTATACAAAATTTCGTTAAAATCGACCCACCCATTCTTTAGATATAGCTTGACCTTGACCCATTAAGACCCACAAATGACCCTTATAATCGAAAGCTCTCGAATATGACTTAGTCCATTAGTTTTCTCGTTTCTAAAAATTGTTCCATACAGAATTTCGTTAAAATTGATCCTGCCGTTCTTTAATTATATATATCTTGACCCAGACCCTTTATGATCCAAAATGACCCATTAATCGAAATTTTTGGAACATGTAACCTAGTCCAATAATTTTATCGTGCCAAAAAAATGTTGCTTACAAAATTTCGTTAAAATCGATCCACCTGTTCTTTAGATATAGCTTGACCGTGACCCATTATGACCCATCATGACCCACAAATGACCCTCATAGTCGAAATCTCTCAAACATGTGATTTAGCCCATTAGTTTTCTCATGTCAAAAAACTGTTACATACAAAATTTCGTTATAATCCATCACGCCGTTCTTTAAATATAAATAGCTTGACCCAGACTCTTAATGACCCAATATGACCCATTAATCGAAATTTTTCGAACATGTAACCTAGTCCAATGATATTAATCGTGCCAAAAAAATGTTGCATACAAAATTTCGTTAAAATCGATCCACCTGTTCTTTAGATATAGCTTGACCGTGACCCATTATGACCCATCATGACCCACAAATGACCCTCATAGTCGAAATCTCTCAAACATGTGATTTAGCCCATTAGTTTTCTCATGTCAAAAAACTGTTACATACAAAATTTCGTTATAATCCATCACGCCGTTCTTTAAATATAAATAGCTTGACCCAGACTCTTAATGACTCAATATGACTCATTAAAACTTTTTCTCGAACATGTAACCTAGCCCAATGTTTTTATCGTGCCCGAAAACCATAGAATGCAATTTTTAGTCAAAATTGCGTGAGATAAAAATAGCATCTATGTGGGTATCTATGGTAGCATCTACCATATATGTATCTAAGGGGGATCATGCTACTTTTATGTAAAAATAGCTCTAGATAAAAATAGCATGACCCACAATGACCCCAAAAATGACCCACTAACCGAATTTTCTCGAACATGTTACCTAACCCAATGGTCTTCTTGTAATCCAAAACGATACAATATAAAATTTGGTCAAAATCATTAGAGCCGTTTTTTAGATAAAAACGGCTTGACCCATAATGACCCAAAAATGACCCACTAATCGAAATTTTTCGAACATGTGACCCAGCCCAATAGTTTTGTTGCGCCAAAAAACGATTGGATAGAAAATTTCCTTAAAATCGATCCAGCCTTTCTCTAGATATAAATAGCTTGATCTTGAGCCATTATGACCCAAAATGACCCAATAATCGAATTTTCTCGAACATGTGACCTAGCCCAATGGTCTTCTCGTGCCCGAAAACGGTAAAATCCAAATTTTAGCGAAAATCGTTAGAGCCGTTTTTGAGATAAAATTTACACACACAGACACACACACACACACACAATTTTTGCTCGCATTATAGTATAAGATAGTCGGAAACATACTTGAATCCTTATGTTCAGCCCTGTTGTTTAACGATTACCTTTATTACACGCCAGTATTCAGATAAAATTTAGTTCAAACTAAAAAAAATCTTAAAAATACTTAAATCGTCTTTCCAGAAAATATCATCTATAGGCGACCATGTATCTAATTCTTTGCGTGACTCTGAATATCATATCATCTATATTCTACAAACATTTCTTAGTAAAGTGAATGCAGTTCAGCGTTAAAATGCAAAACTTTTTTTAAAACCCCCCTTTAAGTATATTACGCTCATATTCAGTTATCTTTATGAACTCTTTTATATAGCTCTGTATATCAACGACAGTATTTATAGACACCATATAATATGCATATATTTATTGAAACTTATAAATGCATATTATAATTAAAAATGCACTTCATCCAACCATCAGTTACCTACGGTATTATGTGGAACTTCGGATGGAATATACTATTTGAGATCTTTTATACGTCTTATAAAAGCGGCGAACCTCGAATTTCTAAAAATTATTTTTATTTTCAAAACAAAATATTTAAAATATTATTTGTCAGTTTTAATTATATGTAAACATTTGTATGTTTATTTGTTAGTTTATGATTATAACATTTTATCTATAAGATCGTGTTACAAAAACTTTCTTAACAAAGCCCTTTCTTACAAAACCTTTGCCATTATATTCTCTTTTAAAGGGTTTATTGTTAAGTGTGTTTATAATTTTTCTTAAATATATAAAAAGTAGCTCAAAAATTTCAATATTTATGAAGTATTCTAATATTAATTTCTACAACCAGGTTTAAAAACAAAGAATTGAAGAATTCATTATTTTTTTGTTTCACCCTATCTCCCGTTTATAAAAATTTCAAACATGTGAGAAAAAAACAAACGAAAGCGTGAAAAATATGATATATAGAATCTCTATAAAAGTAATTAAAAGTAATGATAAATATGGAAATATACAAACACAAAGAACTGCACAATGAAAGTAAGTTATTAAATTTTTTTAATAGTATTGTCAATCTAACATTAATTCCCGAAGTATAAGGAAATCTTCACTAATATTACTTAAATTTTCCTAGAATTAATAAATTGCTTCTTATACTGTTCTTAAAAACAGATTTTCTACCTCTTTAAAATAAATTTAAATATTCGTGAAACATAAAGTAGCTTACGCGGATTTTTTTAGATTCTTTTTAGAGACAGTCAAATGTTGACGCTATTACTGGAATAAATTTTCCATATGAAAGTAGTAATCTGTCGCAGTTGAATTTGTTAAATAATTAATAAAGCTATCGAATTATTTTCGTTTGAGTTTTCAGAATTTTTAAATTTTTCTATTTCTCAATACTCTAGGAGCACAAAATTTCAGGTACACGATGCTCAGGTTTATGATACACGTAAATTTAACTCTCATATTAACTGTATGTCCAATCATATAATTATTAACCTATAAGTTATCTATTTTTATCCCTGGGATAATTATTTGTGATTAAAATATTTATATATTAAAAATACAATTTGTCGAAAACTAAAAACTTTTTTGACGCACATAATGTATAAATATACCACCTAAAACATAATAATAATTTTCGATTCAACGGTGATATTTGTAAAATTTCTAGGAAAAATTAAGAAAAGTGATATACGGCAGTTTCTGTGACAACTCCGACTGCCTAAATTAGATAATCACAGCAAGAGCTGCCACAAAAGAATCATCAACATACACGTTGATTCTATAAAAATCATATCATAAAAATTAGGTAAGACATAAGAAAGGCTTACCTCCAAAATTCCAATTCTTCGGGTATCGGGGCTCAGAATGTTCGAATGCCTTCTTCTACAGCATAAATATTAAAGACTATTTTCACTCAAAAAGCAAAAGTCCGTCTTCATTTTCATATTTTAATAAGGACGATCACAGTTCACAAAAAATAGCACACACAACAATAATATTTACAAATGGCTGTGACACTTTCACTATTGCATCTTAGTTCTAAAACTTCTAACTTCTAACTACAAAACAGAAAAGAGAGAATGAAATTAATAAACAAAAAAGTTCTCAGTCTAATAAAAAAGTTCGACGGAATAAAACATTTCGGCGCATGCGCCGCACATTTGCGTAAGAGAAAAAACAGAGTTTCAGTTTTTAAATTGCGCAATAATTTTTTCCCTGACAGGTGGTGGATGAAAGGAATATGAAATAAGTTCTGAATCCCGACATCCTCCCACCTTTGAGTTTCAGGGGTTCAGCTGGAACTCAAATTTTCCACTTAACTATCGGTTTGATGCGTCCATATCTTGAACGATGAACTAAAGAGTCAGAATTTCGGTTCTTGACCGAACCACTGGGAGGATCATTGGAATGTTCTTTATTTTCGTCCGAAGAACGTGAATTTTTCATGTCGTTGAAATGGCTTCTCATGAGATCATTATTTTGTGACACCTCTAAAGGTATTAGTCTACTTGTTGTTCTGATGAATTCACCACTTTTCATCTTTACCTTGACAAGTCGTACTTGTCCATCCTTAGATGGGAAAATTTCAGTTATTTTGGCCAGAGGCCAATCGATTCTTTTGTGATTGTCACTAGTTACAATCACTACGTCGCCTATTGCAAAAGGTTTTTCCTTTTAGTTATTTTTATTTGGTTGACGCAATTGACCTAAATATTCAGATCGAAATCTTTTACGAAGGTCTTCTCTTAGTTTTTGTTGGTAGGCATGCCTTTTATTCAACGATTCAGCATCCAAAATATCTATATCAGGTGTTCCACTACCTTTTACTTCTTCCAGAAACATTGATGGAGTGAGGGGTACAAGATCATTGTTGTCTTCGGAAACGTAGGTAAGAGGGCGGCTGTTGATTATACTTTCGATGTCACACATTACGGTTTGCATCTCTTCATAATTTAGCGAACTTTTTCCTAAAACTTTTCTTAGTATTCTTTTTGTCATTCCTATTAGTCGCTCCCACCATCCTCCCCACCATGGAGCTGAAGGTGGGATAAATTTCCAAGTAATTTTTCTGGATATACTATTATTTTGTACTGAATTCCAATCTATTTCTTTCAACAAATTTTCGGCCCCTACGAAATTTGACCCATTGTCTGTGTAGATAATAGAAGGCCTGCCTCTACGTGCGATAAATCTTCTCAAAGTTAATAGAAAGTTTTCGGTTGATAAAGAGGTGGCTAACTCAAAATGAACTGCTCTGAAAATTGCACATGTGTAAATTACTAGCCATATTTTCCTGTTTTCTTTAAGAATAAGCGGGCCGGCATAATCCAGACCAACGATTTCAAAAATGGCAGCTTCTCGAACTCTATCTACGGGTAAGGGAGGAGTGGATATTTCTTGTGGCTTAAAATCGTATCTTCTGCATATTACACAGTTTCTAATGATTTTTCTTACAGTTTTTCGAAATTTTAAGATCCAAAAATCTTCCCTCAAATTAGACATTAAAATTTGTACCCCGGCATGTCCTAGTTTTAGGTGTCTAGATCTAATTATTTTTTCAACTACGGGATGGTCATGAGGAAGTATGATAGGGTATCGAAAATTCATCGTATCTTCTTTCAGCAGTATACGTGATTTCAACCTTAGAACTCCAGCGGAATCCGTGATAATCTGGAACGATTTTAATCGATTATCTAGGGGGCCACTAAACGATTGTTCTTGAACTAATTTCAATAATTTACTTTCAGCTTCATTCTTCTCTTTTACAGTTAAAATACTATATTCTCTATCTTCTTTAGCTTTCTTGCAGTTTTGGTAAAATCTGTATATCCAACTAACTATGTTAACTAATTTTTCATACGATGAAAATTTTGTAAAAATTTGTTCATTGGGAATATCTAAATTATTGGCGCTAATTATTGTTTTTCTTCTTTCGGCATCTATAATTTCAAAATCTGGAAATATTTCTGATTTTGGCCATTCGTTAATTGGTTTCTTTAGCCACTGTGGTCCCTCCCACCATTTGTCTCGGGCTAAAACCTCAGCGGTACAACCCCTTGAAGGCAGGTCCGCAGGATTTAAATGGCCAGGAATAAAATGCCATTTTGAAGAATCACTTAAAGACCGGATTTCTGATACACGGTTATAAACAAAAGGCGCCCAATTTTCATTTCTTTTTATCCAATAAAGTGCATTGGCCGAATCAGTCCAATAAAAAATGTCAATATCATCTAATTTTAAATCCGTTTTGACACTATTTGCTAATCTAGCCCCAATATTGCAAGCCAACAATTCCAACCTCGGAATGGAAATTGTTTTCATAGGAGCAACTCGGCTTCTTGCTTGAACCAATTGACAGAAATTGTCATTCTCACCTTCAAACCGTATAAATATACACGTAGCATACGCTATTTTGCTAGCGTCACAAAAAACGTGCAAAGAATGCAGTTTATCTGCATCCCGAGAAAAACACCTAGGTATTTCAATAGTCCCTAATTTTTCTAATTGTTTTTTCCATTTTTCAAATTTTCTCTTGATAGAAATAGGTAATTCCGTATCCCATGTCACCTTAGCTTTCCAACACTCTTGTAATAATATTTTAGGTTCTAATGTTACAGGACACGTGTATCCAATAGGGTCAAATATTTTGTGTGCAGCCGATAAAATGTTTCTTTTGGTTACTTTGCGTTCGTCTTCGGAAATTTCCTTTAAATCAACTGCTAAGGTGTCCCTATTAAAATCCCACATTAGACCCAAAACAGGGACTTTTTCCCCTGTCAAAATTTCCCGAAAACTATGCTCCCACCCGCGAAGCTCGAATTTTGCATCGCTAAGAAGGGCTTTTGACTCTTCGATAAATCTGTTCAGTTGTTCCTTACTATCAACATTCGTAACACAGTTGTCTACATAAAATGATTCTGACAATTTAAGCGCAGTGTTTTTAAATTGTTCCGGTGCGTTTTTTAAATGATATTCTAACGTGGCACCTAAAAGATAGGGGCTACAAGAAATGCCAAACACCACTCTTCTATGTTGAAGCGTTATCATTTTTTGAGGGTCCCCTTCTTCATACCACAGGAATTTCAAGAATGAGCGATCTTTTTCTGTAATTCCAATTTGCAAAAAAGCCTTTTTTATGTCAGCAATTACCCCAATTTTTCCTAATCTAAATCTATTTAATATAGAAGGAATCAGTTCTACGAGGTTAGGCCCCTTTTCAATACAGTCATTTATAGACGGCGAATCCTTTTCCCGAGCTGAACCATCGAAAACTGGCCGCACCTTTGTAGTGGAGTTTTCTTTAAACACCGCTCTATGAGGAAGGAAATGCTCACTACCTAATGTTTTTCTCTGATCAACTTTTTCTATTATTTTCTCGTCTAACCAGTCATCGAATACTTGATTATAATCTCTTAATTTTCCTACCCTTTTTAACGAATCGACGCATGTTTTTAATCTACGTCGAGCGATATTTTCGTAACTGGGTAAACGAGGGTGGCCCTGTATCCATGGAAGACTAACCTCATACCTACCCTCGTCATCTACTCTAATGTTACTGAGAAAATGTTCTTTAGTGGCTAATTCTATTTCCTCTCTACTCTTTTTCTCTCCAGGATCGCGAATTCCTAAAGTGTCAAGTTGCCATAACTCGGTAATTTTTGCCTCTTTGACATGCAGCGAAAAAATTAAATTATTCATATTCTTATTTTCATAACCTTCAGTTTTCCCAAGAATTGTCCAACCTAAACGAGTATCCATGCAAGCCAATCCGCCCTGTAATTGTTTTAAATGTCCGGTAAATAATTTCCCGGCGACATCTGCACCAATTAACACATGTATCTCATCAGGAGAAAATTCATATAATAAATCATTAACTTTAGTGACTCTATCAGTCAAAACTATTCCGTACCGCTTTATTTCCTTAATAAAGGGTCCTTCCGGTATAGGTGAAATTTCAGAGCAAATTTTTTGTTGGTCTAATACCTCAAATTTACATCGGAAACTATTATCCAAATTTCCCAAATTAATCAAATATCTATCGTGTAGTTCTTCACATTGTCGCCCTCCAAATAAGCTATGCACTATTCTTTCTTTACTTATGCTACTATATCCTAACATTTTAGCAGCAAATTTCGATATGTACGATCGCTGCGAACCCGTATCATATAAAATTCTAACATTTCGTACGATATCCCCATTGTATATACGTACAACCAATGTTTGGAGCAAAACTCGTTTTCTAGAAGTTGTATTCGCAAGCATACAATCTTTATTAGCAGTTGAATCCTGTTTAGAATTTTCGCCTAAATTAATTTTACTCTTTTCTATGCACATGAACTGGTGGTGATTTTTCCCGCAATGAGAACAGCTAATTTTACTTTTACAAACTTTTGCTAAGTGGTTGACATTGAAGCAACGAAAGCATGCTCCTTTTCTTAATAAAGCATCTTTTCTTTTCGCCAGTGTCATTTTCCATACCGCTCTACAATTTTGACTACGGTGTTTGTTTTCGCAAAAAACGCACTGTTCTTCCGATTTTTTTTCATCCGCATTATACAGTTCGGCCGCCGTAGGAAGAGAAAAATGTTTATCTTTTCGATCGAATTTTGTTTCTCTGTTTACTGAAACATCTTTATCGAAAGAAAACCCACTCTTAGCTAATTTAACCTTTTGTTCCATCTCAACTTCAATCTGTAAAAATTGCATTAAAACATCTAATTTATTAATTCCCTGATTTTTATCTTTATCCTTAACAGTTAAAGTACCAAGATGTCTTTCCCATAATTTAAGAATATCTGAAGGCAATGCCGATTCGACCAGTGGATATAAAATCGACGAATAATTTTCGCTCGATACTCCTAACATTTTCAATGACCGAAGATAAGTTTCGATTTTATCATATAATTTAACAAGCGACAGTTTTTGTCCTTGTCCCAAGGAATTATTAATAACTAATCCTAAGACTTCGCGTATATATACTTCAATTAAAACATCTGTCCTACCAAACCGTGCCTTCAACGATTGTATCGCTTCTGGATAGCTCTCGGCTGTGGGGGGAAAAGAATCCACTATTTCTCTGGCTCGCGATCCTTTCTGTGTAGCCATTATAAGGTACTGAATTTTATCTTCATTTGCTATATTATCATCTTCGTGAATTTTCTCGAATTGCCCCCAAAAAGTTAACCAGTTTTTAATTTCACCGTTGAAAGGCTGGAGCTCTAATTTAGGTAACTTAAATTTTCTTCTTGTTGCAATGCTATCTAATGTTAAGCAATTATCTGGATTAAGACTTTTTTCTAATTTTTGTATATAACGCGATAATTTGTTTTTGGTTTCATAAAATATCGTATTATATTTATCGATAGAATCATATTCTGTATCAAAAGCATCTTGCTTACAGGTTGGGTCTTCAGACAAATTATCAAGAATTTGTTTATCTAAATTTTCAAGTTCATTTTGTTTTGCTTGTAATCTAATCAAAACTGAAGACAAGCTATCTAAATCATCAAAATTAGCCTGTATAAGGTCTTCAATTTCTTTAGTTAATTTCGTGAAATTGGAACGCACTGGCGTTCTTAACTTTCGTAATTTTTCCATAATTCTAAATCAAATTTTTTTTCTAATTTCTTATTCACTAAACTACAGAGCACCCGATCCCGGCAGGGATGCCACTTTTATGTGACAACTCCGACTGCCTAAATTAGATAATCACAGCAAGAGCTGCCACAAAAGAATCATCAACATACACGTTGATTCTATAAAAATCATATCATAAAAATTAGGTAAGACATAAGAAAGGCTTACCTCCAAAATTCCAATTCTTCGGGTATCGGGGCTCAGAATGTTCGAATGCCTTCTTCTACAGCATAAATATTAAAGACTATTTTCACTCAAAAAGCAAAAGTCCGTCTTCATTTTCATATTTTAATAAGGACGATCACAGTTCACAAAAAATAGCACACACAACAATAATATTTACAAATGGCTGTGACACTTTCACTATTACATCTTAGTTCTAAAACTTCTAACTTCTAACTACAAAACAGAAAAGAGAGAATGAAATTAATAAACAAAAAAGTTCTCAGTCTAATAAAAAAGTTCGACGGAATAAAACATTTCGGCGCATGCGCCGCACATTTGCGTAAGAGAAAAAACAGAGTTTCAGTTTTTAAATTGCGCAATAATTTTTTCCCTGACAGGTGGTGGATGAAAGGAATATGAAATAAGTTCTGAATCCCGACAGTTTCTATTAAAAAAATTACGTTAAAGTTTAAAGACAGTATTTTGAGAAGTTGTTTTCCACTTTGACTACAGGTTAAAACTTAGACGCCCAAATGATCTTTTTAAATTTTTGTCTCTATTCATAACACTTAAAAACTTTAGTCGTATACTAGGTTATTTTCATTAGAATCTACGACAAAAACAAATTTCTCTAAATTGTTAAGATTGCATATTTAATAATAATAATAATAGTAATAATAATAATAAACCTTTTTTTGAGCATTATTAAGGAGTTAAAGTAAGTGATTATACATCCTTCAAACATATCATAAAATTCTATCGCTTTTTTAAAATTTGATATATAGAATCTCTGTAAAAATTATTAATCTATTCGAAATATCATTGATTAGATTCCTTTAATTGTTATGCCTAATTGTATAAATGTAAATGTGTACATATTATCAATGTTAGTATTTCATCTTCGATAATGTTGTTTCTAAATGTTACATTTCTGTAATTCTTTCTGGTGTATTAGATGACATCTTATTGATTGAATGTTTTATACAATTACTTTGTCATTTTTTTACGTGTATTTTTAACAAATTTACGCTAAAAAAAAAAAAAAAAAAAAAAAAAAAAAAATTATTAATATATTTTTTGTCCTACCCGCAATCTCAATATCTTTTATATCTAGTCTCCGCCCATTTCTAGAGTAATGTATGTTTAAATGTAACATACGTTCATACCAATACAGAGGAATTTTTCAATATAAAGTCGAGCAAGTGTTATTTTTAAACTGTGCTAAAATTAAGGTTAAAATAAATTTAATGCAAACACTAAAAAAAATTTCCTTAAATATAGTTAATGAATATTGTATTCATTTGAGAATCCGTGTAACGTACAACTTATGCACGCCCATCTTTATACCCAGCTTTTTGAGTTCACTTGTAGATTCATAATGTAATTGAAAACACATTTTAAAAAGCATTTCTAAGGCAATAATTTCGATGTAATTTTAGTACTGAAAAAGAAAAATGGCCATGAAATAAGCCATAATTGCAAAGAATATGTCTATATTTACGTACGAGCCATCGTATTTTACATTTACGCTTTTAACAAATTCTATTATTGCATGCGAGGGCGAGGTAGTGGGTTAAACTGCCTAGGTTATTTTGATCCGTACGAGTCTTTGGTTGGGGCGTACGTATTGCGTCATCTAGTATAAAATTTGTGAAAATGACCAGATTTAACCTGCTGTAACTTCGAACTTAAGCAAGTTGTAGAATCCATTACTGCATAAACAATACAATACAGATTTCCACATATATTTGAATGTTACTTTTAATAGTTACCTCTAATTCGAAGCAACTTTTTACCGAGTCCGTACTATACACATAAAATGTAACAGATTGAACAGACAGACTGACACAGTGTTGCCAGATTGCCGAAAGCCATTTTTCCCAAAATTTCTGAAATTTTCCCCAAATGAGGGCTTTTTTCAGAAAAAGTCCCCAACGCAATTTCTTCCCAAAAAAAAAAAAAAAAAAAAAATCTAAATTTTCAATTTTCCGTTATACAATTTTTTTAACAATTTTAAGCTCAAATTTTTCCCCAAATCAAGCATTTTTTTTTAATTCCCCATTTACAATATATATACATAAATAAATAAAATAAAATAAACAAATAAATAAATAAAGTAAACTTAACAGAATTTGCATTTATATTCACAGCTAATCGATGAGAATAACAGACATATTTTACAACGACAAGCTCGTTTACACTTGTTATTTAAATTGTTGCCAATCAATGATGCTGACCTATCATTGCATAAGCACACTTTTTTATAGCAAAAACATTTTCAAAGTTTAGACCATCTTTAATAAGTTCGAGTTTGAATGAATCTGAGGTGATGTTGGCATTATCTGTTTCCCTCCGACTTATACTATAAAATATTATTTTCAATTTTTGTCACCCCTACTGGAACATCTAATGGAAAGCATCTATGATGTATCAATCGGTGTGATTTCATCAATGATAAAACAAATATAACTGCTTTTAACATCTTTAATTAAATCATTGGAAAATCACAACAAATAAACGTTTGGAACACTTCTTGAAGATTTAGCAAAGTAAAGGCGTTTAAAACCGCAGAGTTTTCATTCAAGTTTCTCATAAAAAGAACTAGGAGGGCTGCCACATTCATTGAGCAATTGTCAATTATATACGTAGCAATGTGATTATAGTATGCAATTACAGCTCTTGCAATTGCAAATATCTCTACTGGCATTCCATGAAACATATATTAACCATCATTAAAGAATAACAAAAAAGTTATAAAAATGTTTTCATTCTTGTTGTATCTATACCATAGCTGCCAACTTTCAACTAATCTTCCGTAATACCTGGATTAGTTTGATCCAGGTTAACGTCATTTCAAACCAGAAAATATGTTTCATGAATCTTTATTCATTTAATTTCAAGATTGTTAGCGGAACATAATTTCGTTTCTTTGAAAAATTTCTAGTTCGAAACACATTAAACCAGGGTTAAATTAACGCATGTATTACGGATAAACAATGTTAGGTTGGCACCTATGATCTATACTATTAAATAAAATGTATTTATGTTCTCGTGTGTCTGTCCATGATAACAGGAAAATCTACCGCATATACTTATCTGAAAATTTAAGTAAGGGATTGTCCAAGGCATATCGAGATGAATCTGTAGTACATGTAAACGGTGAGAACAACCAACTAGAATAATGGTTTACAGGCCCGTAGCCAGGATTTTCCTTCGGGAGGGGCTGAAATCTTGAATTTTTCCCTCACCTGGCAACAATATTTTACCTAATTTAAAGCGTAAATAAAAAATATGAATCAGGATAAATTTAAGGACCCTACATAGGATACTTGATGTCCATGTCAAAAATTCATCCGCGTTTTTTCGATTTCAGTTAAAATTTTTGGATTTCAGAAGAACTTCCAGTTTTCAAACCGATTTGGAAACCGGGAGTGCTTTTTGGAGAAAAAGCTGCAACAAAAATTATAAAGCGCATACTAACAACATTTGGGATGAGCCTCGTATATCCTATGAGAAAAAACGTTAAAAAATATTGAAATGCAACAAACCATTTGAATAGATTAAGGGTGTATTCGAAAAAACGCTCTTCCACCTTCAACAGCTCGAAATTTTCCGATACAATTTCAGACACATTTTTTAAAAGTAGAAACTTGAAACTTCCTGAGGGGTTTTTTGAAGAGACGTACAAGGTGCCGTGTGATGTCATTTCACGCTCCATTCATTAGAATTTGATTAATGAACAATTATCTTCTCAGTATGACCCTTTTTTTCTTTCCCAAATCTCCCACTTCAGAAAAATCTATTCAAAATGCCGTTTTTGATTGCTTTCTTTTGCAATATTTTCTGCATTTATCAAAGAATCTAAAGTTACGGCACCTTGTGTACTTTCTAAATAAGGCAATTTGCCAGTTTGATGCTTATGAGAGCAAAAATGAATTCAAAAATAAATCGGAAAATAAGCAGTTTGAATCAAAATACACCCTTAAAATGCAGGATTCCCCTTGAGCTCTGATGGTAGAATTTTCTACCACATAATTTTATTTCCGAAATGGCCTATTGGCACCAGAAAATTCGACCAGTTTTATTTGAAAAAGGTTTAATGCATTTTTTCGTGTATATCACTAACCAGTTTTTTTCTTTGCAAAATACTGGTGCCAATGTGACATTTGGAATTTTGAAGAAATTTACCCACCAGAGCTCAAAGGGTTAATATTAGGTCATCCCGAAAATTCTGCAGTTTTTTTGCTAAAGTTTAAATCTACAAATGTTGTATTTTCGGTACAAAAGTTTGTTTTTATAATGTAAGTATAGAAAACTCTTTTACTTATTTCGTAACAAATTTGTTCATAATTTCCAGTGTAAATCAATTATTTTAACAATATCTCAACAGAAGAATACTGCAGAATTTTCCGGATAACCCACTATTAGCATGCGAGTGCCCTATATATTACAAGTGCAGTGTCTTCAAATAAATAATCAATGCATGAAATTAATTAATTTATGTCGAAAAGAAAAATTAATTGCTACAGATATATGTAATCATAAAAATTATATTTATATTTCCTATTCTCTGATTACGATAATTATAAATGCTATACTCTTGGTACAATAGAGCAATCTTTGTGTCTTCTCATTCGTTAGGCTGATTACTTTATTAAGATTTACTGTAGTATTCAATAGTATGGTATAAGTAGGTGGCTATTTCCATGAGTACTTGTAGTGCAAGTCACAGGCTACGATTTTTGGCTACCAGTATTATAGAACAAAAAAAAATGTGATTAATTTTATTGGCACATTCTCATTAATTGAATAAGGCCAAGCAAACTTTTCGAAAATAACGGTGGCTAACAAGCATAGCAATTAATAAGTTATGTGACTTACACTACAGAACCCATGGAATTAACCAGGTATGGTAGGCAGTATGGCATAAATCATTATTCTGTAGTATTCCAATGAATGGAAAATATTGCAACACTAATCAATATTTCCTCGACCATAACGCTTCGAGACAAAGATTTAATTTTTTTCATCGTCAAAAAAGACCATTCAGCAGTAACTTGTCATCAAAATTGTAATCAAGGCTGTCAGAAAATATTGTAATATGTTTCAATACGGTACTTCAAAGCTTTATATCCTTTGTGTCAACATTGGCAATCATCTGGTACCATAATTCACATTCAGCTTTTAGTTGCATCAATGACACTTTATCGTCAAGTATTGAGGAAGATTATCTAATTTGCTTGCTTTTTTTTCAGGAAGTAAGTCATAGAAGAAGTGCTTAACAATTTATTAGAATGTCTTCATTCTAAGTGAACCTTTCATTCAGTTTTTAATAAGACTTTCTGATCAGGGATTAAAAACCATAATCCTGTAATACTCTTTAATAGATGCATTCAAGGAATTGCATATATTGCCTGCCTAAATGTTAATCTTGGTATCTTTATTTCAGTTTGAATGATGTTTTCTCCAAGTTCTGTTGCAGAATTAAATACCTCACAAAGGATTTCCTTTACATTTTCTGTAAAATAATTAGGACATCTTTAGCATGAGTTACAGCCGATATCATGTCGCAATTTTTTTCTAGAAGAACTGACAACGGCTTTGTCAGACTGCTTGTGAAAAGCTTGTCATTCAGCGACTCGATGATTCTCAAGAAAGGTCTAGCTGTTAGAGATATATTTCACATGTTTTCCTGAAATATTTTTTAAACTAATGAAGATGCAATTAAAGAGCTCAACAAAAGTTAAAATACTTTCATGCCTTTCAGCAAACCTTCTGTCACAAAGATAAAAAAGTTTCAGGATATATTTTTTCTTTTTTCTGTGACATATGATGAACTGCTTTCTGAAGGAATGAATTACTATTGGTTGATTTTATAAAACAGTTATTAACAGTTCCACAACACAGTTTTGGATGGCATAAATCAACATGCTGATGGACAATGCAAGGTTTAATAGACGGCTGACACAATTGGTGTTCTAATTTTTAGATACATCTGACAAATTCTACAGATTGGACTTCACTAACATGACCAGAAATATTGACTGCTCCGTCATACGCCTGTGTACGATAACCCCACATAGATGTTTTCAATCCTAAAATTGATAATTCTTTTAAAAAAAAATAAAGGAATTTTTTTAAACGGACTACTATGGCACACGTTTTTTCTATTAAGGATTCATATGCAAACTATTCTATAGCAAAGCTGTTCAATGAAGAGCACGGGGGACGACACCATGGAGGCCTTTGGTTTTTCAATACCCTATCGGTTTTCTTCGTATCATTCCTTTTCAGAATTTCTTGCTACAAGATTTTTTTTTTTAAATAAAAAGCCTTTTACACTTACAACACTATTTTCAAAGATATATTTTCTTTAAAATCATTAATTTTCACATGATTTTACATAATAAGTGGCTGTTAAAGCTTTAGGTTTCTTTCTTTACAAAACATTTTAAGGGTGTATTTCAATTCAAACTGCTTATTTTCCGATTTATTTTTGAATTCATTTTTGCTCTCATAAGCATCAAACTGGCAAATTGCCTTATTTAGAAATTACACAAGGTGCCGTAACTTTAGATTCTTTGATAAATGCAGAAAATATTGCAAAAAAAACTATCAAAAACGGAATTTTGAACAGATTTTTCTGAAGCGGGAGATTTGAGAAAGAAAAAAAGGGTCATACTGAGAAAATAATTGTTCATTAAGGGTGTATTCAAAAAAATGCTTTTCCACCTTCAGCAGCTCGAAATTTTCCGATACAATTTCAGACACATTTTTAAAAGTAGAATCATGAAACTTGCTGAGGAGATTCTTGAAGGGACGTATGAGGTGCCGAGTAAAGTCTTTTTACGCTCAATTCATTAGAATTTGATTTATAAGCAATTAACTTCTCTGGAAGACCCTTTTTTTCGTTCCCGTATCGTGGCAGATACGAATAAAAAACAAGAAATCTGAATGAGCTATATAAGGGAAATTTCAGTAATTGTAACTGAATAACTTTATAGTTAAAAATGTATGTAGTTTTAATGTAATGAAAGACAAAAAAAAAGGATAACATTGTCAAATTTCATTTTTATTAAGATAACTTTTAAAACCACGCTTAAACTTTCGGGAGGGGCTTCAGCCCCCTTAGCCCCCTCCCTGGCTACGTGCCTGATGGTTTATATCTATTATTTCTATATTTTATTTTCATTTTCCAAATCAAAATCGAATTCAAGATAGATCCAGTATTGGTAAATGTCTGAAAGTAAAAATTGAAATTTCGAAACCAATTCCCCACGTTTTCCCCAAAAATGTTCATTGTCCCCAAACATGTCCCCAAGAAATATTTGTCCCCAAAAAATTCCCCTAGAGGTTCAAAATTCCCCAAAATGGGGACAAAATCCCCAATCTGGCAACACTTATTCATAATTTTATTTACTTGCATGGGGTGATTAAATTTCTATTGAATATTTTCGTTGTTTTTTTTTTTTTTTTTTTTTTTTTTTTTTTTTTAATTAATGATAAAGTGTTTTGAAGGAGATACTAAACGAAACCTTCTGTGCGATCTGCGATCACACTTACTCTCTTGTTTTAAATGCTAGTCTATATTTATAATCGTAAAAAAAGGAAGTAGCATTGGGGTGCCTAACAATTTTAACACATACAGTATATTTTCTAAGTATAATCAGGTTTCGTACTGTTCCTGTTCTTTTCCAAGTAAAGTATCATCATTGTTTAAAAGAAAAATAAATTTAGTTTAAGCGAGCAAAATTTGAGCTAGTTAAAAAAAAAAAAAAAAAAAAAAAAAAAAAAAAAAAAAAATCTAGTACTGAAGATTTTTCTGGGCTGAAAATTCCAGGATCCGTACGAACACTTGTTGGGACACAAGTATTACGTCATCCAGTATGAAACTTGTGAAAACTGGCCAGATTTAACTTGCTATAACTACCAACTTTAGCTAGTTGTAGAATCCATTCCTGTATAAACAAAACAATACAGATTTCCACATAAATCTTAAAGCCCAAACAGATCTGAACACTTCTTGCAGTTCAGTGTCGGCTCATTTGTTGTGGAATACGGTGTTTTTCATCTTTAATGAGTTTTGCACAAAAGGGATGGTTGTCCAGCAAAAAAGAAAAAAAAAATCTTTTTGTCAAGTAGGGTGGATTGCTTATCTCCCGATTCTTTTGTTCATTCGCCTCCGTTCTACTATGGAGACCGCAAGTGGGTCCTATGCAAAAAGCTCTTCTGAGAACTCGGTTGAACTGAAAGTAAAGTATTGCAATCTGAATGCGGCCTTATTGTTACTTTTAAAAGTTACTTCTAATGCGAAGCAACTTCTTGAGACATTGTGTATCTTGCAATTCATGTAGCATTTCATTCCTTTTATTTTTGTAAACATTGTTATTTTATTTTTTCTGGTGTGAATTTTTAAATATTCTGATACTTTTATAAGAATATTTGAATACATCCACTCCGTAATCTTGGCCCAATGGGCAAGTTATTTTCGAATATCCTATTTAAATTTGAATATCTTTAACCCTTTCCGGCACGGGCAAATTTTGTTAGTAAAATAAGAAACTGTCGACTGTCACCGAAATTTTTCAAACGACTTTTTTTGAAAATTAAGAATTTCTTAATTTAAGTTTTCAATGTAAATACAAAATTTTGTTAAAATACTATTGGTGCAGCTTGCAAGTTTGGAATAAAATTTAGGTATCCCAGGGACCCAGACTGAGCACACTCTCACCCAGGGTCAGTCGATCATTTCAGCATTTTGCGAACAGAATTTTTGTGTTCCGGAAAGAGTTAAACCTATAATCAACATTTCATCTCTTAAACAAGGCTAACTTATCATAATATCAAGGCTTGTCATTCGCCAAGTTTCCTTTTGACCGTAGTACAGGGGGCGCTGAACTACATGATCTTCCCGTTGGTAGCGCCATCTAATGTGAGAAACTGAAATGTTTCCACTATTTCCTATGGGATTATTAGCAGAAGTATGCACCAGGTGGCGTTACTTATGAGACAAAGTCATATAATAAGTTGGCAATTATAGGGACAATTTCAACAATAGATTTTCTCCTGAATGCGAGGCCTTGATATTATGGTAAGGGGGCCTTGCTCTTAATTATAGTATTTAACTGCGTTTTGTATCATTTTAATTTAAAAGAGACTAATATAGTTTAAACTAAACAAGAACGAAAAATCATGGGTTCAGCATTCATTATGAAACAATCTCATACACATTCAGAATACTGTTGCAAATCTTCAGAGATTATTAAGGCTTAAAAGGCTTTTTAAATAAGCAATTTGAAAAACGCATAACGCATTTGAAAACCAAATTTCTGCTATTAGTATCAATAGTTTCCGACTTTTCTCGTGTAGCCATCTTAATGATGTGTATTATGTAGTATACATTTGCATGTATACTACTTACAGAGGTGCAAAAATCTAGGCCCGCGGAAAATCTCTCACCACTAAAATTAAAAGTTTTTTTCGCTGAAATTTTACAAGCATTCTAGCACGAATTTTACACGAAATATTAGACGAAAGAAAAAGCGAAATAAATTTAGTGGTGAAAGACTGCTTGCTGGCTTTTGCATTTCTGCACCATTAACTAAAAGATGTTTTAACGAAACGAATAGCACAGTTGAAAACTTTTATTTAGGAGTTTCCGTGAATAAACAAAATGTACTTGAGAGTTTTTGTGCAGGAATGTGTATGATCTGTAGAATTTATACACACCAACTAATATTTAAACGATAGTTCAATTTGAAAACGCACTTTTAGCAATTATTGTTCATAGGCTTCAATTGCTCAATATCTTGTGTTGCGAAATACTTTTGTATGTCCCTGTAAATGATCGATAAAGTTTATTCACAATTTTTTTAGATTAACCCTCCCAAATCCCATGGTAAAATACGTTTTAGAAATTCTGTAGCTGTAGTTCAGAAAATTCACACCAAAAAATTTCAAGGATAAATTTTACTATTTTTTACATACGGAAAATCTGTTATTAAATAAAGCAAATATTGATACTTTAAAATTCTGATGTGAACTTGGAATATCCGAATTAAAAAAAAATTCTAAATTCGAAACACTGCTAGTAACATGTATGTTACCATGCTCATTAGGGGTTAGTACGCTTTAGTGATATATTCAGCTAACACAAAGATATTGGTCAATATTTCATTATGATATTGGCCTATCTAAAAGTGTAATATTGGCCAATGTTAAATGACACCCCCCCTTTAAATGAAATCCATGAATATTAATTTTTGATATTTAACAATGTTGGTCAGTATTTCTCAACCTCTCTGAATATCAGTTTGTGACATTAAGTGATATTTTTTACTGTCATTGATGAATTTCCTTATTTAACATTTAGCAATATATTTTTCTAGTATTCCAGAATAACATTTTAAAATATGAAATTATAATTTTATTTCATAACATGCGCATTGCTCTAAAATACCAGGAAGCTAAGATTGTTGACAATTTTCATTTTATATTAGTTGATGCTGAAATCCTTAAATAATCTTATTTAATCAATTCATATATAAATAAATTTCAGTATTTTTAAAATAGTGCAATGTTACTTAAATATTCCACAAAAGATTTCCCCTGCAGATCGTAGTGTAACGGATTTTTTTTTTACTGTCTTGTAAATAAATCACACTTCATTTTCAATTCCGAACGCAGAACATGTAACGTTTTCTTTTAAGATAGGATTCTGTCATAGATAATTACTATTTTGACAGGTTTTGCTATTCATATAATATAAATAAATATATTTATATACATACAGCAAAACTTGTAGAAAAGGAATCTGCTATAACGGAATTTTGTCTTGAACAGAAATACCGTATAATTCCAACTGCTATCACGAAAACCTGTTTAACCTCTTCGCTACTGGCGATTATTACAGTATTTTTAATTATTACTGAATTATTTCTTCTCTCGTTTGACTTCAGAGCGAGATTTTTGTTTTATTTTCATTAGCTTGAATCTTAGAATTCGAAACATATTATTCTTATATCGAAATTTCATTTATTTTTGAGTATCATTAATAAAATGGGACAAAACTGATGTACCCATTTGGGTACTCAGGGACTGAAGAGGTTAAAATGGAAATTTCCCCATCATATGCGATTTCATCTTGACAGGTTTTTCTATATATAACCTGAAAGAAAAATTCTGGACCCCTTCCGAAAAGAAATCTTGGCTACGCCAAAGGGTACCGGATTTTTTGACATCACCCGTGCATTTTTTTTTTTTTTTTTTTTTTTTTCTAAATGAAAAAGGCATTCTGAAGTTGCATATGAATTAAAAATTGTATTACTAAAAATTTTCATCTTTTTTTCGCGAAAGCACATGATTCTGTGGAGGCAGAACGTAACTGATTTTAGAGGTACATTTTTGGCATCCCCCCCCCCAGCTACCACACATCATTTCTATTGTTTCTCTTTACTTGATCTAGATAATTTTTTCTTTTCACTGGCCGTGTTCAGCTGTTACGCGCGCTGCACGCGCACGCAAGGAGCCACGGACATGGAGTGGGTACTTATAGTTGATGGGATGTGCGTTCAGTCCTCGCTACTGTGCCACCAGTTACTGTAACTGTTCGCTCAGTAACAGATGGAGAACAGATCAAGGATGTAATTACTTGTGGTGCCAATTATAAAGATAATCTGTTAGAAATGAAAGTGAGCTGGCTGGCCGAATGGTTAGAGTGCTGAGCTTAAACCCAGACGATAAGGGTTCGAAACCTGCGCGGGCCAAAGTTGGTTTGTGTTTTTTTTTTTTTTTGGTTGCTTTTTATTAATAAATAAGACATTTTTATTAAAGATAAATTTTATATTAATAATACAGAAGCACATGTATTTCTATTATAATAATAAAATACTTATTTAAATACGAGAAAATGAGATTTTTGCGGAGAAAGTTTTAATATTCCAAATTTAGAATATTAAAAGGATAATTAGAACGATATTAATATCGTTCCAAAGTGATTTATATATATATTAAGAAAATGAAAAAAAAAAAGTTTTCTGCGAAAATATCCGTATACGCATAAAATAATTATTAATGTTCTTCTTCTTCTTCTTCTTTTTTTTTTTCTTTTGAAAATTTTAGAAGTAATTTTTTATTGAGATTAGGATGCAAATATAATGCATGCGTGGATATTTTACGGTGTTAAAATCAAAATGGAAAATATTATAAAAGCAAAATGTAAAAGATATACATTTTTTAAAATTAAGAATATCTGCATACATATATTTTAAAGAAGTGAAATATTTGGAGTTTGCCTTCTAGTTTTGTAATGAATAAAGTATGATTAGAATGTTTATAATTTTTCTATTAAAAGTATAAATAAGTGTTTTGCTTATACTAACATAATTACGGATGTCGTTTGTTTTTCATATTTTATGACATATTTTGGCCTGTTATCCACACGGTATTAAAATATACAATCATTAAATAAGAAATATATACATACTAAAACTTCTTCTGAAAAATTATCTAACTAACAATGCAAATTCCATTGAAATCAATCCAGTATTGTAGATTACAAATCAATCTTGTAATATGTGGATACAGGGCCATCGCTAAGACTTTTTATTGGTGGGGGAGAAAACCTTAATATTGTCAAGTCAAATTTTTATATTCGCCAACTCGTTTTATAATTTTGCCAAGTTAACGCACTTGGAAAATGTAATACAATTGTTATTTGTAAAAAAAAAATTAATAATATTCCCAATTAGAGTTGTAACTTTTGCAAATTCTATCAAAAATAGAAAATGTATTGCAGTGTTTATTAAAATTTTAATTAAATTTGACATAAAAGTTTTAAATTTGCAAAGTGTAACAACATTTGTCAATGTTTTGGGAGCGTAGCCCCCCCCCCACCTTAGCTAGTCCCCCGTGTGGATATCTCAACCTTGGTTTATCAACAGCATTTTATTAATTACAGCAATAGAATCAACAGTATTCTATTATTTAATACGAAAAGTATAAAGCAACTGATAAATGATTTTCACCAATTGTTAAATTGTATCAGTCAACCTACCAACTTTGACAGCAAACAGCGTGCAACCAATAACAGATAAGCACAAAACGCACAATCACGTGATCAAATCGCCCATCATTTTTACTTGCGTCGCGCGCGTCAAGGTTTGAGCAGGGTTGGTTGTCATTTTTTAAATGCTAATCGGGCTTAATTACATGAAATAGGTCACGTGATACTTTTCCGGAATACTTTTAATTTTATTTGAGTGGTCACAGGTGTGTATTTCTGTTACGAAAATCATGATTTGAAAGGATAAAGAGATATGGTATTTGTATTTACCAATTCTGAACCATAAAAATAATACAATAATTGAATAAATTTAAAATTCTCTTCTTCGATAGTACCTACTCCAAGCAGAATCTTCTGAGCGCGCGCGCACAAAAAAAGCCGCTTTTGAACACGGCCACTGTTTAGCGAAACGAAATTGACCAATCAGAAGTCTTTTTCTTGGGGGGGGGGGGGAACTTTATGCTGATTGCAAAAAGACAGTATTTTCATTGGTGAATTTCATTTCGCTAACACCGAAAAATCAGCTGTGGATTCAAAAATACAGGTTACTGATTGGTCAATTTCCTTACCCATCTAGCAAGCACACTTATAGCGAGCACTTTTCCACAATGTTTTGGCAACATGTACTAATGATGAATCACTCTTAAGTTTGTTTTGAAATAAATAAAATTGACATGCATCGCAAATTCGTTTTTAAATGAATCTGGATTCTATAAATAACTTTTATTTAGTTTAAAATGGCTGATTTTAAATCATTTAAATTTTGTTTCTTTTTAATTTTTAAACTATATTTCATTCCACTTTCTGTGTCAGGTAATTAGCCGGTGTAAATCAAACAGTAAAGTACTGTTTGATTTTATAAAAACATTACTGTTATTAAATGTTTTGTTTAAAATGCTATGAACTAGTTGATTCATCTTGATTTAATGTCTTTCTTTATTATTTTTATAGAGTTATATCCTTATGTTACGTGTGGATCTGTCGTAAAATTAATGAACAATAACTTTAAGGTACGTCTTCATTCGCACGAAGTTAAATACGGAACTGGAAGTCAGCAACAAGTATGTACAAGACTTTTTCCTATTTTTAATTTTCAAGTGTAGAATTATCTGCTCTTATATGCCTTCACTTCCTTAAAGTAGGCAAATCAGCATATTTTTGTTTTGTTTATGTCATTCCTGTTTTGTCATATGCTGATTGTTTTTTTTCTTTATAATAATTTGTGCATTTTTAATGATATTTACTATGTTGCCAAAAACAATGATCGTCCTATCAGCTCCTTTTCAAGTATTAAAGACATGACTACTGTTATTTAAGTAAGTCATTTCCAAGAATGCTCATTGAGAATGAATTTTATATGCTGAGCAGGTTAATAATAAAATGATATGACGCAGCAGAGAAAGAAAAGTTATGGAGTGTTGAAGTTACTGAAACTCACTCTTAGTGATTTGCAGCGTGAATATGCATAATAAAAATCCGTTTTCTTTGTGAAAAAAAAAAAAAACATCCTCTTTGGTAAAAAACTTTAAGGCTCTGTCCAGGTTTTTTTTTTCCAGAGTCCTATTTTTGTGAAATTAACTATTTTTATTTTTGTGAATTATTATTATTTTTGTGAAAAAAGTAAATTCATAAAATATTAGTTAATCCATTTCCGCCCAGTCTTCGAAATTGGGCCATGTTGTTTTAATTTTTCAGAAATAAACTAATATTCAGGCAGATGATCTAATTTACTAACAGAGAGATTTCTTGTTCCATTTTTTTGCAATTATATTATAATAAACAATCGGCAAACAGAATGTTTAGATTAATGTAAATAATGAAATTATAAACTATGGAAAGCATGTATATGGTTAACAGTTAGTCCCACAAAGCAATTTAATATGAAAATGATTTTATTATTTATTAATTTTCAATAGAACTTCTTTCGTGTGTAACTTTTGTTAAGAAATAAAGAACCAAATGTAAATGTTGAAAGAACAATTACAAATTTTAAATAAAAGCACTAACTATAGTTCTGTACAAACAAACCACATGGAAATGTATCCCAAAGAAAAACACTCAAATATTTGATTAAAAAAAAAAAAAAAAACTGAAGTCAAATTGTTTTGTCTTGTTTCTAAGAAGTTTTTTTTACAAACAGGACAAAACAAAAAATTGGTTTCAGTGACTTTTTTTAGACAAAACATTATTGTAGCTTTTTTTAGAATACATTTTCATGTGGGTTTTTTTAGACGACAGCACACAGTAGTTGGATAAATATATAATTTAATAATATAACTAGTTAAGAAAGTAAATTTATTTCTAACTCATAGCTTGTGGTGCAATAAGCGAGTATGAGGCAGAGATTAATAAGTATAAAAATAAATTCTAATTACCAGTTCATTTGAAATCCCATCAATGTAAAATTAGAACTCAATCATTAAATCGATACATAGAAATGAATTGAGTTTTTACTAGGGATGGGACGAATAGTGATTTGGCCGAATACCGAATATTCGGCCGGCCGAATAGTAAACATTTTTTTCCAATAAAAAAAATAAATTTTGATTATATATAATTTAAAAAATAGGAGCTCATTAATAATTATTACTCTTAAATGTGCTTTTAAATGTATTTTTAAATTTGAAAAATTTATTTTAACACAAAAAATTATGAAATTGCGTTATATCCTTTATTCCAATGTACATCAAATTGATTTTCAGTAAGTCAAGATGGGAAAATATTTCCATTAAAATATGAAGAATGTACTTCACTTTTACTATCAATTGATACTTCTTGCATCCAAAATCAATAATAATTTTAACCTCTCTCTCTCTCAAAACGCACAAGGACATATTTTCTGAAATAACCTTTAATGAAGTAAATTTGATCATTTAGAGTTTGTGTTCCTAGTCATAAGCAAATTTGTAAGAATGAGACTGTTCTGAAATCAGATGCCAAGCTTTAAATTACAAATTACGTTAAAGCAAAAGGTTATGCTTAAAGTAGAATGCATATGTTAACAAAATCTTTGACATTTGAATCGGCATATACAATATTCAACTTCAATATTCCACTTATTCAACAGGCATTAAAAGGATAAACAGAAATTGATAACAACATGAAGGCAGGAAGATTAAATTAAAAATATATACATTATGTTACATAATTTAAGTCAGTAATAATGCAAATAATTATTTAAATGTAAAAACTATAGAGGTTAATTCCATGCGTGACTTACACTACATCAGACAGTTTTGTACATTTTACACGATACATTTTGGACAAATATTTGCAAGCTAAAAAATGTGATGCGTGCCAAATTAATTGCATATATACATATGCTTCTTACCACCTATTTAATTTTGAATACTTCTTTAAATTAATTTATCTATAACTTAAATCGTTATACTGTGACTTACACTACATGAAAAGAAGTCAAAATTTGTGAATACTTTTATTTTAAGATTTCTTCCAAATGGTGTATCAATGAAACATTTTATTGATACAATCTATACTATAAGGTTTGAAGTTTAAAAAAAATTAATCAACAAGACTGTAGGTTTTTTAAAAAAATTTTAATTGAATTTATTTTATGTGACTTACACTACAATGGAATTGTGACTTACACTACACAATGACAAATAAATACAATCATCCCATTAAAAATTTGCTAAAATCAAAATTTGTAAACGTTAGGTTACATCTTCGATCAAAATCCGGTTCTGGCAATTTTACAATATCTTTTTCATCAATATCTATGAGTGAAGTGTCTTCTTTTGATGGCCAAATAAAATGGTTTATTTTCCATTTCAAAAATTTCACTTTAGCAAAGGATTTTTCTCTCTCTATAATTTGACCAGCAAAATGCTTAACAATTTTTTTCCCTGCAAAGGGCACTAATACCCAATTGCCAATGCTGAGCTCTTTGTTGGTGTCGATCTTATAACCAGGAAAGACTGCAGGCTTTAAAGTATGGACATCTCCTGTGATTAGGTTGATTTTCAAAAATTGTTTTGGTCTCATAGAAGTATTAGCAACCTTTAACTCATAATCTGTAATTTTTCTAAAACAGTGCATCTTCCTTGTTTCTGGAATTTAGAAAATTTCTTTTCCTGAAGGTGCACATAATTTATCAATTTGTGATTTTTCTTCAAGGATTGTACTTGCAGTAACATGCAATACAGTAATATTTTTACATATATTCTGTGCTGAAATAAAGAAATCCTCAGCAGAACGAGGATCAATTTTTCTTGCAAGTGTGGCCTCTCTTATTCTGCGTTTCACAATCCCACCAATGCCATCAATAGGTCCTTTGCCATGACCTGTGGCTGAAAAGTGCCACTCTACATCACGAGACTGCAACATTGCTAAACAAATTGAAAACTTCTGTTTAAAATGCTGACCTGTACCATCTGACTGATACATTACTTTTGAAATGATTAGGTTTGGAAATTCATCCTGTATTTTTCTTATTATAGCATCATTAAATTTAAAAACTGCATATTTGTCGTGATGTAAATAATCAGATACTACAACTATTGGAATGGAGTGAGAGATTTCATCATGAACAAAATAAGCCATTGCTGTATATAGTGTGCAGGATGTTGATACCCAGTGTGCCGACTGAATCTCATCTTGAGAAATGAAATTGTAGTTTTCACTAAAATCAAAGTGTAAAATAAGCGTATTTACAGGTATGTGTGTCTTAATGTCCTGAAAAAATAGTTCTTGTTGACGTTTCACATAAACATGTTGTAAAAACTGTGGAAGTTTTTTTTCCAATTTTTCAATTGCTTCCCTTAAAGATGAAGAAATTCTTTGTCGTGACACTGTTTTTGTTTCATCGCTTAGCCATTGAAAGAATTTTATATCCTTATCTAAATCCATTTCGTTTATGGTAGCAGTGATATCATGTAGCTTTTTTTAATTTCCACATTCATCACAGTTTTGATAAAAACACTCTTCACTTCCCTTATCACAGACAATTAAATTTACCAAGTCAGATGTTTTGCTTGGTAAAATATCAATTGATGACAACAAAAGTCTTATATTTTCATGATATATACAAAGGCATAAATTTGATGGAGTTTCATGTCTCAAACAAACTTGAATTGGACGAAGTTCACAGAACTTTGAACGGCAAACATTAACATCAGGATTTTCAGTTTTAAAAATTTCATATGCTTCACCAAGAGTCATACATAGATATTTCTTTTGCAGTTTTGACTTTTCTCCATTTGTATCTTTCGTAATAATGTAATCCTTGGTTCCAGGTGTCTGGTAGGAAATGCTATCTTTTTCAAAAAATTCTTTTACTTTTGATATTGTTTCCCCACTCAAATGACTGGTTGGTTGTCTTTTAGCTGTTGGTTGTACAATATCTGGTATCAACTGGCAAGCTAACTTTTTCACCAATGCTTTGGATTTGTTTGGACTTCGTGGCAAATTTTTTCTCACCCTAGCAAGGGCCTTTCCGAATGAAGCTGGACTTTTAAATGCTTTACGTGGTGAATCTGAACTTGAATTAAAAGAAGTACTCTGTGCATCCTTGACAACCTTTTGTGCTTTCTTAGCTCTATATCTTCTCATTTCTTCCCTCTTCTTTACTTTCAACGCTTCTTTCTTTTCAATAGTCATAGTTCTTTTCTTCGTACGCCTTCTTTCTTTTTGCTTCTTAGATTTCATTTTCTTTAAATGATTCAAAATTCCCACTTGCTTTTAACCTTTCTCTCTGTTCTTTCTTTCTCTCAGCTGCAGTTTTCCCCATCTAAAGTAAAAATTGGATATTATCAGAATCCTTTCAATGTATATCATATCAATGATGCATATAACTGTGACTTACTCTACGGAATAAAAAAGCTAAATATTCAATAACTATGTTTATTATTTAAAATTTTAAAATTGTAGTTTTAAAGTCATTAATATGAAGAAAGAAAATGGTTAAAATCATGAAAATCTTACTTTATTTAAAAACTTAAATCAAACTTTTGTTTGTTTTCTGTGACTTACTCTACAACTCAATTTGTACATTTCTCTTTCATATAAAAAGTATAAATTCAGGGTATTAATCTAACCAAATGTTTTAATAAGAAGTTTAAATACTATATTTCTAAAATACATTACAAATATTATTCAAAAAACTTTACTTACCTTTAAATTCAGAACTTGAAAATGGCGCAAAATTGTAAACAGCTTCACATGTGCACAGCAGCCATTTTGAATCTCTGCTGTTGCCACAAAAATAATTTTAAAAAGTTATCTATGCAAAATTTTCAAATTATAGGTATTCCTATAACACATTCAAAATGTATAAACTTAAAAAAATAAAATTAAATAAATCTCTCTAAGTATCACTTTTCATGGAATTAGCCATAGAATGAAAAAATTATTTTGTTGAGTATTTAGAATTTATATTAAAATATTTATAAAACCATCTTCATAAAGCAAGTTGTGTCATCTAATGTGTATCGAGTTTGACACCAGTTCTGCTTTCAGATGTACCGTTGTATTTGGAATGGTGATATATTATATTTAATTTTGAAAATGAATCTTCGTTACCACACCTAGTGAATAAATTTTTTTCATTTCTTACTTTATAGAAAATAAGTTATGAATTTCATAAGAGCCTTTTTTATATGTGCATGGAATTTGCAGACATTAATAAATATTTGAGCGTTTTAGAATAAGGCAGTGTTTTTATATCGTGAATTGTAATATATCATTCTCTAATGATGACATTTCCCGTACCATTAAATCTCCAACTTGGGCAGCATTTTCTAGAATATCACTAACTTTTATAGAAAATACAGAAAGGCTGTATATTTTTTAGTATCTGAATAACTCTATATTTTGTAAGTAAGAGTGAAAATGACTTCATAAATGAAGTAGCCAATTTGGATTAGAGAAAAAAAAAATTGCAAGAATGAAATTCTTTAAATCCGAAATTTATTTGGCAAGATATCTTTCACTATTCGGTAAGATTTTAGCAGTATTCGGCAAGATATCTCTAAATATTCGGCTACAGGTATTCGGCCGAACTATTCGGTCAACAAGCCTTCAATATTCGGCCAACCGAATATTCGGCAAAAGGGCCGAATAGGCCGAATATTCGTCCCATCCCTGGTTTTTACACTGATTTTCTTTTTCAAAAGTATCAAATTCAAACAAGGACTAATTCCTTCTTCAAACAGAAAATCAGTAGAAAAGTTATTCCATGTAGATTTTCAAATTTTTCATATAGAAAATTATTTCATTAATTTGCAACATAACATAAATTGAATACACACAAAATCATTATATTATTTTTGAAATAAGAACAAATTTTATTTAATAGATGACTTTAGTCTTGGCTTCATCATAATTTACAAAAAAAATAAAGTAAATTAAAAAGATGGTTTTTTAATAGATTTTTTTGATATAAAATTAAAAGGTGAAAACAAATTACATTTCTTCACATGTAAATGAAAAATTTTAATCTCTATTCATGTATCAGCCAATCGGCGCTCATTCAAAATAAGGATAACGGGGAGAAAGAGTGGAAAGCAAGATAGCAATAAACGAAAGAGGCTGTAGTTTGTTTACGTTGAGATAAATAATACAATGAATGCAAAAATCTAGATTTTTGCAGAAACTCTGCAGAAAGATTTTTCTGGATTTTTACACTTATTATGCTGTTTTTTTTTTTTTTTTTTGAAAGGGCTGTTTTAAAAAATATATATAATTCTGTGACAAGTTCGTTTTTCTTAAATTTATTTTTGTGAAGAGTCCATTTTTCATAAATTTTTTTTCGTGAAGAGTCCATTTTATTGCCATCGAATTTTGTGAAGAGTCCATTAATGGACTCAATTTTTGCCCTAGACAGACCCCTGAACTTATACAGGATGAGAATTTCTACTTGGGATATGTTAATAAAATATGTTTTAGTAGAGAAAGATAAATTATAAAGTGTTTAAAATTATTGAATCTCACTGTTAGTCTGTTAAAATATGGCTGATAAAAAGTCCGATATCCTGTGCTAGATTTTTGGTGCACTTTCTTGGCAATAAATGTTTCTATTTGGTTTATGTTTATTTATGGAATTCTAAGCGGTTTCTCAGCTTTAGAGTTTTTTTTTTTTTCTGAAATAATGTTAAAAGAGAAGGTAGTTTAAAGAAGAGATATCTTGAAGCTTTTTTTTTCATTATGACGTTTATGACGTCATTTTTTAAAGAAGTGTGAACAATAGTGATACTTGTTATCTTCTACCCTCAAATAAGCAGTATTTTATGCACATTTATTTTTAAAAAAGCAAAGAAAATTTCGGTACTACTTGGTTAGCCCGGCAACCAAAAAACTATCAACAAACTATAAGATTAAATGCCAATAATGGACGATCGTGAATGCCATATTCAATGACATAAAATACGATACACGTGTATAAAATGTCATTAAGTGATTTTTTTTTCAATTTTTTATTAATATTCTATTAATTATTTTTTTTTATTCATTTAAAATAAAAATTGAGTGAATATGTATAATTTGGCTATTAGTTTGGCGATTTGTATAATTTGTTGAAAATGGTCAACGGGGTAACCAAGTAGTACCAAAATTTCTCTTAAATAGTTTTAAAAAATGTATTTGTTTTTATATAGGTCGTTTTATATTATATATTGTTTTGCATGTAGGTCGATTTTAAAGTTTTGTTTTTCTTTAAAATTCTCAACTTATATGTGATCATTTACAGTATGCATTTTCGTATAATGTACAATTTTTTTATTATGGATATTCAGGATTCTTGCTGCCGCTCGCCATTGTACCAAATTGCAACAAAATGGTCCATTTAGCAATTAAAAGAACAGTCTCGCTGGATTGTGAATGCTCAATTTTTGCCTATTTATTAGTTGTATGCAAAGTATCATTGGCTGGTCATTTTTTTCTAATGGCTAAGAGTTGAAATCTCATTGCAATTTTTAGTGTATATTTTCATAACAATAAATCAAAGATAGCTATTTTTATTTTTTATGGAAATGTTTAAAAGAATGTTTAAAACATTTATGAGACACCTAGAACGTATTTACATTTAGTATTTTTTTACAGCCGATATCGCTATTATATTAACATTTAGATAAAATAGGTTATTCTAGAATATTTAGAAAGAAAAAGGGATGCAATAAGTGATTAAGTATACATTTTTCAGTGTTTCATGCCAAATTTTTTTGCTAATATTTTTTTTCATTTAGCTACTGTTTTTTATTTTCTATTCACCAAATCGCTAATATTGGTCACAAAAGTCAATAAGAACCCTGTGCGTAGGCACATATTAATGGCTTTAATTATTTTTGTTCATTAGTTATTTGAACCAATAAGGCCATAAGTTTTTAATCTACACAGTTTTGGAAGCTTTTTCTATGTAAATTGAACTTTTTTTTTTAGATTCTTTCTTTTATGCATTTTCCTCTGTAAAAGTACTATATATTTGCTTGTTTTTTGAAACTTAGATTTGTTTCTAACGTTAATTTATTCATTAGTCTATCACTGCTGTTGATCAAACTGATGATGTCAATAGTCACTGGGTTGTCAAAGGAAAAAGTGGTAAAACATGTAATCGTGGGTAAGTTGAAAAATGTGTTGATACATTAATATTTTTTCTGTTGAAAGTATATATTTCTTATAAAGTTATATCTCTGTATTTTATTTCATTTATTTAGTAAAATTTCTCATTTAAAACATGTTTATTTTGCTTTTGTCAAATTGAAAAGTGTTATGCGAAATTTGCAAATATGATAATATAATAAAAATTATGGTACTCTTCCAGTATGGGACCTTGGCGAGATAGAGAAAATGACTTCGGCAAGAGCAGTAAATCCAGCAACATATTTTCTGGCAACCCATTCATTATTTCATAGTAAAAGCGCATTTTTTCAAAATTTACATGATTTATTTAATATAAAAAAACCATTTTTCTATATTTAAAAATTTTTATAAAATCGATACTAATCAAAGTTTATTTAGCTATAGATGTACAGATATAAACAATAATGAAAGTTTCTGAAATTAGTTTTCATAATTCTTGAATCATTTGACCCCAAAAAAAATTACTTTTTAAAAAGGCCCCTATCTGAAAAAGTACCAAAAATATTTTTCATTATTATATTTATAGAAAAGATTTACCTACTAAGATAGAAACCTGTTTAAACTGAACTTTTGTATGTTTTTTTTTACAATCATCTCACCATGTTGCAAAAAAGTAAAAATATTCCAGATTATTTGAGACTTAAAAAATTGCATAAGGCATAGTTAAAAACTGCTTTAATTTTTTATTTTATTTTACTTTTGTTAAATAATATTGCATAATAATAACAATAAAATGCAGGGTCGAACTGAGTCAGAGAAAAGGAGCACACCTTGGATTTTTAGAGGGTGCAAAATAGTTAACAAGTTCATGTAATTTTACGTTATCCAGTCGCTTCTGATGTTACAAGGTTTAACTTATTTACAAAGCACTTAGAATAAAAATGGCTTAAAGGGTTATTTCACTCATGCGAAAACTCACCTCGCTAATGTTAACCCTAAGGGAGAACTTTTTTAGTACCTCCTTTGCATGTCAGTATTTTGAAATGATTTGTTTTGCATTGGATAGCTTAAGTTGTTCACTAGAAAAGCCATTTTTCAATTTTGTTTACAGTTTTTCTTAAAGAATACTTTCACTATTAGTGTTTCAATAGCATTAGATATATTTTTGTCTATCGGGAAATCTTGAAAAGAAACAACATGTTTTCCAACCAACAACAAATTTCACAAAATGTATTTTTGCCATTTATTATTATGAGTCTAAACCAGTTGAATGAGATTGCTTAAATAACTGACTGCTTTAATTCATACTAAAGTAACAATAATAATTACAATATTCAATAAATATATTTCCGAACTTGATATTAAGTTTTTTCAGTTAATATTTTGAATATAGGCATTTGCTCTCTTTAATTGAAATTCTAATCTGAGTATTGGTGAAATCCAGAAATTCACTTTTCGATGTATTCACAGTTAAATATTTAGTTTTATCAAAGAAAATGCACATTTTATTTTCACTCACTGAAACAATCTGAGATGAGTGTCTTAATCTCAGTATTAGTGAACCGAAAAAAATATTGAAATGTAAATGCATTATGAGTAAAAATACATTGTTGTTACCGTGATGTCATTTTCTTTTCAAAGGTTTTAAAGTTATTTTTAATTTTTATAAGAAAACAGCATCTGTAAAGTTACAGTAATTCCCATTAATTTTCTTCTCTCTTCAACAATGCAAATAACCCATGTTGAGAAATTTCATAAAGACTTTTAAAACTGAAATATAAAACTTAGATTATTTTAAAAAATAGCGAGTGTGAGCACTTGTATAAATAATCTACTTTAGGGGTGCACAACCTTTTCAAGAGAAGGGCCACTTACAAATACGTCTGTGTGGTCGAGGGCCACAGCAATAACATGAAGAGAATTCGTTATGTGGTCTGTAATTGGTATTAATATTGGTATTGGTATTTTGGTCAATAATTTGCAGCTATCCATGCATGATCGACCAAATTAGGGCTTTTTACGAAAGTGGGTGACAAAATTCGCAATTTTCACGAAAATGATTGACAAATTCGTAATTTTTACGAAACTGATCGAGAAAATTCCACCTTTCCGTACTTAATCAACACAATTTGTTATTCTTACGGTACCGATCGAGAAAATTTGAGATTTTTACGAAATCGATCGACAAAATGCAAAAATTTTACAGAGCCAGTTGACGAAGTTCGTGGTTTTTACAGAGCCGGTCGACGAAGTTCATGGTTTTTACAAAGCCGATCGATGAAATTCGCGATTTCTACGAACCCTATTGACGAAATTTTCGATTTTTAGAAAGTTGATCGGCTAAATTCTTCATATTTCTTCGCTTGATCGATAAAATTCGCAATTTTTCTGCGGCTGATCGACAAAATTATCGATTTTTACGAAGTCAATCGATAAAATTCGCGATTTTTACGAAGTCAATCGACAAAATTCGCGATTTTTACGAAGCCAATCAACAAAATTCGTGATTTTTATGAAGCCAATCAACGAAATTTTCGATTTTTATGCTTTTTTAAAGAAAACCGACCGACGAAATTCACAATTTTTCCACGCCCGATCAACAAAATTAGCGATTTTTACGAAGCCAATCGACGAAATTCACTAATTTTATTTAGCCAATTGACGAAATTTGTGCTTTTTTCTCACATGATCGGTAAAATTCGCGATTTTTCCGCGGCTGATCGACGAAATTTCGATTTTTTTTGCACCTGATAGACTAACTTATCGATTTTTATGAAGCCAGTGGATGAAATTTTTGATTTTTACAAAGCTGATCGGTGAAATTCCCGATTTTTCTTCGCATGATCGACAGAATTTGCAATTTTTACCAAGCCGATCGAGAAAACTGACAAATTTCCCACGCTTGATCAAGAAAATTAGCAATTTTTATGAAACCGATTGATAAAATTTGCAATTTTTACAAAGCTGATCGACGAATTTCACGATTTTTTTCGAGCCTGATCGATAAAATATGCAATTTTTTCAAGGCTGACCGAGAAAATTCATATTTCCGAGCCTGACCAGCAAAATTCGCACATTTTAGAAAATCGATCGTCAAAATTCACGATTTTTACGAAGCTGATCGAAATTTGTCATTTTTCCTCGCATGACTGATAAAATTTGCGATTCATCCATACCAGATCAGCAAATTTCGTGTTTTTACAAACCTTATCGACGAAGTTTGCAATTTTTCGTGAAGCCAATCGACAAAATTCGCGATTTTTCTTTGCCTGTTCGACAAAATTCCTGATTTTTCTGCACTGGATAGGAGAAATTCGTGATTTTATTTGAGCTTGATCGACGAAGTTTGAAATTTTTCTGCTGAGATCGATAAAATTCCCGATATTTCCGTGTCCGACCAACGAAATTTGTGATTTTTCGGAACCAGATCAATTAAACTCATGATTTTTCCATGTCCGATCGACGAAATTTGCGATTTTTCTCCCTTTAACCGACGAAATTCTTCATTTATTTCGCGTCTAATCAGTGAAATTTGCAATTTTAAACTAATTTTACCGAAATCTGCATTTTTTTACGCGGCAAGATTAAATGCGTGATTTTTTTTCTCCAGATAAACTTACAAAACTCACAAATCTTTCGCAGCCGATCAACGAAATTTTCAATTTTTCCATGCATCATCGCAAATTCGTGCATTTTTTCGAGCCCGATCAACGAGATTCGCATTTTTTTCCCGCAATAAACCAAGAAAACGTGATTTTTCCACAGCAGATGAGTTTAACTTGCAATTTTTTCATGCATCGAACAAATCTGACGATATTTTCTTGCCCGATCAATGAAATGTGCGATTTTTTGCGTCCGACCGACAAAATTCGCTATTTTTCTGTGCCTGGTCGACAAAACTCACAATTTTTCCGCGTCCGATTGGCTTTTTTTTTTCGAGCCTCATGGCCAAAATTCGAGATTTTTTCATACCTGATGGACGAAATGTGCGATTTTTCTGCACTTAATCAATGACATTCGCGATTTTTCCGTGCATGATCTACAAAATGTGAGATTCTTAAGTGACTGACGAAATTTATATTTTCCCGCGGTAAAATGACAAAATTTACGATATTTTTTCTGCGACTTTTGCACAAAAATTGCAATTTTTTTCTTGTTAATTGACGAAGTTCGCGGGCCACATGTTAACCCATCGCGGGCCACAGGTTGTGCATCCCTAATCTACTTTCATTAAAAAAAAATAAATATAAAGCTATCAAAATCAATTCAGTAGAAAGCTCAGGCTGGATGATTAAGAAAACAGCTTTGTCTTTGGGTGTATCAGTCACAAAATGTTTCAATAATCACAGTCAATTGATGGGAGAGCATTATACGATTATAATAGTTTATTAAATATAATATAATCCACATTAGAATAAGAGCATTAGTAGCCAATATTACTAAATTCTCTGATATGCAGAGCCAACAAAAACGTATTCCTTGGTACAGAGTCATGAAATCACGATATTAACAGTCAAAATTTTACATGTGCTCTGCCTGAATGCAGAGTCAAGAAATGTACATGTTATCTGCTTGGTTGCAGATTCAGGACTAAAAAAACCCCCTTTGGGGAAATATAAAAGAAAGCATAGAGATAAAATTAAAATGATCATAAATTTAAAAATATATCATTAACTTGACATAAAATACTTAAGAACTCAATAAATCTCTAATAATGATTTTAAAAAGTACTCAAGTTGACAACTTATCAATAAATAAAACATTAATTTTCATATAAAATAATTATAAGACCAATAAATCTCTTTAAATGAATTTAAATTAAATTAAGCTGTCAACTTGTTAAGAAATAAACATTAATTTAATAATAAATCAATATTAAGCATTTTTAAATCATTATTTTAGTCATAAATATTAATCAAGATTTTTATTTTGACAGTGATTAAATTTCTCAAGGCCAAATCCATTAATATCAATAATTTTGAAATATCAAGAATTATTATTTGACAGTAATTAACCTGTCAAGGTCAAATACATTACTGTCAATAAATTTATTTCTTTATTTAAGGCTTACGCCTGAACATCCTCCGCCTCCATGAACGGAGTTCATCAAATTAAAAATTTAACTTACCAGTTTTCTTAATCAAATATTTAAAACAATAAAATGAAAACATGTTACCTGAATTTTTTTTTTAGTATTTAAATAAAATAAAACAACTTCAATATGAATTCTAAAAATTCTAACTGTCCTCAGGAGTTCAAATTTGTATAACTAAAAATAGAGAAAGAAAAATTAATATACATTATAATCACAAAAATTAAACATACAAAAGAAAATAATAAATCAAACACAATCATTTTCTATTGGTAAAAGAGAGAGTTTTTGTATGGGGCGTTTCAGTTCCCCGTGCAAAGTCTTCAGTTTAACAACCCGAACATGACTATCTTCCCCAGGAAAAAGTTCAATTATTCGGCCCAATTTCCACCTTAATGGGGGCTGGTTTTCTTCCTTTATTAGTACTAAGTCATTGATTTTTAAGTTCGGGTTACTCTTCAACCACTTTGTTCGTTGTTGCAATTGTGAGAGGTAGTCTGAAGACCATCTTTTCCAAAAGCTCTGGAAAATCTTTTGCAGCAATTTCCAACGTTCCAAGGGATTAACATATGTAGAGGAGATGTCAGGTTCAGGCAAGGATGTCATTGGTGCTCCTATAATGAAGTGTCCTGGTGTCAAAGCAGTGAAGTCATTGGGGTCAGAAGATTCAGCCACGAGCGGTCTTGAATTTAAACAAGATTCAATTTGTGCAATCAATGTTAAGAACTCTTCATAAGTCAAAATTTGTTCACCAATTGTTCTTTTTAAATGATTTTTCATTTGTTTTATTCCTGCTTCCCAAAGGCCTCCAAAGTGAGGGGCAGAAGGTGGATTAAATTTCCATAATATCATTTCGTCAGTCAGATATTTGTGAAAATTTTCATCAGAAACAATTCGAGCCATCATTTTCTTCATTTCTCGGTCAGCTCCTACAAAATTTGTACCTCTGTCTGAATATATTTCTTGAGGCTTTCCACGTCGAGCTACAAACCTTTTCAGCGAGGCTAAAAATGTTTCAGTGGTAAGATCTGTGACAATTTCAAGATGGATAGCCTTTGTTGCAAAACAAATGTAAAGGCAAATATAATGCTTAAAGGGTTTCACACCACGCCCCTTACGAGGTTTGATCAAAAAAGGGCCAGCTAAATCCACTCCTACTTTCGAAAAAGCTCGAGCTTGTGTTACACGTGATGATGGAAGATTTCCCATTATTTGAGATGAAATGTGTGGCATGTTTCGGAAGCATTTAATACATTTTCTTATTTCTCTTTTTACAGCTTCTTTAGCATTAACTATCCAAAATTTTTGTCGAATGGCCGAAATTGTTAACTGAGTACCACTATGAAGATGTTTTTCATGAAAGTATTTTATGATCAAATCTGTAACATGATGTCTTTTAGGTAGAATAATTTGATGCTTTTGGTATTCAGAGAGGTTTGCATTTTTTAACCTACCTCCTACACGAAGAATACCATTTTCGTCAAGAAAAGGGTGTAAAGGAAGTAATTTACTTTTAGAATTTAGGTTCTTTTTCGAATTTAGCATTTTCAGTTCTTCTCGGAATTCATGGCGTTGAATCAATTTCACAATAGCGTTTGTTGCCCCTTCAAGTTTTTGAACCTTTAAGAAACCACTGATTTTTTCAGATGGACATCTACAGTTTTTAATAAATCTGAGACACCAAGCCGTAATTCGTCTCAATTTGGTCCAGGATGAAAATTTATACAAAAGTTCGAATTCAGGAATATTTTGGGATACAGAACAAACAAGCGTTTTACGTTTTTCCTGCAGGGCCTCTTCGTCAGACAGATTTATTGGAATTTCATGCGTAAATATTGGTAAAGAATTTTCCTTCAACCAGCAGGGACCATTTAACCACACAGAGTTATTAATCAATTCAGATGCAGAACAACCACGAGAGAGAACATCTGCAGGATTTTCTTTTCCCTTACAAAATTTCCATTGCACAGGAGCAACAAGTTCTTGAATTTCACGTACGCGATTTGCGACAAAAGGTTTCCATTTACTGGCACTTCCCTTTATCCAGTACAAAACAATTTGTGAGTCGCAAAGACAAAATATATTTTCATTATCAATTTCAAGTATCCCCCTTAAATAATTTGCTAATCTTGCAGCTGTAAGGGCTCCAAGAAGTTCAAGACGAGGTAACGTAACTTTTTTTAGAGGTGCCACTCTAGATTTTGCAATAACAAATGAAGTTTCACAAGAAAGGGGATCACGAATATAGGCTACTGACCCATATCCCTTTATACTAGCATCAGAAAAAATAAAAAGCTGAGCAGTTTCAGGATTTAGTTTTACATTATTTACAAAATATTTTCTATGCATTTCAAAATTTACTAACTCCTTAACCTCATAAACCCATTTTCTGAAATTTTCACTTAAAGGATCTGGCAACATAGAATCCCAGTCCATTCCATGTTCCCAGATTTCTTGCATCAAAAACTTCATTCTTATTACAAAGGGAGAAATGAGTCCAAGAGGGTCATAAATTTTCGCCATGGTTTGTAAAACAAGACGCTTAGTGATAATTTGACTATCAAATTCTACCAAAAATGGTTGTAAATCTAATTTTAATGTGTCACTTTCTGTCATCCATTTGATTCCTAATATCTTTGAAAGATTTTGTTCAAGGGTGTCTTCCTCAAAGTTTATCCCATGTTCTTTCCATAAATTTTTTAATTCCATTGAATTGGTTTTGAATTTTCTTAATTTCATATTGGCCTCACTCAATATCTTCTCTGCACCTTTCGATAAAACAAAAGCTTCACTTACTGAATCTGCACCATGGAACAAGTCATCAACATACAATGAAGTATTTAACATATTAACTATTTTCTCAAAAAGATCTTTATATCCCTCAATGTGATGTTTGATGGTTGCAGAAAGCAGAAATGGTGAGGTTGTTACACCAAAAGTTACACGAGTCATGCGGAAGACCTTCAAGATGGGATTATTACTAGTGATATTATCAAACCACAAGAATCTCAAAAAATTTCTATCTTCATCTTCTATCTGAATTTGTAAAAATGCCTTCTCTATGTCTGCTGAGAAGGCAATCTTGTGAAGACGGAATCTTAAAATAATATCCAAAATATTGGGATTTAAATTGGGACCAGAAAATAGGCAGTCATTTAAGGATTTTGCTCCTTTATCTTTAGATGATGCGTCATATACTATTCTTACTTTCGTTGTCAGTTTGTCTTCCCTTATTACTGGTCTGTGAGGCATATAATATGTGTTCACTTCATTTTTATCAAATTTACATTCTTCAATTATCCCCAAATCAGACTGCTCATTTAATATTTTCTTATATTCATTTAATAACCATTCATTTTTGCATAATTTCGATTTTAATCCCCAAAGTCTCTGTTTAGCTACATCAAAATTGGATTCCAATTCATTTTTGTTTACCTTCCACAAAAGTTTCGTTTCATATCTTCCATTAACAAAATTTAAATTATCTTTAAATAAATCCATTGCATCTAAATCCTTTTGTGAAAATAGTTCATTTTTACTATCAGAAATACCCAATGATTCTAGATCCCAAAACCTTTGCAAATCAAAATTTTCCCTTTCATTCACCGATACATGATGAGCGTTAATTGTTTTGTTGCATTCAGAGTTAATTTTTCCCACTATTGTGTAACCAAAAAGTGTATTAGCTACATATAAATGCTCATTAATTTCTTCTACGATGCCTTTCTGCACATTCCAAAAATAATCAGCTCCAAGAAGGACTTGCACTGCTGATTCCTGGGGGGTAGGATCTGCTAATTTCCATCCCTTCCTCTCAACATATTTCGTAATTAAAGGATCAGAATTTGGAACCTTCAAAGTTGTTGCGCTTATTAAATCCGTAGCTAATACCTCAACATTTATGAAACGGCGATAATTCAATTTACTTCTTAATTTAATTTTGAAAACATCATATTCTTCTTCCCGACCTTGATCAATACCAAAGGCAAATACAGTTAAATGTTCCTTTCGTAAAACAGGCAAATTTAATTCACGAGCTAATGTTTTTGTTATGAAGCTTTTCTCGCTTGCAGAATCAAGCAATAAACGAACTAATTTTGATTTTGAGTTACCTTGAGCAGTTACACAACATGTTTGCAATAAAACAGCATGATTAGAATTTTTTAAATTACAATGAGAATTAGATACAATTGTTTGATTTTCGGATATTTCTGGTTTCAATTTTTTCTTAAAATAAAATAATTTGTTATGTTCAGTGCTTTTACAATTTATACATGGCTGCAATTTTACGCGGCACTGCGAAGATAAATGGGATTTGAAAAAACACCGATAGCATCTACCTTCTTTTTTTAACATTAATCTTTTCTTTTCATCAGCTAAATTTTTACACTCAGACGATAAATGTTCATTACTCTTACAGAAAACACAAAAAACTTTAATATTAGCATTTAAAGTATTAGCATGTTGATATTTATTTGATTGTTTTCTTTCACGATATTCAGTTTTATTTTTATATACAAACGAAGAAGTTGTATCAGTTTTAGAACTAGTCATAAGCAAAGCTTTTTCTCTGCATTCAATTTCTGCTTTAAGAAAGGCAATTAGATCTGTTACATCAAGGTCTTTACTAGTATCACATCTTCTGTGATATTCAATTACAAGTTCATGGGGTAATAACTTAATCAAAACAGGATTTAATAAATGCCCATAGGAACTAGATGTTACTCCTAAATTTCTTAAACTTCTTATGTTTATTTCACAAACGTCATGCAATCTTCTTAATGCATTTAAATTTGAACAATTTTTCACGGGTTCCATGTTTAACAAATTAGACATATGCTTATTTATAATTACATCAACTTTACCAAATCGGTCCTTTAATAAATCAATACAGGTATCATAATTTTGTTCTGTCACTGGAAATCCTTCTACCACATTGTATGCACGATTACATAATAAAGATTTTAAATATGCAAATTTCTCTATCTTTGATAGTGATTTATTCTGGTGTATCGATGTTTCAAAACAATTAAAAAATTCTACCCATTCTTCGATTTCACCAGAAAATTTTGGAACATTTAATTTGGGTAATTTCATGGCCGAATAAGAACTTGCTTCTGTTCCACTGACAGAACTATTCAATGCATCCACAGAACTACCTGATATCATAGTAGAAATATTGCCTTTATTGCATTTACTCAATCTATTTTTAATTTTAAATTTAGCACTTATCAACTGATCATTATACTTTTCACTGCTAGCAATATCCCTTTCATATTCTTTTAAGTCTGATATTTGAGCTTCAATTTCATGATTTAATTTTTGAAATGCAGATTCTTTTAAAGACAATGTTTCATGAAGCTCTAATAATTCATCAGTTTTTGTGTTATCGATGTCATCTGCTAATAACGTGTCTAATTTTGTTAATAATTTTGTAAAACTTGTTCGTTCAACAGAACGCTTTGCTTTAAGTTTTTCTAAATTTTCCATAACAATAATAAAATCTTAATTTCTAATTGAATAATAAAGCTTCTTACCTGTTTATTTCAGGTAATCCAAGTCAAGTGTTCATTCACGATAATCCAGTTACAAGGAGAAAACTATGTTCATGCACAATAATAGTCACAGTAGTCACACAATTTAGTCACTTTAACACTATTCAACACTATTTAACATTCCCGGGTTTCGGCACCAAAATATAATGGGTGTATCAGTCACAAAATGTTTCAATAATCACAGTCAATTGATGGGAGAGCATTATACGATTATAATAGTTTATTAAATATAATATAATCCACATTAGAATAAGAGCATTAGTAGCCAATATTACTAAATTCTCTGATATGCAGAGCCAACAAAAACGTATTCCTTGGTACAGAGTCATGAAATCACGATATTAACAGTCAAAATTTTACATGTGCTCTGCCTGAATGCAGAGTCAAGAAATGTACATGTTATCTGCTTGGTTGCAGATTCAGGACTAAAAAAACCCCCTTTGGGGAAATATAAAAGAAAGCATAGAGATAAAATTAAAATGATCATAAATTTAAAAATATATCATTAACTTGACATAAAATACTTAAGAACTCAATAAATCTCTAATAATGATTTTAAAAAGTACTCAAGTTGACAACTTATCAATAAATAAAACATTAATTTTCATATAAAATAATTATAAGACCAATAAATCTCTTTAAATGAATTTAAATTAAATTAAGCTGTCAACTTGTTAAGAAATAAACATTAATTTAATAATAAATCAATATTAAGCATTTTTAAATCATTATTTTAGTCATAAATATTAATCAAGATTTTTATTTTGACAGTGATTAAATTTCTCAAGGCCAAATCCATTAATATCAATAATTTTGAAATATCAAGAATTATTATTTGACAGTAATTAACCTGTCAAGGTCAAATACATTACTGTCAATAAATTTATTTCTTTATTTAAGGCTTACGCCTGAACATCATGTAGATTATAATTAAATGGAATGTCTAGTCTATTTAGATGCATGAATAAAGGTCAGTGAATATGACATCACTGACATAGTTATAAAAACAAATAGTATATTCATGGAACAAATTTATCTGATTTTTGAATGACATCGTTTTTCTCATTGAAAACATTTTGCTTTAGATATTACATTTATCATTGATTATATCATTTTATTTTGTACACAGATTACTTATTTCTTAATAAATGATTTTTCTATGATTAATACATAATTACACACAATCATTTCATTATGATTAAATTTTATGAAAATCCTTATTTTTTTCCTCTTAAATACAATGACACACTGATGGAATCATGCTTCTGAATGATGGAATGTGATAAAGCGAAATAAATTTATGTTGTAGAAAGAAAAGCTTAACCTGGTTGTCATTATTTTAAAGAAATATCATAAAAAGGCTTTTAAAATTTAAAATAAAATACAACTAGTCGTTGGGGGCCACTGTAATACTTACTTATCATGGATATACATGTTAGGGTCAGGTGGGGTAAAATGAGTAGTCAAAATATATTATTTAATTTTTTATAATTTTTTGAAACATATTTATAGTTTACAAAATTATATATGATTGCTTGATGTTTAAGCTTTTATCTCCTACTTTGTTTTTGCTTTTATCTTTTGTTCTATTTGAGTGGTAACATTAAAACCTTTTGAGGACAATTTCATGCTACACATGGTCTAATTAAACTTTTTCTTGCAGCTTATGATATTTGATATAAACTCATTTGTTTGACCTCATTTTGTTCTATAAACACTTTTAATGCTTTTCCATGTTACAAATAAGAAATTGTCGTACTAATAATAAGATATTGTTATTAGTCTTTATTGTTTTATTTTAAATTTTGAAAATGGGGTAAAATGGGTATAGTATTAGGCTTAATATTTTTCAGTATTTTTACAGTGTTATATTGAACTTTTCTGATTAAAATTATTTATTTTACTAGAATTAGAATAGAATAAGTTTTAAAAATACTTTAAATTGTTTATATAATACACAGTGCAGTTTTTCTCAAGATCGAAAAGACATGAAATTCATTATAGAAAACTTAGTTAAAACATTGCTCAATTCTAGATGGCATATCAGGTACTGATTGGATTTGAAATTTTAAAGGGGTTGTTATAAGATTTGGGAAATAATAAACCAGAATTGTTGACAAAAGCAAGAGCAACATGGCTTTGATACGTCCTATAGTTAATCGCTTTCTCAATGCATATCAATCTGCCACTATAATTCTATCTAATTAATCTTAATAAAAACTTCAAGGCTAAAACATAAGCATGCCTAAACACGAACAATAAACTTCTATCAAATGAAGACATTATAAAACAGTTAAAAGCCTTGGATAACCAGAATTCCAAAAAAAGTTATGATGGACAGGAAGGAAAAATCTTAAATAAGGACAGAAATCAAATTAGACTCAAATTATACTATAATGTGAGGAAGATATCAATTAAGTGAAGTAAAAATGGATGTATCTGTAGGTGCATGATTGAAAATCCTGCATTTAGGGAAAAAGTCAAAGAATTCATTGGCAAAATTATGGCTATAGAAGATTAAACGTATATATGTATATATATATATAAGAAGTACAATTTATGTAAAAGTCCAAGATTGGGCATTTTATGTTTTCCCTGATGCTGAAGACACAGAGTAAGGCCATTCATTACTCTTGCAACCATTAGAGTTAATTTTCAGAAATAGTTCCAATTGTTTTATTATCAAGATAAAATTTTATGACTAGTTAAATACCATTGTGTTTCACTCACACGAAATACATCTAATTGTAATATAAAACATTTAAGATAAAACATTTTTTTTTCTTTATATATATATATATTTTTTTTTAAGTTAGGCATATATTATTTAAGTGTAATGGGTTATATCGATTTTATCCTTTTGTATTTTATAATAAAATAAAATTGAATTTTTTTTTTTTTTTTTTTTGAAAAATTGTTTTTACGGTCACAAGAGTAAAAACGGACGTTCCCACATATTATATTGGGAAAAAAGTAGGTTATAGAAACATTAAATGAACCATCATTTAATAATCTGTGCTTTTATACTTTTGAAAAATAAACATTTATAATGTCAAAGGGTGAGAATGGGAGTTGTAAAAAAATGGAGCCAAAAAAAGTCTTCATTTACACCTAAGCTTGACTCATTATTAAACTTCTTACTTATTTAGTAACTTAAATTTTATATAAAGAAGATGACATTTTTAAAGACTTATATAATATTGTTTTCCATATTATTTCATTAGACTAGCAAAAACCTTGCTTTGTTTGGATTCGCGAAGCATTATTTCATAAGATCAATATTTGAAAGTAACAATAATTTTTCATATTATCTTTGCATCTTTATTAAGCAAAAACGTTGTTTTATATTTTGGCGCATTTTAATTTTAGATACATACATTCAGCCAAATTCCACAAATTGTTTTTAAACGTGAAACATATTAAAAATAAATGCTAATAGTAAATGCTTTTTAATAGTAAACATGTTTCATTTGATACAATTTTTAATCTTCAAATTCCAATAACACTTTATACTCGACTTTATATAACAAATTTAACAGTTAATTTTATTTGCTTTGTTCTTTTGTTGCCACTTTATAAAAAAAGCATAATATAATTCTTTTAGAATGCATCAAGTATCGTCTGCATAAATGATTTCAAATAACAAGAATAAATTGTGCATTTGGTTAAATTATATTTTTTTATTAAATTAATCATGATTCTATCAATAATTACTGACTCCATGATTTATTGTTTCTTCTGAAAATATACGTGTTTCATTTTTTATTTGCAAAAATACGTCTGTAATGTAAAAACATGTAAAATAAATTAATTAAAATAACAAATTTTTTTAGGTTATTCTGTAAAAAAAAAAAAAAAAAAAAAAAAAATTGTGCAAATTTGCAGATCATAATTTACTTTTCTGTTTAATTTCAAGTCAAAATACTGAATCGTTTTTTTGTAAGGTGTACGACAAAATGTAATTTATGAGGCCTAGTAGAGGATTCGCTTCGCTCATCTTAATAATCTCTGGTAAATCTATTTATACATTATTTATTGTTAAACTCATATATCCATTTTACCCCACACTATACCCATTTTCACCTGTGTGGGGTAAAATAGATATAGCAGACATACATTTTTAAATGTTTTGTTATAGACATATTTTTGTAGCCTAATAGATAAAAATTGTGTATTTTCATTCTAAGAATATGCAATGGAAAGAAAATGCCAAAAAACGTTTTAATTGTTTAATTATTTACCAGAAAATTTTAACTAAACATCTAAAAATAGTGAATTTTGTACCCATTTTACCTCACCTGACCCCATAAAACATGTGTAAACTATTTATAAAATGTATTACAATTCCAAAATAAAATTTAAACGTATGTTTAACTATTTTTAATACATTGTAATACTCTAATAATGAATTGCTGATGAATCAATTCTGACGAATTATATAAATGCCAAACTATTCAAGTAGTATCGAATTGGGGAAAAAAAAAATATAAGTCCAAAAATAATATTAACTAACATTTTCCTGCGTCGGATTAAGTGTCTCATATTCAATTAAATTATATCTTTGAATTGAAATTTGAATGAAATACAGAGTCATGAAAATCAAAGAGTGTGGAAAAAAGGATTACAAATATTGTTGCAACTAATTATCTGATCGACTTTGTTTTTTATGCAAAATTTCTGTTATTTTATTGTCTTTTACATCTTGTCCTTAAAAAAAAAAAAAATATACCTTTTTATCAGAACAAATATCTTGAGAGTCCGAAAAAATTAGTTCTGGATAATCAATGTTGTTGATTTTAAGTAGGCTCCACACTAATTACATACTAAGTTCACACCAAATTTCAAATCTCTATCTAAATTTGTTGTAGAAAAAGTACATTATTAAAATTTCAATTCTTTGATTGTAAAATTTCAATTTCCTGTTCAGTTGGGTGGGCTACAGGCTAAACAGCTCTGGTGTATACAGTGTACTGTTCACTCAAAAAAGGGCATTGGCAGAGGAGAGAGTTATTCACTAAAGAAATAATCATTATTCAATGGAAAAAGGGTACTAGAAAGCATTATTTCAACAAAAATTCTGTTTAGTTATAGTTAAAATTTAATTTAATTTTTTGGTATGTTAAATTAACTTTTGCAATTTAATGAATAGCCAAACTGTGTGTATGTTCTCATGGTTTTCTTACTTTTTTTTTTTTTCTTTTGCTCACACTGTCTATTTTTTTTTCTCAGTGTATGTTAAAAAGCTGGTGTGTTTTTAATACTTTTTAACAATCTGTTGACTTTTATAAAATATTTGTTTTATAGGGAACCTATTGCATGTGGTACTACAATTCGTCTGGAACATTTAGCTACAGGGAAAAATTTACATAGCCACCATTTCCCTTCTCCTTTATCTAACAATCAAGAAGTGAGTGCTTTTGGTGAAAATGGCGAAGGCGACACTGGTGTGTATTATCGTAATTTGTTTTTTAAATCTTACTTTGAATATTGACATTTATTGTGTACCTTTTTTATGGCAATTTTTGTAAGAGAAGGACATTTTTACTCTCAAACTTTGTTTAACTTTGATATGTTTGGATTTTTCAGTAAATTTTAAGCTATGTTACAAATATGAAGCCATTTGGTGAGGTAGTTTAGTAATTGTGATGGTTTAAAATTTGTAACTTGTGATGTTAAATTGTTTTGTAGTTGTTACAAAATCGATTGCAATTCAGGTAATTTTGCAAATGTTATTCTAGAAGTAGTTTGCAGAATGAACTGTAAGTTTAGACTTGCATGTTTCAAGCTTCTAGAAATCAATTTCTGTTAATAATTTCATAGTTTATTGTTCATAATCTTATTAAAAATTAATTTAAAGGATATTTACTTTTGAAAGAAATTTAATAAAAAAAAGGTATTGTAACATATATATTTTGTAACTGAATAGATTTCTAGAAGCTTTATAAATGCAAATTAAAATCCAAAATTACAGCACATTCGCTTTGAAGTTTTTGAGTTATGTTTAAAAGATTACCTGTATTTCAATATGTTTTGCAGTAATTACAATGTTAATTTATCATTTAGAGTTTTGAGCTGTAAATATTCATTATTTCTAAACAAATTGGCCAAATGACTTTTTGTTTGGTGTCCTAAGGTAACATATACTAAAGTGTGATTTCAAAATTGATTGTTCATGCTAAAAATTTCAGAGTTAGTTACAACTTTGGTATGAAGGCCTGAGCCTATTTCTTTAACATAAATTGAAAAAAAGAAATAATTTCCAGTTAAATAGCTGATTAATTTTTTTTTTCTTTAAGCAATTTGGAGATTTAAATGTATATTTTTCTTCCCCCTGTTGCAAAAAAAACCCCGCAAATTTCGTCCATGAATTGCATTTAAAAAATGCAAATTTTGTCCATGAATTGCATTCAAAAAGTGCAAATTTAATCCATGAATTGAATAAAACCCCCTGCAAATTTAAATAATTTCCAGTTAAATAGCTGATTTATTTTTTTTCTTTGAGCAATTTAGAGATTTAAATGTATATTTCCCCCCTCTTCCCCCGTTGCATAAAAAAACGCGAATTTCATCCATGAATTGCATTAAAAAAATGCAAATTTCGTCCATGAATTGCATTAAAAAAATGCAAATTTTGTCCATGAATTGCATTAAAAAACACAAATTGCATCGGTAGATCCCTGAAAAGAGGTTAATTTTGTTTATGTCAAAATAATATAACATGCAGTTTTACTAAACATTAAATTAATTTGCAGAAAGTTTTTGACCCAATTTTTACGTGCTCAGAAAGTTTTTGGTTTTATACAAGTCCGTTATCCAATTATGTTCAGTTTGTTTGAGTATTTCATTAAAACTTATTAAAGATTGAGAGCTGTCTGTTTTTCACCATGCTTCACTTTATATTTCTCTTTTTGTAATTAATTGCTTAGAATAGCACCATGACTAAACAGTCAGATGTGGCAATCCCAAAACTTTCTCCTGTCTCATGCATGTTAATATTTCCAGAATGAAGCATAACATCATCATTTACACCAAAATCTAATCAGTGACAACTTATTTCAAGTTGTAACTGAATCTGAAGTTTGATGAAAATCCATTTGTTAGTTTTTGAGATAGAATCATCGCAGAAATCATAAAATATCTGAGTAAAAGCGTCAGCAAACGATTTTACTTCAAAACCTAAAGAATACTAATTTATATCAGAGGCTAGCTAAAACTGAAGTTTGATGAAAATTTTTGCATCAATTACTGAGGTAGAGCTATTGTGATAATCATAAATAATGCTGCATAGTACTCCATCAGTCACCCCATCTGTTCGGCGATTAGCACCTAAAAGTAATCAAAACTATATTATATCAAGGACTAACGGGATCTGAAGTTTTATGAAAATCCATCCATTAGTTCTTGAGATATAGCTATTATAGAAATCTCGAAAAAGGCAGTATAGCAACGTCACCTTTTGGGTGATATACACCAAAAACTAATCAGATCATGTTTATATCAAGGTCTAACTGAATCTAAAGTTTTATGAAATTCTGTGCATTAATTCTTTCTTCTATTATTTCATCTATTCCTACAAAATTTTTGTCCCATACAGTGTGACAGACAGACTCACCAACAGACATTTTGTAAAAACATGTTTTTTAAATTATCTGACCCCTAAAACATGTAAATCTGTCAAAAACCATAATTCAAAAATTTCCACGAATCCAATGCTTTCTTCTTTTAAACATAGAAAAAAGTAAAAAGTGTTTGTATTTTCGGTACTACTAGGTTATCCCGTCGACCAAAATTCTATCGCCAAATTATAAGATTAAATGCCAGTTATGGATGATTGTGAATCTCAATTCAATGACATTAAATACGATACAAGTGTTTAAAACGTCATTGAGTGATTTTTATTTTGACTTTGTATTTTTATTAATATTCTACTAATTGTTTGTTTGTTATTTAAAATAAAAATTACGTCAATGGGTATAATTTGGTTATTAATTTTGGTGATTTGCATAATTTGGCGAAATCGGTCGATGGGATAACAGAGTAGTACCATATTTTCTTAGTATGTTATTATGCTAATACAAGAATATTTCTTCTGAAAATTAATTTTCTTTTTCAAGTAAAAATATTTTAATTAAAGTTTATTTATATGTTTGATTGTTGTGTGTTTTGCTTACTTTTTATTTTGTTTTCTGATAATTTATAATGGCTGATCTTCTATTGTTGCTGAATAATATGAAATAATATATACTACATGGTTGAAATATCGACTAAACATCTCTCACCATACTATAAGATTTAATGTCAATAGTATCTGATTGTAAATGTTACATTCACTTGATTTTAAACATATTACACATGTTTGTTACATCATCAAATGACTTTTATTTGTGTTTGTATTAATGTTATACTAATTTATTTGTTCTTTTGTTATTAAAAAATGTCAATTTTCATAATTTAGCGATTTATGTAATTTGATAAAATTGGTTGATGAGATAATCAAGTAGTAGCCAATAATATTTATATATATATATTTTTTTTGACATGAGAAACATGTATGGCAGGTAGCATTTACTTTTGTGTGTTATCATAATAATTTACTTAACTCTTCAACATTCCTTCCTGTCCATCACTAAAACTTTTATAATTTCAAATAGCAACATTATGAATTATAAAAGTTATTTTAGTAACCAATCAGCAAAAATATTTTTTGCTGAAACTAAACTAATCCATTCACATCTTATGATGTTTTTTTAGCATCAAGATGCTATAATAATAAATAATAATTGTTCTTTTAAATAAAAGAGCTGCTAAACCATGGATGAAATGGTTATAATTATTATTTTTATACATCATTGCATAACAAATTAAATGCTTAAAAATCTCTTTAGTATAGTTTGAGTCAAAACATGGCTATTATAAAAACATGGTACCTTCTTATGACAAAATCTCATTGTTTTGTTTAATCGTTATTAAACAATAAAGAATAATTTTTATTTATTTATTTTTTTTTTAAAGCAAAAAAATGCACATGCCATGTCTTTGCATGTCTCTTTGTACGGTGGCAATAATTTTTAATTGACTAAATTAATATCTTTGTTTCTATCTAAATTAAAATTTCACTTTGAGAAAGTTTTGTTTTTGTTTTCAACGGAAACTAAAGAGAGATCCATAATTAAGTTTAGGGCAGGAAAAATTGTATTGGTTGGATAGGGATATTTATCTTCACTGTGTAGTTATTTGCGAAAAAATATAAAATACAAGACGAAATAATTCAAGTTGCTTTGGCTTGCAAAATCCTAATATAAATGTTTAATTCCATTAAAAAGTGATTCATAAACAAAAGTCCAATATTAAATTTATTCAATATTGATATTGAATACAGTTAATGAACATTTATATTTTATATATATAAATAGAACTACAGTAAAACCTCTGAACAGCGGCCACCACAATACTGAATGCATGATAAAGTGACCATACTTCGAAAGTTGACGTTATTCAGAGGTTCCACATTTTAAAAGCCCAAAATTTTATTACATTTAAATCAAAATAATTGACCAAAATTATTTTTACAATTAAAAAATATATACTATTTTACATAAAATATCACTTATTTGAAATTTTTTAAGGATGAGTCTTTCTCCAAATATATAACCATTTCTGCAGGTTTGTTGTACCATTTGTTTTCATTTTAAGTGAGCACAATTTTAATTTCTCAATCCTTGTAAATTCTGGAGCACTTTCCTGCAACATTTGCTCAAAAAATGCAGAGATTTTTCTTTAGACAATTTACGAGCCTTTATTAAAGCAACCTTATCTATCTCATCTCTCTTCGATGCTTGGTTTTAGATTACAAATTTATAAAATGAAATGTCTTCTCTAAACAAAATCGTTATTATTTTCAAAATTCCACCTATTTGGATGCTTCAGAAATTGTACATTTTAGTTAATTACTGTGCACTTATACCTTTTTTGCTGTTGGAAGGGCATAAAATAAGAAAATTTGCCTCCACATTCTTTGCTTTCTCAGTTGTTGTTAAAATATAGTATCTTAAAAAAATGCTGCTGGGTGGCCATTGTTCAGAATTCATTATCCGAAGATTTAGTGTAATGTTATTTCTATAGAATAGAATTGGTAAAGCTAAAACATGATTGGTATTTGGGTGTTAGCATTGTTCAGAATGACTATTGTGAGAGGTTTCTCTGTACTTTTAAAATAAAGTTCACTTTCAACTAAATAAATATGAAGAGTATGACATCAAACTAAGAAATTTAATTCAATATATACTAAGAAACTAGTAAAAGTAATGTTAAAATTTATATGTAATGGTATAAAACTAAATTTTTACCTTTAAATGAATTTTATGAAATTTACTGTAGCTTTGAAAGCTCCTTTTATAAGCTTGTTTTATACAACTGATAGAAAGTCTTGTCTTTTTTCATTTTCATCAACAGACATCAATTTCAGATATTTACTGTTAACATTTTCTACTGTATCAAATCAGTTAATTGTTCAGTTTTCATAATTAAATGTTGTGTACCTATTTTACCCTATGCTATACACATGTTCATCTGCTTGGTGTAAAAAAGATATAGCAAACATATATCTGTTAAATGTTTTGTTACAATCGTTTTTTTTTTTTTTTTTTTTTTTTTTTTTTATTACCTAATGCATAAAAAATGTGTATTTTCATTCCAAGAATGTGTAGTGTAAACGGGAAAAAAATATTTTTTTAATATTTATTAGTTGAAACTTGTCGAATTTGTCAGAGAAAAATGTTAAAAAGAATTTATTCAAATTTTCAAATTATTGAAAAAATAACCTTTATTAAAATAACCTTTATTGTGAAATTATTAATTGAGACTTTGTTATTATGTAATAGTGCTGTAAAAATAATAACAAAATGAATATCCATGTGATGTTGTTACTTTCAAACTTGCTACCTGTTAGAAAGTATTCTTTGCATGTTACTTTCATTACTGTTTTAAAACCATGTATTAACAATCTGCTTGTGTACAACAAATCTAATTATATACTGCATGAGTCTTTTGGAAGAATTTGTTACTATTTTAATGTAAAAACTGTGCTTACTCCTCGCATATTGCTATATGTACTGCCATCGGTATCTATAATTTACAGTTAATAAGTTTTAATGAAACAAAATGCAACAAAATAATTTACATAATATGCCTAAATTGTAGAATTTATTACTTATGAAATTGAGAATAATGAGCGGAAGCAATTTAGGAAGAACAAAAGTTCACCAAATTTATACAATAAAACTATGAAATATAGTGATACTGACAAAATATTTTTACAAGCAAATTTACTTATTAATTTTACGCTAAAAGTAATTAAGTATTATAAAGATTAAATTTCTATAATAATTTAAAAATATTTTAAACTAATTGGATGCTCCAATCTTAGAACTTTCTCCTATCTCATACGTCAAAAAGTAGTTAACACATGTTAATGCTTTAATATTATATTAGCTCAATACTGTTTCAACTTTGTTTTTCATCATCATCAATTTATGCTTCACTCTATTAAATAAAATAAAAAAATGGTTAATGTAGATCATGATATTTATTAAAATCAATAATTTTCCTTTATTCTGTTGTCTGCTGTTTGCAAATTGCCGGCTTAGCAGGACGCAAGTTCCCATGACTGTATGAGCCGATGGACAATAGAACTATGAAGAAACTAGAAAATGATACAAAAATAGTTATCACAATGCTTCTTCCCCACTGAATGTTTCCAAATTCTAGGAAAATCTTGTAGCCATAGCCAAAAACATATGTAAAAAATTTGGTTAAATTCTTCACATAACGTTATACACTTTTTGATGGTACAATAACGAAAATAGCACAGAAGTCGTTTTTACAGTGCCCTCTTCCGGCATATTTTTTTCAAATTCAGAGAGGACCTGCTTGTCATAGCCAGGGCTGGCAAGTTTCTGCCAGTAAGTGGCAAAAACTGGCAGAAATTTAGAAGTAATACTAATAAGAACTTTAACCTGCAATGATTCATAATTCACACGTGTATTTATTATATAAAAATAGTTAAAAAATAAGCTAGCATAAAAGCTAACACTGCATTAAATGAGATTTGAATCTTGCATTTGTGAGTTTAAATGATATTTCCATCACTAAATAAAGCTAAGTAAATTTTATGAGCAGCTTCAATAGAACAATCATGTTTTTTACTTTGTTTTATCCAAATTATTATTTGTTATTTATCATGAATAAAATCTATAAGCAATTGAATACTACTAAAAATGTTTCATTATGTCTTGAAATTAATTTATACCTGTTGTCGCCAGTTTCTGCCGACAGAAACCCAGCCCTGGTCATAGCAAACAGTCATACACAAAAAAAATTAGTTCAATTCTATGCATTACTTCGTATGCTTTTCAATGTTACAATAATGGAAATGGAACAGATATTGCTATTACAGAATCCCCTTCCGGGAGATTTTTTTCAAATTCAGGGAGGACCTATTAGTTACAGTCAAACACTTGCACAAAAAGTTTGGTTCAATTATATGCATAATTTCATATGCTTTTCAGAAGTACAATATTGAAAGTGGCGCAACAATCGCTATTATACGTTTTCTTTGGCCAGATTTTTTTTTTTTTTTTTTTTTCAAATTCAGGGAGACTTACTAGCCATAACCAAACACTTATACAAAAAAATTTGGCTCAATTCCTTGTATAACTTTATCTACTTTTCGATGATACAACATTGAAAATGACATAAAAACGGTTATTATAGTGCCCTGCATTTATGAGTTACATAAATGTAAAGTTAAAATTGAAGTTATTTCACTTTGTTAAAATGCACATTGACAGTAATGATTAACAAGTCGTATTTCTTAGTAACCATTTGATAATTTGTATCTTAGAGAATGCTCATTACTTATCAATGATTATGTGTGGTTTGTAACAGCTCCAATATGTAATGAAAAATAAGCTAAAATTGTACCATTACAATACATAATTATTCATATATGAGTCAGACTTATTCATACTACATAGCCTACATGACACATAATTATATACTTTTTTTTTTTTCAAAGATATTTTAAACTATTGTCTTTTTTGTCTTTGCAAAATTTGTATGCACACTTTTAATGTTCATATTCACTATTTAAAAAATATTTGAATGTGCAATAGGTTTATTAATAAATATATTCCTAAAATTGATGTCACATTTGCCAGTTACAATTTTGCATGTAAACATTCTCACTTTTAACTTGACATTCTGATCTAAGTGCCAGTAAAATCCATGAATTTACTCTTTAATATGCATTCTTAGTAAAATATTTAATTTTATAAAAGAAAAATCATTTATCATATTTACTGTGACGTCATTCTCACCCATTGAAGCCCTATGAGATAAGCATCTCAATCTCGGTATAAAAAGTATTTAAATGTAACAGCTAAAAATGCATTTATTTAAATTGTGACATCATTTTCTGTTCATGTTTTTAAAACAAGTTCTATTTAATTGCAATGCAAGAAGGGCATCTGTAATGATATGCTTTTTCACCTTTTTCCGTCTTTTCTTTAACAATGGAAATAAACCATTGACACCAATGGGAACAAATTTTAAAATGGAATTTTAACATTAATATTAAAATATAAAAATGGCACTGTGGGGGGGGGGGGGTGTTTGTTGTTTCAAGTGTTAAACACAGTTTTAACAGTCATAATTTTAATAAGGACGGCATAACAATTACAATGCTATATACAAAGCACGTGACATGAATTAAAGATTCATGAAAAAAGATTATAGCACATAAAAATATTTCTAGGTGAGATCCATTCCAAACACACACCAAAAGTAAATTACTTGCGGCCTTTAACCGCACCAAATTACTTCACTTCACTTCATGTTCGACAAAATATCCAGATATATTTTGCCAAAAGTGTCAACAGCACTATCTATATATTATGCAGGTTTAGGGAAAGAAGTCATTTTGTTACAGCATTATTTAAAACTAGTCGTTGGGGGCCACCGTAATACTTACCCATCATGGATATGCATAATATAAAATATGAAAATAAAACATGTGTAAAATATTTATAAAATGCACTGCAATTCCAAAATAAAATTTAAACGCAAATTTAAATAGTTTTAATATACATAGTCATGCTTTATTAATGAATTGCTGATGAGCCAAATTTGACAAATTATATAAAACGCCAAAATACTCAAGTAATACCAGATTGCGTAAAAGAAACATCCTTATAACTCTAAAAATAATAATCATATTAACTAACAATTTACTGCGTCGGATGAAGTGTCTCATTTCCAATTAAAATATATCTTTGAATTGAAATTTGATTAAAATACAGGGTCATGAAAAATCAAAGAATGCAGAAAACAGGATTACACATATCTCGGCAACTAATAATTCGATCGACTTCGTTTTTTATGCAAAATTTGTGTGATTTTGCCTTTTACATCCATTCTTTAAAATAAAAAAATTCAAATTTTTATATACCTTTCATCAGAATGAATTTTTCGAGAGTCCGAAAAAAATAGTTCCGGATAATCGAGGTTACTGATATTAAATAGGCTTCGTCCCATTCTTACATACTAAGTACATACAAAATTTCAAGTCTCTATCTCAATTTGTTCGGGAGATAGAGCGTTTACAGACAGACAGACTGACAGACGGCAAAATTAAAAAAAAAAAAAATGTTTTTTGGAATCTCCAGTATTTAAAACGTGTAAATCCGTCAAATTTTTTTTTCCGATTTTCAAAACGATTGCAAGACTTACCCTATACTACGTATGATGGGTAAGTAAAAATAGTGAATTCTATAAATAAACTGCTGTCGTTAAAAAAAAAAAGAAAAAAAAATATTATCAAAATCAGTTTTGTAGAATACTAAGACCAGATGACTAAAAATATAGCCTTGTCTTTGAAATGTATAGACTAGAAAATTAAATCTCTAAAAATAGTGAATTTCATACAGTAAAATCAGATTTTTTACTTTTGGTTCTGAAGGAAAGGCAAAAAAAGGAAAATTTTTTAAGTTGGCTTTTTTTTTTTTTTTTTTTTTTATTAGTGAATATTATGAAAGTTTTATTCATATAAAACATTTTTTTTTCTTTTAGATTAAAATGGTCTTTATTTATTGTTAAGTTCTTACATAGTTATTTTTTATATGTAAACAAATTTTGCATGTTAAAAATAAAATAAAATATTGTATTTATTTTAGGTGATAATTGGATTGTTGTATGCAGTTCAGATTTTTGGGAACGCAGTGGTACTATAAGATTAAAGCATGCTGATACAGATATGTAAGCAAAGATTCCCTTAAATTTGCTTTAAAAATACATTATAGGTTTTTATGCACAGTTGTATTTGTGATTTTCAAAATCATCAGTTATATATAAGTATGAACATATTAGTTCCATTACAAATTTTGTATGTATCACATTTATTCACATTATTTGTATGTATCAATTTGTCGTATCACATTTATTGAAATCTCATTAACCTGAAAACAAGGATAATCTAAACTAAAAGTTGTTTTAAATTTTAATAAGTTTAAACAAATAAAATAAATCTGGGGAAAAAAAAGAAAATTGAAAAAAGAAAATAGTTTTTAGCATATGAATATTGTATTTCTGTAAAACTTGCATATAGACCATGGGATAAGCATTTAAAAGATGCTTAAAAATGTTTCGTTTACCAACGTTCAGGAGTATACGAATTTTTGCTTGTTTAATCCTTAGATATCACTCATAGAAAAAACACTAAGTTGCCCAAAACAAATGTGCACATTAAAAAAAAAAAAAAAAAAAAAAAAAAAAAAAACTAATAACTGTATAAAATGGAACTGTATTCCAAAACCAATTTACATAATTTTACATGAATGTTCTCGCTAGATGGCGCTACTTAGAGGGATATTTTTTAATTAAAAATAAAATATGCAAGTAATGCTTGAAAAAACTTGTTTATATTATATTTATAATAATATAAGAAATATTTTTATAAACAGAAGTAACCTAAACATTTGAAATAATATTTTGATATCTTTTAAAGGAAGGATTTGTATCTGTCTGCACATTTGTTTGCAAACATAAGTGATCTTCTGATCAACTTTTCCCTCTAATCTTGCTATTGTTATTACTACTGCATTATTACTTTTCATAAGTTTTTCCTCTTATTTTTTAATTGCATGTTTTATAGTTTTTCTTTAATTTCCTGTATTGAAGCAATATAAAGATAAAACGTTAGTTTTTTCTTTTAAAAATAAATTTACTAATGAACTGTCTTTAACCCTCTGACAGTCTTGCAAAAGGACAAATTTGTAATTTTGTTTTAAATGTTTATAAAACATGATTATTTCAACATTATTTAAAAATACTTGATTTCAAATATGATTGTTAAGTTTGAGAGTATTAGCCATTCTACAATGCAGTAAAAATCCATTAAATCATTAGATTTATATTACTTTAAATGTTGTTCATATTGCATGGAAGCCTGGAGCTTAGTGAACATATTAACATTGGCTTGTCAGTGAGAGGGTTAAAAACATATTATTTAACATATCTCTTTTCTCGAATAACAAGTATTATTTATTTTGTTTTCTCATTTTTTATGCTTGTAAGCATACCATCCTTATATATAGCTATACAAAATACAAATGATAAAAATTATGCTACTGCTTATAAGATATTGTTTATTTATTGTTTAGTTACTTCCCTATGCATTTAAACATTTTTTTTCTCTGCTTACTGATTTGTTTGATTCATTGCTAGATTATAAAATATGTAGTGCAGAGATTTTTTTTAAAAAAAATTTGCTTACAGTAACAAAAATTTTATTGATGACGTTAAATTAATTAAAAACAGCTATAAAAAATTTGTTCTTATTGCATTTTAATAAGTACAATTACAAATTAAATTTGATTACTTAGGTTTTCAGTTAAGCTAGAAGTTACTATGCGCTATGAAGATTTCTGAAATCATACTTTTAATATTATTCGTATAGGGTATCTGTTACTTGAAATTAATTAATTATTCCAGTGATGAACAATAGTCTTAAAATCTTAAAAATAAATTAAATTTTATACATGGTCATCAGTATATAAAATTCAAAGTTTTCTGTTACCATCAAAATAAGAATGCGCAAATTTTGCTAGAAAATAAAGAATATATAAATTTATTAAGTGATGTTTGCATGTTCTTAGCATTTTCATTAAGGTTTCCACTGAAAAACAGTGAAACTTTGAAAATTATTTTCTGCTTCTTCACTGATTTGATAAAATTGTCAACAATAACCCAGATTATAAAACGTGCAAGGAGGAGTTATAGAAAATTTAATAAAATTAAACTTTTATTGGCTATTAAAAAAAAAAAGTTTAAAGAGTGCCCTTTACTGGCCCATCTAATTGTTCCCATATATTTTTTAAATTTTTGTACTCGCCTTTTATATATTTTTCCTTTTTACTCTTTCTTTTCCTTTCTTTCTTTTTTTTTTTTTTTTTCTTTTGTAGTGAAAATGAGTTTAAAGGGTGTTTTTTACTGACCCATCTAATCTTCCCCATATATTTTTTAAATTTTAGTACTCGCATTTTATGTATTTTTCATTTTACTCTTTCTTTTCTTTTCTTATTTTTTCTTTTATAATGAATATTTTATAAATTTATAATTAATATATTTTGCACTTAATTTGTGTTTGTTGCATTATAATATCTTAAAAAATCAATAAATTAAACATGTTTTATATGCAATTATAACATCATTACCATTTTAGGATATGTTAAAAATAATGATTTCATTTCATAACAAGTTTTTCAAAAATATAATATTTATGCTTAAAACTGTACACAAGTTTTTTAAATTATATGTTTATCAGTTGTATTTTACTAAGCTACACATTTTTCAATGTTGTGTTAATTGAAAGTACTTAATTTAAAGCTCAGTTGTCAATATAGAATGTCTTTTATGTTTTTAAAATTTAGTATATTTTATAATTACTAGCCTCCCTTGATTGCAAACTAAGCATTAAATCATAATGCTTTTATTCATAATTTATTTTAATTGCTCATTTTTTTGCCAAATTAGAATATTCCGCTAGAGAAATAGATTAAGATGTCATATACACACCACATTGGCACGATTACAATAAAATGACAATTATATGTGCCTCACATGGTAACCCGGCTAATGTTATTTATTTATTAATAAACTGTTTGTTTGCTTTTATTTTCTTTTTTAAAATGATATAAATTGCTTTATTCTATAATTATTAACTAAACTTCTTTTAAATTATTTCCTTTTTACAATAATAGAAATAAGATAAAAAATATGTATGTAACTGGTATTTGAAAACAAAATTTTTGCCAAATTGGCATCAGAAAAATAACACGCCAATGTGGTACATATATGACATCTGTGCTGATAAATTAAGAACTCAGTATTTTTATGGTAGCTTGCTGCAGATAATAAATCGCCAAATTTTGTACCTGTGGCATTTTTTTGTATTTCATTAATTATTTAAAATACAATAATATAATCCTTTCACTCATTTCATTTATAATACATAACTTTAATTTGAAACTGAAAAGTTTAAAATTCATGACTTTTATTTATTTATTTATTTTTTTAAAGTAAAAAGAACAGATAAAATAAAAATAATGATATTTTGAAGCTTCATAATTGCAGCAAAGGGGAAAAAAAAAAAAAAAAAAAAATCCCAATTTACCACAGCCTAAATTTTATCAAATTAGTTTTGCACAATAATCCATAAGATGCATTTCATTTGGATGTTGCCATTAAACAATTAACAAATAATCATGATTTTTGTGCCACATATGTTAGTGTAATCTATTTTACTCAAGAATAAATGAGATTCTCAAAGCTCCCTCTTTCCTAAGTTTCGACCTAATTATTATTATTTTTTTCTTCATGTATAATTAATGTATATGTTAACTGATGATTGTTATTTATTTTGATTTTCTTATATTGAAACTGGAGACAAGAGAATGTTATAATTAATAAAATATTTTAGCCTTTATTAAAACAATCATTATCATATCACATAAAAATATAATTATATTTTATTTATGAGCAGTTGTTTTTGAAGCATCTTGGCATTTTAATGACTCATAGGTTATCATGACATCAAACGAAGCCCATATCCCATGTTTAAAAACAAACATGCGCAAGGATGCAAAACTAATTTTCCAAATAATAAAAACCTTTTTATGAATATAAAAGTAGCTTTATTTATTAAATTATTTATTATATTATCAAAAAACAAAATAAAAGAAAGCAGATTGCATGTATATTTTATATTTCATTCAAAATATCCATGTAAAGCACCGTCTAATGACAACTTTCATATAAAATGATACAAACCAGTGTTGAAATATAGTTCTACTTTATATAGCTATTATTTTTTTAATGTGCACATTTCCTTTGGCCAACTTTAAGTTTTTTTAATAAGTAATATGTAATGTTTAAATATACAAAAATTTGTATACTCCCGAAGTTTGGTAAATGAAACTGAACAATTCTTGCTTGCAGCTCATGGTCAGCCCATGGTCAACAGATACTCCAGCATAATGGACACCTCTATTTAATAGACCCTTTTTTTAATCCCCAACTGCTATTACAGTCAGACCTTGCTATCCCAACACCTGGTTTTCACGTCACTCCTCTTATCATGTCAGTTTTTCAAAGTCCCAATTTTCTGTAAATGATTTTAATTTAAATAAACTCTGGATTTTATGTCGTTGAATAATTTTTATCTTGATATATCTGGATGGTTTAGAAAAATTATGCATTTTTCACAATTCATCTTACAAGCATGGAAATTATGTGGTAAGAAATGTCTCAACTAAAGTTTTTAAAAAAGTGTCTAAAATGTCCATTAACATAAAAGAGAAACTTAATTTCAATCGTTTATTTGAATAAAAAACTTTGCACCCTATGAATGACAAAATCAGTGTAGAAGATATTTCTTCCTGTACATTCTCTACCTTTTTACTGTTACAAATTTTTGTTTATATTATGTTTAGCTTTTTATTACTTAATAGACAAATTTATTATTAATACAAATGAATAAAATGTCTAAAGACATTACAGCTAAGTGATTGTTTGATTAATTTAATGCTGCAGTTGTTAAAGTGTTTAATTCTTTTCTGCTTCTGAAGTATCTGTTGCTCACTTAGAGAATTTTCTGGTATTGGGATACAGAATTGTTAAAATGAAGAAGTCTCCAACTACTACTTATAGCTCCTTAAATAAATAAAATATTCCTCTAAATTTTTTTAAATTAAGTTTAAAGAAAATTTATCTTTGATCAATGATTTAATTGAAATGTATAAGAAAAGAAAATGGATACATATGTTTTGGATAATGAATAATACTGCTTGAATAATAATTCGATGAATAATTAGCTTCTTCCTTAATTAGTTCTTAATAATAAATTTATTCATTCTTAAGCATTTATTGCATGAAAGAGATTAACATTTATGAAAGAAAAATTAAAATCTGCTCTCATTTAAAAAGATACAGTTAAATAGTTAAAATAATTTACTGTCATTAAAAAAAAAGTATTTTTTGTATATGATATGTAATTTACTTTTAAAATCTACATGCATTTGATCTGTATATGTTTATGACCATTGGTCACAGCATAAAATAGTATGCTGCAATTTTGAACTAAAATTTATGAAATCGGTAAGCAATATGTTGTGAATATAGTCTGTGCAGTTTTAGTATTAGATTTTTAAAATCTTTAGAATTTAATAGAAAATATTCTATTTTTTTTTTTCTCTAAATGAGATATTAAAGATTTAAGTGTGTGTTATACAAGGGTAGGGCATACAATATAATAAAAATACAAAAAAGCATGGTAAGCCTTTTAAAGTTCTTGTATTATTTGGAATTTTTCCTGACTCCTTGGAATTTTTCTTCAAATCAGCATGAATCCTGGAATTACTTACAAACAATTTTCACTTTGTAATATAAATAAACAAATGACTTCAAAAAATTAAAATTAAATTATTGAGCTCGCTTTACTTGATTTTGCCTCTTACGGAAATTTTAGTGAGGACCATTTGTATAAAGGCTTTAAATTCAAGAATATTTTTTCTCTTATTTTATCTTCATTCTGTTTCATAGCTTATATTATATATTCTTCTTGCTTCATTTTTTGCAGGTTTATGACAATATCTGGACATACATATGGTCGTCCTATAGCTGGTCAAAAAGAAGTCTGTGCTATTTCCTATTCAGACAGTAATTGTTACTGGAAAACTGCTGAAGGTGTTTTCATTAAACCTTCTGACCCACCCAAAGCAGCAATTGGTCATATTCATTCTGAACTATAATTTATTAAATTGTAAAAAAAAAGGAACATTTTGTTATGTACATTTATTGAAGCTGTTTTTTTAAGGATATATTTTGTTTTTCTTATTTTGATAGAACATAAAATTATTTATAAGAATATTTGTTTTAAAAACATACTGTCTCTTGTTCAGTTATTTTTAGTTTTATGTAACTTTATATTTCTCCAGCTAGTTCTGCGAATATTTTTTTTTTAAAGTTTGTGGAAGTTGAGAATTTTTATTATTATTACTTGAGGAATTTCGTAAAATTAATTCATAAATCAGTTGCAGAAAAATTTGAGCTTCTTCAAACAATCGTAAAAAATATCGTGAATTTTGTCAAAATCTCAAGAACAAGTAGTGATTTTCTTTAATTAATGGCTGAAAAAAAAAATCAAATTCGTCCATTGGTTGCACTGGATGAATTTACTTCCAATCAGCTTGCTATTTCTGGTATTTTCTGGGAGAAAAAAAAAAAGTGTAATGCAAAAAAAAAATTTTAAATGATAAATTTTAAATTAATTCAATACAGGAAAGTTTTGTGCAAAGTAAAATCTTCTGCAAAAAATACCTCTTCCTTAATAATATGAAGGAATATCTATACAACTTGTAAGAAATAGAGAAAGGGGTTAGGTTAGGCTGAGTTTAAACATTACTGAAATTGCATTTCTAGTAATGTCTACATGGGGTGCCCATTACTAGAAAATTATCAATTAACCACCCCAGTAATGGACATCACCACTTAAAACATTAAAAATAAATAAAATTTTGTAAATGGCCATTAGTATATAAAATTCAAAGTTTTCAATTGCTACTGCAGCAAAAACATTGAAATTTTTCAAGAAAATAAAGAATATATAAAATTATTAAATGAAGCCAGCTCTTTCTTCATTAAGATTTATACTGAAAAACAACTTTGGAAGTTTGAAATTATTTTTTGCTTCTTGGTTGGTTTGATTAAAAATGTTAGCAATAACCTAGATTTATAAAACCTGCAAGGGAGAAATGTATATAAAAAATAATTAAAGCTAAGTATTAATTTGGTATCTTTTTTTTATGAACCATAAGCTTCAAGGGCTGTCTATTATTGGCACATCTACTCTGTTTAGATTAAGAAAGATATAATTTATAAATCTGGAGAGATTTAAGAACCTTGGGTAATTACTAACAGATTTTTAGAAAATTTCTTTAAATATATTTTCTGAAAAATGTGATTTTCATTTTCATGAACAATAACTGTGACTTTATGTACACTACATTATTATTACATTAATTAATTGCATTAACATTATTACATTAAAAAATTGACTTTGTCCTTGTGAAACACAAAAGTGACCTTTGTTTACAATGTAAAAAATACAAAAACATTCAAAAAATGCTTCACTATAATGCATTACTAAAATAGGTGCAAGAAAATATACAAATGGTTTTCAAAATTAAATGTTAAATGTAAATGTGTAAAAATTGTAATTATAAAGGCCACTCCAAGCATTTTCACCTTATCCTAAGTCATTATAGAGGAAACAAACTCATTGACTAATATACTATGACAGAAAACACCAATCAGTTATGAAAAAAAAAAATAAATAAATAAAAATAAAATCTAAAATGTATCATTATATTTATATAAATATAATTGCCTAAAATTTATGTGAAATTATAAGTATAAAGAAATTAGAGATTTTCTCAAATTTTACAGTTATTTTCATAAATTAACATGCAGAAAATACATGAAAAGTTATCAAAGTCTTGTCATTACATTTAAATACAGTGAAACCTCTTACAATGTTCACTCTCAACAACGATAATTTCTGAATACCAGTCATGTTTTAGTATTTTCGAATCTCTTCCATAGAAATAACATTACACCTCTGAACAACGGCTGCCCCACAGCATTTTTTATTTCATTTTTTCTCCTTTTTTTAACGTTTTGTTTTAACTGTAGCTGAGATTGCGAAGAATGTGGAAGTGAATTTTCTTATTTGAAGACTTTACAATTTCTCTGCTGATTTCTAGAGGTTGCTTAACAAAACCCTGTTTGTATATAGGTGTGGCGAGAGGGGGGGGGGGGGGGAGTGACGAAGTTTAAGTGTTGGTAAAAGCAAGCAGCAATCATTTGTACTGTTTATCAATCATGTGATAATATTTCCTGACTATGTATTTTTCATTAAAAAAATGGATTTGAAGTAAACATTTTAAACTTTAAGTAATAAGTTGAGAGTTATCCAGGAAAGCAAAAAAAAAAAAAAAAAAGGTATAAGTGCACAAAAATTCATTTAGATGTACAAAGGCAGAAGAATTCAAATAGATAAAATTTTGAAAAAAAGAGGCGACATTGATTTAGAAAGATGTTTAAAAATGTAAATTTGGAAATCAGGCGTCGGAAAACTGATTATGATGAGATTCATACGTTACTTTTGGAATGACTTTCAAACTGTTGAGAGATAAATATCCCAATTTCTGGGCCAATGTTGCAGGAAAGTGTCCTAGAAATTGAAGAAAAATTATGAAATTAAAAATTTTTCGCTCATTCAAAATGATAACAATTTCTACAACAAATCTATGGAAATGATTATCAGTGCCGTACGAAAGGGAAAGGGTGAAGGGGACTGTAGTCCCGAGTGCAGAAATTTAGGGGGGCGGCATGCACACTACCAAGGTCATTTTGAAGGGTTTGTGTCTGGGAGAGGGTGGGCGTCTAATTGAAACTTTGCCCCGGGCGCAGTTTTCTCATTGCATGCCCCTGGTGAATATGAAAAGGTGCTTTAAAAAAAAAAACTACAAATTAACAATTTTTTTAGTGTAAAATTATTGCATGCATTTTTTAACTGTAAAAAGTAAAGTAATTTTAAGCAGTTATTTTGATTTTAATGTAATGTAATTTTGAGTTTTTAAAATGTGGAATCTCCGAAATACGGCCACTTTATCGTGTTCCCACTGGTGGCCACTATTCAGAGGTTTTACTGTACTTCGTTATGAAAATAATTCAATAAATAGAAATGAACTTGCATTTTAATTCAGCAGTAACTATTTCTTATGCAATGTAGATATATGACCAAAAATTCAAGTAGAGTAACATCTTAAAACACTTAATAAAGAGAGATGAACAAAAACTGAATCATGGCATATATCTTCTCAGTATACCAAATCCTTAACTTTATTAAAATCTGTAATATTACTTTGGATAAATTCTCTTTATTCTAAAAAAAGTAACTAATGCTGTCACTGCTGCTGACAATGATTTTTTTATGATCAAAGGTCTTTCTTCGTTAATATTAAGAGAGCTGTTGCATACAAAAATATGAAAATTTTTGTGGCATTATACAGGGTGTCCACTCTCAACGGTGGCCAATAGCTAATTTCTAAACCGTTAGTCATAGACATATAGTTCCAATTGCAAAAATGCTTTAAAAAAGATAAAGAATTGTTTTTTAATCGATTTAGGTCAAAAAAAGTTTTACTAAAAAATTACGAAAATTAAATTTTTATACGGTCCCCCGGTCCTATAAGTGATATTTAGAAAATTTTTACCACTACTCTAACAAGTAAGACAAAAAAAAGTCTAAGCATTCCTCTGTGATTAAAACTGACCTAGTTATAGCCAGGGCTCGAAATGGAAAATTTCACGAACCGGAACGCTATTTCAAATTTATAATGGAAAATTTCACGAACCGGAATGCTATTTTTCAAAATTATTTTTGACTATTTTTTTTTCAGAGTATAGCTAAATTTATTTTTAACTTGACAAAAACAATTTTTTAAAAGTTACATTGAACAGAATAAACTATATACATGTAAAATAATATGTTTGCGAGACGAAAAACGCCGATTTTTTTTTCCTTTTGCCGGTAAGCAACATGCGGAATGTAAACAGTCCGTGTCTTCAGTAAGGCCAAAATTTCACTTGCGTCCATCTCCATTATATCAAAAAATTAAATTTTAAAAGTCTGGATGTGAAGACTCACATTTATTCAGCGATTTAAGTTTAAAAAGGTTGTTTTTTTTACTTTGCCGGTAACAACATGCGGTACGTAAACAATTCCATCTCCGTTATAACAAAAGATTAAAATAAAAAAGTTTAAATGTGTGTGTGGGCTGTCATATTTATTTAGTAACTAAAGTTTAAGATTGGATGAAAGTTCATTGAAAGGAATACAAGTGCTGAATGTAAACAAACTAGAAACCATCAACAATTGTTTCAAGCTCGTAGCGAGATCTTCTCCCATATGGCATTTCTACTAACACCAGTTCTTTTTGCAACGTGCAACCCTCCCGTCGTCCGTCATTTATTCGGAGAAAGTGTGGAAGAGAAAAATTTTCGCTACATGAAAACTAATAAATGAATTCACATCTTATATTTTTAAACTATTAATTTAATTTTGGACTAGGAATAAATTCTCTAAAATGAACATAACAGTTAATTTTATTTAAGGATATTTTTGTGGTAAAAGATTATTTCGGACTTGGAATTTTTCTAAATCTTCATTAAAATAGATTTATTTTGAGTAAAATGTTTGCAGACAGCAACGTAATTATTTAATAGAGCATTTACTGTTCTTCTGCTGGATGATACCAACGCACAGTGAAAACCTTCCCTATTTTTAATAACTGTATGTTAAGTACTGCAGCTGCTTCTTTCAGTTCTCGCTGATTCTTTGGCGAGAAAGCATACAACTTATCAATAAATATTTTGAAATTATTTATCCCAGATACTTCATTAATTGTATCAGAAACAGCAAGTTCCAACCGATGGTTGGCGCAATGTCAGGCTATCATATTTGGAAATTTTTGTTTCAATAATGTTGCTACTCCAGCATTTTTACCCAACATTACCGATGCTCCATCACATGCAAATTTTATAAAACATTCTTTTAGCAAATGTTCATCGAAACCATGCTTATTCAAAGTGTTCAGCAATTGTAATGTAATATTATTTGCTGAGGTGTCTTGCAGTTCAATCAGATCAAGATTGAAAACATAAGCATCACCAGAAAAATCACCAAAAAATGTCCTGAGGACAATAACTACGGTAGAAGATTTACTTAATGTTGTCGATTCATCTATTACCACAGATACTTTTTTTCATTTAGATTTTATTTCTTTACAAAATTTTTTCTTCATTTCACACGCAATATATATTGCAATTTCTGCACATGTTTTATCAGAGTGCAAAATATTTCCCATTGATATTCCATTTAATCTCTGCAAATCAACGTCAACTGGAAGATCAACAAATGGTCTTTGTTGTTTCACAATTTTATACACAGTCCTAAAAATCTTTTCTGTATTCGAAAATTGCAGTTGTTATCAATTTCTTTTTTAGCCGATTTTTCCAAAATATCTGCAGCTTTTTTATGAGCATCACTGTTTCGTATATCTTTTTTCTCAAACTGGATTGTACCGAGCCTGCCGTTTTTCCACTTGGCGTGACAGAACAATTTTGCCACACTTTCGAAAGTCTTAAATTTTTATTACTAAGTACTCCTAAATCTTTTACTTTTCTGCAGATTAAACAACCTAATCCACTGTTGTCTACAACAAATCAAGTATTATTATCTTTCAATTGTTTTAGTTTTTCTTCTGTCAAAAAGTCTGGCAATTCAACGTTTTCACTTGGTACATTTTCGTCTGGATTCAATTTCTGCTTTTTGGCTGGTGGAGTAGCTTCATCTGTTTTGCAATAATTTTTGCTACTTGTTCTTGCTGCAGTATTTTCAATTTCAGAAAAAGTTTTACTGCTACCGTCATTCTTAAAAAGCCAATTTTTTAAATTGCTCACTTTATTTGGATTAGGCAGCCCGAGTACTCACGATATTTGAATTTATAGATCTTTTTTAGTTAGTATTCATTTTATCAGATTTCTCTAATAAGCCACATTTATATTTAATGATGCGCATAAAATTATAAAAAAGATGTTTAGCATAATTTCACGAACCGGAACGATATTTTTCATAATTTCACGAACTGGAACGATATTTTTCATAATTTTACGAACCGGAACATCGTTCCGGTTTGCTCCGGTACATTTCGAGCCCTGGTTATAGCTGTTTAAAGTTTAAGCATCTTTTTTGCTGAAAAATAGGGGTCAGTCACAAATTTACTGGAAATAAAAATAAATGTCAGATAGAAAATTTAACTTTAAACATCAGGGATGCCCCTTTTCCGCCTTTTGGTGGATTTCCGCTTTTTTTAATTTTAAAAAATTCGCAATTTTCGTTAAGCGATCACGCGATAAAATAACGATTTTCTTTGAACGATCACGAAATACAACAGCCTTTTCCATCAAATGATCGCGAAATACAAAAGTTTTTTTCATCAAGCGATCGCGAAATATAACATCGATTTTCTTTAAAAGATTGTTTAACAAAAACGGTCTGACAAAACCGTTATCCGGTTTTTTCGGCTAATGAACGGCTATTTTCATCAAACGGTCGCAAAAAACGACTATTTACATCAAAAAACAGCTATTTTCATCAAACGGTCACAATATAAAGCAGCAATTTCCATCAAACGATCGTGAAACGAAACTGATTTTCATGAAACGATCGCAATGTGAAACGGCGATTTTTGTCAAACGATCACTAAATAAAACAGTGATTTTCGTCAAGTAATCGCAATGTAAAAACGGCGATTTTCGTGAAACGAGCGTGATGCAAAACGGTGATTTTCGTCGAACGATCGCGAAACGAAACGGTGATTTTTCTGAAACGATTGCAGTGTGAAACGGCAATTTTTGTCAAAGGATCACGATGTGAAACGATCGCTAAATAAAACGGTAATTTTCGTCAAACGATCGCTAAATAAAACTGCGATTTCCGTCAACCGAACGCGAAACGAAACGGTGATTTTTCTGAAACGATTGCAATGTGAAACGACGATTTTTGTCAAAAGATCACGATGTGGAACGATGATTTTCGTCAAATGATCATGATGTAAAACGGCGATTTTTGTCAAACGATCGCTAAATAAAACAGTGATTTTTGCCAAACTATCATGCAATAAAACAACTATTTTCGTCAAATAAAAAAAATGCAAAATTTTGCTATTCACTCGTGGAATAATCATTGAATCTATTGCTGGGTTACTTGAAATGGTTTAAAATGATGTGATACATAAAATTCTTCATTGAACCTATTGCTGGGTTACCTTAATTGATGTAATATACTGTGAACTAAAGAAAAATCATTTTTACTTACTCTTATAAAACAAAAGAAAAGCTGTAATTCTTTATTTAGTTTATTATAAACAATATAATTTTCAAAATTCACACATAAAGTTGTGAAAAATGTCGTAAATTTTACTTTACACATAATTTCCTCTTTTTTGCTATTTTCTGAGTGGCATTCCTGAAACATTGAGAGCAAAATAATTTTTACAATGTTGTTTCTGAATTTATGTTGACATTTATATATTAAAGCAAAATATACAATTTGTGCTAAAAATATAAGTAAAAAATAACAGAAATTCTGTTAAGGCCCTACATCAGTAACACTCCGAGATAGAACGGCTAATGTTATTTCAATGGAAGAAATTTATCGCTTTCATTCCTTTGCATTTTGCTCAAATTTAATAATTTTTGTTGTTTTGAAAACCTGTAGGTTTAAACTATGCACGTCATTTTGAAATTTTATTTCTTTTTTTAATTTTAAGGCGATACAAGTGCGTTATTTTATAGTCTTTAAAATTCACCTTTAATGTCTTATTACGAAAAATCTGTTTGACATTTTAAAATTTGGTAAAACAGCATGCAGAGTTTAATTATCTAGCTTTCAGAAAATATTTTTTATTTTGATTTTTTTTTAAATTTAATCCATGCTATTTGTATAAAAAGTTGAAGCACTTTTATTTAAAATAGTCGAAAATGGTGTTTAACTCCGCCTTTAAAAGGGAGACGCCTTAAAAGTAATTAGGGTGAAAGACGATATGGGTTTACCCTGTAGGGAGTCTTACAGGGACGAAGGTGTAAAATATTGCCTGTGGCTATTAGTAAAATGTTGTTTGCTGCTTTAGGATGAAAAAATAAAAACATCCTTTTCTGAATGCATGATATTTCACGCAAGAAGTCCGATCAGAAATGAATTTCAGAAATGATGTAAATACATGTTGATTTCAAAAAGTTTGTTTAACTAGGCATCTAATCTCAAATGTACTTTAAAAGCATTATTGATTTCGAATAAAATCAATTTACCATTTTTATTATTTTTCTTCCATATATTTGAAGTTTAATTTCTAAAAAAGATTCTTTAATTGCGTACAACATCAAAGTGATATATTCGTTAATTCATAAAACATAATAGAATTAACTTTTTGTCATCTGCAGTCGACAAAGGGAAAAGAAGAAAGGGCAGAAAGAAAATAACAATGGTTCTGACATTAAAAATGAATAGATATATTCGCGAATAAATACATTTCTATTAAATTTTTCTATATATTTTTTTTTTGTATCATTCTTTTAGACAATTCTTAATGAATTAGTTTAAATGTTCCTTTTCATAAATATTTCTATTTTAATCAATAAAAGTTTGCAGTATACCCACTCTAAAATATAAAGTAATTATTATGCAATTCATGATTAAATTGGATAACACTAATTTAAAAGATAGAAATATATTTATTTTGACACTTCTATCGAAAATTATGACTAATTTACAATACTTTAGCAAATATATTCTGTTGAGGTAAAATTCACATCCGTAAATGATATATTTTTGCTTTATTGTATATAAATTGTCTTTCCTTTCTTTTTCCCTTTCAGAAAGATAAACGAATGATTTTTAAAGTTCTTATACTATTTTAACTAAATAATACGTATATATTCCAAAGCCTTTCATAGTCTAACTGATCTAAATTTTAGAATAACGGTTTTTTCAGTCACGCGAAAAGACAAACTCAATTATACTAAACCTACGGAAGATTTTTATAAAGATGTCATATTTTCATTCCAATTTTTAATTATTTTTTTTTTCTGCATAGTATAGCTGACGATGGTTACTATAGAGGCCGCTTTTTACTTTTTTCGATACTGATTGTAGATTTTAAATATGAGGATAATATCACTTTTGAAAACGGTTCCGAAAATGAAACTGTCCTGTAAAGAAAATTAAAAATGTAGAAAAAGGCCTTTGAAGAGATCGCTCTGAGCTATTAAAGGGGGGGGGGAAATATTAAAATGCACACGAGATTTATTTATAAATTTCGACCGTTGGATTATTGTCGAAAGAATTATTATAAGCTAGTAAATTGTTTCGCTTGATTAATAAGGTTTTTTTTTTTTTTTTTAATATCCGTAAAATAAATCGAAAAATAGAAAATGGCCTTTGTGCAAATCGATATCAACTAGGCAAAGTAAGGAAAAAAAAAACTTAAAGCTATTAAAACACAGACGATAAACTTTTATAAATTCCTTTCATAGCATTAGCTTTAAAGCGAAGGCATTGTTTCGTTTAACTGCAGTAGCTTCTTTAAAATAAATGAAATCGTAAAGGCTATTCAATGTAAGAGAAAAAAAAAATATATATATATATATTTTTAAATGTAGGCGAGATATCTTTATAAATTTCTACAATGGGATTTCGCTTGACTGAAGTAAGTCACTTTAAAATACCTGTATCGAAATCAAAAATTGTAATACGGTCTTTGTACAGAAAGATCTCAGCTGTTCAATATAAAAAAGATTATTAAAATATAGACGAGATATTTCTATAAATTTCTGTCGCAGGATTTCGCTTCATTGAAGTAAACACCTTTAAAATACCCGTAAAAAAATCAAAAAATATAAAGAGGTATTTGTACAGAAATATCTCAGAAATTCAATGCTAAAAAAATCATTCAAAAAATTAAAATGTTGACGAGATATCTTTATAAATTTCTATAATGGGATTTCTCTCTATTCAAGTAAGCCACTTAAAATACCCGTAAAAAATCTAAAAAATGTAAAAATGTCTTTGTACAGAGAAATCTCCGATATCTAATGCCCCCCCCCCCCCCCACCCGAAAAAAAGTTTAAAGACAATTATAATACAAACGAGATATCTTTAAAAATTTCTAAAATGTGATTTAGCTCTATTGAAGTAAGTAATTATAAAATACCCGTGACAAAGTCGAAAAGATATAAAACGTTCTTTGTAAAGAAAGATATCAGTTATATAATGAAACAAAAATTACAAGTATTAAAATGATCTTTAGAAGTGACTTTTAAATGATCATAAAGATATCTTTATAAATTTCTACCATGGGATTTTGCTTGATTGAGGTAATCATCAGTTTATATTTACTTGTAGACGAGATATCTTTATAAATTTCTAACATTCAATGCTAAAAAAATCATTTAAAAATATTAAAATGTGGAATAGAAAAATATACAGTAGACTCCCTCAAATCCGCACAGCTTGGGACCAGAGGTTTTGCGGATTTCTGGTCATTGCTTTGTTTACATTTTTTAAAAAAGTAATTTGAATGTAATTAATAATGAAATCAAAAGTATAACGAATGCTTACAATATGCTAAAATATTAAAATAAGTAATAAACTAAAATAATAAAAATTAGATAGTTTTTAAAATGATAAAAATACTAAAAGCAAAGGTCAAGTTAATAATCAATAATGTACAATTAAATATTCATGATAGAGATGAAATGTGTTTTTCCTAAATTATTCAATGAAATTTGCCTCATAAAGGTACATTACTAATTCACATCAAGATCATAAAATAATGGAGCTTTATTTCAAGTTTAGTCAGATTTAATAACTAAAAAAGCTTGATTAATACATAAATATATTTGGTAAGATTGTGATTACCAATGAAATCAGCAATATCTTTATTTTTTCAGAAATAAGTTATTCTTTCTTCATGAAAAAACATGAATTCAATAACTTTAACAAAAAGTACAAATGAAAAAATATATGGAATTGATATAAAACTGAAAAAGTCAAATTTTGCACCTACATCTGAACTGAATGTTTCATTGTTTACATCCTTAAAATATGTGCGAATTTTAGAGAGTTGCGGATTTTAGGAGTGCGGATTTGAGGGAGTCTACTGTATATATATGAACTTCAAAACTTCATAGGATTTCGCTTGATTGAAGTAAGCCCCTTTAAAACCCCCATAACAAAATCGAAAAAATATAAAACGGTCTTTGTACAGAAAGATCTCAGATATCCAAAGCCAAAAAATCATTTAAAAAGATTTAAATGTAGAAAAGATACATTTATAAATTTCTACTATAGGATTTCGCTTGACTGAAGTAGCCTCTTTAAACACATGTAAACAACACCAAAAAAGTACAAAACGGTCTTCACACCGAAAGATCTCAGCTATCCAATGACAAAAAAATTATTTAAAAATATTAAAATGTAGAAGAGATATTTTTATAAATTTCTACCATTGGAATTCACTTGACTGAAATAGCCTCATTAAAACTCCTGTAAAGAAAAAAAAAAAAAAAATACAAAACGGTCTTTGAACCAAAAAATTTCAGCTATCCAATGCCAAAAAATCATTTAAAAATATTAAAATGTAGAAGAGATATTTTTATAAATTTATGCAATTGAATTTCACTTGACTGAAATAGCTTTTTAAAAATTCCCCTAAACAAAGACGAAAAAGTACAAAATGGTCTTTGTACCGAAAGATCTGAGATATCGAAAGCCAAAAAATAATTTAAAAATATTAAAATGTAGAAGAGATATTTTTATAAATTTCTACCATTGGATTTCACTTGACAGAAGTAGCTTTTTTAAAATGCCCCTAATAAAAGTCTAAAAAGTACAAAACGGTCTTTGTACCGAAAGATCTTAGCTATCCCATGACAAAAGAATCATATAAAAATATTAAAATGTAGACGAGATATTTTTATAAATTTCTACCATTGGAATTCACTTGACTGAAGTAGCCTCTTTAAAACACCGGTAAACAAAGTCGAAAAATTACAAAACGGTCTTTGTACCGAAAGATCTTAGCTATCCCATGATAACAATATCATTTAAAAATATTAAAATGTAGACGAGATATTTTTATAAATTTCTACCATTGTAATTCACTTGACAGAAGTAGCTTTTTTAAAATTCCCCTAAACAATGTCGTAAAATTACAAAACGGTCTTTCTAACGAAACATCTTAGCTATCCAATGACAAAAAAATCATTTAAAAATATTAAAATGTAGAAGAGATATTTTTATAAATTTCTACCAATGGATTTCACTTGACTGAAGTAGCCTCTTTAAAACACCTGTAAACAAAGTCGAAAAAGTACAAAACGGTCTTTGTACCGAAAGATCTTAGCTATCCCATAACAACAGAATCATTTAAAAATATTAAAATGTAGACGAGATATTTTTATAAATTTCTACCATTGGCATTCACTTGACTGAAGTAGCTTTTTTAAAATTCCCCTAAACAAAGTCTTAAAAGTACAAAAAGGTCTTTGTACTGAAAGATCTTAGCTATCCAATGACAAAAAAATCATTTAAAAATATTAAAATACAGTAGAGATATTTTTATAAATTTCTACCATTCGATTTCACTTGACTGAAGTAGCTTTTTTAAAATTCCCCTAAACAAAGTCGAAAAAGTACAAAACGGTCTTTGTACCGAAAGATCTGAGATATCGAATGCCAAAAAATATTTTTAAAATATTAAAATATAGAAGAGATACTTTTATAAATTTCTTTCATTGGATTTCACTTGACTGCAGTAGCTTTTTTAAAATTCCCTTAAACAAAGTCAAAAAAGTACAAAACGGTCTTTGTGCCGAAAGATCTGAGATATCCAATGCCAAAAAAACATTTAAAAATATTAAAATGTAGAAGATATTCTTTTTTTTGTTATTACTACCATTTGATTTCACTTGACTGAAGTAGCTTTTTTAAAATTATCCTAAACAAAGTCGAAAAAGTACAAAACGGTCTTTGTACCGAAAGATCTGAGACATCGAATGCCAAAAAATCATTTAAAATTCTTTAAAAGTAAAAAGGCATATTTATAAAATTCTACTATAGGATTTTGCTTGAATGAAATAGCTTCTTTAAAACACCTGTAAACAAAATCAAAAAAGTACAAAACAGTCTTTGTTCCGAAAGATAACAGCTATCCAATGCCAAAAAAATCATTTAAAAATATTAAAATGTAGAAGAGATATTTTTATAAATTCCTACCATTGGATTTCACTTGACTGAAGTAGCTTTTTTAAAATTCTCCTAAACAAAGTCGAAAAAGTACAAAACTGTCTTTGTACCGAAAGATCTGAGATATCGAATGCCAAAAAATCATTTAAAAATATTAAAATGTAGAAGCGATATTTTAATAAATTTCTACCATTGGATTTCACTTGTCAGATGTAGCTTTTTTAAAATTCCACAAATAAAAGTCTAAAAAGTACAAAACGGTCTTTGTACCGAAAGATCTTAGCCATCCAATGACAAAAAAATCATTTAAAAATATTAAAATGTAGAAGAGATATTTTTATAATTACTACCAATGGATTTCACTTGACTGAAGTAGCCTCTTTAAAACACCTGTAAACATATTAAAAAAAGTACAAAACGGTCTTTGTACCGAATGATCTCAGCTATCCAATGACAAAAAAATCACTTAAAATTATTAAAATGTAGAAGAGATATTTTTATAAATTTCTACCAATGGATTTCACTTGACTGAAGTAGCCTCTTTAAAACACCTGTAAACAAAGTCGAAAAAGTACAAAACGGTCTTTGTACCGAAAAATCTTAGCTATCCCATAACAACAGAATCATTTAAAAATATTAAAATGTAGACGAGATATTTTTATAAATTTCTACCATTGGAATTCACTTGACTGAAGTAGCTTTTTTAAAATTTCCCTAAACAAAGTCTTAAAAGTACAAAACGGTCTTTGTACCGAAAGATCTTAGCTATCCAATGACAAAAAAATCATTTAAAAATATTAAAATACAGTAGAGATATTTTTATAAATTTCTACCATTCGATTTCACTTGACTGAAGTAGCTTTTTTAAAATTCCCCTAAACAAAGTCGAAAAAGTACAAAACGGTCTTTGTACCGAAAGATCTGAGATATCGAATGCCAAAAAATATTTTTAAAATATTAAAATATAGAAGAGATACTTTTATAAATTTCTTTCATTGGATTTCGCTTGACTGCAGTAGCTTTTTTAAAATTCCCTTAAACAAAGTCAAAAAAGTACAAAACGGTCTTTGTGCCGAAAGATCTGAGATATCCAATGCCAAAAAAACATTTAAAAACATTAAAATGTAGAAGATATTCTTTTTTTTTTTTGTTATTACTACCATTTGATTTCACTTGACTGAAGTAGCTTTTTTAAAATTATCCTAAACAAAGTCGAAAAAGTACAAAACGGTCTTTCTACCGAAAGATTTGAGACATCGAATGACAAAAAATCATTTAAAAATCTTTAAAAGTAAAAAGACATATTTATAAAATTCTACTATAGGATTTCGCTTGAATGAAGTAGCTTCTTTAAAACACCTGTAAACAAAATCAAAAAAGTACAAAACAGTCTTTGTTCCGAAAGATCACAGCTATCCAATGCCAAAAAAATCATTTAAAAATATTAAAATGTAGAAGAGATATTTTTATAAATTCCTACCATTGGATTTCACTTGACTGAAGTAGCTTTTTAAAACTTCCCTTAAACAAAGTCGAAAAAGTACAAAACGGTCTTTGTACCGAAAGATCTGAGATATCGAATGCCAAAAAATAATTTAAAAATATTAAAATGTAGAAGAGATATTTTTATAAATTCCTAGCACTGGATTTCACTTGACTGAAGTAGATTTTTTAAAATTTCCCTAAACAAAGTCGAAAAAGTACAAAACGATCTTTGTACCGAAAGATCTCAGCTATCCAATGACAAAAATTCATTTAAAAATATTAAAATGTAGAAGAGATATTTTTATAAATTTCTTCCATTGGATTTCATTTGACTGAAGTAGCTTTTTTAAAATTCCCCTAAAGAAGGTCGAAAAAGTACAAAACGGTCTTTGTACCGAAATATCTGAGATATCGAATGCCAAAAAATAATTTAAAAATATAAAAATGTAGAAGAGATATTTTTATAAATTTCTTCCGTTGGATTTCACTTGACTGAAGTAGCCTCTTTAAAACACCTGTAAACAAAATCAAAAAAGTACAAAACGGTCTTTATACCGAAAAATCTCAGCTGTTCAATGCTAAAAAAATCATTTAAAAATATTAAAATACAAACGAGATATCTTAAAAATTTCTATCTTGGGATTTCGCTCTATTGATGTAAGCCACTATAAAATACTCGTAACAAAATCGAAAAAATATAAAACGGTCTTTGTACAGTTCAATGATCTCAGCTATTCAATGCTAAAAAAATCATTTAAAAATATTAAAATGTAGAGGAGATTCTTTGGAAAATGTTTAATGTGCAATCTCTGACATAATAATCACGATCTGTATGTTGTCTTTTAAAATTACATATAAATGATTCAATTTCACTTGAAACTATCTAACAAAAAAGGTCAATGTCGACTTGTTTTAAAACGGATCCGAGTGTTTTGGTCAGAAATTATCTCGAAGAAACTATCCAAATGCACATATCCCTCGGGCTATCAGTATTGAAAAGGTGCGAGAGTTTTTAGCATTTGCTAATGACTTTTTTCTTCCTGGGGTATCTTATCCCCTTTTTATCGCCTGGAGGTAAAGGGTGGCGTGAGATGACCATTTTCTTATCAATTACAAGCTAGGAAAATATCATTGGTCTTTTAAAGTGTCAATCTTTGGGTTCGGGATACGCCTTCCTGGTGGCAACACGCATAGGTTTGTGATAGGATTTTGAGTTTCGGTTTGACAGATGCAGGCTCTTAAATTAAATTATGAAAAGCAACAGCAGAAAAGACGCGATTTTCCTCAAATGATCGTGGAAAAAGCGCTATTTCTATCAGAATTGCAGAGAAACTGTGATTTTTGTCAAAAGATCGAAGAAAATCTGTTTTTCGTCGAAAAGATCGTGAAAAAAGACGCGATTTTTTTCAAAAGATTGCTGATAATACGTAATTTATGTCAAAAGATCGCGGAAAAAAAGCACTTTTTCTGACTAAAGGTCTAAAAAAAACGCGTTTTTTGTCAAAGACTAGCAAAAAAAACGCGATTTCTGTCGAAGGATCGCAAAAATGACGCAGTCTCTTTCAAAGAATCGCGAAAAAGATGCGATTTTCGTAAAATGATAGCGGAAAAAACGCTATTTTTTCAGAATTGGGGTGGGGGGGGGGGTTAAGACACAAAAATCTTCAAATTTTCTTTTAAAAAATTGCATTAAAATTGTTATGCTTAAAGTGACGTTTTAATCATGTTTCTGAGGAAATATTTTATTCATTTTGGTTTGCTTTCAAAATCTAGTCCCCTTTTTTTTTTTTTACCATTTTTCAAATTTAATTTGTTATAACTCAACAACCGTTAAAGATAAATTCTTCAAATTTCAAACATGTCTTCTTGGATTGTTTTACTTTAATTCTGATTCAGCAAATTTGAAAAAATATTTACTTTTGAAAATATGTATTTAATAAAATTTACATAATTTTTTTTTTAAATTTAAATTTAAATATTATTAGTTTTTTTAAAATTAATATTTTAAAAAATGCAGAATCAAAATTAGTATTCAGATATTTCTGTTTATAGAATTTCGATTTTTTTACATTTAAATAAATATTTTGAGTTATAATGATTTTAAATTACCCTACTTTTTTAATAATTTGTTAATTTTTATTTATTTTTTTAAATTGTGACAAGATTTATCATGTAATTTTGTTTACAAATAATATGGTTATTTTTCACAAAAGAATTCAAAATTTTAACTCAATAAATAAAACTCATTTTCAATTGTGTAGTTGATCTTCTTAAATATATTCAAATTTCAATCAAAAATTCTAAAACAAAATGCCTATAGACGTAACATTACGGAGCATACCTGTGTGGTGACCGGGTTAGAATTGTCCCACTGTAGCTCATGCATGTCGTAAGAGGCGACTAAAATGGCCCCCAATTCCAAGGTGTGTGGTACCGTGCTGATGGAATGAATGGCATCTGGGGTAGATGATGTCGCTAACGGTCCCCTCGAGGAACCAGGCGGAACCTCGTTGACTGTACGCCTTGCACCTGTACAGGGAGGCTATGCAGGTGTGGACCTTTTGTTCCTCCCAGTTCTGCGGTCCATTTATGGATAAAAAAAATATAAAAAATCAAAAAGAAGAAAAAAATACAGGGTTGGGTTCTCCCTTGGGAGGTACCCAATCAGCTTGTGAAACGGCTTCTTTGAAGCCGGGTCCTAGCACCAAGGAGGAAACCAGCAACCTTGCTGCTGTTGTAAGTGGCGATGCGAGCAGTAGCTTGCAACACACTAACACTGCAGTCGGGGTGCAGGGAGTACTCACAAAAACTCAAAAGCGCAATAGGCGCAAAGCAGCTAAGAAAAAAGAACAAAGAGCCGCAGCAGAATTAACTGAGGAAGAGAAGGTAGGGGGAACCAAAAGTCTTAGGTCTGAGGTTTCAACTCCTTCTCCTGCTCAAGCAGCATTGACAAAAAAACCACGGGTGGAAAACCGACCACGGTCTTTTGCACAGGCTGTAAAGGCAGTTAAGATGGCTATTGTGAAGGAATCTTTTCCTTCCCAGAAGCTGTCCGACCAGGACCTTGACTGCATCCAGGTAGAAATCTTAAAGCAGATCGATCTGATACCTTCTGGGGATTTTATGCCCAGAATTCAGAGATCTGCTTTGCAGGCTGGATCCTTAATCATCTTCTGTGACAATATTGAAACTGGGGACTGGCTGAAAAAGATCTTTGATGGCAATAACAAGGTGATTGGTGACACAGTACTCAAAGTCATGAGTGCTAGTGAACTGCCAAAGCCTGTGAAGGTTGCATTCAAGACCAGAGATGTGTACACAAAGGAGCCTAACTTGTTGCTGAAGCGGATCAACCGGTTAAACCCTGAGTTGAAGTCGGAAGAATGGCGTGTTCTCCACAAAGTGGTAGAACCACATTCTATACGATGGATCTTTGAGGTTGACCGGGAGGCTGCTGAAGCGATTAGGCAGGCAAACTTTGGTGCATATACAGGGCTGGACAGGGGAACATTTAAAATCATAAGTGATCCCAATACCAAGGTGAAGGAGAAGGAGTGTTTGGCTGAAACACAGGCAACCTCCTCTCAGGTAAGTGATTCAGATACTCTTTCTGATAGGGATAGTGAATTACTTAAAATTAATGAATTGGAAATCGATACCAGTTCTGAAGGAATCCTTCAACCGCACTCACCATTATCTATTGATGAGATTGAGGTGGAGTTGCAGGATTTGAATAAAAAGGATCAGCAGGTTAAACCCTTGTCTGATGCAGATGGGAAGGGTGGTACCTCTTCCTAATTTGCTTGCTGTTTTTATCTTAACCATGGATAATAGCAGTAAAGTAGCACAAATCAATCTTCACCATAGTCGCTCTGCATCAGCCGTTCTAGGCAGGAGACTTGCTAGAGGTGATTTTGATATTGCATTAATTCAGGAACCTTGGACACTTAATGGTAAAATCATAGATCTGAATATTAAAGGGTACAAAATCTTTTATGATGCTACCTGTGTAAGGCCTCGAGCTTGCATTATTATAAACTCGAAGCTTAATGCATTAAACCTTATTAATTATCTCGATGGTGACAATGTTGCTATCAAGGTTATTTATGAGTTTCAGGGACATAAAGATGAAATTATCTTAATGTCTGCTTATCTTTCTTTTGAAGAAAAAGATCCTCTTTCAGAGAAAATGAAAGCTCTTATTGAGCACTCTATTGAGGAGAATAAGAAATTAATTGTTGGCTGTGATGCTAATGCTCACCACATTATATGGGGCAGTACTGACTGCAACAAACGTGGTGAAGATCTTCTTGAAGACATATTAGGTTTTAACCTCTGTCTTCTTAATAAGGGCAATGAACCTACTTTTGTTACAAAAAATAGAAGGGAGGTTATTGACCTTACTATATGTAATAGCTCTTGCTATAATCATATTAAGGATTGGAAGGTGTCTGATGAAGTAACTATGTCTGACCACCGACTAATCATTTTTTCCGTTACAGGACCTACAAGACTTGTAACTGAAGGTAGGAACCCCAGGAAGGCTAACTGGGGTTCCTATTATGAGGATCTGGAGGCTGCTACTGGGAATCTAGTCGGTAAGTTGTCCTCGATAGTCGATTTGGAGCTGGCCGTTGACCAGTTGCAACATGCCATTCTCCAGTCGTACTATCAAAATTGTAAGGCTACTACTACTGACTCGCCAAGGTTAGTTCCTTGGTGGTCTAAAGAGCTCCAGTATTTTACGTAGCAAATGCAGAAAGCTCTTTAATAGAGCTAAAAAGAGTGGTGATTGGGAAACCTATAAAATTTCTCTTACCAATTACAACAAAGCCATTAGGGATGCCAAAAGAAATTCTTGGAGGAATTTTTGCAGTGGCATTAATGACATTCCTACTATGACAAAAATTGTGAAGATTATGGCCAAAGATAGGAACTGTAGCTTAAATACTATTAAGCTTCCAAATGGCAACTTTACTAATTCTGGAAAGGAAACATTAGTTGAAATGCTAAGAGTTCATTTTCCAGGTTCTAGTGCTGTCATTGATGCTACTCCCTTCTCTCCTATTTCAACAAATAGTTGTGGGAGGAGTAAATGGGAGACTGCAAAGAAGGTTGTTACCTATGATAGGGTTGTTTGGGCTATTAAGTCTTTCAAACCTTTCAAAACTCCTGGTATGGATGGCATATTTCCTGCTCTTCTTCAGGAGGGTATTCAGCTCCTTGCTCCGGTACTTTGTAGAATTTTCAGGGCATGTATTGCCTATGGACATATTCCTAGTGCCTGGAGGCATACTAAGGTTATCTTTATTCCAAAAGTAGGGAAAGATAACTATTATGAGGCTAAATCTTTCAGACCTATTAGTCTCACATCTTTTCTGTTAAAAACATTGGAAAAGCTTATTGATAGGTATATTAGGGAAACTGTGCTGAAGGCTTTTCCACTTTCAGACTCTCAGCATGCCTATCAGCCTGGCAAGTCTACGGACACTGCTTTGTATAGTCTTTCATTCATTTTAGAGAAGACTTTGAGTTCTAAAGAAGTTGCGTTAGCAATCTTCTTAGATATTGAGGGTGCCTTTGACAAAGTCCCTCTAGAGACTATTCTTCGAGCCCTCATAAGGAGGGCGTTGACGATACTATTGTTAACTGGGTCAGGGTTCTGTTATCGTTTCGGTACATTAACGCTTCTCTTGGTGGTGATGATTGCACTGTCCGTGCAACTGCCGGGTGTCCACAGGGGGGGGGGGGGTGTTCTCTCACCTGTCCTTTGGTGCCTAGTTGTTGATTCACTTTTGAATGACATAACTTCCTCAGGCTTATCTTGCATAAGTTATGCTGATGATGTTGTTGTCATTGTTAGAGGAAAATTTATAAAAACAGTTTGCTCCCTTATGTCTGATGCACTCAGACGCATTGAAAAGTGGTGCAGTACTGAAGGGCTTTCAGTCAATCCACATAAGACCACAATGGTTGCCTTCAGAAATTTGAAAAATATTGATGTGCAAAATATTGTGTTCTTTGGTCAGGCACTAACATGCTCTGATGATGTCAAATATCTTGGCATCTACTTTGATTCCAAACTTAACTGGAGGAGGCACTTTGAGTTCTGTCTAAACAAGGTCAAAAAAATCTTTTGTACTTGCAGAAATGCTGTTGGCAGAACCTGGGGCTTAAGTCCCAAGACTATACTTTGGAAATATAGGATGATTATTCGTCCTATAGTTACTTATGGTTCCATTGTGTGGTGGTCTAGAACTAGGCTGGATTTAGCTAAAATAGAATTAAACAAGCTTCAGCGGATGGTTTGTATTGCTATGACTGGCTGTATCAGAACCACTCCTACGGCTTCTCTTGAGCTTTTGCTTGGTATGCATCCTCTCTTTATGTGTATAGAGGCTGAAGCCATCATATGCATGAGGAGGCTTAAATACCTAGGCCATTGGAAAGCTTATTCAGACTATTTGTCTTGGAAAAACTTTGATAGAGAGGTTATTGGATATCCTCACTTTGGCATGCCTAGTGATGGAATGCCTGTAAAATATGCCTTTGATAAAGCATATCAAATTCTTTTGCCCTCACGGGGTGATTGGGATTCAGTTCCTACCCATATTGGCAGGAAGTGCTCTATTTGGTATACAGATGGTTCAAAAATGAACAAAAATACTGGTGCTGGTGTCTGTTGCCCAGTCGATGGTATTAAGTATTCTTATCCCTTGGGCAGTTACTCTACAGTCTTTCAGGCTGAGGTCTTTGCCATTCTTATGTGCTGCAGAATTTGTTTAGACATTGGCTATAGTAATAGATGTATACACATTTGTTCTGATAGTCAAGCAGCACTACTTGCTTTAAGTAAGCATGTTATAACCTCCCATATAGTATGGGATTGTTATACTTTACTCTGCAAATTGGCAATTAGCAACAGGGTTACTCTTTACTGGGTACCTGGGCACTCTGGTATAAGTGGTAATGAGTTGGCTGATGAATTGGCAAGGAATGGGTCTATCACCTCTTTTGTTGGTCCTGAGCCAGCTATTGGGATCTCTAGTAATCTTATTAGAACTACTGTCTTTAAGATCTTTAGAGAGAAGCAATATGTAGATTGGCGTAACATTAAAGGACAGCGACAGGCAAAAGAACTTAACCGTGGTTGTCCTAGTGTTAGGCATAAAGAGCTTTTAATGCTTAACAGGAATGGCATTAGAAAAGCCATTGGTCTTTTAACAGGGCATTGTCCTTTGAAGAGGCACCTTACTATTATTGGTGTAAAGAATGACCCAATATGTAGGGGTTGCCTTTATAAGGAAGAAACAGCTGTGCATGTTCTTTGTGAGTGCGAGGGGTTTTCTGCCCAAAGGTTTGAACACCTTGGTCGTTATTTAATTGAGCCCTGGGAGCTCTATGACATTCCTTTGAGATGTCTGCTGAATTTTGCTTCAGCGACTGGCCTTTTTTAGGACTTCTTTCTGGGGTTAGTACAATAGACCTCTGGTCGCAGTGCTTGGTTCTTTGAACCCCCATCTCTAAGTCTAAGTCTAACATTACGGAGAAGGTGTTTTCAAGTGAGTGAAGAGTCCCCTTAAGCTACATGGACAACATCTATCTTAGCATCTCTCACTCGCATATGTCGGTAAAGCTGCTATCAAATTCACCATCATTTCAAGCAACTTTTGAGCCAACGCTTGATTTCATTTAACTTTTCGCGAAATATCCTCACAACACCCAGCGTGATAGCAAACAGTAATGTTCCCCAAACTTTTTCTGCAGTCACAAAAAAGTGTCCGCTAGCCGAGACTTTTATCTTCAACTTTCAACATTTCAACCAATCAGATATAAGTGATTGATACGAATAGGCGATAAATATTGATGGCTGGTACTACTAGTAGTAGTTTTTCTCCTTGTCCCCCGACTTTAGCCAATACAATTATAATTTTTTTCTCCTTTTGAATGGGGAAAAGTTGAGGTCAAAATCAGCTGAAATGTTTGTGAATCTGATAGCAACTTAACTGCAACTGGAACACAAGATGGAATTGTCTTCATGATCACACGATTCTGCAGTGAAGCATGAGACACAAATAAACCTATCATCAGTAAACACATGTATAATTTTATTTAATTCTTCAATTAAATTTCCAGCACTGAAATTATGCTTGAAATTATTTAATATTTAACCCTTTCGGGTCTGGTGTACTATTAATAGACATGTGTTTTAATGAAATATTTTGTTTTAAGAAATACTTTTGCTATTATTTAAACAAAGTAATTATAGAATATGTCTATGCATTTACTACAGTAGACTCCCTCAAATCTGCGTCACTAAAATCCACGAACGGCAGAAATCCGCACATTTTTTTCAGATGTAAACAATGAAATTAAAGATGGCGATAAAGTCAGTGACTAACGCAATACAAATAATTCTATAACAATATCTATTTTTATATCATTTTCAACTTCTTCCTTTTTTATTAATGTCTTTCAATTTAAATTCTGCAGCGTTAAATAATGTGTTTCTTAGATGTACGATGATCAATATTTAATCGAAATAATCATTATCGTATCGCAGTTGCAGCTTGATGTAACTTGTTACATTTACTAATTAGAATGATCAATATTTAATCAAAATAATCATTATTGTATCGTAGTCCCAGCGTAATGTTACTTTCAATGACCATTTGGTAGTGTTTGTAATTCGAGGGGCAGGAAAATTTTTGTTGCATAAAATGAATATTTTAAAATTAATCAAGCTTTTTTATTTATTAACAAAGGCAAATATTTTTCTTTATAAAAAAGATTGATTTTTCCTCATCATTATTTATAGTTAGTATTGTATCTTAATTATCTATTTTATTTTAATATTTTTCTATAATTTTATTTTACTTAACTTTTTTTGTAATAATTACTTGCTTGTTAACTATTTATTTATTTAAATATTTTACCTAATTATTTTAATGTGTGAATTTTTATATGCATTCATTATAAGGCTTAACTACTAATGAAATTAATGTTTCAAAAATGTGAACAAATCAATGACCAGAAATCCGCAAAATTCTAAAATCTGCACAACGCTTGGTGCCAAGCTTTGTGGATTTGAAGGAGTCTACTGTATATGATTTCATTTATATTTAGGCATTTAGTAATAATAATAATTATCATTTTCTTAAATCTCTTTGTGTTGTTTGTGATTCTTTTATTTTAAACATGCATTTCACGCTTTAAATTTAAAATAAAAGTTACTTTCCTGAATGAATCGCATGTAATGAAGCACAAAAAGCATTAGAAAGTTTTCATGTATGTTAAATTTTATTGTAATAGAGTATTTTCAAAACATCTCCAAAATTTCTTCCTTAGACATTTCTTAGTCATATGAATATGAATTTTATAGTACACAAAACAACAACATTCATTATCTTTCAGACAGTGAAATAGTCATTAAACTCTAATTAATCTATTTTGATTAACATAATTTTCTCTAAAAATGGAATAAAAATTCGGACTTGAAAGGGTTAATATGTGATTATATGTGTACATTGCTAACTAAGCATAGGACTCAGAACACTTGGAATAGGGTTGTTCAAGTATTATATAAGCAGTAAAAGGGGAAGGGGGGGGGGGGTCCAGTGTCTGCTTATATTTCCTGTTGTGGGGAGAGGGAGTCAGGAGAATTCTTACATAAGCATTAGGCAATGAAGTTACTATAGTTCAACAACAAAAAGCAAAAGAGCATATTTGGATGAACGAACCATGGATGTTGAATATCTTGCAAAAAAAGATATGGAGCAAACTAAGACCGAAAATGTGGAACATTCGAAAGCAAAACACAATAATACACAATGCAGAAATATGGATTCACAGATCTTGGATATCAAACTAGAAATTTGGACTCCAAACACATATTTCTATGATTCTTTGAAAATTTTTATTTTTTTGCTTGAATACATATTGTATTTAATAAAGTATATTGTATTCATTAAAGTTTTTATTCAATGCTATAAAAATGCATTTAAAACCATTTTGTATTCGTTGAATTGTTGAATGCAATAAGTTACAGTATATTAACCCGACTTATTTACTTTCAATACTACAACCTCCATATGCCTGTTTATCTGCAAATTTGCTAGACTAATGTGTAATTTATTGCTGTGTAATTTTTTTTATAGCAAACAGTGTTGATATTAGAATGTCATAAATTATTATGTAAGCAAAGGGGGGGGGGGGTGGCATTTGCTTATTTTTCTTTATAAGGGGTAAAGAGGGGTACAAAATGACTAAAAATATGCTATGTAATACTTGAACGGCCTTAATAGTACTCGAAGTGTTTTACTATTTAAACTACAAGGATAATGCCCAGTTTAGCATCTTTTACACATATATTTTCAAAAGGCTGCAACTGCAGCAACAAGATGGTTGCCATCTTGTGCTGCAGTTGTGCTTGCAATTTTTTCTAAATTTCTTAAAAATTCCCTGGTTTTTGAGCATTGAAATGCAATGTGTTCACTGTTTAAAACATATTAAAAAAAAAAAAAATTGAAAAGGTAAACTGTTTCCTAAATTTTATGATACCCATAGATATATTAATTTCACATTTCAACAAAGCATTTCTTTTACTTTTTTAAAAAGGAATTTTTTTCAAAAGCAAGAACTTGCGAATTGATTTTCATAAAATTTGGATACTATTAAACTGAGTTTAAAGATAGGGATATATACCTAATTTTTATTGATTTTATTTAAAATGCACAACTTTCATTTAAAACTGAAACATTTAAAATTCATGACATTTTCTTATTTCGTAAATGAAAGAAAGAAAAAGACAATTGAATGTAGATTCTGCCATTGCAGAATTCAATTTCGCGTCCAATTAAAAAAAAAAAAAAAAAAAATTCGATAGAGGTTTTTTAGAAGGGCGACCCCTAGAATTCAATGAGCTAATTTCATTTTTTTGTGTTTATCAACATAATAGCAAACAGAACGGCGTGAAATACCCAATTGATTAACAATTTCTCTCTGAGACATTGGAATTGCGGAATAATAAAGAGATATAATTTGATGTGCTGCTTCTTCATTGACTAGATTCATCAAAAACGGATTTTTCTTTATTTTAAACGTTTTTTTATAGACTCTGAGAAAGAGGAAATGCATTCTAACAATAAAATTGTATGAATGTCTCGTTTTAACGGCCAGATTATGAAACTAGTCGTGGGAGGCCACCGTAATTCTTACCCATCATGGATATGCATTATATAATATGTGAAAATAAAATATGTGAAAACTATTTATAAAATGCATTGCAATTCCAAAACAAAATTTAAACGTATATTTAAATATTTTTAATATACATAATAATGCTCCATTAATGAATTGCTGATGAACCCATTTCGACAAATAATGTACAATACCAAACTACAATACTACCAAAGTAATACCGGATTGCGTAAGAGAAACATCCTTATAACTCCAAAAACAATAATCATATTAACTAACAGTTTACTGCGTCAGATTAAGCGTCTCATTTCCAATTAAAACATATCTTTGAATTGAAATTTGAAGAGAATACAGGATCATGAAAAATCGAAGAATGTGGAAAACAGGATTAGAAATATCTCGGCAACTATTAATCCAACCGACTTCGTTCTTGATGCAAAATTTGTGTTATTTTATTGCCTTTTACGTCCTTTCCTTAAAATAATTTAAAAAAAAAAAAAGAAAATTTTTATATACATTTCATCAGAACGAATTTTTCGAGAGTCCGAAAAAAATAGTTCCGGATAATCGAAGTTAATGATATTAAATAGGCTTCGTCCTATTCTTACTTACTAAGTACATACAAAATTTTAAGTCTCTATCTCCATTTGTTCGTGAGATAGAGCGTTTACAAACAGACTGACGGCAATTTTTTTTTTTCTAAAAATATGTCTTTCTGAATCTCCAGTATCTGAAACGTGTAAATCCGTCAAGTTTTTTCCCGATTTTCAAAACGATTGCAAGACTTACCCTATATTACGTATGATAGGGAAGTAAAAGTGGGCCACAATTTTTGACACGACACTTTTTAGCTTGTCTGAAAGAAATAGCATCGGAGGCTAAAAAATATTTACAACATCAAAGTATTGCCATAATTTACCAATTTGCCACGCGAAAAACAAAAAATGCTAACTGGTGACTTAAAAAATGCTATTGGCGAGATTTTTAACCCGTCTAATATAAAAATTCCAATAATTCTTTGCGATCATAAAAACTTTTATGTATTTTATTTGAAAAAATAAATTTGATTGAAAATGGCCGCCTTGCATATGAAAAATCTATTTTTTTTTATGACAGCTACATGATTTGAACAATTTATAATGTAAATGAAATGATGGCAATGGAACAATATTTGGTGATTTATCACCTGTGCCAAGTACGAAAATGGCTTCCTACCATATAAAAATCGAAGTGGACATGCCTAAGTCACAGCCAGCAATGCCAACAGCCTAAGTCACATAACTTAAGCTGTTGTTATACAGATTTATTTTTGTTGTTATTATTGTAAATCTTTTCATACAAAATAACAACATGAATAATTTTTATTGTTATGCTAAAAAATGTTGTTAAAACACATAATTAAAGTTTAACACTGGAACACCCAGAAAGAGTCGGTTCGACTCCGACCACGTGATTAAATTTCTATTAGAACCAGAATTTTTTTCTTGAAATAGCACAAATTTAAAACACGCAAATTTACGTTAAATAAAGCGATTAAATAATTTTAAATAAAAATTCTAGTTTGAAATAATATTATCAAACTTGAGTAAATTTTTCATGCGTTCTAGTTTTAAAAATAAAAATTTAAATATGATCTATAACGTAAAGTTTTGTTTCTGAGCTGCAAGTATATGTTTATGTTATATAGCGTGACATGTGGCAATAGGGGGGGGGGCGTGAAATGTGACACTTTGTGACAAAAAGGAGAGGGGGGGGGGTCAAAAATATTGAAAAAACGAGTGACATTTATGGGCAGCCTCATAGTTTCGGTCGAATTTTGTTCCGGCCGAATTTTCAGCAGCATTATCGCCGAAAACGCAAACAAATCCAAATTTTCAGTCGATTTCTATTTAGAATACTATAACAAAACTTCACTACTTAACCCCTTCGCGACGGGAGCCTACGAAATTTTTAATGTTTTGTCACCGGATTTTAAAAACAGAAGTTTGTACCTTATTAAATCGAGAAAATACTCCGATCAAATAAGGCAAATTTTACTGGCAGGGATAAACGAGGATTCTTAAGCCTTTTTGCGGCACGTATACATGTCGCTCGTCCCTAAGGGGTTAATAAGTTGAAATATGAAGCCTAATTGTTTCATTTGGATACGAATAATACATTTGAAAAGCCAATGTCCGCAATTCCCATCCTTTGTCGGATAATTAGGCTAATTCTTTGAGCAGCCATGCATATGATGTATACATTAGGGTGGATCGAAAGGTATAGGATTTTTTTTTTTTTTTTTTTTTTTTTTTTTTTTTTTTTTTTTTTTTTTTAGAAATCGCTAACGGCGCGGCGTGCAAAAGTGGCCTTTTATGTATACTAGTTTACAGGTCTTTTTTTTATTAAAATCCATTCATATCTTCCGGTGCCCCAAGCGCCCCAAAAATAATTAAAACTTGAGTTTTTTATGATTTTTTTTTATATTTTTTGGTTTTATTATTTTTTCTTAATTACTTTTGGCGCGGGGTGCAAAAGCTATCTTTTATCTATCTTAGCTTACATATTTTTTAAAAATAAAATTCATTCATATCTTCCGGTGCCCCAAACGCCCCAAAAATAGTTTAAAATTGAAATTTTCTTGGAATTTTTTTTTTGTTTTATTTTATTTTTATTTTATTTTACTTTTTGAAATTCATTTGGCACTGGGTTGGAAAGTTGTTATTACAATACTACATAATTCTGCAGTTCCGATATATTTTTTTAATCAAAATCCATTCACATCTTTGATGCACCAATTATAATTAAAAACTGAAATTTTTACAAAAATTTATTAAAAATTATAATTTACGAAAAATACTTACAAATTTTGGAAACAGTTTAATTAATAACGTATAAGGTTATAAATAACATTAATTTTACAATAATAAGCGACACATAAATTTAAAAATCTAAGCATTAAATAATAAAAATTACAAAAATCGAACTTACGTAGAGAAAAGTTTTACATCCTTCAATTTGGAAATTTACATATTTTTAAAGTTTGTAATCTTTTTTGGTATCAAAGTATTTTATATGGCTTCTTGATTTTATTCTATTCAATATAAAACCGTGTTTCTTTTGTCCAGATACAGTTTCTGATGCCTCAGACACTAGTCGAACGCATCTTTCAACCGCTTGGGTATGGCATGGATATTTTGACCATTCATTCGTTTTTACAACTTAGTTCAAATTAATATTTCGCTTTGAAGTTTATTTGGGGTACTTTGAAAATTCTCACTTCTGGTGATTTTCTCTTTTTATTTCTAGCACAAATTAGCTTTCGATTGCTAAAGATCTGATATGCTCTGTGTTATCTGTGAGCATTGACAATAGCAAATTTTCGGGGTAGAAAAAAGAAAAAAAAAACTATTTTTTTGAATAACAGCATCTACGATCTTTCTTAAATTGGGTTCCAAATATCTAGAATATGTGATAAGTTTCCAAATATGACGCCCTCCTTCAGTTATGGATGGCTTTGTTTTGATATGAAACCATACAGGTGCATATGCCTTCATAATATATGTTTTAAGAGTAATGAGATTATCAGAAAGATTTTCTGTAGCCACTTACAACCTTAAAATTCTACACGCAGTTGTTAGCCCTCTTGAGTGATAAACTGGACCAGGTTTCATTAATGCCACATAAGAACCACATTCACCACATTCACCACGTGATATTGCTATGTAAATATCATAAAAATGTTGCTGGTCATTGCTGAGAACTCTTCTATCTATGTTGTCTTCCAAATAATAAAGTATAAAAAGTTTATTTTATAACATTTAATAAAATACCATTAACGATTTCTCATCATCTCGATCTATGTTTTACGTTAGATAAATTATTCTTTAACTGTTAATTTTACTTGTATTTTTTAGCTCAAAATTTGCATGAAACTTGATTTTCGGCAAATAATTAAAAGTTTTGGGTCATTAGAAGAAATTTATCAAAGTCGAAAATTATTTGGATGCATGCTAATATACTATAAAATGTATCTTTTTTTTATCCCGCTGATAAAATAATTTAAAATAAATTAAAAAACAAAAATTATAAATTTTCATAGAATTTCAATTTTTTTACTATTTTGGGGGTGCTTGGGGGCACCGGAAGATATGGATGGATTTAAATAAAAAAAAGGATTGAACTAATATATATAAGGCAACTTTCGCAACATGCGCCAAAAATAATTTTAAAAATATTAAGAAGCGAAAAAATATATATATAAAATTTATAAAAATTTCAATTTTTAACTATTTTTGAAGCGTTTGGGGCACCGGAAGATATGAATGAATTTCAATAAAAAAACATATGTGAATTAGTATGCATAAAAGGCAACTTTTGCACCCCGCGCCGATTCGATTATCCGAATTTCGATTTTTCGATCCACCCTAGTATACATAGCACAAAGTTAGTTCAATTAAACACATAGCACAGTTGAAAGCTTCTGTTCTAAAGTTTCCGTCAATAAACACGAAATATATCCGTTATAACTTTTATGCGGTTCTGTATATGATATACAGAATTTATGTACACGAAGTAATACAGGGCTCCCAAATGGTCCGCGAACTGAACATCAGTATTTTTTAACAGAAAATTTAATAATACGTTTGAGCTAGAATCAACTTCCAAACGTGGTTTCTTGACAATTTGCAAGAAAATTCTAAAAAGAAAATTTCTCTAAAAAAATTCTGATGTTCAGTTCGCGGACCATTTGGGAGCCCTGCAATATTAAAACTAGTCGGATGTGGCAATCCCAAAATTTTCTCCTATCTCATACATGTTAATATTTCCAGAAAAATGAAGCAAAGCAGCGTCAACTGTTAGGTGATTTACAAGAAAATTTAATCAGCAACACTTTATGTCAAGTTCTAACTGAATCTGAAGTTTGAGGAAAATCACTGCGTTAGTTTTTGGGATATATAGCTCTTGTTTAAGTGGTGAAAAATCTGCCGGGCGATGCACACCAAAAACTAATCAGCTTCAGTTTATATTAAGATCTAAATGAATCTAAAGTTTTGTCAAATTCCGTGCATTAGATCTTGAGATAGACAACCCACAAAAGTTTTGTGAAATACAGAGAGACAGACAAACATTTTGTAAAAAACACGTTTTTTGGATTCTCTGATCCCTAAAACGTGTAAATCTGTCGAAAATCAGAATTAAAAAAGTTGCATTAATCTAATACTTTATTCTTATTAAAATAGAAGAAAGTAAAAATAAAATAAAATGATTAAATTTAAAAACGCATACCACAATAGAAAAAACCTTTCCAGTAATTAATGTTTGTAGGTTTCAAAAGTTCAGTTATTGTTTTAACCTTTTAGCGGGCGGAGTTTACGAAAAAGGGCATCTAATTTTAAGCGTACTGGCATCAAGAATATTTAATTAAATTTTTAAGTTTATGAAGTATGTTAAAATAAGGTCGTTTTCATTTTATGGTAAATTTTGGTGTCAATCTATCATTTCATCATTTTATAAACAGAGTTACTCCGCGCTACAAATCACAATAGTGTAGACTCTTAACCCATTAACGCCCAAATTATTTGCTTCGCTAAAATTTAAATTTTGTATTTCCTACCACTTTTAAAAGCAAATTAACTTTTATCTAAGTTTATCGGTGATTCTGTATCATGAAATAAGGTACATAATTATCTTCCTTTTTACTGGTGGGAAAACCGCTTTCCTGATGTTTTTGTAACCGTCCTCAAACGAGGACGCTGGGCGTTAATGGGTTAATCTGCATGAATAAAAGAAAGTTCTTACACCTGTGTGTTTCTGTCAGGCTGTTGGCGTTTGCAAGGGAAATCTGGGGCAAGTAAAGATGCTAAAATTTGGATGAGGATTGTCCAAAAGAGCCTGAGGCTCTTATTTTTCATTTGTTGATAATTAGCCGAGATATTAATTAAAACATCTTGAAGCACTCATCATATTTTTTCCCAAAATTGCGTGCTGAGGCCATTCCGTATTTCGCTTGCACATAACATAGGAAAAGTGAAAACGGCTCTTTTTTCGCGTTTTTCGATCGGCTCAGCTGTTCGAAATGCGAAAAAACAAAAGGTACAGTCGAACCTCGTTAACATGAACTGTTTTCACAGTCCCCTATAAAAACGAATACAAAATTTTTATACTGATAGCACAAATTACTGTTAACATGAACAAAATTTTGATTCCCCTATAGGTTTATGTTAACGTCTTTCAACTGTACTAAACGATATCTACGTACTTTAAGCTTTCTAACGGTGCAATCTATTAAAAATGCGAATATTAACCCTTTCAAAAAAATAATTTATAAACCTCAAATTTGTGTTTTTTTCCCAAGTTTTTCAAATTGCGCACTTGATTAACTATACGAAATACGAAACAAACGAAAAGTAAACATTTAACCTATTTATGCTTTCCTTCAATATTACGTTTTAGGTGTATGCGACAATGAGGTCTTGAACTGCAGGCTTGTTTGAATAGATATTCATTTAAAAATACAAATTCATACAAATCCGAGAGTGTACGCAGCCGAAAGCAATAATTAGCATTAGGACCATCTGTAAAAATTTCATGTAAATGTATAAAATCATTCAACAACAATTTTAAGTATATACATATGGATATTATCAAAAAAGATGGAATTTGCACGTGAAGCGTAGCAAATGAGGTGCACTCGTACGATAACGAAGTTAAAAAAAATATCACTCTCATATATCAATCTCATAAAATTTTAAATAATTAATTACAATTAAAATGCGGACCAAACAATGTTCTCCCTATACCATTATGTAATGAAATACTTTTGTGTGACCTTATAAATCAATAACAAATGTTCTTTGCACCACAGATTATGCAAAATGTATATTATAATATGTACTTTATAGATGCATATCAATTTTATTATGCTCGAATGAGTGTAACACCATTAAAATGCACTTGAAACATTTTTCTCCATTGACCTTAATGTAACGGAATACTTTTGATTGTCCCTGTGATTGAACTATGCATCCAATATCATAAAATTTGAAATGACAAAATTATGTAATAATTATATATTTTAAATTTGAAATGATTCGGTAGGCTAGTTTTTGCGTTGTTATATGCGGACGGACGGACTGAACGACAACTATAGGTGCTACGTATTTACATAATTACAAACGCACCTAAAACTGAGCAACGAAGGGTTCATAAGATAGTATAAAATGAAAATAAATAGAAGAATATATTAAATATTTCAGATTTAAATATTCAAAACAGGTTAAAAGATTTTTGATGCATAAAAAAATTCATAACTCATATAGGTCTAACATCAATTGTGCTTGATATAAGTGTACTTTTTAACACAATGCGTTTTTTCGTTAATATAGTGTATTTTATTTTATACAAAGAAACTAAAGTTAAAGCACTTTAAAACAATTTTAAGTAAACTCAATTTGATCAAAATTTGACAAAATAAATTTTTCGTCGAAGCCTTTAAGTTTGCAAAGCTGGTACATGATTGATTATGTTTGACTTTTCCTTTATTCAATGTAAAAGTTTTTGAAATGTTTAAATCTCCCTAAATTTATATGAAAAAAAAAATAAATACTCCAGAAATAAAAAGAAAGACACGAAATTTAAATTTTAAATGCATTTTTTTTATTATTAGCAAACATTAGAGTATGATTAAATTTGATCACAATGAAAGATCTATAAATTCTTTAAAAAAGCTGTTTCGTAAAATGTATATCAAACATAGTAATTATTTTTAATCCTACAGTGCACGATGTTTTAACATTTTTCAACGTAGTTTAAAAGTTATTTATATTATATTTATATTATATATTATTATATTTATATTATATTATATTTATCGAAGTCATAATCCGAGTAACGGAGTGACATAGTTCTGGTAAATGAATGTAGCATACAATAGATGATCTTTCGCTTGTCAGTCAAAGTTCATTAGGTAAGACAGGCAAACAGGATCTGAAGAGAAAAATATGTCTTGAAAGAGTGACTTTCTTTTAGAGGACAATATCCGTGCGGAGAAAGAAATGAACCCCGTTTGCTGATGGCTCGCTGGGGAGTGAGAGCTGGGAGGTTAGTTTTTACATTGCGAGGGAAGAGATAGGTGGTTCCATAGAAAAGCCCTGTCCAAAAACGCATGCGTTGGGCAAGGCTCTAAGAGGACGGAGTCTGGGTGTGTGGAGCGATTAATAGTGATCTCCGAGTTAATTAACGTGCATAAGAGAGGAATAGAGTAGCTTAACAGTGCAAAGAACGCGTGTTCTGTATTTAATTTAATTTTGAACCGGATCGCCTGTATCCGAGTTCGTAATTGTAAATATTGACTTATTATTTGTAAATGCTATGTAAATAAATTGTTTATTAAGTTTATTTGAGAGTTAGTCTTCTTCACTATGTGCCTCTCATAAGTGTCTGATATCACTTAATTAAATCGGTGATGGCAGCATATTAAATTAAAGGATTATTTTTCAAAGTTTTGTTAACTTAGAGGGGAATTCGACAGTATCGATTTTCTTTTTTTAAATATTAACCGAAAGCTTCTTTGTGAATTTAACATTCAAATTTATAGTTATTATTATTTTTTAAATATTTAAATTGAGAGTTTGTACAATTTCTTTCATTTTTTAATATACACGAGAGATCGAAAAAAAAATCACATTAAATGTAAAATCCCATACTTCTAAAAATCTATGTACAGTTTTTGTAGTATATTATAATGGATATGAAAAAAAAAATTGAAACCAAAATATTCATATTTATAAAATAATAAACATTAAAAAAAAGTTATTTTTTTAAATTTAAATTTTAGTAAAATAGGCTGTTTTACAAGATTAATTTTCTTTTTTAATTTTTAGAAATAAGTATTATGTCACTACATATTATTACAGTATAATTCAAAATTGAAGAGATGGTTTCAAAGGTGAACCTCTTAATCGCGTTAATATAGTCGGAATGCCAAATAAATGATGTATGTTATTGAGGGCTATCATATCATGTTCGGTAATGAAAATAAAGTATGCAGTATTTATAGTTTATTGACTGGGACATTCAAAAAACTTCCGTTGCAGTGTGGTTAATGGGAAAAAATACGCATTGTTTTTGAATGATGTTAAATCATGCGAATCTATTAAGATTTCTATAGATCACAGAAGTGTACTACAAACTGCTTACAATAAAATAAGGCATCGCATTTATCGTTCATTTACAGGAGCACATAAAGTAATTCGATTATTGTACTGTGAGTATTCAGTGAGACTTTGCATTCATTAAACCTGCGCAATTTATAATAAACTAGTATATAACCCCCGTCAAAAATGACAGAATTTTAACCTGCGTTTCATTTTCATAAGACTTCATATAAATAAACAGAATGAAGATTTTATTATTAAAGAGTTTGTATTGTAGAAAAGCATATTTTAAAAATAGCAATACAAATGATAAGGTTTTTTTTCTTTCTCATATTAAATTTCTGAAATAGTTCAACAACTGTTCAAAACATACAGCAGTATTTATCATAACAATAAAAATAATTAGCGAAGTAAAACACAATTTCTGAAAATTTCACTAAACATTAAAATTAAATATTGATTTTTTTTTTTTTTTTTTTAAATGCATTATTTTATAAGAAGCAATGATTTTGCTGCGATTTTAGTCATATATATAGGAAGGATATGAAATAGATTCCTATCTTATCGATTAATGAAGCTTTATGCTTCATTATGGATTTGGCACCATCTAGTAGCAGTTAAAAAAAAAAGTTTCGGTAAAATTGTAGTTTTTTTATGGAAAATATGCAGAACCAAGGTGCATAGATTTAGATCAAAATCAATTTTTAGAAACTCTAACTATGTGACTTTAAAAATTCATTCCTTATTAATGAAAACTAAAATCGTTATTATTATTTCCTTCCTAAAATTTTATTACGCCAATTTTTAAAAGCTTAGCTTATATCTACTTGAAATGTGCTTACATTGTAAACTAAATTTACATTTCTTTTGAAATGTCATTAAAATGTAAGGAATATACAGTCATATATAACATATACTAATTACAATAAAACCGGTAATTTTTTTTTAGCATAATAATTTTTTAATATAATAACTTTGAAAAGTAAGAAAAATTATACTTTAATAACAGAATGTGGAAAAATAATTTTCAATCTTATTAATTCAGTCATAATAATATCTCATGTATCTATTACAACTTGAGAAATTTTTTTTTTTTTTATAATAGAAAACAAAGTTTTAAAAATTAAGTGGATAAATGTTGACATCTTAAAATAATAATAATAAAACGAAATTTAAATTATATCAAAGGAATCATGATATCAATTATATCAATTATATCAATTTATTTATACCTATTGAATGGTATTTTGAAATTATATAACAGAAACGTTCAAGAGAAATCTCTTACACATTATTACACGTTGCAATTTTTATTTAATACTATTTTTATTATTATTTTACTATAAATTCAATGGAAAAAATTCTTCGTTTACATTGATTCCGGTAGATGACAGCACAATAAAAGTTAAAGTCCGTCCACAGAGCATAAAACATAAAAAAAACCATTGACTTCAGAATATTTTTTTTTTTTTTTGAAATGTTGTAAACTTATTGCCTATAATAAATATAAACGGAAGTGAAAATAATTTTAAAGGCTTTAATAATCTAAAGGCTTTAATAGGATTTTACAAATACTTTAAAATCATAATTGAATATTATTATTATTATTATTATTATTTTAATGAATCACTTAGAGTCGTTCATTTACTTTTTGTGAAACCATCAGTCGTTTATTTTGTTTATAATAGCTTACCTTTAAATTGGAACTTAATATATTGTAATTGGATATGATATACATGTTTTTATAGGAAAAATTGCTCAACAAACATTATTTCAAACAGAGGAAATTTTAAAAGCATCAGTTTAGCATCTGTTTTCAACTAAGCCTAACGTGGCGTTTAGGTAGGTCGATGATTCACAGATCAGAGTGGTTCGTCCTGGAACCGTTCTTACACTTTTCTCAAGTCGCATTTTATTATAAGTAGATAATCGTATCTACTTGTGGATAGTATCATTCGATTCAGAATTAAATAAACGGCCAAATGCAACTATTACACATGCTCAGAGGCTTCAATACATACATGAATTATTAACTGTATCATTATAAATATCGTTGCTAAAAGGACAATAAAATTTTTCAAAAACCATACAACGTAGAATTAGATATAGCTGTACATACTGGAAAATATAACATAACTGGGTGACTATAACATAAAAATTCAAAGAGATATTAAACCTAAAAAATATCAAATATTGCTATTTTATATAACTCTTTTTTTAATCTTGTTCTGATCTGTTTATGATGACGATTAATTTATTTTAGGGTGTTTCAAAGAAGTTTTTTCACTTCAATAAAATTGGAGCTTATTTAAACTTCATTTGGAATTTCAAAAAAATAAATTCAGCTCAGTAATATTCTTTTCTTTTTACAGTGTAGTTAAAACAAAACCCTTGCTAAAAATTTAAATATAGCATTGTGAAAAGTGCTCTTCGAAAGGAGGTCGCAAAGTTGCAATGCCGCCGTGATCCGTGCAGCATTTTTTCAGATAGGTTTTTAATTAACTTTTAAAGAAATCGGACGTGTATTGATTTTCAGTCAATTAAAACTAGCCGCGAATCCCTTATATATATGTGTGTGTGTATACATATATCAACTTCTTAAATCGCCATGTAAAGTCCTAAATGTGCTAGGCCTTTCGGAAGATTTGAGTCTTTCTTTGTCAGGGGCAAAAAAGACGTGCTTCTACTATAAAAGGAGCAGCTAGACTGAAATGAAAGATGAGGGAAAGGGAACAAGCTGAAGAAACAGCTAATAGGAAAGCACAAGACAATAGCCAATCACAGGAGAGTATAATAATAATAATAATAATAATACAAACACAGAACAGAAGGAGAATAATGATGCCAAATGGAAAAACAATGCAATTAAAAATAAACTATAATAAAATGAAAACACACGCATATATGGGAGTACAATAAATTGAAAAAAAAAAAAAATATATAGATATCTATATTATAAAGGCCAAACGTATCTGTGCGTAACGCATACGTCATTTTGCGCATGGCAACACTTTCAAACTCATTTTAGTATTGCAATTTTTGCTACTAAAAGTTTTTAAGCTTTTTAATGTCGCTCATTTTCAATTTTTACACCATCGTGTAGGGGAAAAAATGTACTTTTAAATGAAATTTGTTTGAAATCTGTATCTTAATTTATTTTTGAAATATTATTTTTTTTATAGATTTTAATACCGCTTTTCTAATCGTGGCAACAGGAGTACTTCATTCCTATTTAAAGCAAAGGAAAAAAGGGAAAAAATTGAGTGCTGTATCTTTATGTTGCTATTTTCGCAATAAAAGAGAAAAAATAGAAATTTAAATACCTTCTGTTATAAAACCCGGTGAATTTTGACTTCATTTACAAAATTTGATTTACACGTGAAAGAATATCAACAGTAATATCTATGATATTTCAGTTAATAGCACCCCATTGAAACTTCAAGTTTTGAATCAAAATTATCAAATTAAAATGCCAATTTTTTCTAAGCGTGAATACAGATGTAAAATGTACATTTGTAAATTTTGATATGGTGAAAATGACGCCGGGTTTATATTTCACGGGATAAAAAAATTCTATGGTTGAGTTAAAGTTGAAAAAATTTTGCTTTTTATCATTTTGGAATACTAGCATAAGAATCTTAATTGATAACTTTATCATAATAACATATTTTTATTATTTTTTACTGCTTACATACACGATTAAAGTTTAATTTTAACAATTTCTACAACTGCGTTTTATAGAAATAGTATTTTGTTAATTTGACGGCAAATATCGTTTGTTTAAGAGTTAGACGTACCAATATAAAATGCATTTTTTACTGTAACTAATTTTGTAGGTTTATTATAAGTTAATGAAACAGTTCCTTCTTAAACATTTTCTTTCGTCAAAATTTGACGGGTTCTACCTTGTATATATAAGCCTAATACTAACTTATATAAAAAATAAATTATATGGTAGTGTTGAAAAGGTTTTGTATAATTGTTATTAACAATAACTTCACGATTAACATAAAAACCTAAATTTTCAAAATAATCCAATTCAGAGATATTATTGGCATTAAAGATAATTTTAGTATTTTGAAAATTAAAACTATGGCCGGAATTCCAAGGGTGCTTGGCAACATAAGATTTAGATATGTCTTGATTAATGACATTATTAGAGTGTTCTTTTAGATTTCGAGATTTCTTTTAGTTTGACAATACAAGATAAATCACAGCCATTACAAGGAACATTATAAATTTCCTATTTATGAAGATCAAGAACAGGAGATTTAGTGGAGAAGAATTTGAATTTATTGACAGGTTTAAAGATAAAGTTAAAACCACTTGATTTACTTAAAAAAAATGAGTTACCACCTTATTGAGTTACCCCTTTTTGTACTCCCTAAAAATATGGTAAAACAACATTATTTTTTGAGAACTAACTCATCGGATCTTCATTTCTAATGTCAAAGCGAAGTTCTTACCAAATTTTGGTGAATGGACATGATTTGTCTTTAGAAAACCCTATTTTACCTATTCGAAATAAAATATGTTTCGCTAAATAGGAGTATGTAATAAAAATATATATATATATATATATATATATATATACATATATATATGAAAAATAAAGCAAAGTATACGTAAAAAACTAAATTTTATAGGGATTTCAGATCGAAAAAAAAGTTATGTATGTTAAAAAGTATGTTGAAAAATTAATTTAGAAAAGCTGAAACGTTTAAATCATGCCCTTTTTCTGCCTTTTTTGCTGTCATATCTTAAAAAAGTAACAGAGCAAAATTTATTTATTTAAAAAAAAAAGTTCACTAGCTCGTGCTACCACCGGTAAAAGTATGTAGCTGAATTTTTGAAAGTTGCGCTAGGAGCCCACATTAAACTAATGTATTCTAAGGAAAATTTTTTGGAAATAAGATGAATTCCAATCATGAAATTAGGCGTGATTTTCAGGATAAACGTTAAATGCATAATAAAAGTGGTTTCTTTCTTTTTGTTTTTTAAATTTAACCTTTATACCATGTATATTACTATACGTGTTGTCCTTATGTTTAAAGGTTATTTTCAACTTTAGGAAATACAGATTATCGATTTTTAAAATTCGGGCAATTGTAAAATATGATTTCAGGTTTTAAAATTACTTTACGCTTGAAGAATTTCAACGATTTCTCATGTTCAACTTTATAGAAGTTTTGAAATGCAATTACATTTTGAAAGAGACACAACGAGTAAAACTACTCTATTTATTTAATTTCGAGTGCGTAAAGTAATTTCAACAATTAAATAAAGTTTTATAAATAGCGAGACATCGTAAAAGCTTGTTGTGAAAACTGAAAATATATGTTAGTCACCAGCATTTATAAAATTTTAAATTTTCTGTGAAAATGATCATAGGTTGGGAAATTAGGGGACTGGTAATTTAGGTTTACAAATATGGATATAAAAGTTCTAATCCCTTTAAAACATCAGTTTAACTATCAGTAATATAAATTTACACAATAACAAAATTAAAGTCTTTAAGCAAGTAAATGATCAGCAAATCCTCAAAATTTTTTATTGTAAAGCAGTTAAGTTAAATAATCATGAATATTTCTTACTTTCTTGGCCACAATGTCTTGAAAGTATTTTCGAAACTCGGATGAAAATATATATTTTATGAGGTAATATTCATCAGTACTGACATTTATTGGTTTCGTTTTAAAGAAAAAAACGATCAGCTGTAAGAAATAAAGTAAAAATGCAAAAAAAAAAAAAAAAAAAAAAAAAAAATCGAACAGTTTAATTTTTTATGAGGAAAAAGAATGGAGGTACGCATTTGTGTACCTCAGGTCTGAAGAGGTTAAATAATGCTTCTGTTTCTTTTTCTGTTGCCATATTTTAAACGAAACAGAGGAAAAACAAGTCGAAAATTGCACGTCAAACATATAAAAGGAGATGCGTTCGTACTATAACGAAGTTTTAAAAATATCCATATCTTAGTGCAATAGTATGCAGTATAGTATCCGATATCTTTTGTGTGTCCCTGTAAATACTATCTGGATACAGGAAGTAAGTTGTAGTAAACCTCAGTAGCGTATATCAGTTTCACAAAATGTAAAATCGTTTAATTTAATTAAATCGCGCCCCATATTAATTAAATCGTTACCCCCTATACCATTATGTAATGGAACATTTCTGCATGGCCCTGTAAATTAATAACAAACATTCATTGCACCAAAGATTGTACAAAATATATATTTTAGTATATACTTCATAGATGCATATCAATTTTATTATGTTAGAGTGTGACATCATTAAAATACATTTAAAACTATTTTTCCCGTTGATCGTAATGTGACTGAATACTTTCGATTGTCCCTGCAATCAAACTATACATCCTATTTTCATAAAATTTGACATTATTCGACAAAATTATGTAATAATTATATATTTCAAATTTCAAACGATTTGGTTGGTTAGTTTTTATTCTGTTATATGCGGAGAGATGGACTAAACGACGGCTATAGGCTCTACGTATTTACATAATTACGAACGCATCTAAAAATTAATGAATTCATTATTACGTACATTCTACCATATAGAAAAGAGGTGCATGTATTTTTTATAATCACGATCAAACCCACATCAAATTAACGCGTCGTAAAGGATTTTTTTCGGATATATCACGAATTAAAGACATAAAATTTGGCGTCATTTTGAAGATAAAAGAGACGTTACAAAATATTTTTACTTTTATACTTTACAAGGCGGAACCCGTCGAAATTCGACAAAAGAAAATCTCTAAAAAAGAACTGTTTCATTGATTCATAATAAATCTATTGAATTAGTTACAGTAAAAAATACATCTTATATTAGTCAGGCTGATTCTCAAACAAATATTATTTTAAGCTAAAATTAACAAAATGCTATAAAACTCAATTATCCAAATTATTAAACGAAATAAAAACGAAATTCACCAGATTTTACAACAGACGATATTTCTGAAATAGTATAATTATTTTAACTTCTGTTTTTTCTTTCAGTCTTAAGAGAAAATGGTGTGATTCTGGTCACAATTACAAAATTGGTACTAAAAACTATTTTTAAAAAAATAATATCACAAAATTTAATTAAGATACAGCTCTGAAACAAATCGCATTAAAAAGTACATTTTTTTTCTCTATACGACGGCGTAAAAAATTAAAATGTGCGATGTTTAGAAGTGTAAAATTTGTAATAGAGAAAAAAATGTAAAACCGAAATTACCGGGGAAAGTGTTGCCATTCACAAAATGGCGTATGCGTTACGCACAGATACGTTTGACCTTTATAATATAGATATTTTACTACAGTTTATCCTTATTCTTAAAATTTAATTTCAATAGCGACGATTTAAGAAATACAGATTATTCCTTTTTTGAATTCGAGTGATTATAAAATATAATTTAAGATTTTCAAATTAGTTTACGCTTGAAGAATTCAAAATTTTCTCATATTCGACTTTATGAAAGTTTTCGAAATGTAATTACATTTTGGAAAAGAATATACAGCAAGTAAAATTAATATATTTGCTTAGTTTCGAGTGCAGAACGTAATTTCAGGAATTAAGTAATGGATTATAAATACCAAGACACCGTAAAGTTTGTTATATAATTTAAAATTTATACATCAGCATTAATAAAATGTTTAATTTTCTTTGAAAATTAGTATGGATTGAGAAATAAAATCAGAAAATCTAAAAAGATAGTTTAAATTCTTCCTTTTTTTCACTTCCCTGTTGCCATATGTTACATTGAAAAAAAAAAATTGGAAACTGCACGTGAAGCGTAGCAAATGAGGTGCGTTCGTACGATAACGAAGTTTTTAAAAATATCACTGTCATATATAAATCTCATAAAATTGTAAATAGTTAATTACATTTAAATTGCGCACCAAACAATGTTTTCCCCATGCCATTATGTAATTGAATACTTTTATGTGGCCTTGTAAATCAATAACAAATGTTCTTTGCACCACAGATTATGCAAAATGTATATAATAATATGTACTTTATAAATGCATATCAATTTTATCACGTTCTAATGAGTGTAACGATGACCATTAAAATGCATTTTAAACATTTATTTTCCCCCATTGACAGTAATGTTAATATGTTATTTATTGTTGCATATCAAGTTTATTATGTTCGAATGAGTGTAACACTATTAAAATGCATTTGAAACATTTCTTTCGCTTTGACCGTAATGTAACGGAATACTTTTGATTGTCCTTATAATTCAACTATACATCCGATTTTGATAAAATTTGAAATGACTCGACAAAATTATGCAAGAATTATGTATTTTAAATTTCAAACGATTAAAATGCATTTGAAACTTTTTTCGCCATTCACCGTAATGTAATGGAATAATTTTGATTGCCCCTGTAATTGAACTATGCATCCAATTTTCATAAAATTTGAAATGACTAGACAAAATTATGTAATAATTATATATTTTAAATTTCAAACGATTCGGTTGGGTAGTTTTTGCTCTGTTATATGTGGACGGACGGACTGAACGACAACTATAGTGCTACGTATTTACATAATTACGAATGCACCTAAAAACGGACAATTTTACTGAGATTATATTGGCGATCGAGACGCCAGAACAAGCCCCGTTTTTTAACGGAAAAAATTCCGCAAATGCCAAAAAATTTTTCGTCTTTCCCCCCAAAAGACGGAAAATCAGTCTAGAATTTACGGAATTATTTCCGTTAAAAACGGGAATCGTACTGACATTCCGATTTTTAGTACAATCTCCGTAAAATTGTGCATTTTTTTTATAGTGTAAAAATGAAACAAAAAATATAGGTAATATGTATTTTATAATAAATTCACTAAATCGCGCTTTCTAAAAAAAAAAAAAAAAAAAAAAAAAAAAAAATTATAATTGCGTTTGGTGCCGATATCACATCAACGTGTTGTAAAGGATAATTTTCGCAAAATATCGCGAATTGAAACTAGTCGTTGAGGGTCACCGTAATACTTACCCATCATGGATATGCATAATATAATGTATGAAAATAAAACATGTGAAAACTATTTATACAGTGCATTGCAATTCAAAAAAAAAAAAAAAAATTAAACACACATTTAAATATTGTTTATAAACATAGTCATGCTCTATTAACGAAGTGCTCATGAACGAATTTCGACAAATTATGTAAAACGCCGAACTATTCAATTAGTACCAAACAGCGTTAAAGAAACATCCTTATAACTCCAAAAATAATAATCATATTAACTAACAGTTACTGCTTCGGATTAAGCATCTCATTTCCAATTAAAATATATCTCTGAATTGAAATTTGAATGAAATCAAAGAATACACTAAGAAAGTGGATATCAAATGCATTGGATTATATGTATACTCGTTCGGAATTATTTTCACAAAAATTAAAGAAAGAAAGTTATTCAAATGATCTGAAATCCGTGAGAAAGAAAAGAAAAAAGAAAAATCGGAATTCTAGTTAGTTCGAATTAAACGAAGTCCAGAGAAAATGAGTTCCAATTAATGAAAGTTTTTAACGTTAATCTGCTATTGAAAATTTCGGGACTTCATGTTTAGTTCGAATTAAGCGAAGATTCGAATTATCCGATTTCGAATTAACGAGAGTCGGTTATATATTGAATTGAAATCATGTAATTCGGCGTCATAAAGATAAACACTGAGTTCATAAAAGAGTAACGTTCAAGTACATATTCAAAATATACAAACCATTAATCGTACATTCTTCATATGCAATAACAAACATGCTTTAGTGACCCTAAATAAGCTTCATCAATCACATGGAAATCTGAGTATATTTATGGTAGTTAGAGCGTGGACAGATGGACAGACAAACTGAACGCATAAGCACATTTCAACTTTGTTAGAAAGTGCTGAAAAAACGAAACTAAATTTACTAGCTCGAAATTAAAAGGAAAAAAATATTGCGTTCAATGTCAACTTCAAATTAACGGGTTTTAAAAGATATTATTTGCAAAATATATTGCATTGAAATCATGTAATTCGGCGTCATAAAGATAAACACTGAGTGCATAAAAGAGTAACGTTCAAGTACATATTCAAGATGTACAAACGCTATATTTAAGATAAACATTTCGTGCATATAAAAGCATGGTAAAAAAAAAGTTTTATGTTACTACAAATTATTTCTATATTTAAAGGTTAATTTCAACATCAACACTTTAGAATATTGATTTTTAAAATTCGAGCGATTGTAAAATATGATTTCATGTTTTCAAAGCAATTTACGCTTGAAGAACTTCAAAACTTTCTTATGCTCAGTTTTATGGAAGTTTTCCAAATGTAATTACCTTTCGAAGAAGGATGCACAGCGAATAAAACTACTACATTTATTTAGTTTCGAGTGCAGAAAGTTATTTCAGGAAGAGGATAATGAATAGCGGAATATAACGTAAATCCTTTTTTGAAAGTTGAAAATGTAGGTTCTTATGCAACAGCATTTAAAAATTTTTAATTTTATTTGAAAATGATTACAGATTGATAAATAAATGTAGAAAATTAAAAAAAAATCTGTTTAAATAATTTTTTTTTGTCCTTTCTTGGGATCATATCTTAACAACAAAACAGAGAAAAAATTATATATTTTTAGAAACAAATTCATTAGCTGCCGCTTACTGCCACATAAAAAGAGGTGAATGTTTTATAATCACCTTCGGTTTCCACGCCAAATTAACATATCTCAAAGGATATTTTCCGATATGTCAAGAATTGATGACATGAAATTCGCATCGTAATTTTGAAAATAAAAAACCAAGAGCATATAATCTACTCAGTCCTAAGATAAATAAGGTACCCTGGGGTAATAATGCCACGTTAAGGTTCTAGCAATTTTCACGGCTTAGTTTTAGTTTGTATTTTTCAAACAAATATATGATTTGATACAGCAACTCATTGACTATCTATATAAAAAAAATAATTTAACAGATATGAATACATAAAATGTAATGGCGTGATTTCTTGACCAATGCTATTTGGCGTTATTACCCACCTATATGGGTAATAACGCCATGCAAACATAACAATGAAATAAGTTGGATTAATTGCATGTAGATTGCCCAATTCTAAAAATACAAACTCTCAGCTCTAGAAATTGACAAATTGCATCCTAAGCTATTGAAAATGTTCATTTTTTCGTGAAAGTGTAAGAAAAATAAAGGTGTGGTGTGGGGAGGGGGGATGAGACAAAAGAATATTAGACCGTGAGCTTCTTTTTGCTTAAAAAGGAGCGTTTAAATAGAATTATTAGAAACATTGCACAGTTTTAACTGTGTTTATTTGAATCAGTATTTAGGATGTAGCTCTGCCATTGTAGGGAATCAACCGGGGTAAAAATTGCAAGGATTGGCGTTATTACCCTGTTATAGTTATTGCGCTGTACATTTTAAATTACAAATTATGTCGAGAAGATATCCAAAATCTTCAACAACATTTTGAAAGGCCATGAAATGTACTACAAATTTATGTAATTAACAAAGTATTTCCGGATAAAAAAAATAGTCTTCACATCACAAAACGTATCTCGCAAATTTTAGATCAAGCGTTAATTTTAGCTGCTTGTAAAAACAATAAGACCTAAAAATGAAACAAATTAACTTTAAGCTGTTTTTTGCGATTTATATGACTCAAAACCCTTCTGCGCAGAACACATGGGTGCCATTTACCAGATTATTTCATAATTATGCAAAATATTAGCACTTGGCGTTATTACCCCGTCTGGCGTTATTACCCCAGGGTACCTTATTACGAAATACAGTCGGCTCTCGTTAATTCGAACTCGTCGGGACGCAAATAAACAAACACTCAACGTCCCAGCGCGCGTCACGCCAACCCCTCTAGCCAAGCGCTTTGGCGGAAAGATGAAGTTCGACGTACAACGTGCATGCTACATTCTATTCTAGTACCATATTTTGAAGTTTACATGTGCAAATATTTATATCCAGTTAACTTAAATATTTTGGATACAAAATATTCAAGTAAAAGAATTTTTGTTTTTCAAAGAAAATGCTTTTGAACTTGCAAATTAATTTAAATCTACACAAATTGTTATTGATTAGTCTAAGTCGAATACTAATGCTATTACAATAAGATTATACTGTTACGAAGTAAAGGCTGATGCTGAAAAATGGCCGCGTTGGGACGCGGGCCATTAATAAGCGTCCCAGGAATTCCCCAGCGTCCCCAGCCCCCCCATTAATAAGCATAATAAGACGTCCCAGCGTTGAAAACGCTGGGACGTTGAGTGTTTGTTTATTTGCCGTCGGGACCATAAGAAATGTTCGAATTATGGAAAGTATGAGAGGAAAACGTGTTTAAAGGGATACTATTACAATAGAATTAATGCTGTACTTTTTTAAAAATTTATTTCAGCTGTTATCGTTAGAATATGACTTAATATTAAATTAAAAGATATAATGCATAAATTAGTTAAGGGATTAGAAGTAAGCACAGTGGAAGAAGGGGTGAGGGTGTCATTGATGAACGGACGGGACATCAAGAAAGCGTATATCAAATGCATGGGATTAGATATTACTAGTTCTGATCTATTCTAACGAAAATAAAAGAAAGAAAGCTATTTCAAGGATCTGAAGTCCGTGACAGAGTAAGGAAAAATGAAAAACAGGAATCTTCGTTAGTTTGAATTAAACGAGATCAATAGAAAATGAGTTCGAATTAATGAAAAATTTTAATGTTATTGTCATTGATGAACGGACGGGACATCAAGAAAGCGTATATCAAATGCATGGGATTAGATGTTACTAGTTCTGATCTATTCTAACGAAAATGAAAGAAAGAAAGCTATTTCAAGGATCTGAAGTCTCATCTGATACATCTCCAAAGCTGTATTATTCTATATATCGATGCTTTATGATATGCACGCATTAATTAAAAAGATCTAGTAGTAAGTTTAATAATTCTACAAGCTTTTAAATTAATTTAAAGGGTGTTATTTAGTGTCTCCTACAGGCGACATCAGGATTGAGGAGGATGAAATTGTAATTAAATTAAATAAATAAATAAATTTCTTATATATTTTTTTATGTTACTACAAATGGCCATTATATTTAAAGACTAATTTCAACAGAAATGTTTTAGGAAATTTAGGTTTTTGATTTTTAAAATTCCAGCGATTGTAAAATATGAATTCAGGTTTTCAAATTAGGTTACGTTTGAAGAATTTTAACATTTTCTTATATTCGACTTTATTAAAGTTTTCAAAATGTAATTATAATTTGAAGAAGGAGAAAGAACAAATAAAACTACCAAAATCATTTAGTTTTGAGTGCAAAAAGTAACTTCTAGTAATAGAAATAGCATAATGAATGGTGAGAAATATCGCAAGAACTGTTGTGAAAATAGAAAATGTATTTTCATATGCATCAGCATTTTTAATTTTTTTTTGAGAGATTAATCTAGAAAACCTAAAGAGACCTAATAATGCTCCTTTTCTTTTCCCTGATACTTATATCTTAAAAACGAAACAGAGAATTTTTTTTTTTTTAAATACATTCAATAGTTTGCGTATTCTATCATAAAAAAAAGTGATTTTCTTTGCCTTGCCAAATTAATGTGTTGCAAAGGATACTTTTAGGAAATACCATGAACTAAAATCATGTCATTCGGCGCAGTGGCGTAGATAGGATGGGTGACACCTGGGGCGATGTAAATTGTGTCAATTTCCTCCCCTCCCCCCCCGCCGATCCGTTATACTTTTTCAATCACAACTTAGCGTTATTTTAACAAAGGACCATACCATTCCTTATTTACCTCTTGTCTTCCGGGATGTAAAAAAAAGTGACTTATCACTTAACTTATAATCCGCATAAGTCAATGTGGTGTTTATATGTAGAAGAAATTTCTTTTTTCTTAAAAGTTTCCATTTGTTACCCACTCGTTGGATAGGTTTGTTTCTATATCTTTCTATATCTATACTTTCTAAAAGAAAACAAAACTAACTCTATTGCGTCGTGTGCTAGAAATTTCATTTTATTTCAGAATTCTTTTGCAAAATCTTATAAAATTATATTTGTTTGCCTTAGAGGGACGGCTCAGACAGGTCTGTAGAGCACAGTGTACCTCCCGATCGTCTTTATTAAGGTCTTAAAAAAAGTTACACAGTTCAGCCAAACTGAAACCGCCAGAATCGCGACAGTGGGCGGTATTGAAACAAAAACTCTTAACAGGGCCGCACCTGCCAGGTGCAAAAGAACCTAACGCGACAGGGGGCAGGTAGGAAAAAAATTAAACAAACAGGAATCACATAACAACAGAAAATAACAAAAACGGAAATTTCCCGCCAGGAAACAGATCCCCTACGCGACAATGGGCGAATGTATGTGCGGCAATTGTAGCACTAAGAAGGAGCAGCAGAAACTGTTGCATGCTCAGGCTACGTTGTTAGAATTGAGATTTGGAATCAGGGGCGTAGCTTGAAATTTTTATTGGGGGGGGAGACCAAAATTTGGCGCCTTTTAATGTTTTGTCGCCCTTGAATTATTTGTAAACTTTTTAGGAGGGGGGGGGGGTAGTTATGCTATTTTTGATCTTTAGTTACTTATTCATGGTAATGACATCTATTTAGGTGATGTAAGTGATGCAGCCATGGTTGGATTTCGATTTTAAGAGTGCTTGCAACTGTGCTGATAAAATATCACTCCCAGCTCTTGTTTTTTTCAAAGCTAAAAAGGCAATGTGGAATGTTTATAGAGAAATCGAATACTGGATCCTTAAATCCATTTTCCTGACATGATAAGAACAATTGTATTTGGAAGAGAAATAAAAATATAGAACTCAAAGTTAATTACAATAGAGTTATAGGGGTTTCAAAGCTGCACCTCCTGCTCGAAACTTGCTGGTCAATATAATGAATTTAGCCTTCAATTTTTAGGTGCGTTCGTAATTATGTAAATACGTAGCACCTATAATTGTCGTTCAGTCCGTCCGTCTGTCTGTCTGTCCGCATGTAACAACGCAAAAACTATCCAACCGAATCTTTTGAAATTAAAAATATATCATTATTACATAATTTTGTCGAGTCATTTCAAATTTTATAAGAATCGGATGGATAGATTAATTACTGGGACGATCAAAAGTATTCCGTTACATTACGGTCAATGGGGGAAAATGTTTCAAATGCATTTTAATCGTTTTAAATTTAAATTACATACTTATTACATAATTTTGTCAAGTCATTTCAAATTTTTTGAAATGCATAGATCAAATACAGGGACAATCAAAAGTACTCCGTTACATTACAGTCAATGGAAAAAAAAAGTTTCAAATGCATTTTAATAACATTACACTCATTCGAACATAATAATATTGATATGCATCATAAAGTACATATTATAACATAGATTTTGCATAATCTGTTGTGCAAAGAACATTTGTTATTGATTTACAAGGACACACAAAATTATTCCATTACATAATGAGTATAGAGAGAACATTGTTTGGTGCGCATTTTAATTGTAATTAACTATTTACGATTTTATGAGATTGATATATGAGAGTGATATTTTTAAAACTTCATTATCGTACGAACGCACCTCATTTGCTAAGCTTCACGTGCAATTTCTAACTTGTTTGTGGTGAGATCCTCCGATAATCGGGCCCACTACTATCACTTCTATCAATGTAAAAAAGGAATGTTAAACCTCTCGATGAACATTCGACTCTTTTCCAGGATATAACGGTGGTATATATACCAAATATACTGAAAATTCCAGTTTCTGTAAAATGAAATGACATATTTTTCCACATATTATCTTAGTTTCCTAGATGTAAAGAAGAAATAAAATATTTTGCTACTTTCAAATGTAGTTTTAAGGCTCTATGGCCTGATAAAGATGTATTTTTTTTCTCGGAAATTATTGGAAGGATTTCTATATGTATAGCAAAAAAAGATAAATGCTATAAAATTTTGTTTTTTAAATTTATCCGGCTTAAGAAAAAAAATGCTATCAAAACATCACTTTCTTGACCCTTCTTCTAATTTTATTGTACCCACTTGGAACCCCATGTCTAAAGGATATTGCATTATTTGCTCACATTTCTTTTCAATCATTTTTTTATTCTTAACCTAATAGACATTTCATGTATTACCCATTTAAACAATTAAAGCGCAGCATAATGCAATTATAAATTGTTTATTTATAATTTAAATAAATAAACAGGCGCGGATCCACGGGGGGGGGGGGGCGATCGCCCCCCCCCCAAACCAGTGTTGAATTCAGACTTTTTTCCGGAAGGGATTTCTGCGACTCCGTCGGAGACAGTCTTTTGTTCCGGAAAAAACGCGAATTTTATTAAAATGTCGCTAAAAAGCGCTAATTTTATCAAAGTGTCGCGGAAAAAGAGCGAATTTTGCCAAAGATCGCGGAAAAAGCAGGAATTTTGTCGAAGGTTGCGCAAAAAAAAAAGAATTTTGTCAAAGGATCGCTAAAAAACGCGAATTTTGACGCAAGATCGCTGACAGCGCGAGTTTTGTGAAAGTGTCGAGGAAAAAGCTCGAATTTCGTGAAAAGATCGAGGAAAAGCACGAATTTTGTCAAATGTTTGCAAAAAAAACGTTAATTCAAAGTATCGCGGAAAAAGAGCAAATTTCGCCAAAAGGTCGTGGAAAAAGCGCTAATTTTGTCAAAGGGTTGGAAAAAAGGAAGGCAAAGTATAGCGGAAAAAGTACTAATTTTGACATAGGATCGCTGAAAAAGCGCGAACTTCGACATAGGACTGCTGAAAAAGAGCTAATTTTGGCAAAGTACCGCGAAAAAGCGCGAATTTCGTGAAATTAATACGGAAAAAGCGCGAATTTCACTATATGGTCGCAGAAAAAATGCGAATTTCAACAGAAGTTCGCATAAAAAACGCAAACTTTGACATAGGATCGCTGAAAAAGCACTAATTTTGTCAAAGTATCGTGAAAAAGCGCGAATTTCGTCAAATGATCACTGAAGAAGCGCTAATTTCATGACAGGGTCGCGGAAAAACGCGAATTTCGACAGTGGATCGCGTAAAAAACGCGAACTTTGACATAGGATCACTGGAAAAGCGGAATTTTTGTCAAAGTGTTGCGCAAAAAATTTGAATTTCGCCAAAAGGTCGAGGAAAGAGAGCTACTTTTTTCAAAAGGTTGCGAAAACGGAAGGCAAAGGAACTCGGAAGAAATGCGAATTTCGACATAGGATCGCTGAAAAACCGTGAACTTCGACATAGGATTGCTGAAAAAGCGCTAATTTTGTTAAAGTATCGCGAAAAAGCGTGAATTTCGTCAAATGATCAAGGAAAAAGCGCGAATTTCGTCAAAGGGTCGAGAAAAAAACGCGAATTCTGACGTAGAATCGCTGAAAAGCACGTATTTCGACATAGGATTGCTGAAAAATCGCGATTTTTGTCAAAGGGCTGCAAAAGAAGCGCTAATTTTGTCAAAGTATCCCGAAAAAAGAGCGAATTTCGTCAAACGATAGCGAAAAAAGCAGGGATTTCGTCAAACGAAAATCTCGGAATCGCCCCTCCCAAAACGATTCTCTGGATCCGCCCCTGTAAATAAAACATACAACAAATCACTGAATGTGTAATTTGGATTAAGCATTTATGTCATACTCATTTCTTATTCCATCAAAATATAAATTTTTAAGATATTTTTTTGCAATTAAATTTAATATAACAAAAGTAAGAAACAATACAATTTAAAATGAATATATAATAATATTACAAAAGCGAGCGAACGATAGCGAAACGATTATTATTATGATAAACGATAACGATGCTTATTACGATAGCGAAAAAAGCAGGGATTTCGTCAAACGAAAATCTCGGAATCGCCCCTCCCAAAACGATTCTCTGGATCCGCCCCTGTAAATAAAACATACAACAAATCACTGAATGTGTAATTTGGATTAAGCATTTATGTCATACTCATTTCTTATTCCATCAAAATATAAATTTTTAAGATATTTTTTTGCAATTAAATTTAATATAACAAAAGTAAGAAACAATACAATTTAAAATGAATATATAATAATATTACAAAATGCCAATTGTCGCAGATTGTTTTAATTTTTCTATTTTTTAAAGTATTCCATTTCGTCACAGCTGAGGTTAGGTCCATTGTTTCTGTCAATGATTTTTCACATTTTAGTATCATTAAATTATTCAACCGTTCATCTGTCATTGTTGTTCGTAAGAAATGTTTAATGAGCTTAAGTTGACTGAAAGAACGTTCATTTGAACCAGCTGTTATTATAACTTTTATTATGCGAAAATTTTCTTTGAGTACTGAACGTAATTTTTTAGATTCCTCAATAACTTCATTTAATGTATTGGAGGTTCTACATCGGTCAAATAAAATTTCCATTTCACCCTGTAAGGTACATTTATCTGGTTTTAAAACAGATGGAGGCATCATGGAAATCAGAGCTTCGACATTAGAAATTTCTAAATTTGTTTTTGAGAGTAGAAAGTTAAAAATATCAAATATGGGTGTGGCGGAATCAACAACTGCTGTTATATTACACTTTAATTGCATAATTAAAGTATCCAGAACGCATTTGAATTCTTTTCGGTAAAATGTATGTATTAATAATGTAAAAGTTTCAAAAATCCCCATTTATCAAAAAATAGCGATCTGTTTAGGAAATAAATAATAAAAACCATTAAAACTTAAGGCACAGATGTCATATACGCACCACATTGGCGCGATTTTTTTTTCTAACGCCAGTATGGTAAAAACTTCGTTTTTAAATATCAGCTACATACATTTTTTTTTATTGTTTTCAATTATTTTAAAAAGGAAATACTAATAAACTACAAAAGTTTAAATAATAATTATAAAGCAAAATAATTTATATCGATTTATAAAAGAAAATGTAAAGTAAATAAACAGTTTATTAATAAATAAACAACAATGGCCAGGTTACCATATGAGGAAAAAAATCGCCATTTTGTTGCACTCACGCAAATGTGGTGCGTATATGACATCTGTGCCAAAATTAAATTTAACGGAAAACTGAGAATGCTATTCGATTTTTTCCACTAATAATAGAAAAGATGATAAATGAACTCACAACTGCGTCAGAAATATAAACATTGTACTTTAAGAACATGCTTAACTAAAGGAAAATATGTACATTTTTTACCTTCCACTGTATCATCATTTTTCATCCACTTTTTCATAAATTTCCATCCTTTATCCGCTATATAACTCTTTTTTCTGTTTTATTGTCTGTAGTAAGATCCTGGCTTTTTGTTTTTATGTTTTATTTCAGTCAGATCACTCATGACTGAATTTCTACTCTCTGGACGGCTACGAAAGACAGCTTTTTATTTTTATTTTAAAAATTGAACGAAATAAATCTCTAGTTTTAAAAAGTCGCGCAATCAGCTTCAGTATGACAATCTGACAATACAGGATGCTGGACAACCAAGATGTGTGTAGATGACGCCCTGAAATTATCTAACCTACACACGGAAGGGCATAAGAAGGGAGTTAAAATAGTCTAAAGGTCAGATGACCCTCTCGAGGACCACCAACCTTGGATTGGAGGGGAGAGCTTTTCTCCGAAAGATCAAGTTACATGTAGTGATCGAACAATGCCCATTTCCGGAATGTGTTCTTGTTTTCGCACTAGGGATAGCGCCTGGTAGTAATCTTAAAATATCTCAAATGTAATGGATCTCCTATATATTTTTTTAAAACCATAATTTATTTTCTTATAAATTTACTGTAATATTAGTTCCAAATCATGTTTCTGTTATCTGATTTTTTTTTTTTTTTTTTTTTGTGTGTGTGTGTGTGTGTAAATAAGAATGTCACATTAATAATAAAAATTTGAGGTGCCTAACGGCGCCCTTAAACATTCCATCGCGCCCTTTTTGAAACCCCTTATTTTAGGTGCCTGACTGCGCCCCTAACCTACTGAGGCGCCCTACTACTAAAACATATTATACAATCATTCAAACGCACTACAGTCGCTTTCATGCTTATTTTCCCTTTCTATCTATTTCTAAGAGTGACCAACAACTACTATAAGAAAAAAATAACTGTATCAGTGCCGAAACTAGCCTTTTTTGCGCCCGGGGCAAACATGGATTTTGGCGACCCCACCCCTCTCATATATGCATTCTTAATAACTAACACACCAAAGAAAATCTTAATTTGGCGCCCTCTTCACCTTCTGTTCTGTTGGCGCCCGGGGCATGTGCCCCCTCTGCCTCCCTCTAGTTTCGGCTCTGAAGTGTATATCTATCCCGGAATTGATTACAAGTCTGTTTTCGAAATTTTTATTTCAGATGCATAAATTTTCTTCGGGATAGGAGTGGGAGATAAATGTAGTAACAAGTCTAAAATTAAATGCCTTATTTATGTTTTGTAAGTGAAAAATAACTTACTTTGTAATTTTACATTTAAAATTAAGTTATTTTATAATTACTTTTAACCACTAACAAAGTCTTTTTACGGGCGCCTAGCGGCGCCCTTAAACCTTCTTTGGCGCCCTATTGCATGAACATATTGGGGGGGGAGGCTCCCCCCCTCCCCCCCCTAAAGCTACGTCCCTGTTTGGAATAGGTGATTATGGATCACCTGGTGATATGGATGTGTTTTAGTTTGTTTAGTAAGAGGGTGCGTGTAAGTATATTACGGAGCCAGCCTTCTGGTGAATTGCCGGACGTTTTAAATGCCAGCGCCTCGTGAGAAGAACACACAATGGAACTAGGCATGGCTTGCCGTGCCCACCTCACCGCACTCACATAAGTTTGACGAGGCGCACTTAAGTCCCCTGTCCTCGATCGAGGAAACGCTCGCGAGCTAATGCTATTCCTATGGGGAAGCATTTTTCTAATAATTCTTTAGCATTTTTTTTTTTTTTTTTTTTTGCATTGGATAGCTGAGGTGCATGCCGACAGCGCACCTTTTTTACTTTTTCGACTTTGGTTGCATATATTTTTTACAAAGTCAGTTTCTCTTTCAAAACCGGTTTCGAAACTGAAAGTGCTTTTAAAAATATACATCTGCAACCAAAATCAAAAAAGTAAAAAAGGTGCTCTGTCGGCACGCACCTCAGCTATCCAATGCAAAAATAATTACTCAAAAATGTCAAAATGCGAAAGAGTTATTAGAAAAATGCTTCCGCATAGGAATAGCATTAGCTCGCGAGCATTTCCTCGAGCGAGGACAGGGGCCTTAAATTTCTCTAGATAGACCATAAAAGGGCCATGGCCCGTCAGAAAGTTGGGTGCGTACGGCGTAAGGTTATAAAGTTGCAGGGAAACTTTTGGAATGAGTTCGTGTGTGTGCTGCCCTTGTGTCCCAATACTCCTGCCATGACGTCAAAGTCCTATATCTTAGGATCTTCTTGATGTATGATTGGGACGCTGGGAGATATGTACCTATGAAAGGTTTTTGTGTCGCTTGTTTTGATAGATCATCAGTCAGCTCGTTGCCAAAGGTACCTATGTGAGCTGAAACCTAACCCAGCGAGGTACGGTGAATGAGTGACTTTAGTTTTAACTTAATTTGTAGTACAAGAGAGTCTTTTGTTCTGTGTGCATGTATTGCCTGCAGACCGGAGAGACTGTCGCTGAAGATGGGAATACTTTTGCCTGGGTTTGCTTCAACCCATTCTAGGACGTTATGTATGGCGTACAGCTTCGCTTGAATATAAAATTGTATATATACTTGCAAATAAAAAAAAATAATATATATATATTTGCAAATAAAAATTAGGTTCTATCTCTTAAAGGGTGACACCCGTGGCAGACCGCCCCCTCCACCCCCACCCCCCCTTTCACTAACTACGCTACTGATTCGGCTTCATTTTAAAGATAAATAATAAATACAAGAGAATTAAAAAAAATTACTTTATACTTTTATGCAACTATACATTATCCTTTTATCTAAAAATTAATGTCGACAGTGATTCTTTAGAAAATGCAGACTATTGATTTTTAAAATTCGAACGATTATAAAATATGATTTCAGGTTTTCAAATTACTTTACGCTTGAAGAATTTTGACAATTTCTCATGTTCAATTTTATGGAAGTTTCGAAACGTAATTACATTTTGAAGAAGGAGATACAAAAAGGAAAACTACTTATCTATATTTATTTAGTTTCGAGTGCAGAAAGTAATATCAGGAATTAGAAATAGCATAATAAATAACTAGACACATCATAAACCTGTTCTGAAAATTTAAAACATACATCAGCATTTATTAAATTAAAAATTTTCTTTGAAAATTATTATAGGTTGATAGATAAATTTGGAAAACTGAAAAAGACAGTTTGACTAATACTTTTTAACACTTTTCAACAAAGTTGAAAAATGCTTATGCATCCGGTTTGTCTGTCCTTCTGTCTATGTTCTAACTTTTGCTAATATTCTCGGATTTTCATGCAATTGATAAAGCTTATTTAGCATATGCAATTCCAAAGCATTTTTGGTATTGCATACAAAGTATGTACAATTAATAGTTTCATTTACCGAGGTACTCAAAAGAATTCGATTACATTATGGTATCGGAAAAAATCATTTGGAGAATGTTTTAATCGTACGCTATTTCAAATGTATTGAAGCTGATATAAATCACTGAATTTCATTACGATTACGTTAGAACAGAGCATTCATAACATTTTTTATTAATTTACAAGGATACACAAAAGAAATCAGTTACAGTACTGTGTTTGCGTATTAATTGCTTGAGAGTATGTTTTAAAATTCGGTATTAGCTTTTAAATTTATTTAGTTTTTTGCATATTACTCTTTACATATAAGTTCCATACCTCATAATACAGGGCTTTACAAAAGTATTCTTGTACCACTCTCCTAATTAGAGGAAATTGCTGAAGGGTAATTTTCAACTGAAATGTGTGTGTATCTCTTAAATGAACTAAATTTGGAATGCATGTAGTTAATCAATACAAATGTCTACATCATAAACAGAGCTGCTAAAAATAACAGATAATTTTCCGATTGTAGATGAGGACAACTGGAATTTGGCTTTGAAATGCGTTGTACATTTCTATATGATGAAATGAGATGAAATATTTTTATTTTTTAAACGATACAGTTTCGTTATTTTATTCTGAATGTGTTGAAAGTGCTTCATAATCTATGCTTGATGCATGATGTTTTCTTTCTTTTTGTTCTGTAACCATATCTTAAAGACGAAATAGAGAAATTATTTTTCATATTTTAAAAATAAATTCACTTGCTCGCGCTTTCTATCATAAAAATTTTTTAATTTATAATAATCGCGTTCGATGTCCACGCGAAATTAAGGTATTGTAAAAGATATATTCTTTGGATATTTTCATTAATCGAAGACATGAAATTAGCATCATTTTGAAGATAAACATTGAGCGCATCTAAAATTTTGTTAAAAATGTACTTATATATTTTTTGCGTTACTGCAAATTGTCCTTATATTTAAAGATTAATTTCAAGAGCAACGCTTTAGGAAATACAGACTATTGATTTTTAGAATTCGAGCTATTGTAAAATATGATTTCAGGTTTTCAAATTAGTTATGCTTGAAGTATTTCAATTTTTTCTCATGTTCAACTTTATGAAAAGTTTTCAAAATGTAATTACATCTTAAAGAAGGAGACACGACAAGTAAAATTATTACATTTATTTAATTTCGAATGCAGAAATTAATTTGAGGAATTAGTTATAAGATTATAAGAAATGAGAAATCGTAGAGCTTGTTGTAAAAATGAAAAATGTATGTTCATATGCATCAGCATTTATAAAATTAGAGAAATTCTATGTAAAATTTTATTAAAAATGATTATAAATTGAGAAATCAATTAAGAAAATTTAAAAAGACCGGTTAAAAATGCTTTATCCCTGCTTTACTGATGAAATATTTTAACAAGAAAAAAATCATGCTTCAATCATACATTATTAAGCACTTTCCAACAAATTCCGAACAAGGTAATAAAACTGCACAGTTTAAAAAAATTAAAATATTACGTCTCATTTCACCATATGAAAATGTACAACGCATTTCAAAACTGAATTTCAGCTGTTCTCATCTACAATAGGAAAATTATCTGAATTTTTTAGCGGCCCTTTATATGATATAGAGATTTTTTATCTGTTAAATACATGCATTCCAAAATTTAGTTCATTTAAGAGATACATATATTTAATTTGAAAATCTCCCTTCCGCAATTTCCTCTAATAAGGAGAAGGGTATGAGAATACTTTTGTGCAGCCCTGTATATGAGGTATAGAATTTATATATAAAGAGTTAAAATGCAAAAAAAAAAAAAAAAAAAAAAAAAACTAATTAAATTTAAAAGGGCATTCCGAATTTTAAAACATACTCTCCAGCAATTATTACGTAAAGACTGTACTGCATCCGATTTCTTTTGTGTGTTCCTGTAAATGAATAAAAAATGCTATAATGCTCTGTTTTAACGTGATCGTACTAAAATTCAGTGATTTATATCAGTTTCAATACATTTGAAACGGCGTAATGTCATTAAAATGTTCTCCAAGCAATTTTTTTTCCACATATACCATAATGTAATTGAAATCTTTTGAGTGTCCCTGCAAATTAATCGTACATACTTCATACCTGTTAATCGTACATATTTCATATGCAATACAAACATGCTTTGGTGATCCTAAATAAGCTTTATCAATCACATGAAAATCTGAGTATATTTACGGGAGTTAGAGCGTAGAAAGATGGACAGACAAACCGGATGTATAAGCACTTTTCACGTATTAAAAGGAAAATTTTATATTGCGTTCAGTGTCGGCGTCAAATTAAAGGGTTTTAAAACATATTATTTGCAAAATATATTGAATTGAAATCATGTAATTCGGCGTCATAAAGATAAACACTGAGTGCATAAAAGAGTAACATTCAAGTACATATTCTAGATATACAAACGCAATATTTAAGGTAAACATTTTGTGCATATAAAAGCGTGATAAAAAAAAAAAGTTTTATGTTACTACAAATTATTTCTATATTTAAAGGTTAATTTCAACGTCAACGCTTTTAGAACATACAGGTTATTGATTTTTAAAATTTGAACGATTGTAAAATATGATTTCAGGTTTCCAAATTAGTTTACACTTGAAGAATTTCAATATTTTCTCGTGTTACTTTTATAGAAGTTTTCGAAAGTAAAAATACTACATTTATTTAATTTCGAGTACAGGAAGTAATTTGAGGAATTAGTTATAGGATTATAAGTAGCGAGAAATCTTAATGATGATTGTAAAAATTAAAAAGTGTGTCCTTATGCATCAGCATTTATAAAATTAGAAATTTTCTATGTAAAGTTTTCTTGAAAATAATTATAGGTTGAGAAATTAATTTGGAAAATTTAAAAAGACAGTTTAAATAATGCTTTTTTCTCCATTTTATGATGATATATCTGAAAAACGGAACTAAATTCACTAACTTGATCTAAAAGGAAAAAGTTATAGTTGCGTTCGATGTCGATGCCAAATTAACGAGTTTTAAAAGATATTATTTGCAAAATGTAATGAATTGAAATCGTGAAATTCGACATCATAAAAATAAACACTGAGTGCATATAAAAGCGTATCATTCAAGCACATAATTCAATATATACAGGAGCAATACTCAAGACTAGTCGAATGTGGCAGTCCTAAAACTTTTTCTATCTCACACACTTTAATACTTCTAAAAAATGAAACATAGCAGCGTCACCGGTTAGGTAATTTTGACCAAAATCTAATCTGAAACAACTTATTTCAAGTTCTAACAAAATCTGAAATTTGATGAAAGTCGGTGTATTAGTAATTGAGATACAATCATCGCAAAAATCGTAAAAAAACTGCATAGAAGCACCACCTGTTGAGCAATTTACTCTAAAAACTAAAGAATACTTATTTGTACCAAGGAATAAGTGAATCTGAAATTTGATGAAAATCCATGCATTAGATCCTGAGATTGAGCTTTTGAGATAATCATAAATAATGCCACAAAGCAGCGCCACCTGTTCAGCAACTTACTCCAAAAATTAAACAATACTAATTTATATCAAGGACTAACACGGAATCTGAAGTTTTATGAAAATTCGTGTATTAGTTCCTGAGATAGAGATATTGAGATAATCACGAATAATGCTGCATAGCAGCACCACATGTTAGGCAAGTTACACCAAAACGTAATCAGAATAATATTATATCAAGGACTAACGGAATCTGATGTTTTATGAAAATCCGTGTATTAGCTCTTGAGATATAGCCCTTTTGTATTCTTCTTTCTTCTTGTAAAGATAGAATAAAGTAATAAACATTGTGTGCATTAAAAAAAAAGAGCCTGATGTTTCTACCGATTATCTTACATTTAAAAGTTAATTTCAACTGCAACGCTATAGAAAATACTGACTATTGATTTTTAAAATGCAGGCGATTGTAAAATATGATTTCAGGTTTTCAAATTAGTTCACACTTGAAGAATTTCAACATTCTCTCATGTTCAACTTTATTAAAGTTTTCGAAATGCAATTGCATTTTGAAGAAGGAGAGACTACAACTAAAACTACTATATTTATTTTATTTCGAACGCAGAAAGTAATATGAGGAATTAGACATAGGATTATAAATAGCGAAACATCGTAAAGCTTGTTGTGAAAATCGAAAATATATGACCATATACATCAGCATTTATGACATTTTTAATTTACTTTGAAAATTATTAAATAAATTGAAAAACAAATTTAGAAAATTTAAAAAGGTAGCTTAAATAATATTTTTTCAGGAAAGAAATTATATATTTTAAAAAACAAATTAGTTAGCTGACACTCGGAACTATTATTATTATTTTATTACAGGACAATGCATCAGTACAATGCATCTGTAAAGTGTCAAATAGTTTATGGAGTGGTTCCAAATCATTATCAATATGCAACCCACCTTCAAATTAAAAAAATTTCGTGATTTTTTTTTTTTTTTTAGAAAATTTATTAGCTTGTGCGTTCTACAAAAAAGAAAAAAAAATACATTTGCGTTCGGTGTCGAAAAAAAAATAGCGTGTCGTAAGGAATATTTTTTGCAAAACATCATGAATTGATGCCATTCAAGATAAATATCGAGTGCATAAAGAAAAACACAATTTTTTATTTTATACTTTTATGTTACTATAAGGTTTTCTTATATTTAAAGGTTAATTTCAACAGCGATGCTTTAAAAATTATAAACTATGATTTTTCACTGTCGAACGCCAAAGTGATACGTTGTAAAGTATATATATATATATATATATATTTTACAAAATATCATTAATTGAAGTCATGAGATTCGACACCATTTTCAAGATAAACATTGAGTGAATAAAAAAACCCCTATTTTTATTTTTATACTTTTAATGTTGCTACAGATTATTTTTATATTTAAAGATTAATTTCAACAGCGATGCTTTAAAATTACAGACTATGATTTTTCAGTATCGAACGCCACATTAACATGTTGTAGAGTTTTTTTTTTTTTAATCAAAATATCATGAATTGAAGTCATGAGATTCGACATAATTTTCAAGATAAACAATGAGTGCATAAAAAAACTATTTTTATTTTCATACTTTTAAATTAAAATTATTTAAATTATTTAAAAGTAAATTTCAACAACGACGCTTTAAGAAATGCAGACTATCGATTTTTTAAATTCGGGCGATTATAAAATATGATTGCAGGTTTCAAATTAGTTTATACTTGAAGAATTTCAGAATTTTATCATGTTCATCTCTATGGAAGCTCTAAAAATATAATTACATTTAAAAAAAGGAAACACAGCAAGTAGAACTGCTATATTTATTTAGTTTCGAGAATAGAAAGTAATTTTAGGAATTAAATAAAGGATTATAAAAACTTCCTAAAGCTTGTTGTAAAAATTGAAAATGTGTGTTCATATGCATCAGCATTTATAAAATTTTAAATTTTTTTTGAAAAGTATTATAGGTTGAGAAACCAATTAGGAAAACATAAACAAACAGTATAAATAATGATTTTTATCCCTTTCCTGTTGCCTTATTTTACAAAGCACAGAAAAAAATACAAGTGAACTACAAGTGAACCACCAGTGGTATCAATTTTTGGCTTATGCACCACTTCGCTTCCGGCAGACATAAATCATTAGATTCTCCTATTACTACTCTTCCATAAAATAAAGGATTTTTTTCTTGTGCTCAATGACTTAGGGTTTTGTGCGGTCGGCTCTTGGACTATAAGTACGTAATTGCCAAGTCCCTTTTACTTATGCAGTTTCCAAGAACGAACTCTGTGACAGGTAAACAGACAGAAGAGTGAAACGAATAGGGTTTTTATCAGATGAACAAAACTCTAAAAAAATTGTCTGTGATTAACGTTAATGTCTAATGTTAGATCATTAGATGATGACTTTATGATTATTAACTGATAAATCGGAGAAATGCAAAATATTTTACAATGTATGGCAGCCAGCGAAAGAGATATAGACCCAGTGGCTGATCCAAGGGGGAAGTCACGGGAATCATGCCCCTCTCCCCTGAACGATGAAAATTTCTAAAATGTCATTTGAAAATTGAAACAATAAATTACAATTAATTGAAAATTAAATTAATTGAAGCAATATATTAAATTCTTTCAAATTTATCCTATGATCAACAATGGGAATCTTTCTAAGCTCTTTAAAGCTCTACTTACTACGAGGGGTGATCCAAAAAAAAGTTTACAAGGCAAAGGAAAAAGTATTTATTAACAATAGAAACAAGATACAAATGGCAATCAAAAGACACATCTGGCCTTTACTTTTCCACATATTCGCCAAACCTGTTTAGGCATTTGTCAGAACGTTCAACCAACTTATTTATCCCGTCTTGGTAGTAATCAGGGCCCTGCTCATTGAGCCATTTCTTGGCAGCTGTTTTCACTGCATCGTCTGAGGTGAACCGTGTACCGGATAAGTTTCGCTTCAACGCCAGTAAAAGAAAATAGTCACTTGGAGCCAAATCGGGGCTGTATGGAGGGATTCCAAACCTCCCACTTGACCCTTTGCAGCAATTCCTGAGTCTGGCGAGCGGTATGGGGCCTGGCATTGTCATGCAGAAGAATGACGCTATTTCTCAACGATTTGTCTGTGAATTTCGGATGCGGCCACATTCTTGGCCCATAAGAATCGAATTACAGCTCGCACCTCTATGTGAGACCACTGTTCTAGACGTCTTGCCCTTACTGTCTCTCTTAAGTGTCTGGGTACTGACACTACTTACTCGTAGAACCGCTGTAGGACAACTAGCGCCATCTGTCAACTACCCTGGGTGGAAATATTCGCTCCACAATTATTACGTTTCAAATGATTCTTTCTGCTTGTAAACTTTTTTTTGGATCAACTTACGTATATAATCCGTATGAAGTCATTTTTAATCTGAGATGCAAGACATTTGCAAATACACTTGTTAAAAACAATGTGATTGTTTAGCGTTTTTCATTTTTCGATAAAGGCGAAAATCTTTCGTTAATTCCCCGCGAAAAGTGGTGTTTTAAATTGAATTGCAGGCCACGACAGCCAATTGTTCTCTTATGGCAGTGGTTCTGTATCTGGCAAATACTAAAAATTGTTTTAAAATGCTCAATTTCTAAATAATTTTATGCCTTTATAAGAAAAAAAAAATTCTTCAATTTCATAAAATCTGCATAAAATATGAAAATTTTATATTTTTACGAATACTAATGCAATCTTTTTGTTTTCTAAATAACATGATTTCTCAAAAGTAGTATGATAAATCTATTTGGATATTGGAACAGTCTTCAATATAACAATTGCTATGTGACCCCTCTTTCCCCCAAAAGAAGAACCTATAACCCCCCCTCCAAATGGAAGGCTGGATCCGCCCTTGTATAGACTGGGAGACGGCAATGTGCAACACAGACAATCTCTTCATAGAATTTGCGGATGAAATTCTAGGATTACTTAAATCTCGATTTGCATATTAAAAAGCAATCGGTCTGCCAAGTCATATCTTGGTGAAAAACATCCGAAAACCCGATTTCAGCGGTAGACTCGCAGGTTTATCGTTATGTTTTCTTGCAACCCAAAAGTACGAAAATATGGAGGAAAAGGAGTAGGAAAACTTAATTGTAAACATACGAGTCAACCTCTAAAATCGGGTTTTCGGAAGTTTTCCACCAAGATGTGATTTAACAGATCGATTTCGTTTTAATATGCGAATCGAGATTTAATTAATCCTAGAATTTCATCCATGAACTCGATTAGATGATATCTGTGTTGCCGCCTTCCGGTCTAATAGGCTGATGAACTGCACTGGTGTCTTATGCTTTAGGACGATAGGCAATTCTACATTTGGACACTTTGTAGAAGACAGAGTATTCTATACATATGACGTCTATGAGAATTAAAAATACAGTGGCCAGTGATATATCTCTCCCTTTTATTGACTGTGGTGAATAATCTATAATAGACCCTATCAGTGATGACGTCACAGACAACTCAACTTCACATATTAGCCGAAAGTGCGTTCCAAACAAACAACAGAGTGAAGAAAAAGATAGAGATGAAATGACATGCAGCTACAATTGCAATTGGGAAATAGTTAAAAGGTTCACAATTCGGTCAAACAATTGTGGCTCGATATGGAAACTTCTTCTAGTTTAGTAAATTCAGTCCTTGTTCCACGTTCTTGTATTTTTTTTTGAACAATCATATTGCACGTAATTTTGACGGTATAGGACATCTCTAAAACACTCTGAACTCTATGTGTTTGTTTGGAACGTATTTGAGGCTGATATGTCGAGTTGAGTTGCCTGTGACGTCACACTGATAGAGTCTATAATAATGAGAGAAGTTTGTGAGTGTGCCAGCGCTGTTCTGAAGAGACCGCTGAACGTAGAGTTACAAAATTTGATAGGAAGATCCCTCTGTATATAAAGTTTTGCACCTTGAAGCCCGATTTTCGATTTTTTTATAAGATTTTTTTTATTTAATTTTTTTGTCGATTTTCAGCGTTCTTTTTATGTTTCGAGGCAATTTTTCCACATTAGTGAAAGTAATACGGTTTCATTCTTTTAACCTGACATAGTAAATTTGGTTATCTTCTCAATGAAACTTATTCGGATTTCGTGCAGCGATTTTTTAATTTTACAGCGATTTTTATTATTTTTTCGCATTTTGCGGCTATTTTTTGAGATTGGTAAAAGAAAAATTGTTTCAAACTTTTAGCTTAATTTACTAAATTTTGTCTGCTACGATTTTTGAATTTTATCGATTTTTAATGCGATTTTCAGTGCGATTTTTGGGGTAATTTTTAATTGTTTTTCGAGTTTTTGTGGTTTTACAATCGATTTGTTTTCATTTTGTCAATATTATAGGTTTTTTATGCATCACGGTTATCACTGACCCGGGCAACGACGGGCGGGTCAGCTAGTTACGAATAAGGTAATACTACTTACATATCTACAGCTATATAAACAGCTTAGATGATAAAAGTGGTGAGTGACATAATCACCAATTTGAGAAAATGCGCTATAAAATTCCAAATGTCTATTTGCGTTTATTGTCAACCTCCTCCTTTATCAATTAAAATTACTGTGGATGTTAAATTTTTTCACCTTGTAATTTAATAGATGATAAAGGATCACTGATTATGCTCAGTCGTATGACTAACTCTTCATTTTTTTATTTTTGTCGCATACCAACTTTTTCATTTGAGTTTTCCATATATTTATACTCGCACCGAGTTAATAGAAGATCACTGGCCTTTTTGATGAAATTTTCATCGTTATACAAATAAAATAACATTTACGTAATTTATCGTTCAAGCTTAGGATAGTATCTTCTTTTGGCAACTATAATAACTTAGTTAAAGTTTTATATAAAATGAATTTCAAGTTTAACGGTCTGTATAAACTTAATAACTTTGTGCTTTTTGAAAATCGGACACCAAAAGAGAAAAAAAAAAGCTTTACCTCCTTAAATTTAGTAAGTACAAATAACAAACTCTTTCTTACATTTTTTTTATTCTACTGAAAAAGTCATTATTTTTCCATTTAGTGAGACTTTTTACGACTTATTCAGTAGTTTATACATTTTTTGCTCTTAGCAAAATTGATCCGATAGCTATTCTGGGGAAGTTTCGTAAATTAAATAAAAGTTTTTGATATAATGACAGAAGATAAGAAAATGAAATCGCTTACAAGGAAGGTCTCCATACTGAGCATACTCAGAATTTTTTGAAAAAAATACTAATTAAACTACTTATATGTGTAATAAAGAATCAGTGGAAATTAGCGGCGGAATCATATTAAAAAATCTGTAAAAAAAATAAAATACTTTCGAATATTTGGCGTGAAAATACGAGTCACACGATTTGGCGAGCAGCACTCTTCCTCGCCAAAAGCAAACGATTTTAATGCAACTGAAACTGTTGGATATTTAGAATGTTAGAAGTTTGTAAATGGTATTTAATGAAATTTCCGTGTAAATAATGAGAGAGTTTAATATATTATATACATATATATATGTATATTATATTACATGTATATATATATATATATATATATAAAATATAATATATATATAATAAAAAAAAATCCGTATTGAGAAAAATAATTTTCATACAGTTAAGCGTATTCAGAAATAAAAGTCAAACGTTTCCATAGCAATGAAATCGAATCCACAAAGTTCAATCGGACTTTGAAACAATTTTAATTAATTTAAATTACGAATTTCGTTTTAAATCGCAAATTATGATGGTTAAATTTGAATATAAATATATATAATTGTCGATTTAGCAAAATTATACTTAAAACAAACCAAAACTGAAAAAACAAAAGTTATTTAAATTAAATTTATCTAAACAAGTTCTACATGAAACTTCTTTTTCCCTTAAAATGTATTTGACATAAAGAAGTATATTTTCAAATTGGATTCCGCCGCCAACCGATGATAAATCGCCAAATAATGAAATTTTCATTATTTTTTTACGGACACTGCATAGAGGTAGTGCGTATATATCCTCATGAGAAGAACACTCTGTAATTTTTTGAGATATTTCGGAGTATGCCCGTATGGAGACCTTCCTTGTTAATATCTGTGTCACAAAGAAATAAAATTTCTGTAATTAACGCTGACGTCATTGACGATGTAGTTATAAGGTTAAACTGAAATAATGTCAAATTGAAGAACTATTTTGTGGTACATAGTCAGACAACGAAAAAGGTAGACAGAAGCTCTCTATTAATCTCAGCTATTTTTCAGCATTCTTTGATCACAGGACACTTCCAAAAGTGAACAACTGTCGGTAACCCGCCTATTCTGGTCACGTGATATCCAAAAAAGTTTATAAGTTCATGTCCTGTCACTACTGTTGCCAAGAGTCCCACGTAAATTCGGGGGGGGGGGGATCTTAATTCTATGGTGCCAGTAATTTAAAGCAATTTTATTCCTCTTATCTAATAGTAAAATTAACTGAGATTAAAGATGGCGGATTAAACTGTAAGAAATTAGTAGTTTCTAAAGCATTTGAAGCCCATCTTTACGCGCGAAAGTTGACAACACTAGCTGCCACTTACTTGCTGTGGTGTGTATTTAAAAGCAGTAATACTTATCGTATATACTGGCATATAATCCGCCTTGGCGTATAACCTCCAAGTCCTGAGACAAATTTTACGCGACACTACAAAAATCAGTTTAAAGATATTGTAAAATATTTCCAAAGATGCATCAGTCTATATATGGATGCTTCTAACATGCACACATCTATTAAAAAAAGTCTAGGTATAATTTTAACAATTCTAGAAGAATTTAATTTAAAGGGTGTTTTGTAGTGTCCCCTCCAGGCGACATAAGGACTGAGGAGGATAACACGCATCACTAACTTCAGAGAATTATACAGGGTGGTCATAAAAAAACTTTCAAAATATATGGAGCTCTAGCGGCCAGTCCGCTCATGATACGAATGACATCTACCATATTTTCTAATCTATAACGAGTACTTTTTTGAATAAATTAGGGCGAAATTCCTAGGTGCGCGTAATACTCGGAATATTTTTTTATTGTTGGATGTAATCCTACGATATACAGGGTGGTCATAAAAAAACTTTGCCGATATACGGAGCTCTAGCGGCCAGTTCGCTCAACCGATCGAGGTGAAATTTCAGATATAGCTATTCAGAGGTATGAGCTCGAGATTCTGTGAACGGCAACAAAATGGCGCTCACGGTTACGGTTATAGTTATAGAAACTCGAAAATTTCCAATGGCAACACCCATTTTTTTCATCGCAGAATGCTCAGCGCATGCGAAAACCCTAAAGAGCGTTGGAACCGTACGTGTATCGCAAGAAACGGACATGTTATGCTCGCACAAAAAACTGTTCTGCGAACCCTCCCCCCCCCCCCCCATAGAAAAAACTCGATTGGGGCGCAAGGAGGAAATTTGCATATGAGACAGAGTCAGTGCACTAATCTCTGATTACAATACAGATCGGAGAAATTAAAACTTTTATTTTGATTATACATTTTCCACATGGGTGCCATTACCATTAATTGCCTGTGATGACACCCATGTGGAAAATGTGTAATCAAAATAAAAGTTTTAATTTCTCCGATCTGTATTGTAATCAGAGATTAGTGTACTGACTCTGTGTCATATGCAAATTTCCTCCTTGCGCCCCAATCGAGTTTTTTTTATGGGGGGGAAGGATTCGCAGAACGGTTTTTTGTGTGTGCATAACATGTCCGTTTCTTGAGATACACTTACGGTTCCAACGCTCTTTAGGGTTTTCGCATGCGCTGAGCATTTTGCGATGAAAAAAAATGGGTGTTGCCATTGGAAATTTTCGAGTTTCTATAACTATAACCGTAACCGTGAGCGCCATTTTCCTGTCGTTCACAGAATCTCGAGCTCATACCTCTGAATAGCTATATCTGAAATTTCATTTCGATCGGTTGAGCGGACTGGCCGCTAGAGCTCCGTATATCGGCAAAGTTTTTTTATGACCACCCTGTATTTTTGTTTCAAGCATATAGCTGCTGTATAATATGCATCAAGTTTTCGCCCCGAAAACAAACTAGAAATCGTAGTTTATGTATCGTAGAATATGCATTTCCTACAATGCATATAATGTGTCTTTTCTTTGCGAAATGCAAACACTATAGTTTCCAATGTGCTAAAGCCCTGTGATTTGGAATCTAAGTAACCCGACCCCCAAAAATCTCAATTGAGATTAGGTCCTGCTTATTATGTGCTCAAACTTATTTCCTTTTACTCTGCGTGAAATTAAAATCAATTGTAATTTTAAAACGAAAAAGAAAGTGAATTGATAATTTTCCAAGTGGAGTTATTGCTTACGTGTATGGGAAAGGCTGGATGGAGGAAAATAGTTTAGAACTATGAATTAAAAATGTTTCGAAAAAAACATCGAGGAACTTTAAGAAAACAAGAAAATCTCTAAATTTGAAACATGTTTAAATCTTACCGAACAGACTGAATAATAATAATAATAATAATAATAATAAAAAAGAATAAACGAATCTAAAGTAGATTTGGCAGTAAATCCATTATCTGAATTCGTTAGTTCAATCATTAGATGTTTTCACAATCAAACCTTTCAAAGAAAGTTTAAGGCGTCAGCATGGTACACATGGATGATAGAAGGAAAAAAAATGTAATACGAAAAGAGGAAATAAGCGATATGCATCATTAACGCATATACATGAATAAAATATGACATCATGGAATGAAACCAAACTGTAAATAATTTTAAAATCATTTTAAAAATGTGAAATATTGTTACAGCGTATATGGGGTTCTTTCGATCTTATGGTTAGAGAACTTCAAACTCTTGTCTCTTAGAAAAGTAGAAAATAATTTATTTACAGATCTTCAGAACAACAGAGTCTTCGAAACTCACAAATAATACTAGATATTCAAAAATAACTGCTCAAATCTATCGTACAAGTATAGCTTTAGATCCCAGAGACTCTTTATACAACGTCTCAACACTTAATAACATTCAAAACAACATAAATGAAACTCAAGCAAACTTGCTAACAAATGCCTTGCTCACTCAATGACTGACTGGTAAATAATAACAACAGCTCGCATCGCTTCTCTTCTTATATAGGCTCGCAGCATGTGCTGGAAATTTCTAGAACCGTCTCGAAAAATCCACGGAACAACAAACAATGTATCAGTATAACTAAGGGGGGGTTACCATTGAGAGGAAGGGTTACCATCGCCAACAATCGCCAAGTTTGGCGCCAACTTGGCGATATATCGCCAAATTTGGCGACCAAAATTACTCGCCAAAAGTGACGCCAACTTGGCGATATCTTTATTATTTCGTCAATCTGCCGTAGACATACACTGAAAATAATGGACAAGTTTGCTTGATAACAGAGACAATGTAACAAAAACTAATATTAGTAAAGGAATGGAGCTTAATAAGATTATTTACATTATTTTACAGTACAAACACTAACTATTTACAAAATTCGTAACAATATTAAATGAATTTAACGCAGGGTTCATAGTCTGGAAAGTACTTGTTAGGATATTTTACCAGAATTTTTGTAATGTTATATATATATATATATGTTTTTATTTAACTTTTTATAGGGCAATGTTCCCAATTGGGAACATAAAATTAAAAATTTAGTAAAAATTAAATTTTATTAAAATTGACTTGAAAAAATTAGCAGGAATAGATGATGACTTGATTTTTTAAAATAGAAATTCTATTCCTATTATTAATGGGGAAATATACAGAAAACCATAAAAATGACCATTTTCATTGTTTCTAACAGTACAGAACTAAAATATTCATAAAAATGTGAAAAACCATCCAATGCTTCTAAAAACAAGTACATATTGCAAAATAGCTTTAATAAATAACTAGTCGTTGGGGGCCACCGTAATACTTACCCATCATGGATATGTATATGAAAATAAAACATGTGAAAACTATTTATACAATGCATTGCAATTCATAAACAAAATTTAAATATTGTTAATATACATAGTAATGCTCTATTAAAGAACTGCTGATTACCGATATCGGCAAATCTATATAATAAAGGCCAAACGTATCTGTGCGTAACGCATACGTCATGCTTTGAATGGCAACACTTTCCGATGAAATTTCGGTTTTGCAATTTTCGCTATTGTAAATTTTTAAACTTCTAGACATTGCACGTTTGTAATCTTTATATCATCGTTTAGAGAAAAAAATGCACATTTAAATGCCATTTGTTAGAAAACTGTATCTCAATTTGTTTTTGAGATATTAATTTTTTTGTAGTTTTTGGTTCAATTTCTCTAATGGTGGCAACTTGAGTATCGCATTTATGTGGGAAAGAGAGGAAAAATAGCCATAGAGTAAAAAAGAAAAAAATAATAGCGATGCAGTTTAGTGGCTGGAGATGACGCCAAAAATGTAACCCTAAAATTCGCTGCATTGCATGAAACACAACGGCGTGCTTTCACAAAAAAGAAAAACTTTTAGCGATGTAATTTTAATTCATAATACAATGAAATGCTATTTTATAATGCTAAAATATATTCAGATCTTTTTTCATTTAGAGAAAAAATAATGTTAAAAAATTCGGTCTCTGTTCCATGTGATTGTTTTGTTTGGGCTGAATGAGAGACTTAAATTGGAAGAATAACGCCCATCAAACCGTTTTAATCGCACACTGCACCTCCATCTATCTCTTTTCTCCATGGAAAATAACAGATCACTGTATATTTTAGTTGTCATATTTTCATAGCAACTGAAAAAAAATAGTAATTAAAAACCTGTTATGCCAATATATCGTCGGCTATAAAACCGGTGAATGTTGTTGGTTTTATTTCGTTTTTATCTATGAATTAATGACTTTTAGTTCGTTGTAAACTTACTTTACAAAAGATACATCAGTTAACCTTTACAAAAATGTATTTTAAAGAATATCCGGGTGTCATATTTTCTTAGTTGTTTTTAAAAACTGAGAATGCAATTTTATTCTTTGGCGAAATCTTTGGCTAATAACTGATATCTTGCTTCTAATACGCAGGGCAGTAGTGAACAATAGGGAGGGCTCATAGTTTTTTTTCTCTCTACCTCTGACGCAGAAAGATAAATTAGTGCATATTCACATTGTAGGTACTCTGTTTCTTACTAAACTGTTAAAATAACTTCATCTTATGCTTAGAAAAGTATATGATGATGAAAGTTTTGAGTGTATAACTGGTACAAAATAGCCCACCATGTTAGCTTCATATGTACAAATAGGATGAGGGAGTGTTGAAACACTTATTTTAGATAGAATTTAGTAACTCTGCAAAACTGTGAAAAGGTTTCAAAACTAAATTAGATTTTTAAACAATATTTCATTTGAATTTCCGGAACAGAAATTCATTGAGTGACCTTGGAATCTTTTCCAGGGGGGGGGGGGGGGGAGCTCAAAATATTTTAGGGGGGGCTGAGCCGCCCATAGCGCCCCCTTAGCTACGGCCCTGATAATACGAAAGTACCGATAATTTTTAAAGTTGTATATGATTAAATAAATAATATGTTTCATATAAAATTGCTATTTGGAATTAGTTGGCAGTTTAAAAAGCCTATTACGCAGAAAAAAATTATTAGACTTTCCAATTTTAAATTTAAAAAATGTTTTTCACCTTTACTTTGTGACCCGGTAACCCCGGGTTCGGTGTACTAGTTATATAAAACGCCAAACTACTCAAGTAGTACCGAACTGCGTAAAAGAAACATCCTTATAACTCCAAAAATAATAATCCTATTAACTAACAATTAACTGCAACGGATTAAGCGTCTCATTTTCAATTAAAATATACCTCTGAATTGAAATTTGAATGAAATACAGGGTCATGAAAATTCGAAGAATGTGGAAAACAGGATTACAAATATCTCGGCAACTAATAATCCGATTGACTTCGTTCTATATGCAAAATGTGTGTTATTTTATTGCCTTTTACGTCCATTCCTTAGAACAAAAAAATTCGAAAATTTTTATGTACCTTTCATCAGAACGAATTTTTCGAGAGTCCGAAAAAAATAGTTCCGGATAATCGAGGTTGCTGATATTAAATAGGGTTCGTCCCATTCTTACATACTAACTACATACAAAATTTCAAGTTTCTATCTCAATTCGTTCGGGAGATAGAGTGTTTACAGACAGTCAGACTGACAGACAGACAGACAGACGGACGGCAAAATTTTTTTTTCTAAAAATATGTTTTTCGGAACCTCCACTATCTAAAACGTGTAAATCCGTCAAAAAAAATTTTCGATTTTCAAAACGATTGCAAGACTTACCCTATACTACGTATGATGGGTAAGTAAAAAGCACATAATATTTGATAATAATAATCAAAAACATACCTGAGGTTGCTTATTAAATACTCATGTTCCCAATTGGGAACATTCGCCTGTCGCCATTGTTCTGCATTGACATAATTTTCTGTAAGAGGAATTTTTATTGAAAAATAATAATAAGGTGAATCCCGTTTTAGAGAAGAAAAGGGAAAACTTTGGAACTATTTGAAAGGGGAATCCCCAAATTTTGTGAAAGAACAATCGAATTTTATTTGCAATTTAGTGCGTTCGCTTATCAGATTTAATTTTTAAAGATATTGACTGTGTTTTTTTTAGCGAAATAACAGAGTATGGGGAAAAATTTTAAAACTCTAGAGGCCTCTTGACTACCTGATGATTCTCAGAGATTCTGATGTTTCAGACTTTTTAAACGAAAAACTTGAAATTTGTCAGCTTCCCCCTGATCGTATCTCAGAAAAAAGGATATTGATGACAATATGCTTAATCCCGTTTGCCTTACCTACATGCCTTCGGGTGTTTGTGGTCACCTTAGAATTTTTACTAATAAAGTGCTAATAAGCTAAACTAGTTGCGATAATGAAGTTTCAGGATCTGCTTTCAATGAAAAAACTAGTTGGATGTGTCAATCCCAAAACTTTCTTCTATCTCATAAATACATTTTAATATTAAAAAAAAAACATGGTGACCCCAAAGTTACCCACTATCGAATTTCCTCGAACATTTGACCTAGCCTAATGAGATTCTGTAGCCGAAAAGCCTAAAAAGCAAAATTTAATTAATATTCTGAGAAAATGATCTTAGTAGTGCCTCATGTTGGATAATTTATACTAAAACCTAATAAGCATCTATTTATGTCAAGACCTAACAGAATCTGAAATTTGATCGAATTTCGTCCATTAGTTCTTCAGTTATAGTTATAACAAAAAATTTGCAAAACGTAGAATAGCAACACCATATCTTGGACAATTTATGCCAAAACGTAAAAAAGCGTCTAATTATGTTATGGTGTAAAAGAATCTGAAGTTTGATGAAATTCTGTGCATTAGTTCTTGAGATATAGCTAGTTTAAAAAAACCGTGTAAAATATAGCACAGCAGCGCCATCAGTTGAAGGATTTATAACAAAACGTAATCATCGTGTAATTATGTTATATGTCATTTTGTAACAAATTCTGAAGTTTGATGAAATTCTGTGCATTGGTTGTTGAGATATAGCTATAGGAAAAATCGTGCAAAATGCAGCATAGCTGCACCACCTGTTGCAAGGTTAATACCAAAATGTAATCAGCGTCTAATTATGTTATATATTCTAGTGTAACATAATCTAAAATTTGATGAAGTTCTCAGCATTAGTTCTTGAGATATAGCTATCGCAAAAATCGTGCAAAATGTAGCATAGCAGCGCCACCTATAGGTCAGTTCACACCAAAACCTTATCAGCGGCTATGTATCTCAAGGTATCGCGGAATCTGAAGTTTGGTGAAATTCTGTGAATTAGTTCTTGAGATATAGCTATCATGAAAATCATGAAAAACGTGGTATAGCAGCGCCACCTGCTGGACAATTTACACCAAAACTTAATCAGCGTCTATGTATATCAAGGGGTCACAGAATCTGAAGTTTGGGGAAATTCTCTGCATTAGTTCTTGAGATATAGCAATCTTCAAAATCATGAAAAACGTAGTATAGCAGCGCCACCTGCAGGCCAATTTTCACCAAAACTTAATCAGCGTCTATGTATATTAAGGGGTCACAGAATCTGAAGTTTGGTGAAATTCTCTGCATTAGTTCTTGAGATATAGCAATCTTGAAAATCATGAAAAACGTAGTATAGCAGCGCCACCTGCAGGCCAATTTTCACCAAAAACCAATAGGCACTAATTCATATTAAGGTCTAACTGAATATAAAATTTTATTAAATTTCGAGCATTAGTTCTTGAGATAGAGCGCCCACAAATTTTTTGTCACATACAGACAGACAGACAGACAGACAGACAGACAGACGGACAGACTCACAGACAGACATTTTCTAAAAATAGTCAAAACGTGTTCAGGACCTTCTAAAACGTATAAATCCGTCGAAAACCGGAAGTCGAAAATTTTCATGAATCCAATACTTTCTTCTTGTAAAGATAGAAGAAAGTAAAAATAAACGAAAGAAATTTGTAGTTCTGATAGGGTTGAAAAAGTGAAGTCATTTTACCAAATTGGAAAAAAAATTCTGTATTTAGTAAGCCTATCAAGAGTGAACCAACAATAAAAATTGCTGATAAATTTCCAGAACTAATAGAAGCAAAATATATTGAATTTTTTTTAAAATTCATTTTCCAGAAATATATGAGTTTTCTGGCAGAAATGACATCAACTTATCCCGCTCAAAAGAGGACTAACATACAAATTGACTGTAACGATATTGCTCATTTTTTTTGGGTTACTGTTACTGAGTGGGTATCATCAGGTTGCCACTGAAAATGATTACTGGAGCACTTATGAAGACATACTGTAATTTGCTGTGTATAATCCGCAAATCAAACAATTATTTTCGACCCAGAATTTGTTTGAAAAGAAATGTAACTTATCAGATGCCCGTAAATATTTGTATTCAATCACTAAATAAGATTTCTGGGTCCAAAACGAATTGTTTGATACGCGGATTATACGCAGGAAATTACGATAACTGTCCATATGGCCTCAACTGTCATGCCATGAAAAAAATTCAAAGAAATTTTCATTTGATGGATAACACTTCATTGCAACTTGGTTATAAATTGGGGGAAAATCCAACCAATCTATGATGAACTTAATGAAACACGCAATCAATTTGGAATATTTCAAAACCAGCTTAGCATTGATGAATCAATGGTGCCATATTATGGCCACCATTCCTCTAAAATGTTCATTCAAAGAAAACCAGTTCGTTTCAGATTCAAAATCTGGATGATTTGGCACTAGAATTGTAAATAATTTTTTACAGTTGTTGCAAACCCTCTTCAAGTAGAAATATTTTTTGATAACTTTTTTACTACTTATGATTTGATAAAGGATCTTACAAGTAGCAATATAGAAGCTATTGGAACTATCAGAGATCATTGAATTAAAAATTGTCTATTGACACCCTCAAAACAGATGAAAAATATAGAAAGAGGTTCATTTGATTACCAAAGTGATGGATCGGTATTTTTATGTCGCTGGAATGACAATTCTGTGGTGACAGTTTCTTCAAATTATTGCACTCATCTCCCAATGCAGTCAACTAAAAGATATTAATGTAAAGATCAGAAGAAATTGAACACACAACAACCAAATTTAATACATAAATATAATATTGGAATGGGAGGAGTTGGCCTGCTAAATAGAATGTTAAGCAGCTACCGTCCAACACTTTGCAATAAAAATGGTGGTGGAATCTATTTGTTAATGCATTAAATACCGCTGTCGTCTCTGGTTGGCTTTCGTATTCAGCAATTAGTAGGAAAAATACCATGCTGACTCATTTGGAGTTTCGCCGAGAAGTTACAATTGCCGTTCTAAGAATTACCCCAAGAAAGGATGGGCCTCAACCTGGGCCCAAAGTTCGCCGCCATATATTACAGAGAAAGCGTGATGGTCATTTCCTTGTACAAACAACACAAGGTAGATGTGCACTGTGCGCGGTAAATGCAAGATTGGCTTGCAGTGAGTGCAAGAAAAAATTGCATTTAAAATGCTTTCCACTGCATCATGGAAATAAAGGTATAAACTTAACTTTTCGATATTTTGATTAAGTAAAACAAATTGTTTTCATTTAAATTTATAATTTTCCAACTTAATTCATATGTGTACTTAAATTTAAAAATAAATGATTCATTTCATTCTTATTATTTTGCTTATAGTTTAATCTATTCATAACTATATTCCACTTTTGAATCGAGTGTAAAAGTATAGTCGGAAGTGAACAGTGTTCCCAATTGGGTTTTTGGTTTGGTTTATTTTTGTCGGCCGATTATCTACTCTAGAGATATAGGCCCTGGGGGATGTGCCTTTCATGGGGAACTTTCTAAGGGAACCTAACCCGTATTTACGCAAGGTTCGAAGAAACTCCGAACGGTTAGACCGACGGCCGCGATTGGGCTCGAACCCTGCCGTCTATTAGTTGAGAGGTCAGAACCTCTCGACCACAGGTGGTGCCGTTCCCAATTGAGAACATTTTGAAAATTATATATAAATTTTTTTCCTCACCATATTAATGACTAATATCTCTTAAGTAAAGCATTAGAAGGCATACATGCAAGAAAATAATTTATTTAAAATATACTTTGGTTTTGAATTCCAACTGTAAAAGGTTAACTAAAGAAGAAAAAAAAAACAATTTTCAGACGTTGCAACCAGTACTTCACAAAATTTCTGATTCTAAAATAATTAAAATCCTCTGAATTCCTTGATACTTACGAACCCTATTAACGGTAAATAGGATGACTATTTATGGCTAGATGAAAACAACAATGGGATTAAAACATATGAAAGCGACAGTCGAGAGGAAGATTTCATTTTTGAAAACATAAATGAGGATAAGTTGCAACGAATTTTTCATGTAATCTGATGAGGAATATTAAGTTTATTAGAAAATATATATTGTAAGTTTCTATCTTTATATTGCTATGTAAAAGCATTTAAATAAGTCTAGAATTTTGGAAGGTTTACTTTTTATGACCAACCATTCTATATAACTACTATTTTATGCATGCACATGGAAAAATGAAGCGATTTTCTATCGTTAAGAGTGCGTGTTATACGCTGAGATAAACGGTAGGTATCCGCTGAGATATTCTTAAGCACACTTGTCAAAATGTTCCCAAATTTAGAGATATTTATCCATTTATTGCCAAATTCGGCAAAAAACTTTGCTGATCAGCTGATTTGATGAAATTTTCATTGTAATACAAGTAAAATAGAATTCTCGCTATTTACCGCCTAAAATTAGGAAAGTACCTTCTTCTGGTAACTATAATACCATAGTTAAAGTTTCATACAAAAAGAATTTAAAGTTTACATTCAATAGTTTATATAACCTTAATGGCGTTGCGCTTTTTGAAAACCAAAGATCGAGGACAGGGGGAAAAACTTTTGCTACTTAAACTTAATATTAAGTACTAATGACAAACACTTTCTTCCAAAGTTTTTCTTATTCTGGTGAAAAGATCATTATATTTCCATTTAGTGAGGTTTTTTACGACGGATTTAGTAGTTCATACTCTTTTTGCACTTAAGAAAATTTGATCCGATAACTATCGTGGGAGAGTTTCACAAATTAAATAAAAGTTTCGGATAAAAAAAGATAATAAAGTGACAGATGAGAAGAAAGTAAAGTCATTTACTTTAAGAATTAATCCCTTAAGATATATATTTTTTAATTGCTATGTTTAAAGAATTGCATTAAAATATTTTTATAAAGTATTTTTACGATATATTTCTTAATATTTTCCCACGTGATTAAAAAAAAAATAGCAATTCGGTTTGTTTGTCTGTCGACTATATTCTAATGGTTCTTGCTGCCGTTCGCCACTGCACTAAATTGCGCCAAAATGCTTCATTTAATTTATAAATGAACAATCAGACTCGCCAGATTGCAAGTGCTAAAATTCTGCTCTTTTTTGTGTGTTTATGCAGCATCGTTACAAGCATGTTGCCCGAGCTTAATGATCGTAAAGGTTTCTGAAGCCTAATGAAGCTCGGGCAACGTGCTTGTAAAGATCATTTGTCATATACCATTCATAAAATCTGGCGTAATATGCTATAATAAAACAAGTTGGAAATTGCACGTGAAGCGTAGCAAATGAGGTGCGTTCGTACTATAAGTTTTAAAATATTCAGATCTTGCTGATATAGTAGAGCGTACTTTGGATACAGTATAGTGGTCGAAATCTTTGTGTTCCTATAAATATGCAAGTAGTAATTTTTATTATACTTCATTAACGTATATCTTATTCATAAAATGTGAAGTAGGTTAATATAATTAAAACACGCCCCAAACAATGTTTCCCCGTATAACATGATTTAGTGGAATACATTTGTGTGGCCCTGTAATTTAATAATAAATATTCTCTGCATCCCAGATTGTACAGAATGTAGATTTTAGTACATATATCATAGATTCATGTCAATTATATTATGTTCAAATGAGTGTAACACCATTAAAATGCATTTGAAACATTTTTTCCCATTGATTGTAATGTAACGGAATCCTTTTGATTGTACCTGTAATTGATCTATCCATCCGATTTTCATAACATTTGAAATGACTGGACAAAATTATATAATAATTATATATTTTAAATTTCAAACGATTCGGTTGGATAGTTTTTGCGTTGTTATATGCGGACGGACAGACGGACGAACTGAGCGACAACAATAGGTGCTACGTATTTACATAATTACGAATGCACCTAAAAAGCAAGTTTATGCACTCTCAACTCAAGTATGCTCGTGGAATCTTGGACGTATGTGTTTATATTTTGAAATTTTAAATTGAATTTAACATCTTTTTATTTTATCCTGACGATGTTCGCAGGAGCGATATGAAACGTAGATAATTTTTAAGTGTATTTTAAATATATTTTTTGAAGTGTACCATTTAGCAATCTGTATTTATTGCAGTACATATTTTTAGTATAATTTATGGCGCAATTTGTCCAATTCATAATTATGTGTAAATCTGACGAAAACCGGAGGAAAAAAACATCGATTAAGGTGTATTCTAAAAAACGCTTTTTCACCTTCAACAGCTCGAAATTTTCCGATACAATTTCAGGCACATTTTTAAAAGTAGAAACATGAAACTTGCTGAGGGAATTCTTGAAGGGACGTATGAGGTGCTGTGTGATGTCTTTTTGCGCTCAATTCATTAGAATTTGAGTTATAAACAATTACCTTATTAGTATGACCCTTTTTTTCGTTCACAAATCTCCCGCTTGGGAAAAATCGGTTCGAAATGCATTTTTGATTGCTTTTTTCCAATATTTTCTGCATTTATCAAAGAATCGACAATCACGGCACCTTGTGTACTTTCCAAATAAGAGATTTTGAAAGTTTGGTGTATTTGAGAGCAATAATGAATTCAAAAATAAATCGGAAAATAAGAGGTTTGAATCAAAATACACCCTTAAAATACTTTTTTCTATTACTGTCAAAAGAAAAAAAAACAAGTTGGAAATTGCACGTGAAGCGTAGCAAATTAGGTGCGTTCGTACGATAGCGAAGTTTTAAAAATATTACTTTCATATACCAATCTCATAAAATTGTAAATAGTGAATTACAATTAAAACGCTCATCAAACAATGTTCTCCCTATACCACTATGTAATGGAATACTTATGTGTGGCCTTGTAAATCAATAACAAATGTTCTTTGCACCACAAATTATGTATGATGTATATTATAATATGTACTTTATAATTGCATATAAATTTTATTAAGTCCGCATGAGTGTAACACGATTAAAATGTATTTGAAACATTTTTTCCCATTGACCGTAATGTAACGGAATACTTTTGATTGTCCCTGTAATTGATCTATGCATCCGATTTTCATAAAATTTGAAATAACTCGACAAAATTATGTAATAATTATGTATTTTAAATTTCAAACGTATAGAATTTATTTGAAACTTTTTCCCCATTGACCATAATGTAATTGAATACTTTTGATTGCCCCTGTAATTGATCTATGCACACGATTATCAAAATATTTGAAATGACTCGACAGAATTATGTAATAATTGCGTATTTTAAATTTCAAACGATTAAAATGCATTTGTAACTTTTTTCCCCATTGACCGTAATGTAACGGAATACTTTTGATTGTCCCTGTAATTGATCTATGCATCCGAGTTTCATAAAATTTGAAATAACTCGACAAAATTATGTAATAATTATGTATTTTAAATTTCAAACATATAGAATATATTTGAAACTTTTTCCTAATTGACCATAATGTAATTGAATACTTTTGATTGCCCCTGTAATTGATCTATGCACACGATTATCAAAATATTTGAAATAACTCGACAGAATTATGTAATAATTGCGTATTTTAAATTTCAAACGATTAAAATGCATTTGAAACTTTTTTCCCCATTGACCGTAATGTAATGGAATACTTTTGATTGCCCCTGTAAATGATCTATGCATCCGAGTTTCATAAAATTTGAAATGACTCGACAAAATTATGTAATAATTATGTATTTTAAATTTCAAACGATTCGGTTGGGTAGTTTTTGCGTTGTTATATGCGGACGGACAGACGGACGGACAGACGGACGGACTGAACGACAACAATAGGTGCTACGTATTATATAATTACGAACGCACCTAAAAACTGAAATATGCAAATGCTTTTTCAGGTTTTCTAGGCAACACTAAACTTTTTTCATTCATCCGTTGCTTTGTTTAGATCATTTTAAAAAGTCTTCGCATATTCTGAGAGATGCTGAAATAATTTTGTCATTGAATGGATTCTATTATTTTAGACAGTTATATAACAAGCTACTCGAATATATTTGCCATTAAAATGATTTATACTGACAGTTCTTATCGCAGTCGATAACGTATTGAAATTAATGATCGCAATAGGAATTTAACGTTATGAAAAGAGCAGAATTTGCAAGTTTAACGTTTAAATTCTTGAATTACTTTTTGAAATTGTTTTCGGTACGTTAAATATTATGTATAAAAACGATATTATTGGTCGTTTCAGTTAAAGATACAATAATTAAAATAGTACAAAAATCGCTATTACAGAGCCTCCCAAGTCATTTTTTTTTCAAATTCAAAAAAGACCTGCTTATCAAAAGAAAAAAAAAAAATTGAAATTTGGTTAATTTTGTGGACAATTTCATGCACTTTTCAATGGCTCAATGACGACACAATGGACATACGGACAGTTAGAAATTTTATATAAACATGTTTTTAGGGTATCTGATCCCTGAAATGTGTAAATCCGTCGAAAAGCGGATATCAAATAATTTCGATTATAATATTTTTTTATTGCAATCATAAAAAAAAAACTGAAATATGCAAATGTTTTTTCAGGTTTTGTGAGAAACACTAAACATTTTTCATTCTTCCGATGTTTTGTTTAAATCCATTTTTAAAAGTTTTTGCATATTCTGAGAGATGCTGTAATAATTTTGTCATTGAATGGATTCTATTATTTTAGACAGTTATATAACAACCAACTAGAATGTATTTGCCATTAAAGTGATTTACACTGACAGTTTATACCGCAATCGATAACTTATTGAAAATAATGGTCACAATAGGAATTTAACGTTATGAAAAGAGAAGAATTTGCGTGTTTAACTTTTGATTTTTGAATTATTTTTCACATTTTTTTTGATACGTTAAATATTATATTTAAAGCACCAGAAAATTATATTATATTTAACAATGAAATGACATTATTGATCGTTTCAGTTATAGGGGTACAATAATAAAAAGGGCGCAAAAATCGCTGTTACAGCGCCTCCTTCCTGCGCAATATTTTCAAATTCAAGGAAAACCTGCTTGTCATAGCTAAAAACATGTATCTGAAAAATGGTTAATTCGGTGCATAAGTTCGTGCTTTTTTCGATGGTACAATGGCGACACAACGGACAGACAGAAAATTTATATAAGCATGTTTTTCGAGCGTCTGACCTCTGAAATGTGTAAATCCGTCTGAAACAATAATTAAAAAAAAATGATCACAATACTTTTTTCTATTACAGTTAGAAGAAAGTAAATACAGTCGAGTCTCCCTATAACAAAACTCCATACATCAAATTTCTCTATATAACGAATTTTTTGTAGGAACGGTCCCCTTTTTGCATAATTACATTAAAAACAGTCTCTATCTAGCGAAATATCTATCTCCATATAACGAATTTTTTCATAAATTGGTCTTAATTTATTCAGTTTTAAAAAAGATTCGAAATCATATGGAATCAATTTTCCATCGCTTATTTTTGATTTAACGTTCAGTGCTGAGTTTTATTTATATTACTTATCTCCTTGTTCTTTAAATCCAACGAATTCATCCCACCTCCCACACACCTTTCAACATCCTTCTCAAAACAGAGTCAATTAGATTGTTTCACATATAAAAAAGGAATCAATGAGAGACACATAAGAGAGGCCTTCAAATGGAGGAAAATGTTAACTACAATTTTTCATTCCTTGCTAAAATTTAAGCTTTTTTTTTTTTTGAGAGCATAACAATTTTAAAATAAAAACAACAAAAAAATTACAGATTTCTTCGTCTGAAATTAATGTAAGTCTTCCTTATTTGATTTTCATTAAGCTTTCAAATAAATGTCTATTCTCTTTTTTTGAAACTGCTTAAATAATTAAGAAATAGAATGTTAGGTTAATATTTACTTTTAAACATTTCAAATTCTTAATTAAAAACATCAAAAATAATATTTGTTCAAAATTTACACATTAAATACGATGTTTAACATCATTTTATATACATCGAATTTCTCTATATAACGATTTTTTTACTGGAACGATGAATTTCGTTATATAGAGACTCGACTGTATCATGCGTCAAACATAAATTATTATGAAGTACTTTCCAACACATTCAGGATAATGTAACAAAACTGCATTGTTTAAAAAAAATAAAACATGTGTCTCATTTCACTTTATTGAATTGTTTAACACATGTCAAAACCGAATTTCAGCTGTTTTTTATCTACAATTGGAAAATAATCTGAATTTTTTAGCAGTCCGGTATATGACACAGAGATTTGTATCGACTAACAATATGTATTTCAGAATTTAGTTCATTAAAGAGATACATATATTTCATTTGAAAATTCCCCTTCAACAATCTCTTTTAATATGGATAAATGTATGTAAATACTTTTGTGCAACCCTGTTTATGAGTATAGAATTTATATACAAAGAGTAATATACAAAAAAAACTAAATAAATATAAAAGCGCATACGGATTTTTAAAACATACTCTGCAGCAATTATTATGCAAAACCGAATTCTTTTGTGTATCCCAATAAATTAATAAAGGCCGCCGTGAATGCTCTATATAAACGTGATCGTAGTGAAATTCAGTGATTTATATCAGTCTCGATATATTTGGCATAGCATAATGTCATTAAAATACTCTCCAAACGATTTCTCGCCATTTATTATAATACAATCGAATTCTTTTGAGTGCTCCTGTAAATGAACCATTAATCGTACATACTTCATATTTAATACCAAACATGCTTTAATAATCATAAGTAAGCTTTATCAATTGCATGAAAAACCGAGTATATTTACGAGAGTTAGAGCGTGGACAGACTCAAAGGCAAACCGAATGCACAAGCACTTTTCAACTTTGCTGAAAAGTGTTAAAAAAGAAAAAAAAAAGAAGTGAAATACGCAATTGATTTTTCAGGTTTTCTAGAACGTACTAAACATTTTTTCTTTTTGCGATGCTTTGTTTAAATCCATTTTTAAAAGTTTTCGCATATTCTGATGTTGCAATAATTTTGTTATTGAATGGATTCTATTATTTAAGACAACAAGCTACTCGAATATATTTGCCACTAAAATGATTTATACTGACAGTTCTTATTGCAATCGATAACTTATTGAAATTAATGGTCGTAATAGGAACTTAACGTTAGGAAAAGAGCAGAATTTGCAAGTTTAACATTTAAATTCTTAAATTATTTCTCCAAATTGTTTTCGGTGCATTAAATATTATGCATAGTAAACGGTAATATTGACCGTTTCACTTGTAAGCCCTCGTACGTAAACCTAAACCTGAAAACTTTCTTTTAAAGTTAACCAGAAAATGGCATAAAATTTTCATCGACCCGTACTTGATACACATCAGCCATAACGCAACGCATGATATACCGAACTCAATAAAAATATGTAAGATTGAAATTCTGTTATAATTTACATAAAAATGCTAAAATATACAATATATATATTAGGGATGAGAGTGTTCTGCGTTTTTTTATACCAGTATAATATTAGAGAAAATATTGTTCTGTTAAATCGCAGCATTTTTCGATTGAGTAAAATAACATTTTCTCTAAGATTATACTGGTGGGAAAAAACGCGGAAAATTCTCATGCCTAATATACACTAGCGGAAAAAAAAATCCCAACACCAAGAAAAACTTATTGCAGAGTAATGAAATTTGGACAGTGCATTTGTCTAGTTAAAATGTTTAATTGATTAGATTTTCGAGATCATAGGTTAATTTAAGGTCAATAAAATGCATTTCAAATGTGAAATTCTGTTACATTAAAAGTCGCTATAACCTCCAGAATTTTGAATGCATACTTTCACACATGCATGCATTGTGTCATACAGGTGCCGAATGTCACTTTGTCGTATGGAGTTCCATGCTTGTTGTACTTGCTGTGTCAATACTGTGATGGTCAGTGCTGGCTGGGGATGACACCGGAGTTCTCATCCAATGATAGTCCATACGTGCTCAATGGAAGACAGATCTGGTGATCTTGCTGGTCAAGGTAACAGGTCGACACTCTGTAGAGCACGTTGCGTTACAGTAGCGGCATGAGGGCGCGCGTTATCCTGTTGAAAAACGCCCCTTGAATGCTTTTCTTGAATGGCAGCACTACAGGTTGAATTACCGGACTGACTTACAAATTTGCAGTCAATGTGCTTGGGATAAGCCCGAGAGTACTTCTGGTGTCATAGAAAATTGCTTCTTAGACCATGACTGCAGATTGTAGATCCAGTGTTTTTAAGCCGCAGACAGTTTGATTGCAGGCGTTCCCCTGGCCTCCTTCTGACCAGCACACGGCCATCACTGGCACGAAGGCAGAACATGCTTTCATCAGAAAACCCAACAGATCTCCACTCCATCTTCCAGTGAGCTCTGGCTTAACATCATTGGCGTCGCAAACGGCAATGGCTTAGAGTCAGTGGAATGCATGCCTTGCATCGAGCTGTCCTTGAAGTAACCGATTTCTAACAGTTCGTTGCGTCATTGTGGTACCAACTGCGGCTCAAATTTCTGTCGCAGGCACAATACAATGAGCCACAGGCGTATGCCGAATACGACGGTCTTCCCTCTCAGTAGTGCCACGTGGTCACCCGGAACCTGATCTTCTTGAGGCAATACCATCCCTTGACCATTGCTCCCTACAATCATGTACAGTGGATACATTCTGTTCAAGTCTTTCTGCAAAATCGCTGAAAGAAAATCCACTTTCAAGTAGCCCTAATTTACGATCTCTTTCCAATTCGGGGAGCTGATGATAATAGCTTCTTCGTCTTCTTAAAGGCATTCATGATCAACCTCAACTCAATTCGTCAAATTTTGAAGAGAAAAAATGCTCACGAACTTTACAGCACTCGTTTAAAGCAAACCTGACTTTAATGTTGTGAGTGGCGCTACTAGCGCCACACTTATGTGCGAAGCCCGAAATTTGAATCAATGTCATCTTTCAGATGTATAAACACGCCTACAAAATTTCGTTTGCCTAACACAAGTTTTTCTTGGTGTTGGGATTTTTTTTTCCGTCAGTGTATATATAGCATAAAACCGTCAAAAGATATTAACAAGTGGGTAAGTGTGATCGCAGATCTCACAGAGGGTTTCGTTTAATATTTCTTTCAACACACTTTCTCCTTTAATTAATAAATCCAAATTGCTATAATTGATATTCAGAGCTACACAAAAGAGCTTGCAAATGTTACTAAGTATGAGCGTAAATTACTTAAAGCTGGTTTTTAAATAATTTGGACGCCTATGAATGATAATTTCTGAGAATCTGATTTCAGTTGTTTTAAGAGTGTTTTAGTTTAAAATAAATTTTAGCTATATACTGGCCTGTAATAAATTTACTAGATGAACTACAGGGCTAATCAAAAGTATTCAAGTATGTTTCCATCCATTAGTATAAATTGCTAAAACAGAAATTTCAAACTGCTAGGCATTATTTTACCAAACTAAATTTCCCCATTATATAAAATATGTATCAACCGGCAGATCAAATACAGGGCTGTTCAAAAGTACTGGAATATATATTGGGGTAACCTTATGTCCCCAAATAACGACATTTTGATAAAGATTTCAGAAAGTGTTAGAAAGCGTTTCAAAATCCATACCTAACGCATGATTTTTCTTACTTGTTTAATTTGCCTGCTTATATGAAGGTTTGTGCATTTTTTACCTATTAATATGAAGTTTTTATTTATTTATTTCAATTTTCTCCACTGTATAACGTACTTTGGCCTAAAATAGTTTTTGCTTCTGAACCTTTTCTTTTCTAGTTTTATTTTTTTTATGAGTACCTTTTACTCCGTAAATAAAAGAACGGAAAGAAACACAGATTGTAGGAAATGACGAGCAAACATGCTGTAAAGAGAAACTCAAACAAACTACTGGATATAACTTTTTTTTTGAAAAGAAGTTACAGTTTCCGAAAATCCCCTTTGTTTCTTTTAACTTGTACATTTGAAAAATGATAAAGCTCTTCTGTATAAAAAAAATCGTTTAAGATGGGCGGGGGGATGCATATAGTAGGCTGAAAAAAAAGGATGTTTTTTAGCAATCTTTTTTTTCTGCAATATGAATGAAGATTTTAAATCCGAATTTTTTGTCTATTATCTGTTATTATGTGAAAATTTTTTCAAAACTTTTAAAATAAAAAATTGATGATACATAGCCGTGAAAAAAAAAATAAATAAATAAATAAATAAACACCCTCTACAAATTCTGCAAAAAAATATCGTAGAAGAAAGTTAGTGGTACCGAATGATCGGAAATAATGTCTACTTTTAAATAATGTATATAAAATTTGCTTAAAAGAGCATCTACGTATTAAAACAAATCCTAACTTTGTACATGTTCAATATCAGTACCCAATTCTGACAGCTTTAATGAACACTACAACCTTCATTTAATCTAAAAACAAACTTTTAATCAATTCGTACGATAAGTTTCGGAGAAATTAATTATTTTAAAACGAGCATGTTTTAAGGGCTGTATCCAAATTAAAATTTGGCACTCAATTGTTTACCGAGGGAGCTCTCTTCTTGATCAAAGCATATTAGGTACCAATCAAACAATCATTGAAGACTGCTAGACTACTGGATAGTATAATAATTTTCAAAATATCTAGCTACTTCTATCGCAGACGGCTCCTTAAACCATCATTTTGTCATTTTTATGTAGATTTCGTTTGAAATACAATTTATTGTAGTCCTTTCTATGTTGGAATTTTGGAAAAATCTTTGCAGTGAAATCTACACTGATCATGGCCTCTAGACACTAAAACTACCATCAGTAAAAAGGTTATCTTCCTTTCTTTCTATATATATCACTTTTTTTGGACACAATAAATTTTATAATTCTGCACAAATCTCTTTCAAACTGATACATAAAATCAAAGGGCATAAAATCTCTGTCAAGTTCGTTAATAGGCAAAATCGGATCAAAGGATTAAAAATAGGGAGGGTTTCAGTAAAAACAGAAAAAACTCTATAACTTCATAATGAAAATAGATATCGAATCAGTTTTAAGTTTATATTACTTCTAAAAAATGAGTCAGTAGTTTATGCATACAGATATTTTATAAATTTAAAAATGGCTCAAAGGGCGAAAAAAATAGGGGTTTTGGAGAAAAAAATTCATAACTTCGTCAATTCTCCAGATATAAATTCCATTTAATTTTTTTAATAAATGTTCTTAATATTATCTAAAACTTTTGTATTTTCAAGTTTTTGATAGTACAAATTCTTTTGGAAATAAATAAACAAAAGCGAAATTAAAAGGGGGATAAAAAAAGAAAAAAATCCATAACCTTGTCAATTCTTAAGATATCAAACATGATTAAATTTATTTTACATCTTCTCAATGATATCTACAGCTTTTACACTGGCAAATTTTTTATAGTATTATAAAAAATCATTATAGCAAAAATAAATTAAACAAAAATGGAAGTTGAAGGAAAAAATCCCAAATCCAAACTGCTTATATTCTGACTCATTTTTAAATTCATTTTTGATTTTAGACGCATCCAAAAGACAGGTTCTTTTATTTTGGAATTATATATATATAATGTGACGTATTTGCCAGTTTTTTGATAAAGGCAGAATATATTTCAAAAAACAGAGTCAAAATATGTATTTTGAACTGAATTTTCCGGGTTGATCGTGATTGAAAAATTGAGGAAGTATTGAAGTAACAAATTTATATTTTCTAACTCATTCTTAAATCCATTTTTTCTCAAACGCATCCGACTGACAGATTCTCTTATTTAGGAACTGTATAATGTGCCGTATTGGTCAGTTTTTTTGATAAAGGCAGAACGTATTTAAAAAAGGAATCTATCAAAGTGGGTGTTAAATCCATTGTTCATGTTTATTTATTTTTATTTTTTTTTTAATCCTTTCACTTCTAATGGTCGTGACATTTTTACTTTCTTCTATCTTTACAAGAAGAAAGTATTGGATTCATGAAAATTTTCGACTTCCGGTTTTCGACGGATTTATACGTTTTAGAAGGTCCTGAACACGTTTTGACTATTTTTAGAAAATGTCTGTCTGTGAGTCTGTCCGTCTGTCTGTCTGTCTGTCTGTCTGTCTGTGACAAAAAATTTGTGGGCGCTCTATCTCTAGAACTAATGCTCGAAATTTAATAAAATTTTATATTCAGTTAGACCTTGATATGAATTAGTGCCTATTGGTTTTTGGTGAAAATTGGCCGGCAGGTGGCGCTGCTATACAACGTTTTTCATGATTTTCAAGATTGCTATATCTCAAGAACTAATGCACAGAATTTCACGAAACTTCAGATTCTGTGACCCCTTGATATACATAGACGCTGGTTAAGTTTTGGTGTAAATTGGCCAGCAGGTGGCGCTGCTATGCCACGTTTTTCATGATTTTCATGATAGCTGTATCTCAAGAACTAATGCAAAGAATGTCACCAAACTTCAGATTCCGCGATAGCTTGAGATACATAGCCGCTGATAAGGTTTTGGTGTGACCTGCCCTATAGGTGGCGCTGCTATGCTGCATTTTGCACGATTTTTGCGATAGCTATATCTGAAGAACTAATGCAGAGAACTTCATCAAAATTTAGATTCTGTTACATTAGAATATATAACATAATTAGATGCTGATTACATTTTGGTATTAACCTTGCAACAGGTAGTGCGGCTATGCTGCATTTTGCACGATTTTTCCGATAGCTATATCTCAACAACCAACGTACAGAATTTCATCAAACTTCAGATTTTGTTACAAAATGACATATAACATAATTACAGGATGATTACGTTTTGTTATAAATCCTTCAACTGATGGTGCTGCTGTGCTATATTTTACACGGTTTTTTTAAACTAGCTATATCTCAAGAACTAATGCACAGAATTTCATCAAACTTCAGATTATTTTACACCATAACATAATTAGACGCTTTTTTACATTTGGCATAAATATTCCAAGATATGGTGTTGCTGTGCAACGTTTTGCAAGTTTTTTGTTATAACTATATCTCAAGAACTAATGGACGGAATTCCATCAAATTTCAGATTCTGTTAGGTCTTGACATAAATAGATGCTTATTAGGTTTTAGTATAAATTACCCAACATGAGGCACTACTAAGCTCATTTTCTCAGAATATTAATTAAATTTTGCGTTTTAGGCTTTTCGGATACAAAAATCTCAGTAGGCTAGGTCAAATGCTCGAGGAAATTCGATAGTGGGTATTTTTGGGGTCACCAGGTTTTTTTTAAAATATTAAAATGTCTTTATGAGATAGAAGAAAGTTTTGGGATTGACACATCCAACTAGTTGTATATAATGTAACGTGAAAAGAAATTGCATTATTTTTAATATTTTAAAATATTCTTATGGAAAAAGGTATAAGGTTTACCGTTAAATAAATTATTAGTGCTGAAGAAGTTAATTTACTGCTTTTTTTTACATTTTAACGTAGTAATAGGCGTCCGCATTATATTTCGAAAGCTGGGGTGTTAAAATAACATCTTTTGAATGCTTTAGTCAACATTCTGACGTTTCGCGACAGGACAGTTTATTAAATTTATTCAAACAAAATGTTTCAAGCTGTGAAAATTTTTAAAAAGGCTGACTTGAAGTTTGTAGCAGAAGAGATTGGGGAAACTATTCCTCAAGGGTATACCATCGGAACTCTAAAGCAAATCATTTTGAATAGCGAAGAACATAAGAAGGATCCTGCTTTTGTGCAAGAAATTTTATCTAACGCCGTTGCTGAGAGAAAGGAAAAAGAGAACGAAGCCAAGAAGATAGAAAAAAAGAAGTCGGATCAAGAGTTAAAGATGTTAGAATTAAAGGAAAAGTTAAAGCTAGAATCGGAAATTGAGCTAAGAAAGCTGAAACTGGATCAACAATTTGAACTGGCGAAAATTCAATCACAGGGACAAATACAAGGTGAGTACATTTCAATTGATTATGATATGAATAATTCAAAACGGAAATTCACATTACCGAAATTAGAATTTCGCCAATTTGATGGTGATTTAAGAGAATGGTTGCCATTCTGGAGTCAGTTTGAACAAATTCACAATGATCTTGATATTGCGCCAGAAAATAAATTTTAATATTTATTTGAAGCAACAGTCACTGGATCTAGAGCGCGAGAAGTTGTTGATAGTTTTCCGCCAACTGGCGCCAACTATGCAAAAGCTATTGAGAGTCTTAAGACTCGTTTCGGTAGGGAAGATCTTTTGGTAGAAGTGTATGTCAGAGAATTATTAAAAGTAATTATTTCTGTACAATCAAAAGGGAAATTTTCCATTACAACAATATATGATAAACTTGAGTCGTATTTACGAGCTCTTGAGACGCTAGGCGTCACAACAGATAAATGTGCTTCAATTTTATATCCAATGGTAGAATCTTGTTTTACAGCTGAATTTTTGAAAGCGTGGAATCGAATCCATACGACTCCTGTTAGTTCTGATGCAAAAGAACGTCTGGATAATTTAATGATGTTTCTCAAATCTGAAGTTGAAGGTGATGAAAGAATTAATTTAGCAGTGTAAGGTTTTGGTTTAGCGAAAAAAGATGATGCAAACTTTAGAAAAAATAAAGGTTACATCGAGACTACTAAGCATTTACCAACTGCTGCTAACCTTTTAACTACATCTTCAAAACCAGATTTAAGAAAAAATTGCGTTTTTTGCAACGGAAGACATTTGAGTTCAGAATGCTTTTCAGCACGAAAGATGACTTTTAATGAAAAGCAGAATATATTAAAGGATAAAAGATGTTGCTTTTTATGTTTGGCAACGGGTCATACAACGAAGCAATGTAAAGCTATCTTGAAGTGTTTCTTTTGTGATAAAAGACATGCATCTGTGATGTGTCAAATGCTAGATAAAAACAAGCCAAACGAAAAGAAAGATGAAGAAAAGGCGTCTGGAAAAGAAGTAAATATGGCTAATTTTAATAGAAATCCTGTGTTTCTTCAGACGCTCAAAGCAAAAATCCTTTCTGATAACAAGAAGAAAGATGTTCGACTGATTTTAGATTCAGGTTCTCAAAGGTCGTACATTTTAAAACAACTAGCCGAAGAAATGAATTATTTACCAGTTCGGGAAGAAAAAGTTACACATTCTCTTTTTGGCGGAGTCACAAGAAAGGATTATAATCATCATTACTACAAGGTAAGATTAGTGATATAAAGGAAAATTTTAAATGTAATTTTGAAGTTTTGGATCAAGAAATTGTATGTGAAAATGTTATGCCTGTAGAAAAGGGATCCTGGTTTAAAGAATTATCTAGAAAAGACATCACTTTGACGGATGTTGGTAAGATTCCTGAATGTATTCAAGTATTGATTGGGGTCGATGTAATGGAAAAATTAATGAAATCGTAAAGAAATACTCTTGTCAGAATTAGTTGCATTAGAAACATATTTGAGATGGACCTTAATGGGAAAAGTACCACAAGATAATACGTCTAAAGATAACTTAGCTTTATCAGTTACGTCTATGTTCGTAAAAGAAGCAGAGATTTCCGATTTATGGAAATTGGATTTACTAGGAATACATGATCCGATAGCAAAACAATCTAAAATGGAAATTGATCGTCAGTTTAAAGAGCATTTTTTACAGACAGTAAGAATAAATGAAGATAATCGTTATGAAGTTTCTTTGCCATGGTCAGAAGACACACCACCTCTACCTGATAATCTGAGTTTAGCCAAGAAAAGATAAAATAATGTTACGAACAAGTTGCTTTCCGATAACCTTTATCAAAAGTATGAAAACGTGCTGATGATAAAATTATTGAAGACATTCCACAGTCTGAAATGAATCTTTATGGAAACTATTTACCTAATCGACCAGTGATAAAAGAAAACAATACAACCCCCATTCGTCTTGTGTTTGACGCATCAGCAAGAATACAAAATCAACCGTCTTTGAATCATTGTTTACACTGTGGCCCAAATCTTATTGAATTAATTCCTGACATTCTCTTACGATTTAGGCAAAAGAAATTTGGTGTTGTAGCTAATATCAAGAAAGCATTTTTACAAATAGCTGTTCATAAAGAAGATCGAGATTATTTGCATTTTTTATGGTGGAGTGACCCAGAAGAAAGAAATATTTGAATGTTTCGACATACTAGAGTTGTATTTGAAGTCAAAAGTTCTCCTTTTCTTCTTGCTTCCGTCATTGAATATCACATTAAAAACGATGAAGAATACGACACTAATCTTAAATAGCAGTTGCTAAGAAGCTTTTATGTTGTAAATGTCGTTGTTAGTGTCCAAACAAAGGAAGAATTGGAAAGGTTTATTACTGTTTCTAAGTTTCTTATGGCTAAAGGTGGATTTGATTTGAGAGGCTGGGAGCAGACAGAAGAAAGAAAAAATAGCGAAAATAGTGAAGATACTATTGTACTGGGATTACAATGGAACAGATTTCTAGATGTTTTAAAAGTTAACGTAAGCTGGATGAAAGATATAAATATAGAAAAAATAACAAAACGAGTCATGCTGTCAGTTGCCCATAAAGTTTTTGATCCATTGGATTTTACTGATCCTGTTATGATATGTCCCAAGATGATGTTACAGAAAACATGGAAAGAAGGAATCTCTTAGGCTGAAGAAATCAATGGTGATATAAAAGACGAATTTATTGAATGGTTTCGTGAATTAAATATTTTACAAGAAATTCAGATTCCTAGATATATTCAATTCACCCTAGATAATTTAAAAGATTGTACCCTTCATACATTTTGCGATGCAAGTCAGTGTGCGTATGCTACTGTTATATTTTTAAGGGTAGAGACTAAAGATCGAGTAGAATTGTTCCTTCTTGCTGCAAAATCCCACATTGGTCCATTAAGATGTGTAACTATACCCAGAATGGAATTTTTAGCTACTTTGATTGGTGCTAGATTGACTAAATCAGTAACTGAAGCAATGGGCTGGGAAGATATGGAAAAATATTTTTGGAGCGATTCCACTACAGTGTTTGCATGAATATCTAGGAAAGAAAAATTGGTTTGTTTTTGTTATAAATAGAGTTCAAGAAATTAAAAGATTGAGTGATCCGATTTTATGGAAACATATACCTGGCGAAATTAATCCAGCAGACCTGCCATCTAGAGTGTGTAAATCAAAACAGCTGGTGTCTCTCAAATGGTGGGACGGACCACATTGGCTTAAAGATGCTGAAGAATATAATAAACTAGTATTAAAAAATGCTCTGATGAGCACCAAAAAAGGTTAATATGTTTTTAAGTATGAAAAAGGGTTTGACAAGTGCTTCTGTTTATTATTGAGCATGAGGAAGGACAAGGGATCCCTTCTTGGCTACAACTCACTTCAATGCCAACTTTTAAAAAATCATATTTGCGCTTTTTCCATATGAAAGAAATTTGCGGTTCTTTAGTAGAACTTTCCACCGTGCTTTAGATGTTAACCAGGGGTGTAGTCGTAAAAATAAGATAGGATATATGCTCTAAGCAGAGGGATACCCTAGAATGTGTATACTATAAGCTTTCTTGAGAAATAACCCTCTAAGCGTTTGGCCCGTAATATTCCGTACACTAAGCTCCAGGTTTCACTGCAATATAAGCAATGTTTAAGATATTATAATTCTATAAATTTAATGATTTTTCAAATCATTGAAGAATGATTAGGACTCTTAAGGATTACGTTTATATTCCTAAATAAGATTTTTTATGTAATATTGAAAGAATCATATTTTATTAGCATTTAAAACAAAATGCAGAGAAAACAACATTATAATTTTACCCATTTGCAAGACGCTTGGAGGGATAATGTATATGGTGTTCTATTAAAAAGTCCAGTAGGCATACGGCGTATAACATGCACTTACATCCCTGATGTTAACTGCACTGTTCACTCTGCACTATACTACAAATAAATTTTCTGTGCAATTATACACTTAGGGCATGCTTGGTGCCAGTACATGAATGTGATGCAGGAAGTAGGTTTTTGGCACTGTGTCGTCTTCCCTTACATTTATGTCTAATTAAGCTGCACCTTTACTGGTTATGTCTTTACACTATACATTTTTATAGTAACTGCGACTGATTTGTTTTCACGGAAAAAGCGCAAATATGATTTTTTAAAAGTTGGCATTGAAGTGAGTTGTAGCCAAGAAGGGATCCCTTGTCCTTCCTCATGCTCAATAATTAACAGAAGCACTTGTCAAACCCTTTTTCATACTTAAAAACATATTAACCTTTTTTGGTGCTCGTCAGAGCATTTTTTAATACTAGTCATTTAATTTTTTGATAAAAACTGAAGATTTTCTAATATCTTAAAAAGAAAAATAACTGCTGCTGTCAACATTTATAAAAAAATGATAACAACAGCATAAAATTTTGATGTATCAGAATAATTATAAAAGTCATTGCATTGCTATATAAAATGCATGATAAGAAAAATAAACCATGGATTTGAACGAAAAAAGTACAGAACTTTATTAAAAGAATTAAAAGCCATACCAATTAAATATATTCAAGGTAATTTCTCAAATAAAACATTCACAACTAGAAAAATTCTAGAAATTGAATAACAATTAACATAAGAATATTCCCGAAGGAATAATAATTTAACACAAAAGCATTTCTAAATAAAACGAACTTACATCCGACGGGATTTGAACTCTATACCCGCTGCTGAGCAGCCAAATGTCTTACCACGAGGGTCCTAGTTTAACACCAGAGATGTTACAATTTTTGCTATAATACCTATATAAATACCAGCATAAGTCTTGTGACTGTCATCAACAGCTCCGATCTGATTGTTTTATTTTTTATATGCCCGACGGCTATTTTCCTACTTTTATTTTAGCTACTCGAAACAATCGCCAAATAGGTTTCCTTCGCCATAATTTCATTTTAAATATAAAGCTGTCACTAGCTTTATTTAAAATACATGACTTTCATTAAAAAACACATAAATCAAAAATACATATATCAGATACATTTAACTTGCACGTTTTTCTTTCATTTTATTAAAAATACTATAAGTAAATATATAACTACTTAATTTATCCCATCGACCAAAAAACGATAGACAAACTGTAAGATTATATGCCAATAATGGATGAACATAAATGTTACACTTCCTTGACATTAAACCCGCTACACTTGTTTGTTAAGTAATCAAATGATTTTAATTCGATGATTTATTTATATTTTTATTAATGTTTGACTAATTTATTTGTTGTTTTGTTATTTAATATAAATTTTATGCCAATAAGCGAATAGCTCTTGATATTAATTGAGAAAAATATAATATATAATTTATTAAAGTTACTTTATGGTTGTATCCGCCGACATTATTTGGTTAAATAAAAAGCATTTAACTCCTTACAAATTTCCGCTAACATTGATATTTTTGGTACCTTCGTATTAATGCCACCGTTGTAGAAGTTGTGCTAATGCGCCAATAAAGAGTGATCTTGTTGTTCGTGCCTTTTAAGTGTTTTTCGTGTGTGTGTGTGTGTGTGTGCTCATTTTGACGTAATTTTTAGTATTTTAGTACTTTTTTAGCCTATTTTTGATACCATTTTTTTTTGTGCGCGTGCGAACAAGATTGCTCTTTATTGGCACATTAGCGCAACTTCTTCTGCGGTGGCGTTAATACGCAAGTACCATATTTTTATGCTCTTTAATAAATTCTAATATTACATTTAAAATACTTCAATGTTATTCACATATGCGATATCTTACAAATATATTTTTATGGTTTGATTTGATAAATTCTGCATTAAAATATGGAAACTTTTATTAGTATTCTTTTGTTCGAAATCACCTGAATAAATCAAATTTTATATTTGGTACGTCTCGACGTCATAACTAAACGTCATCATTAAAGTAATCTTTTTCGTTAATGACTTTTATTTTTTTTAACCTAAATTCATTAATATTCTAAACTTAAAACTTTTTAATGGCAACATTTTTCCTTTTGAGTAATTTGGCGAATAGTTTGGCGATTTCTATAAATGGGTGAAATTGGTCGACCTGATAATCAAGTAGCACCTTACGTAATATAAATAAAATAGGTATGCATTTTTGGCACAGATGTCATATACGCACCATGTTGGCGAATTTTTTTTCTGACGCCAATGTCATATGCGCATCGGAGTATTTAACTGAATCCAGAGTATCGTTATTTTGCTTGATATGTCAACCCGGATGTTGTTATTTACTTTTTAATAAATAATTTTTTCTTTTTTTTAAATATATAAATTGTTTTGTTCTATTAAACAAACCTTTTTTTATTTATTGTTATTAACTTTCAAAAAATATATACTGGGTGTCCCAAAAATGACTGATGGATTTTAAAATTCAATAACTTGCAAACGGTGGCAGCTATTTAAAAATTTTTTGCAGGAGGGTTATGTACAATGTCAGGAGTATTTTTTACCGTAACTTTTGATTTTAGTTCGAATTTCAACCAATAGATGGCGCTGACAGCAATTGAAGCCCAGGTCGACGTCGAAACTGACCTCACTCAACACTGATCACCTGGCCTTCAATCGCTATCAGCGCCATCTATTTTTTGAAATTCGAACTAAAATAAAAAGTTACGGTAAAAAACTCCTGACATTATACATAACCC